>OY998265.1:24468214-25755357 GCA_963922045.1 Persicaria maculosa | reverse complement strand
CAAATCACTTATTATTTAATTGCGAAATTACTAAATCCCTTATTCAAAATCTGAGTATTAAATTAAACAAATATTTCATTATCCCAAACATAATAAATGATGTCTCAGAAAATATTCTAAATACTAGAGCTCTAAATAAAAATTTTACAGATATATGCCACTTATGACATTCAATTTGGGAACTAAGAAATAGAATCATTTTCCACAAAAAATCTGATGAAAACATCCTTAATACTTTAACTCAAACCATCGATAAAATTTCAAACTGGAATAAAGAACAGTTAAAAAATATTTTACCAAAACACAGTAGATTTCGTGAAAAAATGAATTGGAAATATCCACCAAAAACATTATTAAAATAAATGTAGATGCTTCGGGTAAGAATGGTTTTGAACCTCAAATTGGTTGTATTATGAGAAATAATCATGGTCAAATTATTCGAATACACAAATGCAACACTAGAATGAGCTCTGTTATTCTAGCAGAGGCTTTTGCAGCATATGCAGGTATAAGACTGGGAGCAGAGCTTGGAATACGGAAAGTCATTATTGAAAGCGACAGCGCAATCCTTATCAATGTCATCAACCAAGTGAACAGCACACCATGGGAGATCATTCAAATAGTGGAAGAAATGCGCTCTCTAAGTAAAGAATTTGAAGTCATCAGCTTTCAACATTGCTATAGAGAAGCAAATAGTGCAGCTGACTTTATTGCGAAATCTAGGATGAGTTGTTACTCTATTTTAAATTCTTGTTGCGAATTCCAAAACATCATCATGTCAGATGATCATGGATGTTGTTAGTACATCCAAACTATTGCCCACTGTAAAAAAAATGTGTATATATATTATAAAGTCCCGAAACGATATCTAGTTTGATACATATACACGTGGTATTCAATATGGTTTTACCTTTAATTGAGTTTATATAACCTTTTTCGGGGTTTAATTTATATAGAGGGAAACACCTATTAATTTATCTTATTAAGATCGTATAATCTCTTTTTAGTCGAATCACCGTGTTAAATAGTTAGCCCTATTTTCAGGGCATCGTCAGAACCAATGTTCTTCTATATCAAGCATGGTGATTAGTGTAACGGCCCAAATATAAATATCCGGGTTACGTTTTGAAGGATTGGATACCTTCGTTTGGATCTTGCAATTCGAGTACGGGTTGAGTTTTAAAATAAAGTTTTAGTGATCAAAGAAGGGATTTCGTACCCTAAAATTCGCGATAGGGCCGTTAGGTCCCCCGATCCTGTCCTACTTGCCTAAGTCGCTCAAAACGTTTTAAGTTCGAAAACGTAAAGAAGGAAATACCATAATACAACTTGCCACGACATGTCCGGGTCAAAACCAAATACGAGGAAACAAGCAGCAAAAGTGTGGAGTTCAAGTCGGTCTTTCTCTCCCTCTCACTGCGCCATGAGATATCCCCCGCCACAACAGCACATGATCAAGTAAGGGTACGGGTACCTGAAACTAACCACGAAGTCAAGGTCGAGCCACTCATGCGGGCCCTGAAGACCTCGCTGAGGACATATAATATGCCTATACGTAATTAAAGGATGCTCTAATGCAGTGCGGGAGATTAAACACTCAAGCATGCTAGCAGTTTATATATATATATATATATATATATATATATATATATATATATATATATATATATATATATATATATATGCAGAAAGCGATTAAATGGGATCCCGCATAGAATGCCAAGTGGCATGTCCCTCTCCTACTCCCGCACCCATGCTCGTTAGTGCAGGAACCGACCGCGTTTTATACTCCCGCACCCATGCTCGTTAGTGCGGGAACCGGTCGCGTTCATTATCATAACACCATCAATCGTATCAATAGTCATGCTCGTCAATTTAACAGTCTGACTCGATGAGGACAAAGCCCGATGGGACTGGACCGTCCTATGATCCTAGCAAATGACTCTAGGACTCACAATTTAATGACCGTTCTACCATACGCAAGGAGAATACGGATGCTCGATTAATTTGTGCAACCTAAGCATGATACTACATGAATATGCAGGATGCAACACCTACACACTATATGACACATCGGGCATGAGGTTCTAACTTGAGTAAGCCCTAGAGGACTTACTTGGAAACGCAGAGCAGCAAAATAAGGCAGCAGGTGTGAGCAATCCAACAGATCAGAAATCACCTAGAAATTTCATAAATAATTTGATAAGTCTAAGTCTAATTTACACAAGCACACAAGTTACATAAGAAACATATAAGGTACACATAATAACATAACCCATCCATTTCATCATTATCAACGTTATGATTTCATCTCCATTTCTCATTTAGTTTCATTATCCCTCATAATCCGATACCTTTCTCAATGCGATCATAATATCATCATCATCATCATCCTTAGTCAACTCATCACATTCTTATTCACATGAATTATTCCAATGTCTCAAATTACCCATTTCAAATATCAAAACTTAGGAATTTGTTTATTCATATAAATCATTCTCAACAAATTAGATTTTCAAGTTAGATTCAAATCTGTTTCAAATCCGAGTTAGAATCCAACCTTTGAAAATATTAGTAAAACTCTTTTTTTTTTCAATTATTTACAAATCATTATCCGACCTTGAAATTTTTTTTCAAGTTCTTACTTTTAAATCGATCGATCTAATAATTTATTTAAAACTCAAATGATTTTATGTTATATTTTAAAACACCCTTTATTAAACACTTTTACAAAGACATCTCAAAACTTTTATAAAGTAATTCCAACCCATTTTTATTTAATAAACCAATCCTTTATAAATCTCCCGAAATAATAATTTATATTTTAAAATCTCAATTAATAATTTCTAATATTTTATATACCCTTAAATAATTAAATAAATAAACGGATAAACCCGAACCGAACCCACAATTTAAAACTTCAAACCGGTTAATCAAAAGTACACATATGTATATATTAGTAAAGGGGAGGGGCCCCATGTCTACAACTTCTTCCTCCTCCTCCGGAAATTCAAAAGAAGCGCCACGCGCCCGCGCTCAGCTCGCTCTTCGTCACTCGTTCAGCGCCAAAACGAGCTCGCCGGAGCTTTCGAACCTCACCCGACCCTTGCACACAGCCCCCACTCACCTCACACACCCTCGACACACACCCACAGCCCGACCCAAGACAAGAAATCGAAACAAAACAGAGGAATGAAGAGGCGGAGCTCACCGAGGAAGTTCGCGACTTCGGAGCTCTCGATCGGAGGTCTGGGCATCGTCGGAGGCTCTCGATGGCTTCTCGGACCTGCGTCGGATATGGGTGAGTGTGATGGTAGGGCTCAAGAGTAGTTTGGATCGGAAACAAAGCAGAACGGCTTACCGGAAGATTGTTCGCGCTCGAACGGGGCGACGGAGTTCCGGTGGCTTGTGGTGGCGCTGGGGAGCTTCTGGGCTGCTTCGGCTGCTGGTGGTGGCTCCGAGGGGTGTGTGGAACCTTCCGTTGGTAGCTCGAGGTGGAAAGGATGGAAGGAGGAGGAGACAGTGGTTTGGGAATGAAGATGGTGGCGACGATGGTGATGGTGAAACGGTGACGGTGAAATGGTGATGGGGTGCAGCAGAGCGGGGTGATGGTGATGAGTTTAAAAGGAGGTATGCGGGCAGGGATGGTTTTGCAGAGGTAGGGGCTTTGATTGCAGCTAGGAGATAGGGGAAGGTAGGTGCGGCAAGGTGCAGCCGTAGGGTGGCTCGGATGGGAAAGGTATTAATTAGGGGAGGGTAGGTGCTGCAGGGTGCAGCCGTAGGGTGGCTCAGATGGGAAAGGTATTAATTAGGGGAGAGAAGTCAAATTAAATACCCGAAAATAAATCCGGAATATGTGAATTTCGAATCCCAAAATTAGTTCTCGAATGTTAGTTTCCCCGACTCTCGCTTTCTCGATCAATTAAATTTTTAAAAACGAAGAGGATACCGCCATCCGATAATTATTTTAAATTCGCGAGGTAAAAGGACGGAATCGTTCGTCAAAATTTTAAATTCGGGTCAGAATTCGTTAAACGAGCTTTTAATTCGATCTAAATTCATTTTTAATTCTCTTTTTCCAGAAAATTAGGATTTTGAAAATCCGAGAATTTACATCATCCACCTCTAAAAACAAGTCTCGTCCCCGAGACTAAAATCATTTTAAAACTGGGGATGAAGTTTGAAATTGGTGAGTCCAAGGATCATGCAATTGATCCCGTAAGCATCTCACAAGTGCCCCTATGAGATCCTCACGGTACTGTTGTCGTGATCTTAATATCCCCAAAAGACCGTAGCAAGAATGTAATATGGGCCCCTACCACATCCTTACTCCGACTTCCTGGTTACATTATAACTCAAAAGAATCATAACGTCTCCACTAGGTCTTAGCAAACAATCTATAAGTGCCCCTATAAATGTTTGTATCCACTTCGTGGGACATTTTAATGTAAACTCGGGTCGAAAAAAGTTTCAAAAGGGTTCTCAATTCAAGTTAATCAAGCAAATTCTCGATCGCGTTTGATCTTTCAAAATCCAAGTCCTTTCTCTTATTTTAAGTCTATCATATTTCAAGAATTTCAAGAGGTGGCAACATCCACCTCTAAGGGCTAATCCCATATTCCACTTCCTAGGTTCATTCTCAAAGTCAATCTCAGCATTCTTAGTTCAAGGTGTAACACTTCAAGATATCAACATATCATATACTCATAGAGATGGTACATAATTATCAATCAGATATGCACAATCACATAATCAAACAATGATAAGGCACATCTCATAGCAAGGACCGGACAATACTCACCAACTAACCCACGAGGTCAAAGAAATGTCCACGCTAGGCTCCACGTAAGATGCAAGTAACTCGTCTAACACTCCCCCATAACTGGCCCGAATACTCTCCTCGGTCTCCCAGGTAGCCTCCTCAGGACCCCGCCTAGACCGATGAACCAAAAGCAAAGGAACCTCCCTGTTCCTGAGCTTCTTGACACGTCGGTCAAGGATCCTAATAGGGTGCTCTATAAAGGTATGGTCGGGCTCAACATGGAGGTCAGAATGATCAAGGATGTGTCTAGGATCGGGTACATATCTACGAAGCTGAGACACGTGGAACACATCATGAACTCCAACTAAGGACGGGGGTAGAGCTAATCTATAGGCCACCTCACCTACACGCTCTAGGATCTCAAAGGGTCCAATATACCTAGGGCTCAGCTTGCCCTTGATGCCAAATCGCCGAACTCCCTTGGTGGGTGACACCCTCAGCCAAACATGAGCTCCCACATTGAAGACGATCTCTATCCTCCGTCGATCAGCATACTTCTTCTGACGGTCCTGAGCGATCCTCATGTGCTCTTTGATGCGGCCAACCTGATCCACTGTCTCTCGGACTAGCTCTGGCAAGGATGTGACTGTATCTGCGGGCTTATCCCAACAAACTGGCGACTTGCAGCGCCTCCCGTACAACGCCTCATAAGGAGCCATCTTGATCGAAGAATGATAGCTGTTGTTGTACGAGAACTCGACCAGTGGTAGATATTTCACCCATCTATCACCCCACTCTAGCACACAAGATCGTAGAATATCCTCCCGTGTCTGTATAGTCCTCTCGCTCTGCCCATCTGTCTGCGGATGGAAGGAAGTACTGAACTATAATCTGGTCCCTAGAGCTTCGTGCACATGCTGCCAAAATCGTGAAGTAAAGCGGCCGTCTCTGTCAGAAACAATCCTCTTTGGCACTCCATGCAGATGAACAATCTGTCGAATGAACTCATCAGCTAATCTCGATACTGGCCATGTCTCCTGTATGGCGATAAAATGTGCGGACTTGGTCAATCTATCGACCACAACCCAGATGGCATCGAACCCTCTAACATCTCGCCTCAGTCCGGTGACAAAGTCCATAGAAATGTCAGTCCACTTCCACTCAGGGACTGGAAGTGACCTGACAAGTCCTCCTGGCCGCTGGTGCTCAATACGAACCTGCTGACAAACCTGGCATCTAGCTACGAAGTCAGTGATGTCTGCTCTCATCCTCTGCCACCAGTAAGACCTCCTCAAATCCTGGTACATCTTATTCATCCCGGGATGGACAGAATAAGGAGTGGTGTGCGCCTCTCGCATGATCCTCTGCCTAAGATCCTGAGTAGATGGTACCACAATGCGATCCTGAAATGTCAGCATCCCGTCCTCTCTCTCTGACAACTCTTCGGCTCGTCCCTAAGCCATCCGCTCTCTAAGAGCTACAATCTCTAGGCAATCTGTCTGGGCTCTGCGAATCTCCTCCAACAGATCTAACTACACCTCTAAGAAGGTCAGCTGTCCGCTCTCTCGCTGAATTTAAACATCGATACCACTCGATCTCAAATCTGACTGTAGTCGCTCCTAAGTGGTGAGCCTAGCTACCGTCACCTCCTGATGAGTCTTCCTGCTGAGTGTATCTACGACCACGTTGGCCTTCCCAGGGTGGTACACAATCTCCAGATCATAGTCCTTGAGCAACTCCAACCATCGCCTCTGTCTCATGTTCAGCTCCTTCTGCGGGAAGATGTACTTCAGGCTCTTGTGATCCGTCATCACCTTGCACGACGTGCTGTACAGATAGTGCCTCCAGATCTTTATAGCATGAACTACAACTGCTAGCTCTAGGTCGTGAGTGGGGTAAGACAACTCTCCAGGCTTCAACTGACGTGAAGCATAGGCAATAACTCGATCCCTCTGGTGAAGCATGCACCCCAATCCGGCTCTGGATGCATCCGTGTAGACAACAAAATCCTCAATCCCATCTGGCAAGGCTAGAACTGGTGCAGTGGTCAGCTTCTCCTTCAGAAGCTCGAAACTGGTCTGACACTCCACGCTCCACTCAAAAGGAACATCCTTCCGCAACAGCTGTGTCATTGGTCGTGCGATACTCGAGAACCCCTGAACAAACCTTCTGTAGTAACTCGCCAAGCCAAGGAAGGAGCGGATATCCCTGACATTCTTGGGCACTTCCCAAGCTACTATGGCCTCTATCTTCGCCGGATCCACGGCGACACCCTCTGCTGAAATCACGTGACCCAAGAAAGTCACCTCGGCGATCCAAAAATCACACTTGCTGTATTTGCCATACAGCTGATGCTTCCTCAGC
Source organism: Persicaria maculosa (assembly GCA_963922045.1). NCBI lineage: Eukaryota > Viridiplantae > Streptophyta > Magnoliopsida > Caryophyllales > Polygonaceae > Persicaria > Persicaria maculosa. Next base: position 25,748,231 of record OY998265.1, on the reverse strand, counting down.
GTCTCTAGCACAATCCTCAGGTGCTCCTCGTGCTCCTCCCTACTCCTCGAATACACCAGAATATCGTCGATGAAGACAACGACGAATCGATCCAAGGAATCGATGAACACTCGGTTCATGAGCTCCATAAAAGCTGCAGGTGCATTGGTCAGCCCAAATGGCATGACTACGAACTCATAATGTCCATAACGAGTCCGGAAGGCGGTCTTCGGTACATCCTCAGGCTTCACTCGAAGCTGATGATAACCGGATCTCAAATCGATCTTCGAGAACACAACTGCTCCCTGAAGCTGATCCAACAAGTCATCAATCTGAGGGAGAGGATAACGGTTCTTCACCGTCGCCCGGTTCAACTCTCGGTAGTCAATGCACAATCTCAACGATCCGTCCTTCTTCTTAACGAAGAGGGCCGATGCTCCCCACGGCGACGCACTAGGTCTGATGTAGCCCTTCTCGGCCAACTCCTCCAACCGAGCCTTCAGCTCTGCCATCTCGGTCGGCGCCATCCGGTAAGGTACTCGTGAAATCGGCCTCGTGCCTGGCTCTAACTCTATGGCGAAGTCGATGTCTCTCTGAGGAGGAAGTCCTGGCAGCTCGTCGGGAAACACGTCAGCAAAATCCCGCACTATAGGTACATCGGTCATGCTGGGCTGCTCACGATCCACCTCTAAGGCATAACACCAATACCCCATGCATCCCTGATCCAAAAGTCTGGCTGCTCGAACTGCGCTGATAAGCGCCCCGTTCCATTTGGGGTCACTTCCCCAAACTTGGTGCTCGGTCCCGTCATCATCTATGAGTGTCACAGTCCCCGTCCGAAGGTTGACGATCGCTCCATATCGCCCCATGAAATCCATGTCGAGAATGAGGTCGTCCGTCTTCAGAGGCATCACAATCAGGTCTGCAGGCCACTCACGCTCTCCTATACGGACAGGGCATCCTAAGATCTCTCGACTAGTCCTAACCCTAGATCCATCTGGCAGGCCTAATAAGAGGGATGGACCACTCGTGCAGCTAAGGCTCAGCCTAGCAATGCACGTCTCTGCTATAAAGCAGTGTGTAGCACCAGTATCAAACAGAATACGCAGACACACATCACAGGGAGAGATGGTACCTGCTGCAGTCGGAGTGGAATGATCATCAACTCGCATTTGAAACACGTGAGGTGGTGGGGGCAACGCGAAACCATGACCTCCTGAAGTCTGTCCTCTGCCAAAACTCGACCCAGATGGCCCGGCTGAAGTCGATCCTCTACCTCCGTGGCCAGAACCTCTGCCGCCTCTCAATCCTCCGCGACCTCTACTAGGAGCAGAACCTCTCTCCTGACCCTGGGGGTAAGTCAACTGTGGGGGTCTGGGAGCCTCTGGAAGGCGGAGAGCTGGTGCAGATAGAGTCCCTCTACTCTGGGGGCAGTAGCGAGATCTATGCCCTAAAAGTCCACATGAATAGCACCTAGTATCTCTCATCGGACATGCAGCAACATAATGACCCTCCTCGTAGCAGCCGTGACAAGTAATGCTCCTAACTCGAACCTCTCTACTCGGAGCAGACGGTGCTAATGGAATCCTCGATACTCCTCCTCCGAATCCTCCTTGGAACCCTCCTCTAGGTCTCGTCTCCCATCTGGTCTCAGCAGGTCTAGGTCTCTTCCCCTCAGAGCGGGATGAAGCATATGCAGTCGCAGAGAGGATACGCTGCTGATCGTATAGAAGGACCACCTCTAGGAAATGATCGAACGAGACTGCGCCCAGACTAAAAGCATGCAGTAGTACCGCTGGTGACAACCTCATCGACAACAATCGAATGCGACTCTCATCAGTGGGACAAAGATGAGTTCTTTGAGAGATTGTTTTGGAAATGAGATGATGAGATGAGATGAACATGGAATGATATTTGAATTATGATGAGATAAGATGGAATAATCTGAAACGAGATATGTGAAGATATGTATGATAGTTAGGGGCGCCTTGTGTGAGTTAGATAGACTTATGCATTTGTATGTTATTAGATCATTGTGATATGTTGGACATTGCTTTCTATTGGATGATTCCTTACTTGGACTCTGCTTCTGCCTTGTTTCTCTGTTGTTCGGCTTATTCAGGTAAGTTCCTTTATGGGCTTACTCAGATTCAAAAGAGAATACCTGCTTGTGAATATATGACATACTAGGTGTTGTATAAGCATTAAAGCATGTCATGTAGTATCATGCTAGGTTGCACTTATGAATGAGCATTCGTTTACTTTGTGTGATTGAGAACAGAACGGCCGTTATCTGTGAGTCTTAGAGTCTTTGCTAGGGTCATGGGGGCATTCATGTTTGATACCGTTTCGGTCCCCGATCGAGTCGATGAGTATGATTTATATATATCTCTGATACGGTTTGGCATAGACCGAGCGCCCTACCTCGAAGTGGGTACTGGAATATATCTATTACGGTTCGGCTGGGGCCGAGCGCCCTCCCTAGGTGTGGGTACGAGAAATACAGAGATATGGGAATATGCCACTTGGCATTCTTTGGGCGCCTTTACAGTTCCTTTCCGCATATTATAACTTAGGAACATGCTAGTGTGATTTAATTTCCGCATTGCATCGAAGCATCTTTATATTAGCGTATGTGTATGTTTGCTTACGGGACAGGGTGTGTTGGGGTCTCGGTCTGATCCCGCTCGCATCACTTGTTTTTAGGTATGATTGCTCCCTGTCTCTATGGCGTGGGAAAATCCCCCGGGCGATTGCAAAGAATCTGTCTAACCCCGCTAATTTGGCTATACGACTTTAGAATATATGTTTTGGTTTTGATCCAGCTTTGTCGTGGCTCTTATATCTAAACCTTGCTTCCGCTTTACTTTCGTTTTAATTGGGTTTTGTGACTTTGATTGCTTGGGGTTCGAAATCCCCGCTTTGAATATTGATCTTTGAGGTTTGAAACCTCGACTCGTACCTGAATTGCAACATCCGAACGAAGGTATCCGACCTTCGAAACGTAACCCGAGTATTTGTATCCGGGCCGTTACAAAGTTGGTATCAGAGCGAGGTTGTGCAATTCGGGTACGCAAGGGTCGAGTGTATGTTTTGGAAAACCGCCCATGGATTTCAAAAAATTTGAAAGCGTTTAAAGGGGCAAAATGAACTTAATATGCCTAACTCAATTAAACTAAATATGAACTTGGCTTATGATAAAAGAGGAGAACCAACTAATAAGGGATCGAGAGGGTAGAAAAGGCACTAGACCATCCCTTTTGGATGTAGTCGGGAATGGGTAGGCGAAATATTAGCTTGTTCTTTACAGATGGGCCGGGAAGGCTCCAAGGAGATCGTTATAATTATCATTGACTGATTCTTTGTTGAGTGCTTGATGTGCTAAAGATTTGATTGGTATACCCTAACTATTGAATGAATATTGAGCGCTCTGTGCGAACGGGACAGCGGGAGTACCCTTCTTCTTCTTATATGGTTAAGCTCAGCTTTTGTGGAACCGCCCCTTCCCTTATGAACCCTTTTGACAGTTCAATCGAGTCCTCCCTTCGAATATCGGTCTCCTCCACGGGAAATCGGATTGGTAAACATATTATTTCGGGAATCATGGTTGGATATGAGGGTTGCTTGGGAGAGTATTGGAAGTTGGCTTTTGATGTAATTCCAAGTTAGAAAGTAAGTATTTCCGAGGTTGTCTTTCTTGATTCTTATGACGATCAACCGTGTCCTCTTGCCATAAAAAGTCGTATCCGAGTCTCACGGGAAAGATGGGTGATGAGTCAGTTAAGGGGAGTCAATGGTTGCCCTTATGGATCTCTATCGGGTTATCCTGATTGCTCTGTCCATGATTGTGTGATACTATGTGGTACTACTCCTTGACCTACAGATTGGTCTTTAGTGTGAAATTGTGCTTGTGTGCTTTGGTGTTCATAATGACTATTGTATGGGTTCGAGCTACATTTATTATATCCATATCATCCCGACATGATCTACTCAGTATATTGCATTGTCATACTGGGGCACGAATGAATATGTCATATGCTAGGATGTTGTATAATTGATGTCCTCCCTGTGAATAGGTTCATGATAGTGTGATCGTTCGGTTCTAGTATCATGATAGAGTGAGTCCCTTACTTGATGGATACATGTTATAATTTCATGTCAACATGCCTTATATGCTACGTAATCCTCAGTACCTATTATGATGATGATCCTTGATGTAAATTCGTGGTTGTATGACATCCTGTACCCATGTTGGTCACATTACTTAGGTCTCGTGTTCTATCATGGTTAGATGTTGTTATAACATGTTTACTTGACCTATCGTATTGATCTTGCTGATGATTGATTGAGAGCATAAACCACATGATATGATTGTTGCTTCTCTTGGATTAGGTCCATGATAGTGTGATCAATTCTTCTTTGTATGAATGCTCGTAAGATATTCTCCTTAGCATGTTGAGCCATTAGTATCATGTAGGACCCTTGGTTGTGACTTGTGTGAATTTATACCTTGCCTACCTTATTGCCGATTCTCTCTTGAACTAGGTCCTTGATAGTGTGGTTCTCTCTCTTTCTATCCTCGTAAATGTTTTACTTATCCGATTAGATTGATGATAAATTCGATGATCGACTTGCTTTCCGTGAGGGTTGATCCTAGCATGCTTACATGTTATCGCTCGGTGTTATTTCCCTATTACTCTATGATATTCTCTCGTGCTTGTATGAACGTATGACTTGACACCTCGCGTGATCACACACCACGCTATATCATGATTTTGCATACACATGACGCATAAATGTTAGAATGAATCTAGTCGAAATTACTTTGACGGCATTCATGTTCGATATGTGCTATTAGTATCCTGTAAGGCTTATGATTCCAATATGACTCACTAAATGGTGACTTGCCATACTTATTCTATTACGTAAACATGCTTGTTCTATAATGAGACAGTTGTTATACCGTTCTATGTGCACTATGATAGTTTGTCCTTAGCATGCTTAGAATCTATCGCTAGTGATGTCCTCCTTGTCACTCCCTGTAATGATGACTCATGCTCTATGAACATTATGTTGAATTCTTTTAGACGACTCTTGACTATGCCCTTGTCTTATCATGTATCACTAGCATCATGTAGGACCTATGTTTCTAAATGTATCTCGCCGTATGATTACATGTCATTCTTAACCTACAATATAATCATTGTTGTTAGATGTGATAGTTACTATGCCGCTCTTATATATTCTCGTATGACACTTAGTTGGTTGTTATGACAAACCTCGTCCTGATATATTTAGACTCATTGTTGATGTGTACACCATGCTCTTACATTGATCATATACATGATGATCGTTATCTTCAATTAAATCCCGCATGACTTCGAATCATACATGATCATTGTTAGTCCGCATAGCTTGCTTGAAGTTGCTAGGCATATCGGCTTCCGTGGAATTATAGACTTCTAGCTTGTTTCACGTGCATCAGTGTAGGACTCAATCGTGTCTTTAGAATGAATGTGTATTTCATCGTTCCTTGAAGATAGGTACATGTTAGTGTGAATTAGTGTGGTTGATATGATCCATGATGATAGCATGCTTGTTTGTCACAATTGTAACCTAATAGACCTCCTTAAGGGCATCGTTACTATTCCTGGGTCGGAGTCTTGTCTCTAGTCGTGTCATCTTTAGCTTTGGTCCATTTTGTCTCCGAAAGAAACATTTGGTTGTCCGCTATTGTCAATCCCCTATCTCCGCTAACTTAGACTCCTACGCGATACATTGGATGAGCGACCACATGGAAGAGAGGGACGGGAAGTTAGATAACGATAGAGCAGCGCAGCGGAAGCGTGGGCCCATAACCCACGGGCCTCAGGATCGACGATGTCGACGGAACCAGCTTGTTTCGAGGATGGCGGTTATTGAGTACGATATGACTTGCAAGTGGGAGATAGTCTAGTTGTGCTTTCTTTTATTTTGAATTATTTGAATCTCCTACTACCACCCCCGTGGGCGAACAAATTGGCGCCATTGCCGGGGAGGCAATCAATCGCCACCTAAGTTAATCACGATCTTTTTCTGAGCTTATTCTGCAGGTTTATGTGACTTTCTGATCGCGGGCCTATCCTGGAACCAATCAACGAGCCTGAACGTTTCTACCATCTTCGCAACAAAGCAAATCGCATCATGGCTGACAACGAGATGCAGGCTGAGATCATAGAGCGGTTGAGGAAGGAGATCGAGGACCACAATGCTACAATCGCTGCTGAAAGGGTCGCCGCTGCTGCTGAGCGAGCCCGTGCTGATAGGGAGGAGGATGCGCGCAGACAAGCCCAAGAGCGGCTAAATCAGTATCCACAGACGGCGATGCAATACATGCATCCACCGCTTCATGTTCCTGAATCTGCCATTATAATTCCTCACTCCAACTATGAATTGAAAATTAATTTCCTATCTGAGATTAAAAGAAATACTTTTGAAGGAAGACATAATGAATGCCCCCTGCAACACATCTCTACTTTTATGGACTTATGTTAAACAGTTGCTGATGGAGTAAACTTAGAGTATGTGCGACTAAAATCTTTTCAATGGTCTAAGCAATTTCATACTCATAAAAGGAGGTAATATGCAAAAACAATTTTAGCAACATAGCATTAATAATCAAGAGGACTTTTGCAAGCTTGTGAGAAGTAGATTGGTAAAAGGCTAAAGGTGGGATAATATTTGGCCATGTGGTGTTAAATCCGGGTAAACATACTTTCTTTCCAAGACTTCCACATTCCTTCTTCATAATGTCTCACCTTTCACTCATCGCTCAATGCTTTTATTCAATATATTGCTTTTACCTCTCTAACCTTAGCACTGCCTTCTCGCGAGTTGCAAACATGGGTGTCATGAATGGCCCCGGATACTTAATACTTCGGACTCCTCACCTTGTGTCCCATCTCGCTGAACTAACATCTCAACGAGCAGGGTCGACCTACCTTTATCTCCTGAGGTGATCGGATTTTTTCTCGCTCATTAAATTTTCCATAATTCATAATTCTTTCATTCCTGCCAACAACTTTATGAATAATGCACAACTCCATATAACTCCAAAGATGACATCCATTCTCAACATTGTCCCCGGATAGGGTATAAGGTATAAAATGGGCAATATGTATATATGTGGAGCAATAATGATCATGATAAGGCTCATATTTGGCTTTGTGACTTTTGCAAATATGCATAGGTAAGGCTAGGATATGAAGTTGTATATGTAAGCACTTGTATGGAATTTTCATAAAAAGTCCTTTATCATTTTATCATGCACATGTCAAAAGCAACTTCAAATTTTCATCTCCTTTATTTTTTTTCTTCTTTTTGCACATCATTGGGACTTCCCTTAACTAGGCAATTTCATGTTATATCTCTAATGAATCTAATTCTGCATCATAGAGCTCTTTTTTATACTTCCATGACTCTTCTTTTTTTCTTTTTTGATGGGGGTCATTTTTTTATATATTTTTTTAGTTTTTTTCGAAATAAAATTAAAAATGCATTAAAATAAATATGCTAATCTAAACTAAGTATGAATATGCAAGTAAGCCTTTCCCCCAACCCATACTTAAAATTGATAGTGTCCTCACTGTATTAGAACTAGGGTTAAGAAGAAAACTTACTAAACCATCACAAATTTCAGGAGTCGAAGAAGACAACAGGGAGTGGTCGATATCGACCCTTAACATCGATATCGATGTTCATATCGATTTCTGCTCAGGCTTCAGGGTGATCCGGCCTCGACCACAAACCCTATCTAGGTCGACCTTAAGGTCGATGTCGAGCTTAGACATCGATTTCGACGTCTTCTCGGTGTGCTTTTTCTCTCTCCTGCAACTTGTTAATAAACATAAAACCAAATATGCAAAATAATAAAATGTCCAAAACCAAAGAAAAAGCTGTCTAAAACCAAAACTAAGTGTCTGAAACCAAAATTAAGTCTTTGTTACAAGCTCTAGATTTTTAAGTCGCTAGGCCGACTTCTTCCTTTGCAGTTTTCAAGGCGGCATCTGCAGAGCCCATGTGGCTTGGGCCTCAAATATGACTCCTTTCTTGTCACGCAGCTGCATTCCGCCCGGATGGATTTGATTCACCAGGAATGGTCCTAAGTTTTTATCTTTGAATCGCGTAGGGAACCAATGGTCTTTAGATTTGGCAACATAGACCTTGTCTCCTATCTCATATTGGCTCGAATCATCATCGGATACCCTACACAAGCGCACATGCCAAGGCACACCTCTTCCAAATAATGATAAATCCTTAATTGAAATGGAACAAGAGGAATCCGTACCTTGACTTACCTTCTTCTCAGTCTGTGGCTCAGGTCGATGTCGATGTTCAGAGGTCGATGTCGATGTTCAGAGGTCGATATTGACCTCTATTGTACTCCTGGAGGATCAGTCGATTTGGAGAGTTTTGGCTCGATATGATCAGGTCGATTTCGACCCTCAGAGATCGATATCGAGGTCTCCTTTCCTCCCTTTTCAGCGCTGATGGCGGTCGATTTCGGTAGGGCATGGTCGATATCGACCCTTGACCCCGATTTTGATGTTTCCTCTCCTCCTCCGTCGACCCCATACTTATGACCTGGCACATAATCTTGAACATTAGTGGTCGATATCGACTTACCTGGGTCGATTTCGATGTTCTGTTGGGCTCCTTCGTTCAAGATTGCCACAATTTCCTCCACTTGGGCTTCTATGGCCCTCTTATCAAGCTCCTCCGGTGTCATACTTCTTACCTTTGCTTCTCCACACGCAATATAGACACCATTGATGGCTTTTATCTCCATTGGCCCTTGATTTTTCACCGTCTTGTTGAAGGCATACTCTATCACCTCGTCACTAATTGTGAATTAGAGCAATCCTTTCTTTATGCTGATGTTGGCATCGACGGTTGCTAGGAATGGCCTACCTAAAATAATTGGACAAGAAGGGTCCTCCGCTATATCAACAACTAGGAAATCAGCAGGGACAAAGAATTTACCTACTTGTACTGGCACATCCGTCACTATCCCCGTTGGAATAACTACCATATTGTTAGCCATGTATAACCTTGCATCCATGGGCTCCAGAGGACCTATCTTTACCTTGTGCCCAATGGTTAGTGGCATCATGCTAACGCTAGTGCCCAAGTCAACTAAAGGATTAAATTTGAATTGACCTAGACCTATAGCGATAGAAAACTTACCTCGGTCCGCCCGCTTTTGTGGTAGCTCCAACCTGTTGCACTCCTCTGCGATCTCAGAGAGCGATCGCTTCTTACCTAAGATGTCTTTAAGGAACCTTACATAAGATGGCATCTCGTGAAGTGCCTCTGTGAATGGTATAGAGACATTAAGTCCTTGGAGCATCTTCACGAACCGTTGGAACTTTTTTTCCGTTGGGTCCTTAATCATCTTTCTAGTTAGGAATGGCAACACCTTCTTCCTTCCCGCGGCTGTAGTGAGGTCGACATCGACATCAGTAGGGTCGATATCGACTGGAGGAGTCGATTTCTGTGGTGACGCAGCATCAGGGTCGACATCGACTGGAGGGTCGATTTCGACGTCACCTTGGTCGATATCGACAGGGGGGTCGATATCGACGTCTGTTCTAGCTCCTTCTCCTCCGCTTTTTGCTCGGGAATTTGTAATTGACGCCCACTCCTTAGGTTCACCGCCACAATATGACCAGTAGTTTTGCCCTTTTGGTTGGGCACAGTGGATCCAGGGAATGATCCTGACGCTTTGGGCATTGCTTCCGCTAATTGACTCATTTGAGTCTCCATGTTGCGCTTCCAAACGTCGATCTCCCCAAGTCTAGAATTGATGCCCTGTAGCTGAGTATGGATGGAGTTATTGGCTTGTTTGAACTCAGCATGGTTCCTTCGCATCTCATCAAGAATGATTTGCAGGTCATCCTTCCTTGTTTCCCGCTCAGGGTGCCCTGGTGCTCTATATGGTGGGGGATCCCTTTGTTGATAGAACCTTTGATCCGCCATGGATACTTGCTCAGTGTGTGGACAGACACTAGTGTTATGCCTTGTTGAGCCACACTCCTGACAAGTTTGATTGTTGCTCAGGAACCTGACTTGCTTCTGAAGGCGGCGTGTTTGATCGTTATGGAATTGTTGCCACACATCAGGATCTATCTCCCTTGGAGGCTCATATAGGGGCATAGATGGGGCAGGCCTTGCATCATAGGCCGCAGCAGCCCCATAAGTATTGTCAAAGTTCACAAGCCTCTCAATGGTCTCCCATGCCTCCGTTGGTGTGAGCTCAATGTACCGATAGGAGGTATATGAATTGATCCTCTCCTTATTCGGTGCATCAAAGGCGTTGTAAAAGATCTCCTGGATGACATATGGAAGTTGCCCATGCATCGGGCATGATCTCAGCAAGTCATTAAATCGCTCCCACGCCTGTGCTAGGGTTTCACCTGGCTTTTGTTTGAAAGCCGTGATCCTTTGTCGCAGCATCGCCGTTTTAGAAGGTGGGAAGAATTTGTTCAAGAATGCATCTTTCACCTCCGCCCATGTCCTCAGCGAGCGTGGAGCCAAACTTTCAAGCCACTGTAATGCCTTCCCTGCCAAACACCATCGAAAAGATTTTAATCGCACATACTCTAAATTCACTCCATCAGCAACTGTCTCACATAAGTCCATAAAAGTAGAAATGTGTTGCAGGGGGCATTCATTAGGTCTTCCTTCAAAAGTATTTCTTTTTATCTTAGATAGGAAGTTAATTTTTATTTCATAGTTGGAGTGAGGAATTAAAATAGCGGATTCAGGAACATGAAGCGGCGGATGCATCTATTGCATCGCCGTCTGTGGATACTGATTTAGCCGCTCTTGGGCTTGTCTGCGCGCATCCTCCTCCCTATCAGCACGGGCTCGCTCAGCAGCAGTGGTGGCCCTTTCAGCAGCGATTGTAGCATTGTGGTCCTCGATTTCCTTCCTCAACCGCTCTATGGTTTCGGCCTGCGTTTCGTTGTCAGCCATGATGTGAATTGCTTTATTGCGAAGATGGTAGAAACGTTCAGGCTCGTTAATTGGTTCCAGGATAGGTCCGCGATCAAAACGTCGCATAAACCTGCAAAATATGCTCAAAAGATCCTGATTAACTTAGGTGGCAATTGATTGCCTCCCCGGCAATGGCGCCAATTTGTTCGCTTAGCGGGGGGTAGAGTATAGGAGATTTAAATAAATCAAATATAACAATGCACAACTAGGCTAACTCCCTGTTCCAAACAAATAATACAAGAATCCCCTCCCTTGTAGTAGTAGGGTAATTCAGGATCGAATCCACGAGGAGGTATGTCAGCGCTTCCCTTGTTATGCTCACGATCAAAGCTTTCGACCTCAGAAGACACTCGATATCGAGTAATCTGGTCGATAACGACCCCAGTTCTGGTCAATTTCCTAGCGCAGTTCCTGCAGAAGACAAAAGCAGCAAAGTCGACATCGAGCAGAGACCTCGATATCGAGGTTAGACCTCGATATCGACCCTTACAGTCGATTTCGACGCTTGTCACAGAAACTGTTTTCGTAACCAATTTGTCAGAAAAAGAGTCAGAAGAAAATAGAATGGGAAAGGAGGATGATCATAAATAAAACTTAAACTTTTATGTTGATTTCAATAAACTTAAAAGCTTCCAAGGTCGGGGTTTCATGCCACAACGATAACAATGCAAGTTTTATGCTAAAGTTATGAAATTTAATGCCTTTCCGTCAAATAACTTTCATTATTAACACTTAGGTGATTAGAGGCTCTCGCATAGTTCCTAAGAGTTACTATCCAATTCATGAGCAATTCAAGTTCACAATATGAGTGGCTTTCGCTTCAATAATGCAAATAATGAATCTCCCTAACTTTCACAAAGGATCATGCATGGGGTAGAAGACGGAATTGCATAAAAGTCATACCTTTGATGCACTTACCTCATATTGCTATCGTCGGGCTCACCCCGACCCTAGAAGTGGGTTGAGTACTCGCTCCTCATCATGCACATCATCATTATCATTAAAGGAAAACTACTTTGAATTTAAAACTTCGAAAGAAAGTACAACCGAACAAGCCACTCCGCTTTCGCTTTACAAAATTCACTCGGCCTTCTCTCTCTCTCTAACTCGTCACTACTCTCTATTGAAACTGAATTGTATGTTCTTGGATGCCCTAAACTCAGCCCTATTGGCTTCTATTTATAGATGTCGATAAAGACTCGAAACTTTATCTTTATTCTCTAAGATAAAACTCAAATAAAGTAAAAACTAAAACGCTATGGTGAAATCAGCCTCCTCGTGACAGAACTGGTGTTGAAGATAAGAAATCTCGACTTTTGGATAGACGTGCAAGCTTTGGATAGATTTCTATCAAAAAACTGAGTCGGATTCTTCTGCTGGCATGGTCGATATCGACCTTAGACATCGATATCGACCCCTTCAAAACTTTATCTCGAGCTTTCCTTCTCCTACTCGAACTAGCACTCGACTTCTATCATTTAGCTCGATCTGGCAACATCGATATCGACCTCCAGACGTCGATATCGACCCCTCTGTATCGACATGCTCTGTTTCATTTCTTGCTCAATTCCTATGTCTCTGATGCACTAGATGTCGAGGTCCCTAGTCGATTTCGACCTCTTCAGAAGACTTCGAGTTCTTTTTCCGCTCCTCCAAATTCGTCCATTTTTATCCTGTTTTCTGCGAAATCTCATAGAAACTCGTGCAGACCCATATATTTGACATTTAAGCGTAAACTACACTAATCCCACGTTTTTCCATTAATATGCATGCAAAAGACGATAAAATGGACTTTTATGTGCATAGAAAATATGGCAATTTGCGCGCACATCAGTTGGTGCATTACCAAAATCAGGATAGATGGAATGCAGTTTTTTTTGTTTTCCAAAGGGAGAGGAATCGAAGAAAGGAGGGAGGAAAGCAGAGATAGGATTTTACCCAACTAGGAAGATGTGAGTTGGAATTTGATAAGAATGGGTGAAAGAGGACAGAATTGTGGTTCCGAGTCGGAAATTTGAATTTTCGACGATTGGTTTCCCGAATCCCGCTCTCTCAATCAATTTGATTTCTAAAACCGAAAGAATATCGGTATCCGAAGAAATTTTTCGGATCCTGAGATGAAAAGATGGAATCGATCTTATAAAGTTCAAGATTGGGTCAGAATTCACTTTAACGGTTTCGAGTTCGATTTGTTAAATTGAAGACGAGTTTTCCCCGTTTTAAATTTTTTTTATCTAAATCATAAATTTGAAAACCTGATGATAGTCCTATTTCATCTTTTACGACTCAATATTTTATTATGTTTACTTGTTATCTTTCTACATGTGTTGACACGTATATATATACCGTTATAGTTTATATATTGGTTAGTCACTATATTGTCCCATGTTCATATTATTTCTATTACACTTCACTTATGTCCTTGTCATGTTGATATAAGATTGCTTTGACTTATCGTGTACTTGTGTACTATCATGATTAATTGTTAGATTATCTTTTCATTTACCTATGTTTTGTCCCGTGTTACTAGTTTCACGTAGAAACGATGCCTTCAATGATATGATTATATGATTTAATGCACTATTTATGTCTATCATGTTGAGCTTATGGTTTTATGAGATATGTGTTTATGGTTTTATGAGATATGTGTTGATGTATGTCTCGGTGACACAACTGCATGAAGCACACACTTACACTTGTCTTTTACTAATAAAATATATGCTATTTCTTTTGTGACTTTTAAGATATGTTGATACTATTTCTTACATGTTTTGTTTAGTTTTCTTACACCATATTGGCATATAGAATTCCCTCAGGCATATACTGAATATATTTAGTTATATTTGGATGATAAATTATTAGATCTATCTTATGTATATATGAATATTGTATTCATATTGTACCTTAATAGCATTTTCTGGTCATTATATGTGACATTCCTTGCCACATGTATATATGAATATTTGATTTGATGGTAGTATGTATATTGATGTTGCTCTCATAATGTTAGATTATTTACCTTGTACCTTACAACATGTTACGACATTGACACTAGAATCGTATTATCATTGTTTGCCTCATGAGATAGGTTCATGTTAGTGTGCAAGATGATAACGTTGCGTGTTTTATGACTTGATGTGTTACATGATGATTTGAGTGATGCGATTGTAACCTTAAGGATTTTCACATGGGCATCGAGAGCAGTGATTGAGAGTATATATAGGGTTCAAGATAAGGAGATGGTGAAGAAGTGTGAGATCAATAGAGGGATCAAGAGGATAGATCGCAATCAAAGAGATCGAACGAGGCCATGATGTGCTCGGGAAATAGATGATGGCGACTCTCATAAGGGACCTCCCTCTTTTGATTAGTGATGTAGGGAGAATTGAATTGAAATATATAAATAAATATACTCAACCTTGGCTACTCAAATAAATTCAAAATTCCCCGCTGCAGTAGTAGGGTACTAGGTTCGATCCTCGAGGAAGTGAGTCAACGGGATCCTAGAATAGTCCGAATACACGTTCTGATGTCGATCAGAAGGCACTTGATCTCAATTTGATGACTCGACGTCAATTGTGGCTTTCGATCTCGGTGTGGCAGAAGACCTGCAGAGACAAAAACGGAAGTCGATAGTGAGCACAGATGTCGATATAGAATGTCAGTAACTACGTCGACTGACTCAAAAGACTATCGGTCGATCTTGGGGCACTCGATGTTGAGTAGTTCACTCGATATCGAGTTCAGAAAGAAGCAGATAGGTGGTCGACTGAGCAAACGTCGATCGATGCAAAGGGTGTCGATATCGACTACAGATGTCATGTCGAGTGCACTTGCAGAAACGTTAGTAACACGTCGGCAAAGAAAGCCGAAGAGAATATGATGGATGTAGAAGTTTGGACAGAAATAAAAAAGTGTTTAAATGATGTATAAAAATATATTAAAAGCAACTCCTAAGGATAGGGTTTACCACAACGTTAACCAAATATGCATAAGATAAATAAGACGGAAAATTGCGCTATCTCACCCGAGGGACAAACTTTTGCCGTACACCAACAAGTAGGAATACTCTTGCAAATAAACCTAATTGTCTCTACCAATTTTATGTTTATAACCCAAGTTGTTAACATGAATCTTTTTTCTTGTGATAAGGACTAAACACAAAATCGTAAGAGATGATCAAGACGCAACGATATCAATATCAAACACTTACCTCAAGCACGCATGGCTAACGTCGGGCTCACCCCAACCCTAAGAGCTTGGGGAACTACTCGCTCTTCATGTACGTAAACATCTTTGCTTGAAAAGAACTAACTTACATTAAATTGAAACTTCGAAACTTTACAACTCCAACGTCGGCTTTCGCAAACGCCAAACCCTAAAGCTTCTTCTACTCTAAACCCTAAACTATTGGTGAGATTGTGATCTCTGAACTTGAATTGTTGTGTTGTTGGATGAATAAAAATCAGCCCCCTAGGGCTTTATTTATAGCCTCTCTAGCCAAGGAAAGGAGTTATAATCCTACTAAAACTAGTCTATCTAAATTCTTTCCCATAACAAATAGGATAAGACTTTATTTTGATAATTAATAAAAATCCTAGGGTAAAAAGGAAAGTACCCTTAGGACATAATCTAACTAATCTTTAGATAAAACCGTGGCCTTCTTGATAGATTTTCACTCGGATTCTCCAAACCGCGTGCAAACCGTGGGAATCTTCCACTCGATATTGACCAATTCACTCGATATCAAGTGCTTCGTTTTTGCTCCACTCGTCTGATTTCACTCGACTTCTGTGGCGTGTCGATGTAGAGTTGTCCACTCGATCTGAAGTTGTGTCGAGTGCTCTCCAGTAGGTTTTGGTCTTGGATGTCGACACATGGTCTCTAGGTCGATCGATCTAGTCGATCTCGACTGGGTGACTTGATATCGACCACTCTTCAGTGCTTATTGGCTCCTTGTTTTGACTCCGATTCCGCTCCATTTCCTATACATTTAAACCAAAACTTGTGTAGACTCTATTTCTTGCACGTTAGCACATTCTACACAAATTCTCATTATTCTCAACCGAGAATTTAGGAATCGAATGGAATATAAAGTCAAAACATGTATCTAAAATATCTAGAAATATGTACAACAATTAGTTTTACTAATTACTCCCTCCATTTCACATTAAATGTTATTTGTCATTTTGTACACGTATTCTAAGGAAGTAAAAACTATATAAAATATTATTTTTAAGCAATTTTTTAATAATTTTATACTTTTTAGTATTAAGTATGAAGTTATAAAAAAAATCATTAAAAATAATATTTGATAGAGTTTTTACCTCCTTAATATTTGTGTCAAAAAGTAAGATGACTTTTATAACGAAACATATGAGTAGTAAAACTAGTTAACAGAGGAAGATTGAATTAAAGACAACAATGACATTTTTGCGGTTCAAGGCCATAGGTAGATTCGTAGAATGACTTTGAAGGTATAATGAAGTTTGGGTAAAATTATTATTATTATTATTATTATTATTATTTTATCTCTAGGTCAAAACGTAATTATTTTATGAAAAATGAAAAGGGTGAGTTTAATTATTTGCAATTCAGGTTGCCGATAGACTTCATGCTAGAATTTCTTAGAGGAAATGGAGGTAAATAACGCAAAAAAAAAAAACTTTGCAGAATAAGCCCTAGCCCTTGAAATATTACAAAAGTGACTCGGTTTGTCTAAAAATTGCACAAATGTGCAGGTCAATCAAACCGGTTTTAGGGGTTAAAGGGGAAAAAAGGAAAAAGAAAAGGAAAAATAGAGACATTTCCCACCAAAAAAAGGGAAAAGAAAAAAAAAGTGAACATTAAATGCTAGGAAAAAAATAAAAAGGAAAACTAAAAAGGAAAAAAAAGTTTGCTACATTTAATGTAGGTAAAATCGAATGAAATGTGGGGAAAAAAGGAAAGCGAGTGTAAAAAGGAAGGGGGATCTGGCTTCCAGTTTCATTTTGGGTGACATGGTGTTTAAGTTTAGGTGACATAGTGTTTAAGTTTGGGTGACACAGGGAATCTGGGTTCCAGTTTAAAGACTAATTTTTTTATAGGTCGGTACTGCTGAGGTGGTTAGTGAGAGTAACTCAAGGCGGGGAGAAGCTCCCATAAGGAGAAGCCATGATGGTAAGGTCCTCTGTCTGCTATGAATTGAAACCAGTCTTTGTTATTACTTGAGATTTTTCATTTCTGGCGTAGTTAGTGCATTTGTAGTGGATTTTGATTTGGTTTTGAATTTTAAATAGAGGTTGTTAAGAGGTTGTCTTATTAGTGTAACCCCCTAACTGCAACACATGGAGTAGTCATATTATCTTCTGCGTAAACAAATCACGAAGAGGGGCAACGAGGTTGGATGTTGGGTTGTCGTTGTGGACACCTTTTGGGCGTCGTTACTTGAGAGGGGCTGTCAAGGATAGGGGCAAGCCGGGAATGATATGGATAATGATGTAGAGGCGGTAAGTTTTTTGTTAGGTAACATGGTATTTATAGTTAAGTGATACGGGATAAAAACATTTTGGGAATGTCGATTATGAATCTGTTTGCTATTAATTGTTGTGACAAGGTTAATGTAGTTTGGTGACATGGTTTATTTATTTTGGTGACACGAGATAACAAAATCTAGGAACGTGACGAGAGGGTTTCTCGACCAAATAAATTTATAGTCAAGACCCCCGCTATAGTATAGGGGAGTCAGGTTCGTCCTCAGGAGAGAAGTCAGCGGTTCTAGGTTTAGTTGGTTTTGGGGTTTGGGAGTAGCGGGAAAAGGTGAGGAGGTCGGTTGCTATCGACGTCGGCTAAGACTTGGTCGATGTCGAGGGATGGAGAGGGAATGGTGGTTTGATGTCGAGTGGCTTTGCAGGATAAAAATTGATACAGGGTTAGCCGTAGGGTGGCCCGATCTTCGACAATCAAGACTCAAAGACAAGAACAGAAGCAAAGACTCAACAAAACAATGAAAGAAAGACCGATAGAAGGGTGATTCGAACTAAGGTAGAACGAGATAAAGACCCCAGGCCTCCTAAGAGGGTAGGAACCAAATACCAACGACTACAAAGCCTGCCTCTACAACCTTACACAACCAAGCGGACAACTTGGAGGCACAAGGAGGGGACTTGTGATTACCTGGATCACCAAGCTCTCGCGAGGTTGACGAATTCAAAGCAAACCAAGCAGGATCTATAACCAATTGCAATCGATGAGCAACGCTTCGAATCGATTGACTTGCACTCTTGTGTTTTTCACCAAAAGAGAGAAATTTTCATAAAAATTGAACGTGTTTTTTTCTACAATGGAGATCAGCCCCTTCTTATAACCCTAAAGGCTGATTTTAATGAAAATAATAATTAAAAGAGAAATTAAAATAAAACCCTAAATTACCTAAAATAACTTAAGTAAATAAGGTCTCTAAAAATAGCAACAAGGAAAGTTCCAACACTTAACAAATTCCCCTCAAAACAGTGACAGCTGCAAAGAATGTGATTTTCGGCCAAGCTCCATGTCGAATCTGGAAAAACCTTCAACAGCAAAGTTGTAGATCTCTTCGTCCTCGTTCCGACAAGGTATGGTACAATCAAATCCGATTAATATTGACTCCGTACGACTCATTTTACTGAGACGTCGAAAAGCTGTCAAAATGCTGAACGAATCTATAAACGTCATTTGCACCTTTGGATCTTCCCCATGGTGGAGCCTTCTTCTTCCTCTTGAGGATGACAACATTCTCACGAGCTCGAATCTTAGGTCCATCCCCAAGTATAGGTGTGTCCGAAGGTGTCTTGGATGGTCCCGCATCAAAAATAATCAAATAAAATAAATAAAGATGCAAACTTCCAAGGTTAGGGATCACCACAACAATAAACATATATGTAACTCATAAATTACATAAAGATGCATGCTTTATATCAAAGAATCGACTTTCGCAAATTCCAACAATTTAGGTAATAGAGGCTTTCGCATAAAAACCTAATTTGTTTCTACCTTTTCTTAATTAGGATTAACCAACTTTTGCAAGCAAAACCTGATTACTATCCCAATTCATAATTAATTCACTTTCGCTTCATAATTGCAAATAAGGAATTGTCCTTAACTGTAGCAAAGGATTAAACACATAGGTAGATGATGATAAAGACATATAAATTCATGGATTTATAAATCAAACACACATATCTATGTTGGGATCACCCCAACCCTAGAAGAAGGGAAATTAGAAAGCAAACATGATGAAAGAAATTAACTTTAACATTAAACTAAATCTAAAACTTACAAAACCTTCCAAACGTTCCTCCTCTCTCTCTCTTCTCTCTCCTCCTCCTTGCTCCTTCCTCTCTCCTTGCGCCCGAAGACGACTTTGCTTGAATGATTGAAAAAACCAGCCCCTAGGGCTTTATTTATAGGGCTCAATCCTAGCTATTCTAAGAGAACAATCTATCTAAATCTATCTAAAGATATACTTCTAGATAAAAGGAAATAAATCTAAATTGGTAAAATAGATAAATCCTTAGGGTAATTAATTGTTCAACCCTTTAGGATAGAAAGTAGATAAAATAGATAAAATATCTTCTCCTTCATGTGCAAGTTTCCTCCACTCGGATTAGGGCTCGGTATGGCTCGAAATCGGCTTATGGGGTTCATTCGATATCGACCATGTTCAGTCGATATCGACCTGTCTTCTCAGCTTCACTCGATCTCGGCCTCTGAAGGTGATTTCGACCATGTCTTGACTCGACATCGACCAAAGGTGGTCGATATCGACCTATTCTGTGCAGCTTCGAAGTGCTGAGTCGATTTCTGGCATTTCTGGTCGACGTGCTCCACTCGATATCGACCAAGTAAGGTCGATATCGACCTCCTTGACAGTTCTCAGCATTCTGCATCCGTCTTGAAATGGACTTTCCCGAGTCCTCGTTCGTCCGATTGACGCATATGAATATGCGTTGGAAAGCTCTTTTCGAGGGCTACAACTCTCATGAAGACATCAGAACTTGATTAAAAATGTTGAATGGTGAAAAGTGGCGTTTTCTCCAGCTGCACCATCCTGTGCTCTTCCTTAGCTTCTCCAACGTCTTCATGACTTTCCTTTAAGCTCCAAAGTGCGTCCGATTTCTGCAAAATTAAACGGAAACTTGTATAGACCTTCATATATTGCAAATAAACATAAACTACACAAATCTCATGCTTTCCCAACCCAAAAACATAAAATATGGACAAAAATCGAAATAGATGTAAGCGAAAGACATGGCAAATTGAGCGCAAATCAGAACGTCGATTATATGAATCTGTTTGCTATGAATTGATGTGATAGGGTTATTACAGTTGAATGACATGGATCATTTAGTTGTGTGACACGAGATATCAGAATCTAGGAATGAGAGTTTAATCTTTCTAAACGTTTACCAGATCTTTGAGGCTACAAAAGTGGAGAGCGTGCAATGTAAGAAGACTAGGAATGCTCCAGGATGTGATAGAGAACACACGTCTCCCTCTACGAAGAAGCCATGGGGTAAAAAAGGGAAGGACGATGTCGTCAACGCAGACGCCACTCAGATGTGACTTGTATCCGTTTTCGATAACGATGGAGCTTTCGTGGGCAGGGGTGAGCAGGGCATACTTTTCCTTGCACTAGGTGGTTATGAACTTTGTTGGGATTGTATGGGGTTAGCCGTAGGATGCCCGATTTTTCGACAATCAAGACTCAATTCAAGAAAAAGGAACAAGATTGATGCAAGAACTCAACAAGACTCAAAGTGATGACCAAGAACAATGAAGGCAGCGATTGTAATGCAAAAGAAAGGACTCGTAAATCAACAATAGACTCAAGATAGATGGTGGATCGATCTATATAGAACAAGATGAAGACCCTAGGCTCCCGTAGGAGGTAAGAACCAACACCAATGACTATATAACCCGCTCCTACAACCTTACACAACCAAGCGGACAACTTGGAGGCACAAGGAGGGGGCTTGTGGATACCAGGGATTACCAAACCTTGCGAGATTGACGAACTCAAGGCAAACCAAGCGGAAACGATACCAATTTGCAATCGATGAGCCTAGCTACGAATCGATCGACTTGATCACTCAATGTGTTTCACACGAAAGAGAAAACTTGTATTCAAGAATGTACGTGAGTTCTTCCCTAGATCAGCCATCCTATTAATAACCCTAAAAGGCTGATTTTTTAATAAAAATAATAAATAAAGAGTAATTAAAATTAAATCCCTAAATTACCTAAAATAGATTAAGTAAAGAAGGTTACTAAAAATAGCATAAAGGTTCCAATACTTAGTAATTTCGGCCACTCTATGGACTAAGAAGAATCGACCAAAACTAGTGTAGAGCATAAGTATGTCTTCGATGGCTCCTCTTGAAGTT
Organism: Persicaria maculosa; assembly: GCA_963922045.1. Lineage (NCBI taxonomy): Eukaryota > Viridiplantae > Streptophyta > Magnoliopsida > Caryophyllales > Polygonaceae > Persicaria > Persicaria maculosa. The sequence goes on along the minus strand of OY998265.1, from coordinate 25,726,812 downwards.
GAACCGCGCTCGAGAAAAGAACAGGACTCACAAACAAGAATGAGTCTCGCTGAAGTTTCTTGGCACGAGCTTGAGTCATAGGTCCGTCTCCAATTATGATAGGTGTGTCTAGATGTGTATTTGATGGTCCCGCATCAACCTCCCCTTCTTGGAAAGGATTCGACCACGAATCCAAGGTCTCATCCATGGCAAGATAGGGAATAAGATCTGCGACGTTGAATGTAGCGCTCACACCATAGTCTCCAGGAAGCTCCAGCTTGTAAGCATTCTCACCAATCCACTGCAACACCTTGAATGGTCCATCTCCACACGGTGAGAGCTTGCTCTTCCGTTGCTCCGGGAACCTCTCCTTCCTCAAATGCACCCACACTAGATCTCCAAGGTTGAAGACCACATGCCGCCGCCCCTTTTTGGCTTTGTTGGCGTTGTATTCAGCCTTCTCCATAAGCTTCAGGCACGTTCGTTCATGCAACTCCTTAACGAACTCGACATGCTTCCCTGCATCAAAAGATTCTTTCTCCCTCATAGGATATGGGGTAAGATCAAGAGGGGTTAGTGGGTTAGTACCATAAACACATTCAAATGGAGTTAATTTGGTTGAGGAATGCATAGTCCTATTATAAGCAAACTCCAGATGAGGTAAGGCTTCTTCCCAAAGCTTCAAATTCTTCCTAATAATGGCTCTAAGGACAGTGGTTAGGGTTCTATTGGTCACCTCAGTTTGGCCATCAGTTTGGGGGTGAATAGAAGTAGAAAACAACAACCTAGTTCCCAATTTTCCCCATAATGTTCGCAAAAAATGACTAAGAAACTTAACATCCCTATCACTAACAATAGTCTTAGGCACACCATGCAACCTAACTACTTCCCTAAAGAATAAATTAGCAATATTGGAAGCATCATCGGCCTTATGACATGCAATAAAATGAGCCATCTTAGAGAATCTATCTACTACCACAAATATGGAATCTCTCCCCTTCTTAGTTCTAGGCAACCAAACAATAAAATCCATAGAAATGTCCTCCCAAGGGGCTGAAGGGGTTGGTAATGGAGTGTATAATCCATGAGGCATAAGTTTAGATTTGGCCTTTAAACATTCAATACATCTCTTAAGGCAATGCTCTACATCCCTAAGCATATGAGGCCAATAAAAATGCGACCTAAGTGTATGATACGTCTTATCTCTTCCAAAATGACCCATTAAACCTCCACTAGGGGCTTCATTCACAAGTAATAAACGTAGAGAACACCTAGGAATACACACTTGATCCATCCTAAACAAAAATCCCTCAAAGATATAAAATTTATCAACAACGCCTTTTTCCAAACAATTCCGATAGATATCTCCAAAATCATCATCAGATTCATACAATTCCTTAATGTAGACAAAGCCTAGAACTCTAGAATCCAAAGTGGTTACTAAAACATGTCTCCTAGATAAAGCATCAGCAACCACATTGTCTTTGCCTTTCTTATACTGGATAACATAAGGAAATGTCTCTATGAATTCCATCCACCTACCATCTCTCCTGTCTAGTTTATCTTGACTCTTAAAATGCTTTAATGATTCATGATCAGTCCTAAGAATAAACTCTCTAGGCCAAAGGTAGTGGGACCATGTCTTAAGACCTCTAAACAATGCATATAACTCTTTATCATAAGTAGAGTAGTTAAGACACGCACCTTTCAGCTTCTCAGAGAAGAATGCAATAGGCTTACCTTCTTGCATAAGAACTCCTCCAATTCCAACTCCGCTAGCATCACATTCCACCTCGAATGGTCGAGTGAAATCCGGCAATGCAAGCAAAGGGGCTTGCGTCAGCTTCTCATTTAGGGTGCGGGAAGCTTCCTCCTGAGCTGTGCCCCACCTGAACTCACTCCTCTTCTTGGTTATTTCGGTGAGTGGGGCTGCGATGGAGCTAAAGTCGCGCACAAATCGCCTATAGAAGCTCGCCAGTCCATGAAAGCTCCTGACATGGCCGATTGAAGTAGGGGTCGGCCACTTCTGGATTGCTTTGATCTTGGCTTCGTCAACTTGTAGTCCATTAGAGCTCACTACAAAACCAAGAAAAGAAACTTGATTAGTGCACAATTCACATTTCTTCAAATTTGCATACAAGTGCTCTAATCTAAGTGTAGAGAGTACTTCCCTGAGATGTACTTCATGGTCCTTAAGAGACTTGCTGTAAATAAGAATATCATCAAAATATACCCAAAAAAGTTTCTAAGCACATGATTCATTAAGCGCATGAAAGTACTAGGAGCGTTAGTCAAACCAAAAGGCATAACCAACCATTCATAGAGTACAAATTTAGTTTTAAAGGTTGTTTTCCATTCATCCCCTTCCTTCATTCTAATTTGATGATACCCACTTTTTAAATCAATTTTAGAAAAGATAGAGGCACCATGCAATTCATCTAACATGTCATCTAAGCGAGGAATAGGGTGACGATATTTAACAGTAATGTTATTAATAGCCCTACAATCTACACACATTCTCCATGAACCATCTTTCTTAGGGACTAATAACACAGGAACAGCACAAGGACTCAAACTTTCCCTAATGTATCCTTTATCCAACAATTCTTGGACTTGGGATTGAACTTCTTGAGTTTCAGTGGGATTCATGCGATAAGCAGGCCTATTAGGCAATGCAACCCCCGGTATGAGATCAATTTGATGCTCAATGCCACGAATTGGGGGTAGACCTGGGGGTATATCATCGGGGAAGACATCCTTATACTCTTCAATAAGAGATAGGATGTGAGGAGAGAATGTAGCTCTAAGCTCCTCACTCAATAGACTTAACCCTTTGCATAGGAGCATGAGGGTCGTTTCCCCATTCACAAACTCGTCCACAAATGCTCTCTTGGAACCCAAAAGTACATTATTAGGCCGAGTAGGGGTGACATTTGGGCTCGATTGAGCCTCCCTGGATATCTTACCTTCACTTACCTTTCTCTTCTCAATCTCATCGGCCACCTGTCTTGGTGTCATAGGCTTGCTGGACGACATTTTTACCCTTAAACACAAAAGAGTAACGGTTAGTGAAGCCATCATGTAAGACCTTACGATCAAATTGCCAAGGATGACCTAAAAGTATATGACAAGCTTGCATAGGTATAACATCACATAAAACTTCATCTTCATAATGTCCTAGTTTAATGTGAACTCTAGCTTGCTTGTTAACCTTTAAATTCCCACAGTCATTCATCCAATACAATTTATAAGGCCTAGGGTGTTGTACAGTTTGAAGTTGTAGTTTATCAATCATCTCTTGACTAGCTAAGTTACAACAACTTCCTCTATCAATGATCACATTGCAGACTTTGCCTTTAACTAAACATCTAGTATGAAACAGGTTTTCTCTTTGATTATCATCACAAGATGCAGGTTGAACACTTAAAACTCTCCTAACAATCAAAGAATCACCATGCTCATATTCAATGCAATCATCCTCTTCATAGGCAAGTAAATTAAGGTCTTGATCATTATTAGCATACTCTTCATTTTCATCACAAGAATTTTCAGATTCATATTCTCCTAGGTGATTGATCATGAGAGTCTTTTTGTTAGGGCAATCCTTCATGACATGACCTCTACCTTGACATTTAAAACACACAATATCCCTAGATCTAGTAGAGGGGTTAGGATTACTCCCTTTGGGACCAGTAGATGCCTTAGAAGTGCCCTTAGCAACCATAGGCGCCTTCCCTTTGTCGAGTGGCTCTTGTGGTGTCCGGCCTTGGCTTCCTCTCTCCCTAAAGCCGTCATCACTACGCCCTTGGGGCTGCTGCACTCGGCCTTGGCGCCAACCTTGGGGCTGCCCACTCGTGCTCCTTCCTCCTTGGCTCCTATATCTAGCATTCCTTTCTACTTTCATGGCTAAATGCAAAAGGTCAGTAATAGTAGAATAAGGAAAGCAATCAATCTCATGAGCTAAAGAAGAATGCAATATTCTAATAAACCTAGCCATGGTATCTTCTTCATCTTCAATAACATTAGCTCTTACCATAGCTTCTTGCATAGCTTGAAGGTTTCTTCAACACTCTTACCTCACTACTAGAATACTGCAATTAGACAACATGTCATTTAAGTCTGTCAATAAATCAACAGATGTTAAATTTATATATTACATCGATAATTTTTTTAGTGATGTCTAAAACGGTTTACACAATGGTCAAATATGTGGACAGATGTGAAACTATTAGTTCGGGAAAAAACCAAAATGCGCGGTATAAGGAAAAAAGGCGGGATTCAAGCACTTAGAAAAAAATTGGAGCCTGGGCTTTGAAATTTTGGAGGTAATGTTAACACTTAGAAAAAAATAGACTTTTTTGTACCTTTTTGCAATAACTTGGAAAAAATCTGAACTTTCTTTCACCTTTATTAAAATTTATAACATAAATTTTTCTATCTTTTCTCTATCCCCTCACATTCAATAAGCTTCTTTACTCATCTTCTCTCTCCCCTCACAATCGAGCCACATACCAAGCCCCCAAATCACTTTCTCCTCTCTCCAGATCCAAGCTTCGCCCGATAGCTAGCTCCAGCGACCGTCGTTTAGTGCTTCCTTCCTCCTCCGACCATCATCTGTCAAAAGAATCGCGAAAATGGATGGGGGTTGAAACCCTAAATCGGCGATAAGGTATTTGACATTCCGACCTATAGCGCGCGGTGCATTTGTTTTCCATCTTCATTATCCTTTGCTTATTGGGTTATTTTAACATTCAATCAACTCTAAGCCTCTAACCCTCAGTCTACCTCTCTCCAGATACGAGCCACGCACCAAACCCCCAAATCATCACCGACAAGGTATCCGACATTTCAACCTATTTGTTTGGTTTGATTTGTTTTCCATCTTCATTCTCCTTTGGTTTATTGTTTATTTTCATGAATCCCTAACCCAACCCTATATGTGTTGTCTCAGAGGAAGGCAGCTCTCAGAAGAAGGCTTTCAAATAAGGTGCTCGTCTCTTATGTCCTTTGTTTTTGTCTCTCATGTTTTCTGTTCTTAAATTTTATGTCCAATAATTATGCAATGGTAAACTAAACTACCATTTCTACTGCCAAAAACCCTAAACATCGAGAGAAAAATTAAAACACCAAGTTCATTTATGACTGATAAGTGGTATTCATAAGGTGTCCTTGCCGTGTGTGTTAGCTTAAGAGAGTTATCCCACTCAAGTGTTGAATTCCTAGCACTGAAATCATACCACTCACAAGCAACAACCTATATTATAAAGAGAGTTATCCCACTCAAAAGTTTATATCAAAATCGATCAATCACCCGTTCGACTAATAATTTTAGTGTTATCTAATAACATGAGAGTTTAGTTCAAATCATATTTGAGAGATGAAGTTGATTGCGAGTGAAGAGTATATCTTTTAATGTATTATATAAATACAATACTCAATTAACGTATAAAGTAGGCGAGAACTATTGAACCAGATTAGCTATCAAAAAATAAATCTGAACAATTTCATTTGAGTGGGTGTATTTAAATGTACCCTATCTTAAGAAGAGGAAATCGTTTTCTCTCTTGGTCTTCTCTTTTCTTTTGTATGTGTTGTTTTTGGGGTGTCTTCGTCTAACTATTAGATACTGTTTATATGGAACTTTATCACTCACAAGCAACTTATTGTCAATATAGGCTGATGCTCTAACGTAAGCCCAATATATAAACACATTTGTTTACCAAGTTCCACCAAAATTTAGAGATGGAATGTAAATTGGAAGGCTAAAACAACCATGGGATTAATTACAATGAATACTTCACTAATTTAGCCTACAAGAGGATGAACAATATAAAAGATACCAAAGAGGGGAAAAGGGAAAAAGGGTGGGCACAACAAGGCAAAGGAGTGACAGAGAGGGAACAGAAAAAGCAGCAGCCCCATTGAAAGCACAAATAAACATAACTCTCTTTATGATATACGTTGATCTTCCTTCTGGATACTTGTTCTATTTGAGTCCTCTCACCCACCTGCAATTTTGCACTTGGTTAAATCACAGCTGGTAATATCTTTCACATTGCGATTATTCTTATTTTTTTATTATTGTTATTCAATTTTACAAATAGCTTCCCCTTTCCTAAAACCCTAAAATTTCTACTTTATACAGGGAGGAATTAGGGTCTGATTGCTTCACACATTTGGTGTTTATTATGGATTTTTGCTTCTCCTCCATTTGAGATTTCAGGTAAATGTCACCTCTCTGCTGTGTGAACTAGAATTTTTTTTTCAAGTAATGAACTGGAATTTATTGGTAATTTGTTGTCCTCTCTCTCTGCTGATTTTTTTTCAAGTAGTCAACCTGTGTAATTCAATTGTGCTTCTATTTTGAAGTAAAAAAGTTCCTTAGATACACATCAGACCTGATACATCCTTAAATATTATGTGCATAAATCATCTTTTGAATGAATAGCTATTGCATGCACAAATCATCTTTAAATATTATTCCATTTCATCTTCCTGGTATTTACTATTTGTTTAACATCATTCTTATTTTTAATGACAGTAGATGAGTGAATAATATTCAAGTTTTATATCTATAGAATTTTATCAAGAAGCGTTTCATGTGTTTTGTGAATAATATTCAAGTTTTATATAGAGTCTTCCCCTAAATTGTTCATATAAATTTTAATCTTAAATTAGATTAATCATGAATTATGCAATCATTTTTCATATAACCTATATCAACTTCAATGTTGTGTTCCTTTAATTATGACATTGTTTCTATTCTTGTTTGCATTTGTTTGTATACAATTTCAGCCATGGATAAATCATGGATATATGAGGATAGGTGTAGTCAAAAGTATGAAATGGGGTTGAAAGACTTCCTCACCTTTGCTGAAACAAATACTAATAACGCTAAGAAAGTCCCATGTGCTTGTTCAAAATGTGTTAATTTTAAAAAATGGTCATTTAAAGTCGTGAGAGTGCATTGTCATCGATTTGGCTTCAGTTTGGGGTACACTAACTGGATTTGGCATGGAGAACCTGCTGCCCCCACGTGCGAGATTACACCTACTGAAGGAAAATCAGCTCAGTTCCCCCAATTTGGATCTGAAACTGCGGAGATGTGTGAAGTTGCATTTACAAGTGAGGATGAGTTCGAGGAGGAATCCATTGAGTTTAGGAAGTTCGTTGAGGATGCTCAAAGACCCTTATTTGAAGGAAGTCCCCACACCAAATTAGATGCACTAGTTAAACTTCACACCCTTAAAGCTAAATTTGCAATGAGTGACACTTGTTTCAATGAAAAACTTGAGACGGTGTCCTCCTTGCTTCCACATGGAAATGTGTTACCGCAAACTTTGTACGAGTCAAAGAAAACATTGAAAAAGTTAGGGCTTGAATATAAAAAAATACATGCATGTCCTAATGACTGCATACTATATAGGAAGAAGTACGCTGATGCTAATTTTGCCCTCAATGTGGCCTCTCTCATTGGAAGTTGACAAGAGATGAGATTGAGGAGGGGCAACCAACAAAGGTGTTGTGGTAATTTCCCATTATCCCGAGAATTCGTCGTTGGTTTAAATCCGTTGAAATTTCTGAGCTGCTCAGATGGCATGATGATAATCAGAGTACAGATGGCTTCATGCGACATCTAGTGGATTCCCCTGCTTGGAAGTTGGTTAATTACAAGTGGCCTGAATTTGGTAAAGAATCGAGAAATTTAAGGATGGGGTTGACAGCGGATGGTATCAATCCATATAGCAATATGAGCAGTAGATATAGCTGTTGGCCTGTACTTTTGGTCACATACAACCTTCCTCCGTGATTATGTATGAAAAGGAAGTTTATAATGTTGTGTTTGCTCATTTCTGGCCCTAGGCAGCCTGGAGTTGATATAGATGTCTACTTAGAGCCTCTAATTGAAGACTTACAGGAACTCTGGAATGGGATCAGTGTGTATGATGCACATATGAAGGAATACTTCACCCTTAGAGATGTGCTATTGTGGACAATCAACGACTTCCCAGCCTACGGAAATTTATCGGGTGCAACCACTAAGAGGTACAAGGCATGTCCGATCTGCGGTGATAATACAACTGCCACATATCTTCCGAATAGTAGGAAGATGTCATATGGAGGTCACCGTAAGTATCTCCATCGTCATCATCCTTATCGGAGGCAACGGAAGGCATTTAATAATGAACAAGAGTTGGAAGATGAACCTCTCCCACAGTCTGGTCAGGATGTGTTAAAGGTCGTCGAGAAGATCAACTATGTGTTTGGGAAGAACAAAAAAGAAAAAAAACATGGATGGGGAAGCTTCTTGCTGGAAGAAGAAGTCCATATTTTTCAATTTGGAGTATTGGTCGTGGTTGCATGTTCGGCATTGTCTCAATGTAATGCACATCGAGAAGAATGTGGCAGAAAGTTTCATTGGGACTTTATTAAACATGCCTTTCAAGTCAAAAGATAGTGCTGCTGCTCGACAAGATATGGTTGATATGGGGTTGCGACTTGAATTAGGGCCACAAATTGGGGAGAAGAAGACGTACATACCTGCTGCCCCCTTTACATTGTCAAGGGCCGAGAAGGTGACAATGTTGACTTCATTACTCCGCATGAAAGTTCCAAGTGTACATTCATCAAACATTAGAAATTTGGTGTCGATGGGTGATTTGAAGTTATATGGGCTGAAGTCGCACGACTGTCATATATTGATGCAACAATTGCTTCATGTGGCCATTCGATCGGTGCTACCAAAGCGTGTTAGGATCACTATAATGAGAATGTGTTTCTTTTTCAACTCTTTGTGCACTAAGGTGATTGACGTGGCAAAGTTGGAGAAGCTTCAATCAGATTTGGTGCTAACATTGTGTGAGATCGAGAAGATATTCCCTTTCTCTTTTTTAGATATAATGCTTCATCTGACCGTGCATCTAGTAAGAGAGGTTCGATTATGTGGCCCTGTATGTTATAGGTGGATGTATCATTTCGAACGATACATGAAGGTGTTGAAGGGGTACGTGCGCAATCGTTTACATCTCGAGGGTTGTATAGCTGAGAGCTACATTGCTGAAGAATCAGCCGAGTTTTGGGGTGAGTTTAGGCAAGATTGTGTGATACGGGGTTAGCCGTAGGATGCCCGATCTTTCGACAATCAAGACTCAATTGCAAGAACTAAACAAGAACGATGCAAGAACTCGACGAGACTCGAAGGTGATGACTAAGAACAAGAATGCAGCGGCTGTAATTGTAAAAGAAAGGACTCGAAACAATGATAAAGACTCGATAAATTGGTGAAACGATCTATATAGAACAAGATGAAGACCCCAGGCTTCCGTAGAAGGTAGGAACCAACACCAATGACTATATAACCCGCCTCTACAACCTTACACAATCAAGCGGACAACTTGGAGGCACAAGGAGGGGGCTCGTGGATGCTTGATAGCACCAGTCCGACGACGAGAATCGACACACACCAATCATGATGGATAGCACCAATCCTTCAACGAGGATCGACACACACCAAACATGTGGTAGCACCAACCCTTTAACGAGGAGCGACACACACAAGACAAACCAAGCTAAGAACAACACATCGAAACCTATCCCACGCAGGGGAACTCGGTTCCTCCCTAGGAGAACTCTCCAAATCTGACTTTTTTGTCAAAAATTCAATTCTATCTAATTTTATTGAATGAATGAAACGTTTAAATAGGAAAATATCTAGGGTTTGGTTGGCTTCCTTAGAGGTTAAGGATTGCTTGTCAAACTTAATCCTAACTAGATAAAAATATCATAATTAGTAAAGATAAAAACTAATTAGATATAATATCAATTAATTGAAAAGTCAACTAATAGATATTATTCTAATTTACATTATTCCTAAAAAAATATAATGCTTAAGATGATAAAATAAATATGAAAACATAATTATTTTCGTCCAAATAGTAAACAGCTGCAAAGATGTTGATTTTCGGCCATGTTCTCGGTAGATTCTGGAAAAACCTTCAACAGAAAAGTTGTAGATCTTTTCGTCCTCGTTTCAAAAAGGTATGGCACGACCCAATCCGATCAATATAGACTTCGAACGACCCATTTTACTGAGACGTCGCAAAGCTGTCAAATCTGCAGAACGAATTCAAACTTGTTGATCAGCACCACTTGTTTTCCCTTCATCATTCTCCCCTTCTTGAAAAGGATTCGTCCTCGAATCCGGGATGTTATTTGAGCAAGGAGATGCAATTTGTGGTGGTGCAGCTGACGGATGGTTGTGGCGGATGCAACTTGACGACACTATGAGACTCTGTCTTTAAAGGGAAAAAAAAATTGTGTTTTTTTTTGTGTGTTTTTTTGGATGATGAATGAAAAGACTCAACTTTGATGTCGATAACCTAAGCTCTGATACCAATTTGATACGGGGTTAGCCGCAGGATGGCCCGATCTTCGACAATCAAACAACAAACTAAAGAACGGAAGCAAAAGACTCAAAGAAACGCAGCGATAATTGAAAGACACGACCGATAAGGACTGAGTCGATCTATATAGAACAAGATAAAGACCCCAGGCCTCCTTAGAGGGTAGGAACCAATACCAAGGACTATATAACCCGCCTCTACAACCCTACACAACCAAGCGGACAACTTGGAGGCACAAGGAGGGGGCTTGTGGATACTAGGATCACCAAGTCTTGCGAAGTTGACGAACACAAAGCAAACCAAGCTGAGATAGATACCAATTCGAGATCAACGAGCACAGCTCTAGTTGATCAACAAGACACTCCATGTGTTTCACACAATGTGAGAGATCTAAATTCTATTCATAATGTTCCTGCTCAATTACAAGAGGGTGAATCGACATATATAGGCCTTAGAAGGCTGTTTGGGCCGATTCTAGCATCTAGGAAGATAAAAGAAGATAAATCTAACATCTAATGGAATTAATAAAATTAACCTTAAAGTTTCCTAAAATAACTTAAGTAAAAATAATACTAAAAATAGGAAATAAATATAATGTTTAAGACTTAATTAAAATCCCGTCAAAACCAGAGACAGCTCAAATAATGTGGATTTCGGCCAAGCTCTAGGTCGAATCTGGAAAAACCTTCAACAGCAAAGTTGTAGATCTCTTCGTCCTCGTTCCAATAAGGTATGGCACGCCTCAATCCGATAAATATTGAATCCGTACGACCCATTTTACAGAGACGTCAAAAAGCTGTCAAAATTCTGCACCAGAGTCTAAAACGTCATTTGATCAAGCTTGCACCTTTGGACCTTCTCCCATGGTGGAGCCTTCTTCTTCCTCTTGAGGATGACTTCCTTCTCACGAGCTTGAATCATAGGTCCATCCCCAAGCATAGATGTGTCCGAAAGTGTCTTGGATGGTGTCTTGGATGGTCCCGCAAAACCCACAAAAAAAAAGAGTCTTTTCTTGTTTTGGTCTTTTACTTCTTAATTTCTGAATTTTAATTATTGCACTAATCTTGAGTTTGTGATTGTTTGTGGTTGCATAGCCTAAACACAAAGCCTAGCCGAGACCGTGGAGTCGACCAAAGGTGCACACAACCCCTTGTGAACACCCTAGAGCCGACGGCAGCAAGCTGTCCCCATAGCCTTTGCTTGGCCGCCCCATCACACACACAAGAAACCCTAGTTTGTTCTATCTTTTACCTATTGACTCTATCTATTTACTTGCCTTATAAAAAATCAGATTTTATTTGGTAGATTTAATTCATTATATCTATCATATATCTTTAAAGGCTTAGATAGATCCAATTACCAAAATTAGCCAATTTCACCTATATATCTATCTTTAGGGCTACAAATTTTATCTTTCCACCATTATTTTTCAGATTTTCGAGTCCTTTACATTGTTTTGAGTCTTTCTTGCATTAGGTCAAAAAAAAAAAAACAGTTTCGAAATTCTTCAAAAAAAAAAAAGAGATTGAACTTGGACCTAGGAGGATAAAATTCACTAGGGGCAAGAGTAAGTCAAAAAAAAAAAAGAAGAGAGTTTGTTGATTCAATCTAGTGCAAGAAAGCTCCCAAAGGACCAACCTTGGTGATCTACCTAGCCCTAGTCGACACACCTCAATCCTAAACACATTACCTCCACAAAAATCACAAAATTGAAACCCTACCTTGCAACTACAACATCATAACTTAAAAGTTTTCAATCAAAAAGAGGTAAATTTCCATACTTTCTTTGTTTTCTTTCTTTTTGAAGTTTATCGAGCACTGCAGAGTCCATACCGACCCTGTACCGACCCTGTACCGACCCCCCCTCAGCCTCGGTACAGCCCCTGTCGAAGTCTGTCGAGTACCGCAGCCCCTGTACCGACCCCATACCGACCCTGTACCGACCCCCCCTGCCTCGGTACAACTTCTGTCGAGCCTATTTTTGGTCGATTTCGAGGCCCTTGGTCGATTTCGACCTTCTTCTTTTTCTATTTTGTGTGATCCTTGCTGCTGATTGAGTCCTATACTTGCTTGGATCGAGTCCTTTGTTGGTGTCGAGTCATCTTTTGCTTTGTTCTCCTTCATACTCTCATATCTATACTTTGATTGTTAGGTTTTTGCTTGAGTGTTGGTTCGCCCAAAGCGGATTGCCCCAGCAAGCGTGATATACCAATCGGAGAGAAGAGTGTGAGCGAAACACAATTGCGAGGTTGTTTATATTTTTCTAACTTTTACATAGTTCTTTGTTTGTTGCTTTGAGATGTCTAATAGCCAGGGCAATGACTGGTACACTACCTTCATGGAGAACATGGCTAAGACGAATGCAAGCATAGCTAAGATAAATGTGGGAATGAAGGCGATAGAGTTTCAGTGTCCTCACAATGAAAGGGAAGTAACTAATCCTAACCCCCTTCCTAATCTTAATGCAAATCAGTACCATATTGTTAATCCTCATATAGCTAAACCTTTATTTGATAAGAACATCTCTCCACAAAGGGAGAGACATGGTAGGTATAATGCGTTTGCTAATATGCAGGGACGAGGGAAAGGACGATGGCAACAAGAAGAGTACTACTTCTCAGAGGACGACGACGACTTCCAAGAGGATGATTATTGGGAGCAACGTCCTAGACGAAATGATAGAGGAGGTCGATACCACTATCGAGCACCTAGAGAGCCTGCGCAAGATGGCATAGGTAAGGTAAAGGTAGAGATCCCTCAATTTTATGGTACCACCGATCCAGATGCATATATTGATTGGGAAACTAAAATGGATCGAATATGGATTTGTCATAACTTCTCTGAACATAAAAAGGTGCAACTAGCTTCCCTAGAATTTCAAAGTTTTGCTTTAATCTGGTGGGATAATCTAGTAAAGGAAAGAAGAAGAAACCTTGATGCACCTGTTGCTTCTTGGATTCAATTAAAAGCACTTATGAGAAGTAGGTTTGCTCCTCCACATTATGCTAGCAAGCTTAAGCAAGGTAGCAAAACTGCTGAGGAAACCTTTTATGCAATGCAAGAAACCATGGCTAGAGCTAATGTAGTTGAACCTTATGAAGATACAAATGCTAGGTTTCTTAGAATATTGCACCCCGCCTTAGCTCATGAAATTAATTACTCTCCTTATTCTACGCCTACTGAACTTTTATATTTAGCTATGAAAGTAGAAAGGAATGCTAGATACAGGAGCCAAGGTGGTAGAATGTCGAGTGGGCAACCCCAAAGGTGGCACCAAGGCCATGTGCAGCAGCCCCAAAGGAGGTTTGATGGCGGTTCAACGGAGAGAGCAAGTCAACCCCAAGGGAGGAGTGAAGGCCGAATGCCTCAGGAGCCCATCGACAAAGGCAAAGCGCCTTGGAACAGACGTGATTCGTCTGGGGCATCTACTGGCCCTAAAGGGAGTAATCCTAACTCTTCTACTCTTGAACCTATGTACATTCCTTGCTTTATACGTCAAGGTAGTGGACATGTTATGAAGGATTGCCCAAATAAGAAGCCTCTCATGACTAATCACCTAGACAAAAATGAATCTGAAAATTCTAGTGATAAACATGATGAGCATGTTCATAATGATCAAGATATTAGTTTACTTGCCTCTAAAGATGATTGCCTTGAACATGAGCATGTTGATTCTTTGATTGATTTAAATGTTCAACCTATACCCTGTGCTGATAATCAAAGCAAAGATTTGTGTCAAACTACGTGCTTAGAAGAAGGCATAGTTTCTAATATGATCATTGATGATGAAACTTCTTCTACTATTGCTAGCATTGAGTTAATTGAAAATTCAGCCTTGGAAAATGATGAAAACTTGCTAGCATTGGATGGAAACTTAGGGATTAATGACCAAGCTAAAGTGCATATTACGTTAGAACATCATGACGATAACATGAAATATGAATTATGCACTAATAAAGTTTCTTTTCTTGATTTTGTAGCTGAGACAATAACCATCAAGGAGTGGTGCCCTACAACAATCGGTCTTGCGAGGAGTTTTCATGGACATGATGTTTTCGATCCAGGAGCTCGTGTGGATGCAGTTACGGAATCATATGCGACCTTGGATTCGAGGACGAATCCTTTTCAAGAAAGGGAGATTGATGCGGGACCATCCAAGACACCATCCAAGACACTTTCGGACACATCTATGCTTGGGGATGGACCTATGATTCAAGCTCGTGAGAAGAAAGTCATCCTCAAGAGGAAGAAGGCTCCACCATGGGAGAAGGTCCAAAGGTGCAAGCTTGATCAAATGACATTTTAGACTCTGGTGCAGAATTTTGACAGCTTTTCGACGTCTCTGTAAAATGGGTCGTACGGATTCAATATTTATCGGATTGAGGCGTGCCATACCTTGTTGGAACGAGGACGAAGAGATCTACAACTTTGCTGTTGAAGGTTTTTCCAGATTCGACCTAGAGCTTGGCCGAAATCCACATTATTTGAGCTGTCTCTGGTTTTGACGGGATTTTAATTAAGTCTTAAACATTATATTTATTTCCTATTTTTAGTATTATTTTTACTTAAGTTATTTTAGGAAACTTTAAGGTTAATTTTATTAATTCCATTAGATGTTAGATTTATCTTCTTTTATCTTCCTAGATGCTAGAATCGGCCCAAACAGCCTTCTAAGGCCTATATATGTCGATTCACCCTCTTGTAATTGAGCAGGAACATTATGAATAGAATTTAGATCTCTCACATTGTGTGAAACACATGGAGTGTCTTGTTGATCAACTAGAGCTGTGCTCGTTGATCTCGAATTGGTATCTATCTCAGCTTGGTTTGCTTTGTGTTCGTCAACTTCGCAAGACTTGGTGATCCTAGTATCCACAAGCCCCCTCCTTGTGCCTCCAAGTTGTCCGCTTGGTTGTGTAGGGTTGTAGAGGCGGGTTATATAGTCATTGGTATTGGTTCCTACCCTCTAAGGAGGCCTGGGGTCTTTATCTTGTTCTATATAGATCGACTCAGTCCTTATCGGTCGTGTATTTCAATTATCGCTGCGTTTCTTTGAGTCTTTTGCTTCCGTTCTTTAGTTTGTTGTTTGATTGTCGAAGATCGGGCCATCCTGCGGCTAACCCCGTATCATTGTGGACCAATTGGACTGCCTAAGGACATACGTGCCGAAGGTCCACTTTCATCACCGACTCTGAAGCAGTTGGATGAGGATGAACGAGATGAGGCTCACCTTCATGTGTTATCCAATAACGATGAGGTGGATCCATATAAAATGTAAGTATGCATGATTTCATTTATTAAGTATTTCTGTTACTTGTGCTTAAAACACATTAACATATGCACTTTAACTGAAGGATGCATAAGAAGATTGTGGAGGAATTACACCGTGGAAGAAAAATGAGTAAAACGTGGCTACATGATGAACATAATCGTACCTTTGCTGATTGGTTCAAGGCAAAGGTATGGTTATGGCTTAGACATAGTTCTAACTATATATTGAATTGCATAGTTTAGTAAACATACTCTGAGTTATTGAACGGTGACTCCGTAGGTCGAAGTTAAAATAATGGAAAATCCTGGACATGTTTCAGAAACTTTAAGATGGTTGGCTTCAAAACCGAGCTACACTATCTTCACCTATCAAGGGTACCAATACAATGGTGTAAAATACTTCACAAAACAGCGAGACAATTGCAGAGCAGTCCAAAACAGTGGAGTTTTCTTAGTTGCTGAAACAATGCAAGTTGCTAGCGCTAAGGATAAAAATCCGATTTACAGTGAGATGACATTCTATGGGGTTATTCATCAGGTTTGGGAGCTGGATTATTGTGACTTTAAAGCTCCTTTATTTTTATGTCAATGGGTAGAGAACGAGCGAGGAATTAAGTAAGACGAGTATGGTTTTACGCTGGTCAACCTCAACAGACGGGGTCATCGAAAGGACCAATTCGTATCTGTTGCGCAAGTGAAACAAGTCTTCTATGTGGAAGATCCCCTCGATCCTGAGTGGTCGGTTGTCCTTCGAACCCCAAACAAAGACTACCATGATTCCGTATATGAAGGAGATGAAAGGGAGAGCAGTGTTGAACATCAACCATTTTCTAAGGAAATACCACTTGCTTATGAGGACATTGAGAATGAGGGGGATATGACCTATCTACGAGAAAATGTTGAGGGTTTTTGGAATGAGGAAACTGGTGATCCATTTTAGGAGTAGCAATTACTGAACACTCAATGTGGTGCCTAACCAAGAGGCTGAATGACAGCACATCAACCCCCTTTTGTCTTGATGTTGTACTGAGTAATGAAGATTACAGTCAGAGTAGCAGAGTAAGGGAAGCCTTGAAGACTACACGGTCCAGCAACCTTTTGATCTTTTTACTAGGAAAATGTATAGGCATAAATGGTATTGGGATGTTTGGTTTAAAAATCTTTTGGTGTGTATAAGGCAGTGACTTCAAATGTGCAAGGGTGCTCAGTGTTGTGTCCTATATCCTCTTTGATGGCCGAGCCGAAGGGGGGGTTATAGTATACCACACTTGAAATGGTATTGGGATGTTTGGTTTCAAAATCTTTTGGTCACCTAAAGTTCTGCCTATGGGTTCTCTTACGTGCTTAAAAGCATGTGTGTAAATAATTTCCTTTCAATTAATATATTTTCCTTTAAACTCAAAAAAAAATTACTCAACACTCTTTTAGCAGTTTTATTAGGTAATCAGCATACTCCTGTAACTTGTACTCCAATTTTATTAGGTAATCAGCATATTCCTTTCAGTTAATATATTTGCCTTTAACTTGTACTCTGTTGAAATTTAGTACTTGTCCCTTTGCAGGTTTTTTGGACAATGGGGGATAAAAAGAAGAGCAAGGCGGTAAGGTCTCCGGTGGCAAAAAGGAAGACCAAAAAGGAGCCATCAAATGGATCGGATGAGGACTCACAAGGTCCTGCTAAGCTGAACAACATCAAGGATGGAAGTGAGCAGAAGGAAATGCCTAGCAACAAAAAATCTTTACAAAAGCACCAAGAGGGCGCTGCTGAAGGTGGGGAGATATCTTCAAAAAGCGTGGTGTCACAACATTCTGCTCAGGAATCTCAGGAAGGGCATGTGAAGAAGAGGAAGGCAGAAAGTGAGCTTCCTGGAAAGTGTAGCAAGAAGACATCTTCAAAGAAACATCTGGAGGACGATCTTGAAGTTGAGGAGAAATCTGTCAATGAGGCTAGGGAGGATGCTGCTGACGCTGGGGAGAAATCTATCAAAGGTGTCCAGAGTATGACAGACTCGGATAAGATACGGGGGAAGAGAGGTGTTGTCCAAATGTACAAGGTCCTGATTAAGAAGGCGGTCAATAAAAAAATTAGTGTGAAGTACGATCGTCGAGGCAATCCATGCGGGAAAACTCGCGCGACCCTACAATCTTACATTGGAATGCTTGCCCGTAGAATGGTGCCAATCAACATTGAGAGTTGGCCAAAAGTTAGTAAGGAGCTCAAAGAGAAATTGTGGAAAGACATTCAGGTATTTATGTCTATTGTGAATATGCTGATTTCATTCCTATTTTCACAATAACTATCCCAATTATATTGAACATATCTGCTGAGAGAAATATTTCATATTAATTGTCTAGGATACATTCAAGGTGGCCCCTGAAAGTCGTGTAATGATCCTCTCTTCTGCTGGGGTTAAATGGCGCAATTCAAGACACATCTGACCACAACTGAGGTGCTTCCACACTATGACCAGAAGAAGAAACTACGAAATCCGCTAAAGAAGTATACGTTTGTCTGAAAAGAGAATTAGAGGGAGTTTGTGAAATCCAGGTGTACAGAAGAGTGGATGGTAAGAAAGTTGAAGTTGTTATGATATGATCTTGTGGATTAAAAAATCAAATTTCCCATTTCTAATAGTTTGATTAGTGTGACTTTAAAGTACAACCTTTGTGGCAAAGTTAACACCAACTGATCACATTGATGACTAAAGTACTTTTCCCAAGAATTCACATATTGATATCCAAGTTTTACCTATCTATCTTTGCAGGAAAAACATAAGGTGCATGCTGAGCATGTGCGCTTGAGAAGATTCCATCACAGAACATCTAGGTCAGGGTACATTGGTTTGGAGGAGCATATGGTAATGACTACATTGCGCAATATGTGAATTCCTGTATCAGGAGATGCCCATTCACATGTCTTACTCTTCTTTATTCTCTGTGGCAGAAAGAGGATCAGGAGATGGGTTGCGATGATGATGTTGACCATGTCATAATATGGAGGAAGGCCCATATACCGAAAGACGGGTCTGTGAATGAGAGCTTGCGCCCAGTTCTTGAGAAAATTGTAAGCATATATGCATATTTTGTTTTTCTATTTTATGTGTGATTCTTTGAATTATCAAGGGCTGAATGTAGACATGTAATGTAATGGTTTCTAGGATGAATTACTAGAGAAGAAAAGGAATGGAGACCTTGATGAGGAAGGGTCTAATGACATATTGACCCAAGCTTTAGGAAATCCGGAGCACTCGGGTAGGGTCAGGGGTGTTGGAGGATTTGTAAGTCAAGCCCAATACTTTGGGCTACCAAGGAAGCGGAGAATCACAATGACAAAAGCTGAACTGTTGGCACGTAAGAAAGAACGTGAGAGGGAGTTACAAGAGACAAAAAAATTGCTAGCTGAAGCTGACAAGAGAACAGAACAGCTAATTGAGCAAGCACTGAAGGATTTTGAATGTCGGATGTTCTCTGAAAGAGGTACTCGGAGAGAAATGCCCATCGATCCACCAGAAGGTGTGACCCCTTGCTCTGATAGAGGTAGCCATTTTGACAGCCTCGACTCTCTTGATGCCGAGGGAGATATGCCCAACTCTATTGATCCACCAGATAAGGTATGTTTGTAGTTCAGCACCGTCGTCATGTGCATATGTAACCATCTAAAGGATTAAAAGCTACACTGTTGCACTTTACTATCCCTTTCTTTGCAGGGTTATGAGATGTATGACTTTGCTCTAAACAACATCACCAACATTGTAGCTTTTGGTCTTCTACTCGACACTGACAGTACAATTCAAGAGAGTGCATCTGAACAAGATTGGGTCAGAGTCACAATTGTTGGTGATATTCAAGGTGATGAGCCTCTTCCCTTCCCTGGTGGGAATGCAAAGATGATGTTGGTCAGGGACGTTGTAGGTAGGCATGTGAAGTGGCCTAAAAAATGGGTCCTTGCGAAACTTCTATCTAAACCACGGAGAAAGTCGAAGAAAGTAAAGAAGTTGTTTATGCCTGATGAGTTACCACCCCAAGTGCCAAGGTCTTGCCAACTCTTATACAAATACGCCAAGTGTACAATGAAAGAAACTGGCATGTCTATAACTGGAGTGGTGGATCCAAACTGTTTTGGTGTTAAGAAGGAGCTCATTGTGTTGAGGGAGAATGTGATTGATCTCTTGGAGCTGAACTGGCTTGGAAGTGGAGTGTTAGAGGCGTATATGGCGTATGAGCTCTTTTAGTTTTTTTCCATCTCTTAATTTTTTATATGAAGTTATCATGTTTCAACTTGAGTAATCATTTTTCATGCAACTAACATGTAGGTACCTATATACTATTGTTTGTGCACATGAAGAGCAGTCATTGTTTGCATTTGTTGATTCTGGAGCAACCGCTACGTGCACGAGACCGAGTTTCATTCCTTATTTAGTCAAGAGGTTAAAAGAAGGGATGTCAGACCACATTTTCATGATACCATACAATCCAGGGTAAGTAGTAAATCTCATGACATTTGATATGCATTCCTGATTTGATAAATGTTGCAGTGTACTCTTGTGACATGAATTAAGTATTTGTATCTCTGATGATGTTTGATATGCATGTTTCCGGATTTGATACATGTTGCCATGTTAGTTTCTGAAATCTGCTGTTGAAATATCTATTATATGTAGATTATCTTCGGTTTACAAGAGTTGGTGTTCTGGTTATGGATTTATATTTTAAAATTTAGCTTTCTCATGAATGGGTAAATGTGGATTATCTCGGATTTATGGGGATAGGAATGAAAGAATTGCAAAGTCAATGAGAATATATAGAACATGCACTCTGAAATCTGTAGTTTTTGTTTGGTGATCCTTGAAAAAAGATAGTGTATTATGGTGTTGTAGGATTTGTAAGTTTCTATCTAGTTTCAGCATGCCTTGGTCTTCTGAATGAAGCCTAAGATGCCTTGTCCCCGCACAACTGAGATATATGTATATATACACTGCTGGATTTATGATATCTCAGTGGCATTGTTTGTAAGGCTGCTTACATATATGTATATATACACCGTTTATCTTGCAGGAAACATTAGCTTCTGACTGTTATCTGGGGGAATGATATCTTTATCATAGATTCCATGCCGAGACCATCTCCTTACAAAGATTGGGAAAAGGTTGTGAAGAGGTATATGTTATTGTTTAGATACATGAGATCTTCAATCCTTTCCCTCTCCTTTAGGTGTTATGAATTATTCCCACCAACTCTGTTCTAGTCATATCGATTTGAATGTAAACAAATTGCTTTGATGATTCACACGCAGTGCTGTTAAACAATTTCAAGATGAAACTGCAGGCAACAATAACAACAAACTGAGGGTCACACACCTTAATGTAAGTCAACTTGAAGTGTGATCATGATATCTTAGTTTAGAGTTAGCTAATTATGATATATATATGGCAATGAAATATATTATCTTCATGAATTCATTAATCGTATTCACTATTATAGGGTGCACCAGTGCAGCCGGGTGGGTACGAGTGTGGGTACTATGTGATGAGATACATGAGACATTATAAATGATCAGAAGATGTGTTTTATGAAAAAGGTAAAAATAACATGGCCTTATTTTTTTAATTGGGTGTGTGCAGTTTTATATTAACTATAATGGCTTGTTCTTTCCATCTCTTTAGTGGGCTGCCTCAAGGAACCGTTCGTCGTACACGCAAGAAGAAATCGATGAAGTTCGAGTTGAAGCTACTCAGTATATCCAATCTTTGCTATAGGTTAATGAAGCTTCTAGGGCTGCTCAGTAAATGTGCCACGTACTACTTGTTGATTAATTGAAAATGCAGGTGAATCATGTTTTTTTGGGTCTTATGCTTTAAAACATTTATGGTATGAATGTTGGTGCATCATACACTGATCGATTTAGGCGGTCCGACTAGCCTTACCTGTTTTTAAGATGTTGCCTAGCTATCTATAGGTAATGTATGTCGTAGATATGTGGCCTAGCCATTTGCCTGTTTTTGAGATGTTGTGGCTAGCCCATTTTTTGGCTATGAATAGTGGCGGCGTATTTTGTAAATGTTACAAAATGATGCTAGTGTATATGTACCTATTTTTATTAAAGGACCTATCATTTTGAAGAACAAACAAAAATGCGATGTTCTATCGACAAAAGCGTGTTGTGTATCCCAAAAAAAACATCGGCTTAAATATGAAAATAGTAGTGCATTAGAACATTTAACATCAGATCCGTCTATTGAAACAGATGCCAGTATAATTATACACATCAGTTTATTCATTTAAATCAATGTGCAAAACCAGTTTCAACATTAAAATGATATATGAACTGATATATATTTGTCAAAGTAACATCGTTATGTACAAAATAAACTGATGTGTCATAGGAGCAACTACGTCATTTTATTTTGAAAACACTAATATAAATGTATGAGACGACATCTTTTGTGTATACAGCCACAATAGTGCATTATTTTAGAACAATATAATATCACATATAATGACCATGAAATTAATACTCTAAATGCGATGTCGATAATATGGAAATACATCAGTTTTGCCTATATTTCATGTAGTCGGTTAACTTAAAACAATATAAAATCATAAATTATATATCGAACATGATTATAAACGTGATGACAAAACCAAAAAACTGTTGTCGATTTTAAATTAAGACATCATTTATTTTTATAAATAATGATGTAAATGTCACTTTTTTGCTTTAGGAGAACATCTTCACATGTTTTCAAATGACAAATTATGGATATTCATCAACAAGTGAATATGTCATAACCAAAATTGAGGGGTTTTAATTAAGAAAAGACATCTGCTTAAAACCGATGTGGAAAGTTTTGATCGGTTACTACATGCACAATAAGATCGAATTTTTTTTTGAAAGACAACTGTTGAGAACAGATGTCTAATTGAAGTTTTCTAGTAGTGACGATTTGAGATTTTGCTATTGATCAATGTTATAGTGAGGCTCGGAATGGTGAATTAGTATGATGAACAGGTGAATTGCCTTGATCTTATGTTGTGGTATGAATCTTCTCCTCAACAGTGCCTTCATTTGTTCGCAAGTAGCAATGGGCGCATCTAAAGATCTTCTCCTTTCTTTAACAAGATTATCCCACCAAATTAGTGCAAAACCTTGAAATTCAAGAGAAGCGAGTTGTACCTTTTTTTGAGCGGAGAAGTTGTGGCAATTCCAAATTTGCTCCATCTTGGTCTCCCAATCCATGTAAGCATCCGGATTGCACTTGCCTTCGAATGACGGAATCTTTACCTTCACCTTGGCCACGGCATCTTGCTCAGGCTCCCTAGGTGCTCTATGGTGGTGTCGACCCCTGTCATTCCTCCTAGGACGTGGCTCCCAATGGTCCTCTTCTTGAAAGTCATCATCGTCCTCCGAAGGGTAGAACTCTTCCTACTGCCTGCAACCTCGTCGTCCCTGCACACCAACAAACGCGTTATTCCTACCATGCCTCTCCCTATGAGGAGAGGGATTTTCATCAAATAAAGGATTATCTAAACGAGGAGGAACATTATGTTGGTTAGGATTAGGAGGAATAGGATGAGTTTCTCCACTTTCATTTGCAGGCGCTTCACCTCTAGGTGGTATGCCTTGTCCAGGCACCGTGTTAGATCCCGAAGGTTGGGACTCTAGTGCCGCCATCC
Source organism: Persicaria maculosa (assembly GCA_963922045.1). Lineage (NCBI taxonomy): Eukaryota > Viridiplantae > Streptophyta > Magnoliopsida > Caryophyllales > Polygonaceae > Persicaria > Persicaria maculosa. Next base: position 25,703,485 of record OY998265.1, on the reverse strand, counting down.
TCTCCATAAGCCTTGCTATGTTGTCATTCATGGCATTCAAAAGATTGAACACCTCTGGAGGGACAGGTTCGGAGCCTGAATTGTTGTTACCTGAGTTAGACATCACAAAGAAACAAACAAAGAACTATGTAAAGGGTTAGTGAAAAACTAAAACAACCTAAGGAACATCGCAAGTGTATCACTCAACACTCCCTCTCTAATTGGTATGTTATGCCTGTTGTTTCAATCCGCCTTGGACAAGACAATGCTCAAGCTAAGACTTAGTAACACAAGGTATGTAATAGCAATAAGATCGCAAGTAATCAAGAGAATCAAGGCTGCAGAGACTCGACAAAAGCAAGATAATGACTCGATAATGGCTAGGAGTACTCGACACAATCAAGATATGACTCGATATGAACAAGGAGCACTCGACACAATCAATTCAATAGGAGATATGACTCGACAGAAGCAACAAGGACTCGACAAAGGCAAGAGAACAACAAATATGGACTGATTTTTGTGGAAAAGAAATTAAAGAATCAACCTTTGATGATTTACCTCTTTGATTGTAACCCAAGTAAGGATGTTGTAGTTGCAAAGGTAGGGCTTCAAAGTTGTGTTTAGGAGGTAATAAAGCTCGGCTATAGGGCTGATTTTCACCACAAATAATGTCCCTTGATGGTTTCTAGCAATAGATAAACAAAAGCTCCCAAAGAACAAACAAACACCTCCAAAAGATCAAACTAGCAACTTTCTTCTTCTTTTTTTTTGAATTTTCGAATCTGATTTTTTTTAGCTTACTTTTACCCCTAGGTGAATTTTATCCTCCCTAGGTTAAAGCCTTTGAATTTTTTTTTTTGAATTTTCGTACCTTTTTTTTCTCTACAGATACTGTAAATGCACGAAATTAAAATAAAAACAAGAGAAAAATCGGAAATTAAGGTGAAAAAATAAAATTCAACCCTAAAGATAGGAATAGGTTATGATTGTGGCTAAATTTGGTAATTATCTTCTATCTAACTTTCTTATGATCTAAGATGGATATAATTTCCTATTTGGAATTTCATAAATTAATATGCCAAAATAGATAAAAATAAGATAGAGAATAGATAGATGAAAGATAGAAAACAAACTAGGGTTAAGGTTTCTTGCCGCCTAGGATTAGGGTTTGTGAAGGGGGGTGCCGACTAGGGTTTGTACCCAAAGAGGTCGGCTGCAATGGATGAATCTCGGCCCCAACACTTGATGATGGTTCGGCTAGGCTTGTGTTTAGACTTAGAAGCAACCACAACAAACACAAACAAGGTTACCAATAATCAAAATAATGAAATAGAAGTAAAAGACCAAAGATTGAAAGAAGACTCATTTTTTTCAGGTTTTTGTGTTTTTATGATAATGAATGAAGATGAAACACTTGATGTCGATAAACCTATGCTCTCATGCCAATTTGATACGGGGTTAGCCGTAGGATGCTCGATCTTTCGACAATCAAGACTCAATTGAAGAAAAGGAACAAGATTGATGCAAGAACTCAACAAGACTCAAAGTGATGACCAAGAACAATGAAGGCAGCGGTTGTAATGCAAAAGAAAGGACTCGAAAATCAACAATAGACTCAAGATAGATGGTGGATCGATCTATATAGAACAAGATGAAGACCCTAGGCTCCCGTAGGAGGTAAGAACCAACACCAATGACTATATAACCCGCTCCTACAACCTTACACAACCAAGCGGACAACTTGGAGGCACAAGGAGGGGGCTTCTGGATACCAGAGATTACCAAACCTTGCGAGATTGACGAACTCAAGGCAAACCAAGCGGAAACGATACCAATTTGCAATCGATGAGCCTAGTTACGAATCGATCAACTTGATCACTCAATGTGTTTCACACGGAAGAGAAAACTTGTATTCAAGAATGTACGTGAGTTCTTCCCTAGATCAGTCGTCCTATATATTAATAACCCTAAAAGGCTGATTTTTTAAAAAAATAATAAATAAAGAGTAATTAAAATTAAATCCCTAAATTACCTAAAATAGCTTAAGTAAAGAAGGTTACTAAAAATAGCATAAAGGTTCCAATACTTAGTAATTTCGGCCACTCTATGGACTAAGAAGAATCGGCCAAAACTAGTGTAGAGCATAAGTACGTCTTCGATGTCTCCTCTTGAAGTTGAACCGCGCTCGAGAAAAGAACATGACTCACAAACATGAATGAGTCTCGCTGAAGTTTCTTGGCACGAGCTCGAGTCATAGGTCCGTCTCCAAGTATGATAGGTGTGTCTGGAGGTGTATTGGATGGTCTCGCATCAACTTTGTTGCTCAAAACTTGTAGGATGTTATGATCTCCGTTGGTAAGTAGTTGACTAGTTGTAGTATTTCATGACATTGGTTGGTCAATAGATGTTAGTCATTTATGAACATCTTATGTACTTGGGGGTTCTCTTTATGATCTCCGTCGGTCAGTAGTTGTAAAATTTTATGACATTGGTTGGTCAGTAAATGTTAGTCTTTTATGCTCAAAACTTTGTTTATGAACGTACTTGGTTTTCAAATGTTTCGGTGGAAATGTAGACACGTTAAGTCTTTCAAGTGACACGACCATACAAACAGGTGACATGGTTCATTTCAAAAACAAATTGAATGTGAAACTCCGAACCGTGACACGGTAATTCTTTTAGGTGACAGGACCATACAACCAGGTGACAGGGGTGATTTCCTAAACAAATTGGCAGACACACTCAGAAATGTAAAACTTCAAAATCAAACAAGTGACACGGTAAATCCTTCTGGTGACACGACCATACAAACCGGTGACATGCACAATTCATATTGCTGACATACCACACCTTCGACGACCTTGATCATATCAGGTTTTTTAGAGATGCAAAGTTGACGCTCTCTTGTATCACTACATTTTTGTGTGCGTTTCGACCCACAAACACCCCATCCGCCTCCCTCGAACCCCCAACAACAATCAAAAGTGAGAGTGATGCAGACCAAGGCTTTTCCACCTGAAAATGAAACGATGGATGAGAAAAAAGGTTCCTGGGGTTGTACTTTTCGCCATAGATAAGAAGTACTATGAAAAATACACTTACCCATTGCATCTGAGAAGAAAGGTTTCTGGGAAAGCAAAGTAACACGGTAGATTATTTTCACTAACGGGAACACAGATTAAAGGCGACAAGTGCTTTGCAACTGGAACATCAGGCCGAGAGCTTGTCTTCCATGGTGGCCTTCTTCTCCAGCTCTTTTGTCCAAAAGAGGAAAAAAGTGATTGACTTCTCCCCTCCTCTCTTTTTATGGCTGGTAAAATGAAGGGAAGTCACCTATCACATCCCCTTTATCCCTTATATTTTAGCTTGTCTTATCAACCTAAGTCGGCGCCAAATTTTCCCCACCAAAACCATCTCTCTCCTGCTCACTTTTTAACATTCAACCGGTTTCCCCCGTCACTTATTTATTTTGCACAAATAGTCCTCCATCTCACCTTTGCAATTTTTTCAAAATCATACTCCCTCCGTTTCTAAATAAGTGACTTTTTACTATTCAGACACATATTTTAAGGTGATAAAAATAATATAAAATATTAATTTTTTTAATATTTTTTTGAAAATCATACTCCCTCCGTTTCTAAATAAGTATAATATTATTTAAAAAATTAATTAAAATTTCAATATTTTATATAGTTTTTGATCTTCTAAAAATACGTATTTGACTTGAAAAAGTCACTAATTTAAAAACGGAGGGAGTAACATATTTGCGAAGTTAAAAAAAAAGTGTCTAATTAGGAAAACGGTGTGGCTATATACACCCCAAATCATGCACGTCCTTAAAGACGTGCATGGTTAAAAGGGGTTAATTATTATTTTTTAAATGTTAATTAGTCAAAAGGCTTGCACGTCCTTAAGGACGTGCAAATCCTTAATCCGGATTTGCGGTGTATATAGCAACACCCTTAGGAAAAACCCCCATTTCTTAAAACCCTTGTTGCATACACGGCGTGAAGAAGGCGCCAGATTCCGCAGTACCTTCTTCGAATAAAAAAAAATTAAAAAAAAAAGATTCCGCAGTCCCTTCTGTGCTCCCAAAATCATCCGCACCCTGAAAATAAAAACAAAAAAACAAACAAAATGAAACAAAGTTAGGGTTTTCGTTACCCTCTTCGCCAATGGATCGTCTGCGCCCGCGGCATAAGGAAAGAAGTTCCTTTTCTGGCTTCACTGCTGCCGAGGTAATTCCTTTCGAACAATGTTCACTTCTGGGTTTATCGGAATTTCATCTTTTCTCGTATTTTAGAGGGAATCACTAGGTATAACCTCCAACCCTGGACGAAAATCCTTCAGGGTGTTCATGATTTTCCAGCAATTGTCAGAATGATTTGGTTTTTTTCATTGTTTGTTGACATTTCTCTGAGATCTCATCACTGTCTTTTCTGCACACCCTTGGAGTGTTGGGTCATGATGTGTGGCCTTTTTGGTTTATTTGATGATTTCTATCTAATAAGACGAGTTTCATATGTAGTAGGGTTTAGAAGGTATATACCCCTCTGAAACTTCACCGGATGTGTATGAAATGCCAATGCTACCTCTACAGCTAGGCAGAACTTTTTGTCAGTTGTTTAATCTCCAGAAACTTACATCTTCTTAGCTTGAGAAGTTATCTGATAATGTTTCCTTTGTCTCTTTGGTTGAAGTGTGATCCAGATAGTGGTTTTGGTATTTCTCAGTCAATGCCTCTTATGTTTTCACTTTTTATTTATTATTATTGAAACATCCTTGCATTCATCTGCATTGTGCAGACTAATTATTAACATGTGGTTTGATCAGTCATGCAGCGTGTAAACTCTGAGACTTGTAATCCATTAGCATGTGCTAGGTAAATAATTGACAACTTGTAGACACGAATCTCTCTAAAGTGCAAGTGCAAGTCATCTAGAGGGACTAAATGGCTTCGTAAAATACTTGATTAATACTACCTCCGTTTCACAATAGATGGGTTTTTAAATGTAATTTTTTGTTTTAAAATAGATGGTCTTTTATGTTTTCTAGGTAGGGGATTGTAATGATTTGTGTGTTGTTGACTTTTTAAAAAATTTTGATTGGTTAAAATGTGTAGTGGGTATTAAAAAATAATAAAATTTATGGAAAAGTTAGTGGAATGATGATGCTTTTTTTAAAGTGAAGTGTTTTATTAAACTTGTGCACAAAGCTAAAAGCCCATGTATTATGAAATGGAGGGAGTATCTTATTAAGCCGCTTTTGTTTCTTAGAATGGGTTGAGGGTGCTTCTAGTTACTTGTGAGGTTGACTTTGCATAGAGGGGGGACATTTTGGGTATCCGGTCCTGTGTTTCCACGCGACCCGCAGTATGGTCTGTGTGCTTTTGTATTTGGGTATACCACATCTATACATTTTCGGATAGTGCATTGTTCGAATATAGAAACTCTGTTTGAGTGTGCTAGATATCCTATTCTTTAACCTTATTGTTTATGTTATAAAAGTGTTTTTTATACTCCCTCCGTCTCAAAATTTAAGTCGTTTTAGGATTTTGCACAAGTTTTAATAAAACACTCACCTCTCAATCAACATCATCATTCCACTAACTTTTTAAAAAAATTTATTATTTTTTAACACCCACTATATTTTTTAACCAATCAAAATCTTAAAAAAAGTCAACAACACACAAATCGATACAAATCATTACTATCCCCTACCTAGAAAACCTAAAACGACCTAAATTTTGATACAAGAATTAAAGGCTAAAACGACCTAAATTTCGAGACGGAGGGAGTATTATTTTTTATTTTTGCGGTTACTAGATGCTTCATAGTTCTAGAGAAATCCTAGTTATGTAGTACCAGTGACATGCTATGAACATTGCACTATCAGATTGAAAATTTGAGACAACTCTTTTCTGTAGCTCAAAACTAAAGTGCTTTTAGTTTTAGTTCCTTAACAAAGTCAGTATCCTCCTTTTCATTTTTGATGGATACATTATGATGTTGGATTTCTCAGATCATCACAGTGATCTTGCAGTCATCACTATTCTGGGGTTTATATATTTATACCACGGCCAACATACCTCACTGAATTTGTTTTCATTTAATTTTGGTTTTGTTTCTTAGACACTGTTCTAACTGAAACTAAAGTATTTTCGTTTCTTATACTAAAGTTGTACTGGACCACGTTGTTTTTGTGGATTTCTTTTTGCTCAAATTGTTTCTTGATTGACTCAAAAAAATAGGTGAACATTTAATAACGAGATAAGATTTATCTAATCATTATAAAATCTAAGTGAATGGAAAATTTTCTTTAAACTTATGTTTAGGCCTATATCGACACTTATTTTTTGTTCCCTGTTCCACTCTTTGATACCGAGGGCAGTACTCATTGCTGACATTTTGTGAGATAGATATTGGTAATACAAAAGCATAGTTAAAAACATCTTCTACAGTTGCTGAAGTAGATTATATTTGGGTTTACATTTGATATTGTTCATTGTCATTGCATTTAACATTGGCTATATATTTCCTGTTTATTCTCTGCCATTATATTAATAGCAAACAATGCTCCAAATCAGCTCCTAATTCATGTTGTGAATACTAGCCCTTTACTACGTAGTAAAGGGGATTACTGTATGGCATATTCGTCCGTCATTGTTGACAAATTACAAGGCTGCATCTACACATAATCTTTGCTGGTGTAAAAATTCAAATTCCCCCGACTTTTTAATTTTTTAGATTTGGATTTTTTTTAATGGTCTGAGACATGATACAGTTCTTTTATCTGCTTTGGCAACAGCTTGTGAAGCTAGATAAGTTGTTTCAACAATATGGGGAGCAGGCATTAAATCGAGAATTTTGTCACAGAACTGCACGCGGTTTCTGGTACAGCTTGATGTTTGTTAGCCACATTCTTTTTATACTGACTGAAATTTCTTGTTTCTTATGGGATTTGGCCTACAACAACCTAAGCCATTCGAAAAAATGTACTTCTGCAGTCGCTCAGCTGGACGCACTGGAAAACCTATTGTAAAATTTGATGAAGTATTTCCTTCTCCTTTTGGCTCTATATGCATCTATTTGTTTCACTTCACATTCATGAGAGTTTGTGGTCATTTTTTCTTAATTCATCACTTGAAACTATTATTTATAGGTACAGAATTGGTTCCAAAATAAGCAGCAAGATTACCTATCTAAAATAAACCCAGGAGTCACCCAGAAAGAGGAAGTCACTCCTTTGCATGTCACCTCCAAAGCATTGACTACTGATCCTGATGCTTGCACTGAGAGAGAGGCTAATGGAAGTAATCAAGATCATAGGGCTGAACAAGCGTCGAAGGGTTCGTCACCAAGTAAATTGCTAATATCTTAAATGCTTGTCTAAATAAAATTAATGTTGATAAATGTTTTTGTGTTGATATGCTAGCTAGATCTCAATTGTTGGCATATGTGAGAAGTACTCATCGTACTATATTGTCATGCTGGTTGGGTGCTACCATTATAACAACAAAGATTTTTTTTAATCACTATATATAACATTGATGTTGATCTTTAACGTTTATTGACTTAGGAGTGTTATGTTAAATTTGTTTTTTTCTATAATATTTTTCAATTTCAGTCCCAGGAACGTCTTGAACATAGACAACAGATGAGTTGAATCCAATCACGATCAAAAGATGTTAAGATGTAAAGATTGAATGACTAGAAGATCTAGTGATTATTTGAGAGATGATTCCATTCTAGGAAACACTCCTGTATTGGGCAACCTAGAGCTTTCCAAGAAAGGAGATAAATACCCGAGACTTGTAAACTTATTATGCACGAGGTGAACCATGTCCGATTGAAGAGATTGCCCAAGAATCACTTGGAGCCCATGCATTATCATGCATGAAGATGATTATTCACTGCCCTATCCCAGGTTAATATTTTAGTTTTTTTTTTAAAACATTATTTCAGTATTTAGTGAGTGTAAATTTTCCAGTTTGTCGTTGAAAGAGGCGTGTGATTGTTGAAAAAGGGTGAAATTTTGGCCAACTAGTGTATTTTAATTTACTTTTTTATTATTGTGTTTATTAGAGGTTGGTCTAATTGAGTCATATATTTAGAAATGTGTGTTGCTTATTTCTTGTGTTCTTAAGTTAAATTGAGGTATGTCCCATTTAAATCATTCACGAACAATTGAGGTTACTCCCATCATTAGTTGTTCAATTTAAAGAGAGAATACTCTTAAACTCACATCATTCATCACAAATTCTCGTGTTTGTGGACTTCCTATGATAGATCGGGCTTTCAATGTCAGTAGTAATCATTCATATATATATATATATATGATTTGACGATTGAAGTTTGTCCCACTTGATATAAAGCTTGCAGGATTAAAATATTGAATGTCCGATCTTTCATAGGAAGTCTTCGTAATCGAGAATTGGTGATGAATGATGTAGGCTTGAAAGAGAATCTCCCTTCAAATTGGACAATTGATGATGGGACTAACCTTAATAGTTTGTGATTGAATCGAATGAGAAAAACCTCAATTCATCTCAAGAAACCTACACTTGATCCCTCTCTTTTTACTTAATGGATTTCCGCATTAATATTGATTTCAAGCGGAAAGGTTGTTAGTCTAATACAAGTGTATATATATTAAGTCAAATGATAATATAGCAAGTTTAATTATTCTAACTTGCCAACATTTCACCGTTATTTTCAGCATAAACACATGCTTATTTCAAGGGCAAAATGGAAAATTTACAAGCTCTAAATTATTGAAATAAGATTTGAGTAGTGACTAATCATATTCGTGCATGGGAATTCACATGCATTGGCTTCACATGCATTGGCTACATGCTATTCTTTCTTTGATCGGAGCTTGATTCACCTTGTGCATAGTTATGTTAATAGTCTCGAGTCTTTATCTCCTCTCTTGAAAAGCTTGTGGCTGCTAGATGTAGGAATGTTTCTACAACAGAAAATTTCCCTCAAACTAATCGTTCGAGCTTCTATGAAGCTTCTTAGCCTTTGATCTTGTCATTAGATAATTTCTTGGGATCATGATTATTTTCTCCAACTCGTCCTTTGTTTTGTCTTCGAGGGCTTGTATCAGTATTGAACACTTCAGTCTCATTCATATACGAGAAGCGTCTTTTCCTAATTCTTTTGTTCGTGTTTAGAAGCAGGAGAGGTCCCTGGTCTATCTCAGTTGGAATTTGAGGCAAAGTCCTCCAAGGATGGAGCATGGTGAGTAGTTGGCCTCTAGATCTCCTTTAGATTTAACTTAATTTGTGCATTATGGTTACATTCCCTTAGCAACTCAGCTTGAATCGTTATTTTACTTATTTCATATTAATCCACTTTTGCTACCCCTGTTTTATTTTTTGGTTAATTTGTTGCTAGAGAATGCTATATGCTAAAACAGAAACTCTAGGAGCTGAGTAGTTCCGTCCGGTAGGACGCTCTTGGGTGGTGGTATAACCACGGTTGACCACCCCCAAATTATCGCCTTGTATAAAAAAAAAAGAAAAGAAACTCGAGGAGCTGAGTAGTTATGATATTAGCTTATCGAGGTAGGGTGCTTTGAATTTTGATGCATTTTCTACTTGTGGGTATTTTTGCTCTTTAAAGTGGAACTAGTACAATTCCCGCACCATGACGCGATTTTTTACAAAATCTTAATAAAATAAAAAATTAATATTATAAAATATAAATAAAAGTTAAAAATCATAAAAATCTTTACCATAAATGTATCTTATAAATCTTTCAGATTTCTTTTAAATCTCATTTAGCATACATAAATATAGATATTTAAAACCACTCAATAAAAATAATAATAATATCATTGTGACTTTGTTTAAATGTGATGTGGCATAATCAATATCGAAAATAATATTGGTTATGCCACATCATCATAAAGACTTGTATATTAAGTAGTATATGCAGATTAGATATTTATAATATATAAAGATTTACATGTAGATTAATAGGAAACATTATATTATATTAAATTCAATGTTTTGAATTAAGCCTAATAGTTCTTAATATGTTAAAAATAAAAGAAAAAATGTGATTGACTTAGAGGGATAAAGGAAAGAAGAAGAAAAATTAAAGAAAAAAAATAATTAAAGAAGGGCAAAAAAACTTTGATCGGTGGAAACGAGAGTATTAAAGAGAGACAATGAAAATACACGTAGGTATAAAGTGTTCTGTTTTAAGAGTAGATATAGATATAGATATAGATTGCAATATAATGACAATGAAACGACATGATGGGTGGGAAGCTGAGGAGTGGACAGGTCCATGTACACTTATATGAACAATATTTACTATGACACAAGTCCTTCGTTATTTCCAAATAATTTTTTACTCTATGATGATACAGGTATGATGTTGACAGATTTCTCACTCACAGATTTACTTGCTCTGGGGAAGCTGTAAGTGATAGTTTACCTAGTTTTCTTATTTTTATTGTCAAAATGTGAAATTTCAAATTGTGGAATTATCCGTTTTCATCAGTGGTAGGAAGTTGGAACATGGAGGATAAAGTTGGTTCATTTACAAAAGAACTCTACCTAGTTGTGTTTTCTAAACACAGTGTTGCCCTAAGCTTTCAAAACAACTCCTGCTTAACATTTAGGAGCAGAGGAATTGGTTTAATCCTTATTAGAGAATCTGAATGTCTCAAAATTAGCCTTAGCATAAATGAGGATTTAGTTTGGTTACTTTAGTCTATCAGAAAAATAATGTATGGAAATTTATGTTTTTGGAAATTGAAATTTGTGGAGTAATGGATGTCATCTAGGAAGATCAATCAATTGTAGAATCAAAGAGAAAGCATTTGATGGAACCCACTATTTGCTATCATGACTTACCATTAAACTTGGAAGATACAAATGTTTATTGAAGAATGTTATGCCAATGACCGCTTAACGATTAAGTCAACTTTCCCTGCTAAAAATGGGATAAGAGTAAACCTTTATGAATAGTTTAAATACACCACTCTTTTGTGAAATGAATCCCTCCATGATTATAATCGACTTATTTTACTGCAGGAAGTTTGTGTGAGATTTGTAGGGTTTGGTGCTGAGGATGATGAGTGGATAAACGTGAAGAGGTGTGTAAGGGAACGTTCCGTTCCCTTCGAGCACTCAGAATGTGATAAAGTCAAGGCTGGGGATATTGTGCTCTGCCTCCAGGTAGCTCATATGTGTTACCTTCTCTTGCATAGAACATGAAAGAATGCCCTAATAAGGGAGAGTTGGGTATGCATAATGCATCGGGTCAGTATTGGTATCGTATCAACCAACCTCATGCTCAGTTTTTTGAATAGCCTGGTATCAGTATCAAAATGGTTAGGTATGAGTATTATCCATTATACAATCCTTGGCTAGGTCAAAAACCCAAATTTTAACCAACACCCATTATCAAAACTCAATGTTGACACCAAAATCAATTCCTCAGGCCAATTCCGAGCAAACGACCCCTTGTGCCGTTGAAGTGTGAAACTTATTGAAAGAAATGGAAGCATCTTCTACTTTCTTTTTCTGTAGATTGATTGGGATTTAGGCATTTACTCTTGTCTTGAATTCATATAGGATGCTGATTTGTCCTGAAAAGTTCTTGTCTTTGCATTAACTCAGGAAAGCCAAGATCAAGCAATATACTATGATGCGCATATTGTGGAAATCCAGAGGAAAATGCATGACATCCGAGGCTGCAGGTGCATTTTCTTGGTCCGATACAACCATGATAACACCGAGGCAAGTAAAAGCAAAATTCTGATTCTCTACCAAAATTATGTGATGTTCACAAAACTTGATAATAAAAATTTGCAGGAAAAGGTCCGTTTGAAGAGATTATGCCACATTCTGGTACATCCATCGAGAAACTATTGAAGAAAATTATCCAGGATGACCTCAAAATCTGAGTTTGTAAACTAATGGAAAGTGGTTTGGCTCTACATAGATCCATCAAGCTCATTCGGATGCTTTCAACCTATGGTGTGTAATTGGGAAGAATGATCCTTGCAAATCTGCTTGTTCAACAGATTTGACATTCCTTTTAACAAACTTGTGCATTTGAATGCTAGTCGTTGGATTGGCAAATTTTGATCAGTCTCGCTGCTCCATTACGTAGATTAAGTGTAACTAGAATTGAATCTATACTGTCTTTAGAGGAAGCTGTCTTCCCATTTTGTAGACATAGTGTTTAACTAGAATTGAATCGTCACTTTGTTCAAAGTCACATCAAAAATCAAATTCAAGTTGGTTCTCATTAAGGATCCAAACAGATCACAACCTTCATTGTCGCCTGAAAATCTGTAGTTCAGACTCTCGTTGCTCATCTTCTTCTCCCAAAGGAGTAGGGACATAAAAACACGACGATATGACACGAAAAAACATGATGCAAAAAAAATACGACACGAAAAAACATGATGCAAAAAAAATACGACGTGAGTATGATATGAACTGCAAAAACATGATTATAAACGTGTTGTGTTTGGATGACCTTTTTCTTGTTATTGGGTATCTGACGCAACATGGTTAATTATTTTTTAACAAATTTTAACCAAAAAAATATTATTTTTTTTAAAAAAATGTAAACCTATAAATATGTATTATCGATAAAAACATTTACTAAAAATATACTAGTGTGAGTTGGCTTAGATGGTTACAGTGTCCTAATTGGTAATAGGGAAAAGGTGCACTAGGTCGGTAGTTTGAAGTTCCCATCCAACGTCGAGCTGCTCATTGGTTCAAAACCGCGTCGAATTGAACCGAATTTTTAAAAATTGCGAACTGAAAATGAACCCTAACAACTTTAGGTTTGGTTCAGGTTTTGAATATAAATGAACCTAATTGACAATTAATTTTTAATAAATAAAATGTTTACTTTTAAAAAATAAGTTATAGAAAATTTATTAAAAATACACACAATATCTTGGATTATAACTTTTTGTTTTGAGAATTGCTTCAACCTAAACTAGTGTCGTATAACGTTTTTATTTAATTTAGTAAAAGTTAGGGTTGAACTGAACAAAACCTAAACCTAAACCGAACCGAACCGAACCGAACCTTAGACTGAACTTTTAGAAATCGCAAATTGAAAACTGAACCTCATTTTCTTTTTGCTTTATTATTATTATTATTATTATTATTATTATTATTATTATTATTATTATTATTATTATTATTATTATTATTATTTATTTTTGTAATTAAAACCCTAAATGTCAAATCTAGGAGTAGAATTTTAGAAGTCGTCAGTGCACATCCTCTGACCCTTTCTTTCTTCTTCTTCTTGTAAATTGAGATCTCTCCCAAATTAATCCTCACTATGTTTCATGCTTATATCTTTTCTGTTTTCATGCATATTTTATACTTTCGGGTTGGAAAAGTAGTGAATTTGTGTAGTTTGAGTTCATTTGCAAGATATAGAGGTCTACACAAGTTTTGATTTGATTTCGCAGAAAACGGAGCATTTTAGAGTGAAGACAAGACAAGACAAGAAAGAAGGACTCGATCTCGACAGGAAAGCACTCGATCTCAATAGAGTTACTCGACATCGACCTAAGTACCCGAGATCAACTGAGGAGAAAAGATGAAGATCGAACTAAAGCCATGTCGACCACAACAAACCAACTCGACTCGACATAGGTCACTCGATATCGACACGTACATCGATTGGAGCAACAGACGCGTGTGAGAAACGCGGATTGGGCCGAATCTTTGGAGGATATTGCTTAGCCACGAAGACATCTATCATCTACCAAGATTCATCTATCTTAGGGGTATATTCCAAGCATGTTAGGGAACATTACCTATTTTAATATTTTATTTAGGATTTAGTTTAGTTTAGACAAACTTTCCTTATAACAATCTTATTAGGATTAGAACTCCAATCCTTGGCTAGAAAGGGTTAGGAGGCTATAAATAAAGCCTTAGGAGGCTGGCTTTATTCATTCAACTCACCAAAGATCATTCGATCACAAGCAAGGAGAAGGCGATAGAGATAGAGAGAGAGAGAGAGAAGGTGGTTGTAAGAGTGAAGTTTTCTTTAGTAGTTTAATGCAAAGTTCTTTCTTTTATGCAATGATGTTTTCCTCAATGAAGAGTGAGGGTCGGGGTGAACCCGGCGGTAGCCATGTAAGTACGCTTTATTCCCTATTTGATTTTGCGATTTCATCTTCTACTCCGCGCTCAATCCTTTATGAGAGTTTAAGATCATTCCTTATTTACCTTATATGAAGCGAAAGTGAATTATATGTGAATTTGGATAGTAATTAGGTTTTGCTTGCGAAAGTTGACTAAACCCTAATTATGAAAAGGTAGAAACAATTAGGTTTTTATGCGAAAGTCTCTATATTCCGAATTGGTGATGAGAAAAGCTAATTCTTTTATGTGATTAAAGTAATAATGCATGCATGGTTATCGTTGTGGTAAATCCCTACCCTAGGAGCTTTTAGTTATATTAAACAAAAACCCAAAAAACATTGTCTTTTATTTCTTTTTTTCTTTTTTTATTTTATTTCTACATTCGTTACTATGTTTCTGTGAGCACACTCGAAATCGACCTCCCCAATCGATATTGACCACCTTGCATCGAGCCAACCTATGTCAACGGTCTTTTGAGTCGACAAGAACCCACTGGCCTACTCGAGATCGACCTCACCTGTCGATATCGAGTGCTTTTGTTGTTTTCTCTTCTTTGCAGGTTTTCACAGATCGACTTCACACACTAGGAATTGACTGCCCTTGTCGATATCGACTCTCCAACTCGATATCGAGGCTACTGGTCGACTTGCACAACATTCTTAGAGACTATCCAGGCATCACTGACCCGCCTCCTTGTGGATCGATCCTGATTCCCTTTCACTACAGCGAGAGGAAGTCTTGTAATTTATTTGCGTGGACTAGGATTCGGTTTGATTTATATTTTATATCTATTAGACTTGATTTCCTGCTACATTAAATTTTGGCGCCGTTGTCGGGAGGCTATCAATCGCGCCCTGTTTAGTCTTACTTACCTGTTTATCTAGTGCTGTTTTGAAGGTGTATGCGATGCGCTGATCGCACGCCTAAGTTCGCTGCTTTAGACGATCCGGAACGCTTCCTTCGTCTATAAGAAAGGGCTAAGAGGATCATGGCTAACAAGGAAACAATGCAACAAGAGCTCGAAAGGCTTAGAAAGTAAGTGGAGCGATTCAAAACCGAGCGCGATCAACATACTCAAGCGCAGCAAAGAATGGCTGCTCGCTACGAACAAGAAGCCCAAGCTCGCCGAGAATCCCAAGAGAAACTACGACATATCCCACATAATGCCAAAGAATATATGCACCCAACTGTGGCGGTGCCAGAATCTCCTATTGTTCTCCCTAATGTTTCTTTTGAAATTAAAACTACTTTTATAGCGGAGATTATGAGACATGCTTTTGAGGGAAAGGGCTCTAAATGCCCTATGACGCAGATTACTACTTATATTCATCTTTGCGACACTATTGCTGACAGTGTCAATCTTGAATATGTGCGTCTAAAAGCTTTTAGATGGTCTCTTGCAGGAAAGGCGCTACATTGGTTGGAGAGTTTGCCCCCACGATCTATCCGCACCTGGGGTGAACTTAGGGACATCTTCCTCAACAAGTTCTTTCCACCATCAAAGACGGCGCAGATTCGCCAAAAAATCATGTCCTACAAGCAGAGACTAGGGGAGACGCTAGCGCAAGTCTGGGAGCGCTACAAAGATTTGTCGAGGTCCTACCCTACCCATGGGCAACCGCTATATGTTATCCAGGAGATCATCTACAATGCCCTGGACGTGGCTACACGAGAGCGGATTAACACCTATACCACCTATCGCTACCTAGAGCTTACCCCTAATCAAGCGTGGGAGATAATTGAAAGGCTAGTGGAGTTCGACAACACCTATGGGACTCCTGCGACACCCGATGCTAGGCCGCCCCCATCCATGCCACTATATGAGCCTTCAAAAGAGGTGGATCCTGAGGTAAAGGACCAGTTCATGAAAGACCAAGTAAAGCGTCTTCAAAAGCAAGTTAGGTTTCTTACTAATAACCAAGCTTGTTTAGAATGTGGGTCGCAGAAACATAACACGACAACTTATCCCTATATGGAGCAAGTACAATTAGCGGAGACCCACGATGAAGTAAAGTCTGCATGGGGGCCTAACTATGGAGGCAGTCAAGGGAATTGGGGATATCAACAAGCTCAATATCAACAATATCAACAACCCCCGCCATATATAGCACCTGGCCATCCTGAGAGGGAAAGAAGGGAAGATCTACAACTCATCCTAGACGAGATGAGAAGGAACCAAGTGGAGACAAAAGCAATCCAACAATGCTATCCATCATCACCACCTCGGGCCAATCCCCTCCGCCAAAGAAGAAGCCACTTCCTTATCCCTCCAAATCTTCAAGGGACCCTGTGGACGTGAAGTTCCAATGCTTTGTGAAGGTACTCCAAGGCCTTAATGTCACCATTCCATTCACGAAGGCCCTTCATGAGATGTCATCATACGTCCGGTTCTTGAAAGACATCTTAAGCAAGAAGCAATCAATTGCTGAGATCGCAGAAGAGTGTAGCAAGGTAGACTACCCAGAGAAGAGGAGTGATCCCGGAAGGTTTGCCATTACTATTGGGCTTGGCCAACATCGCTACAAGGCTTTGTGCGACCTAGGGGCTAGCGTGAGCCTCATGCCTTTGTCCATATGGTCAAAGGTCAATATAGGAGCCTTGGAGCCAGTAGATATGAAGTTATATATGGCCGACAACAACTTTGTAATGCCCACATGCATCATCGATGACGTCCCAGTAAAGGTGAGTAAGTTCTTTGTACCCACTGACTTTATTGTGCTAGATATGGCGGAGGATCCTACATGCCCCATCATCTTAGGGAGGCCGTTCCTAGCTACAGTCGACGCCAATATCAGCGTGCGGAAGGGACTATTGTCATTCACCATTGGCAATGAAGTCATCAAGTTTTCCTTCAACCCTACCATGAAGGAGGTGAATCAAATGGAGGTCAAGGCCATGCATGCAATAGGGAGAGTAATCCCTTGTGATGAACCAACGAAGAGAGCCTTGACCCACGAAGAGCTAGAAGAGAGGGCCTTGGAGGCCCAAATGTAGGATTTATTGGCAATTTGGCACCAAGCCGACGACGAAGAAGAGCCTGACAAAGCACTCGATGTTGACACCCACCAGTCGATGTCGAGTACACTAGAGCTGTTCGTTTAGGGGGAGGTGATTTGCTTAGATATAAAATATTCAAATTCAAACTAAGCTAACTCCCTTATCCAAGCAAATAAAATACAAGAATCCCTCCCGATGTAGTGTTAGGGTAATTCAGGATCGAATCCACGAGGAGGTATGTCAGCGCTTCCTAGGTTGCAATCACGATCAAGTTCCGACTCCAGAAGACACTCAATATCAAGGTGTCTGGTCGATTTCCAGTGAGTTTCCTGCAGAAGACAGAAGAAAAGCAGTCGACGTCGAGATTGGACCTCGATATCGATGTTAGTGCTCGATATCGACCTTCACAGTCGATTTCGATGTCAACAACAGTAACTATAAACGTAACCTATTTGTCGGAAAAGTAGTCCAAAGAACGTAGAATGGTGAGGGAAGTATGGACAGAAATAAAAACACAAACTTTTTATGAAAATTCAATAAACTAAAGGCTTTCAAGGTCGGGGATTCATGCCACAACGATAATAATGCAAGTATGATGCTAAAGTTATGAAATTTAATGTCTTTCCGTCAAATAACTTTCGTTACCAACACTTAGGTGATTAGAGGCTCTCGCATAAAACCTAAGAGTTACTATCCAATTCATGACAAATCCAAATTCACAATATGATTGGCTTTCGCTTCAATAATGCAAATAATGAATCTCCTTAACTTTCGCAAAGGATCATGCATAGGATAGAAGACGGAATCGCATAAAAATCATACCTTTGATGCACTTACCCTACATTGCTATCGTCGGGCTCACCCAGACCCTAGAAGTGGGTTGACTACTTGCGCTTCATCATTGAACTCATCATCATCATGGAAAAGAAACTACTTTGATTGAAATTGCAAAAGAAAGAAAGTACACCCGAACAAAAGCCACTCCGCTCTCGCTTCACCACCCCACTCAGCCTCTCCCCCTCTCTCTGCGATGTATAGCTAAAACTGAACTTCTTGCATGAAAACTTGAATGATTAAACTCAGCCCTAATGGCCTCTAATTATAGATCTCAAACCTCGCTATCCAAGGATTGGAAAACCTATCTTTATTCTCTAAGATAAAACTTTAATAAAGTAAAACAACTAAATTACTTAGGTAAATAACATAAATTGATAAGTCTGGTGTAGATGATAGAAGATCTCGACTTTAGGATTATCTCAAACGTTTCGGATAGAATTCTATCAAAAACAGCGTCGGATCTTTCTGCAACAACATCGATATCGACCTTCAGATCTCGATATCGACCTCTCTTTATCTCTATCTCGAGCAATCCTTCTCGACCTCGGATCGGCACTCGACTTCTATCTTTAACTTCGATTCAGCCCACTCGATATCGACCTTTGGACATCGATATCGACCTCTTCTGTGTCGACATGCTATGTTCTTCCTCTGCTCGATTTCTGGTGCTCTGTTTCACTCGATGTCGAGGTTCATCATCGATTTCGACCTCTCAATAAACTTCGAGTTCTTTTTCCGCTCTTCTTCTCTTGTCCAAATTCTGCCATTTTGTCTTGATTTCTGCGAAATATCATCAAAACTCGTGTAGACCTCTATATTTGACAATTATGCATAAACTACACTAATCTTATGATTTCCCAACTAATATGCATGCAAATAACGTCAAAATGGACATAAATGTGCATAAAAAATATGGCAATTTGCACGCACATCAAACACCCCATACTTAAGCTTGCTTGTCCCCAAGCAATACTTTTAATGGTCATTCAGGGGAAGAAAGTAAACCCTCAACATCATAGATTCATTCTTATATGTCCCTACACTCAATTGCCATCCTCAAAAAGGTACTAATGCCAGCAAAATCCATGCCTGTGAATAAAAGCAACATCATACTCACAAAAGGAGGGTTATATGCATAAAACAATTTCATAACATAGCATTAATAATCAAGAGGACTTTTGAAAGCTTATGAGAAGTAGATTGGTAAAAGGCTAAAGGTGGGCTAATTTTTGGCCATGTGGTGTTAAATCCAGGGAAATAAACTTTCTTTCCAAAACATTCAACATTCCTTCTTCATCATATTTCTCACCTTTCACTCATCGCTCAATGCTTTTTTCATTATAATGCTTTTACCTCTCTAACCTTAGCACTGCCTTCTCGCGAGTCGCAAACATGGGTGTCATGAATGGCCTCGGATACTTAGTACTTCGGACTCTTCACCTTGTGTCCCATCTTGCTGAACTAACATCTCAACGAGCAGGGTCAACCTACCTTTATCTCCTGAGGTGATCAGATTTTTTTTTTCACTCATTAAATTTTCCATAATTCATAATTGTTTCATTCCTGCCAACAACTTTATAATAATGTGCACACTCCATATAACAACTCGAAATATGACATCCATTCTCAAACTTGTCCCCGGATAGGGTATAAGGTATAAAAAATGGGAAATATGTAATATATGTGGAGCAATAATGATGTAAGGCTCATATATGGCTTGTGTAATGCAAATTTGCATAGGTAAGGCTAGGATATGAACCTGAGCATTTGTATGGAAATTTCTTAAAGTCCTCCATCATCTTATCATGCACATGTCAAAAGCAACTTCAAAATTTACCTCTCTTTCATGGTTTTCTCTAAAAAATTGCACTTCATTGTGACTTTCCTTAACTAGGCAATTTCATGTTATATCTCTAATGAATCTACTTTTGCATCGTCGAGTTCCTTATTAACTTCCATGACTCTTATCTTTATTTTTCCAAAATTTTTGATGGGGGTTATTTTCTCTCTTTTTTTTTTCGAAAATATAAACTAATTATGCATAAAAGATAAATATGCAATGCTTAAAGATAAATGTAACTAAATTATCTAAGTATGAATATGCATAAACATGTAAAAACTATGCAATAACTTATGAAAAATTTCAAAACATGCTAAAATATGCGAAAATATGCAAGTAAGCCTTTCCCCCACCCCATACTTAAAGATTACAGTGTCCTCACTGTATAAGAACTAGAGTTAAGAAAGAAACTTACTAAAAATTCACAAATTGTAAGAGTCGAAGAAGTCTGCAGTGGTGGTCGATATCGGGTAGGGGTGGGCGCGGGACGGGACGGGACGGGATGGGGGTCGTCCCGCGCCCCGTCCCGCGTAATTTTTGCGGGACGGGACCGGGACGAGATTCACTATTTTTTTTTCAATCCCGCACGGGCTTTGTCCCTCGCGGGACGGGACCGGGACCGGGACGGGACGGGCCTTGTCCTTCAAATAAAAAACATTATAAAAAAGTTC
Source organism: Persicaria maculosa (assembly GCA_963922045.1). Classification (NCBI taxonomy): domain Eukaryota; kingdom Viridiplantae; phylum Streptophyta; class Magnoliopsida; order Caryophyllales; family Polygonaceae; genus Persicaria; species Persicaria maculosa. The sequence goes on along the minus strand of OY998265.1, from coordinate 25,683,003 downwards.
TAAAATTCCTACATATTTTGTGGTTTTTAATATATAGATTTATAATATTTTACGATTTTCATTATATATACACATTGGACACATTATACGTAATTTTTTATAATTACACACAATATATATATATATATATATATGTATATATATACTGATACAAAGTACACTTATATATACTAGGTAGAAGGCCGTGCTTTGCACGGCGTAGGTGTGGATACAAATTTGTCCCAAGTCGCCAATGGTCGCCATGTTCCTCATCCTGATATCACTCCACTCCCACCACCTGTACTCATTCATCCGGGCGGTCGTCGTTGGACGCTTCCTCGACATTGCCGTGATCGTCATCAAGCACCTCGTTTGGTGCAGTCGACCGGTCTCCAACATAGGAATGTGCATAGCGTTCACCGTTTTATTGATCTTACCTATCAATTGCTGAGATCATCGCCGGTTTGGAGCTAGTGAAGCTGAGAAAGGGGGAGATTGTAGATCGGTGGATTGGAGATGTTGATGATATCGGTAAGATTGTCAATGTTTTTGCATATTGTATGTGTATTTGGGCGATGTTGACCTCGGCTTCTAGGGTTGTGTTTGGGCGGGATTTTGTGTTTCATGTCCTCGTCGGTGGCTGTCTTGATGTTATTGAAGGATAGGTTGCTTACCAGTACATAAGGTTTTAGAGATTCTCTGAGATCCTCAGATTGTACATAAGGTTTAACCAGTACATAAGCTGTTTGTTAAAATGTCTAAGAAAGATTATCCCCAAATTTTCAATCAGTGCTTGTTTAGAATAGTACTTTATGTTTGGTTTATTTGTTTTTCATGTTAGCAAATCAAGAAATTGATCGGCACATGAGTAGACTTGTTGGGGTTGAATTGTAATTTAAAAAAGGAAATTGATAGCGAAGGGAGTAGACTTGTGGAGATTGAATTTTGAACCACTGATGAGACAGGCAAGAAGCTAATTTTTAGTTTGTAGGTAGATATAAGGAAATTGTGAAGTAGACATATTTGAGTGTAAAATTGTTAAATTAAGGTTGCTAATTACTTGTTGGTATGGCTTTTATGCATAAGATTCTTGGGCATGGGGTATTTTATAGCCAAAATATGTTTTATGCATTACAGTCCCTCGCCTTTTATCATAGGTGTGCGGTAAGTTCTGTTCTTAGATGAATGTTTGTGGCTATTTTGCTTTGATTTATTACTGATTATTGGCTCATTTTGACTTAATGGCTTAGCAGTATTCTACTTAAACTCCATCTGCTAATGTAAAATATATTCTTGATCTAAATTTGTTTAGAATATTCTACTCATGAAATCTCCTCGTCCTTCCTATGGCTTTTTACAAATGAATCGATTAGATCAGTCTACAAAACTTGCATTTGGGCCCTCTTTGCATAATGTGTTGCTTGAAATCATTTCAGCATGTGTTTATATCTTCTCTCTATTGTTGAGTTACACAATTGACGTACCACTCGGATGTTTCCATGGTCTACCTCTTTGGATGGTGATTTGTTTTTTTCCCCTCTTTTTCTACGTTATTGTGTATCATTTGTAATTTCCCCTGTAAAAGGAGTTCTTCCCCCTTTCAGAGATTTTAGAAATCTCTGAAAGTTAGCCTGTCTTTGAAAACTTGGATCAGATGTTATCTCTTTGTAGTTATTGTTCACTTCTGTTTAACATTCACGAATCTGCTAACATGTTGAGAAAATATGATTGTGATTCTTATAAGAGAGCTTTTTTTTTTATCAACTGAAAGCTGGAGAAAGAACAGTAAGTTTTTGGGGAGCGCCATTATGAGCCGTAGATAACTTTATCCATTTCATTTGTACAATCTTTTCAATAAGAATTCTTTTCAATAGAATAAAAACAAGCATAGGAACAATAGAATTTGTGCAATCTCAATCATTCTAACTTAAATTATCAACCTAAATATTCTTTTCAATAGGAATGGGATGGTGGTGAACATGTGAAGTGGTGGACTCTTCTGTCGCTATGCTGCAGATTGGCTGCAGCTAATGTCTCTGCCATTTTACAAAATCCCACAAACTTAATAAGCTCTGATGATGTTTCAAAGGTGAATGTATTCAGACTCTGTGAGGGGGTAATTTCACATTTGTACAAGTAGAATCTTACTGTATGATTTTTAATATTGCTTTTTCAAATGACGCCCTTTTTTGGTGAGCATTTGAATGAGTTCATTTGTTAATTGTTTCTCCTCCTCTCATGTTATTAGACCCACTGGAGATGAAACATTAAGAGATTTTATTATTGGAGGAAAAATGTGTCCTTTTCTATCCAGTCTACAAGCTCTTTGATCTGGTTTTAGACTTTTAGGTATCGTAGAAAGGTAAATGAAATACTCTAATTCTCTGAACCAGTCTGTTCCATACAAAATGTTAAGATTCAAACAAGTAAATTAATGTTTTGCTTGACGACATGGATAACTAAGTTTGCACAGCAGTTTATCATAGCTAAGTTTGCACCTATCTACTAAAATTAAAGAAGTTTAGGGAGTACAATGTACCTGTTGTATGCTTCAAGCATATTCTACCATATAAGTTACAAACAAATGCCATGTATAATGAAAGACACTATATAGAAGAATACGTTGAAATAGGGAGAAAAAATGTAGAAGTAAGAAGGGAAATCCCATCCATATCTAATCAGTGGGATCATATGAACTTGTATAAATAACAATAAGGATTAATTTCATGACCTTTGCAATAATCATTGCAGATATACACAAATTTACCCTTGCAACCTCAATTCATTGAAGAAGGGCATTCATATAGACAATCTTTCCACACTTATGTTATATTTTGAATCAAATGAACCAGGCCTCGCACCATCCTGCAGACAGCATCACCTTAAACCTCAGCAAAAAAAATCAACGAATAGTCCCCGATGACGAGAACCTGACAAGCTTTAGGTTGCAAACACAAGTAAAATAGTAACCAATAAGAAAGTAAAAGAAACTGAAATCTCAATAGTTCCAACAGTTTCACTTTAATCTACTGGCAAGCTCCAATAACTTTGTACCTCCAACTTGTACTGAGACATTCAATAGGGCGATTCCTGGCCACAAAAACAAAATGTCTCAATTTGATTTCTAAGCCCTAAACCCTGAGATACCATTACCCAAATCCAAAAAAAAAATATCCCAAATCCAAATTCCAAACCTATCATAAAGAGATTAGAGAGGTCGAAGTCAATAGCGATTAACCAATAGAGGGAAGAAAGCAAAAATCTAACGACAAAAGAAACAATCAGCACTGAAGAAGTAGTGATTGAAGTGGATCACACGGTGAAAGTGGCAAAAAAGAGAGGGCTGGACGGGATTGAGATTTCAGCTTTTGGTGTTGCTGTCATGTTTTTCACTGTAGTTACTTCTGTCTGTTACTATTGGTTTGGGTGGTTTGTGCACTATGATGACTTAAAGTGGGTGGCAGTTTTGCAGGCAGCAAATTGGGGAAACTGGAGGGTGTGAGCCACCATGAGAAGGAGAGGAATGGAATGCTTGAAGGCTTGGAGGAATATACCAGTTTGTTCATTCAGAATGGTGTTGTAGGTGAATGCGCAAAAGATATTCATTGAAGCAGAGTCTATAGAGAATGGGATCATTACACTCATTTCCCGAAACATGATCGGAAGATTGGTAATGGGAGTAGATGTTGATAATAGTTGGTACACATTTTCTTAATACAATTTTTTAAATTGGAAAGGGTTGGAATTAGCTGGTACACATTATTGCATCTGTCACTTTGTATAGGAAAATTAGTAGAGTCAATTAAGGTTTGAGAAATATTGTGAACAACCACTTTGGAATGATAACTATAACGAGATCAGTAAGAGAGAGAGGATACCATTTTGTTACCATCCATTTGCTTGTGGCTCTTTTTCCTCCTCATTTGTTACGTTCATTTTGATGAAAACTTGGTTTGATCTCGTTTTTTGGACTCGTTTTTTTTAGCTTATATGATAGTTATATTATATAAACTCGTTTGAGCTCGTATTTGATGTGTTTTTTAATGTGAATGAGTATGAGCCGAGTATGAGTCAAATTTGAGTTACTCATGTTTACATAACACCCACATAACACCCCTAATGGTAGATTTATCAATACACATTATTCATTCCGAATTGATGAATAGATAGACTATAGGATCAGTGTGAATGAAGCTCAAGAGTTGCTAGGCACATGAACCTTATGCATAAATGCAGTCACATAACAGAAATTGATGCTTGTTAGTCCACAAACAATGAATGGTTATTTTCACTCTATTTCTATAACAGAAATTGATGCTTGCAACACATACGAACATGTTGAACAAAGTTACAACATGAAATCTGTAAATGCAGATTTCAACCTTTATAACACCTAGAAAGAGCCAAAAAAATCAAAATTACATATGCAGAAATGAAAACATATGTATGAGCAGTAAAATGTTTATGCTAGTAGTAGTAGAGATTCAACATATGTATGTATTTGTACAAAGTAGACATAATCTCTGGCTGGTACAACTATACTTGTGGTTTTCTGTGTTGATAAGTCATAACATACTGCAAGCTCAGTCTTCATAATCGTAGATCCGGTAGTTGATGTTTCAAAGTAGTCCATCCTATTGAAGCGTTGTAGCACTATTTTGTTGTAACCATTGATGTGGTGTACCATTGTTTCCGGGAGGCTGAGGTTGTATCTTTTTGTCCACGTACGCTCTTGTGATGATGAGGTGGAATCATTGTTTAGAACCTAGAGAGATGAGGTGAAATCACATAATCCTATTGTCGATCCTTCATTAATGACAATGAGCTTAAATTCATTTAATCCTAGAGCTGCTTGGTATATGATAGGTGGACATAAAGTTATGGTCAGTGAGGTTGTGTTTAAATTGCAAGATACTATTGTTGTTTTTTTGTTGTTGTAGTGGTGTTGGAGGAAACACAGACTATCTTTATGAAGCACTCCACTTGTTTTTGAATTTAATGATAGTGTCCATTTTAGGTGGGATTGTTGATAGAGTTTTGTTATCTATTGATTGGTTAGAAGGCTATAGGATGCTATTGAATGTAGTTTGTCATTGCAAAATATGAGCTTTAGAACTCTGTAATCCTTGTGTTGTTTTGCGTAGCCTATTCCTAAATCTAAGTGGTCTACTATTTGGGGGGAAGCTAGTGGAATTGTATTTATATGTGGGAGATTGAGAATTTTGTTAATAGATGGGTTCCATAATCGAAGGGGACTTATTGTAGGTGTCGTGATGTGTTGTTTTTGTAGAAATAAGCCATACCCACTATGATGTATATTCCAAGTTCTGATTTGGTTAATCTGTCCTAGAGCTTGAATTGGTTGTGGCTGTTGGGTAAGAGAGGTTGCGGAACGTAGAATACATTGTTGATTTAAGTTTTCAATGGTGAGAAGTGTATGTTCTTGGATATTTGGCTTGTAGTTTTGAAGGTGCATTTGTTGGAAATCAGGGCTTCTAATTAAGTACCTCCAGTGTTGACATACACACTGATATTTTAGTAATTCTTTAACTGAGAGTCTGCTTAGTATTTCTTGTAAAATAGAGCTAGGAATATACTGATTGTGTTGTGTCTGTGGTGGGCGTGGGTCCGACATATTACCAAGAGGTGGATCCATTGTGAATAGATGTATTCTCCTGCAATAGTAAAAGATGATTGTAGTTAGTATTTTGATATATTAGAGTAAGAGTATGGATGGTATTTTAATATGATATATACATTATATATATCATATATATGTATATAGAAATATGGAATATTTAAAGAGTAGCTTTGCTTAAAGATTCAGAAAGGTATATAATTGTATTGACGTTGTATGATTAAATGATCAGTGAAATATGTTTTTATATAAAAAAATTGAACTTCAAATATAAAGTAATTTAACCTTATAAAGTTGTTGCAGCATATGGATGGAATAAACATAGGTTCATATCAACTACTTCCAAACCTTTATATTTTCCTATAGGTAGAACAAATTATATAGGCCACAGTAATTGATGTTATTGGTGAAATAATAAGGCAGCTGAATTCGTAAATTGTGAAAAGAAAAAAATAGGCTTGCAAAATGCCAATTAACCAGACAAGGCAAGTTCACATGTATGATTCTGAAAGTGCTAGTGAATATGTATAATTGGTAGAAACTGCTACTCTTTGATACAAAACAAAAAAAAAGTATCTGTGCAATATGTAAACTCCAATTTAAACCAAAATCTCAGCAAGGATGAGTAGGTGATGGAACTTTGAGGACGAAGGGCGTGACTTGTAGAGAATTGGATAAAATTGAAGTTGAATTACCTTGGATGGATGAAACAAGGTTGATGGGGATTGAGGAGGCAACAATTGATGATTAGTAGTTCGTGCATAGGCTGGATTCGTGCTCAATTTTGATAGAGGTTGTGCTGGATTTGTCTGACAGAAGAAGATCTAGAAAGTAAGGATAACTATGGCGGGCGTTGAACAGGGATAAAGATGACGATGGATTTGTTGACGGCTATGTGGATGGATCAACAAAGCACAGATGGGCAACAGTAGAGGTGGCGGAAGAAGGAGAGGTGATAACACTTGATGCTGGTCACGAGGAACGGAGGAGGAGGTGGACACGAAGGCGATGGAAAGGTCGACGGCAGAGTAAGGAGATGGTGACACGGAGAACAACTTTCGGCTGCCACGGAGAAAGAGGGAAATACGTACCCTAATAGCAATAAGCATAAAACTATTCTCACAAAAAAAAGGTATAAAACTACTTTATAAAATAATTCAGCACTCCATTCCCACATTCCCCCTGTTTACCACATACAACACCGTTAAATTGTCATTTTCATTATATCAGCAAGAGACTTTATAAAAATGCCTTTGTTTATTTTTTGATTAAATATAAAATATTATCTACTTTATTTATAAAATATAAATCTACTTTATTTTTTTTATTTATAAAATATAAATCTGGTAATGGTCTCTATATAAAATATTATCTACTTTATAATATAGAGTATATCTACTTTATAAAAATGCCTTTCTTTATTTTTTGATTAAATAAAAATGCCTTTGTTAAATTGAGAAAGGATAATGACTCAGAAAAATGTCGGCTTTATATGTGAATGAGATAGGAGAACGGGAATGAGGGTCCTACAAGGCAGCTGAATTTTGAACCACCGATGAGACAGGCAAGAAGCTAATTTTTTTTTGTAATAGTCGAGACAATTGATAGGGGATATTTAAAATAAAATAAAGCAAAGCGGTGCAGCGGTGAACAGCAATTGCAGAGTAGGCGGCACGAGGAGGCGGATGGCAAAGTTAGTGGGTGATGTGGTGACAAAATAAGAAGCGGCAAGTTAGTAGGAGGTGGAGTATTTATTTATGACAGTTTAAAAAGTGTAGCTCTATAAATACCAAGTGAGTATTGTATAATCGTTAAAATAATAAATATTTAAACAAATGGAGAGTGGAAAAACAATGAGAGTCTGTGTGTGGCAAGGAGGGGATTTTGTGAGAGGGATTCCAACATATATAGGGGGGTATAAAACAAGTGTCACAGTACCAGTTCAAGAGTTTACATTTAAATATGTTTATAATATGTGTAAGCCTTACAGCGAGTCGGTTTTGCCATATAATTTCTATTATCGTGGTCCTAAATGGTTAAACCCGTGTAAACATATTCCTATGATTAGGAATGATGATTTTGATTTAATGAGATATATGAGCGAGCATGAGAAAATCTATATATATGTTTGCAGGACTGATTTACGTTATAAGTATCTTTATTTAGAGTCAATTAGCGATATTTACACTCTTGGAGATGAAAGTATTTGTAATTGTTAATTGTGTAGGTGCGGTATGTAATATTACTGATTATGATGTTGTAGTTTCATGTCAGTAGTTTAGTTTTAGAAGGTTGAGTTACTGTAGTTTGTAACGGTTGTATAATTGATATAAGCATGTTTGTAAGTATGTGTATTTTTTTAATCTATCCTTCTGTATTAGTAGTCTTTATTGTCAATTGTATTTGTATTTTGGTTGTAATCAGTATGTATATTGAAATTGTAAGATTTGTTTTGTTTGATATAAATATTTATTCTACCCGTTTGTTGAAAGGAAGAGATTGGGAGTAGTATTTTGTAAATTTAACCATTGTTTCATTACGAAAAATGGTAATATTGTTTGACCATGCCTACAACATGGGGAGTGGTTGCAGACGCTATAAAAAAAGCTTAGTAATTAACGGTTTCGTTGAATTCTGGATCCAACTCTATCAATAATCGAGCCGGATTTTGTATATATGACGAAAAGAGCTTGAATTTTGAATTTAATACCGAACTTTGAATTAAAAGATTTTGGTGAAGTTATGTTATTTGGATTAAATAGTCATAAAAAATGTAGGCTATACTTTATTCAGAAATAAAATTTGGTAATTTATTTTGGTAAATTATATAAAGGATAAAATAATATAATGTAAAGAAGATTTGGTTAGGCTTAGGCTATATCACAGTAAATATTTTTTCGAAGACTCATGAAGAAGAGGATGAGATGGTCTAAATTGGCGAATTTAATGTATATAGCCAAAATATCTGTCTGCAGTGACCACGAGGGGAGGAAGGTAGGATGAGGCTGCCTACTTGAGGAGGGATTACATTTTGTTCCCTATATATAGAGTGCTTCACTGCTTCATTTACTAATTCAAATTGAGATTCGATTTTTTCTATGTTTGTGGTTTAATTAGGCTAGCTATTATGTCTGAATCTTTTGATGTTAAACTTTGTTTATGGAGTGGTGGGTCTTTTAGAGATGGCATGCCAACTTATGTTGGTGGTTCAAAACTTTCAGCTCGTATTGATTTTGGGAAAATGACATTTGCTTTAATTCATCGTATGTGTAAAAAGTTTTCTAGGAATATTTATTTTTTTGGGACCGCATCGTTTCTATCCATCTCAATATATGTTGTTATCAACCAATGATGATATGGATTTACTTAAGCAGAGTATTTTGTGTAATAAACTTGAGATCTATGTTTCGGATGAACAACTTAATCCTTCATATATATATGATCGTCATTGCGCAAATGATTTAGCCGATGTCTCTATTTATGAAACAAACATGGATAATGAAGATGAGACGAATTCTGGATGTTTAGATGATGGAGAAGTTACCAATGGCGATGAGATCTAATGTTAGATGTACTATGGAGGTGTTAGATTTGCCAGTCTTATGTATTTAAATATGAGTTGCATTGTTTAGATAATAAAGTGGGTTTTAGTTATCAAATACAATAGATGGTGTTTTAATAGTTGTGGTATTTTAGAATTATATGTAATTTCTTCCTTCACTGTTGTATAAGTTCTATTTCAGATTGAATAATTCTATTATATTGCTCATCTCTGAGTTTGCTCATGTCTCAAATGGATGTAGAAAAAAAATTGATAAAATCTATCGTCTGAAAAGAAAGGAGATAAAGCAAGAAGTATACTGATTTATTTAAAACCATGTCAGAATTTGGGAAGTGTATATCTGAATGATTAAATGCAGAGCGATATAATTTGCAAGTAAAACAGAATCAAGAAAGCTAGAAGATTCATGATAGATGGTCATGGTAGCAGGTGGAAAGGGAGATGTTAAAGTTTTAAAGAAGGCAGCAAAAAAAAAACATAAGTAGAAAGACAAAGGATAGTTACGGTATTTGAAGGCCTTGAGCATCCATGCATGCCTACAACATCCTAAGGGCTCAGGAACTGTTAACCAACTCCTCTCTCTGGTGCTCTGGTCTGGCCAGACTTGGAGCTCCTCCTTGATGTGGAGTGTGAGTATTTCAGCCTTGCATAGCCCTTCGGGACCATATTCATCTTGAAGTGTTTTACTTCTGAAATCGTAGACACCCAAGGAAACCTGAAATGAAGCAAACACTTTTGACATTCAACCCAGTTGGATAAGCAGTGGTGGCGACGGCTCCGAGGAGAGGTGATATCCAGGACCTGCAAAATGAGAGAGAGAGAGAGAGGTGGATAGGAGAAAATAATATTATAAATATCTCAAAAATCTTGGTTCTATTCAAACCGATAAACCTCAGCAACCTATATCTCTTTGTTTTGATCTCATAATTGGTTCATAACTGGAGGCTTTCATTCCCTTGTCTTCGGGCTCATGCATAATTTTCCCAACAATTGGTATCATAGCGAAATTTTCCGTAGAGATTACAGTAGAGCTGTATGGACATCTGATGTTAAAGCAGAACATGAAACACATGATAAGTTGTCTTTATGGACAATTTATACTAATATTTCCCTTATTCTTTTAACGCTCAACTATCCCGATAATTCGTCTAAGCAAATCTCAACTTCGTCGATTTGGGATTCAGGATTTTCCTTGGGAGGTTTCGGGAAGGAATTGGATGGAATGTAATAATATCTATTTGAGAATCTGAAAAAGAGAAGAACCAAAACACAAAAAAAAAAGAAACAAGGAAAAGGAGGAAAACTTAAGCAAGTAACCTCGGGCTTTAAACCAAACATTGGAGAACATATGTCCAGGCAAAAGAGGACCTGCAATTACAAAATCACAAGGTAAACCTCACAAATGACATTAAGAGGTAGGATTGAATTTAGAGGTTTGAAGCAATGAAGTTGGTACAATTCCAAACAAAAACCAAATCCAAGTCAGTAGGTAGCTACAACAAAATCGAAATCAACATCAAAAGGAATCCCAAAAGGAAGAAAAAGAACCAGATTTAGAGAGCCATACTTGTAGACTGTTTTAAGATCTACATGAAGTTTGGGTATTTGGTGAACAGATCCCTTCTCGTATACGATCCTGTTCTTCAAAGCTGGAGACCAGAGATCTATCTCAGTCAAGTGAAGGAGAAGATGTTCTTAAAAGCTGGAGATTGTAAAGCCTAAAATAAAGCAAAGTAGGCTGAAAGAAAGAGTAAACCAAAGTAGTCAAGTGAATCAGAAATTACCTGTGATATATAGGAATGTGATTTGGAAGAAGAAGAGCATGGTAAGAGAGATAGGGATTACGAGTGTGACTAAGAATTTCCATCAAATTGCGAAAAGCATGAAATCAAATAATATGAAAGATTCAACATATATCAGAGGGAAGAACATTAAAATGAATTGTACCAACACCAATAATAAGCAATAAATAGAGGAAATAGTTATTATGTAGGTAACATAAACGTTGTGTCAAAAACAAAGTTAATTACAAACCACACAAGCAAAAACGAAAGCACTAAGGGAATGGAGATTATACTAAAAACAGCCCTGACTCCAAACCACACACAACCAAAAACTGAAGTTACAGGTGTAAAAGAGATTGTAGTAAATTCACCCCTATCTCCAAACTGTACACAAGGGTAAACTGCTACGCAGAAATTGTAGTTTTAGGTTCAAAATATAACCAAAATACTTAGTGACAAAAGTTATGATGTGATCTATAATACTTAGTTTCCTTCAATATATTTAAGCTCCCATTCCATGTCACCATTGATCAGATGGGTAGGATTTGATGTAAGGATCAGAGGGATTCTCTTCTGACGGAGACTTTCCAAAGCATTAGAAGTGAAGGAGTCCCTTTCCTGTTGAGTAATGAAAATTGGTCATTATAAATTTTTATATATAAGAGTGTTATATGCATTGAAATGATAATGTAATTAAGTACTTACCGTGTCTGACATATTATGAAAGTCACCTGCTTTAATGTTAAGTAATTTCTCAGAAGTTTTGGTCATGGCTGCTAAATCTGTCTTGTTGTCACCTTCTTCAATTGTGAAATCAATAAACATTCTGGGATGCAAGGAATAAGTGTATGATTAGTATTCTTAAAGAAATGGTTATTTTAAATGTATTTGCATTATATTAGAGAGGATATTTACTTGGTGGTGTACAGGGTTGAGTCCGGACAGTTTGTGCACATCTGTTTGTCGCTTGTTTTGCCATAAAACTTTGTAAAACATTTGGGACAGGAGACGGAAGTACGGGGGCTGTTACTTCCGAAGCTAATGATGGAGACAAGTACTCTGATGTTTGTGTCTGGCTGCGTTGATGATGGCTGCAGGTGAGTGTTTAAAGTCATTGACTGTTCTGTTATAGATAAGTAATAACAAGAGCAAGAGTTGACAAGTTTTCTGAGAAGTTAAGATAAAAGATTACATCCATATTCAGAGCTTCAGCAAGTGTATACGTATCAATTTGATGTGTGTGTGTCTGAACATCATTGATACTCATCTTGCGTTTGAGGAGCATATCTTTATTTGCTTCTGCCCTGTTTTTTATTTCCACATTTATGTAGGGTAAGAAATGTGAAATATATGTAATGTTAAGATGTAAGATACCATATCCTAAGAGTTGTAGGTCTCTCATCTTCTGAGTTCACATCAATCTGACTTCCAAAACTTGTTGATAGGATAGTTTTGCCTGTCACCAATTAGTAAATCAGTTAGATAAGTATGGTTATATGAATATAAAGTAAATTGTTTGTTTTGAGTAAATATTATATCCTTACCTTCATATTGCGTTGTACGAACATCATTAAAGACAATGATAGCTGTTGTTGTATCCCAATCTGGAAGGGTTTGACATTCATGAGCATATGATTTCCATGCTGTCAGTTGGATAGTTTCATTGATGCTACAAGAAAAAAAGTACGATTTTAATTTGTAAGTAAAAAGTAGAATGAAATTGTGGTTAATTTGTACATGAACATTTTGGAAGATGTAACCTGTCATCTGTTACAAACAAGTATGCCAAATCAACTGGGTGCCCATTGTTTTTTGATGTTACTTGTTGAATTTCATTAGCACGAAGTACTGCAACAGCAATATCTGGGAAAACAAAAAAATGTGTGTTAAGATTCAGGATGTAATATGTATTTAAAAGTAGAAATGAAGTGATAAAGTATTTGTACCAAATGTTGGACCATGAACCATTGTGTGAATTTCCGACAATGGGATGTGAATGGGCCTAAATACTGGGTAGTCTGGTGATGGCTTTAGAAGCTTGATGATTGTACTTACTGATAGAATAAGTTGTTTCTCTCTTGGATACATCGAATACTGGACCAGAACATCTCTATATATAGGTTTTGTGATTTCATATGCTTGACCTATGACGAGAAGTTTGTTTAAGAAAGTAATCTGCTTTCCGAATGCTCCTGCTCTTCTTCTTGTTCCCTAGTAATGAAATGTATACTATTAACAATAGAGATCTTAAAGTATTACTGCGGAATTGGGAAAAGATGTATGTACCTGTTCATCCATGAATGTGTAACTTTGGAAGGTTGGTTGTCCTTGATATTGAGTTGCATCTTTTTTACCAACAAGCTTCAAGATCAGAGTTTTTTCTATTGGTGTATTGCTGGAGGCAAGGTCTTGAAGAAAGGCTTTATTCGATTGCGATGCCATTCTTGTCAATATCTATCAATAACAAAAGGTAGGGGGAAATGACATTAGGTTGTGTATAATTGTTAGTTCAAAATTGCATTGAGAAGCCATTCCAATTTTATTCAATCATGTGGATAATTATCGTGAATGAATCTCAATGTTGTTTACATATTACTGAGGTTATGAACAAAGTCAAAATTTGGTAACTTTTATCTAACCATGAAAATTTCTGTCTACAAGATAAACTGAAGAAAAAAGATTAGTTTCTATATGTTAAAAACTCTTGAGAAACATTAATGTTAATTCTATTAAATTGGTGAGTACTTGGTGTTAATTAGGTGACTTCATTTTGGATATCAAGAGAAGCAAAAACAAGAGTATAGCATACCCAATTATTTTGTGAGCCTAGAAAATATTATCAGTGACAAGCCTTTTTGTTTAGAGCTTTCTGCAGCATCTTCTATTTTGTTTAAGCACATTTAACATTGTGTTAGATGTGATTACAAATTGATATGCTCATGTAGACATACATATGGACCAGTTCATCATATTTAATACATACATATTGAAGAAAGTGTCAGTGATTTTGTAGATGAAGTACATGATTCCTTAATTTGTATAATTGCAGTATTACGGTGTTAAATACGTTAACAAGTTTACATGTTCATCTACAAATACATATGATGGGAGTGAAATCATATTAATGCATGCATATTTAAGAAAGTGGCAATGAGTTTCTAGATGAAGTCCGTGGTCCCCTCATTGACAAGTCTGTGTAATGTTTTACACCTTGTGATTCATATATGAAATGCTGAATTTCCTTGGTTATTATATGCCTATTGCTAAGCTAATTATCTCTATAATTATTGATGATCTGCAAATTGTGTGAAAACGATTTGAATTTATACATGCATGGTTCTAATATGAGGAAAAAGCCAACAAAAAAGAAAAGCCACTTATAAAGGGAAAGCAAGAAATAAAGAAGAAAAAATGAATGTTGAATGAAGAAGGAATAAAGACTTAAGAGATTATCAGACTTGTACTTCCAATGAATAATTTGTTTTTCCAGAGTTATCGAACAAAACATAGAATATAGAAGGGGAAGAAGAATGTACTTTAACCTTCAACAGATTTAGGGATTGAAGTGGGGCTAATCTGGTGTAATTTGGGGTTGTAGTGGGGAAGATGAGTATTTAATTAGGTTAGGGATTAGGAAGTGGTATTTGTGGTGACATGTGTTGAGTTATTAAGCATAGAAGGACATGTGTTGCTTCCATATGGTTTTGATGCTTTAAATATTGTTTTCATAGATTATAGTGGGTTTAGTTAAATGGATATTATATATTGGTCCACTAAGTCACGTGTTTTGGTAATGGTTATTTTCTAAATGGCACGTGAGTAATAGCAAACATGTGGAAATGTTCAGCAACAATAATGAACAAGAAGGCAGGGCATTGGACTGCTGTTGTCCTAGGATTAGCATAAAGAAGAAGAGGTTTATCTAATCCTTCTCTTTTTGTAGTGCTCAAAAGTTTCCATACGCTTCTCCATGAACAACTTGTCAAAATTCCGGTGCACTCATGGAAGTTATATGATCATAGACTCTTAATTGTTGTTACCTGAACACCGAAGACAAGAGATCCAGCAAGGACACCAGACAAGTTTTCCAAGCAAAGCAGATGCAAAAATAAAGGAAACTGATTCACAATTTGATTTATGCAGATCAAGCAATAGACGAATTGGGCGTTATCCTTTTCGAAAATGGTGTACTTTGACTTGGATGATCATGGAGGGAGGTTCAAGAAACATACCCTAACCTGTGTTCATACTGCCATTTGCCAAAAAACCATTGCATCCTCTCAAGTTAATGAGTCGGTGTATCCTCCGGGGAGAGTATCTTCATGTACCACACATTGTTCACAAATGACCTGCACAGAGAAGTCAAAGCAAGATATAATTTTGTAGGGCAAATATGAACTGAATGGAGAGGAAATTTAATGATCATGAGGAGTTAGGTGATCTTAGAGGGTCTTCTAACTTGCCCTCCATCCCAAACATCTGACCCAGCTCCCCTCGCAGCGGATGATAGCTGCTGAACTGGGAAATGTCCAGTGAATGTCCAACCAAACCTGATTTGTACACCTATCCATGAGAAAACACCATATTGTCTCGTCAGCCTGACTTAGCAGGAGTAAAACATACAAGTGCAAACAGCCGAGCTTGTACCTTGACAAATGTTGGGGTTGATTGAGATCGAATAGCGGCGAGAGAAAACAGAGAGGAAGTCGATTGAAGTTGGATGGTCCGTGATCAACTCAGATAGAGACTACGGAACTCCGGTAGAGATGGTGGGCTCGTACCTTGACGAATCTAACTTTAAACCATTGAGGTGAGTTAACGGGTCTTTGCCACTTATCGTTGCATAGCTGCAATAGAAAGGAAGAAATGAATGAAGGCAACGTAACAAAAGCAAAGTTCAAATCCAATTAAAAAGAGTGATACTAACACTATGAGTGTGTCCTCAATTGTGGGAGCTAAAATTCCAACTGATCCAACCGTCCAATTCAGAAGAAGAACTCTGGTGGTCATAAGAAATTCATTGGACAGTAAGACCTTGTAACAAAGATTTTTATTCATATGAAATTTGGCTGACCCGGAATGGGACACATGTCCAAACGTTGGCTTGAAGCCAACAACACCACATAGAGCTGCAGGCATTCGCACAGATCCTAACAGAAAATACAGTACTGATCAAAGTATTCAGTTTGCTTCAAAACCGAAACATGTTTTTTAAGATGAGATTTTCAAGTAAAAAGAAATGTAGTGAAAACTTACCACATCCATCGACACTAAGGTCCACAGGACACAGGCTGGCACTCACAACTGCTGCAGACCCACTGGATGAGCCTCCAGAGATCCCTTGGTTGAATCTCTTGGTTTTACTTTAAAAAATGCATTACGAAAACAGTTATTGGTCAATACCCATAGTGAAGATTTATGCCACTCGTGCCAGCTCCAGGCTCATGCATATTCGTCTTGCCAACAAGTACCGCCCCACACATCTTAAGGTATTTGACATAGGATGCATCTTTAGTGCAAGGCCTGAATTTGTGCAGCCATCTTAAGGTACTTGACGTCACAGACTATGCACGATTAAACACATCTTTAAGCATTCCCTACCTAGAGCAGGCTAGACCAGAAAAGGCTCAAAGAAGTGCAGTATTCAGAAATACCATATTACCTCCAAGTGATTGATATTTAAATGAACCTGCATTCTAAAAGAGGAAAGGGTTAAGGCCAAGTGAAGAGATCATATGTGCAAAGAAACACAATATAGAAAACATTAGAAAGTTAAGGAGCAAACTCATGTGGAGATCAGAATCAAGAAATATCTGCATTAATATTCAGTGAATCATAAGATTCATAACATTTTACTCAACTGTAAAGCAGAAATAAGTTTATATCTTTGGAGATGAAAATCTCAAACACCGAACACTTTCTCCTCTGCATCCAATAAAAACACTTCAAAACCCACTTCAACTATTATAACAAATCGAATCCCTTGAGGAATTGCCTGAATCGCAAAGATCCAATCAACTCTTATAGACGAATTATCTGACAACGACATGATTTGACAACGAAACTAAAATCTCCATGACCTAATTCTAGATATATTCACTGGCTTGTATGAAATCTGATGAACAGCAGCCACAAAATGTTGATGAAGCTCAACAGACCACACAACCCGTGGCTTCTTCAAAGTAAAACATCGTCCTTTTCCTCAGCCTCATCATCTGAATAAGCTCCTTAAGAGAACTCCCCATTTGTGTAGGACATTTTACTTTCTAGAGCCGTGAATCTGTTTGCAAAGTCTCTTAATAGGCACAAAACCTATAATCTCCTCAATTAGGCTTGCGATATCAAACTGGAAAGGAATTAAATCTGAGAGAGGTATCTCTAGGTACACAACCCATAATTTAGCAATCCAAAGATTTCAATCCAGTTGTAGAATAAGAAGTCAAGCATAGGCACAAGAATTGTCAACTGGGTATCAAATGTAAGGTTTGGCCACAAAAGGCTCAAAAGCATACAAACTTGCTCTTTCCATCAACCCTCTCATCACGCAGCACATCTTTCCTTGCAAGCTTTGCCACTTCTGTATGAACAACAACATCCATTGTCACCACACTGCTTCCTTGCCCATTAGTGTTTTCACACACAAAGATCGTCTCCCATCTGTGCTCCAACATCATTTCATAGAAAGCCGAGCTCTTCACTTGATATTTCGCGGTTTTTTCCTTGACAAACATGAATGGGACATACCAATTGCCCACCACTACAGGCTCAGATGCTCCATGGGACCTCGGAAAGTCAAAGTCTGGGAAGTGTGCATGCAAGGAAGAGAATTATTCCATTGGCTTCACCCAGTGGGAAGCTCACTGGAGCCCTTGACTTGACCTTCCATCCATGTCGCCTCAGGAAGCGAGGAGGGCACCCATCAGAAGCCACAGACTTGGCCAAGAAGCTGGTCCTGCTGGTGCAGCCCTAGTATGCTGAAAACTCGAATTGTTGATAGGCATTTTTAGAGTCTAGAGCTCGTGGTTTAACATCTTCAACAGATGTGCACATGAAACAGTTGGTAGATACGTTTCCTCCAAGCCCGCATATGCATTCCTATGAAAAACCAGACCAAACTCTCCCATCAGCATCATCAATTTGAATCAAGAAAGCAACAAAACAATGAATTCTCACCCTTTGTGAATGAGAGCCTTAAAATAGGATTCAAAATGAAATAAATAAAAATAAACCCATCTCTTTGTAACCACAAATAAAGTACCTCATTGAGATCCAAAAAGGACAAGAGTCCTTACTCTAATATGCCAAGGGTGATGTGAGAAGCTGTGCTGCCAATGAAAGTGCCTTGAAGGAACCCCAACCCACTTCCTGGTGCAAAGATGATGTTTTCTCGCAGTCCCTTCAAAATCATCTTTCTGCCAATGCCTAGGTTAGCTTGTCAATGACAGCCTTCTTTGAGTTGTGCATCATAAGTATGTGTTTGTGGTGCTCTCTCACTGTTTGCCAGGCCAACAAAGTTCTGTTCCATATTGTGTAAAAATTAGTACATTCACAATCCAATAAAAAGGGTCAAATTCATCTCAATATTTGGGGGGAAAAAAACCTAACCAACGTGGCAACAAAGGAAGGAGGAATGGCTAGGTTGATGTAGACTTCAGCAGTGGTGCAAGCTTCTTGGGCCTTTATGAGAACCATGGGCTTAATAAGAAGGAGGAATGGCCAGGTTGATGTAAAGAATATATTTTTTAACCTGCATACAAGGAAGAATGGGCTTAATAATGAACATTGGAAATTCTAAACAAGATTCGATGTCAAAAACATGGACCAAATACAAACACAGTCTCTAGTATCAGTAAATTTCTGAAGTGATAAACCAAAGCCTTAGTGTTTTACATTTTAAACCTATCTATTCAGGGATAACGAAAGTATAGGAGACCGGACAACTTGAGAAAGATGGGATGGTTAGGCAGTTGCAACTAAATATGAAGAAAGAGATTATATTAAATGAAGTTCCAGAATAAATACTATATATAAAACATTATACCAAAAAAAAACAAATCTGTTCACTTCCCAAACCAGCAAATAAGCTCATCCAAACTGTCACCTTATTAGATTTAAGGTACTGCACAAAACACCGATATTAGTAATTTTTCTATTAACATTAAGCCAGTAATAAAGCAAATATGATGATAAAAATACAACACAGTACCTATAATCCCAGCAAAATGGAAAGATAAATTTGTATACTTTAGCATAATGTTCTTAACCACCAAATTTAATGCAATTTTCTCTTTTAGAAATGGGAAAGTTAGGTTAGGTTTCGGGTACAGGTATCCCTTTGTTAAAGGTCGTTCGAGCTTTTCCTGGGAGTATGGCATGGGATCCATATGGAAATAGAGTATCTATTTAGATAAACCAAAGCCTTAGTGTTTTACATTTTAAACCTATCTATTAAGGGATAACGAAAGTATAGGAGACCGGACAACTTGAGAAAGATGGGATGGTTAGGCAGTTGCAACTAAATATGAAGAAAGAGATTATATTAAATGAAGTTCCAGAATAAATACTATATATAAAACATTATACCAAAAAAAAAAAACAAATCTGTTCACTTCCCAATCCAGCAAATAAGCTCATCCAAACTGTCACCTTATTAGATTTAAGGTACTGCACAAAACACCCATATTAGTAATTTTTCTATTAACATTAAGCCAGTAATAAAGCAAATATGATGATAAAAATACAACACAGTACCTATAATCCCAGCCTTGGACAGCACATCATGCGAAACTACATTGGCTACTTGTTTCATATTTGTATTTGGTTCTACTGAGAGAGGAATAAAAACTTGCAAAGCATTACAGTTACGTACTCGTGAGAATGCAACATATAACTGGTCGTGAGAGAAACAAGGTTGGCATGAATATACACAGACCTTGCCTAAAGTTTGTCCTTGGGACTTATTGATTGTCATTGCAAAGCTTAATTTTATAGGAAATTGCTTTCGTTCAAACTCAAAAGGATATGTTCCTGAAGTAGGTCGTAGATTTATTCTTGGAAGTAATACCTGTGTTCCTTTGTAATAGCCATTAGAAATTTCACAAAGTATAACATCTTTTTTGAATTGTCTACAAATTAATCTTGTTCCATTGCATAGGCCATTGGCTGGATCCAAATTACGAAGAAGTATAACAGGGCAATTTACCTTTAAAACCAATTCATGAGGACTCCTTCCGGCAGAGCAAAGAGTATGTAAAAATTCTGTTGGATATAAATTGCAATTATCATCAACAATTGAATCAAAACTCTTATATACAAAAGGATCACCCGGAAATATAGAAATCACAGATGCATTTATTTCATCAACACCATCATTTGTAGGAGTTAGAATTGCTCGATCACTAAAAATATGTGCATCAAAATTGGGCTGTAACATTTCTGGACACATTGACTTTATGAGAATAGGAATATGTTGATCTTCAATATTATAACAGTTAATATAATCAGGGAGTATAATATTAGAAGTTTTTGCTTTTTGAAGGCTCCCATTTCCTAGTTGTAATAAAAAAGCAGCAAATTCATAATCTTCTTTTGCTCTTATATTAACACATAATTTGAGCTTTGTGAAATGTGGCCAAAGGTATGAATTGACTAAACTGGAGTTCATAATTTCGGCTTCTGATTTGTGAGGCATAACAGGCAATACTTGACGAAAATCACCTCCAAACACAACTATCTTTCCACCAAATAGGAGTTTTGAATCACATATGTCTTGCAAAAGAGAATCTACTGCCTCAATATTTTGTTTATTTGCCATAGAAGCTTCATCCCATATAATAACTGTTGCAGCTCGTAATAACATAGCCAAACTACTCTGTTTAGACACAGAACAACTTATATTACCTGTTTCACTTATAGGTATTTTGAACCTTGAATGAGCTGTTCGACCAGTTGGAATATTAGATGCAGCTATCCCGGATGATGCTGTTGGCAAAACAATAAGCCCCATTTCACGAATTTTAGCATATAAAGCGCAGTATAAATAAGTTTTACCTGTTCCTCCCGGACCATCTACAAAGAACATACCGGGCAATTTGTGTATAACATGGTACATGATAGTATCAAAAGCAATACGTTGTTCTACATTTAGCTTTTTATCGGCATTTACATATTCAGGAGGTATATTTGCATTCAAAGCATCAGCAATTTCTCTAGTCTTTTTAAGGCATAATAAATCAGAAATTACAGGAAGATTAAAATTAAAACATGTCATGTTACTTCCCATCCCTTCCAAATATCTTTCAATTTCACAATAAGTTAAGTGGAATACTTTGACAGCCTGATTTTTATATAAGTGAAGGAAATCCTCAGATAAGAAAGGATAAAATTCATTCCATAGTGCTTGTGGATCAAGAGGTTCACAAAAAAACAGCACAGTGGCAAATAATCTTCTTAAAGCACATGGCATTTGCACTTCAATTGCTTCTCTCATACACACTCCAGCATAATCATCTTTTTGTAGTAGTGAATGGTGATCAGCAGCTTCTTTGAAAGTTAAATAAGAAATCCCATCTACATTTAACAAATCATCAAAAGAAATTGCACCTTTTATATTTATAAGGAGTAGTCTCAAGTAATAGCGCTCTCCTTCAGAAGGACTAACATATGTTAATCTTCCTACACATTTAGGTCCTTTTCGTTCTTTCCATATCTTCAAAGTACTGTTCCAAGTAAAGTACTGTGGGAAATCACAATATAAAAACTCTTTAGCATTAGGAAGCATAGCATTTGCAGTGAAATATTCAGTTAACATAGTTGCACTACAACGTTCATTAGTTATTATATTTTCCAATCTTTCTCGCTCATTAAATCTAACCATGTGCATATGAGGTAAGTGTACTTGAAGTGGACAAACAGTTGGAGCCATAGAATACAGTGGAAATGCAAACAACCTCCATGCTGATTCAGGTGGACTAATCCATCTTCCAGACTGATATGAAGTGATTTCATTTTGAACAGGTCTATTATGCATATTAATATCAAAACGAACTTTATCATGTCCCTTGTACACATACTTGTAAATATACTTCACTGCTTGAATAGTGGAACATATTTCAACATTTAGATGACAATCAAATGCCGCTAAAAGATATGGATTATAGGGAACAACGGAACGATTATCCAACATAAATTTCCTAACAAGTACCTTATCTCCATTGTTACGCCTTCTATATATAGGATATGAATCAGTAGTTTTTGTTGTCATTTCAGCATATTCACGTGGATATCCAAATTTGCACTCTAAAAGCATTCCATTTTGTTTCATACATGCACACTTTGGATTTTTTTTACCACACGGACCATGCATCATATGTTTAATAACAAGATGACGTAAAGTAGGAAACTCATTTGATGGTAATTCTGCACTTACATATTGGTTGAAACTTTCTGCAGCAACAATTTTATAACCTGTTCCAAATATAAGTAACATGTGCAAATGTGGTAAGCCACGCTTTTGAAATTCTATAACATTAATACTTGCAGCAATTGGACTAAAAATATGATCTTTTAAAATTAATTTCTTCAACAAGCGAACTTTAGAGCAAAAAATTCTAGCAACTAAATCAGGTCTATGTTCGGGTCCCTCTCCATACAATAGTTGTTCTGTAATTTCAGGCCAGTTTGGATTGCAAGTCATGGTTAAGAACAAATCAGGCTTCCCAAATTTCTGCACAAGAGCCATAGCATTTAAATAACAGCATTTCATATCTCTAGGCCCACCAATGAAAGATGCAGGTAGAATAATACAATGTCCAATATCAGAACCTTTGGAACAACCATCATTAACACTATCAACTATTCCTTGATACAATTCACTTCTAATTAAAACTTGATTTCGACTAATGAAATCCAAGCGCGAGTTCTCAACTTTAATATACATATCAACAATATATTGAAGAAATAAACGACCAGCATGAAGAAGAAAATTCCCAACCCGAATTTGAAATCTATAGCAATAATATTGTCTACATGATACATACTTACTTGATTCCAATGGAGGTGCATTTGATGTTGCAGTAAAAGATTTTTAAAAAGTAAATAAAACATTATACAAATTGGGTAAAAGCTTAAGAAATTTAGACAACATATCAATGAATGAGCACCTTCTGCTTCTCTATGTATAATATTTTCAGCTGTTTGTGGGCCATTACTCAAAGGAAATGATGATTCATTACATACAACAGTTGAAGATGTAGAGTTAAGTTTTAGACCTTGGTGCCACCCAGATTGACCTTCGTTAAATAAAAGTGGATATTGCAAAGGATCATAGCAACCATAATAATGTAATATTTGGTGCTCATTATCAGATTTTCCATACACCACAATATGAGGACTATTTATATTAGCAGAGTTATCGTCAACTACAATAGCGGCAACTTCATCACAAGTAGGAGTATTATAAACTCGTTGATCTAAATTAATAGACTTATAGAGTATAATCTCAGTAGTTGCTGCTATTGGGAATGTACGTAAAGACCGAAAGAATGATGCATAAGGATTGACAGAAGTTATATTTATTAGAGCATCAATTATTTCAGGTTGTAAGTCCTTTAATGTATTACAACGTGCATCAAATTCAGAAGCACCATCATAAAAGTACAGTTGCATAAATTTTGGTTTGTCATTTTGAGCTAGAAGATTAGGAAGGTAATGATAAAGTTGTCCTTTAACTAAAAAAGTGTAAATACCCTTTTCGTTGCTAGTTTCATCAAAGTTTCCACCAAGACAACTTAAAGCAAAGAGATTATTATACCCTCTAGCAAAACGACGAAAATGTTGGCCAATACTATCTTCTCTTGCAAATAGATCATATAGAGCATCACAAAAATTAATATTGACAAGCTTGATCATTCCATTAGCACAACAAAAAGTTGGACATTCAAATGCAAATTTCAATGCTCCACAATGTTTACATATTGAAGTAGCTGCCAAAGGCATTGGGCTGCATAATAAGTTGTTCATACCTAAACCTTTACGTATGAATCCAGGATCGATACTATCAACAATATTTGCCGGCTGTGTTGTACGTATGAAACCACAATCAATATCGATCTGCGAAAACAAATAAAAGATATTATTAAAACAAAATAACTTAAACATTTCATACTGACTAAACATAACGTATTGTCAAATGTGTATTATAAACCTGTAATCTAGTTCGTTGTCCTTTTCGAGGACATATTATTGGTGTTTCTTTAGCAACCTATAACATGAAACAAAAAAATGCTCATAACTTACTTGTCAGAATAATTACAACATCATAAACAAAATAGTATTTTTACAAGTATGGGTGTAACACCTATATTTGATAAAATAATTATGTGTATTCTTAACTTCATTTATATGGTGGATTATGCATAATTTTAGTCTTCTTACCTCAACCACTATCATTTATACATTTGTGACCTATACATAAATATTACTAATACAATAATATAAAAGTTAAATACGTAATACAAAAAATAACAACTTTATTACCTTATGTACCAGTTCTGTTATCTCATGTATATCATCGGAAGGATCTTTTGGGGCATCACTATTCATCTATTACAATTTACAAGCATACATTTAAATGATTTTTAAATTATTGCATCAATATATAAAATATAGACAAAAGTAAAAAAAAACATAGGTATATTATGCATTTGTTTTTTGCATTACATATATTCGTAGCTAAAATACTTTATTGTTGAAGAACAACAAACTAACATTTATTTCTAACACCTAATTGGCCATTTCAATTTTGCATTCCATATACCATTAGCTTAGCTACATTAGATGCGAAGAATATGTACTTCTTTTTAAGCTATTAGCAATTATTCTAAACTTAATCACTATATTATTGCTCAGTTTCAAAAACAAAATATTTAATGTATATGATAAATCGCAATAAATGTATTACCTGGCCAAAACTTCTTCTTTTCCTTCGAGCCCCTCGGGGTTTATCCATTGATACATCTCTAGCAATCTACAAAATACCAAATATATTAATGTATATTGAGTACATACAATAACTACTTTAATTTAGACATTCTAACATTGGTGTTTAAACTTTACTAAATATTTCAATTCTTAGTATTTTTAACCATGGACAAAAAATTGTTTTTGAATAATTGTCTGTAGATGTATAGCAACCATATACCTTTGGATTGTTATGCTTACGACAGGAGATATATTCTGTGGTTGTTGGGGTAGAGATCCCTGCCAAACCATCAGCATCAATCTGAAATAAATACAAACTCCGTTTCATTTGCCTTAAACTATTTTAAAGAAAGTAGCTATTATACCAGCTCTTTACTACCAATATACAAATTATATAAACAAACCTGGGCATGAGTCCGTCGTTTCCGACGCTGAAAGAACTCAAATTCATCTAAAAAAGTACTCTTTGCTTTGTGAGTTGAAATAGGAGAACACACTTGAAGCTGTTCATAAGTAATATAGATAATAATTAAATATCATAACAAAGGAAGGCATATTTGAAGTAATACCATTAAGAGATCTTCTGTTGAAATTTGGTTCTTCACACATTCATCATAAGAACTTAATTTTGAAGGTTAATACACCGTAAATAATTAAACTCTCAACATTTTGAATTAATAGACCGTACATAACACTTTCAGCTTTCAATGTCGTTGACTTCATGTTTATACGTAACTGACTATACAACCTAATATCTAATTGGAGAGAAAAAAAAAATTCAAAGGGGGTTAGAATTAACATTTTCAGCAGACAACTGTGTAGGAGGAGAAATATCAGCAGACCCAACTTTATGCATCACATTTGTATCGCGAGGAGGAATAGGAGGCCCCAGTACAATTGTATTTCTAGTATAATACAATTCAAGTGCATCCTCGAGACACCATTTCTTTTCCTTCCAAAGTTTAAGAAACATAATTCACAATCAATAACCAAAAGGATAACGCAGTAAATAAATATCAATTATAATACAAATATAAAACTTACAATTAAGAACTGTTTAGCATCATCCACAGTTTCACTCTCAACAATGTTAAGAAAAGAAGAAACCAATTGCTCTTGGGCAGAAAGCGAGGCATCGTCGTTCACCATTGAAATAACTATAAACCAAAGAAACACAACAAAAGCAGAGGAGGTATGAGCATTCGGGCAAGGGAAGAAGTAGCTAAAGCCAGAAAATCAGATTTAAGTTTTGGCTCATAAATTCCGCATTTATGAACTTGAACCTTTTTGTTATTGCATATTTCAAATGATTGTGTTCCCATCCCATCTTGCATGACAGACGGTTGTAGGAGAGCCGGTGGTTTCGGGTTTGGTCCTTAATGATACAGCTCTATGGAGAAATCAATTGGGTTCAAGTTTCTACCTTTAAAACAGTGATTTTTTCTTTCTATTGTTACATTCTTAAATTTTAGTGATAAGGAGAAAGATAGGAAGATAGACAGAGTAAAAGAGAATGAAAAGGCATAGACTTCCCAACCAATTCTAAAACACAAAGAAAACTACTTACTAATCAATAAGTAGTACCAAAAAGGTTCTACTTCTTCTGATAACTCAACTAATCAACCAACCTTAATATTGGATTAGATCCTTGATATAACAATTGAAACCATCTTGTTATGGTCCAACCAAACTCAGCTTTTATTCCAGCTATGCCATTCATAACAGAGTAATTTCTTTTACCACTTTCACTAATATTATTCCATACCATTGCTTGCACTCACAAGAAACAAGCTGTATACCTGTATGAACTATGAAGAATGAATTAACCCCCAGTTTGTTTTCCAAACCCATTTATTACAATTTGAGTGCAATTCCTACTGTGATATTTGTATAATTCTTGGTTTAATTGATGCTAATGACTAATTAATCATATTAGATAGTATGTAAGGCCTCTAGAATACCCCGTGAATTATATGGAACAAAGAAAACATCAGTTTATGTGATAGTGAGCCGAATAAATGTTTTCTATTTTTGTTCTCCTAACATAACTCCGTGAATAAATGTTTTCTATTCTTGTTCTCCTAACATAAACTGAGGGGCATTTTTCTCATTACAAAAGTGATTACAGGTTGGTTAGGAGATGATATATTGGGCGGGAGTTATGTTTACAAAAGTGATTACAGGTTGGTTAGGAGATGATATATTGGGCGGGAGTTATGTTTACAAAAGTGATTACAGGTTGGTTAGGAGATGATATATTGGGCGGGAGTTATGTTAGGAGAACAAGAATAGAAATATGGAGCTTCTCTCTTAGCTCAAAACCTCTCTTTTCTCTTTTTTTAAATTTATAATAGAATACCCCGTGAATTATGTGATAGGAGTTGGGCAAGGATCAAGTTGATTTAATAAATGTTTTATGTGATAGTATGTAATTCTTTCTTATTATATTATCAAATTGCTATAGTTTCTTTGGATGAGAACTTTTAAAAGCAAAACATAATCACAAATCTAGAACTATCAAATAAGGTAAAATCTCCCTAATTTCAAAACATAATCAGAGAATAAAAACATCAAAGAAAGGAGAGGCCTAATCCTTAGTTCCTAGACTTCAAACCCTAAAAGTTGAGTTCAGCCAATGAGGAAACCTTAACCCAATGCAGCAGGGAAAGAAGACAGCATACAAACAAGGAACTGGAACCCAGGAAGATGGAAGATAATTAGACAAAACTCAAAACACAGTCCAGATGAGCATGAAAAGATTATCAATCCACCTTACTACATATAAAATAAAATAAAAAAGATATATGAAATATAAAAGAAAAAGATATATGATGTATGCCGAATCAAAAATAAACAGGACATGACCAAACAACAAAGGTGAAGCAATCACAATAGCAAAAAACCGATATACACCCCTCTTAAGAAGAAATAAATCATTTTATATTAAAACTTTTGAGGTTAAATTAGACATTAGCTATTCCATTTGATCTGAACCATAAAATCTATACTTCAAAATTTCAGAAATTTGAGTGGACGCTGGGATTTATGCGAAAGGAAAACGGAAAGGAATCAGCTGAATGGTCAGACCTCGCATTTTATAAACAGGGCCATAAAGTTAGTAAACATAAAATTTGTTTAGAAAAGTATGACATTAAGAATCAAAGGCAATTCCATTGGATGGATATGGTTCTCCAACCCAACAAAGCAATAATTTCACATTAACAATCATCTAATAGAGCATGCGATTTGGCAATTCCAAAGCCAAATAATCCAAAAAGTAGCGCTAATAAGATGTACTTCTGAATAGTGCAAAACCGTAAAATCATATCAATGGTATCTTAATAGAGCATAGAATAGTACAAGAGTATGATACCAAAAAACGGGGACATGAAATCCGTGAATAAACAACAAAAAACATGCAAAACGGCATAAGCATCCCCTTATCAGGCTGGCCCAAACTTTGAGTGGGCCTTTCCAAATCAGCCCAAACCATCCAATTAACCAGACTAAATTGAATATAAACATCACATTATATGCTTTACTAATTTTTCTTGTAATCTTGTTCATGCATCCTGCCACAGTTCTGAGTGGGCCTTTCCAAATCAGCCAAAACCATCCAAGGGAGAACGAGTATGAGAGGGGAAAAAAACTGGTGACAAAAGCGCGGCTTGAAAAATGATAATACAAGGAAGTATGCCCAGGAAAAAAAATTAAAATGTATTGATTTAATTGAATTGAATGTTTGGCGATTAGTAAAATTTATTTGGATAAATGAATTGAATTGGTTTTGTTAGGTTCGAGCTGACTGCTTACTAAGTGATACGGGTAGTTCTGCCATTATTAAGTGCACATACAGTAACTAACACCAAGATAACAATATGCAGAGAATAAGTTTTAAGTCATATCTTATTCAGAAGTCTCACAAATAAAATTAAGAAAAGGAAAAAGTGGACGGCGCATAAGAACACAACAAAACTGGAAAACAAATCACCTACAGAAACCTAAAATCCAAAAGAGAAGTCTTAACAACCACCAAAAGCAGACTAAAAAAAGGAATAAAGTTATGGCAAAGAAAACAAAGATAAATCAACTAACGAGGAGAGATTATTGACAGCAGGCACCCAAATAGGAAAATAACAACCAGGAATTCAAGGAGTACAAAGGGTCAAATAATATGGTGATTGAGGCAAGAACACACAATAATAACAACCAAAAAGTGGGCATGAATAGGAATTAAAGGACATTGCAAAATCCAATAAATTGAACTAAATCAATAAACAATCAGGGAATTAATTTTTTGAGTATAAGCTCTCATTTAATCATCATCATAAGCTTGCATTTACTATAGGCACCTATAGGTCGGACATAATGAATGTAATACATTCCTTCTTTACCGAGTAAGGCACGTAAACTTTCTAGTTGATTATCAATGGTAAATATTTCAGTAACATATTGGATATGTTTTGTATAAAGATTAACAAGAGGGACCGCAATCTGAAGACTTGGAAGGAAAAAAAAAATGAACCAAATCAGCAAACAACTATACCAAAATCAAATGACAGAGCAGAAATTACACCGCAATTTAAGAAGCTCTACACCTGGAATAAACAAAAAGGGAAAGCAACTTTCGGGAAACCAAAAAATAAAAACAACAGATAACTCAAAAAAGGGAAAGCAAATTGAGAATGAAATAATGAAATTTAAAACCCTAAAATCAAGAACGGAATTCAGCAAGTTGAAAACAACTCACCAACGAGTTGGAAATCAGGAAAGGCGGTGGAGAGCGTGGACAGACCTTCTAGTGGGCGAGGACGACGAGTGGCGGAGCAATCAAGAATCAAGACCCAATTTCGAAAACCCTAAAATCAGGAAAGTTGAAGCTAAATAAGGGGAGGGATTAAGCATAAATGATATCAGCAAAATCACCAAACCTCTGCAGGCTTGTAAAAGACCTAGCATCGAAGGATGATGTACCGCAAAACAACAAACCTAAAAAAAGATCCTAAAAGCCCCATATGATCTTTAAACCCAATGTTTCTCTTATTGAAATAGTTCTTGCTAAATTTATGCCAGGATGAATTAACTGGAATTTAATGCTTCATTTTCATTAATGTTTCACAACAAATTGCAAAAGAGATAATTCTCACGGGCTTGGAGCAAGGCCACCCAGACAAAAGACTAAAAGATATAATATTCAGGTTTGCATTTAAGGTTACTGTATTTTTAGAACATTGAACCATCTCAAGGTTGTTGGCCATGGTTAGCATTATCAAACTATAAATATTTATTTCACCTAAATGTTTTACGATGTCACCTTAATGAATTTTCCATGAATTAGTATAACTATTCTCTTCAGTGAAGGTTCATTTAAAATAATGAAGCAAATGAGCAGAATAATTTCTACTCATTCCTCCAACCTAAGATACATAAAACTCAAAGTCAATCTAAAACCTTGCTATACAATTTGTTGACTCAAATTTGATGATTTACTCCCTTAAAAACATTATCCTACCACATATTTAAAGAGAAAATACATCTTTATGAGAATGGAAATTTGAAATGTATTGATAAAAAGTAAGGCAAAAAATGATTTAAAATAAATAAATAAATAGCATCGGCAATATTTTGGACACATGCTGCAGTAGACAGAAAGATGGATGTTTTTATAGGAGAATGGTTTCCAGCATATGTTACATGAAAACACCAATTATAGTTATAGAGAAAGCTAACATTACAAGCATATGCTACTGCGGTCAGGTCTAAAGAAGCACAGACAGTAAATTTTGGGATAAGCCTTTCCTAGACATTTTATCAAGCATCTACCGTGCATCATCAAATCACATATCTAAAGTCGAAATATCGCAAAGAAGCTGGATGAAAGGTTCCTAACCAAGCTGGATGAAAGGTTCCTAACCACTCAATTAAATAAATGATCAAATTGCCCGAGGAAGGGGCGATGCACAAAGGAAACCAATGGTGGCTGATGGATCCAGAGACGATAAGAGGTACCAAATCTGAGACCACCCGCAAGAGACGACTACCAATATCAACCAACAAGCAATTAGAACTGAGCCGATATGACTGAAATTATCGAAATTGAGCAATAACACAACGACGAATTGGAAGCAAAATAAGAGTTGACAAATATACCCTGAAAGCATCAGAGAAAGATGATTCCCTAAAATCATCAGAGAAAGATGATTGAGATGAAAAATTGGAACCAAAATCAGATTTATAACCAAAAACCAGAAAGGTCAGCATGATGAATGACAAACTTATAAAAATATCACAACACTTGAGAATCAAATTAAAGCAACCCCTGTCGAGACTCCAAAGCAACGAAGAACAAGCAGCAAAGTACCCTTTAATTAAACAACAGGCAAAGCACCCTTTAATTAAACAACACCCTTGAATGATTTTGTTCTTAATAGTTAATATCCTTCCATTCATTCATTAACAAAAAGCGAGGCCACCACAACGTTATGAACTTAAGATTACAGCAAACCATCCAAGTGGATTAACAGCCGCAGTTCCAATAACACCAAAATCAGGACATGAGAAGAAATATTGGATGCAAAATCGATTCCAAAAAAGAAAAATCGAATCCCCTAATAAACCTAATCAGATTCATTGAAGCAAGAAACAAATTTTAAACGAGAAAAAAAAAATTAGGTCGAATTCATACCTGAGCCTGAAATCGAGCAGAGAGGACAACGAAGAGAGAGGAGCCGAAGGAACCTGGCTGGTCCTTGCTCACTTCCGACCGAGACTGCAGTGCTCCGACAAGAAGGAAGAACGGAAAGGGACAATACAAAGATGAGCCTCAAATTATCGAACGCAATCACCGACAGAAATAGAGATCAGCAAGTCTCGCATACATCAAATTATCGAGATTTGTTCCTGATTTCAACAATAATAGAAGCTGAGATCAAACAAGAAAGAAACACAACCGTGTAACACATCTAGAAGCACGAATTGATAATGAGAGGGGGGGAAAGCCCATAGTTTTCCAATTCAATCAGAAATTGGAGCATCCAACAACAATGTTATGCCAAAAGGGAACCCCTAACCAGAAGAAGGAACAAGGAACTGGGCAGAAAAAGACGAACCCTTAACCAGAAGCAGGAGACAAAGGAGACAGCGCACGAACAAGGAACTGGAACTTCAGGAAGACTCCGATGGCATCGGAAGAAGGGGAAGAGGACCTGTCAGGAAGAGGCGGCGCAATGAAGATAAGAAATTGATAGGAAAGGCGGATAAAAGAAGAAGAAGGCGGTCTTTAGAGTCGAAAGAGCTCGAAAGGGGAAGGTAGCAGCGGCCACGAGGGAGAGCAATAGATGGAGCAACAGGAGGTGGCCGCTTCGACGGAGGAGCAAAGCAGGAGGTGAGCGAAAGAGGGCAGACGAACAGTCGGTGGGAGCTGAAATCGAATATGGACCGTAGATAATTTTAACTTTAACTTGAACGGTCTAGATCTAATTCCCTCCACCCATTTATAGTAGTGTAGATATATATACAAGTCACAGTGTGTATATACTCTTCTTTTTCTCATCAATACAGTGTGTGTATATATATATATTATATACATGTAGAATGTATACAGTGTATGTTTATACACAATGTATATAAATGAACAATCTATACACTCACAGGTCACAATGTATATATTCTGTATTTTATACGTAGTATATATCAATCTATACACACACAATGTAAATATATTTTGTATTATATATATATATATGCGGGACGGGACGGGATTTGCGGGATATGAAATCCTCGTCCCGCGTCCCGTCCCGCATAATTTTTGCGTGACGGGACCGGGACGGGATTCACTATTTTTTTTTTCAAATCCCACCGGGATCGGGACGGGCCCGGGATTTGCGGGATTTGTGCACACCCCTAATATCGGGCATACCAGTCGATATCGACTACTTTCATCGATTTCTGGTTCAAGATTCAGGGTGATCCGGCCTCGACCACAAGCTCCTCTGAATCGACCATCTGGGTCGATATCGAGCTTCTTACTCGATTTTGATGTCTGTTCTTTGCTCCTTCTTTGTTCCTGAAATTGTTAGAAAATAAAAACTAAACCAAAACAATAATATATAATGTCTTATGTCTAATGTCTCAAAACAAAGTAAAAAATGTCCAAAACCAAAAACTAGTTGTCTTCGTTACAAGCTCTAGAATTTAAAGTCGCTAGGCCGACTTCTTCCTTACGCTCTCATGGCGGCATCTGCAGAGCCCATGTAGTCTGGGCCTCAAATAGAACTCCTTTCTTGTCTCTCAGCTGCATTCCGCCCGGATGGATTTGATTCACCGTGAATGGTCCCATCCTCTTATATTTGAATCTACTAGGGAACCAATGCTCTTTTGACTTGGAGACATACACCTTATCTCCTACTTCATAATGGCTTGAATCATCATTGGATACCCTGCACAAGCGCACATACCAAGGCAAACCTCTTTCAAAAAGTGATAAATCCTTAATTGAAATTGAAAAAGAGGAATCCGGTACTTGTTCACCTTTTCGGAGCTTTTTTCTGTCCCAGGGTCGGGTCGTTATCGATCAGTAGTACTCGATATTGAGCTCTGTTGTGCTCTTGGAGGTCCCGTCGATTTGGAGTTGTTCTGCTCGATATGGTCAGGTCGATTTCGACCTGTGGTGCTCGATATCGAGGTCTTTTCTCCTTTCTCAACTTCTGGGGCAGTCGATTTCGGCATGGGTTCATGGTCGATATCGACCTTTATGCTCGATTTTGATGTTCCTTCTCCTCCGTCGACCCTATACTTATAACCTAGCATAGAATCTTGAACAATGTTAGTCAATATCGACTTACCTGGGTCGATTTCGAGTGGCTTTTTGGCTCCTTCGTTCAAGATTGCAACGATTTCCTCCACTTGGGCTTCTATGGCCCTCCTTTCAAGCTCTTCCGGGGTCATACTCCTTACCTTTGCTTCCCCGCATGTGATGTAGACACCATTGATGGCCTTAATCTCCATTGGCCCTTCATTATTCCTTACTGTCTTGTTGAAGCCGTACTCTATCACTTCGTCACTGATGGTGAATGAGAGCAATCCTTTCTTCACGCTTATGTTGGCATCGACGGTTGCTAAGAATTGCCTACCTAAAATAATGGGACAAGCAGGGTCCTCTGCCATATCAACAGCTAAGAAATCAGCAGGGACAAAGAACTTACCTACTTGTACTGGCACATCATCTACCATCCCTGTTGGAATAACTACCGTGTTGTTCGCCATGTATAGCTTTGCATCCATAGGCTCCAGGGGACCTATCTTTACCTTGTGCCATATGGTTAGTGGCATCATGCTAACGCTATCACCCAAATCAACTAAAGCATTAAAGCGATATCGATCTAAGCCTATAGCGATAGAAAACTTACCTGGGTCCGCCCGCTTCTCTGGTAGCTCCAATCTGTTGCACTCCTCTGCGATCTCAGCAATTGATCGCTTCTTCCCTAATATGTCCTTAAGGAACCTCACATATGATGGCATCTCATGAAGTGCTTCGGTGAATGGAATTGAGACATTAAGTCCTTGAAGCATCTTCACAAAGCGCTGGAACTTCTTTTCCGTCGGGTCCTTAATCACCTTCTTTGATGGGAATGGCAACACCTTCTTCTTCCATGCGCCTGGATTTGAGTTGACATCGACTGGATTTTGGTCGATATTGACTAGAGGAGTCGATTTTGATAGTGATTCAGCAGCTACGTCGACATTGAGCTCAGGGTGCTCGACATCGTTACCACCTTGGTCGATATCGACAAGGGGGTCGATATCGACGTCTGTTCTGGGGCTTTCTCCTCCGCTTTTTGCTCAGGCGTTTGTAATTGATGTCCACTCCTTAAGTTCATGGCCGCTATGTGTCCAGTAGTTTTGCCCTTTTGGTTGGGCACAGTTGATCCAGGCAGCGATCCTAACGGTTTGGGTATTTGTTCCGCCAATTGACCCATTTGGATCTCCATGTTGCGCTTCCAAACGTCGATCTCCCCAAGCCTAGAGTTGATGTCCTACAGCTGAGTGTGCAAGGAGTTATTGGCTTGTTTGAACTCAGCATGGTTCCTCCGCATCTCATCAAGAATGATCTGCAGGTCATCCTTCCTTGTTTCACGCTCAGGGTGCCCTGGTGCTCTATATGGTGGGGGATCCCTTTGTTGATAGAACCTTTGATCTCCCCAATACTGCTGATTGCCCCCTCCATAGGGGCCTCTCGTCCATTTGGCTTCCTCATGTTATTTCGCCATAGATACTTGCTCAAGATGTGGACAGGCACTAGTGTTGTGCCTTGTTGAGCCATATTCCTGACAAGGTTGATTGTTGCTCAGGAACCTTACTTGCTTTTGAAGGCGGCGTGTTTGATCGTTGTGGAATTGTTGTCACACATCAGGATTAATGTCCTTTGGAGGCTCATAAAGTGGCATTGATGGGGCAGGCCTTGAGTCATAGGCCGCAACAGTCCCATATGTGTTATCAAAGTTAACCAGCCTCTCAATCGTCTCCCAGGCCTCCGTTGGTGTGAGCTCAATGTACCGATACGAGGTGTATGAGTTGATTCTCTCCTTATTCGGCCCATCAAGGGAGTTTTAGAAGATCTCCTGGATGACATATGGTAGTTGCCCATGCGTCGAGCATGATCTCAACAAGTCCTTAAAACGCTCCCACACCTGTGCCAATGTTTCACCTGGCTTTTGTTTGAAAGCCGTGATCCTTTGCCGCATCATCGCCGTTTTAGATGGAGGAAAGAACTTGTTTAGGAACGCATCCTTCACCTCTGCCCATGTCCTCAGCGAGCGTGGAGCCAAACTCTCTAGCCATTGCAATGCCTTCCCTACCAAAGACCATCGAAAAGACTTTAGTCTAACATACTCTAGATTCACACCATCAGCAATAGTTTCACATAAATCCATGAAAGTAGAGATATGTTGCAATGGGCATTCATTAGGCCTTCCTTCAAAAGTGTTTCTTTTAATCACAGATAGGAAGTTTATTTTAATTTCATAGTTTGAATGAGGAATTAAAATAGCGGATTCAAGAACATGTAGCGGCGGATGCATGTATTGCATCGCCGTATGTGGATACTAATTGAGCCGCTCTTGGGCTTGTCTGTACGCATCCTCCTCCCTATCAGCACGGGCTCGCTCTGCAGCAGCAGCGGCCCACTCAGCAACGATTATAGTGTTGTGATCCTCAATTTCATTCCTCAACCGCTCAATGGTCTCAGCCTGTGTCTCGTTATCTGCCATGATTTGAATAACTTTGTTGCGAAGATGGAAGAAACGTTCAAGCTCATCAAGACTCTCTAAGATAGGTTCGCGATCAGAGCATCGCATAAACCTGCAAAATAAACACTAAGAAAGATCGTGAGAAAATATAGGTGGCGATTGATTGCCTCCCCGGCAACGGCGCCAATTTGTTCGTTTAGGGGAAGGTGATTCGCTTAGATATAAAATATTCAAATTCAAACTAAGCTAACACCCTTATCCAAGCAAATAAAATACAAGAATCCCTCCCGATGTAGTGGTAAGGTAATTCAGGATCGAATCCACGAGGAGCTATGTCAGCGCTTCCTAAGTTGCAATCACGATCAAGTTCCGACTCCCGAAGACACTCGATATCGAGGTGTCTGGTCGATATCGACCTTAGTTCTGGTTGATTTCCATTGAGTTTCCTACAGAAGATAGAAGCAAAGCAGTCGACGTCGAGATTGGACCTCGATATCGATGTTAGTGCTCGATATCGACCTTCACAGTCGATTTCGATGTCAACAACAGTAACTATAAACGTAACCTATTTGTCGGAAAAGTAGTCCGAAGAACGTGGAATGGGGAGGGATGTATGGACAGAAATAAAAACACAAACTTTTTATGAAAATTCAATAAACGAAAGGCTTCCAAGGTCAGGGATTCATGCCACAACGATAATAATGCAAGTATGATCCTAAAGTTATGAAATTTAATGTCTTTCCGTCAAATAACTTTCGTTACCAACACTTAGGTGATTAGAGGCTCTCGCATAAACCCTAAGAGTTACTATCCAATTCATGACAAATCCAAATTCACAATATGATTGGCTTTCGCTTCAATAATGCAAATAATGAATCTCCTTAACTTTCGCAAAGGATCATGCATAGGATAGGAGACGGAATCTCATAAAAATCATACCTTTGATGCATTTACCCTACATTGCTATCGTCGGGCTCACCCCGACCCTAGAAGTGGGTTGACTACTTGCGCTTCATCATTGAACTCATCATCATCATGGAAAAGAAACTACTTTGATTGAAATTGCAAAAGAAAGAAAGTACACCCGAACAAAGCCACTCTGCTCTTGCTTCACCACCCCACTCGGCCTCTCTCCCTCTCTCTGCGATGTATAACTAAAACTAAAATTCTTGGATGAAAACTTGAATGATTAAACTCTGCCCTAATGGTCTCTAATTATAGATCTCAAACCTCGCTATCCAAGGATTCGAAAACCTATCTTTATTCTCTAAGATAAAACTTTAATAAAGTAAAACAACTAAATTACTTAGGTAAATAACATAAAATGATAAGTCTGGTGTAGATGATAGAAGATCTCGACTTTAGGATTGTCTCAAACGTTTTGGATAGAATTCTATCAAAAACAGTGTCGGATCTTTCTGCAGCAACATCGATATCGACCTTCAGACATCGATATCGACCTCTCTTTATCTCTATCTCGAGCAGTCCTTCTCGACCTCGGATTGGCACTCGACTTCTATCTTTAACTTCGATTCAGCTCACTCGATATCGACCTTTGGACATCGATATCGACCTCTTCTGTGTCGACATGCTCTGTTCTTCCTCTGCTCGATTTATGGTGCTCTGTTTCACTCGATGTCGAGGTTCATCATCGATTTCGACCTCTCAGTAGACTTCGAGTTCTTTTTCCTCTCTTCTTCTTTTGTCCAAATTCCGCCATTGTCGTCTTGATTTCTGCAAAATATCATAAAAACTCGTGTAGACCTCTATATTTGACAATTATGCATAAACTACACTAATCTTATGATTTCCCAACTAATATGCATGCAAATAACGTCAAAATGGACATAAATGTGCATAGAAAATATGGCAATTTGCGCGCACATCAGGAGCCAAATCGAGTGCCAGAAGCTAAGTATGGGGTCGACACCAACAGAGCACTCGAGATCGACCAGGGCCAGTCGATGATATCGACTGGACCCATTCAAGATCGACTCCCCCGATGGACACCTCTCCATCGGCTGAACCCTCAGGAGAAAAGCCACTTGATGTCGACCCCCTGACTCGATGTCGAGTGACCCCTCAGAGCAAAATCGACTTAAAGGTAAGTTCAGGTAAAGATCCTCCTCCTTTAGAGTTTAATTCTAATATCCCTATGAAGCGAGTATCCTTGTTTGTATGCCTTACTAACATGATAGGTAGGCCAATAAGGGAATACAAGGCAGGCGACAAGGTGCTTATTGAGCAATGCAACGCCCTGGGATGCAAAAGAAAGGATGGGAGAAAGGGAAGCTTAATGACCATATACAAAGTCTATCCAGGAAGGTTGAAACTCAAAGACAAGAAAGGAACAGTGTTCAAAGTAGAGCTTGAAGGCCCTGAAGAGGACATGAGAGCAATATGGTCCCTACATGTGCCACCTTGGATAGAAGCACGGAAGAAGTCGGCCTAGCGACTATAAAATCTAGAACTTGTACATAGACTTTTTAAATTTTAGGGTTTTGAATTGTTGATTTTGGAATTGTTTTAAGACTTTAAACTTTTGGTTAAGTTTTTGGAGAAGACTAAAGATTTTAGGTACGAAGGGATCTGCAAAAGCACTCGATGTCGACATACCCAGTCGATATCGACCAAGGGAATCGAAAGGAGCGACTGTGATCGATACTGAGATCACACTGAGTCAAAGCAGAAGATCAATATCGACACACCCAACCGATATCGACACCATCACTCAAAATCGACCTCCCCTGCAGACGTACCTGATTTGAGCTGTTGCGTCGTTTTCTAGTAAGTTCTCATGGATTCCACTTCTTATTTTGTTTTTATAGTGTCCTCACTGTAGGATCTAAGTATGGGGTGGGGTAAAAGCATACTTACATTATTTTGCTCAATTGTTAGTTTAATGCATAAGTCTTGTTTTTGCACACATGGTAAATTCTTACATATTTGCATCATATACACATATTTTCATATAAGCATAAGTTTATAATTCATACATATTTTGAGAAAAAGTACACCCATTGAAAAATTGAAAAGTGTCATGGAAGTAGTTACAAGACTCGACGATGCAAAAGTAGATCCGTTAGAGATATAACAATTAAATTGCCTAGTAAAGGGAAGTCTCAATGAAGTGCATTATTTATGGAAAACCATGAAAGGAGTAAAATTTGAAGTTGCTTTTGACATGTGCATGATAAGAGGACGGAGGACTTTATTTTCCATTCATACATTATTCACCCTTACCATTACCCATGCTTATTGCCTTTACTTCATATTCTAAGCCATATGTTCTTAATGTCATATTTTGCTCCACAGGTTCTTAAAATTGCCCATTTTATACCTTTTTACCCATCTGGGAGATTATGTTATAGAATGGATGTCATATTATGGAGATGATATATGGTTGATATGTTGTGAATTTATTATGAAGTTGATGGCAGAAGATATTATATATGGAAAATTTAATGAGTGAAAAGAAAATCCAGTCACCTAGGAGTTAGGTGAATCGACTCTGCTTGCGGAGGATAAAATTCACGTGAGATGGGACACAAGGTGAGGAGTCTAATGTGCTAAGTATCCGAGGTTATTCATGACACCCATGTTTGCGACTCGCGAGAAGGCAGCGTTAAGGTTAGAGAGGTAAAAGCATATAAGTGAAAAAAGCAAAGATCATTATGAAGAAAAAAAATGTGGAAATCACAAAGGAGAAAGTGCATTAAAGAAAGAAAGTTTGGAAATTTCTCCCCGGATTAAGCACCACATTGCCAAATATAGCCCACCACTATACCTTTTATCTCCACTTCACCATTGCGCATAAAATATTAAAATAGGTAATATTCCCTCCTTTTGTGCGAAATTTTGCTTTTCATTCACAAGCATGGATTTGAAGACATTAATACCTTTGTGAGGATGGTAATTGATTGTTGGATCTACAATTTTAAGAGTTTAGTCCTTCCCCTGAATGACCAATAAGAGTATTGCTCGAGGACAAGCAAGCTTAAGTATGGGGTGTTTTGATGTGCGCTTATTTCACCATGTTTCATGCTTACATCTTTTCCGTTTTAATGCATATTTTATACTTTCGGGTTGGAAAAGTAGTGAATTTGTGTAGTTTGAGTTCATTTGCAAGATATAGAGGTCTAAACAAGTTTTGGTTTGATTTTGCAAAAAATGGAGCATTTTAGAGTGAAGACAAGACAAGAAAGAAGGACTCGATCTCGACAGGAAAGCACTCGGTCTCGATAGAGTTACTCGACATCGACCTAAGTAATCGAGATCGACTGAGGAAAAAAGATGAAGATCGAGCTAAACCCATGTCGACCAGAACAAACCAACTCGACTCGACATAGGTCACTCGATATCGACATGTACATTGACGGGAGCAACAGACATGTGAGATGTGCCGATTGGGCTGAATCTTTGGAGGATATTGCTTAGCCACGAAGAGTTCTATCATCTAATAAGATTCATATATCTTAAGGGTATATTCAAAGCATGTTAGGGAATATTACCTATTTTAATATTTTATTTAGGATTTAGTTTAGTTTAGATAAACTTTTCTTATAACAATCTTAGTAGGATTAGAACTCCAATCCTTGGCTAGCAAGGGTTAGGAGGCTATAAATAAAGCCTTAGGGGGCGGGCTTTATTCATTCAACTCACCAAAGATCATTCGATCACAAGCAAGGAGAAGGCGATAGAGATAGAGAAGGTGGTTGTAAGAGTGAAGTTTTCTTTTGAAGTTTAATGCAAAGTTCTTTTTGAAGCCAACCCCCCCGGCACTAAGTCCGGGTGAAGGGAGGAACATGTAAATAATAGTGAAAGAATGGGGGGATCCAAAAAGGATCATACATCAAGCGTTTGAGCCACTATTGAGTTAGGATGCAACCTAACTTAACAAGGGTTCAAAGCTAAAATAAAATCGCGGGTATATGTCCCAGTCAAGGTGCAGCTTGATTGAGCACATACAAAATGCCAAGAAAACACAAAATGGGAGCGGTTAGGGTATGCAAACCCAACACACCTCCAAAATACAACCAAAAGACCTTGTACCCGGGCCACGCAGGTACCCAAAGGGACACAAGCCAAAACACCAGCCAAGCGGAGATGGTTCCCGAGTGCACATAGGCACCAAAGGCACGCAGGCCCTAGGACACCATCCAAGAAAACCACTATCCAACAAAACATAGACCAAGAGAGTTTTATAAGGAACCAAATCTTAGATCTTTCCAACATCATCAAGAGCAAAAGAAGCGTGAAGGAGCCGGAATACATGGGTCGCTATGAGTCTCGCCACCACCTCCTCGGGGATGTGATTATCATCATAAACCTTTGCATTCCTCGCATACCAAATGAAATAGATGGCAGCGGAAAAGGCGAAGGTCTTAACCTTAGTTTCGCAACCTTTCTTCCTATTGTATCTCCGAAGCCACCTTAAACCTCTAACCAAGCTGTCCACCCCTTCCGGGATTAAGAATCGCTCCCTAGTTCTCCTCCAAATACCCTTAGTGAAAGGGCATCTGAAGAAGAGGTGGTCATGGGTCTCTAAGATGTCTTCACCACAAAGCTTACACCCATGGTTAATATCAAGAAAGAAAAGTCTATCCAAGGTAGGGAGCTTACCCAAGGTAGCGAGCCATAGGATGAAGCTATGTTTTGGGGTGTTTCCTTTCTCCCAAACCTCCTTATACCAATGGACATGGCCTCCTTTTCTCGAAGTTCCTTATAGGCTCTCTCGACCTTGAATCTCTCGCCATCACACCATTCAATAAGCAAATTATTAAGGTTAGAGTTAAGACCCAACATTTTGTTCTTTACCTCAATAATTGCTTTGATGAGCGGTGAGTCTCTCCGATGAGCTTCCCAAGTCTCCACATCCACCACTCCAAGATACCGGTGGTGCACCCACCGACCCCACATGCTTTCTTTCTTCTCCTGGATCCTCCAAAGGTGCTTGCACATGAAGGCATCATTCCAAGGCCTTAAGTCGATCAGCCCTAGTCCTCCTTCATGCCGAGGCTTGCACACTTTGCTCCATTTTACTCTCGGTGTTTTCCAAAGGAAGGAGCGGCACAAGCTTATGAGAGCTTGCATAATGGACTCCGGAACAGGAAGTACCGAGAGCCAAAACCCCTCCGTCCCTTGGATCACCGAAGCAATAAGCTCCCTTCGTCCTGCATAAGACAAGTGCTTACCAACCCAAGTAGTTAATTTCTTACCAATCTTGTCCAATGATGTACATATTTATATCTCCTTTTATTGCATCTTTTAACTTCATATTTCATTCGATTTCCAAAGAAAAGTTTTAAAAGTATATAAACTTGTGTAAGAATGGGCTAAAGTGCAAGAAATAGGGTCTGCACAAGTTTTGAGCTAACCATGCAGGAATTCGAGCGAAATCGGAGTCAAAACGGAGAAACCAAGGACAGCTGAGCAGAGGTAGATATCGACCTTCAACATAGATATCGACCTCTGGTGTCGAAATCGACCCTCATATCGACCTCTACATAGACATCGAGTGGAGCTGGACAAGTCGAGAAGAAACAGAGACCTCGATATCGACCTCTGGTGTCGATATCGACCCCTTATCTCGACAGAAGATAGACTCGGTTTTGAGATGCGGATTGAAAACTTTATCTTCAAGGAGGCACGGAATTATCTTACACTTTCAAGATGGATGGCAGCTGAAGACTTAGTTATCTTTTACCTTTAAGTTATTTAAGTTTTATCAAAATAAAAGACCTATCCTAATTGTTCGGATAGAGTTCATAGTTTAGATAGGAGTTACAATCCTTGGATAGCGAGGATTAGTAGCCTATAAATAAAGCCCTAGGGGGCTGGCATTCAATGATTTTTCAACAAGCAAGTAAGACAATCAATAGAGTTAGAGTTAGAGAGAAGTTTCAGGGTTTGACGTTTGCGAAAGTTGACGTTGAGTTGTAAAGCTTCGGAGTTTATTTTAATGCAAGTTTCTTCTTTTCAATCAACAATGAGTTCCATGATGAGAAGCGAGTAGTTCCCCAAAGCTCTTAGGGTCGGGGTGGGCCCGACGTTAGCCATGCGCGCTTGAGGTAAGTATTTGATATCGATATCGTTGTGTCTATCTCTCCTCCTACGATTCTATGTTTAGTCCTAATCGAAAGAAAAGGGATTCATGCTAACAACTTGAGTTATAAACATAAAATTGGTAGAGACAATTAGGTTTATTTGCAAGAGTAATCCTAAGAGTTGGTGTACGGCGAAAGCTCGTCCCTCGGGTGAAATAGCGCGATTGTCCGTCTTATTTATCTTATCGCATGCATTGGTTAACGTTGTGGTAAACCCTAATCCTAGGAGTTGCCTTTTACATATTTTATACACACGAAAACCCCTGTTTTATTTCTGTTAATTGCTTCTCTCCCCATTCTTAAATCTTTGGCCCTTCTTTGCCGACGAAGAACTAACACACTGCAGGAAGACATCGATAT
Organism: Persicaria maculosa; assembly: GCA_963922045.1. Lineage (NCBI taxonomy): Eukaryota > Viridiplantae > Streptophyta > Magnoliopsida > Caryophyllales > Polygonaceae > Persicaria > Persicaria maculosa. Next base: position 25,639,348 of record OY998265.1, on the reverse strand, counting down.
CGACCCCAGACGTCGATATCGACCACTGAGTTCGTCGACAGTTTTCTGAGTCGACGACGATCATCACTGCTGAGTTGCTGAACATCGACTTTGACACCAGACATCGATATCGACCCTACTGTGTCGACTGACAGTCTTCTGAGCCAGTCGATTTCGTGACTGACATCGATATCAACCCTTTCCAGTCGATATCGACCACTTGTTTTTGTCTCTACAAGTCTTCTGTTGCAGAGAACATCGACAGCCGAGGTCGACATCGAGCACTAAGGTCGAAATCGAGGCTTCTGGTCGATGTAGACTTGAGATTTCCAAAGCTACTAGGATCCCGCTGACACGCCTCCTCGTGGATCGATCCTGACTACCCTTCCACTACAACGGGAGGAAGTCTTGTAATTATTTGCATAGGCTAGGAGTCGATTTACATTCATACACTTATTATTTGTAATTTGAGAACTCGACTTACCTCCTTAACAAATTTGCGTCGTTGCCGGGGAGGCAATCAATCGCGCCCTAATAGTCTATCTCACGTCTCTATCTAGATTGGTTTTGCAGGTGTATGCGACGCATTGATCTCCCACCTGAATTTGAAGGAGTAGACGACCCTGAGCCTTATTTCCATCTAAGGGCCCAAGCTCAAAGAATCATGGTGGACAACGCGAACCAGGCTGAACTTATTGAGCAACTAAGGAAGCAGGTTGAGGACCTAACAACTACAGAGGCGGCACTTAAGGAGCGTGCGGATAGGGAGGAGGAAGGCCGGAGGCAAATAGAATCCCAAATCAATGCCCTCCCTAGGAATGCCAAGCAATATATGCACCCCGCTCTCACAATGCCTGAATCGGCAATTCTTATCCCTGCCTCTAATTTTGAAATCAAACCTAACTTCCTTACGGAGATTAGAAGGCATCAATATGAAGGGAAACCTAACGAATGCCCTATGGCACGTATTTCAACCTTCTTAGACCTTTGTGATACTATTGCTGATGGACGAAGTCTTGAATATGTCCAACTAAAAGCCTTTCGCTGATCTCTTACAGGAAAAGCATTGCGGTGGTTGGAGAGCTTAGCCCCAAGATCGCTCCGTACCTGGAATGAAGTCAAGTACGCGTTCCTCAACAAGTTCTTTCCTCCTTCTAAGACGGCGTTGATCCGACAGAAAATCACGGCTTTCAAACAAAAGCCTGGTGAGGCTCTGGCGACTGTTTGGGAAAGGTTTAAGGACCTACTACGATCATGCCTGACGCATGGCCAACCACCGTACATAATTCAGGAGATCATATACAATGCTCTTGATGCTGCCACTAAGGAGAGGATCAACACCTACACCTCCTATGGCTACCTTGAACTCGCTCCACAAGAGGCTTGGGAAACCATAGAGAGGTTGGTAGAATTTGACAACACATATGGGACTCCTGAGGCTTCCGACACATCATCATCGTCGAGGCCTGCCCCATCTATGCCCTTATATGAACCCTCCAATGAAATCGATCCGGATGTAAAGGAGCAATTTCATAGAGATCAACTTAGAAAGCTCCAAAAGCAAGTAAGGTTCCTTTCAGGGAACCAAGATTGCATTGAATGTGGATCGCAGCGGCACACCACCGTCGAGTGCCCCCATTCCGAACAAGTACACCTAGCGGAGACTCACCAGGAGGCGCGCTACATGAGGAGTCCTAATCACCAATATTGGGGAGACCAAAGGTTCCATCAACCACAAAGGAACCAGGTTAATCCTAGGGACCCTCCACCTTATAGAGCTCTTGGGCACCCGGAGAGAGACCAAAAGAAGGATGATCTTCAACTTGTGCTAGATGAGATAAGGAGGAATCAAGCTAAGAATGATCAATCCAACAATGCCATCCATTCTCAAATCAATCACCTTACCACAAGGATTGGGGAGATGGATATATGGAAAAAGAACGTAGAGACCCAATTGGGTCAATTGGCGGCACAAATCCCTAGACCGTCCGGAACACTCCCTGTGCAACCCACTACAAATCCTAAGGGACAATCCGGGACGGGCCATGTCGCAGCCATATAATTAAGGAGTGGCACCAAAGTACAAAAGCCACGAACGGAAGCGGAGGAGAAAGCAGCAGATCCAGTCGACATCGACAGACCAGTCGACGTCGACCCAGAGGTCGATATCAACCCCCATGTCGACCCCCTGGTCGACGTCGATGACACTGCAGAGTCTAAGAAGTCACAACAGAGGTCGAAATCGACCATTCCAATCGATATCGACCAGAGCCCAGTCGACATCGATGTCCAGCAGGCCCCTCCGACCACCGTTTTGGCCCCTCCGCCAAAGAAGACGTTGCCATTCCCATCCAAAGCATTGGAGGATCCCACCAAAGGTAAGTTTAGGCGCTTTATAAAAATACTTCAAGGACTTAACGTTACCATCCCTCTTACAGAAGCCCTAAGCGAGATGCCTGCCTATGTGCGATTCCTGAAAGACATCCTGAGCAAGAAGAGATCCATGGCAGAGATCGCAGAGGAGTGCTCAAAGATGGACTTCCCTGAGAAGAAGAGTGATCCAGGGAAGTTTGCAATCACCGTGGGACTTGGCCAACATCGCTACAAAGCCCTATGTGACCTAGGGGCAAGTGTAAGTCTCATGCCTCTCTCTATTTGGCAAAAGGTAAACATTGGCGCACTTGAACCTGTGGACATGAAACTCTATATGGCTGACAACTCCTTCGTCAGGCCCACAGGTATAGTTGATGACGTTCCTGTAAAGGTAGGTAAGTTCTTTGTGCCTACTGATTTCATTGTATTGGAGATGCCTGAGGATCCTGTAGTGCCTATTATACTTGGTAGGCCTTTCTTAGCTACTACAGATGCCAATATCAATGTACGTCGAGGATTACTAACCTTTACCATAGGGAACGAAGTAATAGAATTCTCTTTCAACCCGACCATGAGCGAAACAAAGCACCTGGAGCAATTAGTCCTCTCGCCAGCTAAGGAAAAGCTTAGAAAAATTTTTGTTGGCGAGGACGGAAACAGCAAGCAGGGTCGACATCGACTGGAACCAGTCGATATCGACTAACAACATCGAAATCGACCCCCCTTGGTCGAAATCGAGTATGTCAGATCGATGCCAGGAGCTCAAGTATGGGGTCACAGAGGTGGACATCGACCCCCACATATCGATATCGACCAAAGAACTCGAAATCGACCCACCTTGGTCGAAATCGACTGCCCCTCAGCCCGAAGATTTCTGTTTCGTGCCCAAACAGGTAAGCCCAGGTATGACTCCCAACCCTCCTCTGTCCCTCATTGATGAATCAATTAAGGCAATTATTCATAATTCTACTAAAGAGAGGGTCAGAGCTCCATGGTTTGCCTATATTGCTAAAGTTAGGTCAAGAAAGAGAAGGAAAGCGCCCAATGAAGAACCTAACATCAAAGAAGCCTTGGTCGCCGAGCTTAGCTACTACCAAAAGGACTTAGATGATCCAGGAGAAGGCTCAAGCTCGAAGGGTCCCTACATAAAAGGCACATGAAGCATTGACGGAGAAGTCGGCCTAGCGACTCAAAACTCTAGAGCATGTACATAAAACCTTTAAATTTTTTCGCATAGATGGTGTTTAGGATTTAACTGTTGGCTTTTTGAGACTTTTAAAGATAAGATATTTCGTGGCTTTATCTAACAAAGATTTCAGGTTATCAAGCAAAAGGAACGACGAAGAAGAAAAGAAGCTTCTGCAGAGGCTGTTGTAATCGACCAGGCCAGTCGAAATCAAACCCCCAGGGTCAAGCCATCTCCTGGAGTCGACATCGAGGACTCAGGAGCGAAAAAGTAGAGGTCGATATCGACCCTAATACTCGATATCGACCCCAATCAGGCAGCCCTTGTCTTCATTTTCTTCCTCAACTTCGACAGATACAGTCGACATCGACCACTGACCTAGATATCGACTTCTGGCATCAACCAAATCTGAAATCGACCCGAATCCGCAGGTTGCGCTGTGAGTTTCTCTCTACCCTTGTTCTTCTTTTTAATACAGTGAGGACACTGTATATTTTAAGTATGGGGTGGGGGAAAAACATGTCTTATGGTCATAACTTGGTTTTCTTCTTCGCATTGCATTCATGTTTAAATTTTTTGTTCTTTTTGTTCTTTTATAAAATGAAAAAAAATCAAAAAAAAAATAGAAAAATGTCAAAAATACAAAAGAAAATGCATGTTTATTTTTAAACCCTACTTAGATGTCCTATGATGAAAACTCAATAGCTGACTTGATCATGTAAATCCTATGGCATATTTGGATGGTTAAGCCTAAGTCCTTAAAATTTTTATGTAGATTGTGAACTTGTGATGAAATTGAGCACATATGATCCTAGGCTAAAAAGCAAATGCAACAAAAATTATCCTTGTGAGAATTTTGGCCTATAGGGAGAACATCAAAAATCCCTCCGCTTTCTTGAGTGAATTTACTCTTCCTATGCATCTCTAAATGTTGTGATAGTTATTCAAAGCCAATGCATATATATGTTTATGTTTACGAGAATTAAATGATGGAGGCATCTTTTAAGCCATTTTTATCCTCTCTTTACCTACCCTGCATTATCTCTGCTTGAAGCCAGAATATTAGCCTGAGCCTGATATTGCAAACTCAACAAAATTATTCCTAGCCGAATTGAGCCTGACCCCCATTTGGGAATTGAGACTTAGATTGGCTGGACTAATGCCTTGTGGAAAGAAAAGAGCATAATGTCCAGTTTTGAGCAAGGAAATTATGGGTTGGTGCATATTTGCATTTTTTCATATTTTGTAAAAGGATTTTTTGGCTCACCATATAAATGCACATATTCTTTACTTATTATTTTCGGAAAAAAAATCCGAAAAAAATAGAAGTGTATATATATATAGTGAATGAGCCAAAATACTTAAGTCTTTTATTCATACAAGTGTTATATTTTTTAGAGGTATATTAGAGTTTGAAAGAAGGGTTAGTAGTATGGTTTACATCTTTTAGTACATCTTTAGAGCATATTATGGAAAGATGAGTTGGGAAAGAGCATTATAGGAGATTGAGCTTGGAAAGTGCAACATTGAAGAGTTATGGTTTGGATATTGCAAGTGTTGAGATTTAGGAGTCTTGATTCCCGAATTATAAAAGCACCACATAGCCAAATAATTCCATACCCTTAATTTCATACCAAGTCCCATTACAACCCCGCCGAATGGAGTCTTCTTTGAAGTCTTCCATTGAGCGAAAGTCCTCCTGATGATTCTTATTGCATTTTCATAATTGGTTGCGAAGTGGATTGTTATAAATTGCAATGTTTATGAGTTTGTGTATGGAATTGAGTTGAGCATTGATCTTCATAGCCAAACACATGAGAGTTGAATGCAAACACATTATCCCTGTGAGGTTGGATCAAAATTGCATATGCCTATGGATCGCCTAAATATGTGCTATGACGTTAAATTCACTTGCTTTGCTTTACTACCGCTTATGATGTTGCTTTTGACAAGGGCGAAGACTTGAAGGGTGTGTTGTAGGTATTGGTTATTGCTTGGTTATTGCTTGAGGACAAGCAAGTGTAAGTATGGGGTGTTTTGATGAACATATTTATATATCCTTTTATTACATCTTTTGACTTCATATTTCATTCGATTTCCAAAGAAAAGTTTCAAAAGTATATAAACTTGTGTAAGAATGGGATAAAGTACAAGAAATAGGGTCTGCACAAGTTTTGAGCTAACCATGCAGGAATTTGAGCGAAATCGGAGTCAAAACGGAGAAACCAAGGAGAGTTGAGCAGAGGTAGATATCGACCTTCAACATAGATATCGACCTCTGGTGTCGATATCGACCCTCATATCGACCTCAACATAGACATCAAGTGGAGCTGGACAAGGCGAGCAAAAATAGAGACCTCGATATCGACCTCTGGTGTCTATATCGACCCCTTATCTCGACAGAAGATAGACTCGATTTTGAGATGCGGATTGAAAACTTTATCTTCAAGGAGGCACGGAATTATCTTATACTTTCAAGATGGATGGCAGCTGAAGACTTAGTTATCTTTTACCTTTAAGTTATTTAAGTTTTATCAAAATAAAAGACCTTTCCTAATTGTTCGGATAGAGTTCATAGTTTAGATAGGAGTTACAATCCTTGGATAGCGAGGATTAGTAACCTATAAATAAAGCCCTAGGGGCTGGCATTCAATGATTTTTCAACAAGCAAGTAAGACAATCAATAGAGTTAGAGTTAGAGAGAAGTTTCAGGGTTTGACGTTTGCGAAAGTTGACGTTGAGTTGTAAAGCTTCGGAGTTTATTTTAATGCAAGTTTCTTCTTTTCAATCAACAATGAGTTCCATGATGAGAAGCGAGTAGTTCCCCAAAGCACTTAGGGTCGGGGTAAGCCCGACGTTAGCCATGCGCGCTTGAGGTAAGTATTTGATGTCGATATCGTTGTGTCTATCTCTCCTCCTACGATTTTATGTTTAGTCCTAATCGAAAGAAAAGGGATTCATGCTAACAACTTGAGTGATAAACATAAAATTGGTAGAGACAATTAGGTTTATTTGCAAGAGTAATCCTAAGAGTTGGTGTACGGCGAAAGCTCGTCCCTCGGGTGAAATAGCGCAATTGTCCATCTTATTTATCTTATCGCATGCATTGGTTAACGTTGTGGTAAACCCTAATCCTAGGAGTTGCCTTTTACATATTTTATACACACAAAAACCCCTGTTTTATTTCTTGTTCATTGCTTCTCTCCCCATTCTTAAATCTTCGGCCCTTCTTTGCCGACGAAGAACTAACACACTGCAGGAAGACATCAATATCGACCCCAGACGTCGATATCGACCACTGAGTTCGTTGACAGTTTTCTGAGTCGACGACGATCATCACTACTGAGTTGCTGAACATCAATATCGACATCAGACATCAATATCGACCCTACTGTGTCGATTGGCAGTCTTCTGAGCCAGTCGATTTCGTGACTGACATCGATATCGACCCTTTTCAGTCGATATCGACCACTTGTTTTTGTCTCTACAGGTCTTCTGTTGCAGAGAAAATCGACAGCCGAGGTCGACATCGAGCACTAAGGTCGAAATTGAGGCTTCTGGTCGACGCAGACTTGAGATTTCCAAAGCTACAAGGATCCCGCTGACACGCCTCCTTGTGGATCGATCCTGACTACCCTTCCACTACAACGGGAGGAAGTCTTGTAATTATTTGCATAGGCTAGGAGTCGATTTACATTCATACACTTATTATTTGTAATTTGAGAACTCGACTTACCTCCTTAACATCCAAGAGCGGGCCATAGTGCGCGACCCGAAGGTCGTGAGGGCTGATAGGAACTCCAAGGTACCGGAAGGGGAACTCTCCTTTCTTGAACCCCGTTACACCCAAAATAGCTTGTGCTTCATTGGGAGGGACCGAAGCTAAGAAGTTCGAAGACTTCTCCTTGTTGAACGAGAGCCCCGAGGCCTTCTCGAACCGAAAAAGGCAAGTCATCAAGCACCTAACCGAACTCATGTCACCACGGCTAAAGAGCACTATATCATCTGCAAACATTAGGTGGGAAATCCTAACACTCTTACAATGTTGATGGAAGTGAAAACCAACCTTACTAGTCTCAACTTTGACAATCCTAGAGAAGAATTCCATAGCTAAGACAAAAAGTAAGGGAGAGAGTGGATCACCTTGCCTTAGCCCCCTTTTACCTTCAAACATGCCATTATTTGTTGCAGGAGGATGATGTGTCGAGTAATTACAAATAATAAAGACGTAATAAACGTAAACCAGCTCCTAGCCTATGCAAATAATTACAAGACTTCCTCCCGTTGTAGTGGAAGGGTAGTCAGGATCGATCCACGAGGAGGCGTGTCAGCGGGATCCTATTAGCTTTGGAAATCTCAAGTCTGCATCGACCAGAAGCCTCAATTTCGACCTTGGGCCTCGATGTCGACCTTGGCTGTCGATGTTCTCTGCAACAGAAGACCTGCAGAGATAAAAACAAGTGGCCGATATCGACTGGAAAGGGTCGATATCGATGTCAGTCACGAAATCGACTGGCTCAGAAGACTGCCAGTCGACACAGTAGGGTCGATATCGATGTCTGGTGTCGATATCGATGTTCAACAACCTCCGCAGTGATGATCGTCGTCGACTCAGAAAACTGTCGATGAACTCAGTGGTCGATATCGATGTCTGGGGTTGATATCGATGTCTTCCTACAGTGGGTTAGTTCTTCGTCGGCAAAGAAGGGCCGAAAGGTTTTAAGAATGGATGAGAAGGGATGAACAGAAATAACTGTAGTTTATGTGAATTAAACTATGTAAAAGAAACAACTCCTAGGATTAGGGTTTACCACAACGTTAACCAATGCATGCGATAAGATAAATAAGACGGACAATTGCGCTATTTCACCCGAGGGACAAGCTTTCGCCGTACACCAACTCTTAGGATTACTCTTGCAAATAAACCTAATTGTCTCTACCAATTTTATGTTTATAACTCAAGTTGTTAGCATGAATCCCTTTTCTTTCGATTAGGACTAAACATAGAATCGTAGGAGGAGAGATAGACACAACGATATCGGCATCAAATACTTACCTCAAGCGCGCATGGCTAACGTTGGGCTCACCCCGACCCTAAGAGCTTTGGGGAACTACTCGCTTCTCATCATGGAACTCATTGTTGATTTAAAATAAGAAACTTGCATTAAAATAAACTTCGAAGCTTTACAACTCAACATCAACTTTCGCAAACGCCAAACCCTAAAACTTCTCTCTAACTCTAACTCTATTGATTGTCTTGATTGATTGGATGATTGTTTCTTGGATGAAAGATGATTGAATGCCAGCCCCCTAGGGCTTTATTTATAGGCTACTAATCATCGCTATCCAAGGATTGTAACTCCTATCTAAACTATGAACTCAATCCAAACAATTAGGATAGGTCTTTTATTTTGATAAAAACTTAAAGGTAAAAGATAATAAAGTCTTCAGCTGCCATCTATCTTGAAAGTGTAAGATAATTTTGTGCCTCCTTGAAGATAAAGTCTCTAATCCGCATCTCAAAATCAAATCTATCTTCTGTTGAGATAAGGGGTCGATATCGACACCAGAGGTCGATATCGAGGTCTCTATTCCTGCTCGATTTGTTCAGCTTCAGTCGATGTCTATGTTGAGGTCGATTTGAGGGTCGATATCGACACCAGAGGTCGATAGCTATGTTGAAGGTCGATTTCTACCTCTGCTCAGCTTCACTTGGCTTCTTCGTTTTGACTCCGATTTCGCTCGAATTCCTGCATGGTTAGCTCAAAACTTGTGCAGACCCTATTTCTTGCATTTTAGCCCATTCTTACACAAGTTTTCACCCTTTTGAACATTTTCTTTTGGAAATCGAATGAAATAGGAAGTCAAAAGATGCAATAAAAGGAGATATAAATATGTACATCAAAACACCCCATACTTAGACTTGCTTGTCCTCAAGCAATAACCAAGAAATAACCAATACCTACAACACACCCTTTAAGTCTTCGCCCTTGTCAAAAGCAACATCATAAGAGGTAGCAAAGTAAAGCAAGTGAATTTAACGTCATAGCACATATTTTGGCGATCCATAGGCATATGCAATTTCGATCCAACCTCTCAGGGATAATGTGTTTGCACTCAACTCTCATGTGTTTAGGCTATGAGGATCAAATCTCAACTCAATTCCTTATACAATCTCATAAACATTGCAATTTATAACAATCCACTTCGCAACCAATTATGAATATGCAATAAGAACCATCAGGAGGACTTTCGCTCAATGGAAGACTTCAAAGAAGACTCCATTAGGCGGGGTTGTAATGGGGCTTGGTATGAAATACAAGGGTATGGAATTATTTGGCTATGTGGTGCTTTTATAATTCGGGAATTAAGACTCCTAAATCTCAACACTTGCAATATCCAAACTATAACTCTTCAATGTTACACTTTCCAAGCTCAATCTCCCATAATGCTCTTTCCCAACCCATCTTTCCATAATATGCTCTAAAGATGCACTAAAAGATGTAAACCATTCTATCAACCCTTCTTTTGAACTCTAATATACCTCTAAAAAATATAACACTTGTATGAATAAAAGACTTAAGGATTTTGGCTCATGCACTATACATCTCTATTTTTTTATTTTTTTTTGACGAGAATAATACTAAAAATATGTGCATTTATATGGTGAGCCAAAAAAATCCTTTTACAAAATATGACAAAATGTAAATATGCACAAACCCATAGTTTCCTTGCTCAAAACTGGACATTATGCTCTTTTCTTTCCACAAGGCATTAGTCCAGCCAATCTAAGTCTCAATTCCCAAATGGGGGTCAGGCTCAATTCGGCTAGGGATAATTTTGTGGAGTTTGCAATTTCAGGCTCAGGCTAATGTTCTGGCTTCAAGCAGGGATAATGCAGGGTAGGTAAAGAGAGGATAAAAATGGCTTAAAAGATGCCTCCATCATTTAATTCTCGTAAACATAAACATATATATACATTGGCTTTGAATAACTATCACAACATTTAGAGATGCATAGGAAGAATAAATTCACTCAAGAAAGCGGAGGGATTTTTGATGTTCTCCCCATAGGCCAAAATTCTCACAAGGACGATTTTTGTTGGATTTGCTTTTTAGCCTAGGATCATATGTGCTCAATTTCATCACAAGTTCACAATCTACTAAAAAATTTTAAGGACTTAGGCTAAACCATCCAAATATGCCATAGGATTTACATGATCAAGTAAGCTATTGAGTTTTCATCATAGGACATCTAAGTAGGGTTTAAAAACAAACTTAAAAATAAACATGCAATTTTTTTTTGGGTTTTTTTTACATTTTTATAAAAGTAAAACTAAGAACAAAAATTTAAACATGAATGCAATGCGAAGAAGAAAACCAAGTTATGACCATAAGACATGTCTTTCCCCCACCCCATACTTAAAATATACAGTGTCCTCACTGTATTAAAAAGAAGAACAAGGATAGAGAGAAACTCACAGCGCAACCTGCGGATTCAGGTCAATTTCTAGGTTAGGTCGATGCCAGAAGTCGATATCTAGGTCAGTGGTCGATGTCGACTGCATCTGTCGAAGTCGAGGAAGAAAGTGAAGACAAGGGCTGCCTGATTGGGGTCGATATCGAGTATAATGGTCGATATCGACCTTCACTTTTTCGCTCCTGAGTCCTCTATGTCGACTCCAGGAGGTGGCTTGACCTTGGGGGGTCGATTTTGACTGGCCTGGTCGATTTCGACTGCCTCTGCAGAAGCTTCTTTTCTTCTTTGTCGTTTCTTTTTGTTTAGAAACCTGAAATCTTTGTTAGAAATATAGATAAAGCCACGAATTATCTCAGTTTCAAAAATTTAAAAAGACACAAGTCCAATCCTAAAAACCATCTATGAAAAATAATTAAGTTTTATGTACAAGCTCTAGAGTTTTGAGTCGCTAGGCCGACTTCTCCGTCAATTCTTTACGAGTATTTTATGTAGGGACCCTTCGAGCTTGAACCTTCTCCTGGATCATCTAGGTCCTTTTGGTAGTAGCGAAGTTCGCCGACCAAGGCTTCTTCATCGTTAGGCTCTTCTTTGGGTGCTTTCTTTCTCTTTCTTGACCTAACTTTAGCAATATAGGCAAACCATGGAGCTTTGACCCTCTCTTTGGTAGAATTATCAATAATGAGTTTAATTGATTCATCAATAAGGGACAGGGGAGGGTTAGGAGTAATACCTGGGCTTACCTGTTTGGACCCAAAACAGAAATCTTCAGGCTGAGGGGCAGTCGATTTCGACCAAGGAGGGTCGATTTCGAGTGATTTGGTCGATACCGACATGTGGGGGTCGATATCGACCTCTGTGACCCCATACTTAAGCTCCTGGTAACAATCTGGCATACTCGATTTCGACCAAGGGGGGTCGCTTTCGATGTTTTTAGTCGATATCGACTGGTTCCAATCGATGTCGACCCTGTTTGCTGTTTCTGTCCTCGCCAATAAAAATTTTCTAAGCTTCTCATTAGCCGACGAGAGGACTACTTGCTCCAGGTGCTTTGTTTCGCTCATGATCGGGTTGAAAGAGAATTCTATTACTTCGTTCCCTATAGTAAAGGTTAGTAATCCTCGACGTACATTGATATTGGCATCTGTAGTAGCTAAGAAAGGCCTACCAAGTATAATAGGCACAATAGGATCTTCAAGCATCTCCAATACAATGAAATCAGTAGGCACAAAGAATTTACCTACCTTTACAGGAACGTCATCAACTATACATGTGGGCTTGACGAATGAGTTATCGGCCATGTAGAGTTTCATGTCCACAGGTTCAAGGGCACCAATGTTCACCTTTTGCCAAATAGAGAGAGGCATGAGACTAACGCTTGCCCCTAGGTCACATAGGGCCTTATAACGATGTTGGCCAAGTACCACGGTGATTGCAAACTTCCCTGGATCACTCTTCTCCTCAGAGAAGTCCATCTTTGAGCATTCCTCTGCGATCTCTGCCATGGATCTCTTCTTGCTAAGGATGTCTTTAAGGAATCGCACATAGGCGGGCATCTCGCTTAGGGCTTCTGTAAGAGGAATGGTAACATTATGTCCTTGAAGAATTTTTACAAAGCACCTAAACTTACCTTTTGTGGGATCCTCCAATGCTTTGGAAGGGAATGTCAACGTCTTCTTTGGTGGAGGGGCCAAAACGGTGGTCGGAGGGGCCTGCTGGACATCGACATCGACTGGGCTCTGGTCGATATCGACTGGAATGGTCAATGTCGACCTTTGTTGTGGCTTTGATGGCTCTGCAGTGGCCTCGATATCGACCTGGAGGTCGACCTGGGGGTCGATATCGACCTCATCCTCGACATCGACTGGTCTGTCGATGTCGACTGGATCTGCTGCTTTCTCCGATTCCGTTCGTGGCTTTTGTACTTTGTTGCCACTCTTTAATTGCATGGCTGCGACATGGCCCGTCCCGGATTGCCCCTTAGGATTTGTAGTGGGTTGCCCAGGGAGTGTTACGGATGGTCTAGGGATTTGCGTCGCCAATTGACCCAATTGGGTCTTTACGTTCTTTTTCCAAATATCCATCTCCCCAATCGTTGTGGTAAGGTGATTGAGTTGAGAATGGATTGCATTGTTGGATTGATTATTCTTAGCCTGATTTCGCCTGATCTCATCCAGCACAAGTTGAAGATCATCCTTCTTTTGGTCTCTCTCAGGGTGCCCAGGAGCTCTATAAGGCGGGGGGTCCCTAGGGTTAACCTGGTTCCTTTGTGGTTGATGGAACCTTTGGTCTCCCCAATATTGGTGACTGGGGCCCCTCATGTAGCGCGCCTCTTGGTGAGTCTCCGCTAGGTATACTTGTTCGGCATGGGGCACTCAACGGTGGTGTGCCGCTTCGATCCGCATTCAATGCAATCTTGGTTCGCTGAAAGGAACCTCACTTGCTTTTGGAGCTTTCGAAGTTGATCTCTATGGAATTACTCCTTCACGTCCGGATCGATTACATTGGAGGGTTCATATAAGGGCATAGATGGGGCAGGCCTCGACGATGATGATGCGTCGGAAGCCTCAGGAGTCCCATATGTGTTGTCGAACTCCACCAACCTCTCTATGGTCTCCCAAGCCTCTTGTGGAGCGAGTTCAAGGTAGTCATAGGAGGTGTTGGTGTTGATCCTCTGCTTAGTTGCAGCGTCAAGAGCATTGTATATGATCTCCTGAATTACATACGGTGGTTGGCCATGCGTCGGGCATGATCGTAGTAGGTCCTTAAACCTTTCCCAAACAGTCGCCAGAGCCTCACCAGGCTTTTGTTTGAAAGCCGTGATTTTCTGTCGGATCAACGCTGTCTTAGAAGGAGGAAAGAACTTGTTGAGGAACGCGTCCTTGACTTCATTCCAGGTGCGGAGCGATCTTGGGGCTAAGCTTTCCAACCACTGCAATGCTTTCCCTGTAAGAGACCATCGAAAGGCTTTTAGTTGGACATATTCAAGACTTTGTCCATCAGCAATAGTATCACAAAGGTCTAAGAAGGTTGAAATATGTGCCATAGGGCATTCGTTAGGTTTTCCTTCATATTGGTGCCTTCTAATCTCAGTTAGGAAGTTAGGTTTTATTTCAAAATTAGAGGCAGGGATAAGAATCGCCGATTCAGGCACTGTGAGCGCGGGGTGCATGTATTGCTTGGCATTCCGAGGGAGGGCATTGATTTGGGCTTCTATTTGCCTCCGACCTTCCTCCTCCCTATCCGCACGCTCTTTAAGTGCCGCCTCTCTAGTCCTTAAGTCCTCAACCTGCTTCCTTAGTTGCTCAATAAGTTCAGCCTGGTTCACGTTGTCTGCCATGATTCTTTGAGCTTGGGCTCTTAGATGGAAATAGCGCTCAGGGTCGTCTACTCCTTCAAATTCAGGTGGGCGATCAGCGCGTCGCATACATCTGCAAAACCAAACTAGGTCGAGACGTGAGATAGACTACTAGGGCGCGATTGATTGCCTCCCCGGCAACGACGCCAATTTGTTTATTGTAGGAGGATGATGTGTCGAGTAATTACAAATAATAAAGATGTAATAAACGTAAATCAGCTCCTAGCCTATGCAAATAATTACAAGACTTCCTCCCGTTGTAGTGGAAGGGTAGTCAGGATGGATCCACGAGGAGGCGTGTCAGCGGGATCCTAGTAACTTTGGAAATCTCAAGTCTGCGTCGACCAAAAGCCTCAATTTCGACCTTGGGCCTCGATGTCGACCTCGGCTGTCGATGTTCTCTGCATCAGAAGAACTGCAGAGACAAAAACAAGTGGTCGATATCGACTGGAAAGGGTCGATATCGATGACAGTCACGAAATCGACTGGCTCAGAAGACTGCCAGTCGACACAGTAGGGTCGATATCGATGTCAGGTGTCGATATCGATGTTAAGCAACCTCCGCAGTGATGATCGTCGTCGACACAGAAAACTGTCGACGAACTCAGTGGTCGATATCGATGTCAAGGGTCGATATCGATGTCTTCCTACAGTGGGTTAGTTCTTCGTCGGCAAAGAAGGGCCGAAGGTTTTAAGAATGGATGAGAAGGGATGAATAGAAATAACTGTAGTTTATGTGAATTAAACTATGTAAAAGAAACAACTCCTAGGATTAGGGTTTACCACAACGTTAACCAATGCATGCGATAAGATAAATAAGACGGACAATTGCGCTATTTCACCCGAGGAACAAGCTTTCGCCGTACACCAACTCTTAGGATTACTCTTGCAAATAAACCTAATTGTCTCTACCAATTTTATGTTTATAACTCAAGTTGTTAGCATGAATCCCTTTTCTTTCGATTAGGACTAAACATAGAATCGTAGGAGGAGAGATAGACACAACGATATCGACATCAAATACTTACCTCAAGCGTGCATGGCTAACGTCGGGCTCACCCCGACCCTAAAAGCTTTGGGGAACTACTCGCTTCTCATCATGGAACTCATTGTTGATTTAAAAGAAGAAACTTGCATTAAAATAAACTCTGAAGCTTTACAACTCAACGTCAACTTTCGCAAATGTCAAACCCTAAAACTTCTCTCTAACTTTAACTCTATTGATTGTCTTGATTGATTGGATGATTGTTTCTTGGATGAAAGATGATTGAATGCCAGCCCCCTAGGGCTTTATTTATAGGCTACTGATCCTCGCTATCCAAGGATTGTAACTCCTATCTAAACTATGAATTCTATCCAAACAATTAGGATAGGTCTTTTATTTTGATAAAAACTTATAAGGTAAAAGATAATAAAGTCTTCAGCTGCCATCTATCTTGAAAGTAATTGAAGATAAAGTCTCCAATCCGCATCTTGAAATCAAATCTATCTTCTGTCGAGATAAGGGGTCGATATCGACACCAGAGGTCGATATCGAGGTCTCTGTTCCTGCTCGATTTGTTCAACTTCAGTCGATGTCTATGTTGAGGTCGATTTGAGGGTCGATATTGACACCAGAGGTCGATATCTATGTTGAAGGTCGATTTCTACATCTGCTCAGCTTCACTTGGCTTCTCCGTTTTGACTCCGATTTTGCTCGAATTCCTACATGGTTAGCTCAAAACTTGTGCAAACCCTATTTCTTGCATTTTAGCCCATTCTTACACAAGTTTTCACCCTTTTGAACATTTTCTTTTGGAAATCGAATGAAATAAGAAGTCAAAAGATGCAATAAAAGGAGATATAAATATGTACATCAGCCATGTATCTCGTTGTTCACCTTGATGGAGAAGGAAGTCGTCTCAACACATTCCATCACCCATGCTATGAACTCCGGAGGGAAACCTAATTCACACAACACAATGTGTAAGAACTTCCACGATAAAGAATCATAAGCCTTAGCTAGGTCAATGTTAAGAAAACATCTTCTAGTTTCACGCTTAACATTATATTTGCGAAGAAGCTCTTGCACCAAAAAAATATTATCGGACATGAGTCGATTAGGGATGAAAGCATTTTGAGCGAGATCCACAATATAGCCAAGGCACTTCCCAAGCCTCAAAGTGAGGATCTTAGAAATAACCTTGTATGCGACATTTCAATAAGAAATCGGCCTAAAATGTTCAACCCTAACCGACTCATCCTTCTTAGGGATCAAGCTAATAATTGTGTGATTCATTTGTTTCAAAAGTTTCCCATTCCGGAAGAACTCCTTAACCGTCGAGCAAAGTTCCGGTCCCGTGACATTCCATGAAGCCTTGAAGAAGCATGAAGAGTAGCCATCGGGCCCCGGGGCCTTATCCTCTCCTATGCTCCACAAGGCCGCTTTAAACTCCTCGTTCAAGACCGGTTCCATGAGCATGGTCTTATCCTCCTCCCGAATTGAAGCTCCTTGAGCGAGCCATGAGTTGTCGATATCCACATCCGGTCCTGCACAACCAAGAAGATTCTTGTAGTACTTGACAAGCTCATTCGCAACATCTAAGCTTGAAGTTGTAATGGAACCATCACTCTTAGTCATAGAGACAATGTGCTTTCGATGGCCATTAAACTTCATTAGGGCATGAAAGTACTTGTTACAATGATCACTAAGGAGAATGTACTTAGCTTTGGCATGTTGACTCAAATAGGCATGTTCCGCTTTGTTGAGCCGATTAGCTAAGAGCCTAGCACTAGCCAAGGCCTCTTTCACTTCGTCACAACTAGGGTTAGCCACTGCAGCCTCCATAGCCGACGCCAAGCCCTCATTAGCCCTCTTGGTTCTCTCGGTGATGTGGGTGTACTCCTTGCAATTTAGCGCCTTAAGGGGTATTTTAAGTCCCTTGAGAAGTTTGCAAAGGCGAAATTGGAATGACCCACCCCTAGGTACATTCCAATTAGCCCTAACAATCTCAAGGAACTTCTCATCTTGGCTCCAAAGGTTGAGGAATTTGAACATTCCCCCTTTCTTCCTCTCATTCCTACACAAAGAAACAACTGTCGGCTTGTGGTCGGAGAGCTCCCACAAAGCTGGGTAATAAGTGTGGCAAAAGAGGTTTCTATTGACCCATTCGACATTAATAAGCACCCTATCAATCTTACTAGAGATGTTACCATTTGACCAATTAAACAAACTATCACTAGTGTAGGGAGAGTGGATCAAACCAAGGTTTTGACAAGCATCAACCATGTCGTTACACTCGTAGTTCGTCACCGGGGGACCATTTATCCTCTCCTTAATGCAAAGTTCTTTCTTTTATGCAATGATGTTTTCCCCAATGAAGAGTGAGTAGTCGTCCTACTTCTAGGGTCGTGGTGAGCCCGACGGTAGCCATGTAAGTACGCTTTATTCCCTATTTGATTTTGCGATTTCATCTTCTACCCCGCACTCAATCCTTTATGAGAGTTTAGGATTATTCATTATTTACCTTATATGAAGCGAAAGTGGATTATATGTGAATTTGGATAGTAATTAGGTTTTGCCTACGAAAGTTGATTAAACCCTAATTATGAAAAGGTAGAAACAATTAGGTTTTTATGCGAAAGCCTCTATATTCCTAATTGGTGATGAGAAAAGCTAAATATTTTATGAGATTAAAGTAATAATGCATGCATGGTTATCGTTGTGATAAATCCCTACCTTAGGATCTTTTAGTTATATTAAACAAAAACCAAAAACAACATTGTCTTTTATTTCTTTATTTTCTTTCTTTATTTTATTTCTGCATTCGTTACTATATTTCTGTGAACACACTCGAATTCGACCTCCCCAGTCGATATCGACCACCCTGCATCGAGCCAACCTACGTCAACAGTCTTTTGAGTCGACAGGAACCCACTGACCAACTCGAGATCGACCTCACCTGCCGATATCGAGTGCTTCTGTTGTTTTCTCTCCTTTGTAGGTTTTCACAGATCGCCGTCACACACTAGGAATCGACTGCCCCTATCGATATCGAAGCTACTGGTCGACTTGCGCAGAGTTCTTAGAGACTATCCAGGCATCGCTGACCCGCCTCCTCGTGGATCAATCCTGATTCCCTTCCACTACAGAGGGAGAAAGTCTTGTAATTTATTTGCGTGGACTAGGATTTGGTTTGATTTATATTTTATATCTATTAGACTTGATTTCCTCCTACATCACTGGCCTCCATATTCGGTGATCTTTAACCTCCAACTTTCAATCTCCGGGAGAGGGCAGTAACCTCCAATTCATATCCAGATCTCTTCATTTTCAACCTCTATATTCGGCGATCTCCAAACTCCAATTCAGATCCGACAAGATCGATCTATTCGTCTCCGGGTGAGGGCGGTAATCTTCAATTTATATACGATAAGATCGATCTCTCCATCTCCGGGTAAGGGGGTTGTTTTTCCATCTCTTTTATCCTCTATCCCTTTTGGTCTTTATTTGATTTTCTATTGTCAAGATTCAAGAGAACTTAAGTTCTTATTGTAAATTGTCTAATTTCTTATAGTTCTTTTTTTGAACTACTTTTTATTAGTGGTGATTGGGTTTGTTGTTTTGTTTGTCGAACTCACTCCATTTGTTTTTGTTAATAATTGGATGTTTGTTGATCATTCATAAATCCACTCTTCTTTTTTATTTTTTTTTGTTGTAAATTTATAATTATTGTTAGCTCTTGAACCCACCTGCATGGCAGCGGTGACAAGGTGGTTGATAGGGTGGTGGTGGTGGTGGAAAAACGTTGAGAAGGGCGAGTGTTCCAAACTTGAGAGAGAATTCCAAAAATAAACAGTTCATGTAGGATAACCCAGTATTCAACATGAAATTGTTACTAGTTAGAATAAATTTAATTGCTAGGGTTCTGTAGATTCCTGATTGTGAACCTTAACCCAAGTAGCAAACTTATCCCTTTAGGGCTGACTGAACTAATTGGACAAGTATGAAGTTTGATGTGTTGTTAAATCCCTCTTTAGGGACTGCAAATACCTTGGATAATATCTAAACTTAAAGTTATCAACTGGGTTAAATCCTTATTTAGGGACTATTCGGTTGATAAGGGTTTCTAAGACTGATTGGACTAGTAACTATATTAGGTCGGGACAAGGGCATTCATAGGAACCTTAATAGGACGAGAAGAAGTTACAAGGATCGTTTCAACCAAATAAAGTGAAAAATTGTAGATAGAACTGCTTCTCTCAATTGTTTGAATCAAAACCATTTACTCTTACTTTCGTCAATCCGCTTTGATTAAAGGCAGATCTTTCACTCTTAAAACCCCCCATTTGGTTACTAAATCGGCATTTGAATTATACTTGAGCAACAAATCTCCCTGTGGATCGACCTCTTACTTATTGTTGTACTAGTTATAGGTTTGAGTTTTACTTTGATGGATCAACGACAGGTTTTTCTCCGTCAGAATGCCTTCATTAAATGAACAACATCAACTTCATTTTTGAAACCAATTACCTTCATTGCTGCTAGAAACTGGAACACGCCTCTCGAATCTGTGAACTAGAAAATGTCGATGGAAGACTCTTAAATCAGCACCAAATTGGACACCTTCGCCGCTACAAGATGAATCTCAAATCGAATTTGAACTCGATTCAAGCAATCAAAATTCAAACGCAATTAAGCAAGTGTATTAAACAAGTGTATTAAAACAATGAACTGTTGAATACACAATAATGGAAGGTGTGCGAGTGTATACTCCATTTTGACTCATTCAAACGCAATTAAACACGTGTATTAAAACAGATTTAAAGTACTCCAAGCAAACCCTAGTTCAGTATACATATGAAAAGGAAATTCTTAATGGGGCTAGATACAAATTCACCAGATACAACGAATTTAGTCAAAATAGGAAATATCCAAAGAGTGGAGTGCCAGATCTCCTAAATCCCCCCAATTTGCAACTAATTTGCGCACCGAAACTCCTCCATTTAGATCCATTAAAAGAGAACTCCAACTGAGTAGGAAGAAAAAGGAAATAAATGAAGATCGATTGATCTCAAGGAAAACAAATAAATCCATATGTGAATGAAGAGTACGTTACCTTGGAACTCGATACCTCTTGATCTTTGTTCAAATCTTCAAGTCCGATCTCATGCCCGTGTGTTCTAACCCTAGAAATTCGACATCGCTAACAGAAGGGACGAAATTGGAGAGAGGGCAGAAGTGCTTGGCGAAAGCAAACCAGTATCGATAGTGGGGAGGAGAGTGACAGAGGAACGGAGGGGAAACTATGACCGGTCGAGGTCGGAGGTTCATCACCCAAGACGACGTCACTATTCGTCTTTGCGAGGTCGTTGCTGGGCAAGAAGCGAGAGAACAGATAGGCGAGAAAAGCGAGAGGGGGCGGAAGAGTTATGGGCCAAATTGGCCTTTTTTTTTTTTTTTTTTTTTTGTTGAAATCAGACCCGTGTGTTAATCCCCCTATAACTTAAAGTTCTATCCTTTGGAGCACTCTCAGCCTATCCACATGGAGGCTTCTCAGAATTTTTTTTTTCCCTTATTTGCCCTTCTCTTTCTCTTTTCTTTCTGAAAAACTGAAGCCACGCTTCTCAGAATTTTTGCACTCACCTTCTCTACCTTCACTTTCTCTGTATCTCAGGACTCACGAGTGACGATCTGAGGGAAGGAAGAAGGTCGACGAAACCGGTTTTCTCTGGAAGCTGCAAGCGCCGGAGACAGCTACTGGAGTTGCCGGCGGCTGTTGTGTACAAGATCGTCACCGATCGATTACACCTAGGGTTTTCGTTTATGGTGATGGCGATGATGGCTCTAAATTCGGATGGGGGTGGAGATCCAGAAGAAAGAGAAAAGGGCTTTGATTGTAGATCGTGGTAGGGGTGGGTGGGCGCCTCCGGTGGTCTGTGTTACTGGATGCCTGGATCTCGGTCTCTTCTCGATTTATTAGTTTGATCGATTTGTGTGAAATTTGTTCAATTTTGGCCTTTTCGGTTTGGATTCTAATGAAATTGAAGAAATTGTTATCGTTTTTATCGCCATCGGATGACTCTTATCTCGGTTTCCTTGGAGGTTTGATGAAGATGTCGAGCAGTTTCACAAGCCTCTCGAAGGTTACTTTGCTCTGCTTTTGCCTTTTTCAATGTTCTATCTGTTTGATCTGTCTCTCTTTATAATGTCCATTGTTGATGTTCTTAAATCAACTACAACGCAGTAGTTATTTGTAGCTGAATTTAATTTTGCTACTTTTTGAACCAAATTGTGTTTTTGTCGATTATTTTGTTTCTTTGGATCAGTGCCTGAACAAGGATTTGGGTTAATTACTATTGCAAAATTGAACATGAGATATCTCTTACTAGATAGAATTAGATTGTAAATCGATCCATTTGAGTGTAATAGTGTACTGAACCGTTAGTAAGTCTATGTGTGTATGTGATAGTTCTTTCTGATTCGTGTGTGTTCTATCCCCTTATAGTAAATTCTCTTCTGTTTCTTTCTTGAACTGTACATTTGAACTTCTTGTATGAACAGGATAACACTCCAAGGGGAATTCAATGAAGTTATGTTTGGATGGGAAGAGGTACCTCTATGTCAGAACGTAAAAAGGCGATCTCAACTGTGAAAGTAAGTAGCTCATAGCTTATTGACTACTTGCTCAGATATCTTTCACTTTAGTTCATGATATCTTTCCTTTTTTAGGTAACCAAATTTGGCATCATTCGTGTTTCCTTTTTTGTCGTGTCTATGATACAGTTTCTCAGTCTTTTTTGCATATTGCCTTTGCCTATGATATCTTCCAAATTTAGTTAATGCTTTAATTTGAAAATACTATCCTAAGTGTAAAGTGTAATAGAACAAAACTCAGCCATGGATGAAAGCTGATTTGGTCCTACCATACTAAAAGAGCTAATCTTGTAATTTTTCATCAACATTTAACCAACTGAAAGCGCCAATATTTAACTAACTGAAAGCGCATTTCTGTTTTATTGATCTCCGGTGCTTGTATTTTGCGTTATATATAATGCTTCTTTTTAAAAGGAAGCATGTTCCTGACATTGTTGCACACTTTATCTTTCCATTTAGTTTTGGATTACTGATTAGCTCTGACACTGCTATTTAGATATTGTCCTTTTGATTTCTACTGTTTTAAATTTTGCTTCTTTCAAAGAACTCTGGTTTTGGGGACACTTCCTCACCATGAGTTTGGGTTGAAGAGATCATGGTTTTGAGAACTCTAATCATTTTGTTGTAGGGCAAAGAAGTGGTATGCAATAACAATATCTATTATATACTGTATTTTACTAAATCTGGAGGTAGTATAGCGGAGACAATGATGTCAGTTGGAACAAATTGAGATATGATTGACACAGCTTGTGAGTCATGTACTTGGGTTGTTGTTGTTGTTGTGAGTTATGGACTGCAATGGATAACTAGAGAATAACGAAAATTAAGAATAACTAGAGAATAACGAAAATTAAGAATGCTCCATCTCTTAGGATTCTACGCATTATATATTGAATCATATAATCTTAATCAAGCATTTGAATTGATTTTGATTCAATTCAGGGAAGAAATCTTCGTCCAAAGTGGTTATTGGTATTGTGGTTGGAGCATTATCAGCTGGGCTACTGTTAATTGGGTCCATCTTCTGTCTGGTCAAGACCAACCAGGAAAACAACTTGCCGAATCGCCACTAATCAATGCTAATGGTAAGTAAATTACACGTAATGCCATGGGTTTGTCATTTTTTATGACATGTTTATTGTCCCTTCGATCTCTTGTTTTGTGCTATTAGCAACGGAAGATTTCAGTACCGCCGAGTACTTGCAATATGCAAAGTAATCTCAATATAGCAATTTGCCAGCAAATCTGCGATTACGATTGATACAAAGGCGAGTTTGATAGTTTGTAGTTTTATATATGTGCTTATTATTCCCTATATTAATCTTAGTTAATTTCAATATGCCATTTTCAAACTCTTTTTCCGAATTTATGCTATATTTAGATTACTTTGCACTTTGCATTATATGTGATTATGTTCAGTTTTGATGGATGTTACTGATGAGTCTTCTTTATTTTTTCAGTTTAAGCATCATTTAAAATTTAAAGATTCTAACAGAAAAATCAGCACAGCTTTATCCGTTAGCTGAGATTTGTTCCAAAATCTTTTATTTTATTATTTATGTTTTCCATTTCAAATTACTAGGCAGTTAAATTTTTTCAATCCTATTTTCAGTTTTTAAAAAACCCACTCCACCCACTAACTTATTAAAAAAACTAATTAACCCAGTAACGGTTGTACATAATTGCCTAGTGAATTTTCTTTTAAATCCTATTATCACCTTCTTTCATCCATTCACTCCTTTTTCTGTTTACTCTCTTTTGTCTTCTTTATCTCCTTCGTCTGTTTTGTGTAAACTTTGTTGTTTACTTCAAACATGCTTCCCCGTTCTCGTATTGTTGATGGGTATCACTTTTGTTGTGGAAGTTTTCTTATTGAAGCATTTGCTTCTTACCCACAGCATGGCGAGTCAAGTAAACTTTCTATTTTTCATTATAATTTTCTTGATCACGATGGATTTGCCATGGTATATCCGGATTCATTTCCATGGGATGGGTATGTAGTAAATTGGCAAGTGATCGGAGCTATGTAAACTGTGTGCAATGTTCCCGATTGTCTTCAAACTATGTATGCAATCGATCACATAAATGATTTTATAAATGAGTGCATTCTTACATCAAGCTTTGATATCCAACGCGGGTTAGTGCCAAGTATTACAATATATGTTGACACATATATTTTGCATTCGGTTGACCATTCCGTTCATCCGGTTGACAACTTGGCTGATGTGGGTGCTTTTGGTGAACCCGACATTGACAACTTGCCTGATGTGGGTGCTTTTTATGATATTGACATTGATCAAATTGATTTTCCTCCAGATTGGTATGAGTATGCATTAGTTCCTTTATGTTTATGCTATTTTACTTCAGTTTATGATCCATATAAACTTACTTATGACCATTATTCAAATAACGCAAGGACTTGCTTATAGATTATGTTCCAGTGCCACAACCTGCGTCAATTGAAGCTGTTAATTCGCTCCTCGTAGGACTGTTTTGTGAGGCAGCTGGTCGGTCATGCATCATATGTCTTCAAGAGGTCGATAGCTCGACTATGCTGACTCGAATGCCATGTGGCCACCTTTTCCATGACGTTTGCATCCGTCATTGGCTCGAGGCTCATCACTCTTGCCCTATATGTCGGTATAGGTTGCCGGTTGCTAACAACGATGTGCCTTGATATGTTGTGCAATTCAAATGTTTTACAAACTACTACTAGCTTCATGTTGTTAATATCTTTGAATGTTTATTTCTTTCTATGGATAGTGTTGTGTATTTCATTTTTCTGCTTTCTCTATGTTTCAATGTATTTTAATATAATTGAATGTTTATGTGTATGTTTTAAGTTCTTTACCACTAATGAAAAATTTAGTGGTAAATGTATTTTAATATATTTCCCACATCATGTATTTGAATTTTTGACTTTCATTAGTTACATGAATTCACATTACAATCACAAATAATTTGTGACTAATGTTTTTTTATATGTTGGTTTTAATACCTTCACCTTTTGGAGCATCAATTAGTTATATACCCATCCACTTTCTATTAAAAAAACCGGTTCAACTCTACTCACTTCTGATAAAAAATAAGAAAACAAATTATTCAAATAACTTCCACCTACGTTGTTTAACTTTGAAATTAACTAATTTGTAAAAATCAATTCAACCCAAACTCCACCCACGTTCTATTAAGTTTGAAATTAATTTGGAACAGTTACTTAAACCCAAAAAACTTCACCCACGTTGTAAGCTATTAAAATTAATTTGGAAAATTATTTTTTATTTATTTTTTCTTCTACCCATGCAAAATGGAAGTTACTTCATTTTTATTAGTATGGAAGTTACATTTGTCATCCCACTCCACCCACTAAGTTCATAACCGGTCCGACTACACCCCACATACCAACTCCCATTCGGTATAGTAACTATGTTCTTCATTTTTTTGGTTTTTTCATTCATTACATTTTTCCTAGTAAATATTACGTTACTTTCGGTTTTTTCATTCATTACATTCATTACTGATGAAAATGTCTACAGCAGAGTAATATTACTGTTTTTTTTCTTTTTACTTGTACACATACAACATGGAAGTTACTTTTTTTTATTACATTGGAAGTTACTTTTTTTTTTACATTCGGTATAGTAAATATTTCATTACATTCGGTTTTTTCATTCATTACATTCATTACTGGTGAAAATGTCTACAACAGATTAATATTACTGTTGTTTTCCTTTTTTCTTCTACACATACAACATGGAAGTTAGTTTTTTTTATTAGTGTGGAAGTTACCTTTGTCATCCCACTCCACCCACTAAGATCATAACCACTCCGCCTACCATCCACAAACGAGCTCCCATTCAGTATAGAACCCATTATCTTCGTTTTCTTGGCTTTGTCATTCATTGCATTCTTCTTAGCGATTTCTGCACCATTTGAAGGTATCCTTGTACTTCATTTTATTACAAATCATTGTTCAATAGTGTCACTTATTTAACTTATATTTTTCAGTTGATGCTCAATCGCTTTTCGAACATCCATCACAGATTGCGCAGGTACGTTTACCTATTTTGTGCAACAAACATTATGTTCGTGTAGTGGAAATTTTTGCACGTTTGTGTTGTTTTAATTGGTGTAAATTTTTCGTTATTTGCTTGTGTCCTACAGGTTTCAAATGGCACCACCTGTAGATACGATCAACAACTTAGATGGATTGACAAAGAAAATTTGGACAATTAGGGGAAGGATTACAGTTCTTTGGACAACGTGTTTTCGAGACTCCAACGACGTGGACGGAATCCAACTTATTATGATGGATGAACTGGTTATAAATTTATGTCATATTTGTTTTTATCTTATATATATTTATTACACATTTATACAATATATTATCTTCTTCACAGGGGGATACCATTCAGGGTACAATAACAAAAAAGAATGTTGCAAAATTTGCACCTCTTATCAAGGAGGGCGGTTTGTATTCGTTTCATAATTTTCTTCTCTCTGAGAACAAGGATGCTGTGAAATTTGCTCCTCACAAGTACAAATTGATCTTTACTTTCAAGACTGTCGTTTCTCGGATTGAAGGGCTGAACATTCCTCTGCATAGTTTTAACTTTGTTGATTTCAGAGAGATCAAGTTGAACGTCTTTGACCATGATTGTGCTGTTGGTAATTGTGTTTATTGACTACATGGGTATATGTTATTGCTTATATTGTTGTTCCTGCTTTGATGATATGAGTTTGAACTTGTGGTTTCTGTAATGTAGATGTCATTGGGTACATTACCAAGTTTTCTCCGCTTGAGGGTTACGTCAATGATTCGACTTCATCTGCGAAACTTGATTTCTGCTTGGAAAATGAAGTGTTAGTTTCTATTTAAATTTATTATTTATCCATATTTTTTTCATAAATTTGAACAAAAGGTATTTTCACTGTTTTATTGTTGATACTTTAATACCTAATACATAAGGTTCATGTTTTATTTTCTTAAATTTCGTTTTTCTATTAGTTAATGAATTACAACAGATGAAAAATTATACAGGTATCATAGACTGTTTGTTGGATGCCTCATGTTTTCATTTACAGCCCATTATCCGAGTTTTACAATGCAAATGACATTTATTTTTCCATTAATTGTACAAGTATTAAGAACTAAATGGTTAATGGTTATAATTTATCATTGTCATATTCCTTCATTTTCAGTAATGAAACCCTCAACTGCACTATGTGGAATAAGTATGCGCACGAATTGAATAATCACTTGACGACCGTTGGAGAAGACAAGGTGTTTCTAATCATCAAATTTGCAAAGGTCAAGAAGCTTGCAGGTTGGTATCACCAATCCCTTTTTACTTGATTGGTCATTCACTTGCCTTTATCATTCATCACTATAAATAATGATTTTGTCTTCTATATATGGACTAATAACTTCCAGGTGGATTTATCTTGAATAATGCTTTCAACGGAACTAAGCTATTTTTTGATGCAACGATACCTGAGATTGCAAGCTTCAAAGAAAGGTTATCATGTTACATGTTATATTTCAAGTTGATAATAGACTCTTGTCGAATATGAACTTTGTTTACCTATTTTCATGTGTTGTGCATTGTAGGTGGTGTGATGGAAATTCCAATGTTCTCGTGAGATCAACCATTGCAGAATTGTCTCAAACACCTATGCGGGATCCCTTTCCAATTGATGCAAAGCAATGCGTCCAATTCTTATATACTGTCTCAGAGGTTTATTTCGTCGTGATTTGCAATTACTATTAGTTAGTTTATGAAATTTAAATTCCCGTTGTGATTTTTTTCCTTACATTTTTTGGTTAATAGCCCTGCACTGTTGTTATTGTTGGACACATCACCCAAATATACAAAGATGTGGATTGGGCATATCATACATGCAAAATTTGCAACAAAAAGGCTATATATCAGGACTCTATGTTTTGGTGTAGGAGTTGTTCTATACAAATCAAGTTCCCTCAACAAAGGTATGTATGTGTATGTGAATGTTTTCCTTTTGTATAGAATGGCTCATCTTGATTTACACGGATGACCACCTTCGTACGTATAATTTAATTTATAGGTATGAACTTCCGTTTATTATTAGTACCGAAGCTCGTGTAGGTTTATATGTTATTTTTTGTTTCCTATTTCTTTTTCTTTTTGCCTTAGGTGACTTATGGTGTTGTTGTTGTTTGATCATTTAGTTCTTTTTCGTTGAATCTTGTACGTGCTTTTTTATAAATAGGTATATAATATGGTGTATTTAGAATCCCCAACCCTATTTTGTTATATTGCTTCGCAATATGTGTATGTGTTTTTCAATACATTTTATATGTTTGTTTTAATCGGAACAATATGACCTAAATATTTTTTTAAACCAAACTGAATACCTATACTCTTTTACTATTTTTTCGCTTGCTGTAGTGACTGATGTTAATTACTTTTTCGTTATAGATTTATGCTTCGTATTATGGTGGAGGATGATACTGGGACTGCCAAGATGACATTGTTCAATCAAGTAGTTGTCCAGTTGCTTAACAAGGATGTTTCTACTTTACGTGCTCGGATGCTTAAGGTGATTGCCCCTAACATATGTTTGTATGTAACTATTGTGTTCTTACTCTACTTGGGATCATATTAGATGTGTTGTTTTCGTATTGTTGTGTTATAGGGAGATTCCAAGGTTACATTTCCCCCAGAATTCAACAAGCTTCTCTCTCGTAAGTATGTGTTCGTTGTTGAGGTTGAACCATACAATATTCAACATCCACATGAAGCGTATTCTGTAAAGAGAATCAGTGATGATGGGTCCTTCATTGAGAAATTTGAAAATCAGGTGATTTATGCCAATGTTTTTTTTTTTACCTATTACATGTAGTTGTTCCTTTTCTTTTATTCTATGGCTTCAAGCTTACTAATTCTATTACTATATGATTGGCACATGTCTTTTGTTTTAGGATGAAGATTCAGATCATTTGTCTCATCAACCCGGAGCTCCTTCTACTGCTTCTTCAAGTATTGTCCTCACTCCATCGAAGCGATCTCATGAATCCGAAGATGAGTACACTTGCACTACCAGTGGTGAAGGTCAATCGTCATCAGCCAAGAAGGTTGTTACCGAAGACGACCCAAGAGTATGATTAGTCTCATTTTACATCATTTAAGCATTAAACATATATTTTTATGTTGGTTTCGTATCATG
Organism: Persicaria maculosa; assembly: GCA_963922045.1. Classification (NCBI taxonomy): domain Eukaryota; kingdom Viridiplantae; phylum Streptophyta; class Magnoliopsida; order Caryophyllales; family Polygonaceae; genus Persicaria; species Persicaria maculosa. Next base: position 25,610,134 of record OY998265.1, on the reverse strand, counting down.
TGAACTGTTTCTTTCGTATGAATTTAGCACAATTTCATGTATTTGAGACTTGGAGTTTGGTGGAGTTTTTTCTTATTTTCAATGTACTTTTTGGAGTTGTGTTATGTCAACATTTTTTTTATTAATGGTTTGTGCTTTGTGGATGGATATGAATGATTTTATTTCATACCTCAAATATTTCCTACAAAATATAATTTTTGTGTTGTAGGGAGTGGAGTATATAGTGATGTAGGGAGTGGATTATATAGTGATGTAGGAGATCTTCATTGGTAGAAATGGATGGATAGTTTATTTAATATTCAAATACTTGCTACCACAAAATTGAATGGTCTAATCATTCCACACCTACTTGCTACACCAAAATTAAATGTTCAAATTGAATGATTTTTTCCATCCGTAGAAATGGATGCTTAGTTTATTTAGCTTTCAAATACTTCCTACCACAAAATTGAATGGTCTAATCATTCCACACCTACTTGCTACAACCTAATTAAATGGTGGAATTGAATGGTCAAGTCAATTCATGGCAACATTGTATTGTCAATTCATATTGCATCATTGAATGATTTCAACACAACCTAACACTAGCTACTGGCCGGTCAAATTTGTGTACAAAATTAAAACCAAACACAATGTCCTTATACATCCTATATAAAGGACAATTTTCAATCTCCTTCCTCACGTTATTGTTCTTTTTTCTTCATTCCTTACCCTTTCTTTCTTCTACACAATTCTTCTTCCGTTGTACTTCAACATGTCTTCATCTTCAGGAGTACCTTCACGTGAAGATACGCCTCCTGATGAAAATGGAAATCGTCGAATACGGCGTGATCGAATCATTATTGGTTAGATATTTTTCTTACTCAATCAATTTTAAGTTTTTGGACCTACTTCATAATCTTTGTTTGTTATTATGTTTTGTAAAAATAATAACAGATATTCTTACTCCCACTTTATAATTGAACGAATTAGCTTAAGTTGTTTGGTTCAGTTTCTCGAAATTCTGGATACATGATATTGTTTAGAAGCTCTTATTATGTTTGTATTTGTCACCATTTTTTTCTTGATTCGTTTATACTTTTTTACCATGAAAATGTTTGTAGCAAAGTTATATTACTGTTTATGCTTTTTTTTCCCGAGGCTTTGAAGGGGAGGTATCTTGTACATGCATATAAATGCATTATACTAATATGTATTTTCATATATAACAGCACCAGAGGATGCTCGATTCAAAGTAGGTGAAGTATGTGAAGTTATAGGAGGTGAAGAAGGGTTTTTAGGTTCGTTTTATGATGCATTTATTGTACGGGTTGTAAACGACACACATTATGAAGTGAAGTATGTGAGCTTGAGGAGCCAGGATGGTACTAGGAGTCTGAAAGAAATAGTACACATGGGTCGAGTTCGCCCAATACCACCCGAGGAGCCATTTGACTCATTTGCTGTCGGTGACTCTGTTGATTGTAATGCTCGTGATGGATACTGGCACGGTCGCATTGTCGCTCACAATAAGCGAGAGAGAAAATATACGGTTCACTTTCCGTTGACCTATGATACGAGTGACTACTATGCTCATCAAATGCGACCCCATTTCGATTGGATCGACTATAAATTTGTTGGTCAGGATAAGTTTATGTTCATGGTTACCGGGTAGCCATTCATTGAATGTGACTGTGTCGTATGAAATGGTATTTTGTTTGGGTAGTTGTATGGTTTGTAATGTGGTTTGGTTTGTTGCGTTTATTTCCCCAGTGTGAACTATTTCCACGTGTTGTTTTTATTAGTATTTGTAGTTTGACATTGACTACCTTCAATTTTGTTTAATGTATGTTTTCGGAATTTTGAGATAACATTTTGCTCACGTTTGATCTTATATTGATGATGTATTTCATGAGACAAATTTAATAATTATGTAAGATTCATATAAATATACTCCGTATTATGTAAATACCATCTGCAAAAGTATACGATTAGTTTAAGGTCAAACAAATATGTATCTTTTGTTAATTTTAGAACAAAATACTAGATAGTTTGATTATAACTATATTTTAACCATTTGTTTTAATTGTGTCCGACTCATATATATATGTTATTTAAAAATAATTTGTACAAGCATACGAGTATTTTATTTTCTCCTCCTGTCGAACATATTTAAAAACACTAAGTTTGACGCAACATTATTTGGTTAAAAGTTTACACAAACAAAATCCACAACATGTTTCTTATTTTAGACAACTATTAAATATATATGTTTGTTTAAAATGGCTAATTTTGTATATGTTAAATTAAAGGTACGATAAAATATTTGATTATGATTATTTTTAGAAAATTTAATTTGTTACATTCCATATCCATTATTTTATATTTGTTATTTATAATATTTTATTTGTCGTATTTCATGTCAGTTTAGATAACTATTAAATATATATGGTTATAAAAATCCATCATCCCTTGTCATACAGAAATTTTACAAATAACCTATTTGAAATTGAATAACCGGCTTTGTTTATAGATATAATAAAACTTTGGATTTATTATGTAATATTGACCAACTAGAGGGGTATTTAAGTCCAATATGTACAAGGTAAAAAAACCCTAATTTCACTTTCCTCTTTCTCACTCAGTTGACTTCTTTTTTTCACTCTCTTTTGTAAAGCCCTCCGTCCGAGCCGCCGATGGATATGTGTGCTGTGTGTTACCGGTGTTGAATCTATTTTCCAGGTTTGCAATCTGTCTTTTCTCTTCGTAATTTCGTTTTTCACTTTCATTTATGACATCTCATGTTTGTCACTCTGTGTTCTACAACCGATTGGCTTTCTCATGACGGACCTTACGCCGGTGACGACTATGTTCCAGGTCACTAGGTGAGCAATTTCTCTAATGCTTTCCTAATTGGATTCTTGGCATACCTATTGTTTTGGAGGTTGCATGAATTTCATACCTTCAATTAAGAAGGGTTTTCGGTTGATTTGTGCGTTTGTTGTTGATTCTCTTACGGGGTGCCCGCCATATGTTTGATAAAATGCCACAGTGAAATGTGTAAGGAATGTTCTATATGTTGTTTTTGCACAATCTATATTTTGCTAGGGAATTTTGGAAATTAATAGGTGTTTGAAATTATTTAAAGTATATCGTCTGTTGTGCTGTTAGAAATCTGATATCTACTTATCTATGTCTAAACTTCTAGTATATATATGTGAAGTAACCATTGTGATTTTCAAACATTTGTGTATAACTTTAAGCCTTTTATGTCATGTTTGTTAACCATCGTGTGTATGTCGATTGTCTCGCAGATTGAAGTTTGTTCATTTAGAAGTTAGAGTTCTTTTGAATGGAGTGCGAAAAATCAAATAAGCGCAAGCGAGTATCTGTTGGTGGAAGTAAAGATCCGATTTCGCAGCCATCAACCCGTACTCGGTCTAAAGCTCCAATTTCGCAACCATCGAGCCATAGTAGGTGTCATGCTCCAAATTTGCAGGTACGTCGTGATAATGGCAAACGAATTCCTGCTTCGTATAAGTTGGTATTTAAGGATGATGCTCAGAAAACCAAGTATGCCGTATTAGCTAAGAGGAAGATCATTCCCACTAGGTATGTCGATGATCCTACGTTAACGAAGTTGGGTATTGTAGATGATGTGTATTACATGTTTGATAGAGTTGGATGGAAGGAATTTGTGAACAAGAAATCTGAAACCTACGAGCGTCTTACATTAGAGTTCTTGAGTTCTTTAAGTGTACAACTGCTTCGTGGGAAGAAATGTGAACAAGGAAATGTGAAGTTTAGGATCTTTAATACTGATCATGAAATGACTCTTGGAGTTTTCAATGACTTATTTGGATTGCCAAATGAAGGAGCTAAAAGATTGGGTACGTTTCGAACTAATGATGCTTGGCGTGAGTTAACCGGGGTTGGATTCGCTCCTGAAACAGCAAGATCCACATACTTGAGCAATCCTTGTATAAGATATGTGCACCGATTGCTTTCCAACACTGTCTTTGGACGTGGTGAGAGTGCGGGTGTTGTTCGGTCGAGTGAATTGTTCTTAATTTGGGCAATGTTGACGGAGCAGAAGGTGAACACCGGAGCGTTTATAGCTGGACAGTTGCAGAGGGTTTCCAACACGAAAGATGGGAAGATAGTAGTTGGTGGTTTAATCACGACTGTTGCTCAAGGACTTGGCTATGATTTATCAGCATTGACCCCTGTTTCTGGACCATCTCGGCTTGATATAGATGGCTGCATTGCATGGGAGATGATTGTTTTAAAGAAAGATAAGTATTTTCTGACCTTACCTCATTCTGATGTGGCGATACCTCTTCCTAATGTTGAGATAACGTCGGTGAAAGATAAGAAGAATTGGAGAATTGGTCCAGCATCAACGGAGATAACATCTAAGTTTGGGATAACTGATCCACCGTGTGAACCTGAAGTAACTTTTGAGCGAAGTGATTTGGTCTCTATTCGGGAATCTTTAGCTGCGATCATAGATGAGCAAAAGCTGCAACGGTTGGTTCTACAGCGTATTGAAGGTTCTCTTGCAGAGATGGAACAAATACTAAGGTATGAAGAATGAAGTCGATCCGGATGATATTTTAGTATTTCTTACTTTTATGATATGAATCTTATTGCAGCAGAGCATTTTGTGACTTGTAAGTCTCTGCCTACTGTTAGTACGTTTTTAGTTGAATGTTGTTGTCAGTTTGTGTATCGTAGACGAATGGCCTATTTCTGACTTGATTGCCTGTTCGCATATTAATCAATGTGGGAAGTCGTGCATATTAAGTTGATTGCCTCTTCGCATAGAAGTCGTGCTTGACAGGAAGAAATCAACTAATGAACATCAGGTCTTTTACAAAAAACATAGTGAACTTCATTTTTTATAATGCAGTAACCTACAAAATCCTAAAGATATTAAAAACAAAGATATATAACACAATGAAATGAAACACAAACAGCTACGTAAACTATTTAAACTTCAAAATGCCAAATAGGTTCAATGTGGCAATGCGAAACGACAAACGGGACAAACATGATTGTAAGTCAACCATGTTCGAAGACAATCCCGATGAAACATATGTCCACATGGCATTTGAAGGATGCGCCTGGAGACGACTAATCTGTCAAGACAAATGGAACATACTTGTGTACTTGTACTATTGTCATTGACCTCCTCTAGTGCGTCAACTATTAATGGATTTGCTGGTTGTTGATGATGAATATAGCCGTCAAAACCCGGAGGATTTTGAACACCTTGAGCAATGACAAAAACGTCAAGTCGGATGCTCGGGGCCCTCCCGTACTCAACCAGGTCTTCATCGTCGTTTAACCAAACGCACATAAATGTCTTTAACATTCTTATTGCCTTGTATATTTGAATCGGGAAAGGAATATTAGCATCCGTAAGGACATTACCGCATTCAACCCAAGTCATTGGTATACCATTCCAAGGAAACGTATTGACTTCCTCTTCAAACTCCCCATTGTGTAACTGATTATAGCAGACCGTGATATGACTCTCTCCATACGTAGCCGTTGGATATTCTCGAAGCCTCACAACATAAGGACCAACGGTGTAGTGATATCCGGATTCGGACATTTCTTCAAACGCCATGCCTTCAAACCTGCGTAGAAACTAGAAAATAGTTAATGAATTTGGGAAGATCTTACTGGGCGATTGGCATATATAGACTAAAGAAACCCAACCTTTAGCATTTATAGTTGCAGGCATGTACTCACCCCCAACTGTGAAGTTACATTGAATAGTGGCCTTTGTACGTGGGAGGGAGTTAATTTAAATCTAATTTTAAGGAAAACAAGTTAATGGTAAAGGAAAGTGAATTGTGGTGTACTATCTGCAATAATGACATGTACTTATCCCACTAACACTAACCACTACCTATTTTAACTACTCCATATTCAACACAGTTATGCATGGTAACTTACTACTCATTCCCACCCGCACTAATTACCGTATACATCTATCATGTTCTTCTTTTTCTTTATTTGTTTTCATTTTTATTTAAAAAACACATGTTGTTATTAGTTAACTACTATAGATGGAAGTTACTTTGTTTTTTTGCTTTCAATCTGAACTTCAGATGGTGTTTATTGATTTGTTCACAAACTGATCAATTAGGTAACGATTTCTCATTTATCAGGTGAATTACTCAACAATTGTATATCAAATATTTATTTTGCTGCATTTCTCCTTGAACTGTGGTAGGTAATCAAAATCTTTCAACATGGATGACAAAATTAGAAACCAAGCAGCGAATAGATTGAAGAGAGCGAATGTACTGAGGGATAAACGAAGACGAATACAAAGTGTCGAAGGTAGAATGTATATATCTTTTGATTTCATGTTCTATTGGTCCAACTTTGATATTGTAATTACTTACATATTCATCCGTATATGTTTTGTAGAGACACCGTTGTTACGGTTGAGTGATCGATCGCATAATAGACCTACCTTAAGTGACATTACGAATAGTACGTGGCCATTCATTATTTCTATTCAATGCCTTATGTGTAATCACTTATTTAGTTGTATATTTTATTTCAATACTAACATGGTTATACTTGTAGTTGTCGATCAGACGAATCATAATATTTTGAGTAGTAATTTCATGGATTCGCCTCAAATCTATATGGGCGAAATGAGCTCCTTTGTGTCCACATTGACAAACGTGGAAACACCCATGACTATGCATAACAGTCAAGGTGTGGGATCGTGTTCCTCGGGGCCGCATGATTCCATTTCAGGTAATAATTAATTAGTTTTTGTGTATTATTATATGTTAAATTAAGACAATATCATTGTAAATTTTCATATATATATATATATATATATCCGTACTAATATTTGATTTAGAGTCTTTGTTTATAGTTGCCAACAAAGCACAACAAACTGCCAATAGATTGAATAGACGAAATATATTGCATGAAAAAAGAAGGAGAAGAGAAACTGCCAGAGGTTCGATTTATTATTTTACAAACTAATAATACGTAATTCAATGTAAATGTTGATATCATGTTATTGGGTTTGTACACTATGATATATGAGATGTTATTCAAACCATTGAACAATATAAGTTGTGATTTTTGTAGGATTGGGTCTTCAACCGAGAAGGTCAAGTGATCGATCGACCCATTTCGAACCAGTAACTGAAGCACCTAATTGTATGTCTCTTTTATAGTTAAGTGAGTTATGAAACTATATTTTTGTAAAAAGACGAAACATATAATACGTTGATGTGGAGGGTGATACACCTAGTGTTTGTCTACGTTTGTTTCGTCGATGTTGTACTTTTTATGATTTTGTTCCAGAGATTAACTTGTCATTTGTCATTGTTCAATGGATTCAGATGGTGACAATATGGATAGTTTACCGACATTATCCTCTACCGTGCACAACAATCATGGTGTTGCAAGTACATCTATGACACCTCCTATACCCAATAGAGGTTCCAATCATGCCACCTTTCATTATTATATAATATTTTTATATGTGAAACATGTTTGGTAATTTATGTAAAGAATGTTCTCTTTATAACACATTGATTTATTGAAGCGTTTTCTTTATTTTGTATGCGGTGTTTGTTTTTCTGATATGTGTAATGTTGTTCTTATAATTAGGTGATGATGATGATGATGGTGATGATGATGCTGATGGTGATGTTTATTCTGATGCCCCCTCTCTGCTTAATATAGGTATATAAATCCTGCATCTTCTTCCACTATGATCCTATTTATACGTTACTGTTTGGTGATGATATTCGACATGTGTTAAATGTAAATACTACTTTATTTGTTTTATAGGACAATATGTTGATATTGGTGATCCAGTCTATATTTGTCAATTTTGTCGAGCTAAATTGTGGTATGAGGAAAGATTGGATAAAGCCAAGACGCCTAGAAATCCTAAATTTTCTCTATGTTGTCAGAAAGGGAAAGTCCAGTTACCTTCTATGCCAAGACCTCCGCCGGTATTGTATAATCTTTTGTGTAATAAGGATCTGCGGAGTAAGCATTTCCTTCAAAACATAAGGGCGTACAACATGATGTTTTCCTTCACTTCATTGGGAGGAAAATTCTCTCCTATTAGCGGGGGACGGGGACCTCCTGTTTTTCGTATGGTGGGTCAAAATTATCATCTAATGGGAAGTCTCTTGCCGGATGACGGCGAGTCTCCGAAATTTTCACAGTTGTACATATATGATACAAATCAAGAAGAAGACAACCGGATTCGTGCTTACAGGTATGTTTTATTTATTCTATTTCTTGGCACATATATATATAACAAATTTATGTATTCAACTGTCTTATGTTCATCGTACTCATCTGTAGTGGTAAGTGTCGCACGTCCAAGTCTTTAGATCCATCTATAGTCCGGGATTTGAAAGATATGCTTGATCAGCATAATGAATTGGTGAAAGTCTATAGGTTGGCAAGGGATTGTGTCTCTTCCGATGCCATCCCCAATGTTCGTATGAAACTCATTGCTACGCGAACAACGGATCCTCGCCGCTACAATTTGCCGACGGCATCGGAAGTGGCTGCGTTGATTGTTGGAGATATAGGTGTCAATGCTGGGCCAAGGGATATTGTGGTCGAGACTAAGGATCGGAGACTTAAGCGTATTGATGAAGGTCATCCTTCATACTTCAGTTTGCAATATCCATTATTACATCCATACGGGGAAGATAATTACACACCATTTATCCCCTTCAGTGGGGATATTAGTAATCCTGAATGGAAGAGGTCAAATATTACTATGCGTGAGTTTTTTGCGTATAGGCTGCAAGATAGGGAAGGTGAGGTTTCCATCATTGCTTTAGGGAGGGAACTAACCCAGCAGTATGTTGTTGATGGTTACACTATTATTGAAACAAGTCGGCTCAACCTCCATCGAATGAATCAAAGGAATTACAGGTCGGCGACATTTAACCATCTCAGAGATACAGCTGCTCAAGGTACGGGTTCTTCTTCTTCAGTAGGGAAGCGCATTAAATTGCCAGCTTCGTTTACAGGTGGTGAGAGGTATATGCTGAATAATTATCGGGATGCTATGGCTATTTGCAAGTATTTTGGGCCGCCTGATTTATTCATTACATTCACTTGCAATCCGAAGTGGCCTAAGCTTGATAGATTGGCTAAAGCATATGGTGGATCAACGTCTGATATTCCCATTTGGGTATCTCGACTTTTCAAAGTAAAGTTGGAAGCAATGATACGTGACTTGAAAGACGGAGAAATCTTTGGTCAAGTTAGTTCGAGTAAGTATCTTTTACCTCCTTTGTATATTCTTTGTATGCGAGTTATACATTTCAATAATTGTTTTGGCTTATGTATGGTTTAACATATGCATTTCCTTTTGTGGTGTATAATTGGATTGATAACTTGTCTGCAAATTTCTTTATTTGTCCGACCATGTTCTAGTGTCATATATCACCATGTTCCACCACCGGTGAAAAAATATACCGGTATCAAATGTAGTGTTTTGTATGCCTTGTATAATGATTTGCACCCAAAGTTAGTATTTTGTTGGTTGAAAAAATTCATATACTTGCCACATCCGAACTTAACATTATTTATGTTATTGTTAGGAACGTTATAATGACTATAGTTTATTGGGGAAGGAATTGTAGTCATTACTTGCTATGACTTGTATCATTGTTTGTGTTCCATTGTTGTGTTTGTATTATCTTCCCCAATTAGTTTATGTGTCAATTGAAAAATTATATATATTTGCAACTAATGGATTGTTGTTTTGTTATAATGTAGTCATATACACCATTTAGTTCCAAAAACGCGGCCTTCCCCATGCCCATATTGTGTTGTTTTTGCACCGCAATTCGAAGATGACTTTGGTTGAGGATATTGATGGTCTCATATCTGCAGAACTTCCTGATCCAGAGGCTGATAAAGAATTACATGAGGTTGTTCGTGATTTGATGATTCATGGGCCGTGTGGATCTTACAATACAAGAGCACCATGTATGGCAAACAATCGTTGTCGAAAAAACTATCCAAGAAGGTTTGCTAAAATGTCTAGCATTGGGACTGATGGATATGCTCACTATCGACGACGAGATGATGGGAGAACAATCGACATTGGTGGAAATGCGATTGACAATAGATATGTTGTGCCATACAACCGAGATCTTCTGCTTAAGTATAAAGCTCATATTAATGTTGAAGCATGCAATCAGTATGGAGCAGTCAAATATTTGTTCAAATATATTAGCAAAGGCAATGATCGAGTGACAGTGGTAATGACTACAGACCGGGATGGAAACATCGTTCCTGATGAGATTAAGGCGCATTATGATTGTAGGTATATTTGCCCGCCGGAAGCTGTATGGAGAATTTTTGGTTTTGATATACATGGGCGTACGGTTGGAGTGGAGAGATTGTTTTTCCATTTGCCCGGACAACAACATGTGGTCTATAATGATGATGATTCCCTTGAAGAAGTTATGAACAGAGCTGGAGTTGATTCTTCTAAACTTTTGGCATGGATGAAATGTAATCAGTCATATTCTTCTGCGCGGGAGTTAACTTACATTGAGTTCCCGTCACGATTTGTCTGGAAACAACGAGAGAAAATGTGGAGCCCTAGGAAGCGTGGGTTTCAAGTTGGCCGCCTGTATTATGTTCCTCCTACGACAGGTGAGTTATATTATCTACGGATGCTTTTGAATCAGGTTAAAGGCCCAACATGTTATGAAGATATTCGGACAGTTGATGAAGTCCTTTATCCGACATTTAGAGAAGCGTGTTATGCACTGGGACTGTTGGCTGATGAGAGAGAGTACATCGATGGCATAATTGAAGCCAGTGAATGGGGTTCTGCAAACTATTTGAGGGTGTTATTTGTAATATTGTTGTTATCTTCAAGTATGTGTACACCCGAGTTGGTCTGGGAAAAGACTTGGAAACTTCTCGCGGATGATATCTTATATAGGCAACGGATTATGTTGAACATTCCAGGTACAATTTCTTCTAAATACTCATGATATAGTGACATGATATTTTATTTATAATTTGTAAGTGGTTTTGTAATATATTTTTGTACATGTTGGTGCTATATTTATTAGTACAAGTTAGTTAATTAAAAGGAAATGACAATAATGAATGCTAACTTTATATTGTGTATTTTGCAGATTTGGAGCTGACTGATGAACAAATTCAGAGCTACACTATACTAGAAATTGATAAGTTGATGAATCAGAACGGTAGCAGTATTATTCAGTTTCCTAGCTTGCCGCAAGTGGATGAAGCGCTTTCAAGTGGATGGTCTAACAACCTCATCCAACAAGAGCTGATGTATGATCAAGTGCAATTGGCGGAAGAACACATAACTCTTATTTCGAATTTCACATCTAAGCAGCATGTCGTGTATTCAGAAATCATGGAGGCTGTGTCGAGTAATTCAGGGGGCTTTTTTTTCCTCTATGGCTATGGAGGTACTAGCAAAACTTATCTTTGGCGAGCTTTATCTGCAGCAATTCGGTCAAAAGGTGAAATTGTGCTGACTGCTGCTTCAAGTGGTATTGCTGCTCTTCTCATTCCAGGTGGGCGCACTGCTCATTCGAGATTTGCTATTCCGTTGCATCCTGATGAGTATTCATGTTGCAATATTGAGAGGGGTTCTGCACGAGCTGAACTTTTGAAGCATGCTCGACTTCTCATTTGGGATGAGGCGCCATTGATGAAGAAGTATTGTTTTGAAGCACTAGACCGTACACTTAGGGATGTGATGGAATCTGATGTACCTTTCGGTGGAAAAGTGGTTGTCTTGGGAGGTGACTTTAGACAAATTCTGCCGGTTGTTCCCAAAGGTAGCCGACAAGATGTTGTCTCTGCTACTATAAATGCATCGTACCTGTGGAGCGACTGTAAGGTAAATGTCTAACATTATAATATTAAGTATTCTTATACTATTATTATACCATTGAGTTTAGTTTTTTTCTCAGTCATCTAAAACGCAGCGATATTGGTACCATGTAGGTTCTCAAATTGACAAAAAATATGCGGCTTCCAACGGGATCTCTATCTTCCGAAGCGGATGATATAAGGCAGTTTGCTGAATGGATTTTGAGGATAGGTGATGGTATTGAAGGACCACCGAATGATGGTGAAGCTAATGTTGATATTCCGAGGGATCTTCTCATCACCGAATCAAATGATCCTCTTGCATCTATAGTGGATGCAATATATCCATTGTTGGTAAGTAACTTACAAGATCCATCCTATTTTGAGAAGAGAGCGATTTTAGCCCCTACTCACGAAGAGGTCGGAAAGGTTAATGATTATGTTTTATCATTGCTCCCTGGTGACGAAAGGGTGTACTTGAGTTCTGATAGACTTTGCTCTGGAGCAGAATCGGCTGACCATGAAATTTACACCGCTGAATTTTTGAACAGTCTTAGATGTTCGGGTCTGCCTAATCATAGTTTGAAGCTTAAATTAGGTGTCCCCGTCATCTTGGTTCGCAATATTGATCAGTCCGCAGGTTTATGTAATGGAACAAGACTGATCATCACTCAGCTAGGTTCGCGAGTTGTCGAAGGTCAAGTTATATCAGGAAGTAGTTTGGGAGAAAAGGTACCTATTCCTCGCATGATTATGACTTCTTCAGATCCAACTATGCCCATACAATTTGAAAGAAGGCAATTTCCTTTGTTGGTGTGTTTTGGTATGACAATCAACAAAAGTCAAGGGCAATCGCTCTCACAAGTTGGTTTATATTTGCCTCGACCGGTGTTCAGTCATGGCCAGTTATATGTTGCGGTCTCTCGAGTGACGTCTAGAAGAGGTTTGAAGATTGTTATATGTGATCAAGATTCTAACATTTTAACCTCTACTACTAATGTAGTCTATAAAGAAGTTTTTCACAATGTATAGTTTGTTGTAACTTGGTTGAGGTCATATGCATATAGATGTTATGGTTCAATTGATTATTAATTTCGTGCATTGTAGTTGATTTATATTACTTTATGAAATCATGTTACAGTAAGTTATGTGTTGCTCTTTGTTCTATCATATTAGTGAAAAACAAGGTTCAACCGAGTACTAGTGGTTCATTATCACTATGTGTTTGGAATTAGTGGTTCATCTTGGAATTCGTGCATTTTTTTTCTTCCTGAAGGACTCTAAATTCTACTAAATATTGAAGGATTATAATTTTATTTTAAAAGTTAAGTAGTCACCCAAGTGCAATTTATATTATATGAACTCTTCGATCATAGTTGGAAGCCTGTTATATCTTGTGTAGTTGTATTCTTAATTCGAGGAAAAGGTTGATGATCTGTTTAAAAAGTTGTAGGAATTTTGATCACTCAATTTGGTGCTCTATGGATGTAGTTATGCATTTTTCTATCAACATTGATCGAAAAATGCCTACATATTATATGAGGGAGTTCATATGAGATATGGTTTACGTATGATGAAGGAGTCTCTATGAACTTTGATTTGTGTTTGATGAGGGAGTCCATAATTTTGAACAACCTCTTTGCTAGGATTCATGAAATTGATCAATCATAAGATTGGTTGATGATAGCATCCATGGATAGTTGGGCCTGTGGGTACAATTCTTAATAATGGTATTGGGCTTTATTCATAATTTGTAAAAGTAACTGTCCGGCCCACCTTAAATAAGTCTGGCCACGTTCATCTCATCTTCCAATTCATTTCCCCGACGTTTCATCTCCCTCCAAATTCATCTTCATAACGTCTTCAGTGATTGTTCTTCATCCACAGTCGTTTTGATCTCCGGCCGAGTAAACTTCAATCTCTGATCATCCAAGTGTCGGTTAGTTTGTAGTTGCTGTTTCTGTTTAGTTTTTGTTTTTGTTCATTTGTTTAAGTGACTCGATCATAGAGATAGGGTTTTTTTATTTTTGGTTTTGTAGGTTTCTCTGGTTCAATGGCTTTTCAACCGCTTATGGAACAAGGGTATCACCACAGTGTTGGCCATTTTACTGTCATTATCTTCGCCAATGAGTCTCAAGTTTATGGAGACAGTGAAATGGTGGTGTCCATCCAATCCGACCACCTTCCTCTAAATATTCATCACGTATACCTTTGGGATGGGTTGCCATTGACTTTACAGGACTGCGATGCAAGGCTAAATGACGCGGGAATCCCGGCGGTTATTCGACATCAGGTAGGAAATCAAATGTTAAGTAATTTTACTACAACATGGTTTCCTCAAGACGCAGATTTGGTCGAGTATGGGGTGTGCCCTAACGTCGCGTTCAATTTGTACTACACGGATGCGCCTTCATCGGATTCGAGCTCTGAATCCGACATGGAGGTTGAGTATCAACATCATCCAGCCCCTGGAGACGTTGTTGCAGCCCTTCGAGAGGTATATGATCTTGAGTGCGATGGGGATCATTGTACCATATGTCTTGAACTCATGTGTCAGTCGATGCCTGTGATTTGCCTGCCATGCTCACATTCTTTTCATCCAGAATGTATCAGAAATTGGCTTAATATTCAAGCCTTTTGTCCCGTATGTCGATTTGCATTGTAACCTTAGTTGTATTGAATAGTCGACGCAATCAGATGTTAGTTTTGTATATGATGGTTATGTTATGTTGATTGCATAGTCGACGCAATGATTACTTGGCTTTTGGGTAGTATCGGTATGTTAGCCGTATTTGTATAGGATTGGCATGCTAGCAAAAGTCAGTGTATTTTAACACTTTTGGTGTATTGGTGTAAGGAAAGTTGTAGTCCCTGTTATTAGTACTTGGTGTAAGAATATTTATAATATGAATGGAATTTGGTCAATGTGAATGTTTCTGTTGCTGATTTATTGTCTCTCTTTCATGAATCCATCACTCTTTCAAAAATATGTCAATGTGAATGTTCATTTTGCTGTCAAAAATAGAGATCCTTTTGCTGTCAACAATATGTCAATTAGCTTCATCTGTCAATTGCAATTCATGAAACCATCACTCTTTCATTGAAAAGAAATATGTCAATGTGAATGTTCCTTTTGCTGTCAAAAATAGAGTTCCCAGTTCAGTCCCTTTGTTTGAAGATGCTTAGCAGTTCTGAATGGTTTACAAATTCTGTTTTTGAAGTTGTGAGTATATTGAATTGTATGATATTTTCACAAAATGATAGAAAATGTGAATGGAGATAATGCAAATGGCGAAGGTCCTAAAATAAGTAAATCTATAAATGCTATCTGTATAAAGTGAGAAACTGCATCTTTTCTATCAGCACCTATTTTCACAAGGGCCATTTTTTACTCTGTGTATTCAGATCAGACAATATGTCCATGCAGATGTTGTGCTTATTTATTCTGCCTGGTCATATATTCATATATGATATTCCTCCTAAGCTGTGGGGCACTTGATCGTTCTGACTATGTTTAATTTCAATCTCATAATGAAGAAGATAATAAACAAGAGCAATCTCAAAAAAATCCAATTAATAATCCAAAATCTGAGATTATATGAAATCAAAGCAATCTGACTTGATCACAAGGATCATGTGGAAAACTAACAAGTTGATTAGTGTGATTGAGGTTTATACAAAGCCTATATGGGATTCGAACCCACATCATGTGTTTAATAACACATTGCTCTTCCATTGAGCTAATAGACTTTAAATAGATATTCATGAATCCATCACTCTTTCATTGAAAAGAAATATGTCAATGTTAATGTTCCTTTTGCTGTCAAAAATAGAGTTCCCAGTTCAGTCCCTTTGTTTGTAGTTGCTTAGCAGTTGTAAATGATTTACATATTCTGTTTTTGAAGTTGTGAGCATCTGGGTTTGTATGATATTTTCACAAAATGATAGAAAATGTGAAAGGAGATAATGCAAATGGAGAAGGTCCTAAAATAAGTAAATCTATAAATTCTATCTGTATTAAGTGACAAACTGCATCTTTTCTACCAGCACCTATTTTCACAAGGGCCATTTTTTACTGTCTCTATTCAGATCAGACCATATGTCCAGGAAGATGCTGTGCTTATGTATTCTGCCTGGTCATATATTCATATATGATATTCCTCCTAAGCTGTGGGGCACTTGATCGTTCTCAATATGTTTAATTTCAATCTCATAATTAAGAAGATGATAAAGAAGAGCAATCTGAAATAAATCCAATTAATAATCCAAAATCTGAGATGATATGAAATCAAAGCAATCTGACAGGATCACAAGGATCATGTGGAAAACTAACAAGTTGATTAGTGTGAATGAGGTTTACACAAAGCCTATATGGGATTCGAACCCACATCATGTGTTTAATAACACATTGCTCTTCTATTGAGCTAATAGACTTTAAATAGATATTCATGAATCCATCACTCTTTCATTGAAAAGAAATATGTCAATGTGAATGTTCCTTCTGCTGTCAAAAATAGAGTTCCCATTTCAGTCCCTTTGTTTGAAGTTGCTGAGCAGTTCTGAATGATTTACATATTCTGTTTTTGAAGTTGTGAGCATCTGTGTTTGTATGATATTTTCACAAAATGATAGAAAATGTGAATGGAGATAATGCAAATGGAGAAGCTCCTAAAATAAGTAAATCTATAAATGCTATCTGTATACTGTATTCATCTTGTAAGAGTAGACTACCATGTTGGTTTTGCTAGCATATTATAATCTATGTAAGATGTCCAGGGGTTTCAAAAGGACCATTGAAAATCCAAACCCCCTAAGAAGGAAAAGTTGACACAACTTTACTTGCACTATCTCAATAAGAGACACCCTATTTTGATCAATGCAATTTTTAGTTCTGTTGTTGCAATGTAGGTGTGTTGTCGCATTAAACACAGAAAACAGATTATTAGTCTCATCAATCTAGCAAAGGACCAAAGGTATGAGACTATTCCCAATCTGTTTTCAGTTCATTATTGTAAGTAGAAAACACACATCTCACAAAACATCTACATGATTAAAATAAAACCACAGACAGAATGAAAAGGGGAATTCTAACCTAGATAGAAATTAGTCCTTCAAATTCAATTCCAACTTCCTAATTCCGAAACCCTAAAGTCTACTTTGTTACAAATTAAATCCAAATATTTCGAACAATTAAAATGAAATAGAATAAATTATACCTGATTTCACAATTAGAACTGTTGAGAGTTGAATTTTTTCTTCATCAGAGTGGAGTGAGCCGAAAGTACTCATCTTCGAGTGGCTGCCTTGGCCAACCGATAATAAGAGTCGAAGCCGGTGACAAGAAGGAGTCGACGGATTGAAGAACGAAGGAGGCTGGCAGGCGAGGGCGGCGCCTCCGAGAGGGGGATTGCCTGTTCAGTCGTGGTGTTCGTCGTTCATCCTTTTCATTTGCATTGCTTGTAAACGCAGCCTTTATTTGTTTCCCAATTTGCGTATTTATCCCTTTTTAATCAATACAAAAAAATAACAATACTTCCAGCTTATTTTATTTGTTTCAAGTTTTAACATTTACTTCATCAATTTTGTCATAATTTAAGCCTAATGTTGTATAAAAAATTATAAAGTTTTATTAAATGCCTAGTATGATCATATTTTTCTTTGATTTTTTTATTGTTGTTGTCTAAAGATTTATCATATTTTAATAATTGTTCGGGAGATATTCTGACGAGTACTACGTTTGATACATCATATAAAACGCATTGATTAATGTAATAACATCTGAAAAATAAGATGAGTTTACTTAAGGTTTTTCTATGGAATGATTGGTTTATGTAGTTTAATACTACCTCCGATACATAATATATGTCGTTGTCTGACTTTTCAACACGTATTTTAATGAGGTAAAAACTGTATAAAATATCAACATTTATAAATCCCGTGCGTCTACGCACGGGTTACTGGCTAGTTTCACTAAAAGAAAAAAATTTACACCTTAAGCAATTTTACACCTTAAGGTCATTTTACACTTTAACCTCTCCCTATATATACGTACGAGGATAAATAATATGTACTCAGCTCTTAGCATGTATCATGTCAGGGTTATTGATTGAAAATGATTTAAAGGTTGAGATTAATCTAGTGTTTTCTATTTTTTTAATTAAATTAATATGGGGTCCACCACAAATCAACCCCCAAATTCACATAAAGTGTGTGGTTCACCAAAGAATCAAAACCAAAGTCGGAGTCCATCTAGCGAAAGAGAGATAGAGCGATGACAAAGATGGTGAAGAGAATTAGCAGCGACTAGAAGGAGATGGTGGAGGTGACGATGGTTGGCGAAGGTGTTGAAGGCGGCAGCGTGAGGTGTGGTGATGGCGGTCGGAGAAGGCGGACGACCCACAGAGGAGGCAACGATTGAAAGGGCTTGTCGGAGGCGATTGGAAGGGCTTGTCGAAGGTGTATTCCATGGATTTCACTTCTTTATTCTCCTACTCCGACTCCCGACCCATCATGCTCTTCTATGGTAATCTACTCCACTCGATTCTAGGCTCAAATCTCTTTCTACTCTCTCTCTCACACACAATCCTCTCTTTTTTCTCCCTACTTGAAATTGAATTGAACAATTGAAGGGTGCGACTATGATTTGTTAGTACCCTGATGGTATTGGGTCAGCGCTCAGCTATAAAAGGGGTTGATCGTTCGAGAAAACAAAGCATCGGGAAAACAAATAATTAAAATTAAAATAAACTTACAAAACCTTCCAATCGTCTCCTCCTTCTCTGCCCAAAGAAGGGCTAATCCAGTATGATTAAAACCTAGGCATAAGGTCTTTATTTATGGCAAAACTAAACTTAATCCCCAGGAAAAAATAAACTCTAACTAACTAGGAAAGTATATCTTTTATCTAAACTTTATCTAATATAAAACCCCTCCTTGGGTAATTTGGATAATTCCCATAAGGAGAGATCTATCTAATTCTAAGGAAAAATGATCGATAATAATACGAACTATCAACAATGAACAAAAAATAATGCTCCCTCCGTTTTTAAATATAAGTCCTTTTAGATTTTACACGTTTTTTAAGAACCTAAAAAATGATCGATAATAATACGAACTATCCCGAAAGGCGTGAACAAATCCCGAGAGGGTTGACTAGATTTTTCAATTAAGTAGAACAATAAAAATAACTAGTACAGTACCCCGTGTGTAACGCACGAGATATGTAAATTATTATTTACGAATGTAACTATCATTATACACATATAAATTCAGGTTTTGATACTCTAATATATAATAAATTATTATTATGATAATAATTTGATTAGATAAAAAAAAGTATGTATAATAGATCTATCACATATTTTAAGAGAAAAGTTACGTGTGTGTATATATATAGCAGTGTAATTATTTTTTTGTACAAAGAAAGTGTAACTTAATTCTAACAAATAATCATAAAATACTTTTGATTTCATTCGTAAATCTTCTTAATTTAGTCTCCTAGATTTGATAACATGATATGGTAATATGTAAGGTAAATGTGATTTGGACCAAAAACTTGTTAATAAGAAGTATGAACTTCTATAACAAAGTTGTAATAACAGAAATGGTAGCTCTCGTAACTCGCAGGAGGGGCACCATTGTAACCTACAAACATTGAAAATATAAGACATGACTAAACAACCCTAAACATAAAAAATATAAAAAATTGATGGAAGAAAAATATAGCCTTGGGTAAGTACACAACCTTCCTAAACCAAAAATTGGTGTTGCTAATTTCCCAAACAAAGAGAAAATCGCAATTTGGAATTAACTTAAACGGGGCAAAAAGGTAAAAGAAGTTTAAAAAAAAAAAACAAAACAAATTTCTTATAACTACCACTTTTCACTACCACCTCCACTTATATTATTTTCCATCAGAATACTTATTATTTATTAATAAGTAAATCAATTACACAAATAAAAACAAGTAATAACTAAAAATAACAAACTTAAAAAAAAAATAAAAAACAATACTTGTAGAAATTTTCATCACCGGTGAAAAAGCCTGCGAGAAATAAATGTTCGAGCATAGAAGAGTTCTGAACCGGAACACTCAACCCATTTAAAGCAAACTAAAAATTAAAAACAAAGAATATTTGGAAAAAAAATAAAGTGTATTTACTAGTCCAAAAGTAGCGGAATATAAAATACAGGTTTAGATGCAAATGAAAAAATAATTTATACATATCCCAAAGTATCAAATTCATTAAAAAAAATTATCCAAATAATAAGCACCTCCCTTCATAACTATTTTATGATACACACCACAAGTTTCTAACCTATTACACATACAATCATATGTAGTGACTTGGGTTGCTAGAAAAGCACATAATACACTTATTTTCTATACTAAAAATGGATATGTATATAGTTTAATCATCGTACTCATTTGCTTAGATAGGTGAATTTAATCTTGAAAGTATGGATGATCATGAGATACCTCCACATCACCCACGTTGGTAGTATATATAATGAAAAATGGACTCCTGAAGCAGCAACACCCATTGCTTCACCTAACTTCTGAAGAGCTTCTTGATCATTCCAATACCTTAAAACATACGTGACCTATGCAACCATATTACATTTATCAGGATATGGAAAATTGAATCAAATGTTATCACATCTTGTTATTATACCGTAATAAGAAATTGAGATGTGTTGCAAAGTTAAAAGTAGGCTCTAATTCCCAATATAATTCTACATTTGTTCAACTTTCTCTTATCAATTGAGATCCAACCTACGTTTACAATATCTCCACCAGCAAGAACATGAGGTTCCAAAGCACAAGGAAGCTTACCATTTTTACTGTTGTAATCAACTCTGCTCGAGGCTGGAATCACCCTACCATTACCATTAGAGCTGTCCTGGGAAGTAGCCACAGTAGTGCAGCCCAACTCCCCTGAACCACCAGCCACCAATTCTTCTGCCTAGGTCGTCGCCACCACAATACCTAATTGCACACGCACCCTGTCTCCCTCCTTAATCGAGCGCTACTCCTTAACTTCCTCCTCACCATCGACAGATCAGGTGAGATCCCTCTCAACCTTATCGACATTCGCAGGGATGGTTTTGGACAGGACACCATTTGCTTCGCTAGAGTAACCCCCTCCATTCTTTCGACTTACATCGGTCAGACTCGCTGCAATCTCCATTCGCGATGTTTCAAACAGATTTGAAACAACCTCATTTGCCCCCTCCAGTTTGAGGCAGGGAGAAAAACCCTCTTCCCATTCGACTTCCCAAGTTTCCCAAGGCTGTCTACAACATCGCTAGTCTCTTCTCCCTCAAGTTTTCTATCTGAATTCTTCAATAAATGTCTACAAGGAAATTGAAAAGCTTGAAAATAGAAGCACATTTATAGGGGTGGATATCTAAAGATATAATATAAGGAAGAGCTTGTATTAGAGTGAACACAGTTCAAATTACACTCCAATTCAAACAAAAAAATACATAACTTCAACATTCCTGGAGATAGGTTGGGGTGCACGAGTTTCAATGAAGCCAACTGCATTAGCAGAGGCATTTTCTATCCATTCCCGCAATAACACCTCTCATCTCTTTCTCTATCACCTCCCTACAACACATACAACATATGCAATGATAATTAATTAAAGAAACACAATAAAACCAAACATTAGCCTCTTAGCCTAAACATAGTTGCTATAATTAATGTCGCAAGAAAAAAGATATCTTATAATCTCCATTATCTAAAATGGGGAGATCAATTCAAATGAACCATATATACTAGTTTCCCAGCAAGCACACATAATGATTTTGTGTACACTGTGCTGCTTTCTCTGAAAATTAAAAAAAAAAGACTCAACTTTAAATTGTGACAGGAAAAGAACAAATGTAACTTCCATTCAAATATTCTATCTTCAAACAAAACTATTAGTGCCACCAAAGGGGAGTCTGGTTTCGTCCATATAACAACTCAAATAAGAGGAAAGTAAATTCCTTTTAGAGTTCAAATTCCTTTGGTTTTCCAAAACGGCATAGAAGTAATAAGGTCTCCAAAGAGATCATAAAGATGAATGCACCCATCTCAATGACATGCAAATAGAATGCTTGGATTTGATAACTCAACAACAAATTCTCCCTATCCTAATTTGCAAAGAGTAGGGAATGGACCTAATTATCAATGAAGACCGGACAAAATTTCTCATTTTCTATAGTGTTCAACTCATAAGGTACACTTCTAGTGCACATATTATCAGTGACAATTCCCTTCTCGTGTATAGATACTACATTAATTAGAATTTTACACAATCAGCTTAAGTTATGTGCTTCAACATCAGTGCTCCTAACAAAACTCCACAAAAACCCCTATAAAGATATCTAAACTCCAAAGTTCTATATATCAACATACTATTCAACACCAATACACACACACATACCAACATACTATCTACATGAACCTCGGATGCTCTATGCTTACCTATTTCTCACAAGATGCAAACAATTTTTAATCAAATTTGTAAAATCTAATTCAAATTAATCGCAATTAGCAGAAAGAAACGATTCAAACTTGTGAAATTTAACTTCTCTATGCTTATAAGTTCAAAAGGAAGGCCTAAACGCTTCCGCAATTCTACAGCTTCAGAAATCCTAGTTTCAAGCAGTGTTTCTATGTTTAGGACACAACTCTGATCACTACATGAGTACATGGTACTGGAAGTGGTTCCGCATAGCGGTCTCTTTTGTAAGGATCGAATCAAAGATAGTGAAAAAAGCGAAAAATTGCTTGAAAACTTACCAGACTAAGATTGCAAGGCCAATTGGTAGCACTTAAAAGAGGAGAGGGAGTCTTGTGTTGCTTCCACCATTAACACCACCTCCCCTCCACTCACCACCGACAACAACCTCTATCGTTGTGTCTTGCATACCCAATTACAAATCTAGACTGACGCCTGAGGATCCACAAAAAGTCACAAGTAAACCCAAAAATCACAGGACATGATATGAGCACAAAAATTCAAAATGATGACCACAAGATTCCCAAAGACAAACACCACAAACTTCACTAGAATTTGATTGCACAACATACTGGTCAACAATATATGCTTGGAGAGAGTGTGGTGAGCAGGGAGACATTGAGAGGGAGGCGTGGAGATTGGAGAGTGCGGTGAAGGGCGAAGGCGTCAATTTTAGGCATGGAGAAGATGAAGAGATGATTTTCAGGCCATTAATGACTTGATAAAGCTTAGAGAAAGATAACACACATAACAAATCTAAAGCTTGAATCTTCACCTACCCCTATCTCTCTTCTTGCTCAATTTCATCTCCCCAAAAATCCGAGCAATAAAGTAATATCTTGGCTGCCAAACCCTTTCAAATCCCTTTAACTACCCTAATCTTCTTCTGGATCGTCTTTCTCCTTGCACCACTAGGGATTTTTGAAACCCTAAACACAAGAACACCACCACTCTTCATCTTCTCCTCTCTAACCATTCAAAATCCAAACCAACAACACAAATATTCTAGAATGAATTCAATCGAGAAAACAACAAAAAAGAAATAAAATGCAAGCTCTAGTATGATACCTTAGATTATCGTCGATCCTCGTCTCTCCTCGTTCTCGCCATTATTTTTGGTTAACCGGCTTTCTTACCACTCTAATATGAACCCTAAAGCCATGAATAACCACCACCACGCCTCCAATTCAGCAAAAACAATTAATCAATTTTACAGTTTTAGCGGTGTAGAGAGAACAATTCAATCAAGGAAAAGAAACGAACCTCTCTATCAAAGTGCTTTCTGGAGGTGGAAGAGGAATAAACCTCGCCTAGAGAAGAAGAAGGAGGCGAGACAATAAGTGACAGAGAAGGAGAGAGAAGAAGTTGTAGGCAGTATTCTGATTAGAACTTGCTTTGACAAAGAAGGAGGAAATTATAGGCGACAGAGCGAAGAGGCAACGCAGCTTAGAGGAGGAGAAAGCGACACTGGAGGAAGTTAGGGCTGAGAAGCAGGGGCTTCAATTGGTGAGTGCCATTGTCGTTGAAGCTCGGAGGAGGCTAGATAATAAGTGAAAAAGATCGCTCTTTTACAACTACTCCAACAGAGGAGGAGAGAGAAGCATAAACGTGGGCGAGAGAAGGGGCATTCGAGAACTGCCATTGCAGTTAAAGAGGAGAATGGACGCTTAGAAAGAGATTAGAGAAGGAGAGGGCAAAAAGGGAAAAACGAAAAAAAAATCCTCAGCCCGCCATGTGGATAGTCTGGGAGGCCTTGAAAGGGGAGAACTTTAATTTCTATGGAGATAATTTGATAAAAAAAAAATATCGCGTTCCCTATATACACCGCAAATACTTCGTCAGATTGGACGTTGTAGCAACGTTGGATTGGACGTTGTAGCAACGTTCAATCTGACATTGTATTTGGTGGTGAATCTTGCAAAGGGGATGGGATCCGACGTTGTAACAACGTCAGATCCGACGTTGTAGCAACGTCGATTTGAACGTTGCACCTTGGAATCCAAGCGGGCTCCGTCGGGCTTAGCAACGTCCATTGGAACGTTGTTACAACATCTATTTGAACGTTGTAACAACGTCAGATTTGACGTTTTTACTTCATCCAAATTTCCCACATTCAACCACCCCTATAAAAGGGGATGAGGACCGCATTTGAAAATGCAACACAACAATTCCACATTTTCATTCCTGTCATGGAGCCGGTTACATCTGGAATAGAAGGCTCAACCTCCCGCATTGATTTTGTAATCAAAAGAGTTCGGTACTCAATGCCCCCGGGGGAGTCCAATTGTGCTTGCCGCAGTCCAGAATACAGTGGCATGCATCCATGCGTGCTCTTTCGGGTCGTGTGTGAAAATGAGAATTACATTTCCGCACCCTTGTAGTTCGGGTATATGTACTGCAATGATTTTCATCCGGGCATTCGTGGAGCGTATGAGTGGAGGGTTTGAGACTTCTTATTCAACATATTCGGTCATTCTTCCCCGATTTAAACAGAGAGGACCACACTGATGTAGCTCAAACAGCAGGGATACTTGTGAGGGAAGCAAATATGGAGGTTGGAAGCTTTGCATTCAACGAGTTAAAGATTAAACTCATTCCGAAGACGAATCATGTATAGGCTGGTCGATTGTTAAAAAAAATTATGTTGTTATCCAGTGTATTTGTTAGTTTTAGTAATGCCTTGATATGTAATCTAATCGTTACCTAATCGTTATCTAGGAAGTGAAGCGTTTGCATGTGATTATTTATTGTTGTGAACGGGTAGAAACCATCAAAAATAATAACACAAGGAACACGAACTACACAAATATAGTATACCCACAAAAGACAAAATGTATGTCATAAACAAACAGAATATAATGTCTCTACTGCAGAGATCGAATGTAGCCCATGAAATGCTCATACATCTGCTCTAGCTGGGCATGGTCGACCAATGCCTGAATAGACTGGGTCATCTCGTCGACCCGGGCCTGTCGCATAGCAGCCTCATCCTCAGCTGCTCCGATGACGTCGTCTGGCTGGGTAGGCGCAGCCGGAGGAGCATCAGGTAGTACCACTGTCATGGGCAACACATGACCTCGACTCTGAGACTGGAACCAAGTGAGGTAGTCAGCTGAGACGCCTCCCTGACAGCTCTCGACCGTCCTCCGGTGACCGGTGATAGGGTAGAATCTCTCAGGGTCCTGATCTGCCCAATGGTGGTGCTGCAGACCGAACGTCACGATGTAATGCCTCTGCAGGCGAAACGGTCGATGCGCAAAGGTCGGAGGGATGACAGCCAATGGGGGCTCCTGCACGCGGCCGAACTGTCGGAGCACCCTGTCTGGCATGTACGGCTCGAAGACGCTACCGAATCTGTGAGTCCCTTGATAGGTGGAGGAGCGAAACTGACCTGCAAAATCCAGGTCTCTGCCAAAAGGCATCCAATCGACCTAGGTTGAAAAACTTATATAAGGGAAACAATGTTACTCGACATATGCAGTTAAAATCAAAGAAAGTGAGAAACAGGTTACCTGATCGATGGTAATGCACTCAAGCTATGCTCGAAGCCTCTTCTCACGATTGCGCCTCTCCCTGTCGTTCCCCCTCTTGGCGGCATTCGACGGGTCGAATCGTGCTATGTATCGGGGATCATCAGCCAGGGCATCCTTGTCCGGGCGAAGCGAACCCACAAAACAAGGGAAGTATGACCAGATCCATGCCTGAAAAGTATAAACCATTAGAGCACTTATTATATGTAACTCGCAAGTAGAGGAACATATTTACCGTATTAAAGAAACAGGTTACCTACAACAGTACAGCACACCCACGTAGGCCCTTAGCCTCGCCTCTCGTGGCCTCCCCTAATCCCCGATAGAGGAAGGCAAGCACTCCTGCTCCCCAAGCTAGTCTCCCAGAGTGCGGCAAGTCCCAAACTAGCCCGAACAACGAGAAGTGTACGTGGCTCTGGGACTTGTCGATGAAGACCGTCGCACCAAGCAACGTAGCCAAGAAACAAACGGCGAGGTCGTGGTGGCGCTCTCTGGCAACTGGGATGTCGCCGGGCCACTGATCCCGACGGCGGCCGTGCCTCTGCTCCCACCATGCCGTCAACTCCGGGATGGGCGCTCCGCAAGCCTTCCTATGATTCTTCAGCTGCGCCGCGGTCCAACCAAACATCTGCTGCAGTCGAGGCTCCAGCTGTAGTGGAAGATAGTCAGGGAAAGGCTCGCAAGGTAGTCCGTCAATCGGCAGCCCCATCAGATAAGCGACGTCGTGGAGTGTGATGCTCATCTCGCCCCATGGGCAATGGAAAGAGTTCGTCTCCGACTGCCAGTGCTCAACGAACACAGTCAACAACTGGGCATCCACTCCGTCCCAGTTCAAATCAAGCAGCCCCAGTAGACCAGACCGAGCTGCCTCCTGCACCCATGTCCACGGACCCTCGTAGATGTAGCCCCCGAACGAACGGAGGTGTGTAGCCCGATGATGAACCTTCAGCAATTTATGCTGAAAAGTGGGGTCCGACCCCCATTTTTATATTTTCTTATAAGTTGAGGATTGATATTGTAATATAGAAAGGGTTTCGACTTTTATAGGCCTTGTCTCTTCGAAAACCACAACGTTCGATTGAAGCGGATAAATTTCTTCGAAGAGCCAAGGCCTATAAAAGTCGAATTGCTTTCGACAAGTGAAAGACGGTATAAGTGGGAGAGGGATAGTGGGGGAGGGATAGTGGGTTGCTTTTATAGGCCCTTCACAATTAGACGTTGAATCCGACGTTGCATAGGGTTTAGCAACGCCGATTCCGACGTTTTATAGGGCTACCCTAGGGTTCATTCCCTACGCCCTATGGCCTAGGGTATGCAACGTCCAAATTGACGTTGCTATACATTTGCAACGTTAATTTTGACGTCGTAGTGTGCAGACTTAGGGTTAATACCCTACTTTAGGGTTTAGAAACGTCGGAACCGATGTTGCATTGGATATTGCAACGTTCGATCCGACGTTTAATTCCTACCTTCATTTTCTCTCGACATCGACTCACTTCAGTCGATGTCGAGTTAATTGAACCGATATCAAGTGAATATGAAAATGTTTCGTAGTTCAATGTTTTTGTTGTTCTTATTAGTTTTGATTCAAGCGAATATGAAAATGATTCATAGTTCAATGTATTTGTTCTTCCTATTAGTTTCGATTCAAGTGAATGTGAAAATGATTCATATTTCGATATTTTTGTTCTTCCTATTAGTTTTGATTCAAGTGAATATGAAAATGATTCATATTTCGATGTATTTGTTCTTCTTATTAGTTTCGATTCAAGTGAATATGAAAATGATTCATAGTTCAATGTATTTGTTCTTCCTATTAGTTTCGATTCAAGTGAATATGAAAATGATTCATATTCCGATGTTTTTGTTCTTCCTATTAGTTTCGATTCAAGTGAATATGAAAATGATTCATATTCCGATGTTTTTGTTCTTCCTATTAGTTTCGATTCAAGTGAATATGAAAATGATTCATATTTCGATGTTTTTGTTCTTCCTATTAGTTTCGATTCAAGTGAATATGAAAATGATTCATATTTCGATGTTTTTGTTCTTCTTATTAGTTTCGATTCAAGTGAATATGAAAATGATTCATATTCCGATGTTTTTTGTTCTTCCTATTAGTTTCGATTCAAGTGAATATGAAAATGATTCATATTCCGATGTTTTTATTCTTCTTATTAGTTTCGATCAAGCGAATATGAAAATGATTCATAGTTCAATGTATTTGTTCTTCCTATTAGGTTCGAAACCGAAGTTGTACAACGTCGAAACCGAAGTTGTAATTGCCAATTACAACGTTCAATCAGATGTTGTAAAGGGTACATTCCCCAATTACAACGTCCAATCAGACGTTGTAAACCTCACTTTACAACGTCCAATATGACGTTGTGCAGACTGACCCAGAAAATGCGTAATTGACGTCATGTATGGTCCCCCCCTCCGATGCCCTTATATCCCTCCGCCATCAGGCCGAATGAATGTCATCCCTTCACCTCACTATTCCAAACAATAGTAATTCGCTTTCATTTGTAGAGAGGAATATGTCATCCTCAGAAAGTGAAGGAGCGATGGAGGTGGCACGAGTTGAAGCTCCCGCACCACGAACCAATGTCGGCCCACAGGTAAAATCCTATGTCTGTATTCTCTGTCTCTATGTTTGTATCTGTATCCAGTTTAGCCTGAAGTAAAGATGTAACTAAAATCATGTGCATATATGTTGTTATGTCTTTATCCAGTTTCAAGACTTTACAATTGTGTTTACCGACACCCGTATTTGGCAAAGCCGTAACGAAATGGTCGACCATTTTAAGCAACTCGGCGTGAGGAACAACATGGTCTTAGTAATCAAGCGATCGTGGTCTAGCGCTGTAAACCGACCGGGTGGTGTGTTGTTAGCGTGCGAGCAATATGGGGTATTTCGTAGAAGGGGGAAGCAGATTCGCAGTACGCAGAGCAAACTAAGCAACTGTCTGTTCTCCTTACTCGGTCATGAGGGGGGACCGAGTATGTGGACGATGACCGTGTAAAATGGAACGCACAACCATCACCTTCCTCACCGATTGAAGGGTCATGCTTACGTGGGAAGGATGAAACCAGGGGAGAAGAAAATGTGCAAGTGGATGAAAGACATAGAAACTCCGCCGAAGGCCATCTCATACGGGCTACGGCAAGTAGATGCGAATAGCGTCACCTCGGCGCGATCACTGGAGAACACCCTCAACAAGCTCGCCGTTGAAGAGAGAGGAAATCGAACGATGACCCAAGATACCCTCCATCGTCTACGAGAAAGAGGCTACTACTACGAATTCAGGAGAAGCCCAAATGATGACAATGTATTGAATGACCTTTTTCTCGCACACCCGGATGGGATTCGTCTCTTTAACAAATACCTGTACGTCATCGTTATGGATAGTACGTACAAGACCAATGCGTAAGTACTATATCCTATGTCTTCATACATTTCTTCCATATAGAGTCTTATGCTAATGTGAGTACGTTGCTGCACTCCGTCCACAGGTACAACGTCGCGCTGTGCAAGATGGTCGGCTTAACGCCAACGGGAAATAACTTTTGCATCGCCTATGCCTTTATGGCATGCGAGGACGAGGACACGTACGCTTGGGTGCTCAACAACCTACGTGTTATTCTTCAGGGTAAGGTACCCGATTCGATCATGACAGATCGGGAGATGGGCCTTCTCGCTGCACTTAGGGCCGTCTTCCCCAATGTTCAATATCTACTGTGCTGGTTACATGTAACTCGCAAGTGTGAAGAGGCCGCTTTAAAGATTACAAAAAATCTGAATCTTGCAGTTCTATTCAAGAATCACGTGTGGGGTTTATTCTCGTCTTCATCGGAGGAGTCTTTTGAGCGGCGCCGGAGATGGCTTCACGGCAAATGGCGCCCCATACCCGGGGTCATGGGGTATCTAGAAACGGTGTGGCTCATTCACCGGACAAGCCTTGTCAGATGTCACACCGACCACGTCCTGAACTTTGGAACGAGGACAAGCAATAGGTACGCATATCGTTTCCGTCGTTACCCTTGTCACTCCTTTACTACATTTCGACATTCGTTCACCTCGAGCACATGATGCATCATGTAGGGTTGAAGGCCAGCATAAAGTGTTGAAGGAAGCATTACACTCGTCCACAGGTGATTTTTGTGTCGTGGTGGATGCCATTCATCGAGTTAATGAATGTCAGGTGCATGAGCTCCAGACTGCGTTAGAGATAGATCATTTCAAATGGCCAACTAACGCACACGACGTCCCCTTATTTGAAGAGATTAAGCACGTGGTTTCGAAGAAGTGTTTCGAATATCTCTACGCTCATTGGAGGACCGTTGTCGATGGAAAAGTACCTTCAGAGTGCGTCGACCGGTATTGGAGAATTTGCTATGGGCTGCCGTGTGTGCACGACGTTCAGCTTTGTGTTGCTGAAGGAGTTCCAATAACACCTGATGACATCCACCCATTTTGGAGAGATCTGACGTGGGATGAATCAGACAATGCAGCCTTACCCTATGCCATGTCGGCTTCGTACACTACATCCAGTGAAGCCTGTGATCCTCATCTGCACCCACCCGAGCGGGGTAGTATACGTTCAAAGGGCAGACCTAGAGGGAGGAGGAACCCGTGCAGAACGAATCCCTTACGATATGAGGAATATCGGGACAATTTTGAAAGGGAGGAAGCTAGATCAGGTCGCCGAGGTAGGGACCGACAGTCCGGACCACCGTCTGACGCACAGTACTGGGGTTTTGACTGGGGTCACAACAATGTGGACCCTTTTATGTTCAGGCACATTGCGGCAGCCGTTAACGTTGTAGAAGATGGTCATTGTGGATATCGGGCTTTGGCACAACTAATGTTACGGCCAGGAGAGGCACGGTTTCGAGATATGAAAGTGTTATTGTGCAACCATTTCGAACAGAATCATCAACTTTACGCTGGTTGTTACATGGGAGGGTATTCGGTGCGAGAGTTTGTCAACCTGCAGAGTTACTCCGGCATAGTAGGAGGTGACCGAAGATACTGGATCGAGCTGCCGATCATGGGTCTTGTGTTCGCAACCGTCTACCAGGTGCCCCTTGTCGTCTTATCTTGGCACATGTCGTTCACATGCCTCCCTATGTACACCGAACAACCAAATGATGCCCCCAACGAGGCCATACTAGGCCTGGCCTGCATCGGGAACCAAGATCATTTCGCAGCGGTGAGTATGATATATGTTACTCTCACTTCAACTGCATTTCATCCATAAATTACCAAACTTAACATTCTAATATACTTATTGCAGATATGGTTACATCGCAATGCTCCTTTACCTCCTCCAACGCATGAATGGACGGCATACCATCACCCGAGCGTCAACGGATGGGATACTTGCTTCCAAGACCAATTTGATAGATTTAGAGAATTGCGGGTTCAGGAAGGTCGTCCCCTATACCATGTTTAGGAGTCATGACACGAATTTCAGTTATCGTTGCCCTATTAAATTACCGGTCATCCTTGTACGTTTGTTGTTATCAAGACGTAGAAACCATAAAAAAAACAATTATTCAAGCAAAACGAACATCAGTTGGCGCCAAATCGAAAATTACAAACATTTTTTAACTTAAAATTTCACCAAGGATTACAAACATTTTTTAACTTAAAATTTCAGTAAGGGTTCTTGTATTAAACGGAACAGCTACCGACGGACTCCTCAGGACTGTTTGGGTATATCCGAATCTGCACCTGCTGGAACGCATATGTCGTCATCTCATCTTGGGCAGGGCACGCTGCTATATCAACTGTATACTGGGCAAGGCTGTGACAACGCGTGAGAGACACGTCGCCGTAAAAAACGGTCAGCATATCCGTTATCTGCTCGGTGATCCGCATATAGTACGACGCAGGGTCGTCGTCACACTCTTTACACCCGAATTGCAACTTTGGTGACCTCTCGAGGATGCGGCAACCCTGCACGGAAAATAGATTGCATCGAAAAAAATGCTTATAGTTCTTGTGCTTGCAGTTGCAAACATCATATTCAGGTGGACGACGGTGTCTCTCCACTTCAACAATGAAACGGGTCCCATCACGAAACATGCCATGTTTAACAAAGCTATTTGGGTTTGATGCCATGATGTGTGTTTAGTGTTTGGTAGGGGATGTGCCTCGGGGAACAAGTGTTGCGTTATTTATAGATGGCCTAATTAACAACGTCCACAACGTCCGATTGGACGTTGTTATGGGAGACCACAACGTCGAATATGACGTTGTTACAACGTCAAATATGACGTTGTTATGTGGCCCGCCCAGACCCACTTTACAACGTCTAATTTGACGTTGTAAAATGCCCGACCCGCCCCGTCGTCCTCCAATTCACAACGTCGTGTATGGCATATAACAACGTCGGATTAGACGTTGTAACAACGTGACATTCAACGTTGCTGCAACGTTATATCTCACGTTATATTAGCAGCGCTAACCGCGGATTTGCGGTGTATATAGGGAGACCCAAAAATATTTAGCCTCGTTTCCTTTCGAGGTTGAACCCACTCAGAAAACCATACCCCTTTCTTCATTCTTTGTTTCCTCTTGACTCTGCATAGACTTTAAAAAAATTTACCATATTAAGGAATTTTAATTAGGTTAAGAAGAGGAAGATTTACCTCACATTTTGAAAAGGTCTCACATTTCAGTGGTCCTTTAATACATATGAAAAGGGTGCTCATAGCTTGAGATCGTCGGAAGGAAGTACAAACAAAAATTCCTTGTCATTATGAACTTCTTTCTCCGTTTTTGCAGCTCCGACGGGCGCTGAAAGTATGCGGCAGGCGCTGAAGGTGGTAGCAACTTCTTGTTCTTTATTTTCTTCCTCGAGAATTACTTTTGTAACCTTTTTTTTCCTTCACTCCCCATCTGAGGTGCCTCACTTGCTTGTTTTCCACTCCTTAGGGAGACAATGTTTACGTCTTCTACAACTACGTCGGTTGAAGCTGCTTTTGTAGTGCTGGTGTTATCATTTGAGTTGTCCATTACTATACACCTTATTTCTTCTTTCTTATCCTTAGGAATCCAGAAGGGGTTCCTGGAGGTGGATCTCTCGGAAGGTGTACCTCTTTGCTAAAACTGGTTTTTCTGTGTCTTTTCCTGTATGTGGAAAAAAAATCTCTTGGAATTAAAGAGGTTAATTATTTGTGTTTTTACCTGACATGAGTTGTGCATGAAGGTCTTCCAAGAGTTTCAAGATCTGATCGTACGAAATTTTAATATTAGGTGGGCAATCAATATTCCATATCTAGTCTAGTGGGTTTGAATTGGTCCTTCTAGTTCTAGTGATGTGGTCTAAAGCGCTAGCAGTAGAAAACTACCAATTTCCGCTAGGTTTTTAGTATAGTCTATCTTCCATTTCATTAGAGGGGATATATATATCTATAATTTTATCAACAATATCCGACGGTAGGTGGTTACTCAGTTTTTCTTTGTTCCAAGTCTTATCCGGTTTCATGAATTGGTCAAGGTGGTCTCATGTTCATCAAGCTGGTCCAAGGTGCATTTTTCTTGAAGGTTCCCTTCGTTTTGGAGCTAGTTATCCTTCTAGAATCTTGTGGATTTTTCGTTTCCAAATTGCTAGATAAGTTCAGTACAAAATTCCTCTTTGATGTCCATTAATTTTGCCTATTGCCAAGAGAAATTTCTTTTTTTGTTGGTAGTTCCAGATACTCCCATTTATAAGGTACTTATGTTGAATGATTTTAATCCATTCATTTTGAGGCTCCGCCAAGATTTTTCCAAAGCAATTTCAATTGTAACGCTTTGTTCGGTTACAAATGGTGGTTTGGGGCATTTGTGCAAGGTTTTTAAAAAATCACTCTTAAAATAAAAGTTTATATAAACTCACCCATCAATTTATTTTTCTTTAAAAAATCACCCATGACTATTTTTATGTGTAAAAAATGTTAAATTATCACTTTTTGTATTCAATATGACCTAAATATATAATAAAGTAACAAAAAATATTTAAGAAAATATGAAAAATTAACATTTTTTTTTATAAATTTTTACACATAGAAAGGGTCATGGTCTCATGGATTCATATCATGGGTATTCTTTCAAAGAAAAATAAAATTTTGGGTGATTATCTGTAAATACTAATTTTAAGGATGGTTTTGTGAAAACTAATCTATTTTTAAGGGTGGTTGTTTGTAATTTACCCTTGTATGAAATGCGGAGGAAAAGGAGAAGTGAGAAAACAATAGGAGATTGACAGCTTGCCCTAGGGGTTCTCTCTCTCTCCTTCGTCTTCGTGTTGGGGGGCTGCGTGTGTCCGCCGCGAGACCATTCAGCCTCTGCAACTTTCCAAGGTACATCCTCCCACTCTAACCCCCCTCCCCCTCTTTCACTCTCTACTTTGCTTGATTTTCTCTTTCCCTTTTTCACGCCCCACTTCCGAGCCGATTTGAAGATTTCTATGCCGTGTTTGCGACCTATTTTTCTATTCAGACTTTGATTTGTGGCTTTATCGATACCAGCTTCCTGCGATCGACACGGGTTCCATTGAAGCTTTGGGTTGTATAGTTGGTTGTTCTACTTGTTTAGTAGGAACTCGTGTTCCGCTGCCGAAATTGATCAACTTTCTCAGGTGTTAGAGCTTTTTTTGTTCCCTCACCCCCCCTCCCCGCTGCACTTGTTGTTGTCAGTTTTAATTCCACGAATCCTTTTAGGACGGAAATTGAGGCAAATAGGATTGTATCATTTTGCAAAACAGATGTTTAATCTACAACGGCATAAATTTCTGATTGGATTTTGTTGATTCGTTGCATACTCCGAAATTATAACTTTGGATAAGTCACTCTAAATCAAACTTTATTATTTCATCTTAGGAGCAATACTTTACGGTCAGGCACCTAGATTTAGTTTTAAATAATTTTGCTCCCATGGTGCTTAGATTTGGTTCATTGACACTGGTTGATATTTTTCTTGTTACCCAGCTAAAATGTCAGACCGCCTTACTCGTATTGCGATTGTCAGTTCTGACCGTTGCAAGCCGAAGAAATGTCGGCAAGAGTGCAAGAAGAGCTGTCCAGTTGTCAAAACAGGCATGTATTTATCCACCATGCTTCAAAATTTTGATACACTTTCTATCCTGAAAATCACACATTATTATTGGAATTGCTGATTTTGTTAGGAAATAAAGGAGGATAAGTTGTGTATTTCCTGGTTGTTATTTTTCTAACTTCAAATGCAATAAGGATTATCTAATTCTGCTGTCGAATTCCACTTGCCTATTAGAAGTTTAAGTGCTCTAACTTTTTGCTGTGGTGCAAGATGAAGATTGAGCTGATGGCTGATAGAGAGTGCCTAGCTCAAGGGAAGTATAACATTGCTCATTTTATTTTTCCAACATGTTGAATGGTTATCCTAATTCCTAACAAGTATCAATTACTTGACGTTATCCATTTTAGGTTAGGCAGTCTTTGTCATGTTGGAGAAACATAGGCAGTTGGAAAGTCTTTATTATTAGACTAATAATTAGTTTCCCACAAGGGTTAGAAGAGGGAACTATATATTCTCAGTTTTTTGGGATTATTAGTGGTCTGGACAGGTGGCGCAGGGCAGTTAAGTATCTCTTTCATAACCAAATTAACTGCAGTTCGGTTGTTATTTTCCTCTTTTATAAATGGTAAAGATTATTCTCCTTAACAGACAAGAAGAGAACTCTTCAGATTTTCCGTTTGATTGTTCTAACCTTCTAGGACTTTGTTGTATCCTTATGAGTGAATTCGTCTGTAACTCAACCCAACAACAACAACTAGTGGGGACAAATGATCTTTTCACGCCTCAAAGTATTAATAAAACCCTATGTGCCAACAATTTTTTAGTGATATTTGTAATGGAGGCCAGAGGGAATGGCATTAGAGTATCCTGAATAGTTATGGCATTAGAATGTCCTGAATAGTTGTGGCATTAGAGTATCCTGAATAGTTATACCAAAGGGAATATATTTTAGGGGCTCAATTCTTATGTTTCAAGTACACTTGACAAATGATAGATTGACAGAAAGGAAATCTCACTTCCATTTTGTTTGGTATGATCGGATGGTTGTCTCCGGGCAGTTGTCTTTTAGTTCATTACCTGCTTCGAGGAGGCATATGCCAGGTATACGCATTTGATGAATGAAGGATGCTTATCCTTAGCATATTATCTGATGCATTTGGTTGCTGAAAGTTGACAACAATGTTTGGGATCCACCTGTGTGTTCTGCCTTGATATTTTCAATTTCATAATTTCAGGGAAGCTTTGCATTGAGGTTACTCCTGCATCAAAAATTGCATTCATCTCAGAGGAGCTATGTATTGGTTGCGGTATTTGTGTAAAGGTGCTTACTCTCTCCTTTATCTTGTGCCTTTTCTGTTTCTATATTTTGTTGCAGTTTGACCAAGGAAAGTGCTGGTGGCTTAAAATGGACTGTTGATGGTGGAGTAAAGCTGATTGTATTTTCTGCCATTACAGAAATGCCCCTTTGAAGCAATTCAGATCATTAATCTGCCAAAAGATCTGGATAAGGATACAACACATCGTTACGGTGTTAATACATTCAAATTGCACAGGTTGGTCATGGTCATAGTTCTGGTGCATAAAGTACTTTAAGTTGCTTCATCTAAAGTTTTGTCAAAAAAAATTTTACAACCCCAGGCTACCCGTACCGAGGCCAGGACAGGTTCTTGGTTTGGTCGGAACAAATGGCATTGGAAAGTCAACTGCTCTCAAGGTTTTGGCAGGGAAACTTAAGCCTAATTTGGGACGATTCAAGGTAAGATGCATTAATTGGGTCAATAAGATTAGAGTTGCCTCGATATGTGATGCTTTCAATTGCAACAATGGCTTTTGCAGAATCCTCCGGACTGGCAAGAAATTTTGACACATTTTCGTGGTTCTGAGCTGCAAAACTATTTCACTCGGATATTGGAGGACAATTTGAAGGTGCATATAGTAGCTATCATAAAACGTATTTGTGTAGAATTACAATTAAAATCAATATGCATGATAAATTCCTCAATAAATGTTTTTTGATAGTGAAGGCAGTGTGTAGTTATTAGGGCCACCTATAGTTGACCACTTAACCATCTTAGGGAGGTAATTCCTATTTTTTTTAACACACACACAGGTATATATCAATTCAGATGCATATTTTTATTGGATATGTTTCCTCTCACTATTTCACTCGGAT
The DNA here is from genome assembly GCA_963922045.1 of Persicaria maculosa. Taxonomy (NCBI): domain Eukaryota; kingdom Viridiplantae; phylum Streptophyta; class Magnoliopsida; order Caryophyllales; family Polygonaceae; genus Persicaria; species Persicaria maculosa. The sequence continues at coordinate 25,572,988 of OY998265.1, read as the reverse complement.
ATTGGAAGACAATTTGAAGGTGCATATACTAGCTATGATAAAATGTATTTGTGAAGAATTACAATTAAAATCAAGGCAAAATTACAGAAAACCACCCTTTAAATATGGGTGTTTTCACTTAACCACCCCTTAAATTTAAAATTACAGAAAACCACCCTTTAAATGGTATTTGTTTACAACTCACCACCCAGTCAACTATTTTCTTTAATTTTTTCATTAAATATATTATATTTTAATATTTTTAAACTCAAATTTGATTGTAAATATATTCATATTTTGAATTTAAGGGCTCGATCATATTTTAGGGATTATTTTATTTATTTTAAGAAAATAATAATAAATATAGCCTAGAATTATTATCTTAATTTATGGTTGAAAATGTTTATAAAATTTTAAAATATTATGGAAATTACTCTTATTTATTTATATTTTAAATAAGAGTAATTTACATAATGTTTTAAAAATTTATAAACATTTTCAAACATAAATTAAGATAATAATTCTAGGCTTTATTGATTATTATTTTTAAAAATAAATACAATGATCCCTAAAATATAAATGGGCCCTTAAATTCAAATTTTGAATATATTTACAATCAAATTTGAGTTCAAAAATATTAAAATATAATATATTTAATGATAAAGTAATGAAAATAGTTGAATGGGTGGTGAGTTGTAAACAAATACCATTTAAAGGGTGGTTTTCGGTAATTTTAAATTTAAGGGGTGGTTAAGTGAAAACACCCATATTTAAAGGGTGGTTTTCTGTAATTTTGCCTAAAATCAATATCCATGATAAATTCCTCAATAAATGCTTTTTTATTGTAAAGGCATTGTGTAGTTATTTGGGCCAGCTATAGTTTGCCACTTAACCATCGTAGGGAGGTATTTTCTATTGTTTCATACACACACACAAATCTATCAAATCAGATACATATTTCTATTAGATATTTTTCCCAATGAAAGGGTTAAGGGTAGAGTTTCGCTAATTTCCTCTTCATAACTTAGGCATCTAATGGGTTTTTAGTTGAAATGATTTAACAAGCTGCTAAGTATGCACATCCTCCTTTTTTCTTATGAGGTTGTTGGGATGGGATACAACATTTTTGCTATAGATGTTATGGAGTGAAGAGTAACAAAACAGTAAAGGTTCTAGATATTATGCTAAAGTAACATGGCGTATTTGAGAGTTAATTAAAAACAAATGTTGGTTTTCATTCTACTCCATAATTCTCCATACGAAGCTTTAGTAGATGGTAATAATGTATGGTTGAATTTTAGGCAATCATCAAGCCCCAATATGTAGATCATATTCCTAAAGCAGTTCAAGGAAATGTTGGACAAGTGCTTGATCAGAAAGATGAGAGGGAAATAAAGGCTTCACTCTGTGATGATCTTGAACTAAATAAGGTTCTTGACCGCAATGTGGGAGATTTATCCGGAGGCGAACTCCAGAGATTCGCTATTGCTGTTGTTGCCATACAGAATGCTGAGATATATATGTTCGATGAACCTTCAAGTTATTTAGACGTAAAGCAAAGACTTAAAGCTGCACGAGTTGTCAGATCCTTACTTAGGCCTAACAGGTTTTAGTCTGTTTTCCTGCTGTATTACGCTGGCCTCTTTTTCTGGATGTTTATATCTGAAACTGTGTTGACCTTTTATTCCTTGTCATTTCAGCTATGTGATAGTTGTGGAACATGACCTTAGCGTCTTAGATTACCTGTCGGACTTTATCTGCTGCTTATATGGAAAACCTGGCGCCTATGGTGTTGTTACCCTTCCCTTTTCAGTGAGAGAAGGGATAAATATTTTCTTAGCTGGATTTGTTCCTACAGAAAATTTGAGGTTCAGGGATGAATCCCTTACATTTAAGGTATTATTTAATTTAATGTTAGATGCAAGGGTCAAGCTTTAGGTGGACCAAGGGGATGTATATTCCCCTATGGTGTCATATTTCATTGTTATCATTGTTTACATTTGAATTTCGTGGAATATTTAGGTTGCTGAGACACCACAAGAAAATGCTGAAGAAGTTGAGACATATGCACGATACAGATATCCTACAATGACAAAGACTCAAGGGGGTTTTAAGCTAAAAGTTGTTGAGGGTGAATTTACAGATTCTCAGATTATTGTCATGCTTGGAGAAAATGGGACTGGAAAGACGACATTTATTCGTATGCTGGTACATTTTCCTTTAGCATAGTCGTGTTTAGCAGCAACTTATGATGCTTGTAGAAGAACTAAACAAGACCATTTACGTGTGTAAGAAATTTTTGTTGTAACAAGTCCTTTTCATTCTGAAAATTCAGGCTGGCTTGCTGAAACCTGACACTGTTGAAGGATCTGATGTGGAGGTGCCTGAATTCAATGTTTCATACAAGCCTCAGAAAATTAGTCCAAAGTTCCAGTCTACTGTCAGACACCTTCTGCATCAGAAGATACGTGATTCTTACATGCATCCACAATTTGTCTCAGATGTCATGAAGCCCCTTCAGATTGAACAACTAATGGATCAGGAAGTTGTGAATTTATCTGGAGGGGAGTTGCAGAGAGTTGCATTGTGTCTGTGCCTTGGAAAGGTGAATTTCTATGTTCCATTCCTTTATAATTTTTTAGGTCATTCTTTGGCTGCTCTATGTTATGGTTTTGTTTATTTTTACAATAGCATGATTCAAATTAGAGCCTGCCACCAACCTGTCACATGATTTCAATCAGGTATATTTATTTATGTGGCTCCAATACTCCCTCAAGGCCTAAACCACTTATTTCCCCAAGGTGCACATACAAGGTTTTAAATTTTGTTGTTGTTGACTTTGCTGCTAATTGCTAATTGAGAAATTGGTGACCTTTAATATTATTCCCTCCAAATGTAGATTTGTAGAATACATAGTTTCCATGTAGCACTCCCCGTTTATAATGAAAATACATTTTGGAATTTGGACCTTATTTATATGTATTACCATTTTTGCTTATTGATTATCTCGACATAATTTCTATGCAAGGTTTGTGACTAAAAACTATATTGTTTAAGTTACATGGGGATTGCAATATTCTAGAGTTATTGCACAGAATTTCATTTCGAGGTTGCAACTCTAGTGAGGTATTGGACAAATGATATATTCTTAGCTCCTAGTCAGTTATGGGTATGTAGCACCCAATACAAGAAAAAGCTAGTATTCTGGTGTGTAACAGCGTAACTCTTGCAAAAGAAGTGTGTTCAAGCACAAAGGAGGCTGTTATTGGAATTTCGTTGAGTGTATCTGTCATTGGTGAACTGCTAATTGAATAATTTTGATTAAATGGACTTGCACTTTCATCCAACTTGTTTGTTTTATACAGCCTGCAGATATCTACCTGATTGATGAGCCAAGTGCATACCTAGATTCTGAACAGCGTATAGTGGCTTCAAAAGTGATAAAGAGGTTTATTCTTCATGCTAAGAAGACTGCATTTGTGGTGGAGCACGATTTCATTATGGCCACTTATCTGGCAGATAGAGTTATTGTCTATGAGGGTAGTCCATCGGTGGATTGTTCTGCAAACTCCCCCCAGTCATTGTTGACGGGCATGAATCTTTTCCTATCTGTAAGTTTGCTGGTCTTTTGTGAACTCTGTTCCGGGGGGTAGATGTCATAATTTATTTGAAATATGCGTACTTACTGCATAAAGTGATGACTGTGCTAGGTTCATGCTAATATTGTGGTTATGCTGCCATTACAATTTTAAGTGGTATTAACTTAGTCTGTGTGGAAAAATGCAGCATCTTGATATCACATTTAGACGGGATCCTACAAATTATCGTCCAAGGATCAACAAGCTGGAATCAACGAAGGACAGGGAACAAAAATCCGCTGGAACCTACTATTACCTTGATGATTAATGCAATTACCAACAGGTTTGTTTATTAAATCTAAATCAACTCAAATTTTGATATAAACAACTTTCTTCTGTCATTGGCAATAACTTGTGGTCAATAAAGCATTGCAACAATTATGGTGTTACATAATGCTAGAAAACACGTCCTTGGTACTCTTGTGATGATGGCACAGGTGGGTGACATTTGAGCCAGTTTTGGCATTGGACAGTCTTACATGGAAAATTCTTTGTTCTATTTTCTGCAAATATCATCCAGGCTTTCTAATCTGAGATCATCGAATAGTGGATTACTAAAAATATGTTACTCAGCCAGTGGATAATGAAAAAAAAATAATGTTTGGAAGTATCTCAACTATTGATTTATTTATAGGTTGTTTATGTGAAGACTACAAATCATTTGTTAACACCTCTTACGGTGTAATTTGTGAACAAATTTAGAGCGTTGGATTAAGAAAAACAACGATTGAGATTTAAAGAAATTTTGAAGAGCAAAATTAATTGTCTGAAACATGAATATTCATATATAACTCAAATAATCATGTTACAACCGACAAATAATTTTTATATGAATAGATTGTTAATACATACGATTAATTACACTACGTCATACGAATAATTATGTTGTCATGTACGAATAATTAGTCTATTCACAGTTTACATCATCCCCTTTATGTTTACATCATCCCCTTTATGTGAAACCGAAAATCAAGTATTTGTGAATGTTTGTATGTTGGCTATCCTTGAATGTATACTACTCCATCCGTTAAGAAAAACATGTTTACTATTTACACGCATTTTACGAATGATAACAACTATATAAAATATCAACTATTTTTTTTCCTACTTATTAATACCTCTGATCCAAAATATATGTCGTTTGTATGCATTTTAAGGAGTTAAAAACTACTATATAAAATATCAAATTTTTTTGATTAATTTTTTAAAAAATTTAATGTTATTTTATATAGTTTTTACGCTCCTTAAAATACATGTTGAAAAGTCACACGACATATATTTTGGACCAAAGGGAGTAATAACTATGAGATTGTAAAATAATTTTGTTAAAAATTGATATTTTATGTAGTTTTTTTGCTTCTTAAAAAGCGTGCAATTATGAATACTTGGAATTCTCTTTTTAGCACATTGCAAGCTGTAGAACTTTAGATAAAAGATTTGAGTGGAAGTAAACTTATAAATGTTGGTGGCTTAGGTTGGCACATAGGAAAGAAGTCATGATGTGCATTTCTGATCAGAAGCAGCATGAAATGATGAGGAGTACTCGGATAATAGGCTAATGATCGTAGGTATAAATGCTTGAAAACTAGATGTCTTACAATTGGGACGAAAATCTTGGTTTTAGTATTACTATTTTTGTTTAGCATCTTTTTTTTTTTTTTTTTAATCAATGGTACTAGATAGCAAAGCTTTTTAAAATTAGAGTATCAAAGAAATGGAACTATTGCAAATATTTGCTGCTTATGTTTCAAACCTTTTTAAAATTAGAGTATCAAAGAAATGGAACTATTGCAAATACTTAACGCTTGTGTTCAAATCATGAAATAGGCATTAAATGTTATCATAGATAAAAGGGGTTTATTGATTTCGTTGTGCAGGGGTACAAATATATCAGAAAATCCTCTCTGAAGGTGCTGTGATGAACGTCCGAGAGAAAGAGAGAGGATTCATCTTTGTTGGCACTTTGAGAGATTTCATTGATGAGAGGAGAGACATTTGGTTGGCATAGAACAAGTAGGTTTGTTTCGACTTGTGTTCACTTTCTGTCATGTACGTTTGCTGCTTAAGACAGAATTATAATTCCAAGGGGCTGCAAGTGAAAAATTTATAGGTGAAATCTTCTAGTTTTGAACTGTCAAATTTTGATATTCTGCTCATTAGGGTGCTTTCAATCCTTGATAATATGTGACCTTCCATGAACATGCATTTGCTTTTGTGTGTATGCCTCAAGTTTTTAGTCTACTCTTATCATCTGCATTGACCAATAGGTATGAATGTAATTGCATAACCATTCAACTCCTGAGGAGGGTAAGTTGTCCATTTGCTGGTGTACCAGCAAATGTCCCTTTGTTTGGAATTGGATTATCTTCACATGTGAAACCTCGTTCATCCCATTAATAACCAGATTAGCTTTTCTGAATTCCGAGAGCTGTCCCAGTTGAGCTTATTAGTTGCCACTTGGAATTCAAATTCCACAAAAAGCTTTTTGCTCTATCAACCTTTGCTTTTGCCCAATATTTGTGGAGGACCAAGCGGCTTCACCTCAAGCAATAAGCTATTTCCTTGTGGATTATACTAGCTTACTCTTACATACTGATTTTGGTGTCGCTAGGATCATCAGTTGCCTACATCTTCTCTATTGGGACTGAAAACAATGAAGTCAGTAAGGACAAGGATCACGACACATTGGATATCTCTGTACTTTGAAAAAAACTAGTTGAGGTTTGATCTAATAACATGAGGTATGTAGTTTTCAGGTCTTGTTCGGTTTGGGTCGGTTCGGGTCTATTTTTTTTTTTCAAGTCGATTTGGTTATCAGGTAAAATTAGGTCGGATTGGTTTTCTGAGTTGCATGCAAGTTGGGTCTAGGTTTGGGCGAGTCAGGTCAGGTTGGGTTAGGTCTTTCCAACTCTATTCGTCGGAGAGTTAAATCACTGGGATCATTGCTAGAATCATCTGTTGCTCTCATGGGACAGAATGCAGCAACATTTAAGTTGTTTGTGGGGAAATTGGAATACTTTTCAACGGTTGGCAGCGGGTGTGGAGAATGAGACGGTGGCTAGAATTTGAAGCGCTCATATCTCTACACTTCAGTCTCGTGACTAGAATAGAATCATTCAGATGAAGACTCCAACCTGTTTTTCCAATAAGCTGCGTTACACGGTCCAAATATTTTCTTAATTTCTTTTTTCTTAAAATACTCTCTACCTGGGCCTAGTAAGGAAAAGAAACTAGGAGGTATATCCAAGTTTCGGTTAGAGGGAGAACTTACAGTGGCGGAACTAGACTCCCGGTGATGAGGGGCCAAAATTTTACATTATTTTTTTGTTATCAAGCACAAAATTTTTAAAAATAATATAAAAAAGGCAATAAATTTGTATAGTTTAAATATGCAATTGCTTTATGAAAAATCGGAAAAAAAAGGGGGATGTACTAAAAAATGTGGATTTTTTCGTTTACCATGAACAAAAGTGCTTCAATTTTTTTTCAAAAAACTACAAAATTATAGTTTAAATGTTTAATTTCTTTAAAAAATGGTAAAAAAATTGAAGGCATACTAAAAATTTCTTGAAAAAATATTTTTTGTTTATCATAATTAAGTATTGAAAAAACTATGAAATGTTAGTATAAATGTTTGATTTTAAATAAAAAAAATCATAGGTACAAAAATTTGCCCAAACTAAAGGTATGGAGGCTCGAATCTCTAACCTATAAATTAAAGGATTTTTTTGGTAATCGACCATTTTTATAAGGACATTTTGCAAAATGTCCATTTTTATGATGTATTTTGCAAAATGTCCATAATGACAATTTTACCCCTATTCATTAAGCTTAATTACCTTCCCCTTTTCTCTCATTTCACGGCAACAACGAAATCACAGGCAGGAAAAAGGAATTTTCGTTTCTGATCTCGATCTGGAGCACGACACCGGGCATCTCGATTGCAGATTTCACAAGAATACAGAATTCGACGACACCAGGCATCATCGAGTTCAAAAGAGGTATTGTAATCTCGATTTTGATCTCAATTGACGATTTTGATTTCAATTGACGATTTTGATTTTGCAAAAGAGGTACTGTAATCTCGAGTTACTGTAATCTCGATTTTGATTTTGATTTTTGCAAAAGAGGTACTGTAATCTCGATTTTGATCTTACTGTAATCTCCAGTTGTTTGAGAAGTGATATCTAAGTTTGATCTGAATTGTATGCCTATTATAAATTGACGATTTTGATCTCAATTGTATGCCTTTTATACCTGTCATCCAGAATTCTGTGTTCAACATGTGTTGTTTGAATTCTGATTTCGACACTGTGTCATCAACACACTGTGTCATCAACATACTTCAACTAAATGTTTATAGTTGATTTTGATTACAACTGAATGCATTTCTTTGAATTTAATAACAAGTAAGAGATGTCACCAGGGAACAGGTCTAATGGATGCCAATCTGCTAACAGTAAAATTTGGTGGAGAATGGAAAATGGAAGAAGATGATTTAGTTTTTGTTGGGAATGTGTCATCAAAAGTGATTGTCATCCGACAACCTATGAGTATGTATGAGATGAAGAGTGAGATAATTAACAGATTCATCAACAGTGACAGTTTGGCTCCTACTCTTCAATTCAGTCACTTGCATCATTTCAAGAAAACTATAGAGCCTTTTTTGATTGAGAATGACACTGATTTGAGGAGTTTATTTCAAATTAGTGAATCGAATGAAGTGAATTGGACATTGCCTTTATATGCTACTGTTGGGAAGGAAAGCATTGAAGATCAGGTTATACAATCTATGAATGATGAAAATCAGTTGGAATTACATGCTGACTACTATTTCAAGGATACATATGTAATGGAAGACAACTTTTTTGAGCAGAATGATGATGTAGACTGCATAAATGATGACAATGATACAGGTGATAATGGAGATGATACCGATATTGAGAGTGGCATCAATAGCACTACAATGTCCACAAAATCTGTAGAACCTATAAGTTCAAGAAAGGGGGACATTGTTATAGCTTCAGGACAACTTTTCAGAACAAAGAAAGATCTCAAAAATGCTATTGCATTGTTGGCCGCACAAGAAACATTTGCTTGCAAGGTGAAAAAGACAACACCAACTTATTACAGAACAGTTTGTGTTGATGAGAGTTGCGAGTGGAAAATTCACGGTGCCATAGTAAGTGGTTCAACTATATTTCAAATCAAGAAATACAATCAAAGAACATAGTTGTAGTTTGGAAACAAGGATTGGAAAACATCGCCCCCTAACTACAAACTTGTAGCTGAAAAGATCAAACCAAGGTGAAATATATTGTATCCCTTCCTGTAATCACTCCTCCTTTGATATTTTATTGACTCTTTTACATAATATGAACATATATGAAGACATCAAAAAGGAGCCGACTCCAAGTGAGATAAGAAACATCATAAGAAATGACTTCAAAATGAATGTGACCTACTGGAAATCATGGAAAGCTCGTGATGCAGCAATAACGATGGTAAGGGGGTCATCAGAAGAAAGCTTTGAATTATTACCATCATATTGTTGTGTCCTAAAGCAACATAATCCTGGAACTGTCACCTTCATTGAAGTTGACTCCCAATCAAGGTTCAGGTATTTGTTCATTGCATTTGGACAATGTATCCGTGCATTCCCAATTTTGCGAAAGGTACAAATTCATTTCATAAAGAAAAATTATTGTAACCAAATATTTTTTAGATAAATTTGACATCTGCAAACCTCTAATCAGACTCAATATGACAGGTACTAGTGGTAGATGGTACATTTCTAAAAGGAAAATACAAAGGCAATCTCCTCACAGCTTCTGCACAAGATGCAAATCATCAGATTTACCCTATTAGCTTTGCAGTGGTTGACTCAGAAAACAACAACTCTTGGGAGTGGTTCTTCAAAAAGCTTGAAACAATCATCCCATCAAGTGAAGAGCTGGTTTTTGTTTTCGACCGTCATAAAAGCATTGCAAGAGTGTTAGAGTTGGTTTACCCAAATGCTAAGCATTATCACTGGAGATGGCACTTGAAGCAGAATATAATGCCAAAATTCAAGAAGAAGAGTCTCTGTGAGTGGTTTGAAAATGCTGCAAACAGTTCCACAGTAGCAGAATTTAACACCTACTTTGAATGCATTACTAATGCCAACAGCAAGATGAAAAATTTCTTGAAGATTTGAAGTTTGAGAAATGGGCAAGAGCTTATTCAAAGCTGACAGGTACAATATGATGACTTCAAACAATGCAGAGACAATCAATAACGTCTTTGGTGAAGATAGATCATTCCCAGTTATAGAACTACTGAATGCAATCAGAGAGAAGCTAACAAAATGGTTCAATGACCACAGAAAAGAATATGAAAAGAACAGCTTTGAGCTTCCAAAAAACATAAGTGATACAACGTACATAAGATGCAGTGAAGCAGGAATGTACACTGTCAAACAACTGAATGACTTCCAGTCTGAAGTTGTTGGTGGCATGAATCGGGTTCTTGTTGATCTAAAGCAGAAATCTTGTACATGTAAGGTATTTGATTATGACAAGATACCTTGTGTACACGCGCTTGCTGTCATCAGAGATAAAAAACTGAGTGTTTTGAGGTATATTAGCAATTATTACACAAATGAAGTTTGGACCTTGGATTATCAAGAGAAAATATATCCAGTTTTACATGCAACAGAGTGGATAGTGCCAGATGACATCAAACAGCAGAAATGTCACCCACCATTGGTGCGTAAAAGAAGCGGCCGACCTCAAAAAAAAAGGAAGCCTTCAATTAGAGAATATAGAGGAAAATGATCAAAGAGTCATCAGAAGAGCTAAACAGTTTATCCTACATTGAGTTTTAGTAAATTTTATGTTTTTTTCTTCTTATATTGAATAGAATGTTAACTGTAACCAGTTTCTTACAATGCACATTATATAAACTGTCACCAGCTTTTACTTTCTGTCCAAAATGAAACAAATTGATTCATATGTTGTTTAGTATATATAATCTAAAAATTAAAATACAAATGCAATCAAATCTGTTAGCAAAGAACTTGTTGAGTAACCACAAGTTCTGTCACCACAATTAAAAACAGTGTATAGAATTCTGTCACCAGAAGGACATGTGGTGTACAGTATGGTTTAGGGTTTAGGGTTGAGTCTTTAGGGTTTAGGGCCAAGGCCCTAAACCGTAAATCCTAAACCCTAAACCCTAAAATGTTATGTACAGTACTTCGTTAAGAGATGAGAGGTGTCACCACAAGTAATGGTGTCACCAGAAGGACACCCCTAGGATAAGGGAAGCAAATACCCTAAAGGGGCTAATGCTAAGCAAAAATTCTGTCATCAGAATGAATGGTGTCACCAAAAGGAATGGTGTCACCAAATGGATAACCCTATGACAAGGGAAGCAACAACCCTAAATGGGCTAATGCTAAGCAAAGATACATGTGGTGTAAAACATAAAAATAGTGGGGAAAAATGGTGTCACCAAAAGGATCATTCTATGCAATGAATGGTATCACCACCATGAATGGTGTCACCAGAAGGACACCCCTAGGCTAAGGAAGAAAATACCCTAAAGGGGCTAATGCTAAGCAAAAATTTTGTCACCAAAAGGAATGATGTCACCAAATGGATATCCCTAGGAAAAGGGAAGCAATAACCCTAAAGGGACTAATGATAAGCAAAAATACATGTGGTGTAAAACATAAAAACAGTGGGAAAAAATGGTGTCACCAAAAGGATCATTTTAAGCAATGAATGGTGTCACCACATGAATGATGTCACCAGAAGAACAACCCTAGGACAAGGGAAGCAAATACCCTAAAGGGGCTAATGCTAAGCAAAAATTTTCTCACCATAATGAATGGTGTCACCAAAAGTTATAATACAGAAAATGATTGAATTGAAATTATGGATACTTAACAAATACACCAAACTTTGAAATTGCCACAGTGAAGCTGTCATCAGAAGTCAACAAACTTTGAAATTGAATTGAAATTATGGATACTTAACAAATATAAAAGACATAATACAGAAAATGATTAAAAGGAACATAGAGATCAATATGAAAACATTCATTCCAAAATACAACAAACTTGGTTCAAGTATTTCCAAGTGTCACCATCTAGGTTACATCAACTAAATATCCAATAATTAGATAAGTAAATGTATTTAGGAATTTCAAATCCACATTGTCCAACTACAAAAACTTCTGTGATAAACTAAACAAATGTCCATTGCTTGTTGACAAGGTCAGATGCAATCCTCTCACGATAGGCTTGAACATATTCGTCATTGACAAGATCCATGTCACCACCAAATACAAGATGCTCAATGTGCTTTATGGTGTAAAATCCACATCTACCCCTACATAATAAACACACACAGAAGAAGTGAGCAGATGTAATCTGATGAAACAGAACATAAAAAAAAAGGAAAAAATGATGGCAAACAGGAGGTACCCGTCATCATTTTGTTTCCACCCATTTACTCTATCAACCTCAAAGGGGGAGTCATCAAAATCAGGGAACAGACCACTCTTCTTCAGTAGAATAGGAAGCATTTGACAAATCTGAGCAAGCTTCTGAACGATAACTTCATCTTTGAAGTAATAACACTGGGAGTCATAGACAATAATCATCCTGGAATCCAACTAAATCTCAAGTGCAACCCAATGCAGGTTGTCAATGTTAAATAGAGTGTAGACCTTCTTCACACCTTCCCACGGCTTCCCACAAGGAGGATAAACACCAATGAAGTACTTGTAGAAAACCTCATCAATTGTAGAGCGATTTCTAATTAAGTCGGGATCGTACGCCCCAATCTTGGTAGTAAAAATCGTGTCTAATATAACACTGCTTGAATGTTGACCAGGGAAGTCGTGAAGGCGCTTTCTCAAGTGATAAAGTGCTTCATCAATATGATGTGAAAAGAAAAAAGAATAATTTTTAAGTGTCACTAAACTATTGTCACCAAATGTAATCAACAAGGAAAAGACATGTACATAGGACCAAATAACCCAAATATGAACTTACAACATCACGAAGCCAGGAGCCCTTCCCCATTAACTCAGTGAAAAACGACTTGTTCAGGTTAACAACAAACCCATTAATCTTCCCATCACGCCTACAAAAAAAAACAAACACAAAACGAAAAAAAACAAAGATAAATAAACTTATTATAAGAAGTAGAAAGATGAAAAAGAGAAGATAGATAAAAAAAACAGATAATTACCCAAGAGATCTAAAGCCGGTATAAAAATCAGTACGAGCCTCTTTGGTTAAAAAAGAGTTTGTTGGTTCTCTAGGAAGGCGAGGCTTCTTTGGTTTACACGGATTTGTGTAGGGAGTATGGACTGCAGGGGCAGATTTCTCAACCCTATGGGAACGCCTTAATGGAAGCTCTTCTTCATCATCTGAAGATATAAGATGCCAACATTAGTGATTTTATGAAATAGACTCTCTTTAGCAGAAACATCAATATCATCAACACCACTGTCACCAGCCCCAACACTGTCACTAGTAGCAGTAGCAGGAAAAGTACTTGCATCATTCACATCAGATGAATAACCAATAATGACACCAACACCAGAACTGTCATCAATTACATCATTTGAACCATCAAAAACAGTAGCATCTCCAACACTGTCACCAGCCACCTCTTTTGCCACACTACTGTCTTTGATGCACTCATGTGAAGAAAGAACAACAGCAGGAGCAACAATGCCACCAGAAACAGAATTGGCATCAATCACATCAGTCGAACCAACAACAACAGCAGCAGCCCCAAAACTGTCACCAGGGAGATCTTTTGACACACCAATATCATTAATGCACTCATGTGAAGAAAGAACAATTGTAGAAGCAACAGAAAAACCAATATCGGTGGAACCTGATAGAATAACTTCAGTGAGAGCAACTCTAGGAGCATCAGTTCCATCGGGTGAAATAATGACTTCAGTAGGAAAAGCAAACCCACTAACATTAATGTTATCAGTAGAAGCTTGCATTCCCTCTTGTGATATAATAGTTGTAGGGACAACATTGTCACCAGCTTTAGACTTCGAAGCAAGGACTTCATCAGGAGCAACATCATTGTCAGCAGAAATTTTATCAGCTAAAATAGCAACATCAAGAGGAGGACTACAATCTTGACTTAATCTAGGTGACACATCAACATCAGTAGGAGGGACACCACTGTCATCAACTTTCTCGGGTAAAACCGCAACATCTGTCCCATGAGATTTGCAATCAACATTACCATCTGTTGAAACTGACATATTAGTTGATGGACGAACAACATAATCTGTAGGTGTAGACTCAGTGGAAGTACTTGTGGCATCAATTTTTTTTTGTAGACTTTCAAAAAGATGACCATGCTCAGACGGCTGAGAGTAGTTGTCCCTAATATCACCAAGAATACCCTTGAGAGAGTCATCTAATTCAACACGTTGCTTTTGTAGAGCAACTTCACTGTCATCACTATGCGTAGGAACATGAAATTCTAGTGAAGCAATTCTCTGCTCAAGTAGGAGGATCTTAGAAACACACTCTTTCAACTGTGCTTCAATTTTATCAAAGGATGCCCTAAAAGAGTTGATAATTCCTTCAAGAAATTCAGCTTTTCCAAACAAAACTTTAGCCCAACCAGGAGGACCATCACTTGCAGGAATAGAAGAGGAAGGCAAATCAGGTTCAGACTCAGACGGAGGGGCACTACACTTACCACCTATATCATCTGTAGGAGGAACAAGTCTAGGTAGCTTAAACTTGGATCTCTTTGGCTTGTCACCATGATCTGGAACTTTGTCACCCCTCTTTGCCTCTTCATTACTCTTAGAGGAATCTTGGCTCTTTGAAGATTGCCGAGATGGCACCACTCATTGTTTCTTCTTCTTAGGCTGATCAGCAGAAGAAGAGCTTCTTAACTCTCTCTTCTTCACCACAGGACCAGGACTGACATCACTACGCTTGGACCGTGTCACCAATGCCTTCTTGAGAGGAACAGGGCTAGCATCAGTGCGCGTGGACCGTGTCACCACTACCTTCTTGAGAGGGACAGGACTCTCAAAGTCAGAAGTGGCATCAGTGGCAATTAACTTCTTTTTCCCTAAAGCTGACTTTCTGACTACGTCCTTTTTTCGAGTAGGAAGTTTAAGAGAAGGGAGAGTAGCTTCAACTCCACCATGAAACATAGGACCACCTGATTGCCTAAAAACATGAGCTTGGATACATAACTTCCTAGCAGATACTACATCATTATCATCAGTACCCAATCCACCGAAAGAAGAAACATAAGAATCAATGGCATCATCAGCGACTTCATCAAAAAACAAGAGTTGAGGGCCATTCATAAACTTGGCGCAAATAGGATGGACAGTAGTATCCTATCAAGAGAACAAGAAATAACATTACACGATGACAAATAGGACGTGGAACAATGAACTGATATCAAAACAATAAAACACAAGAAGAAAAAAGATGCTTACCAACTCTTTTGAAAAAATTTCAGCGCACTTGTCATACTTAATGCAAAAATCAACATCTTCACTATACCAAACAATAGATGCAGGTAATCCTTCATGAAATGAAAAGTTACAACTTGTCATCGAAGCAATTTGAGGAATTGCCTCTAAAATCCAAACCTGAGATCAAAACAACAGTAATGACAGAAATAGGATAAAAGAAAAATAATATAAAAATAAATAAAAATAAAACTTGGAACATAAAAGTAAGGAGAAGGGAAATACCTAAAATGTCAAGGGATAATCGAACAAATTGTAGCCAAACCTCTGACCTTTGTTGGCTTGTTCTGATCTCATAGCTTTCTTAAAAAAAGTCAGTGTTTCCAAATAGACAACACGTCCAAAAGGATACATCGATAAACTGCCCAAATCAACCACAAGATCAACATAGTTTTGACGGATAAGATAGTTAGTCCTCTAGGGGAGTAAAACACCCTCGATCAGTAATAAATATGCTAGGGATAGTTTCTTCTAGGACAGCTGTGGTTCCTTGATAAAAATGGCGATAAGTTCATCCAAAGTGCACTCAGAAACTCCTAAAATTCATCTATATCAACATGAGGGGAGGAAGACTTACCAACACCATTCTCTTCACAAATCAAACCTATTACACAACAAAAATCTGTGAGTGAGAACCTTAACAAATGACGTCCAACTTTAAACCACATTTCATTAACTTTCTTAGTATCCACTTCATGAAGCAGCATGTGGTGGACAAGTTGTGATTAGAAATACAGGCGATCACCAGCACGGACAATAGACCCAAAACAACCATCAATAAGGGCAACCCAATCAGATGAAGACAACCCATTCCGAATGACATCGATAATGGTAGGCTTTGAGTACACATTAATATGTGCACGAAAACGCTTTCTCTGAGGGACAATGAACTTAAATAGAGCAGGTTCAGGAGAAAATGATGTCTCCAAAGGAGAAGGTTCCTTATATAGCACCATATCGTTACCTAAACAACATAGCAATATTAACAGAAATAAATCAAAATGAAATGTCTCCATATAGAATATAATGTCATGAAATATAATCAACAAGTGTATATAACAACCTGTAACCAACCAAGTACATATATCAAACAAACAAGATTCACCAAAAAGAGAAAGAACAAGGGCATATAACGGACTATAACCAAACAAATAAAATACTGTCAACAAGCATGAGAAATAGATCAAATACGTAAATACATAAAAGAGAAAGAACAAGGGCATAATTAAAACAGTGTAAAGAATTCTGTCACCAGAAGAACATGTGGTGTACAATATCGTTTAGGGTTGAGTCTTTAGGGTTTAGGGCCAAGGCCCTAAACCGTAAATCCTAAACCCTAAACTCTAAAATGTTATGTATAATACTTCATAAAGAGATGAGGGGTGTCACCACAAGTAATGGTGTCACCAAAAGGACAACCCTAGGACAAGGGAATCAAATACCCTAAAGGGGCTAATGCTAAGCAAAAATTCTGTCACCAGAAGGAATGGTGTCACCAAATGAATATCCCTAGGACAAGGGAAGCAACAACCTTAAAGGGGCTAATGCTAAGCAAAGATACATGTGGTGTAAAACATAAAAACAGTGGGGAAAAATGTGTAACCACAATTAAAAACAATGTAAAGAATTCTGTCACCAGAAGAACATAAAATCAGTGGGCTAATACTAAACAAAGATACATGCTAAGCAAAGTTACATGTGGTGTAAAACATAAAAACAGTGAGAAAAATGGTGTCACTAAAAGGATCATTCTAAGCAATGAATGGTCTCACCACCATGAATGGTCATATAACAGACTGTACCCAAATAGATAAACTACTGTCACAAAGCATAAGAAATAAATCAAATACATAAGTGCTAAATTCGGAACGAAATCAGTTCAAGGAAGAAATAATGAATCATATCACAAAAACTCATAACCCTTATAGAAAACACGAGAATCACAAAAGAGAAAGAACAAAGGCATACAACATACTGTAATAAAAAAGGTAAACTACTGTCACCAAGCATGATAAATTGATCAAAGAAATGTACATAAAAGCGAAATTCAAAACGAGATCAGTGCAAGGAACAAATAATGCATCATATCACAAACTCACAAACCTTATAGAAAAAATAACCGCAAAACACAAACCCTAACCGTTGCTTAACAGGCTAAAATAAAAAAAACCAAACAAAATTAAACAACAAAATGAAGACAAACAGAGAAGAACGTGCAGGAAATGGAAGGAGATGTCCAAATGCAAACAGAAATTGCAAAAACGTAAACAAAAACCGATTTCATTAAAACGACAGTGAGCAATACCTGATGACGATTCCATTATAAGAACGAACAGCGGCACGAAATCGAAATGGGAGATGAAAGCAGCAGAACAACAGTAGAAGAGCAGCGAAAACGATGAACGAAAACGGAAGAGATCAGAAACGTCGTGGAATCGGGAAGAGGAAGGCGATGAAGTGCAGGAGAGGAGGGTGTGTGATGATGAAACCGTCTGCAACTGACAGAGAGAGGGGGGTGATAATGCATATCCTAGATAGGCATTATAGGCATTTTTAGGCTAGTTAGGTTGCATTTACTTAATGAATTGGAGTTAAAGTGCATCTGACGATTATTTTGGAAGAGTTCGGATTTTTGCGCGAATTTTTGAGTGTTTTTACAGAGTTAGATTCGAACACTATTGGGATGCATGATCTTGGAGACTTGAAGAAAGAAGAAGCAAGGAATTGGAGCTGCCTTAAGCTTCTGGCAGCGAGATGATGCAGCGGGACATATGTTGCGACCGCAGCATACATGCCGCGATCGCCGCAAGGAGCTGGAGCGGCGACCTGAGTGGAACACGCGTGCAGCGGCCGCAACACCTATGCCGCAGCCGCCGCATTGGTCATCTGAATGCCGCGTTTCGATTAGTGGAACCCTAGTTATGTGTTATTTCATTTTGGTTCGGCTTAGACTTTTAAAAAGGCCGAGTGTTATTGGTTTTCAAGCACTTCATTTTTCATTCTACGTTCTATCAGACAAATTAGAGATTGAGCGATGTTTACCATGAGGAACTAAACTCATCGGTTCTGCCTGCAATTTGAAGCTTTATTTGGATTGATTGTGAGTTTCTAATTCTCGTTCCTTAATTCCGCTATTGAATGCTTCAACTTCTTTGCGCTTATTGAATTATTGTTTTGTTCTATCTAGCCCGTGCAACTAGTTAGATCAATTCAATTGCTAGGGTTTTGTAGATCCCTGATTGCGAACCTTAACCCAAGTAGCAAACTTATCCCTTTAGGGCTGATTGAACTAATTGGATAGGTAGGAAGTTGGATGTATTGTTAAATCCCTCTTTAGGGACTGCAAATACCTTGGCTAATCTCTGAACTTAAAACTATCAATTGGGTTAAATCCTTCTTTAGGGACTGTTCGATTGATAAGGGTTGCTAGGACTGATTGGACTAGTAACTATATTAGGTCGGGACAAGGGCATTCATAGGAAACTTAATAGGACGAGAAGAAGTTACAAGGATCGCTTCAACCAAATAAAGTGGAAAATTGTAGGTAGAACTACTTCTCTCATTTGTTTGAATCACAACCATTTACTTCTGTTTTCGCTACTTCGCTTTGCTTTCACAAACACCCCCAATTGGTTACTAAATCGGCATTTAAATCATACTAGAGCAACAAATCTCCCTGTGGATCGACCTCTTACTTATTGCTATACTAGTTATAGGTTTGAGTTTACTTTGACGGATCAACGACAGGTTTCCCCTCCGTCAAATTTGGCGCCGTTGCCGGGGATTTTTATTGATTCTTGTGTGTTTTTGTGTTGATTTTTAGAGTGGACCGTCTTATATGGTCCATACCCGTGCTACTAATTCTTCTTTGTTACCATTTGATTCAGAGATCGAAAGAACTGTTTCTTCCTTAAGGCGAGAAACTCGTGATCGTTCTCACGGGTTACCTTTTGATCAAGGAAACACTGCAGAGATGGCTAACGAAGCGAACCGCACTCTTAGGGAGCTTTCTGCTCCTGACTTGGCACAACAACCCCTGGCAATCCAATTTCCTGCGCTAGGGGAAGGAGTCAACTTTGAGCTGAAATCTGGGGTGATTCATCTTCTACCCAAGTTCCATGGGTTGAGTGGGAAGGACCCCCACAAGCATCTATCTGAGTTCCATACGGTGGTAGTTGGGATGAAACCTGAGAACGTTACTGAGGATCAAATCAAGCTGAGAGCCTTCCCCTTCTCTTTGAAGGATGAGGCGAATGAATGGTTCTTCTACCTACCTCCTGGGACTATCTCTACTTGGGCTGAGATGAAGAGAGTCTTTCTGGAGAAGTACTTCCCTGCAACAAAGCTTAATGCCTTAAAAAGGGCAATCAACAGCATTGAGCAGTATGCTACGGAGTCGATTCATGAGTACTTTGAGCGCTTCAAGAAACTCTGCGCTAGCTGCCCATGCCATGGCTTCCCGCAGAAGGATTTGGTCTTATTTCTATTCAATGGGATTACTGATGATGAGCGCAAAACGGTGAATTCTTGTTATGGGGGAAACATGTTGAATAAGATGCCTGCTACAGCTTGGGAGGTGTTTAAGGAGCTCTCTGAGGGTTTTAGGCAGTTCAACCAGAACACTCCTGCTAGGGGTGTACTTTCTGTTGATGCTCCTGTGGCTGCGCTTCAGACTGATATGGCAGAGGTGAAGGAGATGATCAAAAAGTTGGTAATCGATAGAACACCTCAACAGTTGAAGGCGTGTGGACTCTGTAATGAATTCACTCATCCCATGGATATGTGCCCACTTTTGCAAGAGCCTAGCGTGGATGTGAATGCCATGGGGAATTTCGCTCCACAAAGGCCTAGACAAGGCAATTTTGGCAATCCTGGATACTTCAACAACTATAACAGAGGCTATCAGCAAGGCTATGGGAACTACCAAGCCCTTTTCAATCAGCAAGGGGGGCAACAGGGAAGGCCCCAACAACAATTTGAACCTCGACAAGGAGGCCAACCGCAAGGGAATGAGGCTAATGAGGATCCTCTGCAAACTTTGTCTCGATTAGTCTTGAAGGTTGAGAAACAACAATCGGATTGGATAATCAATCTGGAGAATCAAATGAGTCAACTTATTCAAGCCTTAAGTGCAAAGGAGGCAAACAATGCTGGGAAGCTTCCATCGCAGACGGTTGCAAATCCTAAGGAGAACGTCAGCGCTGTAATGCTTAGGAGTGGCAAGGAACTGATTGCCACACCTCAAAAGTATGACGGAGGAATAATGGACGACGAACTAGAGGTTTTAGAAGAGGAGGATGGCAGCTGCATGGTGCGGCGGCCGCCGTATATATGCAGCGGCCGCGGCACACCAGAGGAGCAGCGGCCGTAGCACCCTGCTGCGTCCGCCGCCCCTGTCTCAGATGGCACCCAAGCAAAAGATATGCCCTCTAGTCCCCTTTCTTCATCTTCTTCTTTCTCTCCTTCTTCTTCTTCTCCTCCTCCTTCTGCCTTACCTCTGGAGACTCCGAAGCCGGTTCCAACCTTTCCGGAAGCCCTGAAGGATACACGAAGGTATGAGAACGATAAGGAGATCTTTGAGACGTTCAGTAAGTACGAAGTAAACATTCCTTTGCTTAATTTGATTAAAAGCATTCCTAGATATGCTAAATTTTTGAAGGAACTTTGCACTATCAAGCGGAATCAGAAGTTGAAAGGTAAGCAAAAGGTAAAGGTAAGCGAACATATCACTGCTGTGTTTCAGAAGCATTTGCCTGAGAAGTGTAGTGACCCTGGTATGTTTGCAATTCCATGTTTGATAGGTGATACTAAATTTGAAAAAGCCATGTTAGATCTAGGAGCATCTATTAATGTCTTGCCTTCTCATGTTTATCATGCTTTGGGATTGGGACCTCTGAATGATACTCGGGTAGTAATTCAACTTGCTGATCGATCTACTATCTACCTGAAAGGGATTGTTGAGGATGTCTTGGTTATGGTCGACAACTTGATATTCCCTGCTGACTTCTTTGTGATTGATATGGGTCTTGGTAACAATGAAGGCCCTATTCTGTTGGGCAGACCTTTTCTGAAAACTGCTAGGACCAAGATAGATGTCTATTCAGGGTCTCTCACTATGGAATTTGATGGTGAAAAAGTTGAGTATAATATCTATGATTCCATGAAATTTCCATCTGATGATCCTTCTTTGTGCTTTATGTATGTCATTGATACTATGACACAAGATTGCTTTGATTTAGAGTGTATTGGCTTTGGACCATCGATCACCCACCTATGTGCCACCAAGGGGAGAACGCATCGAGCTGACCATGCCAAGTGAAAAGCTTCTCCCATCCATTGTCCAGGTGCCTGATATCGAATTGAAACAGCTCCCTAGTCATCTTAAATATGCTTTTCTTAGTGAGAATGATACTTTGCCTGTCATTATTTCTAACAAACTCACTTTTGAGCAGGAGGAGCGTTTGGTGACTGTTCTGAAGGAGAATAAGGAGGCGTTAGGATGGACGATTGCAGAGATTAAGGGCATCAGTCCCACCCTCTGCATGCACAGAATACTTTTGGAGGATGATGCAAAGCCATCTAGGCAACCTCAGCGGAGACTCAACCCGCCGATGATGGAAGTGGTGAAGAAGGAGGTGCTGAAGCTCCTTCAGGCAGGTATGATCTTTCCCATATCTGATAGCAAGTGGGTGAGTCCTACTCAGGTTGTTCCTAAGAAGGGGGGTATCACTGTCGTTGAGAATCAGGATGGTGAGTTAGTCCCTAGCAGGGTCCAAACTGGATGGAGGGTCTGTATTGATTATCGTAAGCTAAATGCGGTAACTCACAAAGACCACTTTCCTTTACCCTTTATTGATCAAACGCTTGAGCACCTTGCCGGTCGCTCTTTTTATTGCTTCTTAGATGGCTATTCAGGCTATTTACGCTTGAGCACCTTGCCGGTCGCTCTTTTTATTGCTTCTTAGATGGCTATTCAGGCTATTTTCAGGTACCCATAGCACCGGAGGATCAAGAGAAAACGACATTTACATGCCCCTTTGGCACCTTTGCAAATCGCAGAATGCCTCTTTGTGATTTACTCAAAAAGGAAGTAGTTTGTGACTTTGATGATAGGTGTAGGGCAGCATTTGATGAGCGAAAAGGTCGCTTGACAAGCGCCCCTATAATTCAGGCACCCATATGGTCTCAACCCTTTGAGATTATGTGCGACGCTAGCGACTATGCAGTGGGTGCTGTTTTGGGACAAAAGGAAGGAAGGAGCTCTCATGTCATCTACTATACCTCCATGACTCTGAATGGAGCGCAAAGGAACTACTCCACCACAGAGAAAGAGCTTCTGGCCGTGGTCTTTGCATTGGAAAAGTTTCGCTCCTATCCCCTAGGAGCTAAGGTAATTGTCTTTACTGATCACGCTGCTCTTCGCTATTTATTAACTAAAAAAGAAGCGAAACCCAGATTGATTCGATGGATCTTGCTCTTGCGCGAGTTTGATATCGAAATCAAAGATAAGAAAGGTGCAGAGAACTTATTAGCGGACCACCTCAGCAGACTTGTCCAAGGAGAGGACAAGTCGGACAGTCAAAGCCTCATTCATGGTGAGTTTCCTAATGACACGCTCTTTTTCTTGAATCACCTTTCATCCATACAGCTGTAGGAAGTCACAGAGGATGCAGCGGCCGCAACACCTATGTCGCGGCCGCCGCAGGGCACTGAAGCAGCGGCCGCAGTACCAATGCCGCGGCTGCCGCATGTGGCCAGTTCGACACCTTTGCTTTGTTTTGACGAGGTAAGCCCCGATGCTTCTGAATTGCTGATGGGTATCCATACTCCTCGACCTTGGTTTGCCAATATGGTGAATTTCTTGGTCACGAGAGAATTTCCACCTAAGTTCATGAAAGCCCAAAAGGACAAGATTCGACACGACGCTCGCTTCTACGTTTGGGATGACCCATACCTTTGGAAACATTGTGATGATCAGTTAATTAGGAGGTGTCTGCCCGACAATGAGGTACAATCTGTCCTTACTTTTTGTCATGCTCATGAATGTGGAGGCCACTTTGGTCCTCAAAAGACTACTAGGAAGGTTTTAGAAGCAGGTTTCTTTTGGCCTCACTTGTTTAGGGATGCTAATGCTTTCTGTAGATCTTGCGATAGATGTCAAAGGGTTGGGAACATATCTGCCAGAAATGAAATGCCACAAAATAAGATCATATTCTGTGAAATTTTTTATGTTTGGGGTATTGATTTTATGGGTCCTTTCCCTAGTTCTTGTGGAAATATCTATATTTAGCTTGCGGTGGACTATGTCTCCAAGTGGGTGGAGGCAAAGGCCACCAAAACTGATGATTCCAAAGTTGTTGTAGATTTCCTAAAGGACACCATTTTTGCAAGATTTGGGGTGCCTAAGGCTCTAATTAGTGACAGAGGGACACATTTCTGCAATAGGACTATAACTGCCTTGTTAAAGAAGTACCATGTCACGCAGAGAGTGTCCACTGCTTATTATCCTTAGACCAATGGTCAAGCTGAGATATCAAATCGGGAAATTAAGACCATTTTGGAGAAAACAGTGGCATTTAACAGAAAGGATTGGAGTCTAAGGCTAAACAATGCTCTGTGGGCCTATCGGACGACCTATAAGACTCCCATTGGTAAGTATCCTTATCGAATTATGTTTGGAAAGGCTTGTCATCTTCCTGTGGAGCTTTAACATAAGGCATACTGGGCCGTAAAGAATTGCAATATGAGGATGAATGAAGTGGGTGAGTTCAGGAAGCTTCAATTGCAAGAGCTAGAGGAACTGCGCTTGGATGCCTATGACAATGCACTAATCTATAAGGAGAAGACAAGGGCTTGGCATGACAAACATATCATGTGGAAGGAATTAAAGCCAGGAGACAAGGTTCTCCTATATCAATCACGCATGAAACTCTTCCCTGGAAAGCTTCGATCAAAGTGGGAAGGACCCTACACGATCTCTAGGATATTCCCTCATGGAACAATAGAACTCTATGACCCTAAGTCTCATGAGCTCTTTAAGGTCAATGGCCATAGAGTTAAACCATACTTTGAGAACATCTCCCAGAATGACGAGGAGGAGTTGGTGCTTGCAGAACCAACCAATTAGACCACTCAAGGGCCATTACGTCAAGCCAACGACGTGAAACAAAGGCGCTTCTTGGGAGGCAACCCGAGGTAAGTTTTTCTTTCCTTTTCATTTAATCATCCTTAGGTAGCTTTTCTTGTTGCTTTGCTTTTGTTTTGTTTGTAAATGGGACTAACAACTCATGAAAAAGCGGAATTGGATTCGTGCAAATAAGAGAATGAGAGGTGCTACAGCATACATGCAGCAGTCGCAGCTTAATGCCGCGGCCGCCGCATTCAGCCGCAGCAACACGCCAAATGCAGCGGCCGCAACACCTTTGCTGCGGCCGCCGCATACCAGTCCCGTGACCTTTATCCCTTTTTCTGAGTTTCTGGAAAAAAAAAATTAAAAAAACCGGAACCTCTCTTTTGAACCCTACATGCCGTCACTATCCTATCACCACCCCATTACCCTCTTCAAAATCCAACCTTCATCCTCTCCATTGTCATCTTCACCTCTCCACCATTGTCATCTTCAACCTCCCTCCACCAACCTTCATCCTCTCAACCAATCCATCACCTTCTTCAACCAAACCCAACCAACCCTCACCGTCCACCTTCACCCTTGCGCCGAATCGGGATTAGATCTGGGTTCCTAGGGCCGCCATTGTTGATCGGTTGAAGGAGACAACCCCTGAACGTGCTGCGCCCGCCGCTGCCTGCTGCGCCCGCTGCATCTTGCTGCGGCCGCCGCATCCTCCTCCGCCGCCAGGTTTGTTGTAGCATTGTGTTCCGGTTGCTCCACTTTGCTTATTGGTTGCTTGGTGCTCGATTTTTGGGTGATTTGTGCTATTGATACTTGTGGTTAGTTTGGAGGATTGGATTTGTTTGATTGGTTCTTGTGGATTTGAGACTTGTATTGGTTTGTTTCTCTGAGTTGTTGATTGTTGCTTATTGCGGGTTTGAGATCTATTGAATATGGTTCGTCAATTGAGAAACTTATCTAGAGGACAGAGGAAGATTTGGGAGAGTTCTGATTCGAAGAGATTTGTGCAAACGAAGTTCTTCGATATTCCGACATTACAAATGTTGGGGATGTTACAGGTTACCCAGTAGATGCTTACTCGTGGGGGCCTAGGTGCTTTTCTGAATTATAGTGCCCCCACCTATCCTGAGTTGGCGAAGGAGTTTCTCGCTATGCTTGAGGTGTCTGATGATCGGGTTCAGTTCCATCTATTGGACCAGGTTTATTATTGCACTTTTGCTCAGTTGAGGGCGGCTGTTGGTATTACTCAGGAGCCCACTGAGGATTGGGCTACTCACGTGCCAGATCAGCAGGTACACGATTTTTGGTATGCAGCGACGGGCTCCGCTTTTGATGGACATCGAGGAGAGTATAACTATAAGTTCGTCCATCCCTGTCTGCGGTTAGTTCACAAGGTCCTGGCAATGGCTTTCAGTGGCCATGGCGATGTGAACAAGGTGCCGGCTAGAGACTTACCCTAGTTGTGGAGTTTTTCTCCCCAGTCCGATATCATTCCGGATTGGGTTGAGATCTTTCTGGACAGCTGCCCGCGGATTCAGAGGAAGACGTCAGGTAGAGTGGGGCTAGGAGGCATGATCAGTCTGATCGCCCGGCGTTTCATTGATCACACTCAAAGCGGGGTCCCTATGTCTGGTGGGTTCACTTACACGGAGGACCAGCTGCGGAGGGCCTATTTGCTTGAGGGCTTAGATGCGAGTGGTTTTATATGGAAGGTAGGACCAGGGGGAGTCCACAGACTGAGGCTACCTAGGGTCCTTCTTTACGACCCTACTGATGATGCTTTTTACCTGTGGGCTGATGCGGATGATGATGATGATGTTGATGAGGAGGAGGAGCAGGCGGATGCACATGATCACCCTATGCCTGACTCTCATGGGGGTGGTGCGCAGTTTGCTGCAGGCCCTTCTGCTGGGCCTAGTTCTTCTTATGATGAGTCCACTTGGCGTGAGGAAATGTTTGCACAGATGCACCAACTTTCGATCCGCCAGGACTCCTTTCAGTACGAGCTCAGCGACTTGGGTCGCAATGTTCATGATATGGCCTCTTCTATAGAGGACATGAGGAGGCAGCAGGAGTACTACTATAGCTTGGGGTGGCCCCAGTTTCCACCCTACCAACCGCCGCCGCCTTAGTGAGCAGTTAGTTTTCTTTACCCTCACCTCGCGTTTATTTGATTTAGTTTTGTTGTCTTTGATATTTCATTGAGGACAATGAAAGATTTAAGTGTGGGGGAAGGAAATTTAGTGTATATAGGTGAGTTTAGTTTATATAGTGCATTTAGTTAGATCATGTTTAAATTTCTGCACACATTTTTATTTTTGAATCATTTCATATTTACATTTTCTGTTTACTTATGCATTGAAAAAAAATCTGAAAACATTATGCATTGCATCCATATGTGTTATTCAACTACCCATCTGGCTTAGTTTGTCCTCTAATTTAAATTTCAGCATGATCATATAAATCCCATGGAGTTCTGGATGTTTTGGCCTTGTCTATACTCTTTATTTTATATGAAGCATTACCTTGCAAATATAATTGAGCATGTATGATTGAGCTAAAGTATGATTGAAATCCTATGAACATGACCCTTGTGAGAATGTTAGCCTTATTTGGAATCATTTATAGTTCTTTTGCTCAATTGTGTGATTTACTCTCCTTGTGTTACTACCTCTTGGCATTGACTTCAGTATCTATTTTTCAAGACCGACTCATATAGTTGTTGCTTGCGGAGTTTATGTTATATCTTGAGTCTTTTTGTTCTAGTTTGTGCATACTTAGGGAAATAAAGTGGAAATGGTGGATACACTTAGTAACCGGGTCTATGCATGACACCCATGTGTATGATTCGCGCAAAACAGTGTTGAAAACTACCCACTAAAAAGGAAGCTTGATCATTGAGTAACCGGGTTCATTCATGACACCCATGTTTGCTACTCGCGTAAGGAAAGCACCAAAACAAATAAATAGAAAAAAACAAAAAAAAAAGAAAAAAAAAAGAAGAAAAAAAAAAGGAAAAAAAAAGAACAAAAGAAAAAAAAAGAGTCACATTTGGCTTATTCTTTTTCTTTATTGAGTCACACAAGTAATGGCAATTCGGTGGAGATTTGGTGATATTGTGGTCAATGTCTATGAGCTTAGTACATTTTGGATTGAGTTGAGAGTTGTATTTTAAAGCCTAAATACATGAGAGCATGAGTGAAACACATATTTCTGGTGAGGTTGGATGATTTCTACTTATAAGCTTTGATCACTTGGATACATGCTATGACGTTTGTTTGCTTGGTTTGTGGTTACACTTGCTATAATGTCGCTTTTTGATGAGGTTGAGACTTGAAGGGATTTCCTGTGGAATGCATTGATTTATGTTCACTCTATCATTGCTTGAGGACAAGCAAAGGCTAAGTTTGGGAGAATTTGATAATGCATATCCTAGATAGGCATTATAGGCATTTTTAGGCTAGTTAGGTTGCATTTAGTTAATGAATTGGAGTTAAAGTGCATCTGACGATTATTTTGGAAGAGTTCGGATTTTTGCGCGAATTTTTGAGTATTTTTACAGAGTTAGATTCGAACACTATTGGGATGCATGATCTTGGAGACTTGAAGAAAGAAGAAGCAAGGAATTGGAGCTGCCTTAAGCTTCTGGCAGCGAGATGATGCAGCGGGACATATGCTGCGGCCGCAGCATACATGCCGCGACCGCTGCAAGGAGCTGGAGCGGCGACCTAAGTGGAACACGCGTGCAGCGGCCGCAGCACCTATGCCGCGGTCGCCGCATTGGTCATCTGAATGTCGCGTTTCGATTAGTGGAACCCTAGTTATTTGTTATTTCATTTTGGTTCGGCTTAAACTTTTAAAAAGGCCGAGTGTTATTAGTTTTCAAGCACTTCGTTTTTTATTCTACGTTCTATCAGACAAATTAGAGATTGAGCGATGTTTACCATGAGGAACTAAACTCATTGGTTCTGTCTGCAATTTGAAGCTTTATTTGGATTGATTGTGAGTTTCTAATTCTCGTTCCTTAATTTCGCTATTGAATGCTTCAACTTCTTTGCGCTTATTGAATTATTGTTTTGTTCTATCTAGCCCGCGCAACTAGTTAGATCAATTCAATTGCTAGGGTTTTGTAAATTCCTGATTGCGAACCTTAACCCAAGTAGCAAACTTATCCCTTTAGGGCTGATTGAACTAATTGGATAGGTAGGAAGTTGGATGTGTTGTTAAATCCCTCTTTAGGGACTACAAATATCTTGGCTAATCTCTGAACTTAAAGCTATCAATTGGGTTAAATCCTTCTTTAGGGATTGTTCGATTGATAAGGGTTTCTAGGACTGATTGGACTAGTAACTATATTAGGTCGGGACAAGGGCATTCGTAGGAAACTTAATAGGACGAGAAGAAGTTACAAGGATCGCTTCAACCAAATAAAGTGGAAAATTGTAGGTAGAACTACTTCTCTCATTTGTTTGAATCACAACCATTTACTTTTGTTTTCGCTACTTCGCTTTGCTTTCACAAACACCCCCAATTGGTTACTAAATCGGCATTTAAATCATACTAGAGCAACAAATCTCCCTGTGGATCGACCTCTTACTTATTGCTATACTAGTTATAGGTTTGAGTTTACTTTGACGGATCAACGACAGGTTTCCCCTCCGTCAGGGGGAAGAAAAAATTAAAATACATAAAGCAGGGGTAAAACGAGGTTTTCATAAAATTTATGGACATTTAACAAAATGGTAGCTTTAGGTAGACATTTAGCAAAACTAATACACCAAAGTGGACATTTCCCCTAAATATTTCTAAATTAAAGTGGTTACTCTTTCACAACTAAATTATCTATTATTTTATTCTTTCACTATATGTTAAAAAAAAACATTTGTGGGGGACAGGGCCATCCCTGGCCTCCAAGTAGTTCCGCCTCTGAGAACTTACCCCTCTTTTGCAATTCATGTACAATTTGTTTATTCATTATCTTAAATAAATTTTGTACAAACACCCGTTCAACTAATAAATTATTTGCAATAACTATTAATTATTATATTAACTTAAAGATTACAATAAAATGATATGAAATAAATTAATATATATTCTTTTAATTTTTATTTTTTTTAAAATCATGTCTTAGGGTTAGTTTGACTTCTATATACGATATTATATGTTTGATGACTTTTACATTTAGAAAATCTTTTACAATTTATGTAGAAACCAGTAAAATCATCCAATCCATGAAATTAGATGTTTAATCTTTTATACTCCCTCCGATTTTTAATATAAGACATTTGACTTTTGTGCATGTGGTTTAAGAAGCTAAAAACTATATAAAATATTGATTTTTTATAAATTTTTTTTATTATAATACTTATTAATAAAAAGTATTATAATGTAAAAAAATTAATTAAAAAAATTAATATTTTATATAGTTTTTAGCTCCTTAAACTACGTACATAAAAGTCAAATGTCTTATATTAAAAATCGGAGAGAGTATATAGTTACTTATAATTAATATCAATCAAACAAATAAATCCGGTGTACTCAACCAAGTTGATTTATTAATTTGGGACACATTTCTCGAGTTCTAATCATTAATTAACAACAATCATAGCGACATATTTTTCATAAACAACAGATAAAACCAAAAAATATATCACTACAAAATATTCCATAAATATAATATAAATTTGAGAAAAATACTATCTAAAAAATAGGTAAAATCTTTCAAAAATATATCCTTAGCTAGAAAATTGGGGAATAAATTGAATAAAATTTTCCTTATGGAAAATTTTCTGATTGGTTAGTACTGCTACAATTAAGGAGAAAGTGACATGTGTCATAGCAGACTTCTCCTTTATTATATATAATTATATATAATACTACATCCGATCCAAAATAAGTGTTGTTTTAGCTCTTGATACAATTTTTAAGTAAAGTAGTAATTATCATTAATTTTATACATTTTTTCTAAATCTTATCATTTATTAAATGCTACCAACTTTTTCAACCATTAAGTGGAGAGTTGAAAGAAAAAGTAGTCAACAAATACAATTTTCAATAACAATTTTCATTAATCAATATATTAAATTACCTAGAAAACATAAAACGACACTTATTTTGGATCAAATTAAAAAGTCTAAAACGACACTTATTTTTGGATCGAAGGAAGTAAATAGATATTACCAATATTGAGGGTGGCTCGGATGTACCCTTACGGTATATCATGTACGCAAATCCGGGTCGTTGATGAGAGGAGATGGAAGGCCATCATTAAATGAGTGTTTTTTTTTAAATAAAAAATAGTGGGACCCACATAAAAAGGCCTCATACACTTCCATTTTTTTGACCCGATTTCGTTGTTTTTAAAAAAAATTTCAATTCCACTAAATAATGTTTCACATGCTACCGAATAATGTTATGTTTTCTTTTTCCATCAAGTTCAGATCAAAATTTACCAATTCCATTGAATAATTTGTCACATGCTACCAAATAATGTTTTGTTTTTTTGTCCATCAATTTCAGATAAAAGAAACCCTCAATCACTAAATAATACTTAAGATTTATACGAATAATGCTTCATATTTCACTGAATAATGTTTCACATTTCACTTTTCATCAGATTATCGAGGATAATTATAACTGTCGCATATTCCCATCCAAAATTTCATAAATTCTATCGAATAATGCACCGGATTTGATGTGTTGAGGTTCAAAAACAGTTTCGGCTTCTATAAACAAACAATCATTAAAGATTCATCGACTAATGCCTGTATTCCACTGAATAATGTTTTGACAAAGATACCCATAAAAAATACTCATCCGTTAAAAAATATAATTTTTTTTAGGTTTTGCATGTTTTTTAAGATGTTAAAAAAATATATTAATATATTACATTTTTTATTATCTATATACTCCCGTTTAACTTATTGATTTATGCTAATATGTTTAATTGACTAACAGCAAAAGAGATATATAATATAATATATCCATATTTTACAAACATCGGTGAAATCTTGTAAAAATATATTGATATCTAACAAATTTGGTAAAATATTACCTTGCATATATTGCTATATTAATATTCTAAAAATATTCGATATCTAACTAAATTGGGTAAAAAACATATATCTCTATATTGATTAGATGGAATTGGATATAAATTAGTAAAATCTTGTCTTGAGTATATATTGCTATATTATATTATTTAATGGAGATAATGCAATTGGTTAAAAATACTATAGTTAAGGAAAAATCGACATATGTCACCAGCGACTTCTCCTTTGTTATATATATAATCGATCCTAAAAATAAATGAGTCTAATGTAGTAGGAAAAAGTAAATCAAACAAGCATCATAACGAACAATTTGTACTAAAAGGTCTAGTGTGGTTCGTACATAGCAGACTGCCATCTTTTCCTTTACCATGACTTTTAGTTCAGTTGCATCATTTGTTTTTGCTCATTTCATTTCATTTCTTCGTTCTGCTACTTACTCATTGAGGTATCGAGATGATATGGAATACAATTGTCCCCATGACCCTAGTAAAACACTTAAGGTACATGACCATTTCTACAAAAGACACGAAGAATAAATATGGTCAATCAATAATGCAAGTCCTAATAATGACACTCCGTGCCTATCTAACACCTAGTATACAAAGTAAACATCCCAATCACAAAACTCGAATCATGAGTAGGTTTATAACTAACCTAGATCTATAACAAAAGACCTACATGATCCCTATAAATAATCAGACAAAAACATCATAAACATCCAAATGTATGCAACATGTCAATCAATAATTAGAGTATTATAACAACCCAAATTAGTCATCTAAACTAGAGTATGATTGTAAAATGGCTGAAAGATTCCCCAAAAGGTATGGTTTCTCTTTGTTTCCCTTTCGCCCTCTTTATTTCATACTTTTTTGTTTCCATCAATGACCATATCAAATGTAATGTGCAATTGTATTACACATAATTGGGTTCCTGCATGCTTTTTTGATGGTTCATCAACATCTTCTCTTTCACTTTCCTTTTTTTTTTTCATCATTTGTATTTTGCTAAGAAAATATAACAATAGTGCCATGAAGTATAACATTAAAAAGTAGTTTCAGTTTAAAAAAAACTGCAAATTGACAACAAACATAAACATTCAAGTATAATTATACTCATATTAAGTATTATTTTAAATATAATAATATTAAGCATCACATTGACATTAAACTGACGATGCACTAACATGAAATGATAGTAATTACACTGCCATGAATAAATATGAGTGAACGCGATCATTGAATGAGATTTCTTGTATACAAATAGAACCTCATCAAATATAACAAAATCACCTGCGAATAACATGTAATCATAGCGGTGAAAGAAAAGGTCAATAAAGTTAAGGGTTGTGGCACACGTGGACAACATATCCACTAACATATGAAGATCCCTATCCACATATATCTCATTCGTGGACAACATATCCGCTAAATGTCGACGATCATCAAGCCCATCAAAATGTGGAAAACCTTACTAGTTCACCCAATGAACACATGTCTCGCGATGATGGACATGATGTGCGCGCAAATTGCCATATTTTCCATCTACTTTTATTTCCTTTTTGTCGATATTTGCATGCATATTGGTTGGGAAAGCATAATATTAGTGTAGTTTATGTTTATTTGCCAATTATAGAGGTCTGCACGAGTTTTTATGTTATTTTGCAGAAATCGAGGCAGAACTGGAGAAATTTGAGAAGAGAAGAAAAGCTGAAAAAGAACTCAAAGTCTACTGAAGAGTCGAAATCGACCATGAGACTCGACATCGAGTAGAAATCTGACACCAGAAATTGAGCCAGAAGAAGAACAGAGCATGTCGACACAGACTGGTCGATATCGGCATAAGTGGTCGATATCGATTGCCCCAAATCGAGTGAATAGATAAAGTTCGAGTGCAAATCCGAGGTCGAGTAGAACTGGCTCGAGATAGAAGGGATGGGGTCGATATCGACATGATCTGGTCGATATCGAGTGCTGCTACAGACAGATCCGACGCTGTTTTTGATAGAATTCTATCAGAAGGAATTTTCTTCTATCCTAACTCGATATCTTTTATCTTTTATTACCAGACCTTATATCCTTTATGGTGAATTGATATTTACCTAAAGTGATTTAGTTATTTACTTTATTTAGTTTTATCTTAGGAATAAAGATAGATTTTCTTATCCTTGGATAGCGAGGTTTGAGATCTATAATTAGAGGACATTAGGGCTGAGTTTATTCATTTCAGTTTTACACAAATTCAATCATTCAATTACACACACATTCAATTTCAATTACAGTAGAGAGAGAGAGAGGCCGAGTGGAGTAGGAGAAGCGTGAGCGGAAGGTTGCTTTGTTCGGTTATACTTTTTCGTTTGCAATTTCAATTCAAGTAGTTTCTTTTCAATGATGATGATGTCAATGATGATGAGGTGCGAGTAGTTCCCTTACTTCTAGGGTCGGGGTGAGCCTGATGATAGCCATGTAAGTTTATGCATCAAAGGTATGATTTTTATGCGATTCCGTCTTCTATCCATATGCATGATTCTTCTACGAAAGTAGTAGGGCGATCCTTAGTTGCATTATTGAAGCAAAAGCCAATCATATTGTGAATTTGGATTAATTATGAAATTGGATAGTAACTCTTAGGGTTTATGCGAGAGCCTCTAAATCAGCTAATTGTTGGTAACGAAAGTTATTTGATGGAAAGGCATCATATTTCATGATTTTGGCATAAGTCTTATATGGTTATCGTTGTGGCATGAATCCCCGATCTTGGAGGTCTTTAAGTTTATTGAAGTCTATAAAATCTGTGTTTTTATTCTGTCCATCCTTCCATCATCATTTTTACTTTATTCGGACACTTTTCCGACAAAATTTGGTTAGTTTACAGTTTCTGTTGAAGACTCAAAATCGACTGCAGAGGTCGATATCGAGTGACTGACCCGATATCGAGTACCCTAATCGACGTCGACTGTCTGTTTTGTCTTCTGCAGGAATTTGTTGGAAATCGACTAGAACTGTAGTCGATATCGACTGATCTACTCGATATCGGGTGGTCTTCTGGAGTCGAAATCGAACGTGACTGCAAGCTTAGGAACCGCTGACATATCTCATCGTGGATTCAATCCTGAATACCCTACTACTACATCAGCAGGGATTCTTATATTTTATTTGCTTCGACAGGGAGTTAGTTTGGTTTGATATTTTATTTGATATTTGTTTTCGAACTAGCATCCCCCCCCCATACGAACAGGACACTTGGCACTAAGTCGAGTGCCATGGGTCATCAACTAACAAGACACTTGGAGAGAGACATGCTAGGACAAACACTGAACTCTCCTATAAATAGATGAACGGGCTTCATTCTCAAGGGTCGAAAACGATAATCTCTAATGGCTTAGGTCGAGTTCCTTAGCTTTGAGCGCCTTTTTCCAAGCAGGATTAGTCTCGACTAGCGAGGACCGATACTTGATGTACTCCAAGGAAGGAAGGTGGTCCGCGGATTGCTCAAGCTCGGATCGGCCCAGGTTTTAGTATGCAGACAGTAATCTCATCACACGTCTCACGTAAGCCCGATCACCCGAGGTCACCCGCATTCTACTTGATCCCGGAACCCACTGGAATGAAATTATAAAATCGGGCTTCATCATTGGCACCGTCCGTGGGGACTTCTCACGCTAAGAGGTAATTTTAGATCGATGAGGACTATCTACTGTAATGTTATGTGTTACTTTCCTAGTCTTTTACTTTGGCATGTAATATTGTTTTATGTGTGTATGGACATGTATGTGTGTATGATGACTATACAGGTATTATATAGTGTATGCTATATATATGTGATGCACTATTAGAGTTGGTCTCGACTGAGTAGAATTGAGCTATTTAGGCTTGATCCTCTAACGAGATTAACTAAGTAATAGTGGGGTTAACACATATTATATAACATATAATATATAGTATATGTATAGAGTATGATAAAGGGGAGATACTAGATTTGGGCTTTAGGCCCAATGTCTGGCCCAACGTCTCGGCCTGTGTTGAGCTTGGTAGCCCATGGACGCCGGATCCTACCACTTGCCTTACCTTGTGTGAAGTGCTGCATTTTGGAGGCTCGGGCTTGACCAAGCTATATAAGCTTCTTTCCTCCGTACTGAGCAACCATTCAGCTTCCACACTCTCTCACTCTCCTCACAAACGCTCTACTAGGGTTTCTAGGGTTTGAGGTTTCTCAGCTCTTGCCGTCGGCTTGAGAGCGCTCGGAGAAGAAGGTTGCTGTTGGTATCTGTGGGAAGGTGGTTAGAGCTCCGGCGTCCTTCTGGGTGGCCGCTCTCCTGTGCCTTCTGAGATCTAGGGTTTGAAGATCGAAGCCTTCTTCGATCTTTGGTTATCCCATACAGGGGGCTTTCTCTTCTCCTTTTGTACTTCTGATTCACATGCATGTTAGATCTAGGGTTGTTTACTTTCATTGTTTGATCATCCCTTGTACAAACTCTCTATAGTGGATTCGGCCAACTCTTGAGGCCCCGTGGATGTAGGCATTTATGCCGAACCACGTAAAATCGTTGTGTTCGTGATCTTGCTTGTGCTTTCTATTTCGATCTTGCGTTTATCGTTTACGATCGCCTTCGCTTCTGCTTAAACCGATTTCTAGTTCTCGAAACTTAGGTTTTACAACGTGGTATCAGAGCTTAGGTGTCCCTCTCTTGATTCTCTATATCATTCTTGATTTTCAGAGATAGGGATTGGACGTAGGGCTTCGGACGGACCTAAAAAGGCGACATCGCTGGTCCGAACCCCCCCTGCGTGACGTACCACACCCTTATTTGATAGATCTAGGTCTCTCTGTGCTTAGATCGTTCTTGGTGCTTCAGATCTGCTAGTTTTTCTGCTTTATGCTAGGCTAGTTCCCTTGGATCTGTTTTTCCGCACTTCTGATTCAAGTTATTTCTTGAATCTTTGATTGTTACCCTTGCTTATTTACTGACTTCGTGGTGTTTCTTGTTCACTTGCAGGTACAGTGTGCATAAATGGGTGATAAAGGTACATATCTAAAGCCCTTCAATGGCCACATAGATTTTGCTATGTGGCAAATTAAAATGAAGGCAATTCTCATCAAAGAAAAGTGCTTGGTTGCTATAACAAACAAGTACCCAGATGACACTTCTAAAGAAAAAATCTACGAAATTTATCAGCAAGCCCAAAATGAGGTTATGCTCCGCTTGGGTGATGAAGTTGCTCGACAGGTGCTTATTTTTTACTCAGATGATAAGCTATGGGTAGGTTTGGAAAGTTTATACATGGTAAAATCTCTCCCTTCTCGAGTCAACTTGTTTAATAAGCTTTTCAATTTCAAAATGGATGTTTCATGCCCTCTTTCTGAAAATCTTGATAAGTTTTTAACTATTTTACAAGATTTGCAAAGATGTGGTGATAAAGTTGAGAAAACTCAACTGTGTGTGCTTTTGTTGAATTCTTTGCCTGCTCAGTTTGATACTTTTAAGGATGTTGTTCAATACAGTACTGATAAATTGGATAAAAAGGTTATCCTTGAGTCCATTATTTAGAAAAATGAATCTCTGAAAGTTTTTAAAAACAAACATGAGCTTAGATTTGTAAATAAACTTGACAATAAGGATGAAGTGCTTATTGCTAGGGGTAGATTCAAAGGCAATAAGAATAATAACAACAACAATAAGCCTCCTCAAAAGGATTCCAGTAAACCTGAGACTAATCAAAATAGTAAACCTGATAAATCTCACTTGTTGTGTACTTACTGCTCTAAAACTGGTCACATAGAAAAACATTGCTTTAAGAGGAAAAAGGATGAAAAACTTGCTGGTAAAAAACCTAATGTGTCTGTTGTGCTTGAATCCCATCCTTACAACACTCATGAGGTTCTTGCTTTGTTAAATTATGGTGACAGTAACTCCCGGATCTTAGATTCTGGGTGTACCATGCATACCACCTTCCATAAATCTTGGTTTTCTGAACTTAAGTGCTATGATGTGGGTATTGTCATGCTTGGTGACCATTCTGTGCTTAAGATTAAAGGTGTTGGTTCTGTTGCCTTAAGAATGTTTGACAATGTCATTAGATTTATAAAGGATGTTAAATGGGTTCCTGATTTAAAAAGAAATTTACTGTCTGAAAGTGCCCTTGAGGAATTGCATTATGATGTGTTCAGTTCTGATGGTGTTAGAATTGTGTCTAAGGATGGTAAACCTGTGATGAAATGCTTGAGAAAATCTGGTCTTTATGAACTAATTGCCTCAACTGTCATCAATTCTTCTGCTACGCCTTCACTGTTGTTGACAAGTCTCTGTCCTTGCATGATTCCATGTTGTGGCATGTTAGACTAGGTCATATTGGTAATAAATGTCTAGAGCATTTGCATAAAACTGGCATCATACCTGCTAAACCATGTTCCATTGACTTGTGTGAAAATTGTGTTATAGGCAAGCATACTAGAAAAGGTTTTAAGTCATCTGCTCATGTTTCGGCTGCCCCTCTTGATTATGTTCATTCTGATCTTTGGGGCCCTGCCCAGGTTTCTACTGTTGGTTTTAAAAGGTATTTTATGTCCTTAATTGACCATTATAGTAGGAAAGTTTGGCTCTATTTTCTTAAAACAAAAGATGAAGCTTTTGAAACCTTTAAAATCTGGAAAACCATGGTTGAAAAGGAAGCTGGCCTGCTGTTAAATGTTTAAAAACTGACAATGGTCTTGAGTTTTGTAATTCTTTGTTTGATGCATATTGTAAACAACATGGAATAAAAAGGCACTTGACAGTTCTTGGCACCCCTCAGTAGAATGGTACTGCTGAGAGGATGAATAGGACTCTTCTTGAAAAGGCTAGATGCATGCTTATTTCCTCTGGTTTGAAGCATTGTTTGTGGGGTGAAGCTGTTATGACTGCTGCATATTTGATAAATAGATCCCCTTCTTCAGTGATTGACTTTAAAACTCCTTATGAATTATGGTATAAAAGAAAGCCTAACCTTGATCACATTAAACCCTTTGGTTGCACTGTATATTCGTACATAAACCAAGGTAAACTGGATCCCAGGTCACAAAAGTGTGTCCTTCTAGGGTATCCTCAAGGGGTTAAAGATTATAAAACAATTGTGAGTAGGAATGTCATTTTTAATGAGAATGAGTTTCACTTTAAAATGTTGCATGTTCCTACTGTGCATGACCCTAACCTGCAGGTACACAATGGTGATCAGTTCTATGTCCCTAAGGACACTGATCCTGGGACTGATGATGAGTTTGATACTGATTATGCCTCCCCTCCTATGAATCTTACTTCTTTTTCTCCTCCCTCTCCTTCTTCTGTGATTGTGCCACCTCACCAATTGGGTGGGGCAGTACATGAACCTGTTGTTGAATCTTTTGTGCCTTCCTCTTCTGCTTCTCCTATTTTTGTGAATGAGGATGCTTTTGTTGAATCTATGTCTACTTCTGGTTCTGGTTCCTCTAGTACTTCAGTAGCTGAAAGACATGATCTCACTGATTGACAGTTAACTAGGGATAGGAGTCCTAGAACTGTCATTCCTAATAAAAGGTCCATTAACAACATTGATGAGTTTGCTTGTTTAGTTTCTGAGGTAGTTAAAAACTTTACTCCTGAGACTTATGAACAAGCTATAAGATGTGCTAACTTTAAGAATTGGAAAAGGGCTATGAATGAAGAGATTGAGTCTATGAAGATTAACAAGACCTGGTCTTTAGTTGCTAAACCTGAAAATGCAAGGCTTATAGATTGCAAATGGATTTTTAAGCTTAAAGATGGTGTGTCTAAATCTGATCCACCTAGATATAAAGCCAGGCTTGTTGCTAAAGATTTCACCCAAAGAGAAGGTGAAGACTACAATGAAATCTTTGCTCCAGTAGTTAAGTATAAAACTCTTAGATTATTACTTGCTATGACTGTTGTGCATGATTTTGAATTAGAGCAAATGGATGTCAAAACTGCTTTCTTGCATGGTGACTTGGATGAAACTATATACATGAAACAGCCCAAGGGCTTTGTTGATTTTGTGCATCCTAACTATGCTTGCCTGCTAAATAAATCTATCTATGGTCTTAAACAGTCTCCAAGACAGTGGAACATTAAGTTTGATATATGCATGCGATTTAGCTTAGGTTTTAAAAGAAGTAAGTTTGACACATGCTTGTATTTTAAAGGTGTTAAAAGAAATGGTCCTGCTGCTTATGTTCTCCTTTATGTTGATGATATTTAGTTGATTTCTAAATCTAAAGATTGCATTCTAGACATTAAAAAGAACCTGCAGAAGCATTTTGATATGAAAGATCTGGGTATTGCCAAGAAAATCTTGGGAATGTCCATTCTTAGAGATAGACAACATAAAAAATTATGGTTGCATCAGTGTGATTACATTCATAAGGTGCTTGATAGGTTTCATATCTCTGGTGATAAAGTGAATAACATTCCTTTAGGTCCTCATCTTGACTTGACTAAATCCAAAGATGTTTTGTCTTTTGTTGAGATGAAAGCTATGAAATCTATTCCATATGATGTTGTTATTGGGTCTGTGATGTACTCTATGATCTGCACTAGACCTGACTGGGCTTTTGCTATCAGTACTCTAAGTAGATTCATGTCTAATCCTTCTGAAAAGCATTGGTTGTCCATGAAATATCTGTTGAAATACTTGCTTGGCTCTGTTAATCTGTCATTGCTATATTCTGAGCATTCTTCTGCATCTGAATTGCATGGCTTTGTTGATGCTGACTATGCTAGTAATAAGGATACTAGAAAATCAATTACTTCCTATGTGTATACATGGGCAAGTAACTGTATCTCCTGGAAATCTCAACAACAGCCTATAGTTGCATTATCCTCTACTGAAGCAGAGTACATTGCAGCTACAGAAGCTTGGAAAGAAGCTATCTGACTGCAAGGTATTCTGAAAGAAGTAGAAATGAAGCATTATACATATGTGTTGCATATAGATATCCAAAGTGCTCTGTATCTTTGTAGAGATCCTATGTACCATGAAAGCACTAAACATATTGATGTTAGGTATCATTTCATTCGTGAAAAGGTTGAAGATAACATCATTCATGTTAAGAAAACTGATGGTAGAATTAATCCTGCAGATTTTGGCACAAAGATTGTTCCTCATGATAAGTTTGTGTTCTGCAGGAACTTCCTCCACTTGGAGGAGCTTCAGTGATCTCTGTATGATGTGTGTGCTTGGGCTGAGGATGGACCTGGCATGAAGAATCCACTTATTTGTAGCGTCTGAGTCTGCCCAGTGCAAGACTTAGAAAAGTAGAGGGGTGTTTGTAATGTTATGTGTTACTTTCCTAGTCTTTTACTTTGGGATGTAATATTGTTTTATGTGTGTATGGACATGTATGTGTGTATGATGACTATACAGGTATTATATAGTGTATGCTATATATATGTGATGCACTATTAGAGTTGGTCTCGACTGAGTAGAATTGAGCTATTTAGGCTTGATTCTCTAACGAGATTAACTAAGTAATAGTGGGGTTAACACATATTATATAACATATAATATATAGTATATGTATAGAGTATGATAAAGGGGAGATACCAGATTTGGGCTTTAGGCCCAATGTCTGGCCCAACGTCTCAGCCTGTGTTGAGCTTGGTAGCCCATGGACGCCGGATCCTACCACTTGTCTTACCTTGTGTGAAGTGCTGCGTTTTGGAGGCTCGGGCTTGACCTAGCTATATAAGCTCCTTTCCTCCATACTGAGCAACCATTCAGCTTCCACACACTCTCTCCTCACAAACGCTCTGCTAGGGTTTCTAGGGTTTGAGGTTTCTCAGCTCTTGCCGTCGGCTTGAGAGCGCTCGGAGAAGAAGGTTGCTGTTGGTATCTCTGGGAAGGTGGTTAGAGCTCCGGCGTCCTTCTGGGTGCCGCTCGCCTGTGCCTTATGAGATCTAGGGTTTGAAGATCGAAGCCTTCTTCGATCTTCGGTTATCCCATACAGGGGGATTTCTCTTCTCCTTTTGTACTTCTGATTCACATGCATGTTAGATCTAGGGTTGTTTACTTTCATTGTTTGATCATCCCTTGTACGAACTCTCTATAGTGGATTCGGCCAACTCTTGAGGCCCCGTGGATGTAGACATTTATGCTGAACCACGTAAAATCGTTGTGTTCGTGATCTTGCTTGTGATTTCTATTTCGATCTTGCGTTTATCGTTTACGATCGCCTTCGCTTCTGCTTAAACCGATTTCTAGTTCTCGAAACTTAGGTTTTACATCTACCTATTCGGCTTCGATCAGATTCAATTTTCTAAAATCATTTTAGATGATTGAATAACGGAAGAAACTAGTATATGGATGTATTTGGGGATGCGTAAATCAATTTATAAGATCTCATTTAGTAGCAAATCTCGAAAGCATGCAACTGGGTAAACTTGTCTCCCTAAAAATTATACTTCCTCCATGCCCTTTTTGACCCCTTTTATCATTATTAGGTATTTTGGGAGTTCATATATAGTATTTTGATTATGCTTTGCACGAGTGAAATCTAAGGATGCATCCCTTTTGCCCCCTTTTGACCTAAGTTATCGCCAGGAGGTAAGTAGATGTCATTAGAGGTTAATCTCTGTAGATAAAATATTAATGCCATGTATTGGGCCTAAAATGAAAGCATCGATCTCAACCATGTCAGTAGGGTGCAACAAGACAGGCTTGAGTCCGCGGCTTGAGATTATAAATCATAGCATATATACATATACATGTGTATTTCTGTCATCACGAATTTCCAATGAAAGATTGGAACAAATGCCAAGATCAACAGTCACGGGCAGAAGAAAGCAAGCACGACAGGTTTGTACCATTCGTAGAAAACACAAGGAAGAAGAACTAGCCACCATTCAAGGGATCCGCTCGCGTCCATTTATCACTCACCTCGAGCCCGCGGGTTAAATCTCATCCCTGCAAGGACATTGACCACTGCGGGCGCCTCGCGATGAGCTGCAATGAAAGATCGGGGTGCTTAAAATGTGAAGGCAGGACCCCGATAGGACTAATTAAAGAGCTTCGATCCTCCGCGTCTGACTCATATGATAGTTCGAACCGCTGGATGACGCGTTCATCACCGACGATCACAACACTACAACACTAGTAAGTTGATGGCCGGTGTGAGTGTCTTGCTTCGATCTTTGGCAATTGGTTGTGAGTTTGCATTAACAAGATAACATCAGTTTATCATGCCCCAAAATTAAAGAGCTACAAGCAGTGAACACGAGACTGGTATACTAAGGAAAGATGAGCGAACCTGCGGGCGAGGATAAAAAACTTAAGAAGAAGACTTTAAAGGGCAGGAGTTGGTTGCACACTATAGTCGCTCGCATTGAGAAAGAAATTGCGAGATTAGACACAAACAGTCGGGGAACTTCTAATTCAGAATGACGAGATCACTCGAGGCTCATGAGATTGAGTTGTAGCACTAGCACGAATACTTCTCGCAGTTGGTAGAGACCCATCGATGAATGAGCATAGCGCCCGCAAGAGGTAGAAGAACGGTGAAAGGTT
Source organism: Persicaria maculosa (assembly GCA_963922045.1). NCBI lineage: Eukaryota > Viridiplantae > Streptophyta > Magnoliopsida > Caryophyllales > Polygonaceae > Persicaria > Persicaria maculosa. The sequence goes on along the minus strand of OY998265.1, from coordinate 25,530,126 downwards.
CTTCCTAGCTCTGTTCATTCGCTTGCAAAGGTTTAAAAAAGGTTTTGTCACTAACCCAATGAAATGTGTGATGCTCGCTTGTGTGATGCTCGAGCTCCATAGTATCGTAGGTCGGGAGGTTTAAGTGGATGATAATAACTTCTTCTTAGAGATATGCTCGTTCCATAGAAAATTGCATATTTGACGTGGCTTTAAATTAAACATAGATTATTATTTGTTGGTCACTCGAGCAATTGAAATAGACGCTAGCTTGAGGCCCAATGTGTGCTCTCAAGAGGTTAGATACAACCCTTGGAGCCCTTCGTTTACTCACTCACGTATCTTGTTAGCACACTGGAGCTCATCTCATCGCTCGCGTAGCTTATTAGCACGCTGGAGCTCGACTGACCGCTCACATAGCTTGTTAGCGCGATGGAGCCCATCTCATTGCTCGCGCAGCTTGTTAGCGCACTGGAGCCCGTCTCATCTCTTGTGTAGCATATTAGCATAATAGAGCTCCATTGATCGCTCACGTAGCTTGTTAGCGCGTTGGAGCCCACCTCATCGCTCGTGTAGTTTCTCAACACGCTGGAGCTCGACTTGTCGCTCATGGAGTGCCTCTTGGTGGTAGTTGTAAGCTCTTGGAGGAAAACTCTACTGAGTATAAAAGTAGGTCCCTCTACGTAAGAGAAAGACTTTGAGTATGAAATAAAGTCCCTCCACGCTGGAGCTGACCTAAAACCTGTCGTTTGCGAGGGGTGCACTTAGAGCTGACCCAAACATATCGCTCGTGCAGCCTGTGGATGTGTCTAGGGTCAACTTAAACTTGTCGTTCACACAACTCGTGTTTTTGAAAATAGTAAAGGGTAAAAGTACTTTTGTTTGAACTACGAAAGACTTGATTCTCTTCCCAAGAGATACATAGGCAACCCACTAAAAGATGGGTGCTGCCCAGAACAACGAACTTACTTCAAAAGTTTGCACCAAAGACCAGACACATTGAGCGCTCCTTTGCGAATGGATATGAACGAGATTCAGGTGCATACGAGGCATCGTTTTAATCGAACCCCAGTTAAGTCATGACTTAACTAAGGCTCGATGAGCTATGACGAGCACTAACATGAAATGGTAGTAATTATGTTGACATGAATAAATATGAGTGAACGTGATCATTGAATGAGATTCCCTGCTATACAAATACAACCTCATCAAATATAACAAAATCACCCGCGAATGGCATGTAATCATAGTGGTGAAAGAAAGGTCAATAAAGTTAATTAAGGATGGTGGCGCATGCAGATAACATATCCACTAACGTATAGAGATCCCTATAACCACATATCTCATCTGCAGACAACATATTTGCTAAATATCCGGGATCCTCAAAGCCTATCAAAATGTAGAAAACCCCACTAGTTCACCCAATGAACACATGTCTCACGATGATGGACACTTGGCACTAAGTTGAGTGCCACGTGTCATCAACTAACAAGGCACTGGGCGAGAGAATTGCAAGGACAAACACTGAACTCTCTTATTGTTAGATAGGAGGAAATCGAGTTCTTCAAACAAATATATAAAATATATGCAAACCAAATCATAGCCTATGCAAATAATTACAAGACTTCCTCCCATTGTAGTAGAAGGGTAGTCAGGATCGATCCACGAGGAAGCAGGTCAGTGGGATCCTAGTAGCGTTGAAAAGCTCATGTCTTCGGTCGACCAGAAGCTCGATCTCGACCTTGGTGCTCGATTTTGACCTTGGCTGTCGATCCTTTCTGCAACAGAAGACCTGCAGAGACAAAAACAAGCAGTCGATATTGACTAGGAAGGTCGATATCGATGTTTGTGCAGAAATCGACTAGCTCAGAAGATTGCCAGTCAACACAGGGGTGGTCGATATCGATGATATGGGTCGATATCGACCTCAGCAACAGGAACTCTGGAAATCGATGTCAACACAGAAGACTGTCGACGAAGCAAAATGGTCGATATCGACTAGTAGGGTCGATATCGATGTTGTTCCTGCAAAGTTGTTAGCTTTTGACGGCAAAGAAAGGCCGAAGACTCAAGGATGAATAAGGAAGCAATGGACAGAATAAAGGCAGTGTTTTTATGTGTATATATATAAAAATGCAACTCCTAGGATTAGGGTTTACCACAACGTTAACCAATGCATGCGATAAGGAAAATAAGACGAACAATTGCGCTATTTCACCCGAGGGACGAGCTTTCGCTGTACACCAACTCTTAGGATTACTCTTGCAAATAAACCTAATTGTCTCTACCAATTTTATGTTTAGAACTTAAGTTGTTAACATGAATCCCTTTTCTATCGATTAAGACTAAACATAGAATCGTAGGAGATGATATAGACACAACGATATCAACATCTAACACATATCTCAGGCACGCATGGCTAACGTCGGGCTCACCCCGACCCTAGAAGCTTTGGGAGACTACTCGCACCTCATCGTAGGAAACATCATTGATTGAAAGGAAATTTGCATATAATAACTCCGAAACTTTACAACTCAACGTCGACTCTCGCAAACGCCAAACCCTAAAGCTTCTCTCTAACTCTACTCTATTGTATGATTGACTGTGTAATTGAATGTTTGAATGCCAGCCCCCTAGGGCTTTATTTATAGGCTACTAATCCTTTCTAGCCAAGGATTGTATCTTCTATCTAAACTATAAACTCTATCCATACAAGTAGGATAGATCTTTTATTCTGGTAAATATCTAAAACAACTTAATAAATCTTTAAGGTAAAAAGTAAATAACTCTCAGCTGTATTCTATCTAATATTACAAGATAATTCGTGGCTCTTGAAGATAGAATAGAAATCTGCGTCTTGAAAAGCGTGTCCAACCCGTGTCGAAGTATGGTCGATATCGACCAAACAGGTCGATTTCGACCTCTTTGTTTCTGCTCGACAGGCTCAACTCCAGTCGATTTCTAGGACTATGTTGATATCGATGTTGGGTGATCGATATCGAGTGTTTTTCTTCTGCTGGTGTTCTGGTCTGTCTCGACACTCAGAAGTTGTGTCGATATGTAGTCGATATCGACCATGTGGGTCGATTTCAACCTCTTCTCAGCTTCACTTGGCTTCTCCGTTTTGACTCCAACTTCGCTCGAATTCCTACATAATTAGATCAAAACTTGTGCAGACTCTATTTCTTGCACGTTAGCTCATTCTTACACAAGTTTATATTATTTTAAACCTTTATTTTAGGAATTGAATGAAATAAGAAGTCAAAAGATGCAATAAAAAGAGGTACAAATATGTACATCAAAACACCCCATACTTAGACTTGCTTGTCCTAAAAAAATAACCAAGCAATAACCAACACCTACAACACACCCTTTAAGTCTTCGCCCTTTTCAAAAGCAACATCATAAGTAGTAGCAAAGCAAAGCAAGTGAATTTAACGTCATAGCACATATATGGGCGATCCATAGGCATATGCAATTTTGATCCAACCTCACAGGGATAATGTGTTTGCACTCAACTCTCATGTGTTTAGGCTATGAAGATCAACGCTCAACTCAATTCCATATACAATCTCATAAACATTGCAATTTATAAGAATCCACTTCGCAACCAATTATGAAAATGCAATAAGAACCATCAGAAGGACTTTCGCTCAATGGAAGACTTCAAAGAAGACTCCATTCGGCGGGGTTGTAATGGGGCTTGGTATGAAAATAGAAGGTATGGAATTATTTGGCTATGTGGTGCTTATAAAATTCGGGAATCAAGACTCCTAAACTTTATCACTACTATATCCAAACCATAACTCTTACAATGTTGCACTTTCCAAACTCAATCTTCCATAATGCTCATCAAACCTTCTTTCAAACCCTAATATTGTCTCAAAAATATAGACCTTGTATGAAATAAGTAAAGAACTAAGGAATTTGGCTCATGCACAACATATATATATATATATATATATATTCTTTTTTTTTACGAAAAGAATAAAAATAAAGGTGCATTTATATGGTGAGCCAAGAATCCTTTTACAAAATATGACAAGATGCAAATATATACCATCCCATAATTTCCTTTGCTCAAAACTAGACAATATGCACTTTTCTTTCCACAATGCATCATTCCAACCAATCTAAGTCTCAATTCCCAAATGGGGGTCAGGCTCAATTCGGCTAGGGATAATTTTGTGGAGTTTGCAATAGAAGGCTCAGGCTAATATTCTGGCTTCAAGCAGAGATAATGCACGGTAGGTAAATAGAGGATAAAAATGGCTTAAAAGATGCCTCCATCATTTAATTCTCGTAAACATAAACATATATATGCATTGGCTTTGAATAACTATCACAACATTTAGAGATGCATAGGAAGAGTAAATACAATCAAGAACGCAGAGGGATTTTTGATGTTCTCTCTGTAGGCCAAAATTCTCACAAGGACAATTTTTGTTGGATTTGCTTTTTAGCCTATGATCATATGTGCTCAATTTCATCACAAGTTCACAATCTACATAAAAACACTACTAGAATTTTGTTCATAGACATCGGGTATAAACCGATGTTAATAAAAAAAAAATTCGACGTGTTAGTGGGTGGCGTTAAAGATCCCAACTTTAGCACATCGGTTTATACCTGATGTCTTTAATAATTTATAACATCGTTTTTCTTTTTTATAAGGACTTGAATACATGAATATAATTACGTTTTGATTTATTCACCTATTGTTAAACCATTATTATTTTGCATTTCTGGCCATTTGAAGATTTGTAGGATAACCAAAAAGTTCACATTAACATCGCTATTTTTTATAAACCTGATGTTTTACATTAATATACACATCGGTTAGGAATTATTCAATTTGTGCGTATTCTTTTTTCATGTTTAATTTTTTATATTATTTTATATAAATATAATGGACCATATTGAATATTTTAAAAATCAATGTTATTTATATATTTTCAAATCATTTTTTATATGAAAAACGATGTTTTGGCATTTTATAACATCGTTTTATATCACAGTTTTGATATATGATGGGTTTTAGAAATCAATTTTTATCTTTATGATCGACGTATCTATAAAGATAGACATCGTTTTTTTCTCTCGAGTCAGATGTTTTTCATCTAATACCCCTATTGATCTATATTGTGACCCTATTTTGGCTAATAGAAAATTAAACATTGTGAAAGATCAATACATACATTAAGTAATGACTATTACAATGTTCTAGATTGCAATAATTCTTGTACATTATGTTCATGCCAAACATTCCTCTTAGCTAACTAATGGCATGCCTCTTTCATTGTAGAGCTAAAAGTCCTTACACCCTTTTGCCAGCAATGAACCTGATAGTGAAAATGCTCTGGATGTTTTCTGCCTTCTATTCACATTCTCCACTCTGATATTTCATTTGGACCCTCCATTAGCTTTCCTTTGGAGCTTCATATTCATCTGAATAAGAGGAAAGTGCTGCAGACCCTGCAGATACAAGCAACCAAAGACTGTTGCAGTTAACTTTTCCCAAATCTTACCAAGAAATGTCCCAGTAAGTCAGAGTGAAATAAATGCATTGACTACTCCCCAATTGACTCTAGGGTAAAGTCATAATTTAAAACTCTTTCATGATTCAACACGTACATTTTTTGGACTATAAACATCAATGTATAACATTTGATTCATTGGAGTGCATAAAAATAATTAAATGGTATGAAACTTGTGAATTGTCCCAGACATGCATGTTTTGGACACAAGGTGAAACTAGTTTCGTAAATAACAGATAAAGCTTTCAAGTTAATAGCTATCGGTGTAACTTCAATATATTAATCTCATCTCATTAGGAATCATACTTGTAAAAAAAAATTAAATCTTCACATGAAAAAATGTTGTTACCTAATATAAGCTTGAATCATCTTTACTTCCAACCATAGCCAGTAAACTTGAGCGAGGAAGATCCAACAACAGTTGTATCATATATAGAGCAGAATCTTTCTCAAACCACAAACCCTGTAAACACGTAAACACAATGACAAAATCAGCTTGATCACACATTTTTCATTTATACAGTCAACCCATTTGTTCAGAAGACACAAGTCCATGGCTAGTTTATTTATTTAATCCATTTGTTCAAACTTTGGTTCCTTGTAAGAAAAGCATGAGATATCTCTGAAAAAAATAATGATGGATTAGATAATTCTCCTTCGTCAATCTGTTCAGCATTTATTAGGAATGAATATGTCAGCAAGCAATCCTTCATCCATCCGATCAACTTGCTCAGCACTTGACTTACCAGGGACCCAAATTTGCTAAGCAGCTGTAGCAGCAACAGCTGTAGCAGCTGTAGCTGTAGCAGTTGTAGCAGCAGCAGCTGTAGTAGCTGTAGTAGCAGCAACTGGGTCACAAATTTGGCAAAAAATGAATTTTCGTAGCTATTGATGAATCCAACACCACCTCTGGGGAACCCAACTGTGTGATGATAATGACGGCCTTCGTATGTGGTGATGAAACTGTGGGATCTTCGGAGGATAACTCCACCCTTTTCTTCACTGTGCACTTGCTATTTGTGCGGCAGTAATAGCTCCTGCCAGCATATATATCAGATTAATAATGCATCCATCATTGACAGGAATTGAAATATTAGTATGAAAAATTTTTCCTAGTTGAATTTGAAAAGTGCCTGTATCAGCATAAACAAAAACATAAACTAAGAAACCAAAAAAAAATGAGGACATGATTGTTTGAAATAATCCTAGCAGAAAAGGCAACAACCCACTATCCCCTTCTTATAGGTTCCCAGGGTAGGACAAGTTATGAAAAAATTAATAAGTGCAATTTTTTCGTATCTCCACTTACTTTTAAAGAATCACAATTTTTTAGGTAGACTTCCGACATCTTTTCAAAGTTAATGATACCACTTCTTTAATCTCGCAATTTCAGTAGGAGTGCTTTTGAGAACAGAAAAACAAGTAACAGAGGGAGTAAAACAAAACAAAAACCATGATATACTAATACCTGACAACAATGATCGAAAAGAACTCGTTGGTTTGATTTTAAAGTCTCATTTAATGAAGTGAATGGTTTTGAGAACAAAAAACAAGTACCTTGAAAGAGGCCATTAACTCACATTTTTCTGATATTTGGTTCCAAGACAAAAATAACACAAACCTAACAATCCTATTTATAAGATAAAGATCTCAAAGTCTGATCCTAGGAATGTACTAACTATTAATAACGTCCTTTGATGTGGATGAGAGAAGATAAGAACATTACCTAATCAGCCTTTGTTGAGAAGAGAGCTTCAGATTGCAGCCTATCAGACCCCCTAAAGAATAACTAGGAAAACTTGAAACATGCAAAGAAAATCAACATCAAGAGCAAGTGAATCGAACCCAAGGAACTCTAAAAGCATCCATCAATTAAATAAGTCTCTTCAGCCTAAGCGATTCACTACTCTAGAACCTTTGTCTGCTTTCTCTATTTTTATTTACAGCTTCCCAATTTACATTAAAAAAGAGGACACTCATTAATCACTCAAATAGAATTAAAACTCAAATAGAAACAAATAGAATTGATTTTCAATCCTTATTCGCTGCCATGGGAATTTTTCTCTTCAATCCTCAAAGTAACCTCAATGTTTATTTCGGTTAAGCAAAAAGCGAAAGCAAAAAGGTGACATCTATCCCTTGGCAGCTACATTAAAAAATTTATAAAAACGACCAATTCAATTCCAAAAGGAAATTGATAAACAATCCGAACGGTACTACTGCACCGTTTAACAATAAATATTGACTAGACACAAAGCAACAACTTTTACTCACTATGCAAACTATATTCGATTTCAGAATATCATATCTTGATAACATATGCATCAATCCACATCTAACAAGAGCCAAGAAAGAAGGTTAAAATTTTAATCTGGGTAAAAACAGATGTATAAATTAGGAAATTCTAGTATTCTACTATGTCATAAGGGCAGTGAACTTTTATCAATAGTATAGCTATCACATAAAGAAAGATAAAACTGAAGCGCCTATACTGTAAAAAGAAATCAGCCAGAAATCACATTTTTGGACTCAAGGAATCCAACTAAAAAGCATCCTAACCCTCTGATATATGTGTGTGTGTGTGTGTTTTGTCGTTGGTAGGATCAAACAGATTCAGTATTTTCTCCATGTAAAGCTGCATCATGTAAAATAAGCATTGTCATTTATAAGTCGTGTCCCCTCTCTAAGACATCCAAGTGTGTATGTTTTACCTATTCCTGTTTGTCCATACGCCATAACTTTGCCATTGTAACCATCCAAAACACTCTGCATGATCAAAACAAAAACAAGCAAGAAATCATTCTTGTAACCTAAACATGAGAAATTGAAATTCAGATTTCTTTGAATCTACAAATGATTGACACTGATATTGCACCATAAAAGATTACATACTACAATAATCTGAACCTAGCATGGTAGCCTGGATAAAATGATCAAACATATACCATATAAATCAAGAACCATGAACCATAAATAAAGAAGCCTAAACCAATTTGAACTCTAAATCAAAAACCCTAACCCAATTTCAACCAAAAGAGGAGCAAAATTATAGAATAGGATGTTTACCTTCTCAGGGAGACGCGCTCGTGCACTTGGGTAAGCACGGTCATATGGTCAAGGTCCTAGTAAACTGAACTCGGTGGATCCAAGCACTAGCGGGAAGTCCCGGTGTCAAGCTTCGACAACCCTAGCCTGAGAGAGAGAGAGAGAGAGAGAGAGAGAGAGAGAGAGAGAGAGAGAGAGAGAGTAGTGAGCAAATATGATTAGGCAAAGGCAAGGTACATCGAGATTAAGGTGAGACGGAGAATGACAATCGAGAACCAAAAGGACAGAGGCACAATCTCCATCTTTCTCCATTGTTGATGCTTCCTTCTTGTCTGAGCAAGTCGTAGCCGTCGCAACCAGTGTGAAGCGAGGCGACTCACCCACCTCCTCGACCGTACTTCCAATCTTCACCTGTGCCCAGATATGAACCATCGTTCTCCATTTTCAAACCTTTGCCCAGATCCGAACCATCCACAAGCGCTAGATCTGAGGCATGGTTCTTCACCGTGGTAGTCGGAGGCGCCATATCTGAGGGCGATGAATTTTCTTCTTCATTGTCACGTGGAGGAGGGAGGTTAGGAGGATACGAGAATAGATAAGGGAAAAGAATGAGAGGAGGAGAGGAAGGAGACCATGGGGTCCGGATTCTCCGTGGCTGCGGGTATGAGTTTTCAGACTGAGAGAAGGTTGAAGATGAGAGAGGCCAACTGAATAAGAAGAATGGACAATAGTATAAGGATGAACTAGGGATTTCAAATTTCAATTTGGGGAAAATTTGAGTTTATGGTTGAAATTTTAAGTGTTGGAGGGAATCACAGATTGAAAATTTTATAAAGTGCATTCACTCTTTTTTTAAGTGTTGCGATCTGACTGAAGCATTTGGAGAGATCTCTTTTACCGCCTCAAATTTTGACTAAGTGTTATACGCGCGCTTTTAAAAAAAATTAAAACGAATTTTTAACATTGTCCAAAAAGTATGACCGAAGTATCAAATCTCAATCACATCGATAATTTTCAAAACGATGTTAAAACTATTTTTAACATCAGCCGTTTTTTTACCGATATAAAAGACCTAATGTCTATGAATACAATTCTAGTAGTGAAACCATTTTAAGAACTTAAGCTAAACCATCCAAATATGTCAAAGGATTTACATGATCAAGTCAGCTATTGAGTTTTCATCATATGACATCTAAGTAGGGTTTAAAAATAAACTTTAAAAAGTAAACATGCATTTTTTTGTATTTTTGACATTTTAAAAAAAAATTTGGATTTTTTTGACATTTTTTTATGAAAGTGAAAACTAAGAACAAAAACTTAAACATGAATGCAATGCGAAGAAGAAAACCAAGTTATGACCATAAGACATGTTTTTCCCCCACCCCATACTTAAAATATACAGAGTCCTCACTGTATAAAAAGAACAGAACAAGGGTAGAGAGAAACTCACAGCGCAACCTGCGGATTCAAGTTGATTTCATGTTAGGTCGATGCCAGAAGTCGATGTCAAGGTCAGTGGTCGATGTCGACTGCATTTGTTGAAGTCGAGGAAAAAGGTGAAGTTGAGGGCCGCCAGATGGTGGTCGATATCAAGTATAATGGTCGATATCGACCTCTCCTTTTTTACTCCTGAGTCCTCGATGTCGACTCCAGGAGATGGCTCGACCCTAGGGTGGTCGATTTCGACTGCCTTGCAGTAGCTTCTTTTCTTCTTCGTCGTTCTTTTTGCTTGGCAACCTGAAATCTTTGTTAGAATTATAGATAAAACCACGAATTATCAAAGTAATTAAAACGAAACCAATTTTTTTTTCTTAAGACATAACATTCACAATATGTTATAACCCTCAAATATCTACTCTTAAAACAACTTATAACATATATATATATATATGTATATAAATACTTTATAGAAATTATCATTTATATTCATAAATCAGAAATAATATAACAATAAAATAAACTAACCATATTTAAATACAACCCAAAGCAATAGCCCAAACTTTCTCTCTTTTCCCTTTAGCCTAGCCCGGCCCAACAACCCAAAAGGGAAACCCGGATCCTGACAGCCCAAACCCATACCCTATTCGGATCCAATTTTAACCCATTCCTTATAAGTGAACCAGTTCCCCATTTCATATTAGAAAAAATAGTCAACCGAACCCATGGTTAAAACAAAAGAAAACCGGACCCCTATAGCTACTATTCATCATCCTCTTCATGCCTCCTTCTCCGCCGTTTCCAGCCTCTCGCTCTCGCTCTCATTTCTTTCTCTCTCTCTTCCCGACAGCCAAGAACAAGAAAAGGAAATAAAACGAGCCCACGGAGAAAGGAAGGGAGATCGAGTGATCACCGATAGGATTTGATTTGGGCACATCGGAGGTGCTCGGGCTGTGTTGGGGGCTTGCCGGAGATGGAATCCAGGGAGCTCTCGGCCTAGGAAGGGAGAAATGATCATAAAGGGGGGACCTTTATGGAGTATTGGGTCGAAAACGAGAGAGAGGATGCCTTACCGATTTCGAAACCGAAAACAGGGAAGGAAGAGAGAAGGTGGGCTCGGACAGGGCCTGGGTTTGGTTCGGTGCTGCTCGAGCTCGCTTGGGACGTGGGAGGAGGTAGCTGCTGCTGCTGCTCGGATGCGAAATGGAGAGAAAGATGGGATCTGCTCAGCTGGTGCTCAGAAAGCAGAGGACAGGGGCAGCGAAGCTGGAGGCGCTTGGGAGCGCTCGGGGCTGCGCTCGAAGAGCCGTGAGTGGTGCCACATCTGCAGCTTGGTGGTGGCTCATCTGCTATGGCTACTACTTGAAGAAAGGGAGGGGAAAGCTAGGGGTTATTGGGTTGCGATGTCGGCAAAATGGAGGGGATGAGGGTGGTGATGGGTTGTGTTTGGTGCTGTTCTAGCTAGGAAACAAGGAAACGGGTCTGTTTGAATTCAGAATAAAGGAGAGGGTGTATTTGGTTGTTTGCCCAACAATTGAGGAAACAAGTCAATGAAGGAGGGAGATTGAAAGAGGGGTGGTTTAGCCAAATGAGTGAAAGAAGAGCTAGAGAGGGAGATGGTGTGAAATCAGATCAAAGGGAGGGAGGAGAGTTGGTATTGGGTGTGAATTAATACCTTGTGGTCCCAAGTAAATTAATACCCGGAAAATAATACCCGAAAACCCGCTCACTCGATCTCATCCCGACTCATATTCAAATTTTAAATCAAAATCTCGAACTCGAAATAAAATAATGAAATCCAATTAATATTTTTGAATCTCGGAATATGAACGCGGAAGAAAATTTATTTAAAACTTTCAATTAAATAATGTCGGAACTCACTTCGAAAGATTTTGAATAAATCATGTTGGAATAACTTGAATCTATCTAATAGAGTTTATCTTTAGGGATATATTTATTATAGGTAGATTTATCTATAATAAGATATAGATAAAGATATATTTATGTAGATTTAGATTTATCCCTTTAGGCCTTATTGATATACTTATCCTAACAGGATTAGAATTAGGTAAGGCTATATAATCTCCTACAGGCCTACCCTAGAGGCAATCCAATTTTGTAACCCTAATCTGTTTTCGTCTCCTCTAATACAAAACTGGTTCTCTGCCCGTGGACGTAGGTAACACACCGTTGCCGAACCACGTAAATCTCTGTGTCTTTCTTCGCTAATTTCATTCTCGTTATAACAAACTGGTATCAGAGCGAGGTTGTTGATTTCCGCCGAGAATGAAATCTGGGTCTGTAGCAGTAGCTGATTGTGGCAATACTTCTGAGGAGGATATTGTTCTGTTAGCTGATGATCACACACACAGGGCTGATGTGTGGTATCTTGACTCTGGGGCATCCTATCATATATGTCCTAAAAGGGAGTTGTTTGCAACATATAACCGTGCTGATGGGGGCAATGTATCCATGGGGAATGATGCTCTATGCAAGGTTGTTGGGACTGGCTCAGTTAGGTTTCGGACATATGATGGGAAATTTCGCACATTGGAGGATGTCAAGCACGTGCCATCCATGACGAAGAATCTGATATCCCTAACAGTGTTAGACGACAAGGGGCTCAGGTACACAGGTTATGGGGGAAAGTTGCGTGTGTTCAGAGGCTCTGATGTGGTTCTGCAGGGAGTCAAGCGGGGAAAGGGAACTTTGTACACTCTACAAGGTTCCTTAGTTACAGGTGCTGCAGCGGCTGTTTCTGCTGGGGTTCAGGAAGCTGATCTGACCAGGCTTTGGCATATGAGGTTGGCTCATATGAGTGAAAGAGGGATGCAAATTCTCTCAAAAGCATATCTTCTGGGAGGCCATAAGGCCCAGAGCCTTGAGTTTTGTGAACATTGTGTGTTTGGGAAATTACATCGCAGCAAATTTCCTAAAGCAGTTCATCAGACAAAGGGCACGTTGGATTACATCCATTCAGACTGTTGGGGTCCTTCACGTGTTCAGTCCTTGGGCGGTCACAGGTATTTTTTGTCTCTGATTGACGATTACTCTAGGATGACTTGGGTATTCATGATGAGGCATAAAAGTGAGGCATTCAGTAAGTTCAGGGAGTGGAAGACTCTAGTAGAGAATCGGACTGGAAAGAAGGTCAAGAGGCTGCGAACTGATAATGGTCTGGAATTCTATTCATCTGAGTTTGATGGGTTCTGCAGAGATGAGGGCATTGCTCGGCATCATACAGTTAGATACACACCACAGCAGAATGGTGTAGCAGAACGAATGAATCAGACTCTTTTGGCGAAAGCAAGGTGTATGCTTTCCAATTCAGGCCTAGATAGGAGATTCTGGGCAGAAGCAGTTTCAACGGCTTGTTATCTCGTTAATCGGAGCCCACACACAGGTATTGACTGCAAAACACCTTATGAGGTGTGGACTGGTAAGGTTGCTGACTACTCTAATCTGAGGGTTTTTGGGTGTACTGCTTATTATCATGTTGATGAGGGTAAGCTAGAGCCAAGAGCTAAGAAGGGAGTCTTCATGGGCTGTGGTACTGGAGTGAAAGGGTACAGGATCTGGTCTGACAGCAAGATTATACTTAGCAGAAGTGTAGTCTTTGATGAGAGTTCTTTGTTAAATTCTAGGAAGAAGACCAGTGATGCAGTTGAGAAAGAGGCTGTTGCTGAGGAGGTGGAGTTGGACTTCACTCCATCTGAGAGTCAGCTACCTGATTTGGTCACAAACCAATCATCACAGTCAGGTACTATTGAGTCAGACACTGCTGAGACAGAGGCTATACCACTAGACACGGGAGCAGGTGGAGCGTCACATCGCAGTATTGCTCTAGATCGGCCAAGAAGGGCTGACATCAGACCTCCTGCGAGATATAGGTCTGATGAGCTGGTGGGATATGCCTTGCAGGTGGCCGAGGAGGTGGAGGATGATGCTCCGTCCACCTACAAGGCTGCTATTTCTGGACATGAGTCAGCACATTGGCTTGCAGCAATGGGAGAAGAGATGGAGTCTCTTCAGAAGAATCAGACTTGGGAGCTTGTCAAATTGCCTGCTGATAGGAAGGTGATTACTTGCAAATGGGTCTTCAGGAAGAAGGAAGGACTATCAGCTGCTGAGGGTGTTAAGTACAAAGCACGAGTAGTTGCAAGAGGATTCAATCAGCGAGAGGGAGTAGACTACAATGAGATTTTCTCACCAGTAGTCAGACATACTTCTATCAGGGTGCTACTAGCAATGGTTGCACATCAGGATTTGGAGCTTGAGCAACTAGATGTGAAGACAGCTTTCCTACATGGAGAGTTGGATGAGGAAATATACATGTCTCAGCCAGATGGTTTTCAGGTTCCTGGAAAAGAGAACCATGTTTGCAGACTGAAGAAGTCTTTGTATGGGCTGAAACAGTCACCAAGGCAGTGGTATAAGCGATTTGATAGTTATATGGTGCAGCTGGGATACAACAGGAGTCCATATGATTGATGTGTTTACCACAACAGTGTGGATGATGGTTCACGTATTTATCTGGTGTTGTACGTGGATGATATGTTGATTGCTGCTCAGAACAAGTCAGATATCCAGAAGCTGAAGGATTGTCTTAGTGCAGAGTTTGATATGAAAGATCTGGGTGCTGCTCGAAAGATTCTGGGAGTAGAGATCTATAGAGACAGGAAGCAGAGAAAACTCTTCTTATCTCAAGAAGGGTACATCAAGAAGATATTAAGCAAGTTTGGAATGTCTTCGGCTAAGTCTATAGATACTCCAATGGCGTCTAACAGCAAGCTGGGAATGTACACACTTCAGACTGAGGAGGAGAAGGAGTACATGTCTAAGGTCCCTTATGCCAGCGCAGTGGGGAGTCTAATGTATGCTATGGTCTGCACTCGACCAGATCTAGCATTTGCTGTTAGTGTGGTAAGCCGCTTTATGGTTCAGCCTGGGAAGGAACACTGGCAAGCTGTGAAGAGGATCTTTAGGTACCTCAGAGGCACTACTGATGTTGGTCTGTGCTATGGGAATGATACAGAGTGCTTGGTTGCTGAGTTTTCAGACTCTGATTATGCCGGCGATGTGGACAGTAGGAGATCGATGACTGGCTATGTTTTCACTCTTGGGAGTTCTGTGGTGAGTTGGAAAGCAACTCTACAACCTACCGTCACTTTGTCTACCACAGAGGCAGAGTACATGGCGTTGACAGAAGCTGCTAAGGAGGGAATCTGGCTTAAAGGCTTGGTCAATGATCTAGGCCTACATCAGGATCAGGCTTTAGTGTATTGCGACAGCTTGAGTGCAATATGCTTAACCAAGGATCAAGTTCATCATGAGAAGACGAAGCACATTGATGTCAGGTACCATTTTCTGAGGAATGAGAAGAGAATCAGGGTGAAGAAGGTGGGAACTGCTGATAATCCCGCTGATATGTTCACTAAGCCAGTTCCAGAGAGCAAGTTCCAACATTGTTTGGACTTGCTTAATATCACCAGCTGTTGAGTTGCTCTGCGGAGCAATCTGGGTCCTCCTACGAGGACAAATCTGAGGTAGAAGAACGTCTGGCACTTGTCATGGTGCATCTGTTTCTGAGAGGAGATTCTGGTACATCCGGCATTGAAGCGCATCTGGTACATCTGGCATGGCATTGCATCTAGTACGTCTGGCGCTACAATGCGGTTGGTACATCTGAGAGGATTCAAGTCAAGGTGGAGATTTGTTGGAATAACTTGAATCTATCTAATAGAGTTTATCTTTAGGGATATATTTATTATAGGTAGATTTATCTATAATAAGATATAGATAAAGATATATTGATGTAGATTTAGATTTATCCCTTTAGGCCTTATTGATATACTTATCCTAACAGGATTAGAATTAGGTAAGGCTATATAATCTCCTACGGGCCTACCCTAGAGGCAATCCAATTTTGTAACCCTAATCTGTTTTCGTCTCCTCTAATACAAAACTGGTTCTCTGCCCGTGGACGTAGGTAACACACCGTTGCCGAACCACGTAAATCTCTGTGTCTTTCTTCGCTAATTTCATTCTCGTTATAACAAATCCAATAACTCGAGGACGGAAATTTTTAAAATTTTCCAAAACCTTATAGTCCAAATCCCAATTAAATCGATATTAAATCGAAATTAATTCTTAATTTATATAAGATAACATTTTAAAATCCCGAGTCTTTACAGATTTCCTAAAATATGGAAAATGACATATGTTTCCTTGATAGAAAATAATAGTTTACGTTCAACCACAAGAGAAAGTCGAGAGGCCATGCTGAAGGAACTTTAAACTTTCAATGATAAGATTGTTTAGCTCACAAATTATTTATTAATTTCATACGTACGTAAACGAATAATGGTGATGAATCATTCAAATAAAATTGGGAAATTCATGCATCAGGTACGCTATTATGACAGGTTTTGTCACAAGGGTAGGCACAATCGATCTTTTGAAAGTCGTTCCTCTCGAAATACCAATCCCCTACTGCCTGCCATATTTGCTGCATATATAGGATTCAATCTATTAGCTCTAAGTTAAAAACTAACTTGATTGTTCTTATATACTTAAATGATTGAATACAGTACATACCGTAGAATCTAAAACCGGAGAATCACCCCTTAGCCAAGTTTCTTGTGTTCCTGATTGACAATGACAATAACACGAATTGATGAACATCCCTCTTGTTGTCGAGTTTCCCAGTATTGACAACGCACTCAAAAACTCTCCTCTATAATCTAAAATATTTAAAATAATCAATATAATTTAATAATTACATACATATCATAGCAACCTTGACTATATGATTGAATTATATATTTTTTCATAACTCGTAAAACAAGTATATATATATATATAGAGGTTGGGTCATGTGTTAACAACTCTTACGGTGTTAAATGTTAACAAATCAATATTCGGCAAAATTTATCAAATATTCATCACTGTCACTCAATTATTCATCAAAGCTTTTGTTAAAATTAATCAAATATTCATCACAGTCACTCAAATATTCATCACAGTCACTCAATTATTCACAATTTTCCAAATATTCATCACAGTCACTCAAATATTCATCACAGTCACTCAATTATTCACAATTATTCACAATATCCACCCCCAATCCTGTAATTGTGTTACTGTGATGAATATTTCTTAAATGTTGCCGAATATTTGGGAAATTGTGAATAATTGAGTAACTGTGATGAATATTTGAGTGACTGTGATGAATATTTGATTAATTTTAACAAAAGCTTTGATGAATAATTGAGTGACTGTGATGAATATTTGATAAATTTTGCCGAATATTGATTTGTTAACATTTAACACCGTAAGAGCTGTTAACATTTGAACCGCATTATATATATATATATATATATATATATATATATATATATATATATATATATATATATATATATATATATATATATATATATATATATATATATATATATATATTTCTTGAGGAAAAAAGAGGAAATTGAACCTTGCAAAGTCTGGAGTTGAGAGGAAGAGCAGTTAGCAATGTTAAGCTTGCAATTATGCCATGTTCCATGGGGATCAGCCACACCCGGTGCTAGTATGTTTTGTACCTGAATATATTATTATCGAGCATAAAATCAATTTAAAAATCTACACATTATCTTCTACAACTTGCTTGAGTAGCTTCTATACCTACATTACTGCTAAAGTTCGATATGAAACTAATTAATGGATTCAAATTCGTATGAGCTAGTGCAATTGCACTAAAAGTCCAACATATAAGCATAATAATTGATGTTCCAAACTAAAATCAATTCGAAATAGGAGAAACAACCAATATCATTATATATTAAGCTTGAAATCTTTGTTTTATGTAAAAATGTTGGAAGGAAATCAAATCTATGTCAAAAACTACACACAAAATCTAAAAATCAAACAAATTAAATGTGTCTATACCTGCCAAGAATCATAGGCAGCATTGAGAAGAAATAGAGGTGTCTCCATCCCTTGTGCTGCGTATTGTGGGAAAAAACACTGCATCCACATTATCACTTATATATTGAGTTTAAACTTTGTTTATTATTACATATAAAACTACTACTTTCGTGCTTGAACCATTGATTAATCGGTGAATATTTATTAACTGTATGTAAGTTTTACCTAGTGTAACATATACATAAATTTTTATGAGTAAATACGTACCAAGCTGGAGTTGAATTTTGAGGTACATGATGTAGGCAAGTTCTTCTCTGAACCCTGTAACATAAGAGCAAATTAAGATGCAGACGAGTTCTATATTCAAAAGTGATTGTCAATGAAATGATCAGTAGCCTGTCAATGTTAAATATTGTTCATATTTTTACTTGATAGTCAATATATGACAACACATCTTTGCATTAGATAAACCGATTGAATATTAAACATTTAAACATATGCAAATTAAGAGTGGGAGAATATTTGCTTACATGGGTAGCAACCACTTGGCTGAAAAGTTGCTCAATGTGAGAATCTCCTGACACATCTTTCCTGTCATGGATATATGATCATTCATTTATAAAATTTTATATAATCATTCAATAAATACTATACAATAAAATAAAAATTAATTTGCCAAATGAAAGAAAAAAACAATTGATTGAAAAAGGTAAATAACATACGCGTCAATGAAAAAGCCGGCGTCGGAGAGACATTTGATAGTGGTGGAGGTGGGGAGGAGACTTCTAAAAGAGTCGCAGTGCAAAATGGTTGTCAACCCTCCTGCTGAACATCCTGCCAGAAGCACCTATATGATAACATTTCATTTAACACAAAAGTTAAAAGAAAATTTGTACGCACTAGAGTTTCTTAATCCTAGATTGGACATATTTATGAAGACGACTATTTAGTAAAAATTCATGGATGGATAAAGGCATACAGATTGAGAGTTGCTCATGCCATTGTCGAGAAGATCATCCATAATGGCACTCCACACCCTCTCTCCTCTGTAATAAAGCTTCGTCGTCTGTTATTCATATACAATTGACATTTAAAATTTGTTGAATTTACAACCTAATGAATTGGTGCAAAATATGAATCATGTTATGATAGATTAATAATTATAAGTACAGGATCAACAAAATCCACATCTCCGGTGAATGAAGATCCATCACAATATCGAATCTTCACCAGATTCCAATTATAGAAATCTGCACATTGCACGAATATATATATATAGGAGGGTTCAAGTGAGAAGGAGTCCTTCCAGTAAGAAGGAAAGAAGCCATTTGATTGGTGGAAACGGATCTATTTTATTTATTATTAAAAAACCCTCACGCGCTTCATGTCTCTTCCATTTCTCTTCATAAACCCTGGTTGCCTCCGCTGCCTTCTTCCTCCACCCACTCTGCCTCCCTTTCTTCCTTCTCCGCCCCCTCAAACGTACAGGTGGCTTTAACACACCAATACGAGTGTTCAGGAACCACGAACCAACGATCAACTACCCGGACTCACAAGCGATGAAGATGTACTCCAACCTGGTGAGGCTCGGTAGATTCGAGATCATCGTCGGAGTTCGAGAGGTCGGATTCTTGGAATTCAAAGTGATGATCGACAGAGTTGGAGTCACTACCTTCTTCGCCGTTGCCACGGAGCCTCCGACTTCAGCTCCACTTTCGTCCTCCTTCCCAACCTCTGTTCGACTTCCTTCCATGGACCGCCACTGCCGCTGCTCCTGTGGAGCCTCCGGACCATCTCAATAGAGGCGCTCTTGTCGTCGGGTTGTTGGCCGATGACGAGCACTGCTGGTGTCAAAGGGAGGAAGACATCTTGTTCGATTCGAAGGGAGGAAGACGTCACTACTACTGATTTTTTTCAATTGCAACTTACAATTACATTTTATTACAGAGTACGAAAGAGGGATTTTTGCAGATTGAATAGGCATACGCCATTGAGCATATGAAAAGATAATTCTTTCATGCTAATGCGAATTGTTTCGGTCTGTATATTCCAATTGCATTTTCAATTTTACACTTTATTACAGTAGCTTAGAAATTTTTTTGTGTGTAAAGTTGTAAACTAGTCACCGTTTACAATTGCAAACTACCTTAGAAATTCTTTTAGTGGGGAACGAATTGATAATAAGGTGATGATGAGCAATGACTTTTTCTCTTTCTTTATTCCTAGTAAAACCAAGTGGTTCATGGTTTTAATATTAAGTGGTTCAGGGTTTTTATACTAAGTGGTTCAGGAGTTTATACCAAGTGGTTCAGTGTTTTAATACCAAGTGGTTCAGTGACTAACTAGAGAGTGGTTCAGTGACTAAAAATAGATTGGTTCAGTGACTAAATAGAGATTGGTTCAGTGACTAAATAGAGAGTGGTTCAGTGACTAAATAGAGAGTGGTTCAGTGACTAAAAAATTTTATTATTTGTTTTGGGAGAGTGGTTCAGTGACTACATAGCACACATGGTGATCCAGCTGGCCAAAAGAGTTCAATTAATCCAGCCCCATGCGTTGTTGCTGCTTTTGATTATTGGATCTAGTGGATTCGTAGCTTCGATTTGATCCTGTGCTTCGTCGATCTCTTTCATCTGTTTTTTGCCGGGTTGAAGCCGAGAGGTCAGAAAAAAAATAATAAAAGTGTCATCAACCATGGGCTATACCGAAAGAAAGAGATGAGTAATTAAATCACCCACAAAACTTCGAGAATCAACAAATTGCTTAGAGCTGGAGGGATCAGTGGAAGCTTCTCCTTTACCCCCTTTACACAGTTGGCTCCTTTCTTGTTTTTATTGTGGCTTTGATTTGTTTCTTTGGCTGTTACTAAAATGGAACAATCAATTCAACTAATTAAATCACCCACGGAACTAACAGTGGAATCTCTCTTTATTTTATTGGTTTATTTGATTTGTTTCTTTGGCTTTCATTTGTTTCTTTATTTGTTTGGTTCAGTGACTAAATAGAGATTGGTTCAGTGACTAAAGAGAGATTGGTTCAGAGACTAAATAGAGAGTAGTTCAGTGACTAAATAGAGATTGGTTCAGTGACTAAATAGAGAGTGGTTCGGTGACTAAATAGAGAGGTTCAGAGACTAAATAGAGAGTGGTTCATTGACTAAATGAGAGTGGTTCAGTGACTAAATAGAGAGTGGTTCAGTGACTAAATAGAGAGTGGTTCATTGAGAGTAAAAGGGCTGAACCACTGAGAGTAAAAAGGGCTGAACCACTATGAATAAAAGGGCTGAACCACTAAGAGTAAAAGGGTTGAACCACTTCTTGGTAACTTGATGAACCACTTCTTGGTAACTTGATGAACCACTTCTTTATAGCTTGTGAACCACATTTTTTTTTTCAACAAAACATATACAAAGTGGGTGTCTATGTGTAGATAAAATTAAAATACACCCAAAAATATATTTTTTTATATTTTTTTAACAAGTGAAAATGCCAAAAAATAATTTTTAAAAGTCCATGTAAACACTTTTCATATGTGCGTACATTGTCTAATTAATTAGTAAATTTTGTTGATTTGCGGGTGCAATTAATTAGCGTTACGTGTGACAGTGTGGGTGTTACTAATTAATTTGGGTGGGTGTTACTAAGTAATTGGGAGAATACGCGTGTCTCGTATTTTTAATTTATTTTTGGACACATGGACCAATCAAATTACTTCTTTTCTTCTCATCGGTAGTATACTTCTCACCCGAACCCAACCCTATATATATATATATATATATATACGTACGTATGTATGTATGTATGTATATATATCTATATGTATATATATGTATATACATATACATATACAGGGATGCGCTCCGGTGAAAACCAAAATTGCGGTAGAAACCCGTGAGGACCGGCTTTTTAGCCCGGTTCACTTGCTTTATAGCCCGGTTATGAATAGAACCGATCTATAAAGTCATAAATTTTAGCCCGGTTTTGAATAAAACCGAGCTATAAAGTCACTATGTAATTTTAAAACATTAGCTTTTTAGCACGATTTTTCGGTTTGACCGAACTATAAAGTCACGTGTTATTTTAAAACTGGATTTTTTAGCACGGTTTTTAGGTTGAACCGAGTTGTAAAGTCACCGTGTGATTGAGGTTTTTAGCACGGGTTTCAAAAAAACCAAGATATAAAGTAGTCCTCACGGGTCTTTACCACAATTTGAGGTTTTCACCGGAGTCAATCCCTACATATATATATATATATATATATATATATATATATATATATATATATATATATATATATATATATATATATATATATATATATATGTAATGGTTCAAATGAAAATGGTTCTTAAAATGAAAATCCATCTTAAAATGAAAATAGTCTAATTTGGATGTAAATGGGCCTAATTTAAAGTAAATGGGCCTAATTAAATGAGTAATAGATAAATGAGCCTAATTAATGTGTAAATGGGCCTAATTTTATGGTGTAAATGGATAAATGGGTAAATGACCCTAATTATGAGATAAATGTCACCACCTCTCTCCTACTTTCTATTTCTACCAATATCGCCCTTATTTCAATTATAAAAATTATAGATTTTAGCCCGTAATTTTTTTTTGAAATAATATTATAAGGTGCATCTATAAGATTACAAAATGCAACAAAATATGCTACATCACATTTCTTGTCTTTATTTTAAAAAGTGAAAAATATGAGATTACAAAATATAAAGTGAACAAATAATACAATAAAGATTATTATTAATGAATGTGCATTTTCCTAATGTAAAGTAAGTTTCCTACCAAATATTTTCTTTATGGGTTGCTATTTTTATGGCGGTTTTGTACTTTAATGCGACATGTGTCATTAAATGTCTATTAGCTCAAAATGGTATAACGATGTGCCCATGCACAAAGGTTCGAGTTCAAAATCCCACATAGGCTATTTATTGCTGTCTTCTTTTTGTTCCCGTTCATGAATAAGATTATAAAGTACAATAATAAAATGATAATGTGCACAAATAAGATGATATAATGCATATATAACATTATGGTGTGCAAATATAACATTGTGTTGTGCAAATATAACATTATGTTGTGCATATCTAATAATATAATGTTACATTGTGCACATATAATATTATGTTGTGCGAATATAACATTATGTTGTGCAAATATAACTTTAAGCTGTGCAAATATAATATTATGTTGTGCAAATAAAATGATAAAGTGCGAGAATAAAATGATGATGTATGAATAATAATAATATTAAGTGCATGAATAAGATTAAGAAGTGCACAATTAAGATTATAAAGTGCATAAATAAAATGATAAAGGGCATAAATAAGATTATGAAGTGCACACTTAAGATTATAAAGTGCATAAATAAAATGATAAAGTGCACTTTGATTTATTAGTTATGCACTTTAAACCCTGATTAAAATTACGGGTTAAAATCTGTAATTTTTTCAATTGAAATAGGGCAATATTTATAGAAACGAAAGTATGGGGAGGTTTTTTTGTAATTTTAGCATCTCTTAATCTCCTTCCTCCTCCCGTGAGTTGCTACAGTACCAAAAGAGATCGGAGATTGGCCTATGATTTAACTAATTAATAAAGACAAGCATATGTCTAAATTCAATCCGTGTTGATACGCCTAATCTTCTCTATGAGGCCGATTTCTCTCTATTCTATCTCCTCGAGCTTTGTTTTTTTAATCTCTTTTGGAATTCGAGTGTTGAATTGAAAGCAAATTTCAGATGTTGCAAAGCAGTGATTATGAAAACTTCAATTAGTCTTTTGCTATCTGACGGAATAGGTTATTACAAATTCAGATTTACTCATCAGGTGCGAATTTTTCCAGGCAATTCTAATTAATTGAACACCGATTAATCCATGGAGATTTCAATGGCGTCCAAATTACAAGTTGCTGATCATCAACAGTTGGGAATCGACCAATTGTGGGAAGTGTTCACATGGCTGAAATTACAGTGTACGTTGCGATCAATATCTTTATTTTAATTGAATTCGGATTTCGGAACCAATTAGTTGATTCGAATTAAAGAGGCTCACCGGAACGCAGAGGTCACCGGAGAAGTGAGCGTCGGCCAAGGAGCGATAAGGGAGGTCGGGGAGTAAGTGGTTATCGGTACCGCCGGAAATGGAGGAATTGCAGCTGTCGACGGCGGTGACGGTGGAGGAATCGGTGGAATTGGCAGCGGCGGAGCTGTCAAAGAAGGCATCGGCCATCATCTCGTCGCCATTAGGCAAGTCTATTAGGTCCTCGACGAAGAAATCTGGTGCCTCCATTAACAACGCTTAAGCTACAGCGAGAGAGAGAGGAAAGTGTCGGCTGACCGGAAGGAGAGAGGGGGAGAGGGTTAGGGAGTTCAGTTGGGCCGGGCTCAAATTTTTTATTTTAAATCAAGCTCGTTTTCATTTTAAACCTTATTTTCATTTTAAACACCATTTTCATTTTAACCACACCCTATATATATATACATATACATACATATACATATACATATACATATACATATATATATATATGTATATATATATATATATGATCATTTGTGCACATGTCTTAGGGTGTGCACTGTGCACAAATATTATTCGGTGAAATGTGAAACATTATTCGGTGAAATTTGAAGCATTATTCGGTGAAATGTGAGTATTGTTTAGGGGAATGTGAAACATTATTTGGTAAAATTTAAAACATTTCATATAAATTGTAAGTATTGTTTAGGGAATTGAGGTTTCTTTTATTTGAAATGGATGAATAAAAAAACTAAATATTATTCGGTAGAATGTTATAAATTATTCAGTGGAATTGAGACGTTTTCATCTGAACTAAATGAAAAAAAAACATAACAGTATTTGGTAGAATGTTTCACATTTCACCGAATAATGCTTCAAATTTCACCGAATAATGTTTCACATTTCACCGAATAATATTTGTGCACAGTGCACACCGTAAGGGGTGTGCACACCCGATACATACACACACACACACACACACACACACATATATATATATATATATATATATATATATATATATATATATATATATATACATATACATATACATATGTATACACATATATATATATAGTATGTATATATATATGTCCAAGATTAAGTACTCTATAATATTAAATGTAGTAAGCATAACTTCTAGATTTTCTACGTTGTAAACAAAGTTTGATTAGTTTAGGCATTATAATTATATACTGTACAATCTTCGCATGACACGTTTTTTAATTAAACAAAAGTTTAAATATTTTAATGTGTAGTTTTGAATTACGTGAAATCCATACCCAACTATTTTAAAATTAGAGTAAATAAATTACATGACAAAAAATATATAGATTAAATATTTTAATAAGATTTTTCTTAATTAAGAGATATGAGTAGATTTGATACAATGAATTAAAGAATGAATGATTGAATTTTTTTAGTTAATATAAATTAGATAGACTATATTAAATTTAATTGAATATTCAAAAATAACCTGACATAATACACTAACATGTGGGATAAATGCTTTGGTTTTAATAGATAGATAGATAGATAGGTAGATAAACAAATGTATTGATATATATAGATAGATTAGTAATTGATTAAGATTGGGGGAGAATTGTAATTATCACGGCTAAGATGATTCCAATAACACATAGTTGACATAGTTAGGATATGTAAATGTCAACACTATATTAAAAGAATAAAAACGAATATAGGTGAGAGAATTAGAATATATAAATATCTACGTTATCTTAAAAAATTAAAAATGAATAGATAATGACATGATTAGGATATGTAAATATCTACATTATATTAAAAAAACATAAACGAATATATACTGACATAATTAGGATCTACAATACGTCTATATAATGTAAATATCTATTTGTTTTTAAGGTAATGTAGATATGTTTTTGTCAGTATATATATAATGTAGATATCTACATATCTTGATTTACATTATCTACATTGTATAATGTAGATATGTCAGTATTTATAGATCTTAATGTAGATATTTATAGACATATATAGATCCTAATTATGTCAATATACGGTACACAATGTAGATATTTATAGATCCTAATTCTCTCAATATGTCAAGTATATATTCGTTTATGTAATGTAGATTATCTACATTATATTTTAAAAAACGAATATATATTGTGTCAGTATATAATATAGATATCTACATTATATAATCAGGATATGTAAATTGTTTACATTATATTAAAAAAAATGAATATATGTTGAATAAATTAGATTATATGTG
Organism: Persicaria maculosa; assembly: GCA_963922045.1. Lineage (NCBI taxonomy): Eukaryota > Viridiplantae > Streptophyta > Magnoliopsida > Caryophyllales > Polygonaceae > Persicaria > Persicaria maculosa. The sequence continues at coordinate 25,503,910 of OY998265.1, read as the reverse complement.
ATGATATGGAATTGATTAGGATTGGATGATGATTGTAATTATCACGGCCAAGATGATTCCAATAACACATAGTTAACAAAATTAGGATATTTAAATATCTATATTATATTAAAAACAAATATATGTTGCCATAGTGTATTTTTTGGGTAAGGAAACAAAGAGGCGAGCTCTCTATAAAACTAAGAACCAAGACCAATGGGTTACACATGAGCTAAATGGGGAGTAGCCTTCCCCATATGTTGCCCTTTTTTTATTAGGAAAGATTTCGGGTGAGCAGGCTCTACCTGGTGACATCCTTTTGGATGAAGTCTAGAAGATCAGGATTATTTTGAATATCAATACCTCAGACAAAGTGGCAAAGGTGTGCAACCTTGTCAACCACTATGTTGCCTATCCGGGGTATATGAAGGAAAGCTACACTTTCCAGATTTGTCAACATAAGTTTAATATCAAATATAATGAGTTCAATTTCCCATGGACATTTGGCTTTTTTGTTGAGATGGTCTATAAATTATACGGGAGTCACCTTTAATATGAAGTTTGGTAATTCAAAAATTTAGGGTTTACTGTACACCAAGTTTTAAAGCTAGAACTTCTGCTTTTAGTGGACTTTGGATACCGAGTTTTTGCATCCTATGTTGATTGGGTATCCCTCCCAGTCACGAATAATAGTTCCAGCTGTACTGGTTTTGTTAATAAGGGAAGACCAATCAAAATTCAATTTGAATGCCCCTCTGGGTGGCTTACGCCACCTAATGCCGACTTGTTTTCTTTTCTGTCGCCTTTGATTGTTGGATTGTGGCTGTATATTGGGCTCCTCATCGAAACATGCCTCAAAGCGAGATGTCTTGCTCCAGTTTACCTCATGTGTTTTAATGATGTGGGAGCTATCTCTTTACACGGGATAGGAATCGATCTAAATACATGTTGATTTCGAATGTACCACGTGGTCCACCAAGAAAACGCAAGCTTAACTTTGGATATGTTTTTACAAATGTAGGACATAACTGGTTTAATGTCTCTCGATTGGTTTAGCATGGATGATATATTTGATCTGATGTGGTTTGGGAGTTAGAGGAGAGAGGTCGTGTACTGGCATTCCAGAAAATAGTGGGCATCATCTTCTGCCACACAATTGCACAAACAACAAGAGGATGGCATGGAAACACACCGTTGTGCAAGTCTTAGGGACGTGGGAAGACCGTCCTCGCATATTTTCCGTAGGAAAATTTTCACCTTTGGTGTGATGTCCAAGTTCTAGATCCATATATTAGAGTCTGGACACTACGAGGAATGACCGGAGATCAGTTTGTATGCACTTGAGGTGGTGAACCAGCCCTCCCTATCAGGCCACCACTCACCAGTACAATCGGTCTTCAAAGGGAGAGACGGGCAAAGGAATATCCGAGATTTCCTTGACAATACTGTTTGGTAGCACTTGGTAGAGCTTCTCCGTCCACCATCTACCGCCAAGAATATAATCACTAACAGAGTCCCCATATGTTGCCGTAGTTAAGATATATAAGTAAATATATATATATACATTATATTAAGAAAAAAAAATTGCCTAAATATATGTGTGTTATGAAGTGACATGTGGTAGAAATTGCATGGATATATATATATATATATATATATATATATATATATATATATATAAGACTAGTGTAGATCCCGTCTCGTGTACGGGGAATCCGTTAATCTAACTATAAATTATTTTTTCCTCCAAAAAATAATATAAATATAAATAAAATTAGTTCGATAGGTTATATATAATCTAAATATTTTTTAATTAGATTCTCTCAAAATATAAATAAAATTCACATTTATAAGGTACTACGTAAAACCTTTTTTTTTCTAATCTATGGTTAATTAAATCTCATGTAATTTAATTAGATAGTTGATTCTTAAAAATATTTTAATATTCTTTTTTATTAAATATGTAGTATATATTTATTACATTAGTTTACTAAAATATCTATGTATGGATGGATTGTGGCTACATATATGGCTATATAATATTTTAATTATTTATTTTTTCCTCAAAAAATAATATAGATAGATATAAAGTAACAATTATTAAATGATTGATTTTGATATAAATAATTCTTTCCATCAAAAAATAATCTAAATATAAATAAAATAGCACCTATCAAATATTACATATTTATCTATTAATATTTTTTGGTAAGTATGACTATGAAAATTAGTTTTATTAATTATTTTTATTATTACTACTATTATGTTTAATTATAGGAAAAATTGCAAAAAATAGCCTAACCTTTAGGGGTTGTAGCCTGAACTATAAAAAATGCAGAAAATAGACTCAAGTATTTAATTGGTTGCAGAAAATAGCCTCAAGCTATATTCTTTTTTTTTTTTTTTTTTTTTGAACAGGAAAAAATTTGGCTGCAAGGAGAACCCTAGCATCCAAGAGCATCCAACAGGATGAAATTGCGTAACTCAGAGTCGTCAGGTACCAAATGGCTGTGGAAAGCTGTGTCCAGATGTGCGAGACGATCCGCAACTCGGTTAGCTTCCCTTAGGACATGACGAATCAGGACAGATTTGAAGAAGCCCAGGGAGGCTAGACTGTCAGAGACAATCATGTCGCAGTCTCCCAATGGGTTTCCAACTCGTAATAGATTGTTAATTATTTGTAAATTATCGCCTTCAATTTCGATGTTGGTAATAGAAAGATTTCTAGCTGCTTTCAATCCATGCCATAGGGCCGTCGCCTCCGCATGCGCTGCAGAAGGCGAAGAGCAAGGGCCAGACCCAGAGCAAATGATGTTGCCATCACTTTGTCGAATAACATATCCATAGGAGCTGCGGGTGCCTGAGAACCACGATCCATCGAAATTGAGTTTAAGGTAACCGTCCTGGGTGCGCACCCAAGTGGCCAATCTTTTCCGTTTTGGTACCAGATCGGTAGACCTTGTTGTTGTTCGGAGTCGTTGGTAATTGATATTCTCTTCTATTGCCTTTGTAGTAGTCCAGGTAGTAATTTGGTTGTTTATGAAATATGTTATGTTTTTGGCATCCAGTTTTTTACTTTCGAAAAGAGTTTTGTTACGGTGGTACCATAAGCTCCACCAGGCGAAGGAGAGTTTACTAAAACGCGAGGAACCAATGGTATCTTTTATGCATTGGAGTGCAATGTTAATATTATCATGTTGTATGAAATTATTATTAATTACTATGTATAATGTAGGGTCCATCATAGTTATTACAGATTTTGAGATTGGACAGTTCCAGAGCAAATGATGAAGGTCTTCATAGTTAGAATCACATTGAGGACATGATGTGGGAATTCCTACCCCTCGGCTAGCAAGTCTGACCGCCGTTGGAATACCGTTTTTTAGAATTTTCCAAAGGAAGTTTTTTATTTTGGGCGGGATGTCCAGTTTCCATATCCAGCACATGTCCGTATGCTGATGTTGTTTCATAGTATCTAACATTTGTATAGCAGAGTGTGTGGAGTACCAGCCATTTCGACTCCATTTCCAATACAGGCGGTCTGTGTGTATTTGTGTGGGTATTGTCGTTAGCTCGATAGTGCGGAGCGCGTCATTAGATATGACATGCTTGACAGCGTTTCGTAGATCTAGTGTGTTCCAAGTTTTTTCAGGGTTGAGAAACTGACTTACTTTGGTGTCAGTGTTTATTTGAGTAATATCTGCTATAGAGTTTATGAGCGGGGAGTTGCCAGTCCAGTGGTCGGTCCAGAAGTTAATGCTTTCTCCATTTCCAATTGACCATCTAATGCCTTCTTTGAACAATGGTAGTAACTTTGTTAGTTGTGTCCATTGCCACGATGTCCCAGTTCTTCTATTGTAATTTAGTATTGGTTTGCCTTTCAGATATTTCTCCGATATTATAGTTACCCAGGGGTTGTTCGGTTCTGCTAGTATTTTCCATATTAGTTTAAGTTGGAGAGCAATGTTCATGTCCTCTGATTTACGTAGTCCAAGACCACCGTTGTCCTTTGATTTACAAACTTCGTACCAACTAATCAGAGGCTTATGTCTAGGTCCTTTGTTCCAGAGAAAACTCCGGTTGATCTTGTCCAGTTCTGTATGAACTGCTTTTGGTAGCATGAAACATTGCATAAGATGAAGTGGTTTAGCTGAAAGTGTGGTTTTAATAAGTGTGCTACGACCTGCTTGTGATAAGCAGTTAGCTTTCCATTTTTGTAGTTGGGTTTTTGTTGAGGTTAGTAGGTCATTGAAATCTTCTTTTGTGGTACGTCCGTGCAGAATTGGACAGCCTAGATAAAGACCCAGTGATGTGGTATTCTGTATCTGAAGCTCGTTTTGTATTGTTGTTTTTTGTATCGTGGTAATATTTTCTGTAGTCTGAAACTGAGATTTGTGTCTGTTTACTTTTTGCCCTGAGATGGTGGTGTATTCTGTGAGTATTTTGTTGATCTGGTCACAGGCAGTTCTTGTGGCTGAAGCAAAGATGATGATATCATCAACAAAGGATAGCTGCGGAATCCTTGTTCCATTTCTAGTCAACCTGATACCAAGGTGGCTACCAGGTTGAGATGCTGCATTATGCAGGCCCCTGGAAAGAACCTCGGAGCTGATAAGGAATAGATATGGTGAAAGAGGGTCACCCTGACGGATACCCCTATTTGGTGTGAATATTTCTGTAGGCTCGTTGTTGACTAGTACGGAGTAAGTTACAGTTGTTATGCATTCTTTAATCCATCCTGAGAATTGTGAGGAAAATCCAAACTTATCCATTACGGACAATAAGAAATCCCAGTCTACCATGTCGAATGCTTTTTCCATGTCTAGCTTAATTGCCATCCATCCAGCTTTCCCCTTTTTCTTGGAGAAGGAGTGGAAGATTTCGTTTGCTATAAGGATGTTATCTTGAATAGAACGACCTGATGAAAAAGCACTTTGTAGTGGGTTGATTAATTTTGGGATTACTCTCTTTAGTCTTGCTGCTATTATTTTAGCGATGATTTTGTAACTCGTTGAGCATAGACTAATAGGTCTGTAATGTGAGGTTGTTCTTGGGTTGTCACATTTTGGTATTAGTGCTATAAATGTGTGGTTGATCTGTTTTAGTATTCTTCCTCCGAGAAAAAACCCTTTTACAGCCTTAGTGACTGTAGGCTGTACAATGTGCCAATATTTTTTGAAGAATCCCGCGGGAAACCCATCGGGTCCAGGGGACTTATCGTTTGCTAGGCTGAATACCGCATTCTTAATTTCCGTGTTTGTGACTGGTCTTGTTAGCCATTCATTGTCTTCATAGGTAATTTCAGGTCCTATATTGGATAGGAGATCCGTAGATATTCTTTGTCTGTTGTCTGTAGAGAATCTTTTGGCGAAGTCGTACCTGATTGTTTCCCTTATATCCTTTTCACTAGTCAGATTTACTCCGGCAGTTGTTTGGATGCTTCTGATTATATTTCTGTTTCTTCTTCCTGTAGCTACTCTGTGAAAGTATTTTGTGTTTTTGTCAATAGAGCGGAGATGTGTTTTCTTAGCCCGTTGTCCCCAATAATGTTGCTGGAAACATAGCAGGGAGGCGTGCTTAGCTGTTAGTCTTTTGATTTTGCATTCTGTCGCATGATCATATGCTATGCTAAGTATTGTTTGGAGGTTTTGCAAATCATTTTCAGTGTTTGTTATTTGGCGGAATACATTACCAAATGTTGCCTTGCTCCATAGCTTACTTTTTTTCTTAACTTCTTGTAGTTTTTTTGTTAGTTTATACATGTGAGATCCTTGTGTGTCTACTCTCCAGGCATTTTGGACAATTGTTTCGAATTCAGGTCTGGACGTCCATGCCATTTCAAATTTAAAGGGCTGTAGTTTGGGTTTTTGATTATCCATCAAGTCAAGGGTTATTTGTGTGTGGTCTGATTTTAGGAAGGCATGATTTTTTGTGCAAAGATTAGGGAAAAGCTGAAGAAGGCTATGACTTACTATTGCCCTATCCAGTTTCTCAAATATGTTGTCAGTTCCATAAGGTCGTTTCCTCCAAGTATATTTATTACCAATGCATTGGGTGTCTATTAGATTGTGTTTTGTGATGAGCTCTCGTAGTCTTAGAAATCTATGCGTAGTCGGAGCATTTCCCCCTTTTTTGTCGGTTGGTTCCAGGAGTTCATTTAGATCGCCTATAATGATTTTATAACCGTCGATATCAGTAATTTTGTTTGACAGTGATTCCCAAAAATTATTCTTGTCAATCTCATGTGCTGGTGCATACACAAACAGGATTGTGAGCTTCAGGTTAATAGTGTGGTTTATGTACTCTGCTTGTGTCAATCTGTCAGTTGAGCTCATTATGGTAAAAGTGTCATTGTGGAGTTGCGATTCTTTCCAAAGGAGGCACATGCCACCAGAAAGGCCAGCAGATGGAGAGAAGTGAATTCTGTCGAACCCGGGCTTCCTCCAGAAACGATCTGAGGGAGGTTGTTGGAGTTTAGTTTCTGCGAGCATTAAAATTTTGATATGTTCTGCTTTGCATGTTGATTCTATTTGAGTCCAAATGTTTTTTTTGCCTAATCCCCTTATATTCCAGTAGCTAAATCTCATTATTAACAGTTTTGCTACGCCAGTTGAGGCGTTGGAGAGAGTTGTCAGTTATGTGAGTGGTGAGCTGAATGAACGTTGTTATTTTTACATTGTAGAGAGACCGAAGTTGTGATGTAGCATGCAAGTACGATGTTATTTGCCTATATGATACAATGCTGATTAGTTTTTTAGTTAACTTCTCATAAAAAGAGTAAATTTGGTAACTCGGACCGATTAAAACTATGGCATGTACTGAGTAATGAGATATATAATGCAGCTGATATTGCATATTTATTGGATCTTGAGTTAAGATCCAGGTTGAGTTGTATGGCAGTACGAAGGCAGCGATGAGCCAGAAGTCCTGGTTGATTAGTTTGTGGTCGTTTGTCATGTTCTTTATCATCCCTTCGTCTAGATATCTTCTCCATTCCTGTGGGCTTTTAGTGCTTGTGTATCCCTGTAGGGTAAGAAGTGAAGGTAGAAGCTCAAGGGAAAAATTCCCTTGAGCCCAATTAGTATCACCAAAAAACATGAGTAAAACTTGTAATAAATAAGGATTTCCAATCCATAGATAGTGAGCAGTTTTAAGATGATGAAGACAACATAGCTGTTGCATGAAGTATTCATAGTATTGTTTTTAGTTTGGTGAGGACCATACTATAGTAATTTCTTTTAAAGTACAAATGATTTGTCTGAGGTTAAGAGCACATAGTGATAATTTACAGTCCTTTATTGATTCAGAACAAGTGCCATAACAGTAGGGCTTTGCATTCCATTGAGAAGAATGCATAGTATAGGTTTCAAATGCAATACAATGGAGATGAAAGCTAATGGTACAGGCTGATGTTAGATTCATACATAGAGGGTGAAATGAATCAGTACAAATAATATAATAGTAGGGCTTTGCATTCCATTGAAAAGGAGGCATAGTACAGATTCCAAGTGCATTACAATGGGGATGAAAGCTAATAGTACAGGCTGGTGATAGTTTCATGCATAGAGGATGAAATGTTTTAAAAAGGAAAGACAACAATCCCTTGCAAGGGATAAGATGACAGTCAACAAGATTAATGTGGCAAATACAAATTATAGTACTAGCATCAGGATTTTGCCAAGAAATAGGGTTTAAGTAGTTAGCAAAAGGGAAAAGTTTTTCAAAAGGTGAAGTTGAGAGTAGGCTTTCATCACTGTCACAATAAGTAGAAGAGCTGGAAAACCCATTGCTTGGCAAAATCATGGTCATCATCAATTTATTCAGTAGGTTTGCCCCTCTTCAGGTAGGAGCTTGCTGTGTCCTCATCTCCCATAGTAACTTTTCTTTTGAGAGAGCTGGAGTTTGAGTTCTCCCCTGGTGGAGCTTCCATGGTGGACAACATCCTCATCAGAGAAGAAGTAGAGTGTAGTGACTGAAAGGATGGCTCAGAAGCCAGTTCTTCTTGGGTGTCTATCATTGGGTCATCCACCAGGTAGCTGTCACCTTCATAATCATCCAGAATGTCCTCCTCATTGGGGTCATAAAGTAGACAGGGGAGAATGTCAGAGCTCACATCAGCTCCTATCTCATTGAAGAGTTGTGGATCAGGGAGTGGGTGAGCAGCTGCCAGTGGGTCATCATTAGAGGGGGGGTTGTTATTGGCATGCACTTGGATTGGTAGTGGTGGATTCACAGGAACCAAAGTGGCTGGAGGAGGGTGAGGAAACTGCACCTGTCCCCCCGAGCCCTCACTAAAACCAGCTGCTGGAGCAGGGTTACCAGCAAGGGCTACGAGGGGGGAAGAGGGAACAGCAGCCACACCAGAAGCACAGTTGGGTGCTTCTCCAAGAGTAGTAGGAGCTGCATGGTTCTCAGCTGCATTGATGGAGTCAGTTGGTGACTTTGATCCCTTGGAGGAGGTTGAAGAGTTTGAGCCAGCTTCATAGGCAATGGAGACACCCCCACGACCAGATAAATAGGGCTTGTTACCAAAGGCATGGATGGGGTTAGGGAGTTTGAGAGGTTTCCCTTTCTTCCCTATTTTTGTCCAGCTGCCATCATCAGAGAATGAATCCGTAAAGTTTGGCTTAATGTTTGGTTTCTTGAAGGTGATTTGTATTTTTTTTGCCTTGGGTATGAACTGTGGACAGTTGGAGAATAGATGGTCTTGCCCACCACAGTTACCACAGCCTGAGGGAAACTCCTCAAACCATACAATGTGAGCAGAGACCTCGCTTTTGTTCACTGGTATAAGGATAGTGTTTGCCACTTTTTCCTTGATATCCAAGTTCACACAGATCCTAGCATATTTTGCAGTAGGGTCCACAGTGGGATCAGCTCTAATGAAAGAGCCAAACCCATTGTGAGTAATGATGGTTTGAAGGGCTGCTGGTTTTTTGTAGACATCAGGGATGGAAGTGATTCTGATCCACATGTCTAGGGCAGTGGTGTTTTCAAGAATGGGATCAAAATCTTTTTTCCATGGCCTAAGGATAATTAGTTGTCCGTAGACATGAAATGGCCTGGCTTCCCATACACTTAGAAGATCACATGGGTCAGAGAATCTCACCTCGAACCAGTGGTTTGGTAGTTCAACAAGCTGGAGGTCTCCTGAAATGCCTTTCTAGTCGAAGGTAAGCTTCGATTCAAGCTTACTGAAGTCGATAGGTGCGCCGAAGGCACGGCCATATAGGATAGCTTCAGTTTCAAAGCGATATTTAGGCTGAAATTGTTGGAGTTGGGTGAAGAAAGAATCAAGATCAAGCTTCCCTTTGCTCTTATCACTTTTGGGTGGTTTGGAGAGTTTATTGGTTTTTTGGGTTTCGCCCGAGGGCTTCCCTTGCATTTGGGGTGCATTGGGTGTCGGTGGATCCTCAACGAGGATCCCCTTCCCTTTGGATGCTTGGGTGTTTGCCATGGGTAGCGGCAGTATTACAGATCTCAGTAGCAAAAAAAGAGCAGAGTATTTTAGCAGAGGAGATGGAAAAGGAAAGAAATAGAAGTGAGAGTGTGCCGTTACTTTAGAGAAGTAAACTGTTAAATAGGGGGAGTTTGAATGTAAAGCCTGTAAGATAACCCAGTATGCAGCAAGGATCTGGAGTTTGGGTAACAGAAAGAGGGAGATAGAGTCGTACCTGCCAAAGCCAGAGCACAGAAGGAGCGACGCCGAAGCTCTGCAGGACCCTTGCTGGAGAGGAAGCCCTCCGCACACGAGGAGAAAGGACAACCCCCAAGAAGGGATTGAGGTGTCCAAATTAATTATAAAACCTCTCCAAAATATTTTTTTTTAAAAAAAAATCATCACTTCTAATAAAAAAAAATGTTACAATTAGCACAATAAAACAGTTAAGCATGCATTATATATTGTTTTAAACCTAACAATTAGTGTAGTTTGTTATCTATTGAAGAAAAAAAGTGTGCGCACATTATTCACCCAACATTGGTTTTTATTTGAGCAATGAATAAATTGTGGGATGAAAATACACTAATTTTTTATTAAGAAAAATAAAGATCATGTGATATTTTTAGTAGCCTTTTAAAAAAAATTATTTATTTACAAAATTTATATGGTATAAGGTAGTTTTTTTAATTAATTCAATCATGAATTTAGCTAATAATGACTTAATGATAAAAAAAAAACTAAGAGAAGTGGTAGATTTTGAAAACAAAATTTATTTAGGCTATTTTTTATATAAGAAGTGATGATTTTTTTTAAATAAAAATTATTTTGGAGAGGTTTTTAATTAATTTGAATTTAAAGGTAACCAAAGGCTATTTTTTTTATAATTATTTGAATTGGAATATAGCTTGAGGATATTTTCTGCAACCAAATAAATACTTGAGGCTATTTTCTGCATTTTTTTTATAGTTCAGGCTATTAAGCGCAACAACCCCCAAAGGTTGGGTTATTTTTTGCAATTTTCCCTTAATTATATTGATTTAGTTTTTTCCTTATATAATATTTACTCTTTTATAAGATATTCCATCTATCCAACTATATGTGTTAATGATAAAATAAAATAAATATATTTTATTATATTTTCTTTTTGACGGGAGAAAGTTCTGCGAGACGCGCTCACGCGCTGTCACGTAGGCAAATTCACTCACATGCCGCCACGCAGGCACCTATGCATCGGTTTTAGTATATGTATATAGATTAGAGCTGGTAAAACTCGACCCGAACCTGAATACCCGACCAGGTCGACCCGGATTCGATTGTTTTGAATACCGACCCAACCCAATCTATTTTGGACCCGAAATCCGAATAACCGATAAACGAAACTCACCCAAATCCGAATGAGCCAAACTCGATTCAACCGAAACCCATTAAGACCCGAACCCGTTATAACCGAAACCATACATTCTAGTAAATTTTTTAAAATGAATATTGAAATAATGAAAACTTGAGACAATCCAAATCTGAAATAACTGAAACCTGAGACAACCGAAATCCGAAATAACCAAAACCCGAGACAACCGATACAACTGAAACCCAAATCCGACCCAACCGAATGATCAAATTATTAAACATTACCCGAAACCCGAATGACCCAAAATCTAACTAATCGAACCCGAACCCGACCCGACCAGCCCGATTGCCACCTCTATAGAAGATAGATAGATAGATTAATGATAAGTAAATGATGAATACGGAGTAATACATACCAGGGTTGTACTTTTTCTGATTGCTTAAAATGCCCGAGAAAGTGTAGTTGGGGACATGTACTTTGACGATCCCAATCGAGTATTTCTCTTGGCCAAGCACGTTGTGGCATTGTTACACCATGCCCCTCCCTATCATTTATACCCATTAATTACTTAAAAATCGATCATGACACAAAACTAAAGCTACAACTCCTTATTTTTGGTGTGTATATATATATGGATTGACTATGGTGAAAACCTCAAATTGTGGTAAAAACTGCGAGTACTACTTTATAGGTTGGTTTATTTGAAACTTGTGTTAAAAACCTCAATTACACAGTGACTTTACAAATCAGTTCAACCTAAAAACTGTGCTAAAAAATCCAGTTTTGAAATAACACATGACTTTATATCTCGGTTAGACCTAAAAACCGTGCTGAAAACTCATGTTTTAAAATTACATAGTGACAATTTATATCTCGGTTTTATTCAGAACCGGGCTAAAATATGTGACTTTATAGATCGGTTCTATTCATAACTAGGCTATAAAGCTCGTGAAAACTCATGTTTTACCACAATTTTGATTTTCACCGGAGCGCACCCTATATATATATCATTTCCAGAAAAACTTAATTATATAAATTTAAAAAGAGAAAATTAGTTATATACTTCATATTTTGAAACCCAATTAACTAATGGGGGAATTGTGCTATAGGCCATAATTATGGCCTTTATTAGGAAAATGTCCACCCTTTCCCCCAAATTAGCAAAATGTCCACCTTCCTTCCCTTGCCCCTTTGCCCCCCCACGCGCGCCCCTGTGCCCCCTCCTGTTTCAGCACATTTGGTTTCAGCAAATCCTATTTCAGCGTTTTTTTTTTTCGCGCGTTGCTGAAACCGAAGTTGCTGAAATTGTTGAAATTAGTTTTTTTTTCTGCGCGTTGCTGAAACCGAAGTTGCTGAAACCAAAGTTGCTAAAATCGAAGTTGCTGAAATTGTTGAAATTAGTTTTTTTTTCGCGCATTGCTGAAAACGAAGTTGCTGAAATCGGAGTTGCTGAAACCAGGGTTGCTGAAATCGGAGTTTCTTTTTTTCTTTTTTTTTTCGCGTCACCAATTCGACACCGGAGTTGTTTTTTTTTTTTCGCGTCACCACTTCGACACCGGATTTGCTGAAATTTGAGTTGCTGAAACCGGAGTTGCTTTTTTTTTTCTTTTTTTCTTTTTTTTTTTCGCGTCACTACTTCGACACCGGAGTTGTTGAAACCGTATTGCTCAAACCGTGTTGCTGAAACAGAAGTTTTTTTTTTCTGCGTCAGCACTTCGACACCGGGGTTGCTGAAACTAGAGTTGCTGAAATCGTATTGCGGGATATAAAATTTAGCCTATGCGGGCTTCAAACCCACGTATTGCTGAAACCGTTTTGCTGAAACCGGAGTTGTTTTTTTTTTCCAAATATTAAAATGCTGAAATGATTAAATACTGAAATGCTGAAATGTTGAAATGATGAAATGCTGAAATATATGCTTGCGTGTAAGATATAGTAGCTCATACAATTTTATAAGAATTAACCACAAATTCTCACCAAAGCAACCTCAATCACAATAGCAAACTAACAACAAATTCTATTTTCCCAATATATAATTGTTAATTAATTATAAAAATTGTTGAAATTGTATTTTTAATATAATGCAATGATGTAGAAAAAATAAAGAAATTGCTGAAATTAAATGTAAAAAGATGTGAACAGGCCTTTACTTATGAGATTATTACTGAAATTATATTTTATACATGTGACACCACTTCGCTTGGATTCATCGATCCATTCATTTATCCATGGATTTCACCATCTCCATTATTAAAAAAAAAAAGAAAAATGCTAACACCATATATAATCAAAAGTCTCAGTTTCATCCTTTTTTTCTTAATTCTCAAATTCAATAATAGGGAGAAGTCCAAAAAAGTAGTAATCAATTGCATAGCACCATTCCATTACTGATCTTCATTCCCAACGAAAGCTCAATTATGAAAATCTATCTTTACAACACATCGTAATTGAGAGAGGAGATCGCAAATGCTCCCTTAAATAAGTCAATCTTCAGAATACAAAAATGTTCGATTTAGGGCGTTCTAAGTTGGTTTCGGTCAAACAAGCGATCACCAAACACCAATGGACCACCTATTTTATATCGAACCAGCTAGTTTATTGACATCTACATGATAGATCAAAAAAAGTCGAGAGGCGGCAACCATCGTCTTCGCCTTCATCGACATCGTCTTCATCGCCTCGGAGGCGGCAACCTGAAGGTGCAAGGCGGCAACCATGAGGAAGATGGAGGCGGCATCCTCTTCGCCTCGGATCGTCATCGTCTTCGCCTTCATCGCCATAGCCTCAGAGGCGGCAACCAGGAGGAAGATGTCGGCGGCAACCAGAAGGTGAGAGGCGGCTCTGGCGCTTGGTGGATTTGGGAGGAGAGGGAGGGTGGAAGATGAGATCTGGCGGAGCAATATGAGGGCGGAGTCTCTGGCAATTCAATTTGAGGAAGAGTGAAAGAGAGCGAGAGAGGAGATATGAGGTTGGGGGTCACAGTTTTTTGGTGGACAAAACCCTAATTTAATAAGGGTGGTGGACATTTGCCCAATTTGAGCCCAAAAAGTGGCCTGTTGGGCAAATTTATTCTTAACTAATTGTATATAACCGACCTAATAAATTCTTATTAGGTACGTGTCCACTTTTTATTTTAATGAGAAAAAAAACGTACATGCCAAGGAAAAAAAAATGAAGACCTTCACTGAAGGAGACGTGGACGAAGGTGCAAGAGTGAGATGAGGAGTCGATCTCAAGCATGGCCATCTTGTTAGCTTTATCCGCTATCAACTTGAGCTTCGAGGAGCAGTGATAGTGAAATCGACGAGGAACTACAACGAATCGAAAGCAAAGTAGAGAAGGGAGGGAGGAGAAGGTGATGTAGAGAGGAAGGAGCAAGAGAAGAAGTGGTAGGGGAAGCGACAAGCGAGGGCATGGGCGATGGGAGGTCGTAGATTGGGGCAGTCATCTTAGTTCGGCATTGGTCCAAAGTTTTGTCACATGCTAGAAATTAGAACTGGTGTGTTTTTGTTAGTTTAGGGTTGGTGAATGTATATCTCTTACTCAATTGATGGATTTGTCTAGTTCGTCTGCTAAAGTACTGGTGATTTGTCTCATACTATGGTAAATTGTTTAACTTAAGCTTTAAACTCAAATTATATCATCACTGTTGAGATTTGCATCTTTATTGCCTATGTAAACAAGTTGTTTGAACTTGGAATCGTGTGGAGTTTTGTTTATTATTATGAAACCTTCATGTAATTCAAATGATCGTTGACTTAAGATTCCAAATTCTCAATGCTATGTTGTAGGGCGTCAGAGAGATCTTTATAGTGTTGGGGGGTAAGGGAACAAATTGATATTAAGTGGCATGTATGTCAATAATAGTAAATTATCACATCGTGCTCCAGCTTACTTGGATGATTATGTTTGCACATTTAGTTCTGAGACATTTACCTTACACAATGTGGTTCCCTCTAATTTTTTTTTTACCTAACTCTCATTTTGCTTTGATAAGCCATCTTTCATCTCATATTGAACCTTCTTCCTAAAAAGTTGCATCACTTGATCCAAAATGGGTTACTGTTATAAAGAAAGAGGTAGAGGCTTTACATGCCAATGGAACCTGGGATGCTGTTCCATTGCCACAAGGTAAAACACTAGTTGAGTGTTGTTGGGTGTTCAAAATTAAGCTAAAATCTGATGAAATCCTGGAGAGATACAAAGCTCGGCTTGTGGCTAAGGGATTCACACAGAAAGAGGGTATTGATTTCCATGATACATTCTCTCCCATTGCCAAAATGACAACAATTAGAACCATAATTGTTGTTGTTGCTTCGAAGAAAGAGGATCTTCACCAATTAGATGTGAATAAACACATTTCTTCCTGGGGATCTTCATGAAGAGGTGTGTATGCTAATGCCAGAAGGAATTCCCAATCCTTCTCACATGGTTTACAAGCTCAAGAAATCATTATACGACCTCAAATAAGTTTCCAGACAATGGTTTTACAAACTCACTTCAGCCCTGCTATCTTTTGCAGTTCGTGCAGTCCAAGAATGCCCACTCCTTGTTTATTAAACGTCGTTCAGGATTGATAACCATTCTTGCAGTTTACGTTGATGACATTCTCATTATTGGGATTGATTGCACAAAGGTTCAGTTGCTCAAAGCATTCCTCGACAGGACTTTCAGCATTAAAGATTTGGGTTGTTTACACTACTTCCTTGGCATTGAGGTGTCTTATATTACCTCTGGAATTGCTATGACACAATCCAAGTTCACTAAAGATTTGCTCAATGAGGTTCCACATTGCTTGGATAAGCCTGCATCCATTCCTCTTCCTCTACACCTCAAACTGAATTGCACAAATAGTGATCCTTTGCTTGTTCCTATTTCTTATAGAACTTTGGTTGGGAAGCTCAATTACCGTACAAGTACAAGGCATGTCCTTAGCTTTATTGTTCAAAGCTTAAGTCAGTTTATGCAAAGCCCTCGCACTCCTCATTGGGATGCTCTTATGCATACTCTTCGTTATGTCAAACATACTACAGGAACAGTTGTGACACGCCCATGTTAAAGGCATTTCATATTCAGATTGGGTTGCAAGTCCTATGACTCGCATGTTAGTTACTGGTTTCATCCTACTTATAGGTTTTTTCCCAATTAGTTGGAAATCAAAGCAGTAGTCTGTGGTTTCTCGTAGCTCCTTTGAATCAGAGTATCGAGCCATGGAAAATGCAGTAACAAAAAATCACTTGGTTAGTTTAGCTTCGTCAGGAAATTGGTGTTGATTCAATCAATCGTGTAAATCTTCACTATGACAATTGATCGACTATACAGATTGCTAAGAATCCCATATTTCACGAGTGCACTAAGCACATAGAGGTCGACTATCATTTTACCCGTGACAAGGTCATGGATAGTTTACTCGAACTTTCCTATGTTCCTTCCTCTGATCAGTTAGCCGATATTCTTACCAAGATTCAACACATTCTCTCCAAGCTGAACTTGTACCAACCTTCAGCTTGAAGGGGATGTTGACAGTGATTACTTGTCCACGTATACTAGTTAGTTACATAATTTGTTTGAGTCAAAACGTGTTGACCATCTTGTATAAATACATTGTATTCTTTCATTCTGAATCAATCAAGTTCAGTTTCATTCATTGTTTTCCCTCTCTTCAATTGTAACAAAGGCAATTTTTGGATTACAATAAAGGAAGTGATCGAGTGAGGAAAAGGCCTTTCGGCGCTGACATAGAATTAGTCATTTGACGTGGTCTGACAGTGAGGAAGAGGGGGAGAAGATGACTTTTCAGCGTTGGGAAGACAAGGTCAACTAGATGACTCGGCGGAGAAGCAACAGATCGGAGGCGCGTCACTGCGTCAAACTCCAGATCTGGCAAGGAGGTAAAAGGGAAGCCACCAGGTAGACGAGGTTGTAGATCTCGGATCTAGAATTGGAGGTGGCACCGGCAATAACAATCTTTATGAGCTCAGAGTTTATGAGGAGGAGATAGCCATTGAAGAATATGCTTAGAGCTTAGTGGACGATGGCGCTCTCAGATCCAAAATAGGGGAAAATGGGATGAATTCTTATACAAATTTAAACAGAAGTAGAATTTTTTTTCTAAATAGCCAAAAAACGAAAACTTATTATGGAAATAGCCAAGATCGAAAAGAATTTAGCGAAATAGCCAAAACAGGGTAAAGTCGCTGTTTTAAACAACGACTTTACCCAAGGTTTAAAAAAAATTAATAAAATAGGTAAATCGCTGTTTGTAACAGCGACTTACCTTATTTATTTTTTTTAAAATTTGGGTTATAAGAAATTAAATTTATCTGAAAACTAAAAAAAATACATATTGGGAGAGTCGCTGTTTGAAACATCGACTCTCCACTTTTTTATATTTTTTAACCTAGACAAAGGGAGCAATGGAAGAAGAAGGGCACTAACAGCCGCATCAACGGGGAAGGAGGGGCACCAACAGCCGCAGCAATGGAAGACAAAGTGAGCATCGAGAGCAATTGCAACCGCAACAACAGGGAAGAGGGGCACCAACAGCCTCGGTGACGCCATTGTCAAGGGGAAGAGGACGAAGTGGCACCATCCCCACTCCGTCGCCTCTGCCTCTGCGCTGAAGAGGACGAATCGGCCTCCGCCTCCACCCCAAGTCACGACATCTGGAAGAAGAGGGTATGGCTAATTGCCTTATCTGATCGGGTCAACGGCGCCGTCGGGTGATAGATGCCTCTGCGTGGTCGAAGGCCTGGGCTAAGCTCCTCCAACGAACCTCGCCTCCGAATTCAACAAACTCCGAATTAGGCTTCCTCGCCTCCGAATTAGGCCTCCTCGCTTCCGGATTCGGCTTCCTCGACCGCAAATCAGTGAATCTCGACTCCGAATTCAACGATCTCCGCCTCCTGTTCGGCCTCTCCACCTCCACTCCGGCGAAGGGTGTCGCTGTTTTGTTGTTAGACTTCTCTGACCTCTCCGATCTCTCCGCCTCCTGTTTTGTTGTTCGACTTTGCCTCTTGTTTTGCTGTTCCACCTTCAAGGTTTGGAGGAAGCCGGAAGCCGGAAGCCTCAAGCCTCTGAGAATCGACGTTGTGGAGGAAGCCGGAAGCAATGTTTTGGGAAAAAAAATAAAAAAAAGGGGAGAGTCGCGGTTCCAACCAGCGACTCTCCCATATATATTATTTTTTTGGTTTTTTTGTTTTTCGATTTAAAATAACATTTAAAAAAAATCCCGGGTAACTCGCTGTTACAAACAGCGACTTACCTATTTTATTAATTTTTTTAAAAACATTGGGTAAAGTCGCTGTTTTAAACCGCGACTTTACCCTATTTTGGCTATTTTCCTAAATTCTTTTCGATCTTGGCTATTTCCCTAATAAGTTTTCGTTTTTTGGCTATTTAGAAAAAAAATTCACAGAAGTAAGAATAATGGGTTAATTTAGAAGGGCTCGATGAACTGTAGGCCAAATTTTCTCTTAAAAAACAATGAATTTAATTACCTTTTTTGCAATATTTATTCCTACAAGAGGGAGAATGTTCAATTGGGAGATTTTCTAAAATTTTTCCAAAATGGGGAAACAAAATACACATTCTTTAAATTATTTTTGCTTTAACTCTAACAACTTTCCCATTTAGAAGATTTGGAGAATCATTTAGTTTTGAGAATGTTGCAGATTTAGAGAATCCTTTCTATTTTTTCTGTTGTTTCTCCATTTTAGAAAATGTGATAGAGAATATGTTGGACCAAAAAATACCTTAAAATTCTCCAAAAATTCTAAAATTCCCAAAACTCTTGGAGATGCTCTGTGCTCTAAGGGAGTTAGGTAAATTTCATTTCTAACTTATTTTTTAGAGTAAATTCTTTTTAATTAAGTTCTCCATCTGTACTTCCAAACACAAAAATCGGGCCTACTGAGATGAGAAGCCCCATGTAAAGTTATATGAAGATATAGTTAAAAACAAACCTCAATGTGAAGCAACCAATTATTGAGGCCAGAACCGGATCCTTTGTCCCAGTGATATGCAGGAGGGCTTCCATTCCATCCATACATACTGCATTTGATCAGTGCATTATCATCTTCCATCCATACATACTGCATTTGATCAGTGCATTATCATTATCAGATTTATGTAATTTATTTTCAGTAAATACTCTTAATTTTATAGCTATGAGAATGGAAATTTCGCTCCATCTTGTTTCATCCATATCCTCTTTCAACTGTACAGATTGGTGGAGTAGGGTAAGGCTCTGTCTATTTGTATGCAAGGGAATCGAGAGTGCAGGTCAACTGTTTCTTTTGATGATATTCGTTGTTATATAAAGTTATTTTAAAGGATAATTTTTAAAAAAAAATTATAACAATGTTGTAATTCATAATTTTACAAATTTGGAATTTTTTTTTAAAAAATTATACATAAAAAAATAATTTTGGTACAAAGATACAGTTGTTTGGTGATTTCTATTCATATTTATTTTATAGAACAATATTTTCATCATTTTTAAAATTATATTTTCTACAGGTATATGAATCATCAATTATAAAATTTTTAATCAATAATTTGAATCCAAAATAATTTTGTATAATAAGGAATGTTATACAAAATGTAATAGCTAATCTTTCTAGGGAATAATATGTTGGGGTTTACACAATGACTTAAGATTTTATGTCAGAAGGTGGATCCCGTCCTTATAACTAAAAACAAAATAAACCTATCCAGATTTTGTATAGATTAAGCTTTTGTGTTAGAAGAGTGAATCTCGACCTTATAACTAAAAACAAAATAAACGCTATGATTTCTCGGAATTTCACATAACCTACCAAGGACCCTATATTCTCATTGGAGAATACTGGATTATTGAATTATTATTTAATGTAATTCTTGTTAAAATGTCCTTTTCAAATGAAAAATACACAAAGGGAGCATTATTATAGTTGTCTTCTTTTTAATATAGATAAATATATAGTATTTTTCCCTCTCACATTGTTCAAATGATTACTAGTATCTATATCACAAAAATTGATATCCCAGATAGACTAATCTGGATCTACAATAAAAACGGTATTTTCACTGTTAAATCGACTTCTTCTCTCTTTAATACTAGAAATACAAATAAAATCTCAGCAGATTGGATTAGGAAACTTAATATCGCCCTAAGCATTAAAAATTTTATTTGGAAAACTACATTAGATATTCTACCTACTGCTACACGCCTAAATAGATACATAAATAGAGTTCACAGCACCTGTTCTCTTTGCAATTATGAAGTTGACGACGCAAATCACCTATTATTTAATTGTCAGATCACCAAATCACTTATCCAAAACTTAGGCGCTAAGCTAAACAAATCATTCATTATTCCTAAATCAACAAATGACATCTCAGAAAACATCATTAATACTAAAGCTCTAAACACAGACTTCACAGACCTATGCCATTTATGGCACTCAATTTGGGAACTTCGACATAAAATCATTTTCCAAAAAAAACTCAAATAATAATATAACCAACACTTTAACCCAAACAATTGATAAAATTTTATGTTGGAAAAGAGAACAAAATAATAGTATTTTACCAAAACACACCAAGCCCCGCGAGAAAACTATATGGAAATACCCTCCAAAAAACATCGTTAAAATAAATGTAGATGCCTCTGTAAAAACTGGCATCCAATCTCAAATTGGCTGTATCATTAGAAATAATCAAGGTAAAATAATTGGATTACACAAATGTACTGGTAAAACAGATTCTGTCCTCTAAACAGAATGCTTTGCAGTACTTGCAGGTATAAGACTGGTAGCAGAACTTGGAATACAAAAGACCATTATTGAAAGCGACTCTACAACCGTCATCAATGCCATTAACCAGATAAACAACACACCATGAGAGATTACACAAATAGTGGAAGAAATACAAGCCCTAAGCAAGGAATTTGAATTTATCAAATTCCAGCATTGCTACAGAGAAGCGAATAGTGCAGCGGATTTCGTCGCAAAATCGAGACTGAATTGTAATTCTATTTTAGATTATAATTGCGAATTCCAGAACATCATCTTTCTAGATGATCATGGATACTACTAGTATCCTAATCTTTGCCTACTGTAAAAAAAAAGGTTATTTTGATGACATGGAGGCCCGCCCGTCGAACAATGGGATAACGTCGACTACATGGATTGAAAAAAAATTGAATAAAAATATAAAAAGAAAATTAAGAGGAAAAAAATTTGAAAACTAAGGTGGGGATGGAGGTGCATTTTAAATTTCAAATTCTCATTCGTAGGGACGCTCTAGAGTCGTGATTGACACCATTAAATTCTCGTATATAAAAAAAAAATAAAAGATACTACACGTCTAATGGCTGTACATATAAACGGATAGTTGATTGAGATATAGCGAACAGTTGGATTGGAAATCTAGCTAGCTTACTCAATTGAAGCCAACTTGACTGAGCTAGTTGCTACCTCTTAATTAATACTACGTACCTTAACTTATGACGAAGCTCACATTAAATTAAATAAATGTTTAAAATTAAACACAAATTAAAGGGAGGAAAAAAGAAGGGAGAAGGTTAAATAAAGTATACCTCCTCCTTTAGAAACAGCAGAGGTGACATAAGTGATTGGAACAAAGAATGATTCGGAAATCAGAAAGCAGCAGCTGCTGCGTATCACACAAATCAACCCCAATTTCCAGCCATTCATTCCATCTCCGGCCATCCTGAATTAATACAGTACAGTAATTAAGTAAATATTGTTAGCAGTGATTTACTGTATTATTTACAGACAGTACACATAACATAACAGTAAATGGATTGAAATCAAAGCAAAGGACGCACCTTGGCATGAGATAGAAAGATCGAATCGATCCAGAAGAAGCTATTAAGAATGATGAGTGTGTCTGAGTGAAGCTTTTACCTTTCGGAGGATTTTGAAAGCGGGGGTGGGAATTGTGATATGAATACTGCTGTGTATATATATATATATATATATATATATATAGATTTTGTATAGATTAAGCTTTTGTGTTAGAAAGGTGAATCTCGACCTTATAACTAAAAACAAAATAAACGCTATGATTTCTCGGAATTTCACATAATCTACCAAGGACCCTATATTCTCATTGGAGAATACTGGATTATTGAATTATTATTTAATGTAATTCTTGTTAAAATGTCCTTTTCAAATGAAAAATACACAAAGGGAGCATTATTATAGTTGTCTTCTTTTTAATATAGATAAATATATAGTATTTTTCCCTCTCACATTGCTCAAATGATTACTAGTATCTATATCCCAAAAATTGATATCCCAGATAGACTAATCTGGATCTATAATAAAAATGGTATTTTCACTGTTAAATCGACTTCTTCTCTCTTTAATACTAGAAATACAAATAAAATCTCAGCAGATTGGATTAGGAAACTTAATATCGCCCCAAGCATTAAAAATTTTATTTGGAAAACTACATTAGATATTCTACCTACTGCTGTACGCCTAAATAGATACATAAATAGAGTTCCCAGCACCTGTTCTCTTTGCAATTATGAAGTTGAAGACGCAAATCACCTATTATTTAATTGTCAGATCACCAAATCACTTATCCAAAACTTAGGCGCTAAGCTAAACAAATCATTCATTATTCCTAAATCAACAAATGACATCTCAGAAAACATCATTAATACTAAAGCTCTAAATACAGACTTCACAGACCTATGCCATTTATGGCACTCAATTTGGGAACTTCGAAATAAAATCATTTTCCAAAAAAACTCAAATAATAATATAACCAACACTTTAACCCAAACAATCGATAAAATTTTATGTTGGAAAAGAGAACAAAATAATAGTATTTTACCAAAACAAACCAAGCCCCGCGAGAAAACTATCTGGAAATACCCTCCAAAAAACATCGTTAAAATAAATGTAGATGCCTATGTAAAAACTGGCATCCGATCTCAAATTGGCTGTATCATTAGAAATAATCAAGTCAAAATAATTGGATTACACAAATGTAATGGTAAAACAGATTCTGTCCTCTAAACAGAATGCTTTGCAGTACTTGCAGGTATAAGACTGGTAGCAGAACTTGGAATACAAAGGACCATTATTGAAAGCGACTCTACAACCGTCATCAATGCCATTAACCAGATAAACAACACACCATGAGAGATTACACAAATAGTGGAAGAAATACAAGCCCTAATTAAGCAAGGAATTTGAATTTATCAAATTCCAGCATTGCTACAGAGAAGCGAATAGTGCAGCCGATTTCATCGCAAAATCGAGACTGAATTGTAATTCTATTTTAGATTATAATTGCGAATTCCAGAACATCATCTTTCTAGATGATCATGGATACTACTAGTATCCTAATCTTTGCCTACTGTAAAAAAAAGGTTATTTTGATGACATGGAGGCCCGCCCGTCGAACAATGGGATAATGTCGACTACGTGGATTGAAAAAAAATTGAATAAAAAAATAAAAAGAAAATTAAGAGGAAAAAAATTTGAAAACTAAGGTGGGGATGGAGGTGCATTTTAAATTTTAAATTCTTATTCGTAGGGACGCTCTAGAGTCGTGATTGACACCATCAAATTCTCGTATATAAAAAAAATAAAAGATACTACACGTCTAATGGCTGTACATATAAACGGATAGTTGAATGAGATATAGCAAACAGTTGGATTCGAAATCTAGCTAGCTTACTCAATTGAAGCCAATTTGACTGAGCCAGTTGCTACCTCTTAATTAATACTACGTACCTTAACTTATGACGAAGCTCACATTAAATTAAATAAATGTTTTAAATTAAACACAAATTAAAAGGAGGAAAAAAGAAGGGAGAAGGTTAAATAAAGTATACCTCCTCCTTTAGAAACAGCAGAGGTGACACAAGTGATTGGAACAAAGAATGATTCGGAAATGAGAAAGCAGCAGCTTGACTGAACACACACACACAAATTTACTGACAGAGATCGATCGAGCGTATGAAATTTGTAGCTTAGCTAGGTAGGTAGCCAATTAGGCAGAGTTCCAAATGGGAAATCTTTGATTTTTCTGGAGGATTGACTGCCCCACAAGGTTTTCATACAGCATTACAGCTGGATTTTTGGATTTGAATTAAGGGGAGTTTGGCATGTGGCCACCTTTTATTGAAATATCAATATCATCAATATATAATATTAAAATAGAGACGTGAAAATTCTATGTGGCGGGCTCTGGACGAATTCGCTTATGTGTCAGTCTCTGGTGCAATCTGGTCCGGATTTTTTGACACGTCAATTAATGATAAACCAATATATTTAAGCCACGTCAATTAATGATTCCACTTCTTTAACCTCATATCATCTTATGTATCCACCTTAATTGATAATTACAACCTTAATTGATAATTACAATTAAAAAATTTTAATAGAAAATTTAAAATATAGTTATTCATATCTTGATTAATATTTAACTAAAAGATTTATATCAAATCTTTTAACAAATAAATTTATTAATATATCATTTAGTTAGATTCTCCAAAATGAAACCACCGGGAAATAATATTTTCCAAATCTATAACGCTTATCAAAATTAAATATTTATTCAAATAAATATTTAACAAATATGTCCCAGGTTAAAATTTTTTGGGAAAAGCAGAAGAGATATTCCAACAAACCAACTCCGAAATTAAAAGCTAAAAAAAATGGTTATTGAATTCCTTAGCTATTTGCCTCTTATAACTTTTATATATACACACACATACGAATCTTGGTGTTCAAGTTGTATGTATACTTGATATGTGTGGTTATAATTAATTTTTATATCATAAGTGTTTACAAAACCTATCATTTTACTTTAGTTATTTTACAAATATTTTATCTAAAAAATCTACATAATCTTAAAAGGTTAGAATAATTTATATAATCTATTATGATTTAACATAATTTAATATATTGAATCAAATCATATCTTTTCTATTATATAATTATTTTAATTAAACTCTAGAAAAACATATAAATCAAATAAAAAATATCTTTTATATTAATGCTATTCAATAAAAAAACAACAGCGTACCTTATTATATATAAAAATGAAAAACTTCATATATAAAGATAAGTATGTATATTTCTTTTCGAATCAATTTTTCAAAAAGCACTTCGTCTGTTTAAGATTTGATTCAATATATTATATATATTAATAGAAAAGATAGGATGTCATTCAATATATACTCCGTATTAGATCATGTTAAATAGTACTCCGGAGTAATAGATAAATTAATCTTATCTTTTAAGATTATGTAAATTTTTCTAGGTAAAATATTTATAAAATAATTTAAGGTAAAATGATAAGATTTGTAAGATATGAGGTTGAATATTTATAATAAAAATTAATTTAAGTATTAATTAAAATGGACACATAGAATGACACATGTACAAATAGATGGTGTTATCGTCTAACGTGGCTTAAATTTAAATTAATGATTCCACCTCTTTTAACCTCATATCACCTTATGTGTCCACCTTAATTGATAATTACAATTAAAAAAATTTAATAGAAAAATATTTAAAATATAGTTATCCATATCTTGATTAATATTTACCTAAAAGATTTATATCAAATCTTTTAACATATAAATTTATTAACATATGGGATAAATTTCAAGTTAGTGACTTACGGCCTTACGGGTGATTCCAAATTAATTTGGTGGGTTTAGAATTTGGCTATTTTATTATAAAAATAAAATAGTACTCAATACTAACGGGAGTTGGTTGACCAGAATTTGTGAGAAGAGGATTTATATAGAGTGAGGGATGTTTGGAAGGATGAAATTAAGAAAGTTGATGGGCAAGTTTGGGGGCGGTAATTAATGGACTCTCTGTTTTTGTCTTTATTTATACATATATAAATTACTAGGGTTAATTTGGGAAAATTTTAACAATTTTGGGGTGGTTTTATAAAATTAACCTAAACCCTAACAATTACCGTCAATCGTATATATAGCTTAAACCATTTAGTTAATAATAATATATTTGTTAAAAGTACGTTTTTTTTCTCCCAAAATGTATCTTAAATGTACATATGATTCTTTTGATCATATATAAATTTATAATAGTAGGTTTTCTCCCCAAAAATGTATCTTATATAATATTTTTTTTAAAATAAAACTCCTTTTTTTAATTAAAACATGATTCGACATGCAATATGTCAGTTTAAAGGCTAAACACTTAAATACTGGAGTATAATCTATACTACATATTAAGTAAAAGGAAAGATATAAAATCCAAAAAAAAAAATATTTTTATGTTACAATTTTTCAATTAAATTGTTTTATAATATCCTAATAGCTAAATATTTATTATTTAATATAATGGATATTTGTAATATTACAAATATCATGTTATGTTTAACGTTCACTATTTAATAAAAAATATAAAAATGTGACTAATATGATAAAATACTCCCTCCGTAACAGAATAATTGACTTTTTGACCAATTTCACACTTTCTAAGAAAGCTAAAAATAAAAAGAAAATAGTTAAAATTTTAGCAAATAAATAATGTGGAAAAAAATGAGCCATTGAAAAAAAAAAGAATAGTATGAGAAGTTGGAGTATTAATAGAGTATCTTGGAAATCAAATATAATTAATGAGATGACTTAATAAAATTAGAAATTTTTGTCATTAATGTTGTTCAAAGGGACAAATATTTTGTTACATAAAAAAGTGGTTAAAAGGCCAATTATTTCGTTTCGGAGGGAGTATATTATTATTAAAATCCGCGTTCAAACTATTTTGAAACGAAGGAAGGGAGTAACTAATACTGCTATCAATACCAAATTATTAAAAAATTCTAAACCCTGGAAATAATATTATCTATTCAAATAAAACGTATGAACTTAAGTTAGATTTAAACTAACTTTAAATCTAAAAGAGTAGTTCAATAATATCAATATATATGAATTTACTTCAAATTTGAAATTAAATGCCCTTCATCCGGCATGTAGATTAAATTTTACCATTAAGTATTCACACACATATATATATATATATGAAATTAAAGAGTCAAAAAATAATATTTATATAATTTTTATGATCTTAGACAAATTGTGCATGAATAATAAAAGTCACATAAAAAAACCGCGAAGATCGCGGGTAATAAAACTAGTTTGGGTATAAAGCCGTGGGTGGTGAGGTGCTGCTGCCTCCGATTTAATCCAGTGTACTTTCTTTTTAATATACCAAGCAAAAATTTGGGAGTTGAACCACTGTCCAAGAGCATCTTATCGGATGATGGCGTCAATCTCAGCTCAAGACTCGTCATTTTGTCAGCTGTCTGGTTACCCTCTCTAAATGTATGGAAATGTAACTACCTCAAGCGCCTTGCAAAGACCGATCGCATCGAAGATCGTCATCTCGATAACCCACAGGTACGTCTACATCCTTTTAAGGACGTTGATAATTGTCAAGCAGTTATCCTCCACATTAGGCGAGTAACCCCCTTCTTCACAGCTTCCAAAAGTTCAGCATTTTTTTTTATGAAAAAAAAGGTTCATCAAAAGTTCAGCATGAAGACCAAAGCTCTCCGTAAATTATGCTATTTATAATAGAGGTGATATTACAAATTTGTATTCCCATGATTGGCAGTACAAGTTAAGACGGATGCAAGTAGTGATGTGAAGGAGGATGGGGATATTTTTTTACAATGGGCAAACAGTAGGAGGGCTTTACAAAGAATGTAAAGCACCGCATTGATTATCCTGATAGATGATGTTACAAAGATCCTTATTAAAATGGAGAGTATATATGTTACAACTGATCGTATGCTTGGCAATGTAATCAGCTACCCTATTTGCTTCTCTATAGCAATGGCTGAACTCTATGTGATCGATCAAAAGGAATTTTTTTTTCAAAATATTCATAAAAAAATAAATATTTAACGAAATATTCACTCTTTCAAACTATTTACAAAGATATTCATTTTTGTCAGATGGATCAGAAAAACGCGGTCTAAGACCACATTTTACTTACAAAATCCCAATTTTGAATCTGAATGTGAGGCAAAAAATAATAAACGAAAAAACACGGTTTAAAACCGTGTTTCTATCCCAATTCAGGGAAAAATGCGAGTTAAAACCGTGGTTCTTTAATT
The DNA here is from genome assembly GCA_963922045.1 of Persicaria maculosa. Lineage (NCBI taxonomy): Eukaryota > Viridiplantae > Streptophyta > Magnoliopsida > Caryophyllales > Polygonaceae > Persicaria > Persicaria maculosa. Next base: position 25,476,008 of record OY998265.1, on the reverse strand, counting down.
TTATTTATTTATTTTGTAATTTAAAAAAAAATTGAAGACCATCTTCCCCGCCTCCACACCTCCAATGGCTCCGTTTCGTCTACGCTCGATCACCACTCCGGCGATACCAAGGCCAACAACCACCACAAATGCACTCTACCATCACCCATAAGACCACCTTGGAGGGCCCGGCACAGCAGCTCTCCGAGAAGTTGCTCGAACGTTGCCGGAAATTTCTGCAGAATTGTGATCAATAGCCTACCTATCGGGCTCCGCCTTTGCCACCACAATGCTCCGACGCCATAGATTGCAATTCCAACGTGCACCCTGCATCACCCTCTATCGATCCCAACTATTTTCATGCTCGTAAGAGGTTCGAGTCGCTCGTAACATAGCCCCGAAATTGACTGGTGAGTAGTTTTTTTTTTACTGGAAAAAAATCTATTCATTAGCCAAATTCGGGGCTACGGTACGAGCACCTCAAACCTCTTATGAGCATGGAAATAGTTGGGATAGAAAGAGAGTGATGCACGTTGGAATCAAAATAGACGGCGTCGGAGCATCGTGGTGGCGAAGACGGAGCCCGACTGGTTGGCTATTGATCACATTTCTGCAGAATTTTCCGACAACGTTCGAGCAACTTCTCGGAGAGCTGCTGTGTCGGGCCCTCCAACGTGGTTTTATGGGTGATGGTAGAGTGCATTGGTGGTGGATGTTGGCCTTGGTATCACCGGAGTGGTGATCGAGCGCAGACGAAACGGAGGAGGCGGGGAAGATGATCTTCAATTTTTTTTTTTAATTTTCAACATAAAGCGCGGCTTGAAGCCACGAGTTATTCATTTCTTTTTTTTAATTACAAAATAAATAAAAAAATTAAAGAACCGCGATTTTAACCCGCGTTTTCCCCTGAATTAGGATTTAGATTCAAAATTGGGATTTCGTAAGTAAAACACGGTCTTAGACCGCATTTTTCTAATACATCTGAAAAAAATGAATATTTTTGTAAATAGTTTGAAAGAGTGAATATTTTGTTAAATATTTATTTTTTATGAATATTTTGAAAAAAAATTTGATCAAAAGAAGTATTAATTGAGTATGTTTATCTTTTCCATATGGCGCGTGATTTCCCATTTGAAGTCACCTTTGTCTTTGATTGCCTTTATTATTTCCAAATTGTGTGATCTCCTTCAACAATAACGATGTGTAATCCTCTGGCTATTGCTAGCTTGATTCCTACACAGATGGCCGATGCCTCAGTTTGGAGAACTGTACCTTGACAACCCTTCTATTGAAAAATATCTAGAACCTGTCCCTCAGAGACCCTGATGACTCTCCCCACATGGCATAAACCAATGGAATTAACCGAGCCATCAACATTAATTTTGTAGATAGGTCTATAAATTTAGATCCATTTAACTTTTCTTCTCTTATCTCTTGTTTTTTTTGGTGATCTCTTCACCTTTGTCTATTCTAGTCCATACTGTAATGTTTTTGATTATTCTATGGACAATATCATTTAGAGGTTCCAACTTCCTGTTATTGAATATAACATTATTTCTAGTTTCCTAAATGGTTTTCCATATGAAGCAAATGTCATCAAATTGCCCATTATTCTTCTTAATCATATGTAGATCTTCTAAGCTTAATTGTCTTTCTCTATGATTTAATAACATTTTGCCCGTATTTTGTTCATAGCGTGACATAATTGCCTTCGTGACTGCAATTTATGAAGAGATGTTGAATATCTTTGTCCTCAGTATCACAGAGACATTACTATGAAGGGACTCTATTGATGTATTCATTTAGTCTAGCTTTTGTTAGTAGTCCATCAATTACCAATTTCTATACCAAATTTTGAAATCTGGGCGGGGCCTTTAATTTCCAAATCCAGCTATGATCTATATCAGTTGAAAGGCGTTGTCTTGTTATTCTATTTGTAGATTTTGTTGTAAAGTTTCTATTAGGATTCAATTTCCAAATCAACCTATCCTAGGGGCATTCCAATATGGGATTTGAATGTTTATAATATTTTGAACATGTTGTGAAAACATACTATCAAGGAGATTGAGATTCCATTGTTTCCTTGGTGTGATTAGGTGTGCTAATTTCATACCCGGATCATGATAGTTTAGGTAGGAAGAGAGAGGTTGGTCGGGAACCCACTTATCAGACCAGAGATTCACCAACTCTTCATTACCTATGATCCACCATAAACCCTTATGAAAGTTGTCACGAAGGTTTAGAAGTCTCCCAAATTTCCATGAAGTATTTTGACTTATTTTTCGTCTAATTGTTTCGATTTGAAGATATTTTTCCTTGATCACTTTAACCAAAATATTATTTCTTTCGTGTATAACTTCCATAATAATTTCATTTGTAGGCTCACATTAATTTCTTTCGCCGTTCTAATTCCAAGGCCACCACTGGTTTTTAGTTTACATATGTTATCCCGGCTAATTAATGGGATGCATCTTTCTATTTGTAGCTTGTTCTAGAAGAAGTTTTTTGAGAATCCCTTTAGGTAATAGAAAATTTTGCATCAAAGTGTTTTTGTGACAGAGTGAAACCTCTCCATTTTGAGAGTTCTTTCTTGAGGCTTTGTATAGCTTCCTCAAAAACACAATACAAGTGTTTTTGATATCGGGATTTTCATTTATTGAGCTGGAGATCTTGCTAATACCATATTCACATTTCCAGAAACTTGTAAGAAACTTTTATTATAGTTAATTGTTAGTCCAGAAAAGTTTGAGAAGTTGTTTATCATATTCTGAATAGTATGCAGACTTTTATATGACGCATTTGCAAAAATGATGGTATCGTCTGCAAATTTCAGGAGAGGAATTGGGGTTCTAGTTTTTGTTAATTTGATTCCAACTAGTGCATCTTCTAGTATAGCTTTTGTACGTAATTCTCTTGCAAGGTTTTCCATTACAATTACAAAGATATAAGGCGTCAATAGGTAACCTTGTCTTATACCTCTATTTGGATTGAATTATTTTTCAAGGCAGTTATTTACTAGGACCGAGAATGTGGTAGTGGTGATGCATTCTATAACCCAATTCACCCATTTAGGACTGAGAATGGGGACTTTAGTCTCCGTAAATTATATTTGTTATTTATAAGCCTAAAATTTTAGCTCTATATATAACCAATACATAGATGGCCTTACATTAGACCTAACATGATCCGACCCGAAAAACCCGATCCGCATGCCCGAAAATTATACGAGTTTGAACCCGGTGTTTAGACTTGTGACTCGAACCCGAATTACCTGGGACTTTTAGGGTATAGACCCGGGAACCCGTTGGGTCAAAATCGACTCGGTGAGTCAACACCATATAGACGTCACACAGGCACCAGATTGACCTCACAGAGATTCGTCATGCAAATGTATTCGTTAAGGTCACTCATATATATATATATATATATATATATATATATATATATATATATATATATATATATATATATATATACACACAAATTTACTGACAAAGATCGATCGAGCGTATGAAAATCTTCAAACCACAGGATATATAACTACTTGATCCATCTCACTTAGTACAATAATTTTCTTATCGAGGATAAGAGGGATATCCACATTTACACATAATCTCAGGTATCGAAGTCGGGCCCCCGTTTCATTCAGTAGGTTACCTTAAGGACCTTACCCAACCATTTTCCTCAACAATGGAGGTAAGAAGTAATTCACTGATAAATTATTGGGCAAACCCAGAAAAAAAAAATCCAAGTGTCCATCACAAGAATGGAATCTACCTCACGATTAAAGTCGTACTTCCATTGCTTTGGAAGGAGTTGGCTAAGTATGTGGTAATGTATGCCCTCTTATACACTTTCCTTGTCATTAAGTAGGTCGAACCTTAATTCGAACCAGTTGTTCCCTGTGGGGATCAACTAAAAACCTCCCTCGAGGAACTTTCAATCGAACTTGATTTTCTTTTTGATAGCTTTTAACTCCAACGTCTCACCAATAATGATTTCGTAGAGAGATATGTTCTGGAGAGTTGTAATGTTGTCTTGCACAACCACCAATCGAGATTCCAATAAAAACTAGGTTAATTTTGATCTTCTTCTTCCTCATCGAAGGGCATTAGACAACTGGGTGAGTGGCCTGAGTGGCGAGCGGATCACCTACCACAGGGATCTTCTCAGCAAGTTTAGGTTCCTTTTGGGGGGTTGGGTGTGGAGGAACAAAATCATTCTCCACTAAGATAGCCTTCCCTTGTTTGAAAGTTTTGTTTCATAACCTCGCAAGGAAACAAACATGAAACTTTAGTCAGAAGTTGATTATAGAAGGATGAGGTCAAATCCTTCTATAATCAACTTTTGACTAAAGTTTTCCATGACTTCCAATTGTTCTATTCATTTATAAAAGGAGAAGACAACACACACCAAGCCCCTTGAAGATAGATTTGACCCCTCGAATTGGAGTCATACATGCTCTGATTATAACCCATTCATAGGTAGGGATGGAAATAACATGTGGGTATATGATCCACCCACTCCACCCACATTAATGTTTTGGGTAAAAACGCACAATAATGTGAGTGATGGGTGGTGCAGGTGAGGGTTTGGTGGGTGATGGATGGATTATGGGTGTATACTTTTCCCCTACTACCCGCGCCCCAATAGTCTACCAATTAACCCACTACATTCACCCACCCCACGTACCCGCATTAAACCCTAAAATTTTCATCCACCTATAACCCGCCCTATTTTCACCCTGACCATAGGGATTTATAGGGAGCAATTTGCCCTTCATACCTTCGTAGGAACCTCCACTGGGCCAAGATGTAAAGACGAAGAGGCGTACAAGCAGATCCCCTTACCAATTTGAAGAAATAGGGGTTGGATTGATTGGATCGGTGGATTTTGGTTTGGTAGAGGTAAGGGGTTGAGGGGCATATTCTCGTTTATCCTCTCTCTCTTGACAACCCATTTGTACTTGTTTTCGTGAAATGAGCTCTCCAAGTCTAAAATTCTAAATTCTAAATCTCATTTAAAAATTCAAAATTTAAATGAGAAAATATCAAAATTTCAAGCCTTTATCTTTACTACTTATTAACATAACCTACTATATTTGTAATTAGTTTATAAAACAACCCTAATTTGTAATTTAGAAAAAACTTGTAAAATCTATTATAAATAGCTCCACTAAGCTTATGACATATTAACTTGTTCACTCGTAAAAAACTCTTCTCTTATGCAATGGCGATCTTTGTTTTCTTTTGATCTCTCTCTCGATTTCCTTGCTTGAATATGTGGTTCTCATATTTATCATGGTATCAGAGCTTTTGAGGTAATTCAAATAGTTTTTTCGTGCATTTGGAATGATACTTTTTATCTTGTCTCGTTTTGCTATGATTTGAGCAGTGGTTGTGAATCTTTGTGATTCGATTGCACATTTGGGTCTTTGTGGGATCTTTGTGATTGATTTTTGATTATGTGTAAGGATCTGTGTTTGATTCTGGTTTTGATTTACAATGTCGGGGGAAATGAGTCATATTGAAGGCTATGTTCAGGTGAATCTGAATGATCCTCTGAGTCTTGCGAACTCAGATAACCCAGGAGCCCAATTGCTGTCATTTCAGTTTTCTGGAGTTAATTTTCTTGGGTGAAGTTATGGAATTCGGTTGGCGTTAGGGGCTAAAAAGAAGATTGGGTTTATCAATGGATCTTGCGAGAAACCTTTTCATGGTCCGAGTGATCTGCAAAGGTGGATGCGAGCGTATTATATGGTGAGGTGTTGACTTTTGAACTCGATGATCAGTTCAATTTCTGAAAGCTTCATGAACATAGAATCATTGAAGTATTTGTGGGATGAGTTGGTTGAAAGATACGGTCAAACCAACGCGCCTCTGATTTTTCAACTTAAGGAGTTGTGTTTGATCGTTAAAAGAGATAAAATTATAACGGAGTACTGTGCTATGCTCAAGAGGATTTGGGATGAATTATAGAGTGTAGAGGGGTTTCTTGAGTGTAGTTGTAGAGTTATGGCCAATTATGCGTGTCAATTAGGGAAGAAGGTGGCTAATGTGGAATCAAGAAACAGGATTAAGCAGTTCTTGATGGGTCTACGGGATGGTTATAATGGGGTTCGTAATAGCATTTTATCGACAGATCCTTTGCCTACTTTAAACAAGGCATATTACCTTGTATATCAGATTGAATGCAAAAATGGTGTTCCTTGGAATGATAAAGTAATTGATGGGAGTGAGTCTGATAATCTGGCTTTGGTGGCTGCTAAGAAAGGCTTCCGGGGTGATAAGAAGAAGTTTCGTAAAGGTGACAAGAGGGACAAGATTTGTTACCATTGTAAAAGTAAAAGGCATATCATGGAGAATTGCTTCAAACTCCATGGCTATCCAGAGTGGTTCAAAGGCTCTAAGGATGGGAGAAATTTGAGTTCTGCAAAGAATGTGAACAATATCTAGGAATCTATGAACACACCTCTTGAAGACGGAGACAAAACACAAATGTTTGGTGTGAATCAGATGGATAAAACGTCTATGAATGTTGTGTGCCAGGAAGTGATGAAAACAATGCAAATAAAATCACAAGCTAATTGTTCCACGATCATCAATATGGCAGGTAACACTCGAGCTCAAAACTTGGCTTTACTTTCTCTATGATTTAATAACATTTTGCCCGTATTTTGTTCATAGCGTGACATAATTGCCTTCGTGACTCTACAATTTATGAAGAGATGTTGAATATCTTTGTCCTCAGTATCACAGAGACATTAATGTGAAGGGACTCTATTGATGTATTTATTTAGTCTAGCTTTTGTTAGTAGTCCATCAATTACCATTTTCCATACTAAATTTTGAATTCTGGGCGGGGCCTTTAATTTCCAAATCCAGCTATGATCTATATCAGTTGAAATGCGTTGTCTTGTTATTCTATTTGTAGATTTTGTTATAAAGTTTCCGTTAGGATTCAATTTCCAAATGAACCTATCCTAGGGGCATTCTAATATGGGATTTTAATGTTTATAATATTTTGAACAACGTGTTGTGAAAACATACTATCAAGGAGATTGAGATTCCATTGTTTCCTTGGTGTGATTAGGTGTGCTACTTTCATACCCGGATCATGATAGTTTATGTAGGAAGAGAGAGGTTGGTCGGAAACCCAGTTATCAGACCAGACATTCACCAACTCTTCATTACCTATGATCCACCATAAACCCTTATCAAAGTTGTCACGAAGGTTCAGAAGTCTCCCAAATTACCATAAAGTATTTTGGCTTATTTTTCGTCTAATTATTTCGGTTTGAAAATATTTTTCCTTGATCACTTTAACCCAAATATTATTTCTTTCATGTATAACTTCCATAATAATTTCATTTGTAGGCTCACATTAATTTCTTCCGCCATTCTAATTCCAAGGCCACCACTGATTTTTGGTTTACATATGTTATCCCGGCTAATTAATGGGATGTATCTTTCTGTTTGTAGCTTGTTCTAGAAGAAGTTTTTTGAGAATCCCTTTAGGCAATAGAAAATTTTGCATCAAAGTGTTTTTATGACAGAGTGAAACCTCTCCATTTTGAGAGTTCCTTCTTGAGGCTTTTTATAGCTTCCTCAAAAACACAATACAAGTGTTTTTGATATCGGGATTTTCATTTGTTGAGCTGGAGATCTTGCTAATACCATATTCACATTTCCAGATAAGAAACTTTTATTATAGTTAATTGTTAGTCCAAACAAGTTTGAGAAGTTGTTTATCATATTCTGAATAGTATGCAGACTATTATTTGACGCATTTGCAAAGATGATGGTATCGTCTGCAAATTTCAGGATAGGAATTGGGGTTCCAGTTTTTCTTAATTTGATTCCAACTAGTGCATCTTCTAGTATAGCTTCTGTACCTAATTCTCTTGCAAGGTTTTCCATTACAATTACAAAGATATAAGGCGTCAATAGGTCACCTTGTCTTATACCTCTATTTGGATTGAATTATTTTTCAAGGCAGTTATTTACTAGGACCGAGAATGTGGTAGTGGTGATGCATTCTATAATCCAATTCACCCATTTAGGACTGAGAATGGGGACTTTAGTCTCCCTAAATTATATTTGTTATTTATAAGCCTAAAATTTTGGCTCTATATATAACCAATACATAGATGGCCTTACATTAGACCTGTCAAAACATGATCCGACCCGAAAAACCCGATCCGTACGCCCGATAATTTTACAAGTTTGAACCCGGTATTTAGACTTGTGACTCGACATTGACCCGGTCCCGAATTACATGGGACTTTTAGGGTAAAGACCCGGTAACTCGTTGGGCCCCCATTTCATTCAGTAGGTTACCTTGAGGACCTTACCCAACCATTTTCCTCAAAAATGGAGGTAAGAAGTAATTCACTGATAAATTGTTGGGCAAACCCAGAAAAAAAAAATCCAAGTGTCCATCACAAGAATGGACTACCTCAAGATTAAAGTCGTGCTTCCATTGCTTTGGAAGGAGTTGGCTAAGTATGTGGTAATGTCTGACCTCTTATACACTTTCCTTGTCTTTAAGTAGGTCGAACCTTAATTCGAACCAGTTGTTCCCTATGGGGATCAACTAAAAACCTCCCTCGAGGAACTTTCAATCGAACTTGATTTTCTTTTTGATAGCCTTTAACTCCAACGTCTCACCAATAATGATTTCGTAGAGAGATATGTTTTGGAGAGTTGTAATGTTGTCTTGCACAACTGCCAATCGAGATTCCAATAAAACTAGGTTAATTTTGATCTTCTTCTTGCTAATCGAAGGGCATTGGACAACTGGGTGAGTGGCCTGAGTGGCGAGCGGATCACCTACCATAGGGATCTTCTCAGCAAGTTTAGGTCCCTTTTGGGGGGTTGGGTGTGGAGGAACAAAATCATTCTCCACTAAGATAGCCTTCCCTTGTTTGAAAGTTTTGTTTCATAACCTCGCAAGGAAACAAACATGAAACTTTAGTCAGAAGTTGATTATAGAAAGATGAGGTCAAATCCTTATATAATCAGCTTTTGACTAAAGTTTTCCATGACTTCCAATTGTTCTCTTCATTTATAAAAGGAGAAGACAACACACACCAAGCCCTTGGAAGATAGATTTGACCCCTCGAATTGGAGCCATACCTGCTCTGATTACAACCCATCCATAGGTAGGGATGGAAATAACATGTGGGTATATGATCCACCCACTCCACCCACATTAATTTTTTTTGGTAAAAACGCGCAATAATGTAGGTGATGGGTGGTGCGGGTGAGGGTTTGGTAGGTGATGGATGGATTATGGGTGTAGACTTTTCCTCTATTACCCACGCCCCAATAGTCTACCAATTAACCCACCACATTCATCCACCCCACGTACCCGCATTAAACCCTAAAATTTTCATCCACCTATAACCCGCCCTATTTTCACCCTGACCATAGGGATTGATAGGGAGCAATTTATCCTTCATACCTTCGTAGGAACCTCCACTGGGCCAAGATGCAAAGACGAAGAGGCGTACAAGCAGATCCCCTTACCAATTTGAAGAAATATGGGTTGGATTGATTGGATCGGTGGATTTTGGTTTGGTAGGGGTAAGGGGTCGAGGGGCATATTCTCGTTTATCCTCTCTCTCTTGACAACCCATTTGTACTTGTTTTCGTAAAATGAGCTCTCGAAATCTAAAATTCTAAATTCTAAATCTCATATAAAAATTCAAATTTTAAATGAGAAAATATCAAAATTTCAAGCCTTTATCTTTACTACTTATTAACATATCCTACTAGATTTGTAATTACTTTATAAAACAGCCCTAATTTGTAATTTTACAGAAAACTTGTAAAATCTAGTATAAATAGCTCCACTAAGCTTATGACATATCAACTTGTTCACTTGTAATAAACTCCTTCTCTTATGCAATGGCGATCTTTGTTTTCTTTTGATCTCTCTCTCTCAGTTTCCTTGCTTGAATATGTCGTTCTCATATTTATCATGGTATCAGAGCTTTTGAGGTAATTCAATCAGTTTTTTCGTGCATTTGGAATGATACTTTTTAACTTGTCTCGTTTTGCTATGATTTGAGCAGTGGTTGTGAATCTTTGTGATTGATTTTTGATTATGTGTAAGGATCTGTGTTTGATTCTGGTTTTGATTTACAATGTCGGGAGAAATGAGCCATATTGAAGGCTATGTTCAGGTGAATTTGAGTGATCCTCTGAGTCTTGCGAACTCAGATAACCCAGGAGCCCAGTTGCTGTCATTTCAGTTTTCCGGAGTTAATTTTCTTAGGTGAAGTTATGGAGTTCGGTTGGCGTTAGGAGCTAAAAAGAAGATTGGGTTAATCAATGGATCTTGCGAGAAACCTTTTCATGGTTCGAGTGATCTGCAAAGGTGGATGTGAGCGTATTATATGGTAAGGTGTTGACTTTTGAACTCGATGATCAGTTCAATTTCTGAAAGCTTCATGAACATAGAATCATTGAAGTATTTGTGGGATGAGTTGGTTTAAAGATACGGTCAAACCAACGCGCCTCTAATTTTTCAACTTAAGGAGTTGTGTTTGATCGTTAAAAGAGATAAAATTGTAACGGAGTACTGTGCTATGCTCAAGAGGATTTGTGATGAATTATAGAGTGTAGAGGGGTTTCTTGAGTGTAGTTGTAGTGTTATGGCCAACTCTGCGTGTCAATTAGGGAAGAAGGTGGCTGATGTGGAATCAAGAAACATGATTATACAGTTCTTGATGGGTCTAGGGGTGATTATAATGGGGTTCGTAATAGCATTTTATCGACAAATCCTTTGCCTACTTTAAACAAGGCATATTACCTTGTATATCAGATTGAATGCAAAAATGGTGTTCCTTGGAATGATAAAGTAATTGATGGGAGTGAGTCTGATAATCTCGCTTTTGTGGCTGCTAAGAAAGGCTTCCAGGGTGATAAGAAGTTTCGTAAAGGTGACAAGAGGGACAAGATTTGTTACCATTGTAAAAGTAAAGGGCATATCATGGAGAATTGCTTCAAACTCCATGGCTATCCAGAGTGGTTCAAAGGCTCTAAGGATGGGAGAAATTTCAGTTCTGCAAAGAAGGTAAACAATATCTAGGAATCTATGAACACACCTCTTGAAGATGGAGACAAAACACAAATGTTTGGTGCGAATCAGATGGATCAAACGTCTATGAATGTTGTGTGCCAGAAAGTGATGAAAACAATGCAAACAAAATCACAAGCTAATTGTTCCACGATCATTAATATGGCAGGTAACACTCGAGCTCAAAACTTGGCTTTACTTGCGCATTTGACTAGTGAGGATGATTGGATCATTGACATAGGCGCAACTGATCACATGACTGCTTATAGTCATTTATTGGTAGATAGAAGGTTGTTTCCTAATCCTATAAGTGTTGGTATGCCTGATAGAAACCTATCTATGGTGTTTGAGATAGGCACTTTGCATTTAACATCTAATATTACTTTGCTAAATGTTTTGCTTCCTAGTTTTAAACATAATCTTATGTCAATTCCTAAATTGGTAGAAGATTCACGTTTGGCTGCAATGTTTACTGCAAAGAATTAGTGGTTTTAGGACCTTGGAACTAGTAAAGTTGTGGGAGTAGGACATAAACTGAATTGATTGTATAGGATGAAGGCAGGTAGTCCTACAGAGAATGCTTCAACTCCTGTCCAACTCAATCCAGATATGAAACTTCATACTATCAAGAATGTTGAGCAACTAGAGAATCGTCATGTATGATTAGGACATGCTTCTATGAGCAAGATGTTGCATTTAGATTCTTTACTTGCTAAAGTACGTTCTTCCTACTTGTGAGACTTGTGTGGTAGCCAAGATACACACTCTTCCTTTTCCTTCAAGTACTGCTATTTCTGCTAAGTGCTTTGTACACTTCGATATTTGGGGACCCTACGAAACTAAGAGCATTGAAGGTGCATCATATTTTCTGACTGCAGTAGATGATAAAAGTAGAGTGACCTAGACTTTTTTGATGAATGATAAAAGCTTTATGTTTTCTCTTATTTCTTCCTTTATTGCTATGCTTTTAATCAATTTGGTGCTTCTATTAAAGATTTTCGTAGTGATAATGTGTTTGAGTTCATTCAAAAGGTTTGTACTCAGATGTTCATGTCTTAAGGTATCATTCATCAAAGGAGTGCACCTCCTCAAAAAATTGGTAAGGTGGAAAGGAGACACAAGTATATGATTAAGACTGCACGAGCTTTGAAAATTCATGCAGGTTTGCCTTCTGAATTTTTGGCTGATTGTGTACTTGCAGCAACTCACATCATAAATAAATTACCTTATGCTAACATTGAATGGATATCTCCTTATGAAGTTTTTTTTGGTAAACCACCATCTCTCAATGAGTTGATACCCATTGGAAGCCTATGCTTTGCTCATTACCCTATAAGCAAAAATGATAAGTTTGGTCCTAAAGCTAAAAAGTGCATCTTGGTGAGTTATCTATTTACACAGAAAGCTTATGTCTCGATACTGGTTCCATACAAACAGTTTGGATTTATTGATGAGCATTCCAAATAATGCTTCTTTTCCCATTGAGAATTCTATGACAGGTCAACCAAGGACATTGTCTATCACTGAAGATGATTTGGTTAATTCACATCACAATTAGTTTGTTAATGATAGTATGAGTACATGACATATTCAACATAAAATTGAGCCTACACAAGCGTCACAATAGGTTGTACAACCTCTTACTCGAAGATCAACTAGAGATCATAATCCTTCTGTAAGATTAAAGGATTATGTATGCAATCCTATAAGAAATTTAGGTTCTATTTCTTAATCTTTTATGTCATATATTTTAGGTGATTTTGATTCTTTTTATTCTGACTTTGTTAAATCTTTTGCTAATATGATACATGTGCCTAAACTACATACATATCATCAAGCCAAGAAAGATCCTAATTGGCTTGAAGCAATGTCCAAAGAGTTGTAGGCCTTAGAAGTCAATGAGACTTGGAAATTAACCACTTTACCACCTAGTAAAGTTCCAATAGGATCCAAATAGGTTTATAAACTCAAATTAAAACCAGATGGATCCATTGAAAAGTATAAAACAAGATTGGTGGCCAAAGGTTATAATCAAATTAAGGAAAATGATTATAAACACACATTTTCTCCTGTTGCGAAATTCACAACAGTGAGAAGTGTTCTAGCTTTGGCCACAATCAAGCAATGGCCTATTAATCAACTTGGCATTAACAATGCCTTTTTACATGGGTATTTAGATGAGGAAATTTATATGCTACCTTCTGATGGTTATGACAAAGCTACTGCATGCCATGTTTGTTTGTTAAAAAGCTCACTTTATGGCCTCAAACAAGCTAGCAGGAAGTGGAATGTTGAATTAACACGGTCTATAGTTTCTCTTGGTTTTGTATAGTCTAAGTAGGATTATTCACTCTTTATCATGAAGATTCCTAAAGGGATGATTACAACATTGGTTTACGTTGATGATCTTCTTATTACCGGTGATGATGAGGACATTATCTTATCTATAAAGAAAGCACTCCACAAGAAGTTCACAATAAAGGACTTGGGCTTGGTAAGGTATTTTCTTGGCCTTGAGATTGCAATATCCTCAACAGGGAATGATGATACATCAAAGGAAATACATTCTGGATCACTTAAATTTGTTAGATTAAAAGTCTGTAAAGTTCCCTTTACCTCGATGACTAATGATGACTTTAAAAGATGGAGAAACTCTCAAGGATCCAGAGTCATATAGAAGGTTGGTGGATCGATTATTGTTCTTAAACTTAACCAGACCGGACATCTCTTACTTTGTTCAACATCTTTCACAATTCATGAGCTCTCCTAAAGAACCACACTATCAAGCTGCTATGCACTTTCTCAGACACCTTAAAGGCATAGTCAATGCAGGTCTCTTTTATGCCTCAGATTCAGTGGTTCAACTTCAAGCCTTTAGGGATGCTGACTAGGGAGCATGTGCTTTCACATCACGCTCCTTCACAAGCTACTGTGTTTTGCTAGGTAAATCTCTCATTTCATGGAAGACCAAGAAACAAAACATTGTCTCAAAGTCATCTGGTGAATCTAAATATAGAGCCATGTCTACTACAACCAGTGAAATGGTTTCACTTGAGGGTCTTTTCAATGATCTACATATCCCTATTCCTCTTCCTATTCCATTGCATTGCGACAATCGTGCTGCTCAACACTTAGCTACAAATCCGATATATCATGAGCGCACGAAGCGTCTTAGAATCGACTGTCATTATGTCAGGGAGAGACAGCAAGAGGGTTTTGTTTACAGACTCATCATGTTCCCACACACCTCCAGCTCGCAGAGATCATGACGGAGGCTCTAGGAGAACAACAACATCGGTTCTTGGCTCTCAAGTTGGGCTTGGTCTTTGACAACCCACCTCCAACTTGACGGGGGTATTAACATATCCTATATCTTGTAATTAGGTTATAAAACAATCCTAACTTGTAATTTACAGAAAGCTTGTAAAACCTGTTATAAATTGCTCCACCAAGCTTATGACAGATCAACTTGTTCACTTGTAACAAACTCCTTCTCTTCTATAATGGTGATCTTGGTTTTCTGCTGACCTCTCTATCGGTTTCCTTGCTTGAATCTGTGCTTCTCAAATTTATCACTACTCATGCTCTAGAAACAAATCAATGTTGAATGATTCACAACGTCAATGAAATTTTCCAATGAAATTGTTCTTGCTTGCCATGGAAGGAGAAAACATTCATGTTTGAATAAGAGATCGATTGATAAAGAGAAGAAGAGAAAACGAATGAATCAAAATGAAATGAGATTGATGCCATATTATTATGTAAAAACTCCATTAATTTCACACTGATTACATTCAAGAACAAAAATCAGCTTTTACAATGAAGCTGTTCTATCAATGCAACAAACTACACTTGACTGGACAATCTCAAACATACATGCATGTGTCTACTTTTAATTAACCGAAACCTAACTACCTTTCATAACCTAATCTTGCTCCTTGAGCCACTTGATCATCAACATACTTCAATGGAAAATGGTCAAAATTCTAGAAAATACAAGAAGCAACTATGGTACATGAATCTGTTTTTGTTATTCTTTGAGATTCCATTCCTTAAGAGGCTGCACCGGAAACTACCAGTTTTTCTTGTTCCATGCTGGATCAATTGTCGGTAACTCATATTCATTCGGTCCTAGTGATAGATGAAATCGTGGTAGGTCAGGCAGTGCGTATAGTCCCCTGTGATCAACTTAAGCTCGTTAGCACCTTATAAATTGAAACCGCAAAATGATCAAGTTTAACTCGAAGGATGACTTGCTTTTGTTGGGCGAGCAAGTAGCCATGAGTCTTCAACTTCTTAGATGCAATGTCTAGGATTTTGTTGTGCAGGTGTTTCATGATTCCCCAAGGAGGAGTGGGCCTTGACATCCAAAACAGGTAAGGATTTATAAACAAATGTGGTACGATTTGAGTGGTAATTCAGTCGATGAAATCACGAGAAAATGAAAACCTGGTTACGGGTGAAGCCAAGGAGAAGCTCAAGCAAGTCTTCTTGCTATCTGATAGGTGTTCTTGAGCTGCAAGAAAGCAGCTCACGGCGCAAACTTGAGGCTGTGGCTCAAAGCCCCTGTCAGCCATCAAGCCGTGGTAATAGTAGGCTGCTGCCTGGTGACATATCCGAATGTTTAGACACTGAATTCGTGTCGTATGTACCAAAGGTTTTTAGAAAGAAACTGACCTTTGCCTCCAGGTACTTCCATCTGATGAATAACGAATGCTTTTTCAGATTGCCATTGCTAAGATTGCATCCTGAGATCGATAAATAAGCCTGGAAAAGCAAATGTGACGCATTAAGGGAGCTAGAGAACATATTTTTCCTTGTTTACTCGGCTATTAAGACTGAGGATGAAGTGATCACCTGACTAAAGAAGGTCAATTCTTCACAAGCTAGCCTTCTCTTGACGGATAATGTGGCTGTTTGGCTTTCGGCAGCCAAGCCAAGCTGTAGTTCAGTTCCCTATATTCATATTCAACATCAGATTCGTAATTCGATAACATTTTTCTTAGAGAAAAAAAAAAGAATAACAACCTGCCCAATTGCTTGGATCTTCAGAGCTTCTAACACGCCCTCCTGCAAGTCCATTGGCAATTTCTCCCTGCATATATTAATACGAATGACCCTTTATTTGATCGGCATACATATATACTATATAACATCAAAGACATGTAGTGATAATTTGCGTACTTGATGTCGGGGTCCAAGGGAGCTAGTATGTTTTGCACACAGAAATTTAAGTACCCTGCGGCCTTCAACAACAGACCGATAGCTTCCCTTTGGCAATCTAGCATTATGATCATAAAGATTTAGTTACAGCTCGATGATATATTTAAGAATATAAATTATGTTTGAAAAGCAGCGACACACCTAAAGAAACTGTCCTTTGGGAGAAACCACCAGAGTGTTGTTTCGGAATCAACAACTCGTTGGCTTCGGATAGTGCCATGACAGCGAGCATATAGATGACACAAAGCACTTCACACTGCGAGTTTGACACGAATGTACTCTCCTGTTTCCAACCCCCAAAATCCATTTTTAACAAATTAATTCATTTGCAAGGAAAGAATCAAAATCATGAGCAATGAGTTATGAGTTCCACTTTTTCGTATTCGTTTTCATTCTTACATGTGTTCTAACATCCAGGCTTGTCCACTTGAATTCCATTGATTCCACAACACCCATATCAGTAACTGTAAAACAATGGAATCGAAATGATTAATTGGGATCAAAATGGATTTGAGTTTCGATTCGAAATGCTCAATCAAGGTGTTGGCAGAAATTTATATAACCATACCATTCTTGGTCAAGCCAAGGAAGGCAGTTAAGTAGTCTTCAAGGGCCCCTTTAAGCTCCTGGGCTTTAGACCCACTTGCTGTGATTGAAATAAATTTTTTTTTAAAAAAAACACATGAATGCATAAAACAAACTGCATTTTTCGATATTAAGATGATCGAAAGAAGAAGAAGAAGCTGACCATTAGTGTATTGTGGAACCAAAGTGGTGATACGACTGCGAAGAGCGACAAAATGATGAATGAGATTCAGCGGAACGAAACCCTTGAGAGGCGTTTGGAGGTCAGTTTGAGATGGAAACCAGAGAGTTGGGACGTAGACGACGACTTCTGGAATGGTCATCTTCTTGGTCCTCCTGCTGCCAGTCTTGAGCAAGGATGGTTTGCAGCCCATCCTCTTCAAGCCTTCAAGCGGGTGCTTTATCAACCCTAGCATTCTCCTATCAAGCTAGCCATATATCACAAAGAGTGAGAGGTAAGATAAAAAGTGTGAGACAAATAAAAGTTGGGGCTACAACATTTTCAACATATATACTTTACCTGGAGAGAGAGAGCGAGAGAGTCTTGATGTGAATGATGAAAAGAGTGAATGGTGGGCATTTATTTATAGTACATTAGTACTCCCTCCATAGATTTTAATTAATTTATTACTTCTTGTTTCAAACTGCACTACGCCAGAAAAGCACTCCAGCGACAATCGTAAGCGTTTCAGGCGACGGACATCTTGTTGCTAGAGAGGTTGTCGCTTGGACTCCGTCCCTACAACATTCAAGCGGCGTGTTTTGAACAAGGTGTCGCCTTGCTTAATTCAAGTGATAGACATGTATGTCGTCATTTACCTCTTGTTAGTCTCTAGAGCCAACCATATCCCTTCAAGGGACATAAAACCGTTCGTCACTTTAAGAGGAAGATGTGAGTGAGTGACTATCGTGCGCACGAGGTTTACAAAAATCTTAAAGGGTGGATAACAGTAATTAATGGATTAGGTGTAAAAAGTCACTTTAAACGACAAACATAGAGAAATGTTCGTCGCCCCAGTCATTGTATTAAATGCACCGTTCTACTTTATTACTCAAGCCACGGACATTGACTAAAAATAGTCGCCGAAATTCTTGCCAAGGGTACGGTGAGCCATTTATGTACTCTTTCATGCAACCATCAGTAGTAGTTCATCACCTCAATAGTCAATACATACCCAGGGCGACAAGCATAGGTGAAAATAGTCCCCGCCTTAATGTCTAATTAACAATCTTAGAACTCATTCAACCAAACGATATTGTCTATGAATAATAGATTCATCGCCTAAATCAAGTGACCAACATTTATGTAATTATCGTGGCTTTAATGCTTGCCAAATGTGAGCTAACTTTGTGCTCCTTCAAAATTTGTCGACAAAAAGTATATATGTTCGTCGTCTGAATTATATTTAGGATTACTTTTGTTGACTCAATACCCCTTATAGATGGGCATCCTTGGGACTTATCGAAGCTACGAGCTTTTTCACGTTCGTCGCCTCGATGGAATTCAAGTGACGATCACGATAGAGTTTGTCGCCTGAGATGCAATCTAGCGTAGTGCTAGCATACCTATGTAAGAAGGATGCTACTATTAACACGGTGAAAATCTCACATAATACAGGGTGTCGATTACATTTTTCAAAACTGTGAGTAATTTAGGTGGTCACGGTTTCAAAAATCTTGAGAATATTATCCTAATTAAAACCAATAAAGTGGGTTTAAGAAAAATTACTACTACAACTTCCAAAATCATGGGCCATTTTTCTTTTTCTTCTTCTTTTTTTTCATTCTTTACTACCCAACTAGTTACATCTTTCACAGTTTATGAAGCCATATATAGTTGGGTCAACTTTCCACGGTTTTCAAAACAGTAACAACTAATATTCTTACGTTTTTCAAAACCATTATAGCCACCGTATATTTGTCTATATTTTAACTATGTAGAAAGCAAACCAGAAGAATTAAACAACAAAATTGGAAAATTAAAAAAGTTAATAATATGAAAAATTACTTTCCTTTTTAACATGTACAAATTGTCAAAATTTGATACAAGAGTCGTATTTTCCTTCTGAAATTGGTTATATATGGCAGACGGTGCACGTCTCACAATCTCATAATTGTGTATTCATTTAGTTAGAATGCATGGTTGTTCGATAATTGTGTGTTGATTTAATTTAGGGTATGTTTTATGTTTTTGCATGATCGTTAATAATGAATTATAATCTACCTATACGTACATTACTACATTATAATATATATATATATATATATATATATATATATATATATATTGTGACTTGGGTGATAATATTTGCACTCATAAAATTTACTATATAAACCACACCTGCGCCTCTTGAGTCACACCCCTACACCTCTTGAGTCACAGACGTGTGACTCAAAAGGCGTAGGGTATTTTATGTAAATTATCATGCGTCTTTTGAGTCACACGTCTGTAAGTCAAAGAGGGACAGGGTGTATTTAAAAAAAATAAAAAATGAGATATGTGGTGTATATAGTAAAATTTTGTGGTGTAAAAATCACACCCATATATATTCAGTTATAATGGATGTTATTTAGTTGGAGTAGGAACTTAAATGTTTCTCCCTCCGTCCTAGAATACATGGTCTTTAGGCTTTGAATTTTTGACAAATGGATTTTTTGGTTTATAGAATAATTATTACCCCTAAAAAAATACAACAGTAAGTAAAATTAAAGAAAAACTCATCTCTATAATAATAATGAGGTTTAAGTATAAATATATTTTCTTAATTAACGTGCAAGACCACCCGTATTCGTGAACTCAAAGGTTCATGGGTATGCCACATGGGATTAAATCCCAACGTGCAGATTTGTGGTGTATTTAGTTTCTCCGAAAAAAATAAAAAAAGTCATGAACCTTTGAGTCTTTCACTTCGAGTGCGGGCAGATAAATCCCAAAAAGTTGAGTTAATTGTGCCAAGTGTCGTATGGGGAGAGGAGGAAGGGAAAAAGGTAGGTGGAGGGTATATATTTTTTTCAAATTGATTTTTTCGGTACTTTTTGAAATGGAAAAAAAATATTTTTGAAATCTAATTTAATTTTATCTATCCATAGAGACCCATATCGCATATATTTTAGAGAATTTTTTTTCAGAATAAATAATACTCATATGTAAGTGATGAGCCCGATGTTGGACTTACGAATACGGGTCAAAAATAAAAAATGTTGGAATAGGGCTCTTAAACTGAGGTGGTAGGGAAAAAGTATGAGCTTAATGTTAGACACACAACATGAATGCAGATGGTGTAAAAGATCATGTATTATCGGACGGATGGAGTATTCAGTTGTAATAGTGCTTCAATTGCAACGAATATGCATTCTATTGTACAGTAGTAATTCAGTTATAAAGGGTAATTATTCCTTTACAATTAGTAATTATTCAGTAAGAGTTGGCAGTAATTCAGTCTCAATAAATTATTCAATTCAGATGAGGGTTATCCAACAGTATTTAATTATTCGATCGATTGTAGCTAGTTAGTGTGATTACTAAGTCTATCAATATATTCATAGAGTGATTAATTATTTAATTATAACAATTATTGATGGCTGGGGTCGTTTTCTGCATTGAAAAAGAGCGGGGAAGATCAATAACTTGAAGCTCAGGAGCCGAGCAAGATCTCATCTTCATCTCCCACATGGCGAAACAGTGGCAACTAGCATGTCAGAAGAGGATTAATGGATCACAATATTTTTATTTTTCTAATATTAATACTCCGTATATTTCTTTTATAAGTTCGAGTAATTAAATATAAAATTCTTTGGTTTTTCTTTATTATTTTAGGAGCATATATCTAAATCTAATAGTTGCATGGTTTCTTGCTGGCAAATGTAGTTGTAGTTTAGCTGGCTGATCAGGTTTTGCATTTGCAAAATATGAGCGAGGTTTCGATGTGTTTCGGAACTTGCCAAAAAAATGACCATATAGAATCCTTAATTATAAATTGTGATTATAGCTAACAACTAGTCGAAAACTCGTGCATTCGCACGGATATATTTATTTAGTTTAAATAATTATTTAAAAAAAAAATAATGTTAAAAGTTAGAAGTCAATAAATAAATAAAAACTAATATAAGTATTGTAGTATAATATTGAATGTGTGGTATGTTGCAATAAAAAAAACACTATAGTAGAAATTAGTATGTGTATGTAATATCATAAAATAGCAACTATTTTTATGAATTTTTTGGGTTAATATATAATTATAAGAAAAAATAACTTAAAATAATACCAACTATCAAATTTTAAACAAAAATAATATTAATAGATTTTTTTAAACAAAAATAAAAATTGTCCACCTTTAAACGAAAATTAATATGAACTTTAAAATCAACCAAAAATGATACAAATTATGAAATTTTACTTAAAATTATACAAATCTTAAACTTTCATCATGGTAATATTCAAAACAAAACTTTGTTTATCAAAATTATAGAAATAATTCATAACTAGTCGTACTTTTCATAAATCCACCATTTATATTTTAAATGGATCAAAACCACTATTTGCTTGTCCAACTCAACCCCAATTTTTAAAATTACACGAATTCTAAGCTATGATTATTTTTTTTGTTTTTGATAAATTAAGGATAAAGTTGGTGTAATTTTATGTAATTTCAAATTGAAAAGTGGTTTTTTGTAATGTCGGATAAATAGCAGTTTTGGTGTATTTCAAAATAAAAGGGGTGGATTTGTGCAAAGTGTGACTATTTATAAATGTTTTTTTAATAATTTTGAATAATAAAGTTTTGTTTTGATTCTTCTCCTAATCCAAGTTCAAAAGTTTGTATTATTTTAAGTAAAAAGTTCTTAGTTTGTACTACCTTCGTTCGGCAAAACTTGTCGTTTACTATTTATGCACGCTTTTTTAGAATGATAAAAACTATATAAAATATTCATTTTTTTAAAAAAAAATTTAACAAGTTTGTACTTATTAATAATAACTACAAAATTGTTAAAAAAAATTATTAAAAAAACTAGATATTTTATATAGTTTTTATCTCCTAAAAAAGCGTGCGTGAATAGTAAAACGTCAAGTTTTGCCGAACGGAGGTAGTATTATTTTTTGGTCAATTTTAAATTTTGTTTTATTTTTGGTTTATATGTTAATAGTTTGTATTATTTGAAAACTTTTTTGTTCGTTCTTTTTTTGTTCATATCTAATAGTTGGTATTATTTTAAGTCATTTTTCCTAATTTTAAAATAAATAACAGAAAAAATGAAGCATAAAAATACGCCAAAGAATATAATAGTCTCTTACATAAACGGTAACTTAAATTTTATCTTTTAAAAATTATATGCAAGCAGTTCAAATACATCCCACCTTGGTATGTAGAACTGAAAAATCAAACTTACTAATAGACCTGTCAATCGGGTCATTCGGGTCGGGTTTGGGTAGGGTCATTTTGGATTTTGGATAAAACGGGTTCCGGGTAAAATGGGTCCCGGGTAGATCGGGTCGAATTCAGGTTTGTCAATTTTTTATTTTTTAAATTTAAAAAAAATCATGATTTGGTAATTTTGCTATAATTTTAAAATGTCAAAATTAAAGACGTGGTTCATAAGTTCTAGTGCTTGTAATTATATACTATATTTGATCTAAAATATTTGATTTTTATTATTTCTCGTAATTTTTAATAAAAATTTAAAAATATATAAAATATCAAATTTTTAATAATTTTTTAAAAAATAATTTCATGGAATTAGTAATAAGCATAGAATTGTTTTAATATTTTAGTAATTTTTTAGTGTTTTGATCTTCTTAAAAAATTTGATAAAAAATCAAAACTCAAATACTATCGATCGAAGAGAGTATTACACAATACAAATAAATATAAAAGTTTTTTTTATTAGGTAAGAATTCGGTTGGAAGACCTAACCGAGAGCATCCCGACGGATGAGATCAAGAAGATCTAAGTGTATTTCCAGTGCCAACTCGTTAACAAGACGACCAAGGTGTACAACCTTGTCAGCCGCCCTGTTACCCTCGCGGGGCACAAAGGAAAAGGAGATATCATGAAAAGACCTAAGAAGACCTTTGATATTACCCATAAGTAATTCGATTTCCCGAGGACAGATACCCTTCTCCTTGAGATGATCTATAATAATTAACGAATCTCCTTCTATTATTAGTTTGTTGTAGTTGTTGGCTTTAGG
The DNA here is from genome assembly GCA_963922045.1 of Persicaria maculosa. NCBI lineage: Eukaryota > Viridiplantae > Streptophyta > Magnoliopsida > Caryophyllales > Polygonaceae > Persicaria > Persicaria maculosa. The sequence goes on along the minus strand of OY998265.1, from coordinate 25,452,947 downwards.
ACATAGTACTCCTTCTCTCAGAGCAATTGTTTCTGCTAAAATCGGATTTTCACTCCCAACCTCTCTGTAGACTAAGTTGGTTGCTTTTCCTTCTGAATTCCTAATGATAAATCCGGCACTAGCTTCCCCTAGCCCATTAACCGCCCCATTAAAATTAAGCTTCAGATAGCCACTAGCCGGTTTTCCCCATTTCACATTTTTCCTACTCACTTTGCAACTTTTTTTAGCTGTCAGTCCACTCCCCATACATTCCTCTTCCTTTTCCTCTCTTTGAGCCCTTAACCATCCTTCTTTAACTGAAGTAATAAAAGAAAGGATCTCCACGTGTGATGGCATCCCCGTTCCTCTAAAGGTCATTTGATTCCTAAAAAACCAAATAGACCCCCACCTTATTGCTATATCTTCTTTCTCTTCCTTGCTTAAACTTTCTCCTAATTTTGCCATAAAAAAATTCCTCGCTTGCTGGCTCGGATCGAGATTATTTATTACCCCAGAACATTTATTAGTTTGTAATAGCTGATTTTGCCCAAATGGACATTTAACAAACAAGTGAACTTCATCCTCCCCATGCATCCCACAAAAAATACATTCATTTGGAATAGACGCTCCCCTTCTACTTAATCTATCCTTTGTTGGTAACCCATTCTGAGAAAATTTCCATAAAAAGTTCCTAATTTTAGGAATTGTGTTAACCTTCCAAATCCAATTAGACAGATTGTCGTCAAATGAATCCTGGTGTGAGAGGAATCTTACCGCACTAGAGGTTGTAAACCAACCTTGTTTATCATGTCGCCAATAGAGTCTATCAGGCATCCTATGAATCGCGAGAGGAATGTCTAGAATACACTTTACCCAATCCTCTTCTAGTAGTCCAGATAACTTTTCTTTCCACCATTTTCCTTCTCGAATAAATTCACTTACTAAAGCATTTTCATCCACTATTTGAGCATTAACAACACATTTGATTAAGGGCTTTTGTTAGATCCAAGAATCTTTCCAAAATTTTACCGAGTTGCCGTCTCCAATCGACCGGACTAGTCCTTCCTTACATTTGTCTATTAAAGAGGAAGCATTCCTCCATTGCCAAGACAAATTTTTAGTCCTAGTGTAGTTTAATATATCATATTCTTTTAGGTATTTGTATCTAATAATTTGTACCCATATATTATCTGATTCCGCTAGAGTTTTCCATAATAGCTTCATCTTGAGAGCCTCATTCATTATCAGCGATTTTCTTATGCTCAGTCCACCTTTCTTTTTTGGTCTACATACTTTGTCCCAACTAATGAGTGATTTGTATTGGAGATCCTTCTTCCGGAAAAAAAAATTTCTGTTTATTCGATCCAGTTCTTTGTGGATTGAAGCTAGAAGCATGAAGCTTTGCATTGCGTAAAGCAGTTTTGCTGACAGGTTTGAGTTTATAAGGATTGATCTGCCTTGTTGGGATAAGGAGTTTGCTTTCCATTGGCAAGTTGATTTTTTGTTTTGTTGATAATCTCTTCGAAAGTATGTTTATTTACTTTCCCATTAATAATAGGACATCCCAAATATTTCTCCATTGCTCTAGTATGAGGTGTTTGTAACGAATTTTCCAGTAATTGTATTCTTAAGCAAGGCACTCCTCCTGTAGTTTGAAAGGAATATTTATGATAATTTACCTTTTGACCAGATACCCTACAATAATCTTATATTATTTCTTTTACCCTCTGACTTGCATCCAAAGTTGCTTTAGCAAATATAATTGTATCATCTGCAAAAGTAAGGAAAGGAACCCTTGGGCCATTATGTCCAAATTTAAATCCAATTTTACTCATTGGTAGCATGGATTCTCGATGCGATTGTCTAGCTAGCACTTCTGCTCCTAATATAAATAGAAACGGGGAAATGGGATCCCCTTGACGGATTCCTCTAGTAGGTAGAAAGATCTTAGTTGGAGAACTTTTTACTAGAACCGAGAATGATACCGATGTGATACATTCTTTTACCCAATTAATGAATTTCAAGTGAAATCCAAATCTTCGCAAGATTTCTAATATGAAATCCCAGTTAAGTCTATCATAAGCCTTTTCCATATCAAGTTTAATCGCCATCCATCATTCAGCACCCTTGCGGGTTTTGAAAGAATGGAAAATTTCATGCGCTATCAAAACATTGTCCTGAATAGCTTTGTCTGCTACAAAGGCTCCTTGTAAAGGATGGACCAGTTTTCCCATCACGTTTTTTAATCTTTCAGTCAAAATCTTTGATATGATTTTATATATAGTTGAGCATAAACTAATTGGTCTATAATTATTTTTTGAAGTAGGATTGTCCCCTTGAGGTAATAGCGTGATAAAGGTATGGTTAATTTGACGGAGGATTTTTCCGGATAGAAAGAAACTCTTTACTGCTCTGATAACTGAAGGACCAACAATGTCCCAAAAACTTTTATAAAACTCTGCTGAAAAACCATATGGTCTGGGGACTTATTCCTTCCTAAACTAAAGATTGCATTCTTTACTTCACTATTTAGAAAAACCATCTGGTTCTGGGGACTTATTCCTTCCCAAACTAAAGACTGCATTCTTTACTTCACTATTTAGAATAGGCTTGATAAGTTCCTCATTATCTTCATCATTGATTTCTGGGGTTATAAGATCCAGACTATTATTCCAATCTCGACTTACACGACTTTCCTTCCTAAAGCGTTTTTCAAAATCATTTTGGATTTCTGTCTTAATGTTATCCTCTCCAAGGATGAGGGTACCTTCCGCCGAAGTGATTTGTCTTATGATTTTTCTATTCCGCCTTCCTGTGGCGATTTTGTGAAAATAACCTGAGTTTGTATCCGCTAGTTTTAAGTGTTTGGATTTTGCCCTCAGACTCCAGAAAGTTTTATGAAATTTAATTAATGCTTCCTTTTTTTGAAGTAAGTTTTTCTGTTTCAAAGCTGCCTTGGAATCAAAGCTACTATAGAGTTTGTCCTGAATAGTAATTAGCTCATCTTCTGACTCCTCTAATTGTCGAAAGATATTACCAAAGGTCTTTTTGTTGTAGGTTTTAATTTTTGCTTTAAGGATTTTTGTTTTAAATACTAACTGATATATCGCAGATCCTTCACAATTAGCTCGCCACGCTTGTTTGACAATATTTCTTAAATCTTTTCTTCTAAGCCACATATTTTCAAATTTGAATGGGGATGCAGACGAGATCATTCCTAGGCTAAAATTCATTGTGATTGGACAATGATCTGATGAAGAGAATGCATGGTGGACTAAATGTATACTTGGAAATTGTACTAGGATCTCATTTTGGACCAGTGCTCTATCCAAGCGCTCATAAATATTGTCCGGTCCTTCCTTTTTTTTTCTCCATGTAAATCTGTTTCCACATAACGGTATTCCAAACAGTTCACACCTACTTTTGACCTCATTCATTCTAAGAAGTCGTCCCAAGGAGATTTCTGCTCCACCACTATTTTCCTCGTTGGAAACAATATCATTTAGATCTTTGATAACAACACTCGACATTCTTGACCTTGATACAGATTCTACAATTTCTTCCCAAAACTGGGATTTGTCTCGCTCCTGAGCCGGGGCATAAACGAATAGTATTTGGCACCTAAAGTTAAGGTTCAAGTTATAATAATTAGCCAAGATAAAACGTTGACTGTAATGATCTATTGAAATGGTCTCATGAGTCAATAGCTGAGATTTCCACATCACCCCTATTATTCCAGATTTTCCAATTGCAGGGACCCATAATGCTTTATCAAACCCGGATGATCGCCAATATTTTTCCTCTGGGATTTTTTCTGACTTAGTTTCCATTACCGACATTACTTGAATTCTTTGCATATTACATAAGGAACCCAGCTCCGCCAAGAAATTTGGTCTTCCTATCCCCCTTACATTCCAAGAACCGATCTTCATTTTAAACTATGATCTCCCTTTCCCTTTTGGCTAAGATAGCCCTGTTGCACTTTATATAATTTGATCTTTCCCGAAAATGCATAAGCCTAAATCGGCCCGATTTTCGGCTAAATGCGCAACTTAAATATTCAACAACATTCTCATTTAGATCCCTTTGGATTGGATTTTTCTCTATAATCTCTTGTTTTCTAGTAATGTTAATACTCTTATTATAACCTAATTTACTACGCAAGCACCAAAAATACATGGTTACAGGACGTATCCTAATCCACAACTCATTATCCCAACTATAATTATACTTAGGGATTATGACTATAGCTAATTGATCTAGAGATAAAGAATCCCAATTATGTTAGATTTGTGTCGAATTATTTCTCATTGAGCTGAAATTGTTATAATAAAGTAATTCTCACATGATTAAATTCTTAAAAGAGGATTGATTAAGAACACAAAGGAAGATATTCTCACCAGCTAAGCTTCTGCACAATTGAAGCGGTTCATGCGTCTGCAGATCATACAAACTTAAATTTCCTGCACTAGGATGCCACAAAGCTCGATAACACCAATCATAATTCATATCCATATATACTGATACGGAGCACACACAGCAATACGAGATAACAACTTCACAAGGAAAGCCACATCGGCAGCAGTTCTTACAAGACTCGATAATACCGACCAAATACATAGACATGACAAAGACTACAACAAACATACTAGCCCTTATACACAATATGCTAAAGAAGCTTATTTTCTTCCGCAATGGGAAACCAGGGTGTGACACAAGCACATACTTCCAACCCTTGATTGACCTACTAGCTTCATTCTCGCATCCAAGATTTAAATAGACACATGGACTGACACAATTCAACCCACCACCATCTACATAACCCACATTCTTGCTCAGAAAAGAAGTTTGCTGACATGAGGCACCCCATGCTTCCCACTCTCAAAGAAAACATGAAGGCAAAACCACCAGTTGGCTGCTAAACATTCTTCCCCCTCTTGCTACTTCCTCCCATATGTTTTGAACAAGCAGATTCACCTTCCTCGACCCCAAGTTTACGTTTGCCCTACTCAGATTTAACCGATCCTACAACCCCTAGCTGCTCAAACCTCAAAGCAGCTGTAGGCGAACTCGAGGGAGCAACAAGGGGGTTGAAAGACACAACAGCAATACAAGCAGGTTTGCACAAATTTGGCAAAATAAACTCAGAGGAATCAGGGATATCTTGAAGCATACGATCAAAATCAACTTGCGTAAAATCAGCAGGGATACCACTAAAATCATTCATGTTTTCATAATTTACCTCCAAATCTAACAACTCTTCATCGTCGGCACCATCATACTCGGGGTCTTGAAAAACTGCTTTAATCAATTCGTGATTCACATCATATGGGATATCTTCAAGAGGGGCATCAGCATACTCTTCAAGAGGGGCATAAACATACTCTTCAAGAGGGGCAGCAGCTACAATCACAGGTTCCTCATCACTGGGAGGGTCTGCCTCCATGACATTCTCCTCTCAACCATCGGCTCATCCATGATAACATCAGCATCAACATTGGCATTCACAATGACAGTGGCAGTGGTGGTGGACTCCTCACCAGTTTGCACATAAGAATCAGTAGCAGAGGAACCAGAACCTCCATCCATATTCAAACCAAAGCACTTCCATAACTCTTCCTTCGAATGGTCGAATGAAGGAGGGGGGAGTGGACGAGATTTCTTTGAAGAACCGTAGTCCATTCCCCACCATCATTGGAAGGCCCATCATTCTCATGAGCTGTTGCTGCTTCCTCAGGTCCACCTCTCATTATTCCACAAGTAGAAACGTTACAGACCCTGCGCTTGGGACGATTCTTAAAAACATGATCAACCAATCCACAACTTCCACATCCCTATGGAAAGTCCTCAAACCATAGAGGAAAAGTTTCAATTTCACCATTTTCATTAGGCACCATAACAAGCAGCCATCCTTATAACACCTCCAATCTGATTCTTTTCAATAATAGATTTTAGAATGGATTCACTTAAAAACTTCGTTGGCAGACCGGGAATTCTCACGCAAATATCCATCTTGGTCACAGACTCGGTCCAAGGATCGAAGTCCTGCTTCCAAGGGCGCACCAACATGAGTTGGCCAGCCACATGGAAAGGCCTTCCATCCCAAACCTTGTCTCGATCTTCTTTCATGTCAAACCTGAGCTCAAACCAATGGTTTGTCAAGGGGACTAGTTGGAACCTAGTTTCCAAGAACTTCCAATTATCCAGCTTGATCCTTTTTCGAATCTCCTTAGCCTCAATGGGATTCCCCACAATCGTTGCAAACAAGGATGTGTCTGATAGGGCTGAGATATTCTCCTCAACGTCGACCTGGATCTCCTTCAGTGTTTGAGCATCAATCTTGGACTTCTTCAAAAATCTCTCAACCTGTTTTTGATTTGCTTTTGGGAACCTAGTAGAGGAAAGAGAAATCCCTTCCACTGATTCACCAAAAGCGGGTTTTTGGGGCCTTTTCAGGAGTTTTTGATTGGAGGCACGAGAAACTCGGCCTCCAGGGGTTTATTGCCTTTGTCTAGAGAGGACGAGGCCATTGCAGTACATAAGATAATGGAGAAGTTAGAACACTTTAGAGAGGAATTTTTTTGGAGAGCAAAGAAAGAGATGATGATAGAAGAGATTTTCACGTACCAGATCTTCCTTTTAAAGATGTAGGGGAGAGAAATCGAAGGGCAACCGGCTTGACCTTCATGGAGCCATACCTCTGTTCCGATGTCGTGTAACAGTACACGATCAGAACCTTCCAACTTCCAAATGAGAAGAAATCATCTTCAACCTCCCATAAGGAAGGAGGCCGTAAAACTACACATAGAGGGTGAGGCCGGGGGGAGGGCGATTACTCAATACCCCAATCTAAAAAGCCATCCAACCCCTCAAATCATCAAAACTAGAACATAACCAGAAGATCGACCCGTACAATACTTTTCAATCGCAAACCTTCCTCCTTCGAATTTTATCGAACTGAAAACCCACAACCACAAGCCATAGGCGATCACGCAAGCTTGCAATTGGATCCTTAAACCTAACCTTCTCATCATTATTGCTTGAAAGAATAGGGATTATAGGGAAGATTTGACAAGAGAGAAGATTTGTGAAGGGGAGACTTGTGGGATTAGGTTTTCCAACAGAGGAGTTTTTTTTCAATTTGGGAGTTTCGAAGGAGGAAGAGGGGAAGCGCGTCTGGCGCGTACATTTTCCCTAAATTTGGCTTGTTATTTCTTTTCTTTTTCCTCCCATTTAATTCAAATAAATATAAAAGTTTATTTGAAAATGAAAGATCAAGTGACTGTAATTATAAGATGTAATAAATTCGAATCTCCATAAAAAACATATAATTATATATAATTATAAATCAATCGGGTCACCGGGTTAATTGGGTAAATCGGGTCAAAATTACCGGGTCAATCGAGTCACCGGGTAGAAAGCCAAATTACCTGGAAAATTATCGGGTAATTCAGGTTCGGGTCAAAAAACCCGAGTCTTGACCCATAATCTATCGGTCGTATGGGTCGGGTTGTGCTTTGACAGGTCTACTAACATACTCAATGAAAAAATTCAAATGCTTCTTATAATTGAAAAAAAAAATCAAACTTACATAATATGTAAAAAAATATCCAAAATTATTTAGTAATATATGTATTTTTATTTGAAATAAGAATATATTTGGTTATACATATAATTTTAATTAATTAATATAATTTAGTTAATTAATAAAATATATAATATTATAACAAAGAAGAAAATATTAACATACTCAATCAAAAAAATCAATTCTCATTATTATAGTTTATAAATTGCACAGATAGAACTATCTTACGGAGTATTGAAGTAAAAAAAAAAACAAAACTTTAGGTGAATAATGGATAAATTGGAGAAATTGAAAAAAAATATATTAAAAATAAAAAATAAAATGTCAATCTTTCCAATTAGGTTAGATAATCTTACCAAATAAAAGTTATTGACAATTATGGAAAATAAAAGCACAAATATATGGATAAATATGTGGCATTATAAAATATATGTGACATACTATAATTGACTAAAACTTTTGGATGAAAATAATTTGACTAGAAGTTCATATGTGACAGTTCAACTTATGTTTTATTATTATATAGGATATCCGATTTGACCCAAGAAAATCGATCTAATATTGAATTTAACAGATATTCGAATAAATGGAAAAAAGTTCGGATCTAAAACTAATCTATCTAATCCAATATATATAAGTAAGTAAGAGAGATCCGGCCAAAAACAGAGAGCGAGAGAGGATTTCACCTCTGTTATTTATGAATTAATTTGCCAAACACCATTTTTTGGGCCCAAATTGAGAAACTTTCCACCAACCTTACAAATTAACTATAAGTCCATGACTTTATATCCTAAATTCTAACGGGCCTCCTTCTTCTCCTAAATCTCAATCCAAACACAAAACATCAGATCCAATTTAGTCCGGCCATCTCTCCAATCTAGTCGCAGCGCGAGGCCTTGTCGGGGACGATGTAGACGTGGCAGCCTCGTCGGGGACCGATCTAGTCGCTGCGCGATTTCAGGCAGCGACCATGGAGGAGCAACCATGGAGGAGCGTGAATGCAGGACCAAGGGAGGAGCGAATGTAGCAGCGACCATAGAGGGGCAACACTGAGCATTTCTTAGATCTCCTGAAGTCTCATGTCTGAACCAAAATCGACACCGACCACGGCCACCCGTCATCTCTTGCCCTCTCTCAAAGCGTCCACTTCGATCAGATCTCAGATCTAAAAATCGCGCCTCTCTCGCAACCTTTACTCTCAGATCTGGATCCATATTGAATGCCGAATTGATTGCTCTCCGGCGACGATTGAGAAGATGAGCTGCTCGAAGCGTCTCGATGAAGGCGATCTAGTGAGTCCCAATCGTCTTCCTCTCCTTCTAAATCTGTCTTTCTCTCTATGTTCACTCTCTCCTTTCTCCTCTCTAGGAGTTGATTGTTAATTCCTTTCTCTGTTAATACCTTTCTCTCTTTCTCTTGTTCAATTGAATCCATCAGTCAATCGGAAGGAAATTTGGTCATTGCAAATGGAAATTCCTTTGTTTTCTTTGCGTTGCAATAGGTGGAGACGTTCCTTTGTTTTCTTTGTGTTGCAATTGGAAGGAAATTTGGTCGTTGCAATTGGAAGTTCCTTTGTTTTCTTTGGTTTGGTGCTTAAGTTGCTGTCATATGAATGATGCACACAAGTTTTTGTCATTTGAGTGATGCACAACATCAAAAATATGTAGTTCTCCGACTTGAAACAACTATTAAATTTTTTTTAATTAGAGGATGTTTTGAGGTTTTTTTAGTTGTTGTCTATGTTACACGGAAACAGAAACGAAAACCGGAAGGGAAACGGAAACGGAAACGGGAAACGTCAATCCAAATTTTGTAGGAAACGGAAACGCCGAGGAAAAGGCAATATGAATTATATGTTCATTTAAAGGTCTAAATAAGAGCAATAAACATATCACTAAGTGATACACACTGAATGCATAATTAAAGCTACAAATTAAAATGTTCAATACTGTGCTAAATAGTGTCCTTGCTCCTTAACAGAAATCAATACAGACATGTCAAATATATTAAATGTCTTGCAAACCAACAAAATAAAGTAACTTAGTTTTAAAATAACAACATAATCAAGAAAAACATAAAATAATCAATCCAACATCAATCTTCTACTTAGCTAACTCATCCTTAAGTTTTGGCTTATGAAGAGAAAGTTCTACAAGTGAGGGTTTACCGAAGAAAGCTTAGAGGGAGAGAGCACTGAGCAAGTGAGAGGAGGGAAGACTGAAAATGGAGAAGTAGGCGGCCAGGATAGAAGGAAGCGGGGGTTTCAGACGAAAAGAAGTGGAAGCATGATTTAGGGTTTGATTTTTTTTATTTTTTAACTACAAAATTAGTGGAAACGTGATCTGGCAAGTCAGAAAAGTTTCTGACCAAACGGAAACGGTCAAAGTTTCTGACTTTTTTGGTCAACGAAACGGTCAAAGTTTCTGACCTCTCAGAAACGTTTCTGAGGTGTTTCCCCGGAGTTTCGGAGTTTCTTGATATGCAGAAACGCGAAACCGCTATGAAATGGAGTTTCGGGGTATCATAGGTTGTTGTTATATGGCTTTTGCAGGAAATGGACAAGCTAAGGGGTGGAGAAAGTTGATAATGGGGCTGCTGTCATAGTGGATTTAGATGATTGATTATACAAACTAAACAATGACTAACTGAGCTATACCTAATTTTGTCATAGAAACTCTTTTAATTTAAGTGAGCTATACCGAATTATGTCATATAGAAACTATTGTAATTAGTTATTAGCATTTCAACATTTTAACATTTCAGCATTTTAGCAGTTTTTGCTGATGCAGAAAAAAAAACTCCGGTTTCAGCAACGTCGGCGTCAGCAACCCTGTTTCAGCAACTCCAACGTCGAAGTGCTGACGCGGAAAAAAAAAACAACTCCGGTTTCAGTAACATGGTTTCAGCAACTCCAGTGTCGAAGTGTTGACGCGAAAAAAAGCAACTCCGGTTTAAGCAACACGGTTTCAGCAACTCCGGTGTCGAAGTGCTGACGCAAAAAAAAAGCTAATTTCATCAATTACAACAACAATTTCAGCAACTCCGGTTTCAGCAATTCCGGTTTTTAGCAACTTCGGTTTCAGCAACGCGCGAAAAAAAAACTGCTGAAACAGGAGGGGGCACACATGGGGGGCACAAGGGACAAGGGAAGGGATGTGGACATTATGCTAATTTGGAAATATTGGTGGACAATTTACTAATAAATGCCTTAAATATGACCATTTTAGTAAATGCCCCGTTATTTATTTGGTAAAAGTGGATGTAAAATATCAATTGCACTTATTTTTCTCTTATTTAAGTATTATAAAAATAATATAAAAAGTGTTTATAAAAAATATTGTGCCCATCCTGATAAATTTTTAGATCTATCCGACTAAACCATTGGTTTCGAATCCAAAAAAAATTATAAACTCAAATCATCACGTCATCATATTACCGAAAAAGTAAACCATATTAAAGTTAAATCTCAGTGTATAAACAGAAAGAAATCTATATAAAAAATTATTAGAATATGGATTTTTCCCACGTTGAAAATAACATCATATAAGCTGGAGGATTAATCCTCTCATTGTCAATTAATTTTGAGATGGGTCCCATTGGGTTTGCATGTTGTTCATGTCTCCCGCACACGACCTCCCTCCAACTTGTCTTAGCCCCACCGAGTCCAGCCGAATTTAACAAAAATAGATAAAATAATTAACATTTAAAATATATTTCCCGGTGAGGTAGGTTACAAAATAGTATGTAGATGTATAAGCTAGCTAGTAATTAATTTCTTGGCTTTTAAGATCACGTTGGTCATATTCATTTAAATGAAATCTTGATCTCGTCAAATTACATTATCTTATTGTGAATGTTGTCGCGTTTTTGGACTAAAGCGAGTTTCTGTTTTTGTCTGATATCTTAATAAAATTTGTTTTGACAAGGATTTTTGTTATATGTTAAGACTGCTATTTAACTAATAAACGATTGGTTTCAAGGATTTGAAATAGGGTGGGAGGATTGTCTCCAACTCTTCGAAGTGGTTCTCGTAGAAACGTATGTTTGGTGTAAAATCCTCCTTATGGTTTCATTCCTCATCATATGAACATATATAGATTACAAGTGAGTTAGATTGGGCTTTTAGGCCCATATGCTATACAATATATGAATATGTAATCTATCAAACCCCCGCAGTCGAAAGTGGAGGGTCCCGAACAGTGAGACTGGACCGAAAATTGAGGAACAACTGACGAGGTAAACCCTTGGTGAAGATATCAGCGTACTGATAGGAGGATGGGACATGTTGTACACGAACATATCCAAGAGCAACCTTGTCCCGAACAAAATGAAGATCAAGCTCAATGTGCTTCGTGCGCTGATGTTGGACCGGGTTGCTGGCGAGATAGACAGCAGAAACATTGTCTGTGTAGACCAGGGTTGCCTTCTGTAGAGGGCAGCGGAGCTCAAGGAGGAGATTGCGCAGCCAGGAGCACTCGGACACAACTTTGGCGACACCCCTGTACTCAGCTTCTACACTGGACCGAGACACCACAGACTGACGCTTCGCTGACCACGACACAAGAGTGTCATTGAGGAAGACACAGTAACCAGACGTAGAGCGACGTGTATCAGGACATCCACCCCAATCCGCATCCGTGTAGGCGATGAGGTCATGCCGTGAGGAAGCGGAGATCGTGGTTCCCATATCCAGTGTACCACTGATATACCGAATGATCCGCTTCAGGGCCTGAAAGTGCGACTCTCTAGGCGCATGCATAAACAGGTAGATCTCCTGAACGACATAGCTGATGTCTGGCCGTGTAAAGGTAAGATACTGTAACGCCCCAGCAAGACTCCGATACAATGTGGAATCATCGAACAGAGGACCAGAGTGGGCGCTGAGCTTGTTGGAGGAATCGACAGGTGTGGCGACAGGCTTGCAGTTGCTCATTTTGGCCCGAGCAACAATTTCGGACACATACTTACTCTGAGAGAGAAACAACCCAGACCCATGACGCTGCACGGAGACCCCCAAGAAATAAGTCAACGGCCCAAGATCAGACATGGCGAACTCAGAGCTCAACTGGGCAATGATGGATGTCCGAAGTGCATCAGAGGAGGCGGTGAGAATGATGTCGTCGACATAAAGTAACAGGAAAACCATGTATGTGCCTCTGCGATAGATAAAGAGAGAGGAATCGGAGCGACTGCCAACGAAACCCAAGCGGAGCAGATGGGATGCGAAGCGCTGGAATCACGTCCGAGGGGCCTGTTTCAGACCATACAAAGAGCGCTTCAAGAGACAGACGTGCTTGGGACGATCAGAATCAACGAACCCTAGCGGCTGAAACATATAAAAGATCTCATTCAGATGGCCATGCAGAAAGGCGTTCTTGACATCCAGCTGATGAATAGCCCAATGTCGCGATAATGCTAAGCTCAGCACCACCCGGATAGTGGCAGGCTTGACCAAAGGGCTGAATGTCTCATCACAATCAATACCTACCTGCTGAGCTCGACCATTAACCACAAGGCGAGCTTTGTAGCGTTCCAACGTTCCATCAGAGCGGAACTTGTGTCTGAAGAGCCACATGCAGCGGATGACGTTCGCCTCAGGAGGGCGAGGAACAAGAACCCATGTACTATTCCTTGTAAGGACCCTGTATTCATCGAGCATAGCCGCCTGTCAATTCGGGTCGAGGAGGGCTATTTTGTGGGAGGTGGGGATGGGGGAAAGTGAGGTCGTGGTGGACGGGAGAGGGGCATTGGTGAGTGTGGGGACGGGGTGTACTGCGGCGGCGGGCGCAGCACTAGGCTGCGGCCGCTGCACGTGGTCGTCAAGTTGGGTTGGAGGTGGGAGGCTTATGGGGGGATGGGATGCGTGCATAGAGACGATTTGTCTCGGCCGGAATACCCCGGAGATGCTACGGGTGTGAGGTCTGGGGGGGGGTGGTGGGGGTGGCGGGGAGGGATTAGGTGGTAAAGGGGGGGGGGAGACGGTAGCATCGGGAGAGCGCTAGTCAAGGAGGAAGTGTGGGAAGGGAGACTCCGACTCAGACGGGGAGACAGTAGGTGTGGGAGAGGGGAGAGGAGGGGAGGAAAAGGGAAAGCGAGACTCATCAAAAGTGACATGGCGTGACAGAATGAGACGATGACTTTGCAACTCAAGGCAAAGGTAACCACGATGATCAGACGGATAACCAAGGAACACACATGGGGTAGAACGTGGGTGTAGTTTGTGTGGGGCGGTGGAGGACTGATTTGGGAAGCACAGGCATCCAAAGGTACGAAGGTGATCGTATCTGGGCATGGTGCAATATAATGCCTGAGTGGGTGAGCGATGCTGGAGGGTAGTAGAAGGGAGGATATTGAGGAGATAACATGTGGTTGATAAGGCGTGAGGCCAATAGGGGAGGGGAATGGGTGCGTGAAAGAGGAGAGAGCGCATCATGTTGGTTATCGTACGAATGATTCTTTCGGCCTTGCCATTCTGCTGAGATGTATAAGGGCATGACAGCCGATAAGAGATGCCATGTGTGGTGAAGAAGGCATGAAAGTCCTTGTTATCAAATTCACGACCATTTTCACATTGGAAGCATTTGATTGGTGTTTGAAACTGTGTTTTAATGTAGGCATGAAATTTGACAAAAATAGGAAACACTTGGGACTTGAAGTGCAATGAAAAAAGCCATAAAAAATGGGTGTAATCATCAAGAAATAAAAGGTAGTACTTGTGACCATCCTTGTTAGGCACAGGAGAGGTCCAAATGTCACTATCAATGATATCAAATGGTGAAAGGGTGGAGTTCAAAGACCGCTGAAACGGCAGTTGTGCATGTTTGCCTAACTGACAGGAAGAACAGAAACTAGAGCGTAGCTCTTTATGACAGGTGACAAGACTCTGAGAACGAAAGACATCTAAAATGGCAGCACTGGGATGACCAAGGTGTGCATGCCACAGGCTGGACGACGATGCCGAGAGGGCGACCGGACACGACTGACGGGATGGAGATGGCGGTGTGACAGGGTAGAGCTCCCCGGTGCTATTACATCTCAGGCGAGTAACCCCCATAGTAAGATCCTTCACAGAGAAACCAAAAGGGTCGAACGCAAGGGAAACGTTATTGTCGGTAGTGAACCGACGGACAGAGATAAGGTTTTTAACAAGCTTTGGAGCAATCAGGACATCATTAAGGTGTAGGGGGTGGGTTGGGGTCTGTAATGTGGCTTGGCCAATACCCGAAGTAGCGAGGCGACTACCATTGCCGACGATAATAGAGGGTACAAGACCTTTAAAGGAAATAGAAGAGAGGGTACCTGAAGAGTTCGTTATATGTGAGGTGGCACCAGTGTCCATGTACCAAGAGGAGTCTGTAGGTGTGAGCGGGATAGAGGAGAAGGCGTGTTGCTCATCAGGCGGAACATAGTCTTGATCAGACGATGTCAGATAGGCCTGATGACCGGCAAGTCGAGGGGCAGGATAGCCGAAGTGCATCCACTGAGGGTTGAAGCCAGGCACTGGGGACCATCTTGGGGCGGCGTTCCAAGGACGAGTGACACCAGTCCACCATTGCTGCGGGCATCGCACAGAGCTGTGGCCGCTGCCAATGCCACTGCCGCGGCCGCTGCCAATGCCGCTGTCGCGGCCGCTGCTACGGCCGCTGCCCTGATGCGGAGAGCGCGCCTGATCGAGAATGGAGTCAGGAGGCGAGTAGGCGGTGGTAGGGCTTCTGAAGTGACACGAGGTGGGTAGAGGGATGCAATGATTGATGCCGGAGATTGTGAGGGCGGAAGGGAAGGAGGGCGGTGGTTAGGGCGGCGGGAGGGACCGTCGAGAGGGGAGA
Organism: Persicaria maculosa; assembly: GCA_963922045.1. NCBI lineage: Eukaryota > Viridiplantae > Streptophyta > Magnoliopsida > Caryophyllales > Polygonaceae > Persicaria > Persicaria maculosa. The sequence continues at coordinate 25,437,557 of OY998265.1, read as the reverse complement.
GGTGGCGGAAGAGAGGGGAGAGGTAGGATCAAATTAGGGTTCCGTGAGGAAGAAAGGCTGATACCATGTAGAAACGTATGTTTGGTGTAAAATCCTCCTTAGGGTTTCATTCCTCATCATATGAACATATATAGATTACAAGTGAGTCAGATTGGGCTTTTAGGCCCATATGCTATACAATATATGAATATGTAATCTATGAGTTCCATATAGCTTCTGTAACCCGGTTACTACCAATTTCTAATGTATATACTATAAAGTGCTTATAAAAATAACCTGACTATTTGATAGTCGGATTCTAATAAACTACTGTATCAAATATCACCCCAATATATAATTAGATAATATACATCGGGCATTCAAGATTCTGTTTATATTAGTTGATTTTGTCTCGGTATGATGAAGTTTATATAATCCGAACATCATAAGGTCTGAGTTATAACTTACTACCTCCGCTCTAAAATAAATGGTTGGACTCTTAGCAATTTGTACAAGTTTTAATAAAAAACACTTCACTTTTAAAAATACATCATTATTCCACAAACCTTTTTTATAAATTTTATTATTTTTTAATACGTACTCACTACATATTTTAACCAATCAAAATCTTTTTAAAAGTCAACAACACATAAATCGAGAAAATCATTACAATCCTCTATTTAGAAAAATATAAAAGATCGTCTATTTTAAAACAAAAACTATCATTTAAAAATCCATCTATTTTGATATGGAGGGAGGATAAAATATGGTGTTTTTAAAATATGAAATTTTGGCGCCGCGCGTGGTAACCCCATGAATTCTCCGGTTCCCCAGCCCCCTCACCCAAATCCGGCTCCGCTTGATGAGCCACACTGCAGCCGCCGGATGGGAGCTCTGATAAAATGCAAACAGATGACGCCACTGGTCAAGCCCAACACGACAATCCTATGGCTCCTCTGGAACCAAAGAGGTCGTGGAAGGACACATTGGCGGGTGGCGGAGTAGAACAGCCTCAGACCTCCATTTGCAGTGATTTTCTGAAAGGAAAGATCACCATCTCGTTCCCAGCGGGCAAGAGTGGAGACCCGGAGGTTCATATTGCTGAAGAAGTTATGGAAGCACTTGCGATCGTTTGGAAGACCTCAGTGGTTGTGAAACTATTGGGGAATCCTTTGCCGTTCCCCATGATGGAAAGAAAGCTTCGAGAGATCTGGAATAGGTTCGGGAAGATGTAGGTCATCGACCTTCCGTATGGTAATTTCCTGGTTCGTTTCGAATCGGTAAAGAGTTACTTGGAGGCATTGTCAGGTGGGCCTTGGTCGATCTTTGGCCGGTGCCTCATCCTTAGGGCCTGGTCCCCGGAATTTAGACTCAAGGACGTTATTAAAACAGCGCCGGCCTGGGTGAGGATAGTGGACCTTCCACTACATCTTTACCAGGAGGATGTTCTCTTACAAGCTGCTGCTGGTCTAGGGTCGCCCATTCGGGTCTATAACAGAACAACGTACACTGGGAGGGTTAGGTGTGCAAGAGTCTGTGTTGAGGTTGATCATGAGGAACCCCTTAAGGGGTCGATCTGTATATATGGACATACTTACCCGGTGGAATATGAGGGTATCCCGTCTTTTTGTTTCGGTTGTGGTCGCGTGGGACACATAAAAGCGAAATGTCACTTCTCGTCTGAGAAGAATGTCTCAGCGGAGACAAGAAATGAAGATAAAGGAAAGGAAAATGAAGTGCAGGGTGAGGGATCGACACCGGCCATTCCTAATTTCGACAGTAGCTCGGGGAACCATGGTGAATGGATGGAAGTTAGAAGAAGGAACAAGCCTAAGAATCGAAATCAAAATTCTTCTAGTCAATACACTGAGCCGACCTCACAATCGGAGTGTGATGGACAGGAGCCAGAAAAGGAAGACGCCGGAGATGATTAGGCCAAGGAAATAATGGTGAACGCTAACACCAGTGAGGACTCCGGTGCGGTGCAGCCGCCATCAAAAGCGTCAAGCGAGCCGGAGAAGAGGACCATTGTGGATAAGACTGCTAAGAGTCATCCTTGGGACAATAACAAATTTAATGCGCTTAAGGGGGCTATAAATGAAGGGAATAAAGAGGAAGAGAATGATGAGATGGAGTCGGCGCACGAGATGGTGACCAAATCTGAGGAATCCCTAGATCCCAAGGTGGATGTGGTTATGTCAGACCTAAAACAGAAGCCTGAGGAAGCGGGGGTGGTTAATGAGAATGTCATCTTTCACAACAATACAATATTTTCTAAGGTGGACCTATGTGAAACTAAAATAATGGGCCCAAATAAAAAGATTGGCTCGAAGAAGAGGAAAATGATGAAAAAAGCAAGCCCAAGGATGTTGAGCCATCCTCTTCTTTGATGATCATCTCCAACGTGGGCCTGAGCATGAAAGGCCCCAAGAAGAAGTTCAAACAGGATGACCCGACGGTGACTACTGGAACGAGCAGCGGCGAGGATGGTCGTGAGGTGGTTTTTTCCTGTGATCCATCCTGGGCCACAGGAGGACTACAACAGATTTGTGGTCCGATTCTGGGAGGGATCGGGCATAGGGAATTCATCCGCTTCTACGCTTGAAAGGGGTTGTGATGGAATGAAGGTGGCGGAGGGGTTGTTTAAGGGCCATGATTTGGACTAATCTTTCCTTTTTTACATACGCTTTTGCTTGGTGTAGTTGTTGTCTTTATTTCTATCATATTTTTCGAATGAATCTGTTACTCTGGAACTATTTAGGTGCAGGTAAAAAATCCTTCTTGAGAGCTATTCGATACATCTGCAATCACTGCTCTGTGGATGTTTTAGCACTCTTTGAAACAAGGATTTCAGGAAACCAGGCTTCAAAAGTTTGCAAGAAGTTGAATTTTGCTAAGGCAGAGAGAATCGAGGTGATTGGTTTTGCGGGAGGAATATGGCTTCTTTGGAATGATATCAAGTGTGATTTAGTGATTGAGCAGAGGAATCTTTGTTTCATCCATGCTTCTTGGTGTGAAGGAGACAGGAAAAAGAATCTGATTGCTGTCTATGGCCCTCCTATGACTGCTAGGAGGACTAAACTGTGGGTGGAGTTGGAGAATACGTTAACGAATATTTCGGGAGATGTCATGATGGGTGGGGACTTCAACTGTATTCTGAATCAAGAGGAGACGCAAGGCAGAACTGGCGCTATGCACAGGGACTCTAATTGCTTTAGAAGGGTGGTGAATAAGTTCATGTTGATTGACATGGGCTTCATCGGACAGAGCTCACTTGGTAGAAGAAAATTGCTGGAGACAGAGTGGTTTACAAGCGACTGGACAGGGTTCTAATCAATGTCTCGGCTCGTTTATCTTGGCCGGAGGCGAGGGTTCGGCATCTTCCAAGGTATTCTTCGGATCATTTCCCCCTGCTTATTGAATTGGATCCTAAAGTCATCAAGAACAAGAAGCGGCGCCCATTTCATTTCGAGGCCGCCTGGTTAACACACCCTGAGTTTCTTAGCTTTGTGGAATCAAAGTGGCAGAAAGATTGGCCATTGAAGTTGGCCCCGCAGATGCTTATCAGTGAGCTTAAAATCTAGAACAGAAACATCTTTGGCAATATTTTCAGCAGGAAAAAGCTCATATTGGAAGCGCTTAACGAGGTTCAGAAACAACATTCGTCCGGTGTGGGTGCGCCGGCGGGAGAACAGGAGGAGCGTGTAAAAGCAAAGCTCGATGAGGTGTTTGAACAAGAAGAGATTCTTTGGATGCAAAAGTCCAGAGAGAATTGGCTTAATCTTGGCGACATGAACTCCAAGTTCTTCCATACTTCCACGATGGTGAGGAGGAAAATTAATAGAATCGAAGGCCTGTTTGATGAGAATGATAAATGGGTTGAGGAAAAACAGGACTTGGAAAACCTTGCTCTCGATTTCTTCATCCGTTTGTACATGGAGGATGACTTGGGTCGAAAAGGCACTCGAGTGAATGTTGATTTCCCGAAACTGGAAGAATCTGATTGGTCGGAATTAAGTAAGCAAGGTTATATTCGAAGAGGAAATTTAGAGAGCTTTCAAGAGCATAAGAACATACAAAGCCCCGGGTATGGATGGCTTTCAACCAGTCTTCTTTCAGAAGTGTTGGAAAGTTGTCGGTCCGGCTGCTATATCCCTTATGAGAGAGTTCTTCAACTCTCAGAAGTTGACAGTGGGTTTAAATGATACGCTCATTACCTTGCTTCCTAAGGTGGGAAAACCCGAGAGAATCAACCAGTTCCGTAGTATAAGCCTTTGCAATGTTAGCTATAAGGCCATCACTAAGATTACGGCCAATAGGCTTCAACCTCTGGTAAGCTTGTTAGCCCGTTTCAAGGGAGTTTCCTTCCGGGAAGACTAATAATAGACAACATTGTGATTGCCCATGAAATGGTCCATTCGATGAGACAAAAGAAGGGGGGAAAGGGTTGGATGTGCCTCAAACTCGACCTTGAGAAAGCTTATGACAGGCTGAACTGGAACTTCATCGAAGAAACGCTCGTTTGGGTTGGTTTCATGGACAAGTGGGTTCAGTGGTTGATGGAAAGTATTAGAGGTGCGAGGATGCAATTGTTATTCAACGGGGAGATGACGCGCCAATTTATCTCGTCTAGAGGAATCCGACAGGGCGACCCTATATCACCATATATTTTTGTTCTCTGTTTGGAGCGGCTCACACATATCATTAACCAAGTTGTGGATGAAGGTTCATGGAAACCGGTGAAAATTGCCTGCAACACCCCTGGTTTGTCTCATATTTTTTTCGCCGATGGTATTTTTTTGTTTGCGGAAGCTTCGGTTGGGCAGGTTAAAGTGATCAGACGATGTCTTCAAACCTTTTGCGATGCGTCGGGACAACGAGTGAGCCTCACAAAATCCAAATTCTTTGTGTCCAACAACATGAAAACTGAGCTGATTAATAAAATCAGAGATGGAAGTGGAATAGAGGCTACTAAGGACCTCGACATCTACCTTGGAGTGCCCTTGCTGCACAATAGGATAAAAGGGGCTGACTTCGAGTTCATCTTGAACAAAATCTCAACTAAATTTACCAGTTGGAAAGCTGGACTATTGAGTTTTGCAGGTCGTATCACTCATATGAAATCAGCGTTGGCTTCAATCCCGGTTTACTGTATGGGCTCTATGAACTTACCGGTTGGGTTTTGCAATAAAGTTGATAGGCTTGTAGGAAGTTTCTATGGGGATCGACAGATGCGAAGAGAAAGGTGCATAAGGTTGCTTGGGAGGAAATCATAAAACCCAAAGAAATAGGCAGGCTGGGTGTGAAATCGATGGAAGAACTTAACCTCGCACTGGTGGCGAAGCTGAGTTGGCGGTTCGTAATGGGAAAAGATGGTCTATGGAGAGAAATTCTTATTGGGAAGTACATTGGTACTGCCTTGGGGCCATCATCTAGAGCTTCTCACTTGTGGAAAGGAGTTAGAAAGGGGCTCAACACGATCATTAAACCAGGATTGAGATGGAATGTTTACAACAGGGAGAGTGTCGACTTTTGGGAAGACAGTTGGCTTTTATGAGACCCGCTCAGAAAGTTTAGGAAGGCCGGGGTAGGTGACGGTAAGGGATTGGTTGTGGAGATGTGGGTGCCTGGTAAGGGATGGCGGTGGGACATCATCAACAATGACCTTCCTCTGAGTATCCTGCTGAAGTTGGTGTCAATGGCTATCACAGACGGGGAAGATTGTCCAAGTTGGAGATTCACTAAGGATGGTGAATACTCCACCAAGTCGGGATACAATTATTTGTGGAATTGGGATGAATGGCAAGGCAATGATGCTTTGTTTTTCAAGGCTATTTGGAAACTCCAAGTCAATGAAAAAGTTTGCAGCTTCATCTGGTTGATGAGCAAGGGTGGAGTTCTAAACAATACGGAACGGGTTCGTAGAGGTTTTGGTAACTCTTCTTCGTGCCCAATTTGTAAAGTTTATGATGAATCGCTCGAGCATTTTTTTAGGGATTGCGGTGCTGCTAATGTTTTTTGGGTGCAGGTGCTAGGAGCTGACTTGCGAAAGGACTTCTGGGACCTCCTGATCGCTGAGTGGCTCAGGGAGAACATCATGGCTATGGATGGAGTTGAAAGTACATGTGAATGGAGTGCCTTCTTTGCTATGGCGGTCTGGAGATTGTGGAAGAGAAGAAATGATGCAGTCTTTTGGAACGAAGCGGGGCGCCCTATTAACGCTGCTGTTTGTGCTGATGAGGTCCGGGCATACAAGAATGCTTTGGTAAAGGCATGTACTACTGGCGCTACAAGGGAAGGGTGTGTGCGCGACATTGGTTGGGTGAGGCCGCCGACTGACTGGGTCAAAGTGAATACGGATGGTGCTCACCGGGAGGATGATAGGGCGGCTGCTGGAAGAGTTATTAGAGGCGCCAATACTAAGTGGGTCAGTGGCTTCGCCCACAACTTGGGGTTTTGTTCTGTCCCCATGGCCGAAGCTTGGGGTGTCCTTAAAGGCTTAAAATTGGTTTGGAATTTAGGGTACAAGAAGGTGCTGCTTGAAACAGATTCGGAGGTCATCGTCAGTTTGTTATCGAAAAAGATCAAGTCCTCACATCCTTTTTTTAGCCTGGTCGATAGCAGCCATGGCTTCCTTCGTAGAGACTGGCAAGTCCAGTTTCGTCATATTTACCGGGAGGCGAATGCGCGGTTGCGGACATCGTCGCTTCCTTTGCTCTTTCTCTTCCGATGGGTTTCCACTTGTTAACCGAGCCCCCGGACTGCATTTCCTTTCCTCTGTTGGATGATGATCGGGGTCTCTCTAAGCCTCGTCTTTGTCCGTTGTAATGCTCTGTGACTGTCTTCGTGCTTTGTTTTAATTTAGTTTGCTCGAGGAGTTTTCTCCTTGTTGGTTTACCAAAAAAAATGGTGTTTTAAAAATATAATCTCAACATATTTCTATTTTAATCCACCTGTATAAACGCATAATTTGTACATGCATCCTTATTCCTTCAATATGGTCACCACTCAGCCCATCTCAATAACACAATGCAACTACACACAGCCAAAACCATGATATAATGCATTATATGCTAAATAATACAGTAATGTGTAGTTTTGCGCAATAATATAATATGTTAAATATAACTATCTACACAATATATCAACAATCCTGCCCTAAAGAGTATGTGAGCACTAAAGTATATAATAATCATATCCTAAAGAGTACACGAACACAGTAGCTAGAGAGTCGGGCATATGCTTGATGACCATAGCTACTTCATCGTTGATATTGATCAACTTCTAAATAAAATATTAGCCAAAGTACTTGATGCTGAATGATGTTGCAATGTGTTGGTGTCAAGTCGAAAGGATTGAGAAACATCCTCATTGGGACCGATTCACCTGCACAAATGTCCACAGATGGTATGTTTTCATTTCATGGCACTAAACAACTAAATCGTGCAAATGCCGCATGAGAGGATTGAAGTAATTTTAAATTAAGAAATGAACATATTAAGATTCTATGACCACTAAAGCTTGGCAAATCTATCTAGTTTTGATTAAAATTCAAGGATCACGAAGTTTATAGAGCAGAAACAATCTAAGCACATGTTTAGCCTATGGAGCCAGCCAAAGCAATCTTGTAACTGTCAGCGCGCTTTTAGAGGATAGTAATAGTATTTGACTAGAGGAAAGTCCTTGGTTTCTTATCAAAATAAAAACTCAAACCTACAAATTAGTATAGCAAGTAAGTAAAAGATCGATTTTACAAGGAATCAAGTATTCATAAGTAATGTATATTTATCAATTATACGAGAAGATGGATTTGTGTAATCAAAGTTAATAAGGTTAGTGAGAAATACTCCCTCCGTTCAAATATGTAAAATCATTTACTTTTCGACACGTAGTTTAAGGAGCTAAATACTATATAAAATATTGATTTTTTTAAAATTATTTTTTTACATTTTAATACTTATTAATAAAAAGTGTTATATTGTAAAAAATTAATTTTAAAAAAATTAATATTTTATATAGTATTTAGCTCCTTAATCTACGTGTCAAAAAGTAAAAGATCTTATATTTTCGAACGGAGGGAGTAACAATTAAGAGATAATTTCACCTATAATTATCAACTTCATTTGGTCAACTGATCCTTGTTTCCTCTTCGGGTGCTTATATTTCCCTATTAAATTGATCTATCTCTATCTTTAATAGAGTGTGTTAGACCAAATGGGTCCAAACTAAACCTTTACATCGAGGCAAGTCTTTGAGACAGATAGGAAATACCTGAAAAGTAGCATTAACAGTAGAGATATATAATTGATATTCAAGTTATATCAACACAAGGGTGATAGTTGTATAGTTGACTTACTACGAATCCAATTATTCCAACGAGAACTAAAGGGACGCGATTTCTACTATAAATTGAAGTTCACACATGAGGGAAAAAACAACCCGGCCTAGCGATATGTTAATTCAACTAAGTTGGCCAAACCAAGAGGAATTAAACACAATAATATTTATGTATAAAGAAATCAACACAGTTCAACAGGAATTAAGAATGAGAAATAGAAACTCACAAATCAACCAAACAAATTCTCAAATCGTAGGCTAAACAAAAGAGTTCAGCACTCCGTATTAAGGCTCCCCTCTAAAGTTCTCTCTTATTCAAACTCAAGCATCCTATATATAAATTCTCAAGTGCTGAAATATCCCCTCACATTAACCCTAATATATCCTAATATAAAGTCGGCAAAAATAATAAAAATATAAAAACCCTAATTAAAATAGCGTTGAGAATTTCCGCGTGAAAGACGGCCAAAAGGTCGTGCCTAGAGCGTGGGGTGGGGCTATGGCGCGGCTTTTCTAGTAGCTCATTCCAAGTTAACCCAGGACGCTGCGGGGTGTGGCCCCAGGCTACGGGGCGTGGCTTTTCCAGTCTACACTCTATTTTTCCTATTCTGAATTTGGTCTCAACATCAACACGAAAGTTACCAGTCTCAAAAATAGCTTTCCAACACATATTTATAATAGTCAATCGGGTTAGTGAGGCATCTGGAAAGTGCGTTGCAAGTTCAGCTTCACTCGGGCGATAATTTTTGCTGACTTGTTCTTCACGTATTTAGGCTCTCGAACTTCGGCTCCGCTCCTATGCTCTTCCCTTGTGTTCATCTTTTTTACTCTTCTTTTATCCATAAGTCTCCTCATTCCTTGTCAAAAACATATCAACCTAAAATAATCAATAAAAACTTGTAGATTCTGATCCACCAACATAGAGAGTGTAAATGCATATATGTATCAAAACATGCAACATGGACATTTAAATTACGCTCAATGCATCCTAATATGTCCACCTAAATGTGTTCTATCAAATTCCTCCACACTTAAGTCGTTGGGTTGTCCTCAAGAAAATGAAAACCAAAGACAAATCAATACCCCTCAGGCAAACAATCCATGTAATCACTTTTATAAAACCCTTAAGCTCAAAAATAGGGAACAAAAATCAACAAATGACAACATCACATGTATAGGTGCAATCAAAGGAATAAAGCAAATATATCCATTCAACCTCACTAGAAAAATGTGTTTCACTCTCGCTCTTGTGTTTAGGCTTAATCATTTACGCTCAAAGTCAATCCTTGATACTTAGCTACAATAAAATTGCATCAGTAGTCTCTAAATATACATCGCGAGTGACATCACATGCAACCAAAATCATAAGGTCTTTTGAATGGGTTATAATGGGGTCATATGGGAACATAGAGTATGGAAAATATTTAGGTCATGTGGTGCTAAAAATCCGGGAAAAAGGGTTTAGTAGACAACCAGAAAAACACCAACACCAAAACACTTCACAAGTCATTCCAATAACATGTACTCCTTCACAAAAAAATGCAAACATACTTCTTAAATAACCACACAAACTCATGCTCAATACCACTTAAATTCCAAAGACTACACATGCTCAATTATTTCATCAATCACATTCTCAAAAAGTCTAAAAAATAATTCAAAGTTTCAAACACTTCAAGCAAGTCATGGGGCACATGATAAGTATAAAATATAACTGTAGAGGACAAGTGCTTAGATGGGGAAATAAAACCTAAATGTACATGAATGCATGATGTTTTTAGATTATTAATTTTTTATATGCAATATATGAAAACATAAATAAATATGATATAAACAACTATGATATGCAATCTCTCCCCCACACTAACATTTCATTGTCCCTAATTAAATTTAAGACAACAAAAAATCAAAATACAACGCAAAAGGGAGAGAAAATAGAAACTCACTAAGGTAGTGGAATGGTGAACAAAGGTGAACGAGTGAAGCACAATGACTAAGCAATAGTCACAAGCACGATAATCTTCGTATTTAGCTTGTATCTTTAATTTTGAGCATAATGTTATCCTTCTTTTTTAATAAATGCTCCTAGTTGGCTATAAGTTATCGTAGCTCAAGGTATATCATCAGATCTTATTGATTCTTTAATCTTAGTTACTATTCTTGGAGCAAATAAAGTGGGTAATCTTGATACAAACCTTTCTTTCCATAAGGCTTCATTACAGTTTGTTCTCTTGTAGACATATGTAAGGAAAAGATCGTTGTACCATCTATAATCACATAACGTATTACATCTAAGATTGATTAAGACGGACTTGCTAGATTGTAATTTTGCTTTGGGGTTTCCTATAAAATACACAATAATAGTGTATATTAGTTGTCCTACTCCATCTTCCTCAAGGTGAATATTTCCATCTTCATCTTCTATATCTATAGTGGCTTCAAAAATTGCATCTTTTTCTCATCGGTTAAAGCATTATCCCACCAATTTTTTTATCTGACCTGCGAATCTTGTAACTAAGAGGGATGTTGATGATATATCATTGATAGAGGGATTTTAGTCGCCTTAATCCCTATCAAAATCAATCCAAACTAACTAACTAAGCATAGCAAGCAAGTAATGAGTCGATCTCATAGAGAATCTAGTTATTTATATGTAAAGTCTAAATACCAATCAAGAGAAAAGTGGGTGGTTAAGTACACGGGCGGCCAAGGGGGGCGCGGGGGGGGGGGGGGGGGGCGGCCGCCCCCTCCATCGACGTTGTTTCGTAGTATTTTTTTAAGAAAATTTAAAAAATAGTGAAAAAAATAAAAAAATTGTGAAAAAGAAAACAAAAGTTGTCTATTTTAGTTGGTAAAAGGAGGGAAGGAAATATAAGGGAAGCAAGAGGTCATGGGTTTAAATATCATACTTTACCTTTTTGCACTACTTTTTATTCCTACCAAATTTTCCCTATTATAAATATCATATTTAAATCAAATTTTATATTTTTCTTTTAATATTTTCATAAGATTATTCATTATGTTACACATATTTTAAAAAATTCTTCTAATTTTTACTTCTATGAAATTTTTTACTATCAATGTCATATGTAAACCACAATTTATGATTTTTTTTTGTATATTTTTCTTTTAATATTTTCATAAGATTATTCATTATGTTACAAATATATTTTAAGAAATTCTTCTAATTTTTACTTCTATGAAATTGTTTACTATCAATGTCATATATAAACCACAATTTATGAGTTTTTTTTTGCCATACTTTTCAATCCTGTCATTTTTTTTCCAATTACCAATGACAAATTCTTTGAAAAATTTATAATTTTCTTTCAATATTTAAAAAAAATCTTAATCATGTTACACACACATATATAAATTATAAAATTACTGTATGAATTTTTGTAATAAAATATCATATTTATACCACAATTTATGGTTTTCTTTCAATATACTTTTAAAAAATTTCTTTATTATATATACCGAGAAAAAAAATTCCCAACCAAAATTTCGCCCCCCCCCTCCAAAAATTCCTGTGGCCACCGCTGGTCGAGTATTGAGATTAGATAGAAGAAAATAAACAAACAAAATAATAAAGTTAACAATTGCGAAAATAGTTTCACTTGATTAATTAATATCCACTTTCAACTCTTATTCCAATCATTGAAATCCCCTAAACCTATGACTCTTGAGCAACCTATTGTGAAAATCAATTGTACCTTGACAATAATTTTCAATTTCTTCCATGTAATTAGTGAATATGTCAACCAGACTCTAAACACCCTTATTGATGAATAACCTAGAAACTATCTTGATTCAATTCAATGATAGCAATACACACCAAGGAAATTCAATAGGAACAATTGAAATAAAACAACTAGCAATAAATCAATTGTATATTTATCTTCATGCAATCAACCAAGTCAACTAGCCCTAGATGATCACAAGTTGCTACTATGATCTAAGTTCTTCAACTAGCGTCCCTATAGATCTAGCGATAGATTATAAATTCAAGCAATATTAAGTGGCCAATCCAATAAAATATAAACTCAATCGTAAGCAATAATGTCGGAAGATAAAGATTACTCAAAAGTAAATAGAGTAGAGAAGATCTCACGGAATAACAAATCGAAAGCTTCAAACTAATGAATCAAACAGAAGAGGATTTTAGTTCTCCATAACCATAGAAGCTCTCTTCCCGAGAGTTTCTCAAAATTATGTAAATTAGTCCTAAAATATGAATTAGATCTCCCTTAAAATAAACCCTATGAATTTCTGAAATAGGTGGTCAAATCCGGCCAAAAATAATATAGAAAATCCAAAGAAAAGATAAAATAGTCGGTGCTTAAAGATTTTAGAGTCGGCAAAGACCGCAGGCGCGACTCTACTATTCACATCATTTTTTCCCTTTTGAATTTGGTCTCGATGATAGCATGCAATTATATGGGCATAATAGGTTGCATTTAGCTTAGTTAAGATGCATATCATGCATGATTTAAGTACAATTTGCATATTTGCTCTTTATGTTGGTGGAGTCGGAATCTACACGCTTTTATTGATTATTTCAGGTAACTGTGGATCCGAAGAGGAGACATGGATTGATAACGCATTGGATGAGGATATCTAGTTGATCGAAGAAGCTTACATGAACATCTAAAGAGGTCCTGAGAAGAAGAAGCGAGCCTAAACGAAGAACAAGTTTGCAAAAGTTGTCGCTAAACATTCTAAACTTGTTTTGCACTTTTTGGAGGCCTCGGTTGTCCGATTGACTATTATGACCATGTGTTGGAAAGCCCTTTCAGAGAGCTACAACTTTCCTACTGTCGACGAGAGCTGATTCGAACTGCATGAGACGTAAAAGATGGACGCAGCGACTGACGCATTTGTTGCAGCGGTCTCCGTATAATTGCCACAGAAAACTAAGGCAGCGGCCGCCGCATATATGCAGCAACCACCGCATATATGCAGCAGCCGCCGCATGTTCTAGTAGTGACCCGGTTAGGGTTTTGTGTGCAGCGACGTTTCGTTCTATCCTAGACCTATTTATCTATCTTTTGGAAGGCTGAATCGTGGGGACGATTTTAGAGAGGGCTTAGCCCTAGGTTTTCATTCATTCATTAACATTCATCTATCACAATTTGGTTTAGATTGAGAGTGATGTTCGCTATGGGCGACTAAACTCTCTTCGTTCTACTTGCAATTTAAAGCTTTGTTTGGATTGAGTTGTGAGTTTCTGAATCTTGTTCCTTATTTCCTATATTGAATGTTTTGACTTCTTTGTGCTTGATTGTTGATTGTTTTATTCTATCTTGCCTGATCAACTTAGAATCAATTCAATTGCTAGGGTTTTGTAGATTCCTGATTGCGAACCTTAACCCAAGTAGCAAACTTATCCCTTTAGGGATGATTGAACTAATTGGATAGGTAGGAAGTTGGATGTGTTAAATCCCTCTTTAGGGACTGCAAATACCTTGGTTAATCTCTGAACTTAAAGCTATCAATTGGGTTAAATCCTTTTCTGAGGGACTACTCATAAGATAAGGGTTTTTAGGACTGATTGGACTAGTAACTATATTAGGTCGGGACAAGAGCATTCATAGGAAGACTAAAAGGACAAGAGGAAGTTACAACATCAACTTGACCAAATGAAGCGGATAGTTGTAGGTAGAGTGATATTCTCTAAATTGTTTTGCATCAACTTGTTTATAGTTTATTTTGTTTTCTTTCTTATTTCAATCAACCAAAAACCCGTTTATACTAATTGATAAATACACATTGCTTAGAAATACTTGATTCTCTGTTGGATCGACCTCTTACTTACTTGCTATACTAGTTTGTAGGTTTGAGTTTTACTTTTGATAGGAACCACAATGATTTCCTCTCGTCACTCGACGTCAAGATGAAAGTTGTAGCTCTCAGAAAACTTTTGATAGGAACCACAACGATTTCCTCTCGTCACTCGATGTCAAGATGAAAGTTGTAGCTCTCAGAAAAAAGCCTTCCAACGCATATTTAAATAGTCAATCGGATAACCGAGGCCTCCAAAAAGTGCAAAACAAGTTCAGCTTGTCGGGCGACAACTTTTGCAGACTTGTTCTTTGTTTATGCTCTTTTCTTCTTCTCAGGACCTCTTTAGATCTTCATTTAAGCTTCTTTGATCAACTTGACTTTCTCATCCAATGCGTTATCAACCCATATCTACTCCTCGGATCCAAATTCGTTATCAACCCATATCTCATCCAATGCGTTATCAACCCATGCCTACCTAAATGCGTGCTATGAATCATGGTGACTATTTGCTTTATAAGCCATCTTGGCCATTCTCGTTTCTTGTAAAGTGTTCAAAATTTTAATTTTTGACTTTCCATCTCCCTCGCATAGCCCCGCTCCTACTATTCTCGTAACAAACACAATTGCCCAGCCTCGCTATTGCCATTCAACTGCATACAAAGTCGCCCAGCCCTACCCTACTCCCGTCGTCGCCACCCTCATTGAGCCTTGCTCCTACAATCGGGGTCGGTTTTTTCGGGCCTAGAACTGAAAAAACTGAAACCAAGTGGCTGGTTTTCATTTCAATCATCAGTCCACCACTTCAAAAATTTTGGCCCATTGGTTTCGACTCGAACCACTAGGGTCGGCTCGGTTCGGCCTTTTTGCATTACCCTGTATATTGCTAATTAATGTAACCAATGCAACTATAAACAAAATTTCTCTTTGACATCTCTTCTCGGCATGATAAGTTTCACTCCTCAAGTAGCATTGCTTTCATCAATTTTCCACTAACTTTTGCCTAGTATATGCATCTATATGTATGCTAGATACCTAGCTAGGTTAAGTAAAGTATTCACCTGGTTATCCCAATCTGTAAGGATGAGTGTGATGACAATGACAATTGTTTGAAGAGCGACACCAAGGATAACACCCCACCATAAGTTCTTTCCTTTAAAATGGAACACAAAACAGCACTGATGTTGGAAGCCCACATAGAAAATACGCTCTGAAGTTTGTGTAAGTCATTGGCTTTTGCAATCCACAACCTGTAATGATACCTATAAAGAAAAATAACTCAATTGGTCACCTGCAAAGATGATCGAGTGTATATATATATGATGGAATTATATACATGTATCGTACATGTGAGGATGTAGACAAAGCTATCGAGAACTAGTGAGGCGCAAACAAAATGGGCCATATCCATAAAATAGCCTATGACTTGGTTGTACTTAGTGTAAAAATGTCCAATGGAACTTCGCATGAGCAAAAGAATTGAAATGGTCGAGGACATTTCAACAATAATAACAAAGAAGGCTGCACGTATAGCTTAACAAACTCTGTAACGGCCCCGATATAAATAATCGGGTTACGTTTCGAAGGTTGGATACCTTCGTTCGGATCTTGCAATTCAGGTACGAGTCGAGGTTTCAAACCCTAAAAGATCAGTTTTTTAAAGTGGGGATTTCGAACCCCAAAACAATCTGAGGGCCGTTGGGTACCCTTAACCTCTCCTAAGGCTAAGTCGCGGAAATACCTTTGAGAAAAATGGTGAAAGCGGAAGTGAAGTACAACTTGGCACGACGAGGCCGGGTCAAAACCAAATCGGTGAAACATATAATAAAAAATCCTTTAGTCTAATTAGCGGAGTTAGACAAGTTCTTCGCAATCGCCCGAGAGGATTCCCACGCAATAGAAACATAGAGTAAGCATACCTAAAAAACAATTTGTGCGAGCGGGGTCAGACCGAGTCCCCCCAACGCACTCTGTCCCACAAGAAAGCATACACATACGCTATACCTATAATAAAGATGTTCTAATGTTGTACGGAAATTTAAATCACACAAGCATGCTGACAGTTTATATAATATGCAGAAAACCTATAAAGGCGCTCAAAGAATGCCAAGTGGCATATCCCTCTCCTACTCCGTCCCCTATTTCATGAGTGGACCTGGCCAGTACGGTACCCATTCCATCATACATGTGTGCACATCATCATCATATCATATCATCATCATATTATTCTCATGCTCGGTGGTGCTGTGCTATCTCATCATCATGCTCATATGTCGACACTACTGACTCAGGGCAAACCCAATGAGGCTGGGCTACCTATGACCCTAGTAAACAATCTAGGACTCACAGATAACGACCGTTTTGTTCTCAAATACACAAAGTAACCGAATGCTCATTCACAAGTGCAATCCTAGCATGATACTAAATGACATACTTTAAATATGCTTATGCAACACCTAGTATGTCATATGATCACAAGTAGGAGATTTCTCTTTCGAATCTGTGTAAGCCCATAAAGGAACTTACCTGGAGAAGCGCATAATCCAAGCAATAAACACCAACAACTAGAAAATCCAGGCATGTTAGAGATTCATCTAGAAGGCAATAAGTAAAATATGCATAAGTCTATGGCTAAACCACACAAGGCGCCTCTAACTATCACACATAAGTCCACATAACCATAGAATATCGCATCTTAACATTTCATCCTAATCAACTCAACTCATCTCATCATCTTCCTTATTCATTTCCATCAATCAGCTCATATCTTCACATATCGTTTTATTCTCATATCATCTTAATCCTTCCATTTTATTTTAACAGTCATATTTCATCATGTCGCATCTTATATATCATCATATAACATCTTCTATATCATCTCAACATATGTCATCACATAATATCATGTAACATCTCATCATGCTTCATAATTCAATTCAAGATTCTAACAGGTCAAATCATGCTTCAATTCACATATATCCATATCTTATTCACATACTTCACATCATACTTATCAGATTAAGATATCGCCATAAATCATATATCATATCATAGCAATATCAACATATCATAGTTTATACCTAACAATTATCTCATAACATGCTTTATGTTCAACATATAAATATAACCTAGCAATATCACACATCACAATTTATATACAACAAGTTAGACAAGTCAATTTCCTGAGATTTCCTAAAACTCTTTAAATCAACTTATTTTATTATTTTTTATCAAAACAAATCCGACAAGGATAGGTTATTTCCGAAATCATCTTTTAATTTTATTAAATTCATTTCCATTTATCAAATCAATTTCCAACTTTTACAACCTTTTCCAATTTTTTTTTTTTAAATTCAAATCTTATAATATAATATTTTAAATCACCATAATAATATTATATCTTTAAATCTCAAATATAATATTTTATTTCTAAATCTCATCAATAATATCATATAAGTTACGAAAATTTCGCCAAGTACCCTTGGGGTATTGCAATTTTCGCGAGGTATACAACTCTTTTGCATATTTTGTGTGGTGCCCCTGTGGTTTTAAATCATTTCGCCTCGTGCCCTTTTCGGTTAAATTTAACAGTTTTGTGTTCCTTTTGTTAGTTTGCAATTAAAAAAGAAAGAAAGAAAGAAAGAAAGGCCAGATTAGAGCAAAGAGAGAGCGATACACCACAGAGCGAAGAGAGAGCGAAGAGAGTGCAGGAGACCAACGCTGCTAAAAAAGGAGAAGCACCCTGCTGCTCAAAGGCTGGCTCGGATCTGCTGCTCGAATCCCCTCCTCGAAGGCCGGCTCGCTGCTGCAACCGAAGAAGTACCCTGCTGCGAGTGCTCGAAGAGCGACCGACGTTGCCAAGCCAGGTGAGTATATGAACCTATTATCTAGGGTTTGGGGATTTTGGAGTTAGGGGTGAGGCAGATGAGGATTTGGGTGTCAAATCGTCCACAAATCGTCCTCTAATTGAAAGTGAGCGTCTGTTTCGTGTTCAATTGGAATTGGGGAAGAATTGAAACCACTGCTCCAAATCTGTTTTGTGTGCAGTTGAAATTGGGGAATATGGGGATTTGGGGGTTATAATGTTTGATTTGAATCTTTGCTTCTGTGTGCAATTGGAATCTGTGTGCAATTGGATTTAGGGCTAGGTTGAAATTTTTTCATTTAGGGTTTTCTTGTGATATGAAATTGGTGAAATCAAATCAAAATTGGGGGTTTCTTGTAAATATCAGATTGAAATTGATGCATTTATGTTGAAATTGCAATGCTATTTTTTTTCCTGTAATCTCTTATAGGAGATTATATCCACTACTCCCATGAGAATGCCATATAAACTTTAAATGAGATAGTTAAATAGGTTAACCCTCCAACAATTGCACAACTATTCGTGTAACGGTCCAGATTATAAAATCCAGGTTACGTTTAGAGGGAAGAATTATCCCTCTGCCAGATCTTGCAATCCAAGTATGAGCTGCTTATTTATCATTTTCAAGTTATAACTCTGTTTATCTCTTAAGAACTTAATGATATGGTCCAAGAAAAATAGGGAATTGAAACTCTCAAAACCGTCAAATAGTCCAAACATGATTTTTGTGCTTTCGCACAGGAACCTGTCCTAATTCAACTAGTCAAAACTCGAAAGAGACAAAACGAGTTAAAATCAAGATAATTATACATTGTTGCTAAATTTCCAACTAAACCAAATCATTTATAAAGACAAATTGTAAGAGGTACGAAATCTTCTTAAAACTCTCGTCTTGTGAGATCACCCCGCCATAGAAGCAATTCAGCAAGCAAAAGGAAGCGGGTACCTGTAACTATACCACAAGTCAAGGTCGAGCCACTCATGCGGGACCGGAAGTCCTCGTTGAGGCCATATAATACGCCTATACCTAGAATAAAGAATGCTCTAATGCAATATTGGAATTTAACTCACACAAGCATGCTGACAGTTTATATAATGCAGAAAGCGATAAATTGGATCCACACAGAATGCCAAGTGGCATATCCCTCTCCTACCTCTGCACCCCTTCCCGTTAGCATATCATATCTCATCATAGCATATCATATCTCATCATCATGCTCATGCCCGATGGTGCTGGGCTATCATATCATCTCAGATAATGAAAAAACGACTCAGGACAAACCCGATGGTGCGGCTATCCTATGACCCTAGCAAAGACTCTAGGACTCACAGATAACGACCGTTCTATTTCAAACGCATAAAGAATAGGGATGCTCATTCATAAGTGCAAGTCCTAAGCATGATGCTACTGGCATGCTTTTATGTATATGCAACACCTACATACTATATGACACATCAGGCATGAGGTCCAATCACTTGAGCAAGCCCCGGAGGACTTACCTGAAGTCTTCACATCCAATTAGCCAGCAAACAAGCCACTCAAAGAATCATCCATCAGCAAACAAGCCACCCAGAGAATCATCCAATCACACTAGCAAGTAATAAGCAAAGAATAGCTCATCAATACATGTTTAATCAACACACAAGCAGACTTCCAAGTCAACACAAGACTATGTACTATTTTATTCCGGTAATCTGGCGTTCTCCACAAAATCGAATAATATCACATGTATTTTCATATCCCACTTAATTAAGAGTTATAGAGTTATAACACTATTATTCTAAGGATCATAATTTAAGCACTACTCATATACCTTCCTTTACCCCAAAACCTTAACAGAACTCAAGCAAGATCTCATTTATCGATTCACTTCTCAAGAATTTATTCATAGTCAGAGAGCAACAAAAATAAGTTTACTTATGGCAAAACCATTTCAGTCAGGTCCAACTAATAAGGCACCACACTCAAGTTCACCATTGTAACAAGTCCAATGAGGGGTGTAAGACAAGTTGACATTTAAGATATCATGTATAAATCCATGTTGAAATAGAAACTCTAAAACGTTCATACTTAAAACAAAGCTCGAGATTCTTAAATCATTTACTCAAGTTAAACCATAAACTCTAAGAATCTCAAAGAGAGTCAACAAAGTCTCTTTTGTCCAATTATTTTATCAAAGATCATTTATTCATTCATATTTAAAGGGTAAACAAGGACAAGTCGACATTTTCGATAATCCTTTTTAAATTCAACTTTAACTTAATTACTCAAACGAGGTCGTGACTCATAAAATATCATAATAACTTATAAGATAATAAGCCCCAAAAATATATCCGCACGACTCTAGCAAAAAATCATCATGTTTAAGCCATTAAAGTATTTACCATATCTAAGTGGCGAATCAAGACACTCCACAAGCCACAACACAAAATCTCTTTACTTTTAAGTTCAATTAGCTAAAATATCAAGGTAGTGATATCAACGCAAGCCAATGAATTTTATCTCAAGGTAGAAATTGTTTTACCCACTTGTCCATAAAACCACTTAGTCGTATTTAGTCGTTCTAATGATCAAATTCTAATTCCCTAAAATTTGTCTAAAACATCTATAATAAACATACCAATCCAGCTAACTTATTTATCCGCATTACCTAATTACAATAACCAATATAGTTCCAACAACTTCAAGCTTAGCTAATTTATCCGATTAACAAGGTCACAAGACATCACAAATTCTCAAGAGATCTTTTATTTATCTTAGACACTTTAACTATGTCTTATTTAACTACTTATAATTCGATCTAGTCACGGGAATTATCTAGCTATAACACCTAATTATATTCTAAATTTAAACATTAAAAGACCTCTAATAATTAAGTCAAATTAGTTATATATTCAATTGCTTTCGCTCAAACGAGTCATGATAATCAATAGATGTTGATAGAAATCGCCAAAACCAAAATCTAAAACCAAAATAAATTTCAATAAATCACCCAATTCAAATTCAGATTTCAACAAAGCCCAAAATTCCTCAACAATAACAGCTGCACTCAAGATCATACTCAACAAGTAAGGACCCATGAGTCATACCACTCCCGATGAGGTTGCGGGTCAAGGCTCGAGATCGAGAAGGGAGGGTCGGACCTCTGATGGCAATCAAGAGCGAGAGGAAAATTGGAGCAGCTTCAAGGTGTCCGGATCTGGAACAGCGAGGCAAGAGAGGGGAAAGAGGCGGCAGTAGGGGCTTCGATTTCGCCCTCGACGGTGGCGAGCAGGGGACAAGGAAGGAGATACAAGCTTCTTCTTCTCCGGCTTAGTTTGAAGCGGAAAGTCGGGGAAGGGAGCTCCAACTGCGGATCTGGCACCAGGTTGGCTAGGTCGAGAGCTGCACACCTCCCTCCCCTTGACACTTGACTTGACTAAACTTCGGTTCGAACATCGAAGGGAAGAAAGGAAGGCTTGGGTTCGATTCGAGCGAGGGTGACAGAGGAGAGGCAGGTGAGGACGACGGCTTGGGATCCCCGACAACGAGCGAGAAGAAGCTCTCGAACTCAGATCTGGAGGCGGAGAGGGGAGGTACAGTGAAGAGTGGTGCTGGGAGCTCGGTGAGGTCCTTCAATGGTGGCTAACTGATGTACATATTTGTACCTTTGTTTATTGCATCTTTTGACTTCATATTTCATTCGATTTCCAAAGAAAAGCTTCAAAAGTATATAAACTTGTGTAAGAATGAGCTAAAGTATAAGAAATAGAGTCTGCACGAGTTTGGAGCTAACCATGCAGGAATTCGATGAAATCGGAGTAAAAAACGAACAAGCTAAGTGAAGCTGAGAAGAGGTCGATATCGACTAGAGACATCGATATCGACCCTAGATTTCGACACTACTTCTGAGCGTCGAGATGGGCCACACAGACCAGACAAGAAAGCCTCGATATCGACATACATGCATCGATATCGACCATCGTCATAGACATCGACTGGAGCTGGACAAGTCGAGCAGAAACACAAGCATCGATATCGACCTTTGGTGTCGATATCGACCCTACCTCGACAGAAGATAAATCCGATTTTGAGACTCGGATTGTGAAGTCTATCATCAAAGCCATGAGTTATCTCGTTCTTTTAGATATTAGTAGCTGTTTATTATCTTTTCCTTTAAGTTTTTATCAATATAAAAGACATATCCTAATTGTTTGGATAGAGTTCATAGTTTAGATAGGAGTTACAATCCTTGGATAGCGAGGATTAGTAGCCTATAAATAAAGCCCTAGGGGGCTGGCATTATCATCTTTCATCCAATCGAAGAGACAAACAAGCAAGTGAGACAATAGAGTTAGAGTTAGAGAGAAGTTTTAGGGTTTGACGTTTGCGAAAGTTGACGTTGAGTTGTAAAGCTTCGGAGTTTATTTTAATGCAAGTTTCTTTCTTTCAAATAACAATGAGTTCCATGATGAGAAGCGAGTAGTTCCCCAAAGCTCTTAGGGTCAGGGTGAGCCCGACGTTAGCCATGCGCGCTTGAGGTAAGTATTTGATGTTGATATCGTTGTGTCTATCTCTCCTCCTACGATTCTATGTTTAGTCCTAATCGAAAGAAAAGGGATTCATGCTAACAACTTGAGTTATAAACATAAAATTGGTAGAGACAATTAGGTTTATTTGCAAGAGTAATCCTAAGAGTTGGTGTACGGCGAAAGCTTGTCCCTCGGGTGAAATAGCGCAATCGTCCGTCTTATTTATCTTATCGCATGCATTGGTTAACGTTGTGGTAAACCCTAATCCTAGGAGTTGCTTTTTTACATATTTTATACACCAAAACCCACTGTTATTTCTTTTCACTGCTTCTCTTCCCATTCTTAATTCTTCGGCCTTTTCTTTGCCGACAAAACAACTAACTCACTACAGGAAGACATCGATATCGACAACAGAGGTCGATATCGACCAAATAGATAGATCGACGGTTTTCTGA
This sequence comes from Persicaria maculosa, assembly GCA_963922045.1. NCBI lineage: Eukaryota > Viridiplantae > Streptophyta > Magnoliopsida > Caryophyllales > Polygonaceae > Persicaria > Persicaria maculosa. Next base: position 25,414,625 of record OY998265.1, on the reverse strand, counting down.
GTCGATCTCGAGACTCCTGGAAAACTTCTGCAAACATCGATATCGACCCCCTTGTGTCGAAATCGACCCCTCTGTATCGACTGGCAGACTTCTGAGCCAATCGATTTCGTGAACTGACATCGATATTGACCCCTTCCAGTCGATATCGACTGCTTGTTTTTGTCTCTGCAGGTCTTCTGTTGCAGAGAACATCGACAGCCAAGGTCGACATCGAGGTCTGACATCGAGATCGAGGCTTCTAGTCGAACATAAAGGACGTGTCTTCAATGCTACTAGGATCCCGCTGACTCGCTTCCTTATGGATCTAACCTGATTCCCTACTACTATAGCGGGGAGACTTGAATTTATTTGAAGAGGCTAAGAGTTATATTGGTTTATATTTTATTATATATTTCGATTCAATTCTCCCCACGTCAAAAATTGGCGCCGTTGCCGGGGAGGCAATCAATCGCGCCCTAGTAGTCTATCTCACGTCTCTACCTAGTGTGGTTTTGCAGGTGTATGCGACGCGCTGATCGCCCACCTGAATTTGAAGGAGTAGACGACCCTGAGTGTTATTTCCATCTAAGGGCCCAAGCTCAAAGAATCATGGCAGACAACGCGAACCAGGCTGAAATTATTGAACAACTAAGGAAGCAGGTTGAGGACTTAACGACTAGAGAGGCGGCACTTAAGGAGCGTGCAGATAGGGAGGAGGAAGGCCGGAGGAAAACAGAAGTCCAAATCAATGCCCTCCCTAGGAATGCCAAGCAATATATGCACCCCACTCTCACAGTGCCTGAATCGGCAATTCTTATCCCAGCCTCTAATTTTGAAATAAAACCTAACTTCCTAACTGAGATTAGAAGGCACCAATATGAAGGAAAAGCTAACGAATGCCCTATGGCACATATTTCTACCTTCTTAGACCTTTGTGATACTATTGCTGATAGACGAAGTCTTGAATATGTCCAACTAAAAGCCTTTCGATGGTCTCTTACAGGGAAAGCATTGCAGTGGTTGGAGAGCTTAGCCCCAAGATCTCTCCGCACCTGGAATGAAGTCAAGGACGCGTTTCTCAACAAGTTCTTTCCTCCTTCTAAGACGGCGTTGATCCGACAGAAAATCACGGCTTTCAAACAAAAGCCTGGTGAGGCTCTGGCGACTGTTTGGGAAAGGTTTAAGGGCCTACTACGATCATGCCCGACGCATGGCCAACCACCGTACGTAATTCAGGAGATCATATACAATGCTCTTGACGCTGCAACTAAGGAGAGGATCAACACCTACACCTCCTATGGCTACCTTGAACTCGCTCCACAAGAGGCTTGGGAGACCATAGAGAGATTGGTGGAGTTCGACAACACATATGGGACTCCTGAGGCTTCCGACACATCATCATCATCGAGGCCTGCCCCATCTATGCCCTTATATGAACCCTCCAATGTAATCGATCCGGATGTAAAGGAGCAATTTCATAGGGATCAACTTCGAAAGCTCCAAAAGCAAGTAAGGTTTCTTTCAGCGAACCAAGATTGCATTGAATGCGGATCGCAGCGGCACACCACCATCGAGTGCCCCCATGCTGAACAAGTACACCTAGCAGAGACTCACCAAGAGGCGCGCTACATGAGGGGTCCCAATCACCAATATTGGGGAGACCAAAGGTTCCATCAACCACAAAGGAACCCGGTTAACCCTAGGGACCCTCCGCCTTATAGAGCTCCTGGGCACCCGGAGAGAGACCAAAAGAAGGATGATCTTCAACTAGTACTGGATGAAATCAGGCGGAATCGGGCTAAGAATGATCAATCCAACAATGCCATCCATTCTCAACTCAATCACCTTACCACAAGGATTGGGGAGATGGATATATGGAAAAGGAACATAGACACCCAACTGGGTCAATTGGCGGCACAAATCCCTAGACCGTCCGGAACACTCCCTGGGCAACGCACCACAAATCCTAAGGGACAATCCGGGACGGGCCATGTCGCAGCCATGCAATTAAGGAGTGGCAACAAAGTACAAAAGCCACGAACGGAATCGGAGAAAGCAGTAGATCCAGTCGACATCGACAGACCAGTCGATGTCGAGGATGAGGTCGATATCGACCCCCATGTCGACCCACAGGTCGATATTGAGGCCACTGCAGAGCCATCAGAGCCACAACAGAGGTCGAAATCAACCATCCCAGTCGATATCGACCAAAGCCCAGTCGACATCGATGTCCAGCAGGCTCCTCCGACCACCGTTTTGGCCCCTCCACAAAAGAAGACGTTGCCATTCCCTTCCAAAGCATTGGAGGATCCCACCAAAGGTTAGTTTAGGCGCTTCATAAAGATTCTTCAAGGGCTTAACGTTACTATCCCTCTTACAGAAGCCCTAAGCGAGATGCCCGCCTATGTGCGACTCCTCAAAGACATCCTTAGCAAGAAGAGATCCATGGCAGAGATCGCAGAGGAGTGCTCAAAGATGGACTTCCCTGAGAAGAAGAGTGATCCAGGGAAGTTTGCAATCACCGTGGGACTTGGCCAACATCGCTACAAAGCCCTATGTGACCTAGGGGCTAGTGTAAATCTCATGCCTCTTTCTATTTGGCAAAAGGTGAACATTGGCGCACTTGAACCTGTGGACATGAAACTCTATATGGCTGATAACTCATTCGTCAGACCCACAGGTATAGTTGATGAATTTCCGGTAAAGGTAGGTAAATTCTTTGTGCCTACTGATTTCATTGTATTGGAGATGCCGGAAGATCCTGTAGTGCCTATTATACTTGGTAGGCCTTTCTCAGCTACTGCTGATGCCAATATCGATGTACGTCGAGGGTTACTAACCTTTACTATAGGGAACGAAGTGATAGAATTCTCTTTCAACCCAACCATGAGCGAAACAAAGAACCTGGAGCAAGTAGTCCTCTCGCCGGCCAAGGAAAAGCTTAGAAAATTCTTGTTGGCGAGGACGGAAACAGCAAGCAGGGTCGACATCGACTAGAACCAGTCGACATCGACTAACAACATCGAAATCGACCCCCCTTGGTCGAAATCGAGTATGCCAGATCACTGTCAGGAGCTTAAGTATGGGGTCACAGAGGTCGATATTGACCCCTGCATATCGATATCGACCACAGCACTTGACATCGACCCTCTTGGGTCGACATCGACCACCCCTCAGCCCGAAGATTTCTGTTTCGGGCCCAAACAGGTAAGCCCAGGTATGACTCCTAACTCTCATCCGTCCATTATTGATAAATCAATTAAGCCGATTATTGATAATTCTACTAAAGAGAGGGTTAAAGCGCCATGGTTTGCCTATATTACTAAAGTTAGGTCAAGAAAGAGAAGGAAAGTGCCCAAAGAAGAACCTAACATCAAAGAAGCCTTGGTCGCTAAACTTCGCTACTATCAAAAGGACCTAGATGATCCAGGAGAAGGCTCACACTCGAAGGGTCCCTACATAAAAGGCTCGTGAAGAATTGACGGAGAAGTCGGCCTAGCGACTCAAAAATCTAGAGCATGTACATAAAACTTTTAAATTTCGCATAGATGGTTTTTAGGATTTAATTTTTGGATTTTGAACTTTTAAAACTGAGATAATTCGTGCTCTATCTATATTCCTAACCAAGATTTCAGGTTATCAAGCGAAAGGAACGATGAAGAAGAAAAGAAGCTTCTGCAGAGGCAGTCGAAATCGACCAGGCCAGTCGAAATCGACCCCCCCAGGGTCAAGCCACCTCCTGCAGTCGACATCGAGGACTCGGGAGCTAAAAGCAGAGGTCGATATCGACCCTAATACTCGATATCGACCCCAACCTGGCAGCCCATGTTTTCATTTTCTTCCTCGACTTCGGTAGATGCAGTCGACATCGACCACTGACCTAGATATCGACTTTTGGCATCGACCTAACCTGAAATCGACCTGAATCCGCAGGTTGCGCTGTGAGTTTCTCTCTACCCTTGTTCTTCTTTTTAATACAGTGAGGACACTGTATATTTTAAGTATGGGGTGGGGGAAAGACATGTCTTATGGTCTTAACTTGGTTTCTTCTTCGCATTGCATTCATGTTTAAATTTTTGTTCTTAGTTTTACTTCTATAAAAAAAGGGAAAAAATGTCAAAAAAATACAAAAAAAAAGCATGTTTATTTTAAAGTTTGTTTTTTTACCCTACTTAGATGTCCTATGATGAAAACTCAATAGCTGACTTGATCATGTAAATCCTATGGCATATTTGGATGGTTTAGCCTAAGTCTTAAAATTTTTTATGTAGATTGTGAACTTGTGATGAAATTGAGCACATATGATCCTAGGCTAAAAGGCAAATCCAACAAAAATTGTCCTTGTGAGAATTTTGACCTATAGGGAGAACATCAAAAATCCCTCCGCTTTCTTGAGTGAATTTACTCTTCCTATGCATCTCTAAATGTTGTGATAGTTATTCAAAACCAATGCATATATATGATTATGTTTACGAGAATTAAATGATGGAGGCATCTTTTAAGCCATATTTATCCTCTCTTTACCTACCCTGCATTATCCCTACTTGAAGCCAGAATATTAGCCTGAGCCTGAAATTGCAAACTCCACAAAATTATCCCTAGCCAAATTGAGCCTGACCCCATTTGGGAATTGAGACTTAGATTGGTTGGACTAGTGCCTTGTGGAAAGAAAAGAGCATAATGTCCAGTTTTGAGCAAGGAAATTATGGGTTGGTACATATTTACATTTTGTCATATTTTGTAAAAGGATCCTTTGGCTCACCATATAAATGCACATATTTACTTATTATTTTCGAAAAAAAAATCCGAAAAAAAAATAAATATATATATATAGTGCATGAGCCAAAGTCCTTAAATCTTTTATTCATACAAGTGTTATATTTTTGAGAGGTATATTAGAGTTTGGAAGAAGGGTGAGCATTATAGGAGATTGAACTTGGAAAGCGCAACATTGAAGAGTTATGGTTTGGGTATTGCAAGTGTTGAGATTTAGGAGTCTTGATTCCCGAATTATAAAAGCACCACATAGCCAAATAATTCCATACATTTTATTTCATACCAAGCCCCATTACAACCCCGCCGAATGGAGTCTTCTTTGAAGTCTTCCATTGAGCGAAAGTCCTCCTGATAATTCTTATTGCATTTTCATAATTGGTTGCGAAGTGGATTATTATAAATTGCAATGTTTATGAGATTATATATGGAATTGAGTTGAGAGTTGATCTTCATAGCCTAAACACATGAGAGTTGAGTGCAAACACATTATCCCTGTGAGGTTGGATCAAAATTGCATATGCCTATGGATCGCCAAAATATGTGTTATGACATTAAATTCACTTGCTTTGCTTTGCTACCGCTTATGATGTTGTTTTGACAAAGGCGAAGACTTGAAGGGTGTGTTGTAGGTGTTGGTTATTGCATGGTTATTGCTTGAGGACAAGCAAGTCTAAGTATGGGGTGTTTTGATGTACATATTTGTACCTTTGTTTATTGCATCTTTTGACTTCATATTTCATTCGATTTCCAAAGAAAAGCTTCAAAAGTATATAAACTTGTGTAAGAATGAGCTAAAGTATAAGAAATAGAGTCTGCACGAGTTTTGAGCTAACCATGCAGGAATTCGATGAAATCGGAGTCAAAAACGAACAAGCTAAGTGAAGCTGAGAAGAGGTCGATATCGACTGGAGACATCGATATCGACCCTAGATTTCGACACGACTTCTGAGCGTCGAGATGGGCCACACAGACCAGACAAGAAAGCCTCGATATCAACATACATGCATCGATATCGACCATCGTCATAGACATCGACTGGAGCTGGACAAGTCGAGCAGAAACACAAGCATCGATATCGACCTCTGGTGTCGATATCGACCCTACCTCGACAGAAGAGAAATCCGATTTTGAGACTCGGATTGTGAAGTCTATCATCAAAGCCATGAGTTATCTCGTTCTTTTAGATATTAGCAGCTGTTTATTATCTTTTCCTTTAAGTTTTTATCAATATAAAAGACATATCCTAATTGTTTGGATAGAGTTCATAGTTTAGATAGGAGTTACAATCCTTGGATAGCGAGGATTAGTAGCCTATAAATAAAGCCCTAGGGGGCTGGCATTATCATCTTTCATCCAATCGAAGAGACAAACAAGCAAGTGAGACAATAGAGTTAGAGTTAGAGAGAAGTTTTAGGGTTTGACGTTTGCGAAAGTTGACGTTGAGTTGTAAAGCTTCGGAGTTTATTTTAATGCAAGTTTCTTTCTTTCAAATAACAATGAGTTCCATGATGAGAAGCGAGTAGTTCCCCAAAGCTCTTAGGGTCGGGGTGAGCCCGACGTTAGCCATGCGCGCTTGAGGTAAGTATTTGATGTTGATATCGTTGTGTCTATCTCTCCTCCTACGATTCTATGTTTAGTCCTAATCGAAAGAAAAGGGATTCATCCTAACAACTTGAGTTATAAAGATAAAATTGGTAGAGACAATTAGGTTTATTTGCAACAGTAATCCTAAGAGTTGGTGTACGGCGAAAGCTTGTCCCTCTCGTGAAATAGTGCAATTGTCCGTCTTATTTATCTTATCGCATGCATTGGTTAACGTTGTGGTAAACCCTAATCCTAGGAGTTGCTTTTTACATATTTTATACACCAAAACCCACTGTTATTTCTGTTCACTGCTTCTCTTCCCATTCTTAATTCTTCGGCCTTTTCTTTGCCGACAAAACAACTAACTCACTGCAGGAAGACGTCGATATCGACAACAGAGGTCGATATCGACCAAACAGATAGATCGACGGTTTTCTGTGTCGATCTCGAGACTCCTAGAAAACTTCTGCAAGCATCGATATCGACCCCCTTGTGTCGAAATCGACCCCTCTGTATCGACTGGCAGACTTCTGAGCCAGTCGATTTCGTGAACTGACATCGATATCGACCCCTTCCAGTCGATATCGACCGCTTGTTTTTGTCTCTGCAGGTCTTCTGTTGCAGAGAACATCAACAGCCAAGGTCGACATCGAGGTCTGACATCGAGATCGAGGCTTCTGGTCGAACATAAAGGACGTCTCTTCAACGCTACTAGGATCCCGCTGACTCGCTTCCTCGTGGATCGAACCTGATTCCCTACTACTATAGCGGGGAGTCTTGAATTTATTTGAAGAGGCTAAGAGTTGTATTGGTTTATATTTTATTATATATTTCGATTCAATTCTCCCCACGTCACTAACCGGGGAGAAGAGGCAAGGCCCTAGAGCTCAATGAGTGGGTAAGGGAGTAGCCATGGGAGGCGAGCTTGATATTGCGCAAGCGGCCATGGATGAGGGAGCTAGGTAGAGCTGTGAGTCAAAGAAAGAGATGAAAAGGGAGGGGCGGCTAGATCTGAAAATCAGAGAGAGAGAGAAAATAGGGCTCCTAGGGTTTATAAGGACATATATATACCCGTAAATTAGGGTTCAAATTAAATTATGGAAAATCATAAAATAACCCCCATTATTTCTGTTTTTAAATCGAATCCGAATATATATATATATATATATATATATATATATACACACACACACACACACATATATATATATAGAGAATACGGATCAAATGTTAACAACTCTTACGGTGTTAAATGTTAACAAATAAATATTCGGCAAAATTTATCAAATATTCATCACAGTCACTGAATTATTCATCAAAGCTTTTCGACAACATTTAAGAGATTCATTTCAATTAATAATTATTGCCAATTAAAAAAAATTATCACCCAAAAAACTCAAACCCTTGCGCGTGTATCCACCCCCAATCCCGTAATTGTGTTACTGTGATGAATATTTCTTAAATGTTGCCGAATATTGATGAATATTTGGGAAATTATGAATAATTGAGTGACTGTGATGAATATTTGTAACATAACAGTATTCGGTAGAATGTTTCACATTTCACTTAATAATGCTTCAAATTTCACCAAATAATGTTTCATATTTCACCGAATAATATTTGTGAACAAGGTACACTTTAAGGGGTGTGTACACCCGAACCACTATATATATATATATCGAAAATCATTTTGACTGAGAAAGGAGATTTTTAAAATTTTCGGAATCTCAAAAGTTTAATATTGAAATTAAATCATAATTTATAAAATAATAATTTAAAGTTTCAGGTCTTTACAATTCGGTTTCTCTTGTAGTTTCTAAATAAATATTTTGCAATCCAGTATAACTTTACTAACTCTATACTTAAGTACGATTCTAGCATATAATATGATTCTTGTTCAGGGTATGAGGATTGTACAAAATCTAGATGAATTTGTTGATTCATTTTTGGCTGCACAAAGGGAAGCGGCTGCTTCTTTTAGAGTGGATACAATCTTGAGAAGTACATCACACACCCAAGGCATATTAAAGTCCATGTATCTTTCTCATGTAGTTTTCAATTTTTTATTCAATTTTAGTTCGCCATTCATGAATGTCATAGACTTCTATTATGAAATGGAGTAAGTGTGGGCCTGATATTTATATTTATTGCAGCTTTTGTAACTACTAGGAATTTGAAACGCGCTACGCGCGTGACATATGTAGTAGCAATGCAGTTAATAAGTTGGTTTCCTGGTCACCAGGTTCTTTGTGTATCCATTTGGGATTTCGATCTTATACTACCTCCTCTATCAAAAGGTATATTTGACATGAATATTCATACAATAGGCATCTGACTGATATAGTATACTTAAACCCTAAAGGCATATTGGCATCTACAGCGATGAGAATCTGGTGAGAAACAATCATGTAAAGAGATTGAAATATGAAAATGCTATTTCAATTAGATGCATTAGTAGTCTATATCACAAAGCTATTCCTCTCTTGTTAAGAAGAAGAGAGATCTGCAGAAGAAAGGAGTGATTATCTACTTGAATTCTTTCTTGCCGAGTTACCGGTGTTACTGATTAATGCACAAGTACAAAGAAAATAGGATCAGAACAACCTAAGCTACTTGATCATTACAGCGTTAAGAGTTCTTTACCAAACTAAGGTTGGATGGAACCTGGATTGTGGCTAGAACAACAAGTAAATGAAGTGGCAAGCCAAATTATAATCAGAACACAATTTTTTACAGCGAACAACATACAACTTTCTCAGCTAAAATCGATGGACTCATATACCACAAATGCATGCAACTGCACAAAATAGAACCATACAAGGATTAGTTCACTTCAAATCACCAAAAGTGAATTTATTTTTTTTATTTTAGGACCCAAATTAGTTGTATAATTTTTTTTAAAAGACCGGTTGGGATGTCTTATTTCATAAAACCAAGCCTCTAAATCAACACAAAACAAGCAAAATAGAGTTTGCATTTAAGCAACTTTATTTGTGATTTTAATCTATAGTAAGTTGTAATTGAAGCATTAAAAAATATCATGGTGTAACTGAAGCATTACAAAATAGCATACAACAGAGATTTAAGCAACTTTATTTGTGATTTTAGCATTAAAAAATATCATGGTGTAACTAAAGCATTACAAAATAGCATACGACAGAGGAGAAAATCATAATCCACATAATATTCTTCACTAAATCAAGGAAAATGCCTTGACATATATGTGTCCTTTCAGGATAGTAAAATTACCTTATGAAGCATGTTGTCCACTTTTGGTTGTCTAGATGTTAGAGGAGCTCTAGTGCTCACAGTTTGTGGCTGACAAGTACGAATAGACTTCACACTAAAAGGAACTATTTAGATTAATAAATAGCTAAAAGCTACTACAGATTTATAAACACATAATTATTGAAAAGGAATGTTCCTGTTACACGGAATATATACCTCCTCACAGATGAGAAAACCTTCATGAGATTTTGGTAACAATGGACCTCAGGTAAACTCTCAGCCACGATTATGCAGTTGCGGCTCTACAATTTGGTTATCGCCAAGGACATCATCCCCATATGAGAAGGATCTTCGAGCGGCATCTTAGCAAAAATCACGTCTGGACAGTCTAGTGCTTCCATCTTGCTTTCCTATGAATCATCCATGCTTTCCATAGTAGTATTGATGCTACCTATCTTTCAGCAATGTACTGAAATAATATCTTATTTTTATAAAGAAAAAATAAATGATATGATACGCAAGCTTTCATAAGAAATGTGATAGACAAGCTACCATTTATATTGTTAACCCGATATTTTACAAACCTACAAAACATATTGACATTGGTTGTTATTTTGTACAAGCCAAGCTAGCTTCTTGAAGGGCTTATCTCCTTGACTTGTATGTTATGTGCCTAATTGGGATTAATGTCATAGGAAAGGAATGGTAAAGGAGAAAATGGGTATTTGATAGTTATGAAGCAAAATAGTAAATATGCCTTTAAAATTCATAGTAATTTTATATTTCTTTTGATTTGAAAGATAAACATGTCAATATTTGGCATTTTATTTGATGCATTCAACAAGGAAATGGACAAAGCAATAGAAATCAACACGGTAAGGATCCCGTGGAGTTGATAGGATTACCTATAAAAATTTATTGATCCTAAAAAATAAATTTAGAAAATGGCTAAACTAATTTAAATCTAAACCACTTATTAAAATTGAATGGTTAAGATTTAACCAATTTTACATGAAGTTATTTTACCAACTCTATGAGATGTAAAGTGAAATCCACAAGTGTAGAGAGTTCATCTCGGTCAACAAGTGTAGTGCAGAGGCTATCTTGCATATATACTACTACATAAGTGTCATTTAACATCGGGTAATATCTGATCTCCTAAAAAAATCGATATCTATGTGGGTGATGTTAAAACTCAAACTATATAACATCTCGTTCAAAACCTGATGACTTTGTTATTTTATAACATCAGTTATATATTTTGATTAACATAGGTTTTTAGCCGATGTTTAATGAAATAATTGTAGTTTTTTTCTTGATTATTATAGTAGTATCTGCGGGTTTTGAATCCGCATCTTTGTGTTTAAGCACATCGCTCTACCATTTGAGCTAATAGGATTAAATAAAACATTAGTATAATTCAGTTTTTAGATTTCTGTAAAAATCTATTTTTTTAGATTTCTATTTTACGGCTTATTTCAGATTTCTATAATTTCTATTCATAAAAATCAGTTTTTCCAGATTTCTATTTTACAGCTTATTTCAGATTTATGTAATTTCTATTCATAAAAATCTGTTTTTTCAGATTTCTATTTTACAACTTATTTCAGTTTTTTGTAAAAACAGATTTCTATTCATAAAAATCTGTTTTTTTTTCATATTTCAACCAAATTTCTATTTTACAGCTTCTGAATTTTTTTACAGTTTTCTATTTTACAGCCTCTGAAGTTTTAAATATAGCAGATTGCTAAAAATCTACTGCAGCAAACACAAAAGTGTAAACAAAAGTGGAATCTATTGCAGCAAGTTGAGTTCAATATTCAGATTTCTAAAGCTGGAGACATTGTAGCTTGTTTAGTTCAAATTCAGATTCAATCCATCAATGTGTAAAAAAGTCGAGCTAAATGTGCCTCCACTTCTTTTCTGAATTGAAAGTTGGGATGTGTATCTGTTTTTGGAGTCAATGAATAATATAAGCATAAGCAAACATTTGTATTGATTGCAATTATAAATATAACTTAGCATATAACATAAACCTGTCCAGATTCTGAAATTTTACAACTTCTGAATGTTTATGGATTTTGAATTCAGATTGAAAGCAGCTCATTGCCAGTTTTAAATAAAGCAGATTGCTTCAACCAAATTTTTAGCAGCATGTTTTAAATATAGCAAATTGAAAGCTATCTAATAATCACCATAGCTTCTGAATTTTTTAAAATATAGCAGAAAAATATTTTAATTCAAATGGAAATCAGAAAAATGCATGTATAGCAGAGTAGATGGCAACACACCGTTCAGAAAGGAAGAAACCTAAAAACAGCAACTGAGCTCATCAAGCACTTTGTCAGAAGAAATTTTTGCTTGCAATTTGTTTGGCTGCAACTAAAAAAAGAACATAGAAGTTGGAAATCAATTGCCACTAATGTTTATCTTCTTCTTCTTTTTACTTGACCAGTAAATAGTGATATTCCCTCACTCCTTAAAGAAAGGGTATGAATTTTGTATGTGCTGATTTATCAAATAACACAACTTCATCAAAATCCAAGATACAGGTTATTTACTTAGTACAGAGAACACTATAGGTATAGTTGTTTGACAACTTCATAAGATCTGGACCCCTCTCTAAATTTCCTATTCTTCAATAACAAGGCAAAAACCTTCCATAAACCCACTTAGATTATATTTAAACTAACTGGTTAAATAAAATAGGATTTAATCCCATTAAATTAACCCACTTAGATGATATTTAATGAAACCAGGTTATGTAAGGTCCTGTCTATGTTTGGGTCGCTTAAAAACCACTCAGCAGTTCCGGTTGCAAAAGGGTAGCAGGGATGAAGTGACCCTCAACTTCCCTTCGCCTCTTCACCTTGGCCGCTAGGACTTCTTTCGAGACTTGAAGCAAAACAAGCTTCACTACCTCACTCGTTTGTGTTCCTAATACTGCATCGCGTAGGGACAAGAGCCAAGGTGATTAATCTTCCGTCATCTTCTCTATTCATGGTTTTGAGAAATGATCATAAATAATAAGGAAAGGCACATAATCAACATTCAACCACGTGATTGATGAGGATCAAATACTTGAAGACACTGACTTGACTGGGAAATGGAAGAATGAACCCAAGCGAATGGAAGGAAGCAGAGAAGTTCAAAGACATGAAGGCGGTGACTTGAACGGCATGAAATCAAAACCCACCAAAATTGAAAACCAGCAGGCGGCCAATCGGGCTAGAGAACAACTTAAGGAGAAGAAGAAGCAAGCTACAACAAACCATAATTTCAAGACCAAATTCATGAAATAAAATACAAGAAATTCAAAATGAATATGAAATTAAAATTAGAAAACAAATGAAGCAAAAGAAGGAATGAAATCAAATTTAAAAAACCACAACAGTGCTATCGAAATCACATTGTCTTAAATCAACAGTAGAGCTAAAGCATAAAAACTATCATCAAATCAAATGTCAGCTGCAAATTCAAGCAGAGACAGCTGCCATTTATGAGAAATTGGAACCAATCAATCACAAAAAGAAAACCACCATGGACCAAAAACAACTTCAATTCAACAGATATAGAGCAAGAGCATGAACGAACCTAAGCGAACGGAAGAAAGCAGAGATTCTTATGCATGATGCGAGGGTGAAGAATAAGAGAAGATAAACTATAAAATGTGTAAAGAAATGAGTGATAATTCTGTAAAACAAAAGAAATATGTAATCATAACAAAGGCCTTCACTAAAACCCTAATTGAGAACATTGAAAAGGGGAAAAAAAACCTAATTCCATGTCCAGCAATTCACTCAAAAATACATCCACTGCATGGGGTTCAATCCAACAGAAGTCATAGCAAAGGTAGGAATATACCTCATAACAAATTCTGCCAACAATGGAGACGGTTTCCACTGGATACGAACCTCGTAAAGTCTCTACTTCTAGAATAATTGCATCAGTTCCTGGATAAAGCAAACAGTCGAAAAAAATTAGAAGGGTTGGGCCCTGTATATGAAGCAATTACTTCAGCTAGCACTGGGATATTAAAAACATAACTTATGGAAAAAAAAACAAAGACTCAAGAAAGTACCATCTAGTATAGCATTGACAACGTCAGTAGCTTCAGCACGATTGAGAGAAAGCCGAGAAAGAGAGGGAGGAGGAGCTGAAGAGGACATCTCGATAGACTGGATGAAGAGCACAAGGAACGACAAGGCACGGCCGAAGGTTGTGCTCCGGTAGCAAATTCAGACTAATCCGAGTCGAAGGAAGCATGAAAGAGGAATTAATTTATCCCTGATCGAAAAAGGAGAAGCTCAAATCCCCCTAATTTAACATCAAATTCCAATCAATTGGTGAAGAAACAAAACCTAAAATAATAATTGAAGAAACCCTGCAATTGGAACTGGAGGAAATTAAAATACATACCAGATGGAGGTAGTGAACCTACAACAAACGAGAGAGCAAGCCGGAGAGGGATTCTGCAATCGAATCTAAAGGGAAAGATGGAAGAAGGGCAGGGAATAGAGAGGAACCTACAGATGAATCTGCATCCGGTGATGGGAAGGCGGCAAAATAAACGGCAAAGGGCAAACGATGGATACGGAGGGATGTAAGCATCAGTGGTAAGTGGTGGAGTGATTCATTGACAGCTGTTGCCCTGAATTAAAGGAAAAGATTGCAAAGGACTCTTAAACAAAAAAATAAATAATTTCAAATTCAAACTATTAGGGTTAAATAAGACATTACATACATGGGATGATGTGAGCCATTGATTAAATGTTGTTACCTATATCCAAGGGTTAATATAACAAATTTATATGAACAGTAAATTCAAGTATTGCTGCCTTTAGGGTAGTAAGGATATGGTTTGTCTTCCCTCTTATTATATTTTTCTCTGTTCTTGGGACATCATTTTACTTTTCCACTTATCATTTTCTCTAATGCTAATGTATCAATAACACTTTTGGAGCATGATTTTATAGATATTTGGGGACAAATAATTGAAGAAGCCCCGGCTCTAATTTATGCTTTCTTTTTTTTTTTTGAATTTCTAATTCTAGACATACTTTAGTTGTGATGAAAACTCATTAATGTATAAATAACACTTTTGGAGCATGTTTTTTTTCTTCTTCCCAAAACTCTAATTCTAGACATACTTTAGTTTGGATTTTGGTGCCAATGCCTACTTGTGATGCTGCTATGTAAAGGCCCGGATTTTAAAATCTTGATTTTCGGAAAAAGGTAATTAAAAGTAAATTTAGAACGGATTAAATCGGATTTTGCCAAAAAAAAAAAAAAATAATAAACTCGTCTTTAATATAATAATAAATCGAACTCGAAACCGTTAAAACGAATTCCGGCCCAATCTTGAACCTTTTAACATCGATTCCGTCTTTTTTCTCGAGATCCAAAAATTTTCTTCGAATAACGATATTATTCCGGCTTTTAAAACCTAATTGATCGAGAGAGCGGGATTCGGGAAACCAAAGTCGGAAATTCAAATTCCCGACTCGAGACCACAATTCCGTCATATTCCCCAGTCTTATACAAACCTCTACCATTGATCCCCATGTTGACCAATTTCAACCTCCTCCTCCTTTGGGTAATACTCATGCACTCCTCCGCTTCCTTTCTTCCTTGATTCCTCCTTTCATAGCAAACAAACAACACCTAAGTGTTCAAAAATCATAACCCACCCACATCACATTTCACTTTCAAAGACCCCATCACCCATACAAACACAAAATCCAAACACACCCTAAACCCCTTCTCCCTCCCCCTTCTTTCTCCCATCTGATTAACCCAAGAGCCCCGTCACTACCACCACTCCTCCTTCTTCAGCTGCCACCACTCCTCCTCTCCTGTCAAGCTGAAGCAGCCACAAGCTCGACCTCCTCTCCCCATCGAGTAGCCAGCAGCCGCTCGAGTGCACCCCAACAGCTTCCTCCCCCTGTACCGCAAGCTAGAATGAGCAGAAACCACTTCTTCTACCTCCTCTTCGTTCGTCCAGCAACAGAGGAACCTTCCGAGCATAACCGAGGGCAGCCCGAGCACACCCATCCAAGCGCTGTTCGAGCCACCGTCCGGCCTCCTCGCTCTGTTTTCCGATTCGAACAACCGGTAAGGATTTCCCTCCCTTTTCACTTAATAAACCCCGAGAACTTCACCTTTTGACCTCCTAGCTTCGACCCAGGCCAAGCAAGCACTTCCCAAGTCTCCAATGAGCTCGAATCCACTCCGACAAAGCCCGACGACCGCGAACAAGCCCACCTCGGTGAGCTCTTCTTCCCTCCTTCTCCTTTCCCTTTTCTGTCCTGTGGATGTGGTCGGAGTCGGGTCAGAGTGTGGGTCGCTGGCCAACTTCCTCCCCTCCTTCTGCTTGTCGAACGCTGGCGAGCTCTTCGTCTCTGGTTTTGGAAACGGCCAGACGGAGAACACAGAAGCTGAAGAAGGGGGTGACTGGCGGGTCCCACTTCCATCTAGACATGTCCACGGGTCACGGGTCGGGTGGGTCGACACGTGACATACCGGGTCAGGGTCGAAGGGTTGGCTCGGGTTGAGGGTCAGGGTTAGGTTCGGGGAAAATATAACTGGTGGCCCGCCGGGTCACACGGGTCGGCATTTAAAAATGTAGCCGTTGGATGTGGGCCCAACTTGAACGGTTAATTTTTTTAAAAAAAATTTAGCCATTGGTCGGCTTCAACATAGGTCCGAGCCTATAAATAGGCATCCCCTCCTCTCCAATTCATTTTACTTAAACATCCCATCACTCAACTTACATTTCATTGATTCATTCTCATCAATCGTCGTAAACTCGTAATGGCCGACCGTATCGGATCCTCGAGCTCCTCGTTGTTCAATCATTTCAACAAGGTTGTCCATGCCCCTGGGAAGATCAAAGCGGAGTGTCGTTATTGTGGTCATAAGTACTAGATAACGAACAATTTGGGTTATGGCAATTTGAAGAATCATCTAGCGAAGAAGCATCCGGAAAAAGTCGATGAAGCATCGGGATCGTTGGGTAATTAGAGATTTAGTATTGTGTTGTGTGAAGTTTATGATGTTATGAAAATATAAACTTATGAAGTATTAAATAAAGTAGTAACTAAGAAGTAAGTTAGTGTTTTATGTTGTAATGCCATGCATGAAGGCATGAAGCACCGAGCGGTCCGAGCGCGATCTCGACCGAGGCAATTAATCCAGTATGGGTTTGTAATCGTTGTTTGGTTTGTAATAAACTTGTGTTTTATGCGTATTAGTTGATTTTTTTAACTAATCCAACATGTAAACTAATAAATCTAAATAAATACTTTTCACCAACAAAATAACAAATAAATAAATAAACTCACAATTTACATAAGAAAATAACAAATTTTGAAAAAAAAAAAGAAAACAACCTAATACAATTATACAAATATACATTGTTATTGTTAGGGTTCGGGTCGACCCTCCCCGGCAGGTCCTACCCTCCCCTCCCCTGCCACGGGTCGACCCGCCGGGTGACCCGAACCCTTAGACCCGTGCTACTCCCGGGTTAGGGTTCGGGTCCTACCCCCTGGGTTCTCGACCCGGCGGGTCCGACCCGTGGCCACGTCTACTTCCACCTCCCTTGCCACCTCACTCGGTAGGTCACCGGCCCCACTCTTTTTTTTTAAATCTGAAATGGGGTGTCATTGCCCTTTAGGCCTAATTTTTCTTGGCCTAGATGTTGGGTTTAATTGAAAAATGTATTTGGCTCCAATGCATCCATTTAATTCGGTTTAAGGGTTATGTAAAAAAAAGGACGAGCTCGGTTTTGGTGATATATAAAAAGGAGGGATCGGTTTATAATTTCTATAAAATATGGGGGCTGTTTTGTCATTTAAATAAAAATTGTTGGGATTTGAAAGTATTTTATGAAAGTGTTTAATAAATGGTATTTAAAATATTATTTAAATAGTGGATTTTAGGAGATACCCTAACTTTGTCGGAATTATCTTAATAAAATGAGTAACGAGTCGATTTAAAAAGGTTATGTTTTATAAATGGATTTTTGGGCCATGTATGATTTGAGAATGATATTTGAATGATGAATTAATCTAACTTGAGATTGTAAGAATTTTTGGGAGTTGACTTACCTTGACTAAATGGTTGTTGGACTTGGTGATTTATATATGTGTGATTATGATATGATAAATATGATATAACATGAATATGATATATGTGACATGATGAATATTATGACCTATGAACTCAAGAATGATGCTATGAAATTGATATGATTGTTAAGTATAAAATATGATATGTGATAATGATTCAATATGTTATATGATTAATTATGAAAGCATGATGTTATATTAAATGATGAGAAGTATGATACTTGAGATGATGATACATGATTACTAAAAATGTTATATGATATGATAATGAGTTAAAGCATGATGAAACATTAAGACGAGATATTGATATGATGAGTTGAGATAATACATTGAGATGATGAGTTATATTAAGATGTGAGATGAACGGATGGTGATGAGGAAATGATAGTGATGAGACATGTCGATCGTATGAAATTGTGTGTGATATTATATGTTTTAAGTAACATTAGGAGTAGACTCATTTATATGACTTATATATGTGCTAGGTGATCATATGAGATGTGTTGGCTTTCTGTATACCTAATTGTTGCCTTTTGCTGTTCTGCACTTCCAGGTAAGTCTCTACGGAGCTTACTCGTATCGAATAGGTATTCCCTGCCTTATGTGCATGATATACTAGGTCTTTGCATTCATGATCAGGATGCCATGTAGTATCCTGCTAGGTTGCATTGATCATTGAGCATCCTATTTCTTTATGCGTACGTAAACAGAACGACCGTCAACTGTGAAGTAACTAGAGTCTTTGCTAGGGTTATAGGATGGCCCAGTCCCATCGGGTCCCGTCCTGAGTCAATCGAGTCATATGGAACTTCCTTTACTTATATTATGAGCATGATTATGAGATTTGCCTGCGGGCTTTATATATGATTACGGGTCGGGCCTACAGGCCGATTCGATTATGATGAAATGGAATGCATTCATGAGCTGGTCAGTCTCCGCCCTATCGGAAGGGGGTGGGGGTAGGAGAGGGATATACCATTTGGTATTTTGTGATAAGGCCTTATTATTATTATTGTGCACTTGATCTTAGGGGCATGCTAGTGTGTTAATATTTCGCCTTGCACCTAGAAGCATGATTATTAGGTATAGTGTATGTGTGTACATATCGTGGGGGCGGCACCCTTAATGTAGGGACACACCCAAGTGGGCATCGATCTGATCCCGCCCACTATTAACGTTTTTAGGTATCCATTATGCTTATCATTATTGTTGCTGATTTGGCTCCATGACAGCAGGGCCTAACATGGCGGAAAGAGAGAGTCGAGACTCTGACATCACCAATTATTTATGTTTTGACCCGGCTCCGCCATGGCAACCTTATGTATGAATTTGGAATATCTCTAGTTGTATGCTCAATGAATTTCACGACTTAGGCCATAGGGGCAGGTACAGGGGACTTACCCCGGGGACTCTAACGGGCCCTCTTGGTTTTTGGGTATGAAATCCCACCTTTAAAGCAAAATTGTTGATTTTAAAACCTTCAACCAGTACTCAGAGCGCAAGATCCGACGAAGGGTTTTATCCCTCGAAACGTAATTCGGGAATCATAATCCCGGGCCGTTACAAAGTTGGTATCAGAGCGAGGTTTTGCAATCTGAGTATGATAGGTTGGAGTGGTTTTAAAAATGGCCCAAAGATTTCAAATGGTTTTGTAAAATGTGTTCAAGGGGAAAAATGAATTTAATTGGACCTAACCCTAGATTAACCGGCCTTTAGGACCGAACTCATGGGTATTGACCCAAACGGTAGACATCCCTTATGGATGTAGAATTCGGGGAACGGTAGGCAAAATACTAGCTTTCTTTTATAGACGGGTTTCGAAGACTCCAAGGAGCCCGAGGGTTGGAGTAGCATGGGTTAGGAGGTCGTCAGGTATTTGCCCTTCCGGTTAGCCGTCCCTTGAAGGACGACATAGATCGTCTCTGTGCTTTTATAAACATCGAAAGAGATCATATTAAACTTGTTGGTTCCTTCCGTGCTGAGTGCTATTGTGCTTAGGATAGAGAACTAGTTGGTATGCCTTAACTTGGAACATGTAACGAATGCCTGTGCAAATGGGATAGCGAGAGAAACCTTATTCTTTTATGATCAGAACCCCATCTTGCTAGAATTATCCTTCCTGTGCTTCAACTTTCCTTGATAATCCCGATTCCGTCGTTTGTTCCACAAAACGTCTAGGCATGTTAGTCAAGGTCAGAAAGTGTTCGTCCCTCTCTTTTGAGTCCTATTCGTGTTCCAACCTTAGACGCCCATCGAGTCTCTCACCTGATGACAACGTCCTCTACGACAAACTGGGTCGGTCAGCGAACTAACTTCGGAAATTGTGTCGAGTGTGAGGGATTACCTAAGTATATTAGGGAGGGTGAGTGTTGGCATGATTCTGAGTTAGTACGAGTCGTCTATGGAGTCATCCCTCTCAAATCTTGTAATGGTCAATTGTGTCTTCTTGCCACAAGGGTCCAAACACGATGTAAAGACTGAATATATATTTTATATTATTATTTTAATTAAATATGTTAGTATTTATTTCAATTTGTAAAAGCGGAGAAAAATCGTCCTCGAGCACGAGTTCAAAATTTAAAATCCTTCCGGCATCATTTTAAATTAGGATTTTGACGGGATTTGGTTTTCGACTTCGAGTTCGGGTATTAATAAAAATTTATTTAAGCTCCGAGTTTTGATTGAAATTTATTTAATTCCGTTATCTTGAGATTGAATTAAAATTTGATTAAATTTGATTTAGTCGGGATACGATCGGACGAGCGGGTTTTGAGTCTCTTCCGCTAATTTGAATTGGAATTGTGGGGACCTCTTTAATTTCTATTTTATTTTCTCTTTTCTTCTCTCTCTCTCTCTCTCTCTCTCTCTTCCTCTCACGGTGTTGTGTAATTGCACCCTTGTCCTTATTCTCAAATTGGTCCCCCTCCCTCCTTGTCTTCCTCCATTTGCAGCAGACTCCCAATTACCCTTCTGCCTCACCCTCTCTTTCACTTCTGCATTCCACCAACAAACACACACCCTACTACTCTATACATGATTTGGCCGAGACCAGAACATATCCCTAACCTCACCACATTTCATTTTCAACCCCACAAACCAAACACCCCCTTTTTCCCTTTGGGTTTTGCCGAGAGCCAAGCTCTCCCCCTCCATTTTTTTTCAATCGACACAACACCACCACCTCTCCACCAGAGCTCCACCTAGTCACCATCACCCTCAGCCCTCCATCTTCAACCCGAGAGGCCAAGCCTCCCCTGTTTCGAGCCAAGCTCCCCGACGCCTCCTCTGTTTTGCTGAGGACAAGGCACTAGCTCCTCTTTGGCTTCTCTCCTTCCACCTCTAGCAGCAGCAGCAGGTGACACCAGCACCTCCTCCTCCTGGATTCTCTCCAACGAAGCAAGCCAATCTGACCCTCGTTCCGGCGAACGCATCGACCTCGGTATTCTCTCTTTTCTCCCTCTCCTTCACGCACGTTTTGCCTTCTTGGGGTTGGGTGTGGTCGGAATTTCATGACGGTCGGGTTGAGGAGCTTTTGGCCGGAGAGGAGCCGCCGGTGGCCCGGGCTCCTCCTTTTTCTTCTTCCGTTCAGCGTCGCCGAAGCCTCTCTGTTCAGTGTTGAGGGAGACGGGTTCGGTTTCTAATTTTCTTTTCTTGAACTGGCCTGGTTCTCCTCCTTCCTTTTCTTTAATGGTGGTCCGGTTCATCTCCTTGCCACCTCGGATGCCCCGTCAGCAAACCCTGGGCCCCTCCTCTATTCTTCTTTCTTTTCTTATTCCAGATTTCTGTTGGGTTTATTTCCGGGTATGGATTCGGGCATGGGCTTCCGGGTTGGGCTTCTATATTCAGATTTTTGGGCTTCTAGGTTGTGGGTTATATGTATGTGGGTTGTGTTTTTATTTCGGTAGTGTATATATATATATATATATATATATATATATATATATATATATATATATATATATATATATATATATATATTATGTGTTATATATTATAAGTTTTATATTTTATTGTTGACAGTTTATTATTATTATTATTATATTTATATTATTCTGTTTGTGAAGATATATTTATGAAATTTTGATATATTTAAAAAGGTTTTAAAAGTTATATTAATTGATATGGAGTATAGATATATTTATGGTTGTTTTGAGATTATATGGTTAGTAAGTGTTAAATTATTTGAAAATTATTATTGTTTTGGAATTTGGTTATAATTATAATATTCTGGAAATTTATCTTTATATATTGTTTATTTGTTGTAGAATAGTATTAATTGGATTATTTATATATGATGTATTTTATGAGGATTTAAATATGTGAGTTGGGAATTTTAAATTGAGTTGTTGGTTTTGATTTATAAGTATGATTTGTGAACATAGGATTACTTTGATGATTTAATATTGGAATTTATTTATAATGTTTTTGAAATAAGAAACATGCCGGAATGATTTCTATAATATGATTTTGGAAAATTGGTTTTAAGGCTTAAGTGATAATAACGGGATTTGGAAAAGCAATTTTAAAAGAATTGTTTGGTTTTCTAAGATGAGTTCTTTGAGAGATTGTTTTGGAGATGAGATGATGGATGAGATACTAGATGTTGAGATGAGATGAACATAAAATGATATATGATGAGATAAGACGGAATGATCTGAAATGAGATATGTGAAGCTATGTATGATAGCTAGGGGCGCCTTGCGTGAATTAGATAGACTTATGCATTTGTATGTTATTAGGTGATTGTGATATGTTGGACATTGCTTGCTATTGGTGACTCATTACTTGGATTCTGCATCTGCCTTGTTCTCTGCTGTTCGGCTTATTCAGGTAAGTTCCTTTATGGGCTTACTCAGATTCGAAAGAGATTACCTGCTTGTGAATATATGACATACTAGGTGTTGCATACGCATTAAAGCATGCAATGTAGTATCATGCTAGGACTGCACTTGTGATTGAACATTCTATTTCTTTATGCGTATGTAAGAGAACGGCCGTTATCTGTGATAGTCCTAGAGTCTCTGTTAGGGTCATAGGGTAGCCCAGCCCCATCGGGTGCCCTGAGTCTATCGAGTCGATATGAGCATGATATGATAGCCCAGCACCATCGGGCAAGAGATGAGATGATATGATATGATATGATGATGCCGTGGTGAGTGCACCACCACGAGGATATTGCTATGCTATAGCACCGAACTGGCCAGTCTCTGCACTAATGGAAAGGGGTGCAGAGGTAGGAGAGGGATATGCCACTTGGCATTCTTCGGGCGCCTTTACAGTTCCTTTTCGCATATTGTAAATTAGGATCATGTTAGTGTGATTTAATTTCCGCATCTGCATCATCTTTATATTAGCGTATGTGTATATTTGCTTGCGGGACAGGGTGTGTTGGGGCCTCGGTCTGATCCCGCTCGCACCAATTGTTTTTAGGTTTGATTGCTCCCTATCTCTATGACGTGTGAAAGCCCCCCGGGCGATTGCAAAGAAATCTGTCTGACCCTGCTAATTTGGCTATATGACTTTAGAATTTATGTTTGGTTTTGACCCGGCTCTACCGTGGGTTTTGTATCTAAACCGTACTTCCGCTTTACTTTCGTTTAAATTGAATTTCTGAGACTCGACTAATTAGAGGTTTGAAACCTCGACCCGTACCTGAATTGCAATATCCGAACGAAGGTATCCGACCTTCGAAACGTATCTCGGATATTTATATCCGGGCGGTTACAAAGTTGGTATCAGAGCCAGGTTGTGCAATTCGGGTACGTAAGGGTCGAGTGTATGTTTTGGAAAACCACCCATGGATTCCGAAATATTTGAAAGCGTTTTAAAGGAGAAAAATGAACTTAATATGCCTAACTCAATTGGACTAAATATGAACTTGGCTTATGATAAAAGAGGAACCAACTAATAAGGGATCGAGTGGGTAGAAAAGGCGCTAGACCATCCCTATTGGATGTAGTCGGGAATGGGTAGGTGAAATACTATGATTGAGTGCTTGATATGCTAAAGATTTGATTGTTATGTTCTAACTATTGAATGAATATTGAACGATCTATGCGAACAGGATAGCGGGAGTACCCTTCTTCTTCTTATATGGTTAAGCTCAGTTTTGTGGAACCGCTCCTTTCCTTATGAACCCTTTGATAGTTCAATCGAGTCCTCCCTTCGAATATCGGTGTCCTCCATGGGAAATCGGGTTGGTAAACATAGTGTTTCGGAAATCATGGTTGGATATGAGGGTTGCTTGGGGAGAGTATTGAAAGTTGGCTTTTGATGTAATTCCAAGTTAGAAAGTAAGTGCTTTCGAGGTTGTCTTTCTTGATTCTTATGATGATCGATCGATGTCATCTTGCAATAAAAGTCATATCCGAGTCTCACGGGAAAGATGAGTGATGAGTCAGTTAGGAAGAGTCAATGCTTGCCCTTAGGGATCTCTGTCCGGTTGTAATGGTGACTCTCTCTGAATTTCATGACATGATTTTGTAACATCCTGCATGTACCTTGAGAATGCTTCTTAGTAAAATGTTGCTCATGTTATTACACCTGTGGGTGGTTGCATTCCTTAGCCTCATGTTATGCCTTGTCTTCCGTCATGATTATATTGTTTAAGCTCGGGTTATGATTAGTTGCATTACTTAGCCTCGTGTTATGCCTTACTTTCTATCATGGTTATATGTTGTCATAGCATGTCTACTTGGCCTATTGTATTGCTCGTATGATTGATTGGAAGCATGAACCACATGATATGAACCTATATGATTGTTGTTTCTCCTGGATTAGGTCCATGATAGTGTGATCAACTCTTCTTGGTATGAATGCTTTTAAATGATATCCTTAACATGCTGGATGATGATGTGTCGATGTTCATTATTCCTTTTGTGACAAGAACCTATATCATGCCCATCTATTTCGTATTCGTCAGATTAACTATTGTTGGTTATTTTGCAAGTTAATGTTGTGTGTGTTAGTCGTGTTGGACGGAGAATATGTGGCATAATGGAGTCTTGGTGAATGCATGTTTACCCTAGTATGTGTTGATTTGTACTCATGCCCCGTATTCTAATTATGTTGGCCATTATTTAAACTTGTGTTATACATCGTTAAACTTGCTCATGCTTCTATATTATTGGAATGTGATTGAGTGATTTCTTACGCATCGTCCGAATTAGTTGCATGCATGTATTGTACGTCATGTTGAGCCTTTGGCATCATGTGGGATCCTTAGTTGTGACTTGCGCATATTTATATCTTGCCGACATTATCGCTGAATTCCTCTCTTGAGCTAGGATCTTGATAGTGTGGTTCTCCCTCTTTCTACCCTCGTAAATGTTTTACTATCCGATTAGATTAATGTTAAATTCGATGATCGACTTGCCTTCCGTGAGGGTTGATCCTAGAATGCTTACATGTTATCGCCCGACGCTATTTCTCTATTACTCTATAATATCCTCTCGCACTTGCATGAACGT
Source organism: Persicaria maculosa (assembly GCA_963922045.1). NCBI lineage: Eukaryota > Viridiplantae > Streptophyta > Magnoliopsida > Caryophyllales > Polygonaceae > Persicaria > Persicaria maculosa. The sequence goes on along the minus strand of OY998265.1, from coordinate 25,389,457 downwards.
ATGACTTGACACCTCGCATGATCACACACCACTTTATATCCTGATTTTGCATATACACGACGCATGAATATCGGAATGAACCTAGTTGAATTACTTTAATTGTACTCATGTTCGATGTGTGCTATTAGTATCCTGTAAGACTTATGATGGTTCGATAACTATTGTACCATATATGTACTCTATGATGGTTCGTTCTTAGCATATTTATAATCTAGCACCCATGATGTCCTTCTTGTTACTTTTGATGATGCCTCATGTTTCGTGAATATTACGTTGAACTCCTCTTAATGAATCTTGACTATGCTTGTATCACATTATGTATCGCTAGTATCATGTAGGATCTATGCTCTCTAAATGTATCTCGTCGTATGATTACATGTCATCCTTAACCTAATATGTGATCATTGCGGTTAGATGTGATAGTTACTATGCTGCTCTTATGTGCCCTCGTATGACGCTTCATCTGATTGTTATAATATACATTGCCATGATATATTTGGACTCATTTGTTGATGTGTATACCATGCTCTTACATTGATCACATGCATGATGCTCGTTATCTTCACTAAATTCCGCATGACTTCGAATCATATATGATCATTGTTGGTTCCATCTATCTTGCTTGAAGCTTCTAGGCATATCTGCTTTCATGGAATACTAGAATGTTAGCTTATTTCACATACATCAGCATCGAACTTGATTGTGTCTTTGATATGAATACGAATGTTGCCCTGGGATAGGTGCATGTTAGTGTGAATTAGTGTGATTGATGTGCTCTATGATGAATTCATTTTGTTCATCACCGTTGTAACCTAATAGACTTCTATAAGGGCATCGTTACTATTTCCGAGTCGGAGTCTTGTCTCTAGTCATGTCGTCTTTAGCGTTGGTCTATTCCGTCTCCGAAAGAAACATTAGGTCATCGGTCCTTGTCACTCCCCTATCTCCGCTAACTTAGACTCCTACGTGTACATTGGACGAGCGACCGCATGGAAAAAGGGAACAGGAAGTCGAATAACGATAGAGCAGCGCAGCGGAAGCGTGGGCCCATAACCCACGGGCCTCAGGATCGACAATGTCGACGAAACAAGCTCGCTTCGAGGGTTGCGATCATTGAGTATGATATGACTTGCAGGTGGGAGCGTCCTCCATTCGAATTGTTAACCCTTTCTGAACTTGTTGATGGTGTATTGCACTGACTTGATGTGGGAAATTGTGTATTGATGTGATGACTTGGTAATGATTATTGCCTGAATATCCGTTGTCTATGATGATATATATGCTTCAATGCCTGACAGTCCTAATGTGCCATGATGACTTGATGTGATGCTATTCTGAGTTGCTAAGCATGATCTAAATTCCTTGCCTATAAGTATGAACTGCAAATGCTGAGAATCTGAACTGTTTATTAGCTAAGATTATGATGAAACTTGCTAGCTTGATTTGATTAGTTTCATATATGATGTTTGCAATACTCGTTGAGCATGACGGTAAATTAAGACTTTGATACATGTTGCAATATCTAATGATGAACTAATGATGTCATTTGATATAAATGCTAGTTGATATGATGTAGTCCTTACGTGTAATAATGTCCATGGTTGCTTCTTCTTTGAACATGTGAGTGAGGTCCTTTTGGTAGAGTGATCAGAGAGTGGAGAAGGGTTTTGAGTGATTAGAATGACTGACGGTGGTAAGGGAAAGTTGCAGAAGAGGGGTGTTGACTTAGGTTGGACCGAATGAGTTCGGGAATTATAAGAGGCAATGCTTGGTGGTTTCGAGATTATATGGTTTATGAAATTTTGATATATTTAAAAAGGTTTTAAAAGTTATATTAATTGATATGGAGTATAGATTTATTTATGGTTGTTTTGAGATTATATGGTTTGTAAGTGTTAAATTATTTGAATATTATTATTGTTTTGGAATTTGGTTATAATTATAATATTTTGGAAATTTATCTTTATATATTGTTTATTTGTTGTAGAATAGTATTAATTGGATTATTTATATATGATGTATTTTATGAGGATTTAAATATGTGAGTTGGGAATTTTAAAGTGAGTTGTTGGTTTTGATTTATAAGTATGATTTGTGAACATAGGATTACTTTGATGATTTAATATTGGAATTTATTTATAATGTTTTTGAAATAAGAAACATGCCGGAACGATTTCTATAATATGATTTTGGAAAATTGGTTTTAAGGCTTAAGTGTTAATAACGGGATTTGTAAAAGCAATTTTAAAACAATTGTTTGGTTTTCTAAGATGAGTTCTTTGAGAGATTGTTTTGGAGATGAGATGATGGATGAGATACTATATGTTGAGATGAGATGAACATAAAATGATATATGATGAGATAAGACGGAATGATCTGAAATGAGATATGTGAAGCTATGTATGATAGCTAGGGGCACCTTGCGTGAATTAGATAGACTTATGCATTTGTATGTTACTAGGTGATTGTGATATGTTAGACATTGCTTGCTATTGGTGACTCATTACTTAGATTCTGCATCTGCCTTGTTCTATGCTGTTCGGCTTATTGAGGTAAGTTCCTTTATGGGCTTACTCAGATTCGAAAGAGATTACCTGCTTGTGAATATATGACATACTAGGTGTTGCATAAGCATTAAAGCATGCCATATAGTATCATGCTAGGATTGCACTTGTGACTGAGCATTCTATTTCTTTATGCGTATGTAACAGAACGGCCGTTATCTGTGATAGTCCTAGAGTCTCTGTTATGGTCATAGGGTAGCCCAGCCCCATCGGGTGCCCTGAGTCTATCGAGTCGATATGAGCATGATATGATAGCCCAGCACCATCGGGCAAGAGATGAGATGATATGATATGATATGATGATGCCATGGTGAGTGCACCACCACGAGGATATTGCTATGCTATAGCACCGAACTGGCCAGTCTCTGCACTAACGGAAAGGGGTGCAAAGGTAGGAGAGTGATATGCCACTTGGCATTCTTTGGGCGCCTTTACAGTTCCTTTTCGCATATTGTAAATTAGGATCATGTTAGTGTGATTTAATTTCCGCATCTGCATCATCTTTATATTAGCGTATGTGTATATTTTCTTGCGGGACAGGGTGTGTTGGGGCCTCGGTCTGATCCCGCTCGCACCAATTGTTTTTAGGTTTGATTGCTCCCTGTCTCTATAGCTTGGGAAAGTCCCCCGGGTGATTGCAAAGAAATCTGTCTGACCCTGCTAATTTGGCTATATGACTGGAATTTATGTTTGGTTTTGACCCGGCTCTGCCGTGGCTTTTGTATCTAAACCGTACTTCCGCTTTACTTTGTTTAAATTGAATTTCTGAGACTCGACTAATTAGAGGTTTGAAACCTCGACCCCTACCTGAATTGCAACATCCGAACGAAGGTATCCGACCTTCGAAACGTATCTCGGATATTTATATCCGGGCCATTACACACGAATTCTACCTTTCCCTCTCGGAAACAGTGCGAGTGTTCTTGTGCTCTACCAAATGAGTCAATACTAAATTCCAAGGGAAATGGGGTGACGAGTTGGTTAGGATGAGTCAATGATTGCCCTTAGGGATTTCTATCTGATTATAATGGTAGCTTCTCTAGAATTGCCTGACTTGATATGATATTACGTACGTTCTTGACATGAACCTTGTGAATGACCATTAGCGAGGAACTACGTATGCCATTATATTCATGCTTAGCTACATTGATTAGGTCTCGTGTTATACCTTGCTACAATTCTGTCATGTGCTTATGTCGTTACATCATGATTTACTTGGCTTGTCATGCTAGTGATGGAATGAATGTATCAATCATATGTTATGACTCCGCATGATTGTTGATCTCTCTCGAAATAGGTTCTTGATAGTATGATCGCTCCCTCTCATTGTCCTCGTAATATGGCTTTCTTAGCTGTAGAACCGTGTTATAATCCGATGCTCATTATGCCTCCTATGATGGTTCATCCCTACATGCTTATAAATCTGTCGCTCCATGATATCCTCTTTGTTACTCTATGATAATTCCTTGTGCTTTCCTGAACATATGGTCTGATACTTTGTACGATCACACACCACGATATATCCTGATTTCGTGTATGCATGAAACATGAACACTCTGCTGAATTCATTTAGATCACCCTTGACTATGCTCATGTCTTGCCATGTGTCCCTGGTATCAGGTAGGACCTATGCTTTCGAAATTTATCTTGTCGTATGATTGCCTATCATATTTACCCTATCATGTGAACGTCATTCGCCATAGAGTGTGATAGATTACTATACCGCCTTTATGTGTCCTATTATTGGCATTTAACCCGATTAACATGATATACCTCGACATGCTTGCATTTGACTCCACATTATTATGACCTGACTATGTGTATTCCATACCTGAGCCATTGTTCTTACATGAGAAGTGATAGGTTGCTAGATCGTCTCGCATGCGCATTGTTATAGAATTTGAGCATGTTTTCCCTCTAAGAATGCATGTCATGTTATTCCTTGAGATAGGTACATGCTAGTGTTATATGATGTGACCGATATTCTTCATGATTGATATGCGTTATATTTGCCACAATTATAATATCAAAGATTTTCATAAGGGCATCGTTGTCATTCTTGGGTTGGAACCTTGCCTCTACTCTCGTCTTTAGCCTCGGTCCGAGTTCGAGTCTGTACGAACCCAGATTGTCTACCCTTGTCCTTCCCCTATCTCCGTTGACTTGGAACCCTATATGGTAGTTCTAGAATTGACATGATGAAGAATTCTAATGTGCTGACATTGATAGGTTGGGATGGTGGTGAATATTGATTCGATGCCTTACTGTTCTGATATGCAATGATGATATGACGTGTGATATTTTGAGTTAATGAATATCGTCTGAATGCTTTGCCTATAAAATGTGAATCTCAATTGTCGGAACCATGATATGGTGATATGAAATGATAGATGATGGGCTCTGTTAGTGTGTGATGATGAAGCGTTATGATATGATATGATGTTATCCTTGCTGTGGTCATTAGCATGATGCAACTTGATGATTGGACTAGATTATGTCTATGTGTATAAAAAATTGCAATATTATTGACTATAGGGGTACCTTGAGTTGTATGATATGATTGACGATATACTAATGATGATGTAGATATAGGGTGTTAGCAAGTATGATGTAGGATATGTGTGATGACTTTCCTGATTGTTCCGCTTGATTATGTGGGCAGAGAACCTTTAGTAGAATGATCGGACGACAGTAAGGGAACTTGAGTTGTAGGATTGATCGATGATAGTATGAGCTAGAGATGTAGGGAGGGGATGTTAGCTTAGGTAGGACCGAGCGAGTCTAGGATTGATAGGAGATAGTGGTTAGGGGATTTCAGACGAGCTCCTAGGTAGGCCTTAGGAGAGAAGTAGGATTAGGATGGCAGGATTTTGAACGAGAGGTGTTGGCATATGCGGGTAACATAGGAGGGTAGTTGGATGAGGACTAGGGCTTTTCGTTACGGTAATCTTGAGAGTTGGTGTGATATAGATAGTTATGATAGTTCTAGGTGAGGATAGGTTGACCAGGAGTTGATCAATCTTATAGCGGAAGTGTTGATAGATAGGTTAGTGCACTAGGAGTAGGTAGGTTGTGTAGGAGCGAATCGTGGATGACGTGATGTTGATCGACTAAGAACTGCTAGGGAATCGTAGGAATCGGGAATAGGACGTAGGTATTGTGATTAAGGAACGACCTTGGTGAGAAATGAGTTAGGAACAGCTTGAGATATCGTAACCTTAGGAATTAGGGTGATCATATGTTAACCGAACTGGATGAGAAATATGTAATTTGGGTTTGTTCAGGTAATGTTGAGGATGCTTGATGGAATTTTGATCGAAGGGACTTGATTGGCAAACATTAGCATAAAGAAAAGGAAATCGGAATTGATGTGTAGGAATTGTTGTAGCTATTGTGGTAGTAGGGAAGGAAAGATGGCCCTCTGAGGAAGGCCAGCAAGGTGAGAATGTCGTTGAGGTTGTTGTAGGACTAATTGCTTAAGGTTCAAGATAGGACGGTTTTGAGTAATGAATGAGGGAGCTAGGCATGGTAGAGGAGATTGAGAATACTAATAGTTGGATATTGTGGAAGATTCAATCTAGTTGCGATACTTTAAGTAACTTGTGTAAGAATGATATGGAAATTCTATGGGAATGATGATTTAGTAAATAGGAGCTTAAGTGGTAATATGTCTAGGTTTGAGGAATTGTAAATTGGGCAATTAGGATTATGCGAAAATGAGGAACTGGAGAAGGACGACTTGAGAAATGGCGATGGGTTAGGGTTGGTGAGGATCGGAATGGGAAATTAGTATGATGAACAGGTGGCTTGCCTTAATCGTTTTGGGAAATGATGCGGGTAAGAAGGAACTTGGTAGTCCGTGAATATGAGTTAGCACTAGAAGGTTCTCTGAGTTAGCGATTGTCGAAAGTAGGCCGTTGTGTACTTCTATCGAGGTGAGGTGCTTATGTTGTCTTAGTGTGCGTGAGCCATTAGGGAAAATGAATATTGTGTGGAATATTGAGGACATACAGTGATGATGTCGATGAGGCTAGTAGTGGGAGTTTGATCTTTAGAGGTGGATTGTTAGTGAGAATGCGTAGAGGTATCGAAAGTAAGAGTGAATATTAAGGTGACTCGGGATTTCTCTTCAAGGGATAATGGTCGGATGGAATTTCGAAGACATAAAGGAAATAGAGGAAATCAGTAAGAAATACCCAAGATGGGGATGTACTTGATAGGGAGTTTTGGTAGATAATTGCGATGTTGAGTTTGGTAAAATTGGTAATTGGACAGTTCTGAATTTCGGGATGTGGGTTTAGATGGTTGAGTGGAAAGTTAGGACCTGAGCCTGAAATGTAGAAGAAAATTGATCCCTATATGACTCGATGACCTAAGCTTTGAAATACCTAGTAATTGGTTTGGGAATTAGGCTTTGATTTGCGGATGTTTATGAGGCTAGAGAGGTTGTCTATGAGTGGGATATATGATAAGCGAGATGCAATTGTACTTTGGACTATGATCGGATTTGAGTTAGTAGACCTAGATGAAGTTGACCTTGACTTGAGAGTTGATGATGGATGAGTGGTGGTTGTGTTATGTTAGGGTTGGTAGCTATACGCAGGTTTACTTGATGATGTGACCCATTTGTTAAGTGTTGATAGGATAGAGACAACCGTGAGATATGTTGTCCTTGTGATAAAATGAGAATCCCTGACATGAATAATTATATGATATGATGACCTCCGATATGTCGCTAGGTGTTAGGGTATGCGATTGACTTGAGAATGTGAATGTGGATCGATATACTATATGACATCTTGATTTCTGAAATGTGAAACTGATGAAAACTGAATTGATAGACCTTGATTCTGACTTGGAACATGGGAAGAGAATATGGGATTAGCCCTTAGAGGTAGATGGTAGGATGATTGGGAATTGGGGACGTTTTTGACTAATTTTAGAATTTGAAGAGTTTGAATGAAGATTTAAAGAGAAATCGCTTAGATTTTAAGAAAACTATCGCGACCCGGGTTTTTCATTATGACGCCCTACGAAGTGGATACAAGCGTTTATGGGGGCACCTGTGGATCGCTTGCTAAGACCTAGTGGAGACGCCATGATGTTCCTTTGAGTTATGATCTGACCGAAAAGTCGGAGTGAAGATGTGGTAGGGGCCCATACAACATTCTTGCTACGATCGATTGGGAGTATTATGATCATGGCGAGGGTACTGTGAGACCTCATAGGGGCACTTATTAGGTACTTACGGGATCAATGACGTGATCCTTGGACTCACCAACTTCAAACTTCATCCCTTATTTTAAAATGATTTTTGTCACGAGAACGAGACTTGTTTTTAGAGGTAGATGATGTAAAGGCCCGGATTTTAAAATCTTGATTTTCGGAAAAAGGAAATTAAAAGTAAATTTATAACGGATTAAATCGGATTTTGCCAAAAAATAAAATAAAATAATAAACTCGTCTTCAATTTAATAATAAATCGAACTCGAGACCGTTAAAACGAATTCCGGCCCAATCTTGACCCTTTTAAGATCGATTCCGTCTTTTTTTCTCGGGATCCAGAAATTTTCTTCGAATAACGATATTATTCCGGCTTTTAAAACCTAATTGATCGAGAGAGTGGAATTTGGGAAACCAACGTCGGAAATTCAAATTCCCGACTGGAGACCACAATTCCGTCATATTCTCCCGTTCTTATCCAAACCTCTACCATTGGTCCCCATGTTGACCAATTTCAATCTCCTCCTCCATTGGGTAATACTCATCCACTCCTCCACTCCCTTTCTTCCTTGATTCCTCCTTTCATCGCAAACAAACAACACCCAAGTGTTCAAAAATCAAAACCCACCCACATCACATTTCACATTCAAAGACCCCATCACCCATACAAACACAAAATCCAAACACACCCTAAACCCCTTCTCCCTCCCCCTTCTTTCTCCCGTCTGATTGACCCAAGAGCCCCGTCACTACCACCACTCCTTCTCCTTCTTCAGCTACCACCACTCCTCTTCTGTCAAGCTGAAGCAGCCACAAGCTCGACCTCCTCTCCCCATCGAGTAGCCAGCAGCCGCCCGAGCGCACCCCAACAGCTTCCTCCCCCTGTACCGCAAGCCAGAACGAGCAAAATCCACTTCTTCTCCCTCCTCTTCGTTCGTCCAGCAGCAGCGACACCTTCCGAGCATACCCGAGGGCAGCCCGAGCACACCCATGGGCACCCAAGCGTTGTTCGAGCCACCGTCGAGCCTCCTCGCTCTGTTTTTTGATTCGAACAACCGGTAAGGGTTTCCCTCCCTTTTCGCTTAATAAACCCAAAGAGCTTCACCTTTTGACCTCCTAGCTTCAAACCAGGCCAATCAACCACTTCCCGAGTCTCCAATGAGCTTGAATCCACTCCGACGAAGCCCGATGACTGCGAACGAACCCACCTCAGTGAGCTCCTCTTCCCTCCTTCTCCTTTCCCTTTTCTGTCCTATGGATTTGGTCGGAGTCGGGTCGGAGTGTGGGTTGCCGGCCAACTTCATCCCCTCCTTCTGCTTGTCGAACGACGATGAGCTCTTCGTCTCTAGTTTTGGAAACGGCCGGACGGAGAACACGGAAGCTGAGGAAGGGGGTGACTGGCGGGTCCCACTTCCACCACCCTTTCCACCTCACTCGCCATGTCACCGGCCCCACTCTTTTTTTAAAATCTAAAATGGGGTGTCATTGCCCTTTGGGCCTAATTTTTCTAGGCCTAGATGTTGGGTTTCATTGGAACATGTATTTGAGTCCAATGCATCCATTTAATTCGTTTTAAGGGTTATGTAAAAAAAAAGGACGAGCTCGGTTTTGGTGATTTATGAAAGGGAGGGATCGATTTATAATTTCTATAAAATATGGTGGTTGTTTTGTCATTTAAATTAAAATGGTTGGGATTTGAAAGTATTTTATGAAAGTGTTGTGCTCCCTCATTCTCACTCGCTTGCACACCCACCCTCGTCCTCGCTTGCTCGCTCACACACTCCCGAGTCTCCTGCCCTTGCTCTCGCCGCCATCGACCTCGCCCCTCGCTTGACCCCACAATCTCCCTCTCGTTAGCTCGAAGAAAATGGAAGAAACACACAAAATTGAAAAAATAGTGGTGAAGGAAGGCTGGAAATCTCATCGAAAGTTCTCAAGTTCGTCGGAGAGGGTTCGGGATTGTCGGAGTTGATTGGCTCACCGGAGATGGAATCGCGTTGTTCTTGGCCTAGAAAGGAAGGGGAGGGCTTAAAGGTGTGGCTTTTCAGTGTTTCAAAGCAAAAGGAAGGGAAACGAAGCTTTACCGACGATTTGAAGCAAAAGAGGAGAATCGGAGGGGGGAAGTGGCTCGACGGAGGCGGTCAGGAGGCTGGTGGCGACTCTTGGTGGTTGTTGAGGAGAACTGCTGCTGCTTGGACGAGGAGGAGGTAACGGGTGTTGTTGGAGCTCGGCTCGGTTGTGAAAGCAGAGGCGCGACACTCGACAGGTGCTCGATGAGCGCTCGAGCAGTGGCACCGGGGTGCTCATGAGGTGCTCGGTGGTAGGCTTCTTTGGGGGCTGATGTTGTCTCTTTGGGTTTATGCTTGGGTTGTGCTGAGTAAAGAGGAAGAAGGGAGTGTGTAAGAAAGGGAGCAAGGGAAGCATGGATAGGGGCTTGTTGTTTTGCTACTGCCGACTGAAGCAAAGGAGGATAGAGAGAGATGGGGTAAGATGAAATGGAAATGGAGGTGGGAGAGTACCTGTTGTAGGGGAGATTTGGTACAAACAAATCAAACTAGTCTTATTACCGACGTCGTACGCGGTATTTTATAAATTTTATTTATATGTAATAATGTTTATGAATTTAACTAAATTAATATATTACTTTTTATAATAATTTTTATGTATACATAAAGTACTCACATTTTATTTATATATAAAGTTTTCTCCCTATTTTATCAAAATCGTAGAGTTATATGGTTGTTTTTTTCGTGAAGATATTGTAATCGATGAAATTATGTAAATGGTGGTATATTATGATAGAATCTCATGAATTAAAATATATATTTTTTAAATGGTTAATGTAATATAAACAATTATAATTTATAAATTATAAATAGTTTGTTCTAAAACCTATGATCTGGCCAAATCAAATTTATAATAGTAAATTTAATCAATATTTACTCATTCTTAAATAGACACTATGTTTATATTAGTCAATTATAAATATTAATCATTTGTATTCCAGAAAGGGTGTGTGTAACGGCCTAGATTATAAATCCGGGTTACGTTTAGAGGGAAGAATTATCCCTCTGCCAGATCTTGCAATCCAAGTACGAGCTGCTTATTTATCAACTTCAAGTTATAACCCTGTTTATGTCTTAAGAATTTAATGAAGAAAAAGGGGATTTCAAACCCTCAAAACAGTCAAATAATTCAAACATATTTTGTGCTTTCGCATGAGAACCTGTCCTATTTCAACTAGTCAAACTCATATATAAACAAACGAGTTTAATTTGAAGTAAATACAATTTGTTTCATGGTGACTCATTCAACCAAAACATTTGTGAAAACAAGGTTGTAAAGGTGCGAAGTCTTCTTATCACTCTCGTCCTATGTGAAAGCCCCGCCATAGAACAGATCAGCAAGCAAAAGGGAGCGGGTACATGAAACTATACCACAAGTCAAGGTCGAGCCACTCATGAGGGACCGGAAGTCCTCGCTGAGGTCATATAATACGCCTATACCTAGAATAAAGAATGCTATAATGCAGTACTGAAATTTAAATCACACAAACATTCTGACAGTTTATATAATGCAGAATGCGATAAATTGGATCCACACAGAATGTCAAGTGGCATATCCCTCTCCTACCTCTGCACCCCTTCCCGTTAGTGCAGAGACTGGCCAGTTCGATGCTATGGCATATCATATCTCATCATAGCATATTATGTCTCATCATATCCCATCATCATATCGCATATCATGCTCATGCCCGATGGTGTTGGGCTATCATCTCATATAACGACACGACTGACTCAGGACAACCCGATGGGACTGGGCTATCCTATGACCCTAGCAAAGACTCTAGAACTAACAGATAACGGCCATTCTGTTTCAAACGCATAAAGAATAGGGATGTTCATTCATAAGTGCAAGTCCTAAGCATGATACTACATGGCATGCTTTTATGCATATGCAACACCTACATACTATATGACACATCAGGCATGAGGTCCAATCACTTGAGCAAGCCCCGGAGGACTTACCTGGAGTCTTGACATCCAGTTAGCCAGCAAACAAACCACTCAGAGAATAATCCATCAACAAGTAAGCCACTCAGAGAATCATCCAATCACACTAGCAAGTAATAAGCAAGGAATAGCTCATCAATACATATTTAATCAACACACAAGCAGGTTTCCAAGTCTTCACAAGATTAAATAATATTTTATTCACGTAACCTCGCATTCTCATCATAACCATCATTCTCAATTAACCTTGTTGTCATCAAGTATGAAAGTTAGCTCAAAGTCTTACCAATATCATCACTCAAAACATCTTACTTCATATCAAGTTTAGGTTTTCCTTAAGCATTTTCTCAAGTAACCATCAATTATCAATACTCGAATACTCAACAAAACCATAGGTTCCCAAAACCAAGGATCAATAAGTCTTATTTATCAAAACTCACATAATAAATCATGCTCAAAGAGTAACCAAGATAAGTTGATATTTCAAGAAATCTGTAAAGACCGAGATTTTTAAATAATATTTTTATAATTATAGATTCTTATTTCAATTTGAAATTTATATAATTCCTAAGCCTCCGAAAATTTTTGAAGGTTTCCGTCCTCAAGTGAGCGATTTCGTTTTAATTCTTTTGAACCAATTTCGGCATGAACTTGTTGTGCGATTTGAAATGAACTTATTCCGCCTTATTATTTAAGAGGCTTGAAAATATTTTTGGGTTTCGTTATTTAATTCGGACTTGAATATTTATTTTGAAAATTTTTTTTATCGCGTCGGATTAAGATCGAAAAGCGTATTTCGAGGTTTATTTTTGGGTAATTAAAATTTGACTTTTACACCCCCTATCAAGCCACCCTACCACCTAACTCTACAATACCTCACCTCCTAGCTGAAAACCAGCCCCTCCCCTACCATAAACCCATCCCTCCATCTCTTTTCATTCTTCACACCTCCTGCATTCTCCATTTCAACACTCCACCCTCCACCATCACTCCTTCAAATCTCAGCCCCGCCATCACCTCCACACTCCCCTCCTTCCTTTCCCTGTTTAGCCGAGAATCACCACCACCAACAGTCGCCTTCCTCGTCGTCGCCGTTCGTCACCACTAAGCGCCACCTACCATCACACCACCACCATTGTCGTTCCACCAAGCACTACCGGTCTTCACCTCTACTTCCCTCCTCGAGCAGCAGCTGGATCCGAGCACCCTAGAGCGCCCAGAAGCCTCCTCCTTAATCTTCAGAGCCCAGGAGCCACCCTCGGAGCCCGTCGGAGCCGCTCAAGCACCACCCTCCCTTGTTGTCCTCTCTAAGGTCGGTTTTCCTTTGTTTCTGCTCCCATCAACTCAAAATCGTGTAAAAATGAACCTTTATAACCTTCTCCATCCAATCTAGGCCCCTAAGAGCTCCCTCCCCCACCAAGGCAGCCGTATCGAACGAATCGAGCGTTTTCCGGCGAAGTCGAGGACCTCTTCGGTGAGCCCCTTCTCCTCCTCTTGGTTCGTCCTTTTCGGGTCCCTTCTTGTTTCTAGGTTGAGGGTGTGAGGGAGGGGGGAGTGAACGTGGTCGGAAAGGGGTCAGTGAGTCCGGCGAGCCCTCTTCCTTTTCTTCTTTCCCTTCCGTCGAACAGGGGCACTGGCCAGGAGTTAGGGGCGGGTTCAACTTCTTTTTTTATTTTTATTGGGTCCGGTTCGACATCCTCTTTTAAAAAAAACTGGTTCGGTCCATCAGAGATGGGGTGGGCTCGGATCTGGGCCGGGTTTCGGATCCGGGTTGGGCTCTCCATCTTTCTTTTGTTTGGGTTTTTTTTTCTGGTATTTGGGAGAGAATTGGGTTTTATTTATTTGCTCACTATTACTATGATTTAAATGTTATAAATTATTTGTTTAGTCATTATTAAAAATTATTCTGAATTATTTGTTGTAATAATTATTTCTATAATTAATTTATTTATTAAGTGAGTTAAAATGGATTTATTTGGGTGTTTATTTAATTGATGATACATGGTTTTAAAGTTGTTAATGCTATTTACATAATTCATTGACTTGTTAGCTTTTATTTCTTATTGAGTATTTAATAATACTTTCTGAATTATTTATTTATTTATTTACTTATTTGATTAGATTGTTTGAATACTATTTATGTGGATAAGTTATTTTGGCATTTAAATAATTAGTTGAATTATTTAAGTAGTTTAATATATCCCTAAATGCCAGAACTATCTTAATGACTTGATTCGACTGGTTAAAATGGATTTGAATGTTTGATAAAGACTTTCGGGACAACTAATATTTTAACGGAAAGTATTTTGACGGTTTGACCTAACTTGGGCCCGACTGACTTGATTGGACCTTAGACCTATTAACTGGACTGTTTGGGCTTTTGGACTCTGTATTGGACCTTAAATGTATGACTTGTACTGTGAACATGACTTGAACTGAGAGATTGACTGGTATTGGAAACTCGGGATGTTGACATGATGAAAACTAACATGAGATGATGAGACGAGATGAGAAATTGAAATGAGATTATAATGTTGATGATGATGATATGGTTAACCTATATTATTTATATGTATCTTATGTGTTATATGTGTAACTTGTGTGTTATCTATGCTTTATGTAAGTTAGAACTTAGACTCGTTTATGTTATTTGTTGACTTACTAGGTGATATCTGATTTGTTGGACTTACTTACTCTTGCTGTTATACTGCTTGGATCCTGCACTTCTTCAAGTAAGTCCTCAGGGGCTTAGTCAAGTTAGAACCTCATGCCTGATGTGTCATATAGTGTGTAGGTGTTGCATCCTGCATATTCATGTAGTATCATGCTTAGGTTGCACAAATTAATCGACCATCCGTATTCTGTTTGTGTATGGTAGAACGGCCGTTAAATTGTGAGTCTTAGAGTCATTTGCTAGGGTCATAGGACGGTCCAATCCCATCGGGCTTTGTCCTCATTGAGTCAGACCGTTAAATTGACGAGCATGACTATTGATGCGATTGATGATGTTATGGTATTGAACACGGCCGGTTCCCGCACTAACGAGCATGGGTGCGGGAGTAGAAAACGCGGTCGGTTCCTGCACTGACGAGCATGGGTGCGGGAGTAGGAGAGGGACATGCCACTTGGCATTCTGTGCGGGAACCCATTTAATTGCTTTTTGCATATATAAACTGTTAGCATGCTTGTGTGTTTAATATTTCTGCACTGCATTAGAGCATCCTTTATTTAGGTATAGGCACATTATATGTCCTCAGCGAGGTCTTCAGGGCCCGCATAAGTGGTTCGACCTTGACTCGTGGTATAGTTTCAGGTATTTGATCCTTGCTTGTTCCGTGATTCCATGACGAGGGTTTCATCTGGGGCGTTCAACTGACCGAGAGATTGACTTACCACAAGACTTGACGCTTTAGAGGTTTTATACTCATTTATATTGGTTTGACCCGGCTCCGCCGAGGACAAGTTGTATTGTCAATTTCCTTCCTTTATGTTTTGAATCATAAATGGTTTTGAGCGACTTAGTCAAATAGGACAGGTTATGGTCCCCAGTGGACCTCTCGCGAATTTAGGGTCTGAAATCCCTTCTTTTAGAACTCACACTTTGTTTTGAAACTCAACTCGTACTCGAATTGCAAGTTCCGAACGAAGGTATCCAGCCCTTCGAAACGTAACCCGAATATTTATATTTGGGTCGTTACAAAGGTGGTATCAGAGCCAGGTTGCGCGATTCGAGTACAAATGGGTTGAAGTATGATTTTGAAAACTGCCCAATGTTTTTAAATGATTTTGAAGAGTTTTAAAGGGCAAAATGAATTTAATAGGGCCAAAATAATGAACATATCTTAATAAACTTGACTTAAAGAGGGAAAATCGGAAAAAAAAGGAAATCGAGTGGGTAGAAAGGCGATAGACCATCCCTATTGAATGTAGACTTGTGAAAGGGTAGGCAAAACATAGCTTTGTACTTTACAGAGGGCCTGGAAGACTCCAAGGAGTTTGCACCACGGTGGTTGGAGTAGCGGGGTAGGATATAGAGACCGAGAGGGTAGTTGCCCCTCCGGTCAGTTGCCCCTTGAAGGGCAACTTTTAGATAGTTTTTGTCATTTTATATAAATTGAACCTGAGAGCGATCCCCCTCGAAGGGGAACACATTAATTATTGTTGGTTGATTATGTGTTGAGTGTTGCCTTCCTTGAGCAAGAATTCTGTTAATCTATTAAACCTATGTTCACTATGAGTTGAACTTCTGTGTGAACGGGATAGCGGGAGAGTCCTTCCTTACTCTGTAGTCGGGATTTCAGTACATGTAAAACAATCTTTTCCATTATTCAACTGCCTGTGTCATTTCTTTTCATTTGGCCTTCTGTTCAACAGATTTCTAAGGTTGACAAATGTCGAAGAGTGTATTCCTTTCATACCATTTTCCTCATCTCTCATGCTTCTAAATGATGTCTTATCGATCATTTCATTTTCCTTATTTTTCCTTCCTTTTTCTTTTCCTTCCTTTTCTCTCCTTTACTATTCTTTTCTTCTTCTTCTTCTCTTTCTTTAATCCTCTTCGATAGATGTTTTTATCGAGTCTTCTCCATGATATTACCGTCTTCCATGGGAAATTGGGTTGGTAATCTAATCATATTCGAGATTTCTGTTCGGGTGCATTGATTACTTGGGTGTGTGATGGGGTATGGTACTTGACGTCATAGGTCATGCCACGAGTGTCTTCTTATCATGAGACTTTGTCCACAGCTCGACCACTCTTCTTTGGGAAAACAATTTGGGTACTCTTTTCTCTTACCCAAAGGAGTCATACAAGCATTCCACGGGAAATGAGCTCTAGAGTTAGTGAGTTGATGTTGCCTTTGGAGATTTCTGTTTGGTTATCATTGTAGTTCCATATGTGATTACATGACCTGATATAACATTATCTTAAATACATGTCCTATTTAGATAATTGTTGATTCAAACATGTGTCCCTATATCATTGTCATTCTCGGGTTGGGACCACGTCTTTAGCCTTGTTATCCTCAGTCTCGGTCCGTATTTGACTCCATAAGGAATCCGGGTTGTCCGCTTTTGTCTCTCCCTTATCTCCATTAACTTAGGACCCTGTTTCATTTTATGAAAGAAGCGTCGACACGAGGAAGAGAACGGCTGACTGGATAGCACTAGAGGGGCGCAATGGAAGCATATAGTGGGTCCATAACCCACGGGTCTTCATACTGATGTCATCAACAACACTGAAGGACAAGCACACACTGGATTCGTAGATATGCCTTAGGAAAGGGGCGCTCCTCATTCGAGCTACTTACCTCCCTTGTGATGATTGAGAATGAGGATTGTGTGTGATAGGCCTAGATGTGATCTGATTCTAATGCGTTGATGTTGTTATGTTGATATTTGAGTTGTCAGTGAGTATGGCCCGGATGCCTGTAAAGAACGGAATTTAATTAATATTTATAAAATATCCGTAGGATAATCCGAATATTATCCTCCGTTATGATTATGAAAACCTGGAAAAATTTAAAATTTTATGGATGGCTTTACATTGGTTTAATTAGGGATTTTATGAAGGAAATATATACCCAAGTCACTTTTCTCGTATCTTATAAACGTAACGGATTTTAACGCGTCGCGAGCTCGGGTTTTACGTTATGTTAAAGAGGTCAGCCGCCCCATCCAAACCAATGCCCAACAAGGAGCTACCAACCCCATTTGATTTGGATGGAAACTAACTAGGCTCCTATTCTAGTTCAACCACCCCCATCACTTCCTTCTCATCACACCCATGCTTTGACTCATGAAGCCAACCACCCCTCTCCTATATAAAACTGACCCCAAGGCTCATTAGGAGCTCATCCAAAGAAACCCTAACCGTCCATGAGAGGAAAATCAAGAGAATGATAGCCTATCACCATTGGTAGTCCATTTTGGTGACCTTGCAAGAGAAAATCCATATCTCCCCCATTACAACTCCGATTGGAGCAAACTTGGTGGCCTTAGAATCATATTTGAACCAGATTTCCAACCTTATATCATGCTCCAAAATCCAGGGTCGTTTTCCCAGCCAACATCGTCCATCTTTGGAGCTGCGGAAAACTGTTTTTGAAGGGCTTGAGAGTTTGACTTGATTTCTTGGTAAGAACCCTTCCTTTCTTTCAATAAATGAGTTTGAATCTTTTATATGACTCCTTATTTTCAGTTTTAAACAAAATCCTAACTCATGTGTTTGGGGTTTATGGTGACAAAATAGCAAGGTGTTTGGAAGGTGTTCCGAAGGACTTCCTAGGGTGTTCTTGAGTCGTTTGTGTGGGATTCTTCGAAGGTAATATCTCATCCACCTTCCCCTCTCTAGGATAGATGTGTTTTGGTGTGGAAAAGGCTTAGAAAGTGGAGCCTCTATATGTTTTGGTTGCATTTTGTAGCAAAAATTTCAAAAAACAAAATGGATATATGTGCCTCTGTAATTTGGACTTTATTTTCAATCCAACGATCTGATCTGGCTGAAATCTTAATAAGATGTTCATAGAAATGTTATCTAACTGCCCTCCAAAAATGAGGACAAATCAACGGTTGGATCAAGAGTTATTATAACTTTAGTAAACAATGTTCATAATGACCCGGATTATAACTTGTTAAGTGTGGATACTTAACTAAGCTTATAAGTCCTTAAGCCATTAACCTTATGTGAATGTGTGTGATTATCTTGTGATATGGATTTATATGATGCATTAATAAGAAGAACCTAATGTGAAATAATTAAAATTGTTAGGCGCTTGATTCGTGTTTACACTTGGTGCTTGTTGGTTTCCGTGCTTACCTTCGGATTTCAAGTAAGTCCCCTGGACTTACTCATGAGGTTACTCGTGACACATGAGTGTCGTAACGAGATAGATTCATGCATATTTTACGACATAGAATTGTTGTAGGGTATAAACCGGAATTATAACATAGAACGGAACATAGGGAACGAAATGAACCCTTGTCTTCTCTTTGTCTTTGTTATAATAGGTGGTCATCCCATTCTATGTTGTTGTGTGGTGATTATCGGGATTCCCTAAAGGTTGCGGCGTAGCCGAACCTTCGAGCGTTCGATAAAGGTTGGCACATCCTCCCAGAATTTGGGTGAAAAAGGATGGTGTAACCTCCAAGCATTTTGAAAGGGAATATATGGTTGATTAACCTCCAACTATTTGCAAAGGGATTATGTGGTTAGATGTTATTGTTTGGGTACCCATTACCGCGTTTATTTATATATTCGGACCTTGCCTTAGGAGCATGATAGTGTGTTTACAGTTTTATCGCATCACATTTATATGCCTTGTTACGTACTCGCAGAGTATGCTCGAGCATACGTGTATGAGTAATCGATGATTGACCCCGTTACCCTTCTTGTTTTTAGATTCAGGTACCCCTTCCACCCGATATGCTTGATATATACATGTGGATGCTTGATGGGGTTGACCATATGGAACGATAGAGTGAGACGAGAGAGAACATGGTACTCTTTTACTTACCTGCTACTTGGTATTTTGCGTTTTGACCCGGCTAGGCCGCGACACTTGTTGTATCTTATTTCCGCCTTTATCTTCTGCTTGAAAACCGTTTTGCGTTAGATACCTAGGACAGGTAAACGCCTCCAACGGGCACCCGTCTTTCTTAGGGTTTGAAATCCCCTTTTTACACTTAACTACGCTTCCGCTAAGTAATCAACTTAACTAATAACTCGTACTCGGTCGTAAGATCTAAAGCTCACAAAAGAATTCAAAACTCTTCTTTAACGTTCCCCGAATAACCGGAACATCTGAACCTTATAAATCCTCTAAGTGGCTTTTGTGGAGGCATTTTCGGATATCCAAACTTTTGGGTCGTTACACAGTTGGTATCAGAGCCAAGGTTGCTTGACCTGAGTACGCACAAGTTATAAAACATTTTCAAAACCCGCCCACCGTTTTGGAAGTTTTAAAGGATTTTAAAAGGTTTTAAAGGGAAAAGTTGAAAACCCTTTGGAAATGAAAATGAACTAGGATCCTTCTAGATGAGATATAGGATCGATGGGTAGTATAAACACGATAGACATCTTATAGAGATGTAGAACGGGATTCTGGTAGGCAAAATACTAGTTTTCCTTTATAGCTGGTCGAAGACGACTCCAAGTGAGCAACCATGGTGGTTGGAGTGGGGATAGGATTTAGAGGCGGGCTCGCCAAGCTGTCCCTCGAAGGATAGCTATCTAGTTAGCTTCCGTGTGATATAAAACTGTGCTTACGAGCCATCCCCTTTAAGGGATGTAATTATGTGAAATGAATCTGCATGAGGGCTGTCTTCCTTGAAGAAGACATTGAGGTGTATATTGAGTACACTTATATGTTCAGTTGCACCATGGTTGAGATGAGAGGACAGACTGGTCCCAGAGATGGGAGCGGCTGAGGTAGAGGCAGAGTTAGACCTCGTGGAGGTCGTACCACTGGAGATAGACAGACTGAGACTCAGACTGAGCTGCCTACCGAAGGAGTTAGGTTAGAGCAGTTGGTGCGCATGCTGATGGCGTCGATGCAGCAGCAGCAGGATCAGGAGAGTGCACCCAGAGGGGGTGACCGTAGAGAGCAGCAGCAGACCGAGACCCCGCCTGGGGGAGACCAGCGACATGGTCAGGATGAGGAGCCTAGATCTAAGGGACGTCATGTGGATTGGGTGAAGAGGTTCGCCTAGAGGAGCCCGCCACAGTTTCTGGGTAGTCCGGGAGAGGACGTAGAGCAGTGGTTTTATATGATCGAGGGGTTGTTCGAGCTTCTAGCCGTACCCGAGACTGAGCATCAGAGACTCGAAGTGGGACAGCTGCGTTATGCTGCATTTGACATATGGAGAGTGTTCGAGAAAGAGACCTGGACATATGCTGAGTTTAGGGAGATGATGCTACGCGAGTATTGCACACCAGGGACGCAGGATGCCCGAGAGACTGCCTTCTACGATCGTGGTTACGATCCCTCGCTTTCTATCACCCATGCCGTTCAGCAGTTTAAGGCCGAGTTAGTATACTGTGGGGAGCTTTGGAGGACGGATACTGCGAAGATTAGGATGTTATCGAGGAGGCTTCCTCAGGAGGTTCTGCTGCACGCCTCCCACCTAGGGTCTACTACCTTTGATAGGTTTCTAGATGTTGTGTTGAGATATGATCAGCAGCTGCAGCTGGGCAGTTCGAGTTCTCGCTCCACCCGCGCTCCTTCAGGCGAGAAGAGGCCGCGACCCGCAAAGAGGAGGTCTGAGGGAGGCACCTGGATCAGGCCAGTGGCGAGAGGAGGAGGACATAGCAGTAGAGGCACCGGACCTATCCCAGCTATACCGGTGTCGTCTTATAGAGAGGCAAAGGTGAGGGCTGTCACCTGTGACGGATGTTGCGAGAGTGGCCCGCCGATCTTATAGTCATGCCGATGCAGAAGGATGAGATGATCCTTGGTATGGATTTCATGGACTTCTATGGAGCGATTATCAACATGAGGACCCGCACAGTTTCGATCCTTGCAAAGGATGGGACGGAGCACCAGGTTTGGGGGAGTAACCCCAAGAGGAATGGAGCCCAGATCAACGCAGTGCGAGCGGCGAGACTCTTAGATAAGGGATGCACGAGTTATTGGTGCTACACTTTGGAGGTGGATCGCGAGCGACCCAGCCTAGCAGATGTGCCAGTTGTTAGCGAGTTTGATGTGCGCGCAAATTGCCATATTTTTCTATGCATATATAAGTCCATTTTATTGTCTTTTGCATGCATATTAATGGGAAAACATGGGATTAGTGTAGTTTACGCTCAAATGTCAAAAATATGGGTCTGCACGAGTTTCTATGTGATTTCGCAAAAAACAGGATAAAAATGGACAGATCTAGAAGAGCGAAAAAAGAACTCGAAGTCTTCTGAAGAGGTCGAAATCGACTGGGGACCTCGACATCGAGTGCATCAGATACATAGGAATCGAGCAGGAAGTGAAACAGATCATCTCGACACAGAGAGGTCGATATCGACGTCTAGAGGTCGATATCGATGTTGCCAGATCGAGATAAATGATAGAAGTCGAGTGCCAGTTCGAGTAAGAGAAGGAAAGCTCAAGATAGAGTTTTGAAGGGGTCGATATCGATGTTTAAGGTCGATATCGACCATTCCAGCATAGGAATCCGACTCAGATTTTGATAGAATTATATCCGAAACTTGCACGTCTATCTAAAAGTTGAGATTTCTTATCTTCAACACCAGATCTATCATGAGGAGGCTGATTCACCATAGAGTTTTAGTTTTACTTTTATTTAAGTTTTATCTTAGAGAATAAAGATAAAGTTTCGAGTCTTTATCGACATTTATAAATAGAGGCCAATAGGGCTGAGTTTAGGCATTAGATTTCAAATCCAATAACATTCAATTTCAGTAGTTCAAACACATATACACGCAGAGAATTAGTAGAGAGAGAGAGAGAAGGTCGAGTGAAGTTTGTAAAGCGAGAGCGGAGTGGCTTGTTCGGTTGTACTTTCTTTCAAAGTTTTAATACAAAGTAGCTTTCTTTCAATAACAATGATGATGATGTGCATGATGAGGAGCGAGTAGTCAACCCACTTCTAGGGTCGGGGTGAGCCCGACGATAGCAATGTGAGGTAAGTGCATCAAAGGTATGACTTTTATGCGATTCCGTCTTTTACCCCATGCATGATCCTTTGCGAAAGTTAGGGAGATTCATTATTTACATTATTGAAGCGAAAGCCACTCATATTGTGAACTTGAATTACTCATGAATTGGATAGTAACTCTTAGGAACTATGCGAGAGCCTCTAATCACCTAAGTGTTGATAACGAGAGTTATTTGACGGAAAGGCATTAAATTTCATAGCTTTAGCATGAAACTTGCATTGTTATCGTTGTGGCATGAAACCCCGACTTTTGAAGCTTTATAATTAATTGAAATCAACATTAAAGTTTAAGTTTTGTTTCTGATCATCCTCCTTTCCCATTCTATTTTCTTCGCACTCTTTTCCGACAAATTGGTTACGAAAAAAGTTTCTGTGACAAGCATCGAAATCGACTGTAAGGGTCGATATCGAGGTCTAACGTCGATACCGAGGTCTCTGCTCGACGTCGACTTTGCTGCTTTTTTCTTCTGCAGAAACTGCGCTAGGACCAGAACTGGGGTCGATATCGACCAGATTACTCGATATCAAGTGTCTTTTGAGGTCGAAAGCTTTGATCGTGAGTACAACAAGGGAAGCGCTGACATACCTCCTCGTGGATTCGATCTTGAATTACCCTACTACTACAAGGGAGGAGATTCTTGTATTATTTGTTTGGGACAGGGAGTTAGCCTAGCCGTACATTGTTATATTTGATTTATTTGAATCTCCTACACCACTATCCCTCTTGCGAACAGAGTTCGCCGATGTCTTTCCCGACGAGCTGTAACGGCCCGATATAAATATCCGGGATACGTTTCGAAGGTCGGATACCTTCGTTCGGATGTTGCAATTTAGGTACGGGTCGAGGTTTCAAACCTCTAATCAGTCGAAGTTTCATAAATTCAGTTTAAACGAAAGTAGAGCGGAAATACGTTTTAGATACAAAAGCCACGGCAGAGCCGGGTCAAAACCAAACATAATTCTAAAGTCGTATGGCCAGATTAGCGGGGTTAGACAGATTTCTTTGCAATCGCCGGGGGACTTTCCCACGCCATATAAACAAGGAGCAATCATACCTAAAAACAATTGGTGCGAGCGGGATCAGACCGAGGCCCCAACACACCCTGTCCCGCAAGCGAACATACACATACGCTAATAATAAAGATGATGCATATGCGGAAATTAAATCACACTAACATGATCCTAATTTACAATATGCGAGAAATAACTGTAAAGACGCCCAAAGAATGCCAAGTGGCATGTCCCTCTCCTACCTCTGCACCCCTTTCCGTTAGTGCAGAGACTGGCCAGTTCGATGCTATAGCATATCATATCATATCTCATCATCATAACATAAATTAAAAATGCCCGATGGTGCTGGGCTATCATCATGCTCATATCGACTCGATAGACTCAGGGCACCCGATGGGGCTGGGCTACCCTATGACCCTAGCAAAGACTCTAGGACTATCACAGATAACGGCCGTTCTGTTTCATACGCGTAAAGAAATAGAATGCTCAATCACAAGTGCAACCTAGCGTGATACTACATGGCATGCTTTAATGCTTATGCAACAGTATGTCATACGTTCACAAGCCGGTAATCGCTTTCGAATCTGAGTAAGCCCATAAAGGAACTTACCTGAATAAGCCGAACAGTAGAGAACAAGGCAGAAGCAGAATCCAAGTAAGAGTCACCAATAGCAAGCAATGTCCAACATATCACAATCACCTAATAACATACAAATGCATAAGTCTATCTAATTCACACAAGGCGCCCCTAACTATCATACATCTCTTTTCATATCTCATTTCAGATTATTCCATCTCATTTCATCACAAACCATATCTCATTTCATGTTCATCTCATCTCATCATCTCATTTTCAAAACAACCTCTCAAAGAACTCAACTTAGAAAATCAAACAACTCTTTTAAAATCGATTATCTCAATCCCGACATTAAACATTTAAACCTTAAGGCCCATTTTCCCAAAATCATGTTATAAAATAATTCCGGGATGTTTCTTATTTCAAAAACCATATATAAATAAATTCCAATATTAAATTATTAAAATAACTCTAAGCTCACAAATCATATTTATAAACCAAGACCAACAATTCACTTTAAAATTCCCAATTTACATATTGAAATCCTCATAAAATGCATCAATCAAATAATCCAATTAATACCCTTTTAAAAACAATATATAAAGATTAATTTCCAGAATATTATAATTATAACCAAATTCCAAAACTATAATAATATTCAAATAATTTACACTTACTATCCATAAAATCTCAAACAATCCATAGATGTATACATAACCCAATATCAATTATTATTTAAAATATATTAAAATATTTCAGAATATTTATATATATATATATATATATATATATTTTCCCAAATCCGAAATAATAATCAATATAACACATAATATATATATATATATATATATATATAAACATAACATTTAACAATATATGTAATTCAATACCGAAATAAAAAAAACACAACCCATAAATATAACCCAATCAAGCCAGCCTAACCCTTAACCCGGAAGCCCAGCCCACAGCCCAGCCCAAGGAAAGAAGAAGAGACCCGGATCCGATCCGGCCCAGACCGGAGTCCAAACCCATCCTCCGGATCCAAACAAACCCATCCCAGCTAAACTGGTTTTGTTTTAATTAAAAGAGGAAACCGGACCAAGGAAGTAAGAAAAGAATCAAGGGAGCCGGTTCAGTTGAACCCTCCTTCCCCAAATCAAAAGAACAGAGCGACGCGAACGGGAGACCCAGGCTCGCCGGAGCTCCGCTGCTCGCCCATCCCCTTCCGACCACTCTACAGTCTTCCCAGACCCCCAAGCGACACCAAATCAAACAAAATGACACAGAAAGGAGGGAGGAAAAGGTGCTCACAGTGGTTCGGATTTTCGCCGGAAAGAGGTCCGATTCGGAGTCGATGAAGCTTCGTCGGATGTCGATATCAAATGAGCTTTCATAGGAAGGGTTACAGGAGATTAAAGGCTGAGCTTTTCGAGTCTGATAGAGAGAAAGAGAGGGAGGAACCTCACCGCTCTTCGGATTTAAAGACAGGGGCCCGAGAAGGGGCGGCGCCTTGGTGGCTCTCCTGGCGGCTTCTGGGTTCGTCAACATCGTAGGAGGCTTCTGCTCGGAGGAATGGAGAGAGGAGGAAGATGCAGCTGCTACTGGATGTTAGAGAAGGAAGAGGAAACGAAGCTGTGAGGGGCTGCGAGAAACAGAGTCGGTGGTGGCGATGGTGGTTGTGGAGGTGGCTAGGATTTCGGCACAGAGCGTGAGCGACGACGACGACGACGAGGGAGGTGGCCCCTGGGTGGGGTGGTGTCTGAACGGAGAGGGTGGTGAGCAAACTGAAAGAGGAGGAGAGGATAGGAGGTAGAGGTGTGGGTTTTGAGCAGAAGAGGCAAGGAGGATTGGTGGTGTGAGCTGGTTATGCAGGGGAAGAAAAAGCCAAGGAGGGGGGGACCAATTGCAAGCTGGCTTGGGCAATCAGATGAGAGGAAGAAGGTAAGGAGAGGGGGACCCCTAATGTAACAGGGAACCCGAGAGAGAGAGAGAGAGAGAGAGAGAGAGAGAGAGAGAGAGAGAGAATAAAGAAAAGGGGAAATAAAATAGGATTACCACAATACCAATCCAAAATTAGCGGAAAAGACTCAAAACCCGTTCGCCCGATCGAATCCCGACTAAATCAAATTAAATAAAATTTAATTTACTAATTACAAGATAACGGAATTAAATTAATTTTATCAACACTCGGAGCTCGAAGGCGGAATTAAATCCGTTAACATCTAAATTCTCAAAACGATGCCGGAATGTTTTTAAAATCAAACGTACACTCGAGGACGGGTTTTCTCACATTTCTACCGATTGAATAAAATAATCATTTATTTACTCAAATATATTAATATAATAATATAAAATACATTCAATCCTTACATTTATCCACCTCTAAAAACAAGTCTCGTCCCCGAGACTAAAATCATTTTAAAGCAAAGGGGGTGAAGTTTTAAAATCGGTGAGTACGAGGACCATGTCCAAGGATCTTGTAATCATCTCGGTTGCGTCTTCCGGGATTCTCACAACATCCTGGTCACGATCGTGACATCTCCAAATGGGCCTTGTCGAGTGTGTAATAAGCGCCCCTATCACATCCTCGCTTCGACTTTTCGGAAGTGTCACAACTCTAAAAGCATTATAGCGTCCGACTAGGTCTTAGCAAGCAATCTATAAGCGCCCCTATACAATGCTTGTATCCACTTCGTGAGACGTCATAATGTAAATCCAGTTCGTAAATCCTCAAAGCGTTTGTAAGTGAAAGGATTGTCATCTAAATCATTGAAAATCTCGACTTCTTTAAAACCCCAAGTTGGCCATTTTTAAAACCGATCAAAATCTTCAAATCCAATGTTTAATCAAGCAATTTTACACCAAAACAAGTCAATTTCTTTCAAATCAAGATTTTGTCAAAATCTCCCAACAACCACATCAGTTTCTCGCATATCAATCAATCAAATTCAGAAGGTAGGAGGTGGAATCATCCACCTCTAAGGGCTAATCCCATATTCTCTTCCTAGGTTCCAAAATCGAATCAATCCATCAGTCTCAATTCAAGCAAGATGCATAATCCATAAGAAATGCATAACTGTATAACCATCCAATCTCCAATCAACGCATCACACAACAAGTCTCAACATCACACCAGAAATCATAAAAGTATCTCTCATCACAGGATCAATGAACCAAAACCCATCATCAACACATCAACACAACAAGGTCAGGTTATTAAGATTCAACAAAGGGGAAGGTCAGTCAATATGTAAATCACCAAAACGTCGGCATACTCGCAAAACATCATCTCAACTCATACAATGTCATATAACGAGTACTTAGCAATCACGTACCATTATCTCATATATATATAAGTCAGATTCATGATCCAAATCAATATTCATCATTTAACATCTCCTGATCATAATATAACATCATGCTCTCACATAGCAACATATCATTATTTCACGATTCATACAACACATCACAACATGCTTCTAGAACAACATAGTAGGATAGCAATGTATCACTATTTCATGATAATACTTGTCACTGTCAACTAGATCTCAAATATTGCATATCAACATGTATATCAGGCCATATCAGGTTTATCATGGTCGCTATCTAACATCATGCCAGTTCATAATCACATCATCAAGAAAGTTTTGCACATTATATCAGTTATAGCAAGACGCAAACCCCGCCCGCTCGTCTCCAACTCTCAAGCCAAGACCAACCTTCATCTAGACTCACCAACTCGGATAACATCCCACGGGAGAAACCCCAATTCATTCCGTCCTTTAATCTCACACCTCTTCCCACCAAGCACTCTCACTAACAATCCACCTCTAAGAATCCACTACTATCTCTAACCTCACACCCAAGGGCCCTCTCATACTATATCCTTCATACTTTTAAAAGCCATTTCTTACACTTCCACACTTCCCAAGATTTCACAAGCATCATGCCCTGCTAACCGCACATTCTCTAGTAAAATTCCTCAATCACCGCCTAGCCGACCTATTCCTAACCATACTCTCACCCAAGATTCACCTAGGAGCTCATCGAAAATCATCAAGCATTACCTCTTAAAATTCCCGAACTCACTCGGTCCAACCTAAGTCAACACCTCTCTTCTGCAACTTTCCCTTACCACCGTCAATCATTCTAATCACTCAAAACCTTTCTCCACTCTCTGACCACTCTACCAAAAAGGACCCCACTCATATGTTCAAAAAAAGAAGCAATCATGGACATTATTGCACATAAGGATTACATCATATCAATCAGCATTTATCAATAGCATCAATAGCTCATCATTAAGCATTGCAACTGTGTTTAAAGTCTCAATTTACTGTCATGCTCAATAAGTATTGCAAAACATCACATATAAACCTAATCGAATCAAATTAGCAAGTTTCATCATAATTTTAGCTAATAAGCAGTTCAGATTCTCGGCATTTGCAGTTCATACTATATAGGAAAGGAATTTAGATCATGTTTGGCATCTCAGAGTAGCATCACATTAAGTCATCAAGGCACATTAAGATTGTAAGGCATCGAATCATATCATCATAGTCAACAGACAATCAAGCAACAGTCATCACATCAACAAGCAACTTTCAACATCAAGACAGTGCAAATCATCATCAACAAGCTCAGAAAGGGTTAGCAATTCGAATATAGGATGCTCCCACCTGCAAGTCATATCGTGCTCAACAATCGTAATCCTCAAAGCGAGCTTGTTCCGTCGACATTATCGATCCTGAGGCCCGTGGGTTAGGGGCCCATGCTTCCGCTGCGCTGCTCTATCGCTATTTGTCTTCCCGATCCCTTTTTCCATGCGGTCGCTCATCCAAGGTAACGCGTAGGAGTTTAAGTTAGCGGAGATAGGGGAGTGACAAGAGCGGACGACCCAACGTTTCTTTCGGAGAAGGAATAGGCCAAGGCTAAAGACAACATGACTAGAGTCTAGAGACAAGACTCCGACTCGGGAATAGTAACGATGCCTCTATGGAAGTCCATTAGGTTACAATGGTGACAACAAGCACAATCCATCATAGAGCATATCCATCACATTAATCCACACTAACATGCACCTATCCCGGGGCAACATTCGTATTCATATCAAAGACACAATAAAATCCGATGCCGATGTATGTGAAATAAGCTAACATTCTAGTATTCCATGGAAACAGATATGCCAAGTAACTTCAAGCAAGATGGGCCGAACCAACAATGATCAAATATAATTCGAAGTCATGCGGAATTTAGTGAAGATAACGAGCATCATGCATATGATCAATGTAAGAGCATGGTATACACATCAACAAATGAGTCCAAACATATCATGGCAAAGTATATTATAATAATCAGATGAAGCGTCCTACGAGGCTCATAAGAACATCATAGTAACTATCGCACCTAACAGCAATGATCACATAGTAGGTTAAGGATGACATGTAATCATACGATGAGATACGTTTAGAGAGCATAGATCCTACATGATACTAGCGATACATAAGGTGATACAAGCATAGACAATAATCATTTAGAGGAGTTTAAGATAATATTCACGAAACACGAGGCATCATCAAAATTAACAAGAAGGACATCATGGATGCTAGATTATAATCATGCTAAGAACGAACCATCATAGAGTACATATATGGTACAATAGTTGTCACATCATAGAACAAGTACAACACGTGATCATTTAGCGGGTCATATTGGAATCATAAGTCTTACATGATACTAATAGCACATATCGAACAGGTGTACAACCAAAATGGTTCAACTAGATTCATTCCGATATTCATGCGTCATGTATATGCAGAATCAAGATATAGAGTGGTGTTTGATCAAGCGGGGTGTCAAGTCATAGGTTCATGCAAGCACGAGAGAATAACATAGATTAGTAGACATTTTAACCATTCAAGCATGCTAGGTTTAACCATCACGGAAGGCTAGTCAATCATCGAATCCAACATTAAGCTAATCAAGACGAGTGAAACATGTTAAGAGAACGGGAAGAGGAAAGAGCCACACTATCAAGGACCTAGTTCAAGAGAGAATCAACAATAAGGTAGGCAAAGTAGAACTCGCACAAGTCACAACTAAGGGTCCTACATGTTACTAAGGCTCAACATAACATATGATACATACATGTACTTGATTGATTACTCGATACTAAGTAAGACTTCAATTCAATCACATTCCAATAATATAGAAGCATGAGCAAGTTTAACGATGTATAACACAAGTTTAAATAATGGGCAACACAATTAGAATACGGGGCATGAGTACAAATCAACACATACTAGGGTAACATGCATTCACCAAGACTCCATTATGCCACATAATCTCCGTTCAACACAACTAACACACCCAATATTAACTTGCAAAATAATCAACAATAGTTAATCTGACAAATATGAAATAGATGGGCATGATATAGATTCTTGTCACAAAAGGAATAATGAACATCGACACGTCATCATCCAGCATGTTAAGAAGGTCATTTAAAAGCATTCATACCAAGAAGAGTTGATCACACTATCATGGGCCTAATCTAGGAGAAACAACAATCATATAAGTTCATATCATGTGGTTCATGCTTCCAATCAATCATACGAGCAATACAATAGGCCAAGTAGACATGCTATGACAACATATAACCATGGTAGAAAGTAAGGCATAACACGAGGCTAGGCAATGCAACTAATCACAACCCGAGCGTAAACAATATAATCATGACGGAAGGCAAGGCATAACATGAGGCTAAGGAATGCAACCACCCACAGGTGTAATAACATGAGCAACATTTTACTAAGAAGCATTCGCAAGGTACATGCAGGATGTTACAAAATCATGTCATGCAATTCAGAGAGAGTCACCATTACAACCGGACAGAGATCCCTAAGGGCAACCATTAACTTTTCCCAACCGACTCATCACCCATCTTTCCCGTGAGACTCGGATATGACTTTTTATGGCAAGATGACACCGGTCGATCGTCATAAGAATCAAGAAAGGCAACCTCGAAAATACTTACTTTCTAACTTGGAATTACATGAAAAGCCACTTTCAATACTTTCCCAAGCAACCCTCATAACCAACCCGATTTCCCGTGGAGGAGACCAATTTTCGAAGGGAGGACTCGACTGAACTGTCAAAAGGATTCATAAGGGAAGGGGCGGTTCCACAAAAGCTGAGCTTAACCATATAAGAAGAAGAAGGGTGCTCTCGCTATCCCGTTCGCACAGATCGTCCAATATTCATTCAGTAGTTAGAACATAACAATCAAATCTTTAGCATATCAAGCACTCAACATAGAGTCAGTCAATGACAATTACAATGATCTCCTTGGAATCTTCCAGACCCAGCTGTAAAGAACAAGCTAGTATTTCGCCTACCCATTTCCGACTACATCCAATAGGGATGGTCTAGCGCCTTTTCTACCCACTCGATCCCTTATTAGTTGGTTCTCCACTTTTATCATAAGCCAAGTTCATATTTAGTCCAATTGAGTTAGACATATTAAGTTCATTTTGCCCCTTTAAAACGCTTTTAAATCTTTTGAAATTCGTGGGCGGTTTTCAAAAACATACACCCGACCCTTGCGTACCCGAATTGCACAACCTCGCTCTGATACCAACTTTGTAACGACCCGGATATAAATATCCGGGATACGTTTTGAAGGTCGGATACCTTCGTTCGGATGTTGCAATTCAGGTACGGGTTGAGGTTTCAAACCTCTAATCAGTCGAAGTTTCATAAATTCAGTTTAAACGAAAGTAGAGCGGAAATACGTTTTAGATACAAAAGCCAAGGCAGAGCCGGGTCAAAACCAAACACAATTCTAAAGTCGTATGGCCAGATTAGCGGGGTTAGACAGATTTCTTTGCAATTGTCGGGGGACTTCCCCACGCCACATAAATAGAGAGCAATCATACCTAAAAACAATGGGTGCGAGCGGGGTCAGACCGAGGCCCCAACACGCTCTGTCCAGCAAGCGAACATACACATACGCTAATAATAAAGATGATGCAGATGCGGAAATTAAATCACACTAGCATGATCCTAATTTACAATATGCGAGAATAACTGTAAAGGCGCCCAAAGAATGCCAAGTGGCATGTCCCTCTCCTACCTCTGCACCCCTTTCCGTTAGTGCAGAGACTGGCCAGTTCGATGCTATAGCATATCATATCATATCTCATCATCATAACATAAATTAAAAATGCCCGATGGTGCTGGGCTATCATCATGCTCATATCGACTCGATAGACTCAGGGCACCCGATGGGGCTTGGCTACCCTATGACCCTAGCAAAGACTCTAGGACTATCACAGATAACGACCGTTCTGTTTCATACGCGTAAAAAAATAGAATGCTCAATCACAAGTGCAACCTAGCATGATACTACATGGCATGCTTTAATGCTTATGCAACACCTAGTATGTCATACGTTCACAAACCGGTAATCTCTTTCGAATCTGAGTAAGCCCATAAAGGAACTTACCTGAATAAGCCGAACAGCAGAGAACAAGGCAGAAGCAGAATCCAAGTAAGAGTCATCAATAGCAAGCAATGTTCAACATATCACAATCACCTAATAACATACAAATGCATAAGTCTATCTAATTCACACAAGGCGCCCCTAACTATCATACATCTCTTTTCATATCTCATTTCAGATTATTCCATCTCATTTCATCATAAACCATATCTCATTTCATATTCATCTCATCTCATCATCTCATTTTCAAAACAACCTCTCAAAGAACTCAACTTAGAAAATCAAACAACTCTTTTAAAATCGCTTATCTAAATCCCGACATTAAACATTTAAACCTTAAGGCCCATTTTCCCAAAATCATGTTATAAAATAATTCCGGGATGTTTCTTATTTCAAAAACCATATATAAATAACTTCCAATATTAAATTATTAAAATAACTATAAGCTCACAAATCATATTTATAAATCAAGACCAACAATTCACTTTAAAATTCCCAATTTACATATTGAAATCCTCATAAAATGCATCAATCAAATAATCCAATTAATACCCTTTTAAAAACAATATATAAAGATTAATTTCCAGAATATTATAATTATTACCAAATTCCAAAACTATAATAATATTCAAATAATTTACACTTACTATCCATAAAATCTCAAACAATCCGTAGATGTATACATAACCCAATATCAATTATTATTTAAAATATATTAAAATATTTCAGAATATTTATAAATATATATATATATATATATTTTCCCAAATCCGAAATAATAATCAATATAACACATAATATATATATATATATAAACATAACATTTAACAATATATGTAATTCAATACCGAAATAAAAAAAAACACAAACCATAAATATAACCCAATCAAGCCAGCCCAACCCTTAACCTCGAAGCCAAGCCCACAGCCCAGCCCAAGGAAAGAAGAAGAGACCCGGATCCGATCCGGCCCAGACCCGAGTCCAAACCCATCCAAATCCGGATCCAAACAAACCCATCACAGCTAAACCGGTTTTGTTTTAATTAAAAGAGGAAACCGGACCAAGGAAGTAAGAAAAGAATCAAGGGAGCCGGTTCAGTTGAACCCTCCTTCCCCAAATCAAAAGAACAGAGCGACGCGAACGGGAGACCCAGGCTCGCCGGAGCTCCGCTGCTCGCCCATCCCCTTCCGACCACTCTACAGTCTTCCCAGACCGCCAAGCGACACCAAATCAAACAACATGACACAGAAAGGAGGGAGGAAAAGGTGCTCATAGTGGTTTCGATTTTCACCGGAAAGAGGTCCGATTCGGAGTCGATGAAGCTTCGTCGGATGTCGATATCAAATGAGCTTTCCTAGGAAGGGTTACAGGAGATTAAAGGCTGAGCTTTTCGAGTCTGATAGAGAGAAAGAGAGGGAGGAACCTCACCGCTCTTCGGATTTAAAGACAGGGG
Source organism: Persicaria maculosa (assembly GCA_963922045.1). Classification (NCBI taxonomy): domain Eukaryota; kingdom Viridiplantae; phylum Streptophyta; class Magnoliopsida; order Caryophyllales; family Polygonaceae; genus Persicaria; species Persicaria maculosa. The sequence goes on along the minus strand of OY998265.1, from coordinate 25,355,445 downwards.
CCCGAGAAGGGGCGGCGCCTTGGTGGCTCTCCTGGCGGCTTCTGGGGTTCGTCAACGTCGTAGGAGGCTTCTGCTCGGAGGAATGGAGAGAGGAGGAAGATGCAGCTGCTACTGGATGTTAGAGAAGGAAGAGGAAACGGAGCTGTGAGGGGCTGCGAGAAACAGAGTCGGTGGTGGCGATGGTGGTTGTGGAGGTGGCTAGGATTTCGGCACAGGGCGTGAGCGACGACGACGACGACGAGGGAGGTGGCCCCTGGGTGGGGTGGTGTCTGAACGGAGAGGGTGGTGAGCAAACTAAAAGAGGAGGAGAGGATAGGAGGTAGAGGTGTGGGTTTTGAGCAGAAGAGGCAAGGAGGATTTGTGGTGTGAGCTGGTTATGCAGGGGAAGAAAATGCCAAGGAGGGGGGGACCAATTGCAAGCTGGCTTGGGCAATCAGATGAGAGGAAGAAGGTAAGGAGAGGGGGACCCCTAATGTAACAGGGAACCGGAGAGAGAGAGAGAGAGAGAGAGAGAGAGAGAGAGAGAGAGAGAATAAAGAAAAGGGGAAATAAAATAGGAATACCACAATACCAATCCAAAATTAGCGGAAAAGACTCAAAACCCGCTCGCCCGATCGAATCCCGACTAAATCAAATTAAATAAAATTTAATTTACTAATTACAAGATAACGGAATTAAATTAATTTTATCAAAACTCGGAGCTCGAAGGCGGAATTAAATCCGTTAACATATAAATTCTTAAAACGATGCCGGAATGTTTTTAAAATCAAACGTACACTCGAGGACGGGTTTTCTCACATTTCTACCGATTGAATAAAATAATCATTTATTTACTCAAATATATTAATATAATAATATAAAATACATTCAGTCCTTACACGAGCTACCAGGACTTCCGTCGCAGCGAGATGTTGATTTCGCCATTCAGTTAGAGCCGGGCACGAGGCTGATATCGAGGGTTCCGTATGGGATGGCACCAATAGAGATGGCTGAGCTGAAGGCTCAGCTAGAGGAGTCAGCCTCGAAGGGCTACATTCGACCGAGCGCTTCGCCATGGGGAGCACTAGTGCTGTTTGTTAAAAAGAAGGATGGATCGTTGAGGTTATGCATTGATTACCGGGAGCTGAACCAGGCCACAGTGAAGAACCGTTATCCGCTGCCAAAGATAGACGACCTGATGGACCAGCTGCAGGGAGCCGTTGTGTTTTCGAAGATAGATTTCAGATCGGGTTACCACCAGTTGAGAGTGAAGGGCGAGGACATCACGAAGACCGCCTTCAGAACCAGATACGGTCATTACGAGTTTTTGGTTATGTCATTCGGGATAACCAACGCGCCAGCAGATTTTATAGAGTTAATGAACAGGGTGTTCATCGACTATCTTGACAGATTCATGGTTGTATTCATTGATGATATCCTGATCTACTCGAAGAGCAGAGAGGAGCATGCCGAGCACCTGAGGATTGTGCTAAGGATTCTGCAGAAGCACAAGTAGTTTCGGAAGTTCAACAAGTGTGAGTTATGGCTCTCAGAGGTGATGTTTCTGGGGCACATCATATCTGCAGCAGGGATAGCAGTGGACGCCTCGAAGGTTGAGGCTATCGTTGCTTGGGAGGTCCCCAAGACCGTCAGAGACATCCGGTCTTTCTTGGGTTTGCCTAGCTATTACCGACGGTTCGTTGAGGGTTTCTCCAGCATAGCTAGGCCAATGACATAGCTGACGAGGAAGGGATTGCCCTTCGAGTGGAGTCCGGCCTGTCATGCCAGTTTTGAGTTTCTGAAGAAGAAGTTGACGTTCGCGCCAGTGTTAGCGTTGCCCAAGGGGACGGAGGACTTTGTGGTCTACATTGATGCTTCGAGTTCAGGGTTAGGCTGTGTGTTATAGAAGAGGGATCGGGTCATCGCTTATGCTTCATGCCAGCTGAAGACGGGGGAGGAGTCGTACCCCACTCACGATCTTGAGCTAGCCGCGGTGGTTCATACGCTCAAGATTTGGAGGCATTACCTGTATGGTACGTCAGTGAGGATTATGACCGATCACAAGAAGTTGAAGTATATCTTCACGCAGAAGGGGTTGAACATGCACCAAAGGAGGTGGCTTGAGTTGATAAAGGACTATGAGCTCGACATAGTTTATCATCCCGGGAAGGCCAATGTAGTGGCCGATGCGCTGAGTAGGAAGACTCGTCAGGAGGTCACCTTGTCGAGGTTGACAGCATGACCAGAGTTGCAGAGAGATCTGATGAGTTGCGATATCGAGGTCTAGTCACAGAGAGGGAGTGGTTAGTTGAGTTTCCTCGAGATCCAGTCCGAGCTGATGGATGAGATTCGCCGAGCACAGGGAGAGTGTCCACGGATAATGGACATCCGACAGCGTATGGCTCAGGGGCACTACAAGTCGTTTTCCGTCAGAGAGGATGGGATGTTAGTGTTGCAGGGTCGAGTTGTGGTACCCGAGGTACACGATCTGAGGCAGAAGATCATGATACCCGGCGCACTCTACTCCTTATTCGGTCCACCCGGGATTGAATAAGATGTATTAGGACCTGAGGAGGACCTTTTGGTGGCGCCGGATGAAGACTGACGTTGCATTGTTTGTTGCGAGATGTCAGGTCTGCCAGCAGGTGAGGATTGAGCACCAGAAGCCTGGAGGGATGATCAGGTCACTTCGTTACCCCGTGTGGAAGTGGACAGATATCACCATGAACTTTGTTACCAGACTTAGGAGAGATGTCCGAGGATTTGATGCGATATGGGTGGGGGTCGATAGGTTGACCAAAACCGCTCATTTTATTCCGATTCAGGAGACGTGGCCGGTGTCCACATTGGCACAGTCATTTCTGCAGCATATTGTGAGGCTACATGGAGTCCCTGAGAGGATTGTGTCGAACAGAGATGGCAGGTTCATCTCGAGATTCTGGAGGCAGGTGCACGAGGCTATGGGGAGCAAGTTGCACTTTAGTACAGCTTATCATCCGCAGACGGATGGTCAGAGTGAGCGGACGATACAGATCTTGTAGGATATGCTGAGAGCATATGTACTTGAGTGGGGAAACCTATGGGTGAGACATCTTCCGCTGGTGGAGTTCTCGTACAACAACAGCTATCATTCTTCGATTCAGATGGCTCCTTTTGAAGCGTTTTACGGGAGGTGATGCAAGTCACCGATATGCTAGGATGAGCCTGGGATGTAGTTGGTACATTGCCCCAGTATGTGCAGGAGGCTACCGATCAGGTTAGGTGCATTTGCGAGCATCTGAGGGTCGCACATGATCTTCAGAAGAAGTATGCAGACCATCGCAGGACGGAGTTGGCTTTTGATGTAGGCGACCATGTTTGGTTGCGAGTATCTCCGACGAGAGGGATCTGGCGTTTTGGTATGAAGGGCAAGCTGAGCCCTAGATATGTAGGACCATTCGAGATCCTGGAACGAGTAGGAGAGGTAGCCTACCGATTGGCTCTACCGACTACATTAGCTGGCATCCACGACGTGTTCCACATCTCGTAGCTTCAGAAGTACGAGCCCGATCCGAGTCATGTTCTTGATCACTCTGGTCTCGAGTTAGAGCCCGCCCACACCTTCGTGGAGCGCCTGATAGCCATTCTTGACCGCCGGATCAAGAAGGTGAGACGTAGAGAGGTCCCTTTGGTCTTGATTCAGTGGGCTAGGAGGAGTCCCGAGGAGGCTACATGGGAGACAGAGGATAGTATACGGGCCAGTTTTGCGGGAGTGTTAGACGAGCTATTAGCCTCGTATGTAGAGCCACGTGAGGATATAGTCCTTACCTCGTGAGACGGCCGATGAGTGTCTCTTAGGATGTTTATCCTTTAGTTGCATTCTTGATGATTTTGTGTTTATTTTAGTGCTGAGTGTGCACTTATGTGATTTATATGCGTGGTGGGCCCATGAGTGGCCGCTATGATATGCTATGTTATGCCTTGATATGATGTGTTATCACTGTTTAGTGATATTTTACGATGGGATGATTAGATGGCGTATAGATGAGTTATGTGTTGAGGGTGCTTGCACACACTTGTTACGTAACCTGGTATCACTAGCCCGAGGGGCAGTCGTGTGCAAGTTACGGTAACATGGCTGTGTGCTACTCCTTATTAGGTGAGAGCGGTATTAGGGAACGCCTTAATATGCTTCACATGTAGTAGACGATGATCCTGACTATACGGAGGAGTTGCCTCGTAGTAGGGTATCTCGATAGGGAGATCTTGAACCTAGAAGAATGGAATATGGGAGTAATCCTTAGAGGTGGATGTAGTCCACCCTCTTGTTTGAGGAATAGTTGTCGTGAGACCATATGGATGATCCTTAGAGGTGGATGAGCCACCTCTATCGTATGAGAAAATTGGGAGGGAGAAACGTGTAGACGAAATATCCTTGGTGAGATCATATGTTTGATCCTTAGAGGTGGATGGTAATCCACCCTCCCGTCGGGGGAGAATAGATCATGTGATAGCTATGGGTTTTGACCTTAGAGGTGGATGCCCACCTCTCGAGAGTCGAGTTGAGACTAGAAGTGTCTAGGTCTAAGATCGTGTCGGGATTCCAAACACCTTGAGTTTTGAGAGTTGTTTAAAAAATGAGCAACTTTAATGTTCCATTATCCGGGTAAGCCCATTATGCTTCGCGAAATGGATACGAGCTTTTCACGAGGGCACTCGTGGAATTTTCGCTAAGACCTAGCGGTAGTATGATGAACCCTCTCGAGTTGTGATATTTTCGGCGGTCAAGGTGAGGTGTGATGGGGGCGGTCATCACATGCTTGGAAAAACCGTTCGGGGCTATGACGATCGGGGCGAAGGTGACATGAGATTCTTGGACGACGCATCCGAGATGATCGTGTGCCCAAGGGCCCGATACAAGGACTCAAATTTTAAAACCTTCTCCACTGGTTTGAATCTTTTGTCTCGGGGACGAGACTTGTTTTTAGAGGTGGATGATTGTAAAGACCGGAATTTAATTAATATTTATAAAATATCCGTAGGATAATCCAAATATTATCCTCCCTTATGAATATGAAAACCCAGAAAAATTTAAAATTTTATGGATGGCTTTACATTGGTTTAATTAGGGATTTTATGAAGGAAATATATACCCAAGCCACTTTTCTCGTATCTTATAAACGTAACGGATTTTAACGCGTCGTGAGCTTGGGTTTTACGTTATGTTAAAGAGGTCAGCTGCCCCATCCAAACCAATGCCCAACAAGGAGCTACCAACCCCATTTGATTTGGATGGAAACTAACTAGGCTCCTATTCTAGTTCAACCACCCCCATCACTTCCCTCTCATCACACCCATGCTTTGACTCATGAAGCCGACCACCCCTCTCCTCTATAAAACTGACCCCAAGGCTCATTAGGAGCTCATCCAAAGAAACCCTAACCGTCCATGAGAGGAAAAGCAAGAGAAAGATAGCCTATCACCATTGGTAGTCCATTTTGGTGACCTTGCAAGAGAAAATCCATATCTCCCTCATTACAACTCCGATCGGAGCAGACTTGGTGGCCTTAGAACCTTATTTGAACCAGATTTCCAACCATATATCATGCTTCAAAATCCAAGGTCGTTTGCTCAGCCAAAATCGTCCATCTTTGGAGCTGCAGAAAACTGTTTTTGAAGAGTCTTGAGAGTTTGACTTGATTTCTTGGTAAGACCCCTTCCTTTCTTTCAAAAACTGAGTTTGAATCTTTTATATGACTCCTTATTTTCAGTTTTAAACAAAATCCTAACTCACGTGTTTGGAGTTTTTGGTGACAAAATAGCAAGGTGTTTGGAAGGTGTTCCGAAGGACTTCCTAGGATGTTCTTGAGTCGTTTGTGTGGGATTCTTCAAAGGTAATATCTCATCCGCCTTTCCCTCTCTAGGATAGATGTGTTTTGGTGTGGAAAAGGCTTAGAAAGTGGAGCCTCTATGTGTTTTGGTTGCGTTTTGTAGCAAAAACGTCAAAAAAAAACAAAATCGATATATGTGTCTCGGTAATTTGGACCTTATTTCCAATCCAACGATCTGATCTAGCTGAAATCTCAATATAATGTTCATGGAAATGTTATCTAACTGCCCTCCAAAAATGAGGACAATCCAACGGTTGGATCAAGAGTTATTATAATTTTAGTAAACAATGTTCATAATAACCCGGATTATAACTTGTTAAGTGTGGATACTTAACCAAGCTTATAAGTCCTTAAGCCATTAACCTTATGTGAATGTGTGTGATTATCTTGCGGTATGGGTTTATGTGATGCATTAATAAGAAGAACCTAATGTGAAATAATTACAATTGTTAGGCGCTTGATTCGTGTTTACACTTGGTGCTTGTTGGTTTCCGTGCTTACCTTCGGATTTCAGGTAAGTCCCCTGGACTTACTCATGAGGTTACTCGTGACACAGGAGTGTCGTAACGAGATAGATTCATGCATATTTTACGACATAGAATTGTTGCAGGGTATAAACCGGAATTATAACATAGAACGGAACATAGGGAACGAAATGAACCCTTGTCTTCTCTTTGTCTTTGTTATAATAGGTGGACATCCTATTCTATGTTGTTGTGTGGTGATTATCGTGATTCCCTAAAGGTTGCGGCGTAGCCGAACCTTCGAGCGTTTGATAAACGTTGGCACATCCTCCCAGAATTTGGGTGATAAAGGATGGTGTAACCTCCAAGCATTTGGAAAGGGATTATATGGTTGATTAACCTCCAAGTATTTGGAAAGGGATTATGTGGTTGGAGTTATTGTTTGGGTACCCATTACCGTGTTTATTTATATATTCGGACCTTGCCTTAGGAGCATGATAGTGTGTTTACAGTTTTATCGCATCACGTTTATATGCCTTGTTACGTACTCGCAGAGTATGCTCGAGCATACGTGTATGAGCAATCGATGATTGACCCCGTTACCCTCTTGTTTTTAGATTCAGGTACCCCTGCCACCCGATATGCTTGATATATACATGTGGATGCTTGACGGGGTTGACCATATGGAACAATAGAGTGAGACGAGAGTGAACATGGTACTCTTTTACTTACCCTCTGCTTGGTATTTTGCGTTTTGACCCGGCTAGGTTGTGGTACTTGTTGTATTTTATTTCCGCCTTTATCTTCCGCTTGAAAACCGTTTTGCGTTAGTTACCTAGGACAAGTAAACGCCTCCAACGGGCACGCGTCTTTCTTGGGGTTTGAAATCCCCTTTTTACACTTAACTACGCTTCCGCTAAGTAATCAACTTAACTAATAACTCGTACTCGGTCGTAAGATCTAAAGCTCACGGAAGAATTCAAAACTCTTCTTTAACATTCCCCGAATAACCGGATCATCTGAACCTTATAAATCCTCTAAGTGGATTTATGGAGGCATTTTCGGATATCCAAACTTTTGGGTCGTTACAATGCCCTTGCATATGAGACATAGGTAACTGATACTAGCGAGTAGATGGTTGTTGATGTGTTAGCGAGTTTTGGCGTAGTGGGTATGCTTGATGATCTTCTTCTCTTCTTTTTCCTTTACTTTCCTTTTCCTTTCTCTCATTTTCTTCTCATACGGATTAGGGTCCTATTTGCAGTAGGATTAGAAGGGTCTATAGGAGGACTAGGAGCCATAGGTTCCGATCGTTGATGATGAGAGATAGGAACATGGGTAGGAGACATTGGTTTAGGCGAGACCTGGTGGGAGACGGTGGTTAGGAATTTTCAGATGAGCCTTCTAGGTAGGCCTTAGATGGGGCATATGATGAGAATGACAAGATTTGTGGAATTAAGGTTGTAGTATAGGCGAGTAAATTTGGATGAAGGATAAAGTAAATCCATTTAGGCATCCTTGAGGGACGATACAAGTAGACTGGGCATGTTTGATTTAAGAGCTCTCGTAGAGAGGATGCGATGATAGGTAGGATATCGTACTAGGTGCGAAATAACTGTTTTCGGGGAGCGAATTGTGGATGATGTTAATCCTCGAGTGACTAGGATTGATTGAGGAATTGTAGACCTTAGGACTTAGGGTATTCGTACTATGAATAGAAAGGACTTTGGTAAAGAGTGAATTATGGATGTCGTTATGGTTGAGTAGGCTAGGGCTGCGTAAAAGATTTTGGATCTTGGGATTCGAGATGTATATGATGGAGGATAGGATGTGAGATATGTACTTGGGAATTGCTCATGTGGTATGGGAGATACTTGCTAGCGTGTAACTAGAGAATAATTAGAGGCGCTACCAAATCTTGCTTTTGGGGTACGTGTAGAGATTAGGAAATTTGAACTTGGGTTTTTCTCGACTGAGGATACGGAATAAGACAATGATCCTTATAAGGTTTGTAGTGGAAGATGATCCTTTAAAGATTAATTAGTGATGGTAATTGTTATACATACGAATAAGGGAAGTAGAATAAGGGTATTAAAGTAATTTGGGAAATTTCCTCTTAAGAGTAAAAAGGGAATGAACCAATAAGGATATAGGAAGAGGGAATGACTTCAGTAAGAAGGTCTAATTTGGTTGGAGGTGACCTTAGAGAATATCTATAGATGAGGAAAGGATATTGTTAGGATAGAGATGGTTTAAGGGTCACTTTGATCGTGAGTATGATTGATGAATATAGGAGGTTGGGAAATTTTACGTGTGGAATACAGGCGACTATTCGAGTAAAGATATTGAGGTGCTGATGATTGTAGGTGATAGAAGTATATGCTTGTGACATCTTAGGAGAATTGAATAACTAAGGCATGAGAATTTTCGGGGAAGTTGAATAGGACGACTTGTGAGGGTTGAAATCGTTTGGGATAATAGCAAAATTTGAGTGGCAATTGGCATTTCGAGTAAGTATGTTATGATTTTGGGAAGGGAGATCAACATTGAAGTTGCTTGTGGGAATTCCGAATGCTTGCTAGAATTGTGATTTGAGGAAAGGCCTATAGCGAAAGAGGGTATCGTTGAGATTGATCATGAGTTTGATTGATTGGGTTTAGAGGTAGGAAGGGTGCTGAGTAACAAGTATGGGAACTAGTCTAGTTAAGGGACACTAATGGTCGTGGGAATTTGAGAATTCCATAAATTGTGATGTCTTGGGTGAATTCGAATAAGAACGAGATAGAGTTCTCTTGGAAAGAGGGTTAGTGGTTAAGGTCATTAAAAGGTAAGATGTCATTGTGAGGATTGTAGTCTAATGTGAATTGAGGGTGTGCAACAATAAGGGAACTGGAATGGGACGACTTGTGCGATCATGAATGTTTGGGCAATAGCGGAATTTGGGATGATTAACTAGTATTGTGAGTAAGTAGAAATGTTATAGCCTTTGAGAGGTAAGGAGATACAAATTGATCCAGGTATATTATGAGGAGTTGCTTGGGTAACGTTTATATGTTAATGACTTGGGAATGGGTGCAACCGAGGAGGAATTAGATGATTCATGGATACGGGTTTAGCACTAGTTGGCTCTCTCATTTAGGGTTTGACGAGTGCAGACAGTTGAGTATTGCTAGGACTTTTCGACATAGCTGAGTAATGTGCTTGTGTTGATTGGGATATATAAGTAGTTAAGGAATTAATGAACCTTTGTTGCTGAATATTGAGGATATAGGAGGCAAGAATGCTCTTGTGTAAGGTTGACGATATGAGTTGGGTCTTTAGAGGTGGATTAGCGATGTGTGTACTTATTAGTATGGGAATCTGAATAAGTATCGGAGCGATTCGGGATCTAGTAGAGATAATGTTCGGATGGATTCTTAAGGGCATAAGATGGGTGAACAAATTTAGTGAGGCACTTAGAGTAATCATGCACTTGATAGAGGTTTTGATGAGAGTTGGAATTTTGGGCTTGACCTATAGTTTTGGAGGGTTATGAGTTTAAACATACGTGCTTTGACTGATTAGCTGGGAATCGAGATTATGAGCTTGAGATCTTAAGTAAATTGATTCTTAGAAGACTCGTAGACCTGAGAATTGGGGTATATAATTGATGAAATTGGATTAGACTCTAACTTGTGGCCTTTTATGGAAAAATTGAAAGAGAATACCTATGAGTTTTGGTTATAAGGAAAGTTAGATGCAGTTGTATTTGGGGTGTGGAACATGATTTAAGTTATAGCGTGCCTAGTTGGTCTTGACCAAGACTTCGTGAGCTTTATGGTGAGCGTGCTTTGGATGTCTTCTGTCCATGAGTTGTGCGTTTCAATTGTCTAACTCAATGCTCTTCATGATGCTTGATTGTGCCCTCTCAGATTGCTGGTGATGTGCAAAATATGATAAACGTGTTCTATTCTAGTTGGTAGTAAAGTGCAGATTTCTATGACTTTATCATCTTTTGATGATGTGAGTTGTAGATGTGTTGCCCTTTTCATAAAATGACATCCTTATTATGATGACTTCTTCTATGATAGGTGATGATTAGTTATGTAATATGTTGATGTATGGCACTTGAAATTGGTTGGCCTCTTGAGCTTAGAATGATAAGATGATATGTTATGATTGATGATGGGCCCTATTGATATGTCGTGGTGTCATGTTAGTTATTATTTAGTATGTTGCTATTCTTGATATGATTATAGACATGATAAAACTTGATTGTAAAGACTCGAAATTTTAAGATATTATTTTATAAATTAAGAATTAATTTTGATTTAATATTGGTTTAACTGGGATTTGAATTCTAAGGATTCGGAAAATTTTGCATAATTCTTTCGTTGAGCAAACGAATTGTTTGAATTCTTTTGACCAAATTCCGGCATCAATTTGTTATTTAAATTCAAAGATGAATTCATTTCGCTCTATTATTTTAAGGCTTAGAAATATTTTCGGGTTTCATTATCTAATTCGGATTCGAAGGTTTATTGTAAAATGATTTTAATTGCGTTGAGTAAGGTCGGAAAGCGGGTTTCGAAATTTATTTACGGGTATTAAATTTGACTTTCTTTTACACATTTTCACACTCAACCTCACACCCCCTCCTACCCCTTTGTCTACTGTCAAACCCAACCCTATTCCCCTCCTATATCCCATCAAATGTATCACAGTATCAGCCCCTTCCTTTCTTTTTCATTCAATCACCTAACCGCCCCAATTCTAGCAGCAGCAAACCAGGAAACTCCCTCCTCTTCCCATTATTTCGGCAACCACCACCCATCTTCACCACCTCTTTGCCGCCGACACCACCAAGCCACCCGAGCATTTTCGGGTACCTCCCTAGCGCCCCTGAGCTCCACCGAGAACAGCTCCCCTCCCAGCTCTGTTCCGAGCTCAAGATTAGGCACCCACAACCGGTTTCCCCTCCTCCATCCATCGAAGCAAGCACATCCGAGCCCCGACGCCTCTTTCGACGTCGATTTGACTAAGCGAAACTGAGCAGTCCAAAGGCCTTCCCGAAGTCACCAAGCCGTCCGACCCTCCTCCCTCACTTGTTTTGGTTCGAGCACCTCGGTCAAAGAAGTTTATTCGAGTCTCCGGCGAGCTCGAAGGACCTCCGGTGAGTCGTCACATTCGATTCCGCTCGGTGAGCACCCTAGCCCCCCTTTGAGTCTCATTTTCGATCTTCTTTTATCTTGTGTTTGCCGGAGTGAGTGAGAGGAGGGCCGGAGGGGATACTTGTAGAGGAGAGAGGGACTGTGGGCACTAGAGGGCAGGGGAGTGAGCGTGAGTGCGGGCACGAGCGCGAGAGAGAGCAATTAGGAGCAGGGGATCGGGAGGACTGGGGAGGAAGAAGAAGATGGCCTGTGGGCCCCACTCCCTGCCCAGTCAGCCCAGCGGGCCCCACCTTTTTTTTATTTAATTTTGATGTTGAACCGGTTTGGGTTGGGAGAAAATGGGCTGGTTCGGTTTTGGAATTTTGGGTCCGGTTTGGGATTATGTTGGTCGAGTTTGAGGGCTTGTTTTATCCCTTTATTTATTTATTTATTATTTAATTACTTATTTAATTAATTATTATTATTTGATTGCTGATTATTTATTTATTTACTTTATAATTATTTATTTAATTATTTATTATAAGTTGTTTTAAAAGTGGAATTATTGGCATATATTATATTATGATATGATGTTTTAACTTGTGTTTTTAAAGAGGTTAAAGTGGTTTATTAATGTTATCTTATTTGTGTGGTTTATTAAAAGGGGATGATTTGGTGTTTTAGCTAGTTAAATATTGGTTGAGAAATTGTTTAAAGAAGGTTTAAGGTTTCCCAAAATGTTTTAAAGTAGGTTGAAATCATAGTTAATATTTTCGGTAGTGATCCTTGACTTGTATTTTGAGAAATGTCTTCTCAAATGGATTATTGTTTTAAAACTGTCATGCCGTAATTATTTAATGATATAGGTTGTTTAAGATATTTCTTAAGTTTTGGAATTTAATTAGATAATGATTTTTGAGAAAGGAATATGTCAAGACTATTTTAATGATAATATAATTCTGGAAAATTGGTTTAAGGATTCAAATGTTTAATATCGGGATTTTGGCTAAGTATGATTTTAAAAGAATTGTTTGACTATTAAATTGACTTCTTGGAAATTTAAGGGCTTTTGAGAAACCTTGAGTTGATTTACTTGAGTTGACCTGATGATTTGATATTTTGAATTTCGAGTTGATTTATGGAAATGAGAAGGGAATTGTGATGATATAAGATGTTGAGTTAAGTTAAGATGGAGATGATGATGATGATGTTGATATGAATAAGATGTGATGATGAGAATATGTCCAAGTTGTGGAAACCAGATGAGAAATTGAATTAAGACATTAATGTTGATGATGAGATGGTTAACTTATATATGTTTTATGTGGATCTTATGTGTGTTATTTGATATGCGTTGTGTAAGTTAGACTTAGACTTATTATGTTATATATTGAATTACTAGGTGATCACTGATTTGTCTGGACTTGCTATTACTTTTGTTGGTTGCTTGGATTCCGCGCTTCTCCGAGTAAGTTCCTTGAACTTACACATGATGGGCGCTTTATGCATTGGGTGTTATATAGTAGGCTAGTGTTCATGCACCATACGACTTAGAATCAAGCTTAGGATCTAAAACGGAAACCATATGACTTGCTATATGTCTTTGCTAGAAAACGGTCGTATTCGTAAGGTGTTTATCGGTTGAGACCTTTTTCTTTGTTCTTGTCATCCTAGTTGGCACTTATATGGAGAGTTGCTTGCACTCGATGATGCGGTAGGCTTTTGGTATAGAAAGTTGCTTTCACTCGATGATGCGGTAGGCTTTCTAATAAGTGCATTAGGACTCTTAGAGCCTTAGGCCTTATATAAGTGTCATTGCTTGCCTTCCTTTCATAGTTAGTAGGCTCATTGTGTGGGGTTGGCCTGCACCGTAGGGTGAGGTAGCTCCTTTGATGGTGAGTTGCTATAGGATTTCTTAGGAGCCTAGAGGGACATGCTTTTTGGCATTTCTTGTAATTGGCGCGCTTCTTTATTTATTTCTGCATTCACTTATCCGCATGCTTATCTGTTTCAATTCCGTTTTGCATTACGCATTTCATCTTAGGAATAGGATGCTTATTATATGCCTCTCAGAGTGTTTACACACGCGCAGGAGTGACCCGATGATTGACCCAGATCCCCTTCTTTTTTTAGATTCAGGTAACCGTTAGCCGCTATCTTTGCTCATATGGATGCTTGGCGGGTTCAGACTTTTGGCGTTAGATCGAGAGCTTGAGAGGCCACTAAACTTTCTTTCTTTTAAAATATTTTGCGTCGTTTTGACCCGGCTCAGTCGTGGCGCTCTTTTGGATTGTATTTTGATTTAAACCTTACTTCTTTTTATTGCGAAAACTTGTGACTCGTACTCGGGTTGTAAGATCTAGTTGGAAGGTAACCTTGCCTTCTTAAACGTAACCCGGATAATTAGGTTTTCTTGCCTAGGCCCAAGGGAGGGCAAATAGGGGAAAGAAGATCCTTATTTTTCGGGCCGTTACAGAAGTGGTATCAAAGCCTAGGTTGCTCAATCCGAGTACACATGAGTTGCAAAATAATTTTAAAACCGCCCACTGATTTCTTATTTTAAAGAAGTTTCAAAATCATTTCAAAAGGGGCAAAGAGAATTTCAAAAATAAAATCGGTAGGATCTTTTAGTTGAGAGATAGGATCGCCGGGGTAGAACGAGGCGATAGCTCATCCCTTATGGATGTAGACTTGGGGAATGGGTAGGCGAAACATAGCTTATACTTTAGAGATAGGCCTAGAAGACTCCAAGGAGTTTGCACCGTGGTGGTTGGAGTAGCGGGGTTAGGATGTAGAGATCGAGAGGTAATTGCCCCCTCCGGTCAGTTGCCCCTCGAAGGGCAACTTTTAGGTAGCTTTGGTGAACTTGTATGATCTAAGCCTGAGGGCGATCCCCCTTGAAGGGGATCAGATTAAACCGCGATGATCGCTTCTGTGATATGTGATTAAGGCTCGCCCTTCTCTTGTCCAGTAGTTATGGTTGACACACGTCACAGAGCAGTTGGGCGTGGGGGCCCAGTACGTCGGGGCAGGGGACGACCCCCTCGCCGGGTAGTCGCTGACGAGGCTACTAATGGAGTTCGGACACACGAGGCAGAGCATGTTGAGATACCAATACCGGCACCGCAGATGCCTACGGATAGAGTAGGCCTTGAGGAGATGATTACCGCTATGATTCGAGGAGTTCTTCAGGAGGCGCAGGACGTTAGACTCCAAAGGGTCCACAGAGAGTTGTTGCACCAGAGGATCAGGTTCAGCAGCCGATGCCCACAGATCAGGCCGGATTCGAGCAGATGGTGCGCGAGTTGCTTCAGAGGACCCGACAGATGACGCCAGAGACCCCTACTCAGCAACCGATGCCTATAGACAGGGCCGGATTCGAGCAGGCAATACTAGAGATGATTCAGAGGCAGAGGGGACAGCGACAGGCACTACAGCCAGTGGCAGATGCGACCGTAGTTGGGATTCGAGCAGAGAGGCTCATTGATTGGGTGAAGAGGTTTTCACAGAGCAACCCACCTCTATTCACTGGAGATCTGACGGCAGACATCGAGCTATGGTTTAGAGTCATCGATGGACTCTTTGAGCTGATCGAGGCACCACCAGGGGAGCGCCAGAGATTGGCGGTCGGCCAGCTACGAGACGATGCTTTCGATAGATGGTCCGTATATAAGGCGGAACGAGCAGATTGGACGTATGATGAGTTCAGATCCTTGATGCTTCGCGAGTACAGCCCTCCCGGACTACAGACTGCTAGAGAGGTCGCCTTCTACAGGGGGAGTTATGATGAGACGCTATCAGTTGCTGAGGTTGTTCGCCAGTTCAAGAAGGAGCTGGTATATTGCGGGCATTTATGCCAGACGGACGCGAGTCGTATTCGACTGCTATCTATGAGGCTCTCCCCAGCCGTGCTTCTACATGCTTCCAGCTTGGGCGACGTCCCTTTTGATAGATTCTTAGAGGTTATCTTGCGTTACGATACACAACGTCTTCTGTCAGCTGCGACCTTCCAGTATTCTCACCCTCCTAGAGGTGAAAAGAGGCCGAGAGCTATAGAGTCTAGCCGGGATATGGCTGAGAGAGGAGACCATTTCAGAGGAGTGTTCAGGAGAGATACACGTCGGGCATCAGCAGTACCCCTCCAAGAGATACGAGTTCAGAGCATTACATGCCAGGGATGTTATGAGGATGGACACCCCACAGAGAGATGCCCGAGGAGACAGATGGTGTGTTACACTTGTGGAGTTAGAGGACACCGAGCAGCTTATTGTCCCCAGGATGGAGGGTTTATAGATGCACCAGCACCTCAACTTCAGGAACCGCCTAGACCAGCCCAGCTGACATACCCCCAGGGACAGGGGAGAGGGGCACCGGCCAGCAGAGGCCGAGGAGATGGAGGAGCTAGAGGCGGCCGAGGAGGCCGAGGATCTACTGTAGGGCTTGCGCATTTATCAGTTGAGCCATTTAGGTTAGCTTGTGGGGGAGGACAGACATCAGGAGGTATAGAGCTTGGCTTGCCCCCACCGCCCCGCGTCTACCACATGGGAGCTTCAAGATGCTCCGACCCTTCTACATCAGGTATTATGACATGAGGTGTTTATCTCGATGCTTACGTGCGCGTACATGGTTGATGATGATGTGTTCCATGCCTTATTATTGATGTTTGATATGCTTGGCATGACATGTGTGATGACTTGCTAATAGGACGCCAATACGATGTTATCCTTGATATGCTTTTGATGAGTTATATGGCTTATGATTCATGATATGACTTGAGATTGATAGAATTGAAACTGATTTCTGAAAGATGAACCTAGGAAGAGAATATGGGATTAGCCCTTAGAGGTGGATGACTCCACCTCTTGAGTTTTGAAATTGTTTGATTAACGTCGGATTTGAAGGATTTTGAACGGTGTTGAAAAGAACTAACTTGGATTTTGAAAGACCAAACGCGATCGAGAATTTCAACGATTTTGAGGCAAATCTTTTCTAATTGCGGAACCCTTTTGAAACTTTCAAGTCCCAGGTAATCTATGATACTTCACGAAGTGGATACAAGGATCTCATGGGGGCGCTTGTAGGGTGCTTGCTAAGACCTAGTGATGATATTGTAGAACTTTTAGAGTTGTGGTACTTCCGAAAAGTCAAAGCGAGGATGTGATAGGGGCGCTTATTGCATACTTGTCAAGACCAATTGGAGATATCACGACCTTGACTAGGATGTTGTGAGAATCCCGGAAGACGCAACCGAGATGATCGCAAGATCCTTGAGCATGGTCCTTGGACTCGCATTTTAAAACTTCCTCCTCTTATTTATAAGTAATTTTATTCTCGGAGACGAGACTTGTTTTTAGAGGTGGATGATGTAAAGACTCGGAATTTTAAGATATTATTTTATAAATTAAGAATTAATTTTGATTTAATATTGGTTTAACTGGGATTTGAATTCTAAAGATTCGGAAAATTTTGCATAATTCTTTCCTTGAGCAAACGAATTGTTTGAATTCTTTTGACCAAATTCCGGCATCAATTTGTTATTTAAATTCAAAGATGAATTCATTTCGCTCTATTATTTTAAGGCTTATAAATATTTTCGGGTTTCATTATCTAATTCGGATTCGAAAGTTTATTGTAAAATGATTTTAATTGCGTTGAGTAAGGTCGGAAAGCGGGTTTCGAAATTTATTTACGGGTATTAAATTTGACTTTCTTTTACACATTTTCACACTCAACCTCACACCCCCTCCTACCCCTTTGTCTACTGTCAAACCCAACCCTATTCCCCTCCTATATCCCATCAAATGTATCACAGTATCAGCCCCTTCCTTTCTTTTTCATTCAATCACCTAACCGCCCCAATTCTAGCAGCAGCAACCCAGGAAACTCCCTCCTCTTCCCATTATTTCGGCAACCACCACCCATCTTCACCACCTCTTTGTCGCCGACACCACCAAGCCACCCGAGCATTTCCGGGCACCTCCCTAGCGCCCCTGAGCTCCACCGAGAACAGCTCCCCTCCCAGCTCTGTTCCGAGCTCAAGATTAGGCACCCACAGCCCGTTTCCCCTCCTCCATCCATCGAAGCAAGCACATCCGAGCCCCAACGCCTCTTCCGACGTCGATTTGACAAAGCGAAACCGAGCAGTCCAAGGGCCTTCCCGAAGTCACCAAGCCTTCTGAGCCTCCTCCCTCCCTTGTTTTGGTTCGAGCACCTCGGTCAAAGAAGTTTATTCGAGTCTCCGGCGAGCTCGAAGGACCTCCGGTGAGCCGTCACATTTGATTCCGCTCGGTGAGCACCCTAGCCCCCCTTTGAGTCTCGTTTTCGATCTTTTTTTATCTTGTGTTGGCCGGAGTGAGTGAGAGGAGGGCCGGAGGGGATACTTGTAGAGGAGAGAGGGACTGTGGGCACTAGAGGGTAGTGGAGTGAGAGTGAGTGCGGGCACGAGCGCGAGAGAGAGCAATTAGGAGCAGGGGATCGGGAGGACTGGGGAGGAAGAAGTTGATGGCCTGTGGGCCCCACTCCCTGCCCAATTAGCCCCGTGGACCCAACCTTTTTTTTTTAATTTTGATGATGAACCGGTTTGGGTTGGGAGAAAATGGGCTGGATCGGTTTTGGAATTTTGGGACCGGTTTGGGATTATGTTGGTCCGGTTTGAGGGCTTGTTTTATCCCTTTATTTATTTATTATTTAATTACTTATTTAATTAATTATTATTATTTGATTGTTGATTATTTATTTATTTACTTTATAATTATTTATTTAATTATTTATTATAAGTTGTTTTAAAAGTGGAATTATTGGCATATATTATATTATGATATGATGTTTTAACTTGTGTTTTTAAAGAGGTTAAAGTGGTTTATTAATGTTATCTTATTTGTGTGGTTTATTAAAAGGGGATGATTTGGTGTTTTAGCTAGTTAAATATTGGTTGAGAAATTGTTTAAAGAAGGTTTAAGGTTTCCCAAAATGTTTTAAAGTAGGTTGAAATCATAGTTAATATTTTCGGTAGTGATCCTTGACTTGTATTTTGAGAAATGTCTTCTCAAATGGATTATTGTTTTAAAACCGTCATGCCGTAATTATTTAATGATATAGGTTGTTTAAGATATTTCTTAAGTTTTGGAATTTAATTAGATAATGATTTTTGAGAAAGGAATATGTCAGGACTATTTTAATGATAATATAATTCTGGAAAATTGGTTTAAGGATTCAAATGTTTAATATCGGAATTTTGGCTAAGTATGATTTTAAAAGAATTGTTTGACTATTAAATTGACTTATTGGAAATTTAAGGGCTTTTGAGAAACCTTGAGTTGATTTACTTGAGTTGACCTGATGATTTGATATGTTGAATTTCGAGTTGATTTATGGAAATGAGAAGGGAATTGTGATGATATAAGATGTTGAGTTAAGTTAAGATGGAGATGATGATGATGATGATGATGTTGATATGAATAAGATGTGATGATGAGAATATGTCCAAGTTGTGGAAACCAGATGAGAAATTGAATTAAGACATTAATGTTGATGATGAGATTGTTAACTTATATATGTTTTATGTGGATCTTATGTGTGTTATTTGATATGCGTTGTGTAAGTTAGACTTAGACTTATTATGTTATATATTGAATTACTAGGTGATCACTGATTTGTCTGGACTTGCTATTACTTTTGTTGGTTGCTTGGATTCCGCGCTTCTCCGAGTAAGTTCCTTGAACTTACTCATGATGGGCGCTTTATGCACTGGGTGTTATATAATAGGCTAGTGTTCATGCATCATACGACTTAGAATCAAGCTTAGGATCTAAAACGGAAACCATATGACTTGCTATATGTCTTTGCTAGAAAATGGCCGTATTCGTAAGGTGTTTATTGGTTGAGACCTTTTTCTTTGTTCTTGTCATCCTAGTTGGCGCTTATATGGAGATTTGCTTGCACTCGATGATGCGGTAGGCTTTTGGTATAGAAACTTGCTTGCACTCGATGATGCGGTAGGCTTTCTAATAAGTGCATTAGGACTCTTAGAGCCTTAGGCCTTATATAAGTGTCATTGCTTGCCTTCCTTTCATAGTTAGTAGGCTCATTGTGTGGGGTTGGCCTGCACCGTAGGGTGAGGTAGCTCCTTTGATGGTGAGTTGCTATAGGATTTCTTAGGAGCCTAGAGGGACATGCTTTTTGGCATTTCTTGTAATTGGCGCTTCTTTATTTATTTCTGCATTCACTTATCCGCATGCTTATTTGTTTAAATTCCGTTTTGCATTACGCATTTCATCTTAGGAATAGGATGCTTATTATATGCCTCTCAGAGTGTTTACACACGCGCATGAGTGACCCGATGATTGACCCAGATCCCCTTCTTTTTTTTAGATTCAGGTAACCGTTAGCCGCTATCTTTTCTCATATGGATGCTTGGCGGGTTCAGACTTTTGGCGTTAGATCGAGAGCTTGAGAGACCACTAAACTTTCTTTCTTTTAAAATATTTTGCGTCGTTTTGACCCGGCTCAGTCGTGGCGCTCTTTTGGATTGTATTTTGATTTAAACCTTACTTCTTTTTATTGCAAAAACTTGTGACTCGTACTCGGGTTGTAAGATCTAGTTGGAAGGTAACCTTGCCTTCTTAAACGTAACCCGGATAATTAGGTTTTCTTGCCTAGGCCCAAGGGAGGGCAAATAGGGGAAAGAAGATCCTTATTTTCCGGGCCGTTACATTGATGGACCGAATTTGGTTATGTTCATATATGATATCCTAAGTTGCTTAAACGTTGATTATGATAATATCTCGAGATTGATTGATCGAAACTGATTCTGGGAAATGAACCTAGGAAGTGGAATTGGGATTCGCCCTTAGAAGTGGTTGAACTACTGCTTAAGTTTTCAAAAAAAAAAATTTGGTTGACTGGCATAGGAAGAATTGACATGGGTTTTGAAAGGCTTCTTCGATTTTAAAAAGGATTTTAGTCTCGGGGACGAGACTTGTTTTTAGAGGTGGATGATGTAAAGACCGAGATTTTTAAATATTATTTTTATAATTATAGATTCTTATTTCAATTTAAAATTTATATAATTCCTAAGCCTCCGAAAATTTTGAAGGTTTCCGTCCTCAAGTGAGCGATTTCGTTTTAATTCTTTCGAACCAATTTCGGCATGAACTTGTTGTGCGATTTGAAACGAACTTATTCCGCCTTATTATTTTATGAGGCTTGAAAATATTTTTGGGTTTCGTTATTTAATTCGGACTTGAATATTTATTTTGAAATTTTTTTTATCGAGTCGGATTAAGATCGAAAAGCGGATTTCGAGGTTTATTTTCGGGTAATTAAAATTTAACTTTTACACCCCCTATCAAGCCACCCTACCACCTAACTCTACAATACCTCACCTCCTAGCTGAAAACCAGCCCCTCCTCTACCATAAACCCATCCCTCCATCTCTTTTCATTCTTCACACCTCCTGCATTCTCCATTTCAACACTCCACCCTCCACCATCACTCCTTCAAATCTCAGCCCCGCCATCACCTCCACACTCCCCTCCTTCCTTGCCCTGTTTAGCCGAGAATCACCACCACCAACAGTCGCCTTCCTCGTCGTCGTCGCTCGTCGCCACTAAGCGCCACCTACCATCAAACCACCACCATTGTCGTTCCACCAAGCACTACCGGTCTCCACGTCTACCTCCCTCCTCGAGCAGCAGCTGAATCCGAGCACCCTAGAGCACCCAGAAGCCTCCTCCTTCGTCTTCGGAGCCCAGGAGCCACCCTCGGAGCCCGTTGGAGCCGCTCAAGCACCACCCTCCCTTGCTTTCCTCTCTAAGGTTGGTTTTCCTTTATTTCCACTCCCATCAACTCAAAATCATGTAAAAATGAACCTTTATAACCTTTTCCATCCAATCTAGGCCCCTCAGAGCTCCCTCCACCACCAACGCAGCCGTATCGAACGAATCGAGCATTTTCCGGCGAAGTCGAGGACCTCTTCGGTGAGCCCCTTCTCCTCCTCTTGGTTCTTCCTTTTCGGGGTCCCTTCTTGTTTCTAGGTTGAGGGTGTGAGGGAGGGGGGGAGTAAACGTGGTCGGAAAGGGGTCAGTTAGTCCGGCGAGCCCCCTTCCCTTTCTTCTTTCCCTTCCGTCGAACAGGGGCACTGGCCAGGGGTTAGGGGCGGGTTCCACTTCTTTTTTTTATTATTATTGGGTCCGGTTCGACATCCTCTTTTAAAAATAAAAAATCGGTTCGGTCCATCAGAGATGGGGTGGGCTCGGGCCTAGCCCGGGTTTCGGATCCGGGTTGGGCTCTCCATCTTTCTTTTGTTTGGGCCTTTTTTTATGGTATTTGGGAGAGAATTGGGTTTTATTTATTTGCTTACTATTACTATGATTTAAATGTTATAAATTATTTGTTTAGTCATTATTAAAAATTATTCTGAATTATTTGTTGTAATAATTATTTATATAATTGTTTATTTATTAAGTGAGTTAAAATGGATTTATTTGGGTGTTTATTTAATTGATGATACATGGTTCTAAAGTTGTTAATGCTATTTACATAATCCATTGACTTGTTAGCTTTTATTTCTTATTGAGTATTTAATTATACTTTCTGAATTATTTATTTATTTATTTACTTATTTGATTAGATTGTTTGAATACTATTTATGTGGACAAGTTATTTTGGCATTTAAATGATTAGTTGAATTATTTAAGTAGTTTAATATATCCTTAAATGCCAGAACTATCTTAATGACTTGATTCGACTGGTTAAAATGGATTTGAATGTTTGATAAAGGCTTTTGGGACAACTAATATTTTAACGGAAAGTATTTTGACGGTTTGACCTAACTTAGGCCCGACTGACTTGATTGGACCTTAGACCTATTAACTGGACTGTTTGGGCTTTTGGACTCTGAATTGGACCTTAAATGTATGACGTGTACTGTGAACATGACTTGAACTGAGAGATTGACTGGTATTGGAAACTCGGGATGTTGACATGATGAAAACTGACATGAGATGATGAGACGAGATGAGAAATTGAAATGAGATTATAATGTTGATGATGATGAGATGGTTAACCTATATTATTTATATGTATCTTATGTGTTATATGTGTAACTTGTGTGTTATATATGCTTTGTGTAAGTTAGAACTTAGACTCGTTTATGTTATTTATTGACTTACTAGGTGATATCTGATCTGTTGGACTTACTTACTCTTGCTGCTATACTGCTTGGATCCTGAGCTTCTTCAGGTAAGTCCTCCGGGGCTTACTCAAGTTAGAACCTCATGCCTGATGTATCATATAGTGTGTAGGTGTTGCATCCTGCATATTCATGTAGTATCATGCTTAGGTTGCACAAATTAATCGAGCATCCGTATTCTCTTTGCGTAAGGTAGAACGACCGTTAAATTGTGAGTCTTAGAGTCATTTGCTAGGGTCATAGGACGGTCCAGTCCCATCGGGCTTTGTCCTCATCGAGTCAGACTGTTAAATTGACGAGCATGACTATTGATGCGATTGATGATGTTATGGTATTGAACGCGGCCGGTTCCCGCACTAACGAGCATGGGTGCGGGAGTAGAAAACGCGGCTGGTTCCTGCACTAACAAGCATGGGTGCGGGAGTAGGAGTGGGACATGCCACTTGGCATTCTGTGCGGGATCCCATTTAATCGCTTTCTGCATATATAAACTGTTAGCATGCTTGTGTGTTTAATATTTTCGCACTGCATTAGAGCATCCTTTATTTAGGTATAGGCACATTATATGTCCTCAACGAGGTCTTCAGGGCCCGCATGAGTGGCTCGACCTTGACTCATGGTATAGTTTCAGGTATTTGATCCTTGCTTGTTCCGTGATTCCATGACGAGGGTTTCATCTGGGGCGTTCAACTGACCGAGATATTGACTTACCACAAGACTTGACGCTTTAGAGGTTTTATACTTGTTTATATTGGTTTGACCCGGCGCCGCCGAGGGCAAGTTGTATTGTCAATTTCCTTCCTTTATGTTTTGAATCATAAATGGTTTTGAGCGACTTAGTTAAGTAGGACAGGTTATGGTCCCCAGTGGACCTCTCGCGAATTTAGGGTATGAAATCCCTTCTTTTAGCACTCACACTTTGTTTTGAAACTCAACTCGTAGTCGAATTGCAAGATCCGAACGAAGGTATCCGGCCCTTCGAAACGTAACCCGAATATTTATATTTGGGCCGTTACAAAATCTTTCATAATCTCAATTATAAGAACTACTCAGCAACAAGCACTACAATCAAGTTTAAAAGCACACAATATAATAATTTGTAAAGCATCTTTCATATAGTCTTACTAACCGAATTCGTAACTTATATAAACACAACAACAACTTATGAGTATGACAAGTTCTCCCGATGTCTTTTATATCTAGGCAAAGTCACCTAAAGCAAGTTCATAAGACGTCCTTCATAAAA
The DNA here is from genome assembly GCA_963922045.1 of Persicaria maculosa. NCBI lineage: Eukaryota > Viridiplantae > Streptophyta > Magnoliopsida > Caryophyllales > Polygonaceae > Persicaria > Persicaria maculosa. Next base: position 25,331,566 of record OY998265.1, on the reverse strand, counting down.
TTTTAACTTACTAATTAAACTCACTTGACCAATCGTATAGGCTTTTAAGTAAATAGAAATTTGTTTAAATAAGCATATCAATTTAGTTATCTTGTATGAATTCTCATTAAATACTTATAAGTCAGATGATCACACAATACCATGTATATTTAGAGAGTAAATAAGGATAAGCCCAATAGTAAAACCACTTCAAGCAAAGTCAACCCATAAGACATTCAATCACTTACAAGTATAACAAGTTCTCGTAACTTACTCTATATAATTTCAACTCATCATCAAGTAGAATCAAATATGATAAGTATGTATTAGGTCACTTTCTATAAGAATAAACTCTATCAACATTCATATTATCTCATTACTCAAATAAAGGATTCAAGTAAAACAACAATGATTTAATCCCAACACTAGTTCGAACCAACCTCAAGACAAGTTAGTAAATCATATATTAAGGTATTTCTCATATGTTAGTCGGTTATGCAAATTCATTATTTTCACAAGCAATTAACCACAACACACTTATTAGGTATTTATGTATACTTGAAACAAGTGGATTACCAATTTAGTTCAAGCCATCATTAAATTAAATTAGTTTGATTAATTCAAATATCGCATACCATATTAAAGTCATCTTACACCAAGTGTTTTAGTCTAACTTGATCGCCCATTGAAGTTTAATCCTCATAATTGACAATCAAACTGAGTTCGAGTTTGAAACAAGGCAAACACCAATTAACTCAAACCAAACTAATCAATTAGACAATTACTCCAGCAATACTCACAACACCATCACAACAATTCAATTAATAAACTCGACTTATTTCAATCTAATTTTGATATTTGTTCAAAGTTAAATAAACCGAGTCAAAACCAAGCCAAATCGAAGTCAATCGTGAACAAGTCAAAGCCTGGAGAAGAGATTATACCCATGGAATCCCGTAATTCGATCCGATACGGAGGGAGCCAGGAGAGAAAGTTGGTGAAGGGGTTAGCTTGGTGATGGCTTTGTCATGGGGAGGAGGAGCCCGTCAAAGAGAGAGCGGTTACGGCTCGAGTTGGATGGCCTCGGAGCTCCGGGTTCTCTGGCTGTCCAGCTAAATATCGAGACGAGAGAGATCGAAGAAGATAGGAAGGGGAAGCAGAGAGCGGGGGCCATGGGAGCTCTGGTTTCCTCCGATCTGTGTTGGTGGCCGGGAACAAGTGGCGGCGGCGGCGGCTCTTCTCCGACCCGAACGAACAGCTCAGCACTTCTGTCCCTCGTTCACAATGGCCTCGACGAGAGAGGCGGGATCGAATAGTGAGTTCGATAGCGAGGAGATCTGACAGGGGAATGAGATGGTTGATCGAGAGAGAGGCGGAGGAGATTTGAGGGAGGTTGCGAGCTCGACGGTGTCCTCCGATGGCTGTTGCTGTTGCTAGCGTTGGGTTGGGCAGGAGGGATGGGAGCGAGAGGGGCGGTGAGGCATGACGATGAGCGAGAGAGAGCAAGGGACAGACAGAACTTTGAAGCTCTATTCCAGGTCTCCAATGGCGGCTGCGTGAAAGAGCGAGAAGGTCGATCAAGAGAGGTGCGGACGAGGTGTGAGGAGATTTGGAAGAGAAAGAACCGAAGTAGACCAGGGAAAGAGGCAGTGAAAGAGGCGGCTCAGATCTGATGAAATGAAGGAGGAAGCAGCGGCTCTACAGTGCAAGTGGCTGAAGAGGGATACATATACTACATCAATTAGGGTTAAATGGAGCTACGAGAAATCACAAAATAAACCCGCTTTTTCTAGGTTTTGAAAATATTAACACAAAATTAATAAAATTCAACTCAATCAATTTTATTCAATTTAAATATGTCATAAAATTTATCATACTCGCCTTGACAGGTTCAAAACAATATTTATTTCTTTAAAATCGGATATACGCCGGAATTTGATTTGAATAAAATAAAAATCATTTTGATCGAGGACGGAGATTTAAAAAATTTTTGAAATCTCATAAATTTAATACTTAATTTTAATCATAAGTCATAAAATAATATTTTAAAATTTTGGGTCTTTACAATGTGTTTGGATTCTAATTAGACCTGTCAAAACACGACCCGACCCGAAAAACCCGACCCGTACGCCCGGTAATTTTACGGGTTTGAACCCGGTGTTTTAGACCCGGAACCCGAAATCGACCCGAACCCGAATTACCCGGGACTTTTAGGGTCAAAACCCGGTGATCCGTTGGGTCAAAATCGACCCGGTGACCCGTTGGGTCAAAATCGACCCGGTGAGTCAACACTATGTATACGTCACACATGCACCAGATTGACTCTACACAGATTCGTCATACAATTGTATTCATTAATGTCACACATAAGTTAAATAACTTATAGATTTTATAATTATAGTATGTTTATAACACTTATTTGTATAAATATGATTTTTTATACTTAAAATATTAATATATTATTATTATAATAATATTTATAAATTTAATTATAATATTATTATTTTGTTTAATTTGATATATTTATATTACAATTTAATTTTGATATTATTTTAATATTTTAAAAAATTCTTCAAAAAGTTCGAGTTTTTTGACCCGGTGGGTAGACCCAAACCCGGGACAAACCCGGTTGGGCTCGACCCGGAATGACCGGTAACCTGATTGATCCGAAACCCGATTTAACCGAACCCCACCCGAATGACCCGATTGACAGGTTTAATTCTAATGCATTATGTGTAATTATAATGATTTTATTTCGTGGTTAAAATAACATAAATTTTAAATAAAATACACTGTAAATTATGCTAATTAATCAAATGAAATAAAAATTTATTATAAAATCTACTCCGTTAGATTAACTCCAATATTAAATTGATGATTAAATAAAAGAAAGTCACCGATATGATACCTTATTAGAAAATATGGTTCTAATTATAATTATATTAAAATTTATGTGTGAATATCCTGGCCAAAGTGACCAGTTTGAGAAGGAGAGGGAAGAAAATTCCATACAGAAATAACCAATAATCATATTAAACCTAACTGATTTTATCTTCTGCAAAATTTATTCAAATAAGTTACAAAATTTTATCAAAATATACCTAACAAAAATATGATAATATTTTATTAATAATATTATGATATTATTAATAAAAATCAAAACAATAATATTTTTTTTGCTCCGATTAATATGTGTGGTTAATATTTCTATTAAAAATGAATATATATTTGATGATAAGCTTTTATTGTTCAACTGATGATATGTGGATAAATAGATTGGGTCGTTGTATGACATGACTTAAATTTATATATTGAATGAATATTGATAAATTGATTGGACATTCATTTTATAATTCACAAAATACCCTAAAATAAAATATTCTATTAATGATAGGCTTTGTAAACACTTAAGATAATATGATGATTTAATATTAAAATTTAATATTTAATATAACATTTTAATCAAGATAAACTAACACCGACTATATTTCCAAAACAATATTTCAGTTTACCCCAATTTGAACTAATCTATCTTTAACTAAATAACCTATAGCCGGCAAAATCAAATACAACTCCCCACATCCATATGGTTTATTTAACTAATCAATTTGGTATTGATATGTTTGACATAATATGCATGGTTTGACTACTGCAAAATCTATCTTTAAACTAATTTTAATATAACCTATTTGAAATCTTTGCATTTTAATATAAAAAAGTAGAACTGAAGTTTTATTTAATGAATATAAAAAAATGGAAGCAAATCTCAATGACTTAAATTGAAGATCTTTTTAACAGAAAATATATAAAATTGATTGAAACTACACATAGGTAAATAGATTAGACAGTTGTATGACATGGATTTAATTGATTGGACATTCATTAATTGATGTGTCAAAAAAAACATGGCCAGAATGCACCAGAAAATAACACGTAAGTGAACCGAACCAGAGCCCGCCACATAGGATTTCCACGTCTCTGTTTTAGTATTATATATTGATGAGATGATTTTAGCGTGTGGTTACCTAAAGGAAAAAAGGCATGGGAGGGGAGAAATGTGGAGGTGTGGGTGCTGGACCATATGGGGAAATGGACAAAAAAAAAAGGAGATTAGAAGGGGAGGAATGAAGGACAAGTAAGGTGGCTGAATGGTCCCAAAAATATTTCAAATACCCAAAAAAAAATACCCTAAAACCCGCTCTCTCAACCTTATCCGACCCAATTCAAAATGATTTTCAAAAATTTCCAATCGGAATTTAATAATGAAATCCAAACATTATTTTCCAATTCTCGGCATTTGAAAGCGGAATAAAACATACTTTAAAGTTTCAATCAAATAATGTCGGAACTCGCTTCGGAAGATTTAGAATAATTAAATTGCTCGAGGATGGAGATTTTCAAAAATTTTCGAAGCTTTAATAATTAAATCGATCATAAATCAATCAATTTTATTTTATTTTAAAATTTTTTTCGGTCTTTACAAACTCCTTTCGTGTTGCCTGCTCCTAACTCATTATAAACCCTCATTCTTCAATTCACAACCATGGGAGGGACATTAATTCAATAAATTAGGAACTCAGTCTATCTTAATTCCATGAATTAATTATTTAATTTCTATCATCATACTATATGTAAAGTTTAATATAATCGGTTGATCAAGTTTTCCTTGTATTCAAATGACTATATATAATACAAAAATACTTTGTTTCCTAAGAAATCTAAATCTATCCTATACATATAATAATGTATACAAATATATACATATATACATATCTGCATATCTATGTGTGTGTATGTATGTATGTATTCAATCATAATCCGCCCAAAATAACGTTTAAAACAATGAAAACAAAAAAAAATTCAAAACATGTATATTGCTAATTAATGCAACGAATGGAGTTGCAAATAAAATCTCTCTTTTGACATCTCTTTCTATCTTGTTATGTTTCCCTCCTCATGTAGCATTGTTTTTTAGTTTTGTATTGGATTTTGCCTACTATATGCATCTATATGTATGTTTTATGCATAAACCTCAATCCAGAGGTAGTTTATTCAAATTCTACTGATTGATTTGATCTTGAGTAAGTTTTTATTCCATGTCGATATTTGTTCGATTTTGTGCTATTACTCTCTCCCTCTAGTTGGTCGTCTGTCATATACGTATAAAATTAAATGTAAACTAGCAAGATCAAACTTGACAATGTACAAGTTAGCTAGCTAGGTTACGTAAAGTATTCCCCTTGTAGTGCAATGACGATAGAAATTGTTTGAAGAGTGTCACCAAGGATAATACCCCACTATAAGCCATTTCCTCCAAAATGGAAGACAAACCCTAGGAGCACTGATGTTGTAAGCCCACATAGGAAATACGCTCCGAAGTTTGTGTAAGTCACAAGATTTTGCAAACCACAACCTCTAACGATACCTATAAAAAACTAACTCAATTGGTCACCTACTAAGATGATCCAGTGTGTATATATATATATATATATATATATGTGATGGAATTATATACACGTATCGTACATATGAGGGTGTTGACAAAATTGTCGGGGACTAGTGACGAGCAAACAAAAGGGGCCATATTTGCAAAATAGCCTATGACTTGGTTGTCCTTAGTGTAAAAATGTTCAATGGAACTTCTCGTGAACAAATGAATTGAAGTGGACAAGGACATTTCAATAATAATAACAAGGAAGGTTGCATGTATGGCTGCACAAGCTCTTTCATATTTCCTACTTCTAACACATTAGAATCCCTCGTGCTTCTATTCATAACAACGGGAGGAACATTAATTAAATCAATTAGGAACTCAATCCATCTTAATTACATGAATTATTTAATTTGTACCAACATACTATATGTAAGCTTTGATATAATCGCTTGATCATGTTTCTCTTGTATTCAAATTACTATATATAATACACATACTTTTTTCCCAATGACTCCAAATCTATCCTATACATATAATAATGTACATACATACATACATACATACATACATACATACATACATACATACATACATACATGTATACATACATACATATGTATGTATACATGTATGTATGTATGTATGTATGTATGTATGTATGTATGTATGTATGTATGTATGTATGTATGTATGTATGTATGTATGTAATCATAATATACCCTAAAAGGTTTACAACAATGAAAATAAAAAAAATCTTCAAAACATGTATATTGCTAATTAATGTAACAAATGGAGCTGCAAACGAAATTTCTCCCTTGACAACTATTTTTGGCTTGGTATGTTGCCTACCTCATGTAGCATTGTTTTATTTAGTTTTCCATTGATTTTTTGCCTACTATATGCATCTATATGTATGTTTTATGCATAAACCTCAATCCAAAGACAGTTTACTAAAATTTTATTGATTGATTTGATCTTGAGTGAATTCTTGTTCCATGTCGACATTTGTTCGATTTTGCGCTATTACTCTCTCCTTGCCCTTGGTCGCCTGCCACATACATATAAAATTAAATTTAAACTTGCAAGTTCAAATCTTACAATGTCCAACCTATCTAGCTAGGTTAAGTAAAGTATTCACTTTGTTATCCCAATTTGTAAAGCTGAGTGCGATGACGATAGCAATTGTTTGAAGAGCGTCACCAATGATAATACCCCACCATAAGCCATCCAAAATGGAACACAAATCCTAGGAGCACCAATGTTGGAAGCCCACATAGGAAAATATGCTCCGAGGTTTATGTAAGTCACTAGCTTTTGCAAACCACAACCTCTAACAATACCATTAAAAAAACTGACGCACTCTATCACCTGCTAATATGATCGAGTGTATATATATGATGGAATTATATAGATGTATCGTACATGTGAGGATGTAGACAAAGTTATCGAGAACTAGTGAGGCACAAACAAAAAGGGTCATATCTGCAAAATAGACTATCACTTGGTTGTCCTTAGCGTAAAAATGACCAATGGAACTTCTCGTGAGCAAAAGAATTGAAGTGGACAAGGACATTTCAACAATGATAAAAAAAGAAGGTTGCATGTGTGGCTGCAGAGGCACCTTTCATGTTTTCTTCTCCTAACTCATTAGAAACCCTGGTGCTTCAATTCAAAACCATAGGAGGAACATTAATTAAATCAATTGAACTTAATCCATCTTAATTACATGAATTATTTAATTTGTACCAACATACTATATGTAAGCTTCGATATAATCGCTTGATCAAGTTTGTCTTGTATTCATATGATTGTATATAATGCACAAATACTTGTTTCCAAAGGAATCCAAATCTATCCTATACGTATAATTAATAATGTATGTACATATATATACATATACATACATACATATATGTGTATGTATGTATGTATGTATGTATGTATGTATGTATGTATGTATGTATGTATGTATGTATGTATGTATGTATGTATGTAATCATAATCTGCCCCAAATAATGTTTACAACAATGCAAACAAAAAAATCTTCAAAACATATATGTATATTGCTAATTAATGTAACAAATGGAGTTGCAAACAAAATTCTCATTTGACATCTCTTCCTAGCTTGGTATATTTCCCTCCTCATGTAGCATTCCTTTCTTCAGTTTTCCATTGATTTTTGTCTACTATATGTCTATATGTATGCAGATGTATAAACTAAGAGAGACTTGTGTTCGTCTTCTAGATCCGGTGTCATCATCAACAGTTGTAGTTGTGGAGGAGAGAGAGGATGAGAGTAAGAGTGAGATCGAAACAAAGGGTGAGAGGGATCGAAAAATTGAGAACGAGATGGAGCGTGGGAGCAAAGGGTTATAGGGCGCCAAACAAAGAGTGGGCAAGGAGCTTGTTGGCCTTCAAGCCTTCAATAGAGAACAAAGCTGAGAGAGGGAGGACAAAGGAGAATGATGGGGATCCAATCTGGAAACTTAGTCATGACGATAGAACCACATGTCGTACTAGTGAAAAAAAAGAGGGGAGGGATCCAACCTAAAAGAGAATAAGGGGAAGGGAAATAAGGTTTAAAATGGGGTAGTTTGGAGATTAATAACATTTTAAGGACATTTACTTAATCATAAGAGTTATTGACAAGACGCAAAAATGACTATTGACAAGACAATTTCTCTTAAATTACAAAAAAAACCCTTTGATTTCTTCCACTTTCACTTCATCTCTTTACCGATATTTAGTAGATTTCTGTGAGAATTCAACAGATCTATCAATTATAATTCTCGTGTTGACACAAATTAATCAAACCATATAAACAAATCGAAAAAAAAAAAATTGTTTATGAATCATAATTCAAAAGGCTTGATTGAAGAAGAGGAGCACATAATTAAGGGCTTGTTTGAGATGGGTATATAGATATAGGCTATGGGTATAGAAGACTCAATATCTATATACATTTTTTGGTATATTTATCCAAATTGGTATATGGATATCAATCCTATATCCACATATACTAATTCTAGGGTATTTTTCACTTTTGGATATGTACAAAAATTGGGGGTTATAGGCATCTCTTTTAAACGATAGAGCAGCGTACGAGCGACTTAACATCGAAGGTTCTTCTTCTTCTCCTCCTCCTTCTCCTTCTCCTTCTTCTTCTCTAATCTCCTTCTTACATATGTTCGAACTTTTTACTTTACATCTCTTTCAATTTGTGTTGTGTGAAGTCCGCTCAAATTTTTTTAAAAAAATTTCGAACCCTAATGCATTTGTTCAAAATTTTTTTCAAAATTTTCGAACCTTAATGCATCTGTTCAATTGAAATTTTAGAACCCTAATGCATCTTTCCGAATTTTATTCGAATTAGGGTTCAAAAATTAGGGTTCGAACATTAGGGGTTCCCTAATTTCTTCGAAAATTAGGACCCTTTTTTAGTTGTTCTTGAATTAGGGTTTGCATCTGTTCCCTAATATATTGTTTTGCTTGTTGCTAATGTTTTTAGGCAATGTGTTGAGTGATGGTCTAATCTTTTTGTCACTTTGAATTCCTTTTATAAATGGACACATTTGAGATTTATTTGAGAAGGAGAAAGGAGGAACGACAAAAAATCATCACTACAAAAAAAAAAAATTAAATTAGCTTCGGAAAAATGCCGTGGCAAAAGGCCTTTCTGTGGTGGCAAAAGGCTTCTAGCTTCGACACTGCGATGGCAAATAGGGGGTGGCGAACCGGGCGGTGGCAAAATTTAGTAGCTTCGACTACTAGCCAAAGATATTAGCCACGACAAAAGCAACGGCAAGGCGACCCCAGGCGATAGGCATGACACATTCGCCACGGCAAGCAGCCGTAGCTAAAGTGTGGGTGAAAAATAAAAAAAAACATGCTTTTTAGCCCGGATTCTTCAGGCCAGACTAAAAAGTCCAATATTTTTTTTAAAAAAATAATACACAATTTACATATATAATAAAATTTCATTAATTACAAAAAATTACATATATAATAAAATGGGAAAAACTACATAATTTGTATAAAATAAATATACATAATTATAAAATTTACATATTTTCATTGCATCTCAACACTTCACCATGCAAATGTGAGCCTCCACCTAACACCAGCAAAGAGTATCATTCAAAGATGATATTTTTAAATATCAAATGGCATTTGAACTCTACATATACTGCATGAAAAAAAAAACAGCAGATATGATCAAATAGAGCATTTACATCTTCATATCAAGCAATCAAATTCACCAAAAATAAAATTTTGTTGCACAAGTGACTAACAATAAGCAGACACAATGTAAGTGATATATGAGTCCATGGTCTAATTGTTTTCTGTTGCTAAAAATGCAAACACCAAATAACAACTAGAGGCATAAGATTTCTACAAACATCAAAAAACAATTCAAAAGATTTTCAGAAACACAGTAGGTGCCCTAAAATGCTTGGAAGGTGGTATTAGGGTGGTGCAACAATACTTGTAGTATAGCACAATCAAACTAAACAGACATCATCATCTCGATCTACTCATCCTTGGCCTTAAAATCACATATGTAAACTATTAATGAACAAGAACATGTTATAACAGTAGCAATCGAAATTCCAGAGATCATGGAAACAGAAGAGCCTCACTACTGATACACAATGTATAGGCAGTCAGCAAGAGAAGGAAGTGCGGGACATAGATTATCCTAGCAAAGGAACAACACATTTATAAACCTAGGAAGAGATAAATGCCGATGAAACAACACATAAATGAGGAGAAAAATGAACGTAGAAACAAACACCTCTTCCATGGCATTGGTATAAATGAGAAAAAATCATCACTGTCCCTTCCTTGGTCCTTAATTGTAGATGGCCTCCTGTAGAATTTAAATGGGAAACAATGTTCACCAAGTAAAAAAAACCATCGACGTTGTTTCACTTATTTGCGCTCAAGTAGATCAAAACATTACATCAAATAGAAAAACTGATAAGCAGCAGAGTAAAAGGACCAAAAAATCATGGATACAGTCATGAAGTTATAAAATTCTACCTCTAAATCTCAGCAAGATGTAAATGATGATCATTACGTCAATGAAGTGATATTCCAGCAATAAAGGCGGCTTTCCAAGCAGATAACAGCGAGCACTTGCATACAAGTCTTATGTTACTCTTTAAGCTGTTTCAGCTGTCAAATTTGCATTAATTAATTTTCATATTTTCCTAGACTAAATTCATGTGTCGAAGGAAAAGATGAATAAAAACCTTGGAAAGAGCAAACATGAAAACCATGTTAATATTATAATCAAATTAAACACAAAGGCTTGCCACACGCCCAAATTCCTTGATGCAAATATAATTACTTGACAATTACCACTTACCCACAGGTCCACAAGAAGACATTTTCAATAGCATTACGCTTAGAAACTAGAAAGGACTATTGAACTCCAGTTGACCCACTCGTTGTGAATTCACAAAGTGACACCATTGTGAGAGTATGAGAAGACCTTTTCCTTCTATGGCTGTACCCAAAGAAAAAAGAAAGAATTATGTTAGATCCAGAAACACATAAACAAAGAACAACTAAAAAAGAGCAACGTAGCTGGGCATAGACATTTAACTAAAATAAGTAAAATCTCAGCACATAAGAACTTGCTAAGCTATTTAATAGCACAAGAAGCAATGGTGTACTTACGGGAAAAAGAAAAACCATGTAGTGTTGGGCAGAAACTTGGCTTAAATGGATGCTAGCCCAAGTATATATGAACAGAAAATAAAGAAGTGCAAGGACTTAAAATTTTGAACTCAAAACTAAACCTTAAACTGAATACATAGCTCAAAATAAGTGCAAAGGAACAACCTAATCAATTTCTGTGAGTTCAACATCACATGAAGAAAACTAGAGTAGCAGTAATGGAGACACCAAGTTTAGCAGCTGATTTCATTACCTAGCAATAATTAAGTGAAATATATGGGACCAAGATATTAAATCTGATAAAGATTGGTCAATTCACATTCCATTTTCTCTCAATTAAAGCTCACATGAATAACAACACAAGGCAACAAAACCAGATAAATAAATTTTTCATTTGAAAACAAATATGTATTTCTAAGTTAACTCAGACTTTAATTCGCAACCAAACCAAGTTTCAATCACCCCAATCAAAACGAACAACTATAGGAATAAAAAACAACTAGATCGAGTAAGGTCCCAAGAGTTATACCCATCTCGATGTCGATCGAAGGGGAGGTTTAGATTCAAGGTTCGAGCTCCGCAGGATCGAGAGAGGACTCCGTACAAAGGCTGCGGGGAGCGCAGGGGCGTCGTCGAGGCCTCTCCGAGCGACTCTTGACCTCCTGGTTCAGCAGGGCTTCACGGACCGAGAAAGGAGCCGGTGTCGGAGTCAACCTTGGGTCCCCGGCGACGACGCGAAGGAGCGCGAGGAGGAGCGGCGTGCATGAGCGCGATGACTTGGGGTCGTTCAAGGAGGGAGCTGAGGAGTGGGGCTGTTCGAATCAGAGAGTGAGAGAGAGGTGGCCTCAGATCTGGCGTCGAGGGGTCGATTCAGTAAACATGGCGGCTCTGGCCTCCTTCTACAATCCGGTGGCGGGCTGAAGGGAGAGCCATGGGAGGAAGATGGGTGCTATGGGTGTTGGAGGGAGCTCGGGAGAGCCATCAATGGCTGCGATCAATGAGAGAGGCGAGAGGGTGAGGGTTTGGAGACAGACCAGTGAAGGCAGGGTCGCGGGAGGAAGAAGCCCGAATGAGGAAAGTGAAGGATGCATAGTGAGGGAGACAGAATGAGGGGAGGGGAGTAGGCGGAAGCCATTGAAGAGGGGTTTGAGAGCTCGAGGGAGCGACGTCGGTAGGTGAGGAGAAAAGAAAGAGACGAGAGGGAGGGTTTGTCTTAGTGAACAAGAGGGGAGTATTACGGGTTCTGTAGGGTTAGGTCTTTACATATGGAAAAGTTAGCTTCGGTACTCTATTACCGTGGCTAAGTCATGAAAAAACCAATTCAATGGTCACGGTAAACCTTGTCGTTGCTACCAGGGGTGACAAAATCGACCCAATAGCCACGACAAATTCACCCCGTTGCTAATATCTTGATTTTTTTCTAGATGCAATGTCTGTCGTGGCAAAAGGGTATCAATTGCCACGGCAAATGCTTGCCGAAGCTAGCTGGCGTGGCGAAATTAATTATTTTTTTGTAGTGCGTCCTACAAGTAGTGGCTTCCGGAGCTGCGGGGTTGTAAAAGGTACTATGTTGGATTGGTAGTGTGTTTGCAATGCCATTTTGATGCCATTTTGTAAGAAGTGTATGCCTAGACTTCTATCACTGTACGAGGCTACTATTAGCCTTATTTTTTCACATTTCGGAAGATAGTAGTTTGGTAGGTTGACAAAACACTTAGATATTTGCAACATATATACTCTTATGGTATTTGATGAAATATTGTGGTATTAGTAACATACTTGCATAGTTCTCGAATTTTGAACATTTCGAAAGTTATAAGATTTTTGGTTTATTTTTATTACATTTTCTCTCTCTTTTTTTAATTCTGATATCTATATAATATTTCCAAACCGCATATATAAGTTATAAGTATCAATCTAATACCCCATACCCAATACCTATAGCTTGATATCTATATCTCATACTGAGAGTCTATATCCTATATCTATATACCCTTTTCAAACGGGTGCTAAATATATATATATATATGTATGTATGTATGTATGTATGTATGTATGTATGTATGTATGTATGTATGTATGTATGTAAACTATTCGATGAGATAATAAAGAGTATTAATATGCATTTAATTAATTTAAAACACCCCTTAGGGGTTGGATTCTGTGTAAACACCCCTTAGGATGTAAACTGTGAACAACTCTAAACCCTTAAATCGATGGTTGAGATTAATAGACATTTAATTAATTTAAAACAAATGTAAAATGTAGGGGTGGGCATGGGACGGGACGGGACGGGATTGGGGTAATCCCGCGTCCCGTCCCGCGTAGTTTTTACGGGACGGGATCGGGATGGGATTGAAATATTTTATTTTGAATCCCACCGGGTCTTATCCCTCGCGGGACGGGCCGGGATCGGGACGGGACGGAATTCGTACCTCATAAAAAATCTAAAATAATCCAATAAAAGGCTTTTATCTTTTGATAAAAATCAAATATGCTAAATAAGTCTATCTACTACAGAGTCTACTGAGTGTATTCATATATATGCTATTGATTGTTTAAATACCCATTGTATGTATAATGCGCTAGTGAGACACTGAGTAGTTGCTCAAAAAAAACTACTGAGTATGTGTTTATGTGTTTATATATATATATCTAATATTCATAAATACAATATATATATACACACAATGGGTAAAACTTATTAAAATCGACATTATGTATATTTTTTATATAAAATATATATAGTTTTATATATATGCGGGACGGGACGGAATTTGCGGGACGAGAACCTTTCGTCCCGCGTCCCGTCCCTCGTATTTTTTGCGGGACGGGATCGGGACGGGATTGAATATTTGTTTTCAAAATCCCACTGGGATCGGGACGGGATCGGGACGGGATTTGCGGGATTTGTGCCCACCCTTAGTAAAATGCCGGAAAGAGGAGCTGTGCGCGTCTCTTTAATCAATCCCAAACCCAATTAACTATTTAATTAAAGAAAGCCCCAATTAACCCTTTTTTTTACAGTAGGCAAAATTTAGGATACTTCTAAGTATCCATGATCATCAAGCATGATGATGTTCTGGAATTCACAACTATAGTTTAAAATAGCATTACAGCTCAGTCGAGATTTTGCAATAAAGTCTGCTGCATTATTTGCCTCTCTGTAGCAGTGTTGGAATTTGATAAATTCAGAGTCTTGGCTTAGAGTTTGAATTTCTTTCATTATTTGTGTAATTTCCCATGGTGAGGTGTTATCCTGGTTGATAGCGTTGATAATGATTGCACAGTCACCTTCTATGATCGTCCTCTGTATTCCAAGTTCTGCTGCTAGTCTTATACTTGCAAGTATTGCAAAACATTCTGTTTGGATGACAGAATACGTTTCACCATTACATTTATGTATTTTAATTATTTCCCCTTGATTGTTTCTAATGATGCAGTCAATTTGAGATTGAATCCCATTTTTGACAGAAGCATCTACATTTATTTTTACAATATTTTTAGGTGGGTATTTCCAGTTCAATTTCTGACGAGGTCTAGTGTGCTTAGGGGAATTTTTAATTATTTCAATTTTTTTCCAGCATAAAATTTTATCAATAGTTTGAGTAAGAGTGTGGGCTATATTTTTGTTAGAATTTTTCTGGAAGATAATTTTATTTCGAAGTTCCCGATTGAGTGCCATAAGTGGCATAGGTCAGTGAAATCTTTGTTTTTGCTTTTGGTATTTAAAATATTTTCAGAGATATCGGTTGTTAGGTTTGGAATATTGTAGGATTTATGAAGTTTGATGCCCAGGTTTTGGATGAGCAGTCTGGTGATCTGACAGTTAAAAAATAAATGATTTGCGTTCTCTGGTTCATAGTTGCAAAGTGAGCAAGTACTGGGGACTCTATTTATGTATCTGTTTAAACGCTCAGTGGTGGGTAAGATATCTAATATAGTTTTCCAAATGAAGTTTTTAATGTTTGGAGCGATATCTAGTTTCCAGATCCAATCTGCAGAGATATTATTGTTATTTCTTGTGTTAAAGAGAGAAGAGGTAGATTTGACTGTAAATTTTCCATTTTTACTGTAGATCCAGATTAGTCTGTCTTCGATATCAATACTAGGGATGTAAATATTTGAGATCATTTGAGCAATGTGAGGAGGGAATATGTTATATAATTTATTAGTATCCCAAGTATTAGAGTTTGTAAATAGATTACTCACTTTTAGGTTAGGATTGTGGTTGTTTCTAAAGTTTTCAAGTTTTTGTTCATTTACCCAGATGTCAGACCAGACGTTAATGATTTTCCCATTCCCAACAAGCCAAAGTAATCCTTTGGAGAAAGTATCTCTAATATTTATGAATTGCCAGGAAGTTTTTGTTTTGTTTCTTTCTATTATAGGTTCCGTTGAGAGATATTTTTGGGTGATAATTTTTGACCAGATGTTATTAGGGTTTGCTATTATTCTCCAAAGAAGTTTCATCTGCATACTTAAGTTGATTTGTTCAGCTGTTTTGAAGCCTAGTCCTCCATCCTTTTTAGGGGTACATAAGCGTTCCTAGCTAATTAATGGATGATAGTTATCAGATTGTAGTTTATTCCAGAAAATGTTTTTGTTGATTTGATCAATTTTATCAAGAATTCCTTTTGGAAGAAGGAAGGATTGCATAAGATAGTTGGTTTTGGAATTAAGATTAGCTTGAATAAGGACAGATCTTCCGGCTTGAGAGAGAGTGTTTGATTTCCATTTGGATAGTTGTTTTTTTAGGCTTGTAATTGCTTCGTCAAAAACACTGTTATTGACTCTACCACTAATGAGTGGTATTCCCAGATATTTTTTTTAAGGTTTTAGTAACAGGAATATTTAATTGTTGAGCAAGACTTTGAGCTTTTTGAAGAGAGATGTTTTTAGAGACTTGTAGAGAGCTCTTGTTGTAATTTATAGATAGTCCTGAAATATTACAAAAGTTGTTTAGAAGGTTTTTGATTGTGTGAAGACTTAGATCATTAGCCTTTCCAAAGATAAGTGTATCATCTGCAAAGGAGAGGAATGGGATAGGATCACTGTTATTTGTCAGTTTGATTCCAATTAACGGATCAAGTTGTAATGATTCCTGTTGAATCATTCGTGCTAATAATTCCATGACTATGACAAAGATGTATGGTGCGAGAGGATCTCCTTGTCGTATACCGCGAGAGGTTTGGAAGGTCTTCCCAGGTAAGTTATTGACTAAGACAGAGAAGTTGGTTTTAGTTAAGCATGTCATTACCCAATTTATCCATTTTTGGTGAAATCCGAATTTAGTCAATACAATACGTATGTAGTTCCAGTTTATTTTGTCATAAGCTTTTTCCATGTCAAGTTTAATTGCTATCTATCCATATTTTCCTTTTTTTGTTGTGGAAAGAGTGAAAAACCTCATGGGCTATTAAGATGTTGTCTTGAATGTTCCTTCCCTGAACAAAGGCTCCTTGAAATGAGCTGATAATGCGAGGTAAGATTTGTTTAAGGCGGTTAGCTAAAAGTTTTGAGATAATTTTATAAATAGTGTTGCAGAGACTAATAGGACGGAAATGGTTGATATTGATAGGGTTATCAATTTTCGGTATGAGAGTAATAAAAGTTGTATTTACTTCATTAAGAAGGATGCCAGAATGGAAGAATGATTTAATAGCCTTGCAAAGCAAGTTACCCACAATGTTCCAATATTTTTTATAGAATTCTGGTGGGAAGCCATCAGGGCCTGGAGATTTATCTTCTTTCATAGAGAATAGAGTGTCCTTGATTTCTTTATCTGTGAAGGGTTTGGTTAAGGTTAAGTTTTCAGAATCAGTAATTGTGCGATCTATCAAGTTTGGGAAATATGTGTTGTTATTGGTTATTTCTTTGTTTGAGATAAATCTTTCAGCTAGTTCATTCGTAATTTCATCTCTAATCTGATTTTCGTCTTGAATTATTAGACCATTTTTGTTTGTAAAATTTCGAGTAATGTTTTTTTAGTTTCTGATTTTAGTTATTGATTGGTAGTATTTGGTATTTCTATCTCCAAAATTAAGGATGTTGGATTTAGCTCTTTGTTTCCAAAAGGTATTGTTAAAGTTCATAAGTGATTCTTGTTTATTTAGTAATCTTTGTCTTTTATTAATTGTGATATTATTATAGTTTCCAGTAATTTGTTGTGTTAGTAATAATAAGAGTTGATCTTCAATATCTTTTAATTGTCTACGGTTATTATTAGGATGCGATTTACACCAAATTTTTGTGTTTTTCTTGAGTAGTTTCTGTTTTTGTAATAGTGTAAACATGAATGATCCATAAAGTTTATTTTCCCAGGTTGATTTAAATAGTTTATTATAGTTATCATTTTTTGTCCATGACATTTCAAATTTGATGGGTGATCCTGCTCTAGTTAATTTTGTTCCGATTGAGATTGAAATTAAGGAGTTATCAGAATTTGTGAATGGGTGGTTATGAACAGTTAGGTTAGAGAAATGATTTGAGATATCTGTATGGATCATGATCCTATCCAGTCGTTCATAAATGTTATTGAAGGGATTTTGACTCTTTCTCCAAGTTACTGGACTTCCGGTATAAGGGATGGTGTGAATATCTAATTCTTCCCTAATCTGTTGAATTCGGGTAAATCTACTATTCAGTGGGATTGTTCCTCCAATTTTATCATTTGATAATTCTATTTCATTAAAATCTCCCATTATTAAGGGTGGAAAATTGTATTGTCGAGTTACTGTTATAATCTCATTCCAGAAGGAATTTTTGTCTATTTGATTTGAAGGTGATTAGATAAAGTTAAGGATAAATCTGTAGTTGTTAATGTTGACTAAGTATATTACGTAATTATTTGATATTGTTAGTTGCTCACTTGAATCTGTGAAATTTGAAGTTTTAAAAAGAATCCAAAGTCCTCCTTTTGTTCCTTTTGACAGGATGTAATGGGCTTTGTTGAAACCACATTTTTTGTATTGGTATTCATTTGGAGGTTCGATTGTTTTTATTTCGGCTAGTACAAGTATGTATAGATTATTTCTTTTTTGGATGTAAGCTAGATCTTGCCATAGGTTAGGTTTTCTTACACCTCGTATGTTCCAATATGCTATGTTTGTCATTTAATAAATTTTATTGTGTAAGCAACCATTGTAGGCATTTTTAATATTTGATAGTAGATATTTATGCTGTCTAAATGGTTTGTACTAGTATGAGTAGTTTGTTTCCACGAGCTTAATAGATATAAATTTATAATCTGGTTATTTTGATAACTTTTAGGTCCATTTCCTATTTGTAATTTTATATTGGTTATTTTTTGTGATACTATTTTACTATTTATATGATTACTATTATTTTTTGTAATATAGTATAAATTTTTTTTTTGTGATTGTGTGTTTATTTTACCTATATTTATAGGGTTTTGAAATTTCCTTAAAACTTTTTTATTTTGAGCGTAAGAATAAATTTTGGCAACTTGTTTAATGTAGGGATTGTTAAGGGTAACTTTATTATGAAATTCAAGGTCTGTAAGGTATTGGTAAAATGTATAATATTCTTTATTTGATGTGTAGGTATTTGTTGTATAATTATAAAAGTATTTTTTCAAAGTTGTATTATAGTTATAAATTTTATGCAATAATTTTTTGGTTTGATTGGGACTGAATCCGGATTTATTGTCATTATGGTATGGATTAGGGATAATGGGCCATAAAATCTGGTGGGCCGTTTTGTTTTTGTTAACAGATTTAGTGATGTCTATTTGTTTGTGGAATATTAAGAAATATAAATTTATGGTCTGATTATAGTTATATTTAGACTTGTTTTTTTATTTTAGTTTTAATATTTTTTTCATTATCTTTTGTAATACGAATATTTTATTTATGCTATTTTTAAAACTTTTCTTACTAAATGTTTGTCTTATTTGTATTGTATTATTAACGTTATAATTTAGATCAGAGATATAATAACTATATCTGTATTTCTTGTTTATTTTGTGAATTCTTTTTTTTAATAGGTTTGTGTGAATTTCTAATTTAATTTTGAGTTTTAATGTTTTCCAAAATTTTTCATTTTTTAGTTTGATTATGACTTTGTGGATATAAGAGTTATGGGTGGATGTTGTTTCAAAGGAATTATTGTCAATGTATTTTCCTGTATTTTTAATATCCTAATTTTGATATATTTTGTAAATACTTTTTGAATTATAGGTATGTGTTATAGATTTGTGTTTAAGTTGAATTAATGTTTTTGAGTAATTATAACAAGATTTTTTATAATAGTTATTTATATTGTTTAAATAGGCGGTGATTGGTTTTATTTCATCAAAGCTTTGTTTTGGCGGTTTCCAGAGGTATAATTTAACAGCCCAAGTATTATAGTTATTTTTGTGATCAGAAGTATTTGTTTGAAATATAATTGTGTTGTATTTATTTATGAATTCAAATGTATGAAGACTGTATTTGGATTTAGTAATTATATTAGGTATCCAGTTTGTCACAGTTTGGTAGATTTTTTTGTATTTGGAGAAATTAAGTTTGGGTGTTAACCCTTGGACACTGCTGTTAAGCCATATATTTCCACTTGTAATCTCGATATTTTCTGCAATTTTTTATAAGGAGCAAAAATTTGGTCGAAGAAAGAAAAGCAGATTAGTAAAAGTATAGCAGAAAGTTTTAGACAGTAGGTAACCAAAGCCCCTAAAGTACAGATATAGGCAGAACTTAAAGGGAACATCCATATAAACAAACAAAAAGTGGATGTTCATGGGTTTAGTTGTACATACAGAGGTAAAACAAACATACTTAAAGAAACTAGGATAGCAAGTGTTATAGCAGACTAAGTAATTAAGCTTATTACAAAACCAAAATTTGAGGGTGAAGTGTGTACAAGCCATAGGAGGAACATGAACCCTCTGATAAGTTGTAGCTGTCATAGAAACTTCATGGTGAAGGCCTCTGCTTCTTGTTAATGTGATCATGTGAGTCAGCTTCATAATCATCAACTTTATCCTTGCCTTTACCTTTCTTCCTGTCATTGTTGATGTTCTGTTCCTGATCTTGGGGAGAGATGTGAACTTGAGACATATTTTTAACCATGGAAGCTGCTGAATTTATGGATTGGTAAGAGGAGAGACTATGTTCAGTATTTGGAGGGTTACCGACATAAGGGTTTAAAGCATCACAGAGGTTGCTTAAGTCTCTAATAGGTACAATTGAAGAGGGGTTGTTGTTAGGATTGGTATTAAACATAGTATGCAACATAGTTGGTGAGATTTGAAAAGGTGGGATAGAAGATTCTGCTGCAAGCATTGAAGCATGGGCATTGTTTAGAGTGATGAGGTTATTGATTAAATCCTGTGAGAGGAAGGGAGTAAAAAGAGCAGGAGTGTTTCCTATTGGAGGTTGGATTGTGGTGAAGGTATTTCCTACAGTTGAAAGGATGGGTAGGATGCCATAATCACCCTCTGCAGGATGAAGGGATGTCCCAATATCAGCACTGACAGTTTTACCAATCATAGAAAGGTCTTCAACATTTGCACCAACCATGATTTCATTAGTGATAAAGCTAGAGGTTTCAATTCTGGCATTGTCATCTAAAAGGTTTATCCCTGGTCTTTCTTGGATACGAAGTTCAAAGTTTCTAGGCTTATTGGTGTTGGTAGGACACTCAGGATAAAGGTGATCATCTTTACCACAACAGCCACAGCCGATTGAAAAGTCTTCATACCAGATACGTAGACTAAGTTTATTTCCATCTGGCATTTTCCAGTTAATGTAGGAGATCAACATCTTCTCAAAGGAGACATGGATACACAATCTAACAAACCTAAAGCGACTTTTGAAGTAAGCTTCCTTGTCTACTTTTATTAAGGTTCCAACTCGACATGTGTTAATGATGTCTGCTAAAATTTCAGTAGAATTGAGTTGAGGAGGAAGATTTGGTATTCGAATCCATACCTCACCAGAGAGGGTGTCAGCTTGAGAGGGGTCGAAAGATGGAGTCCAAGGATAGATAGCCAGTAAAGCTCCTGCCACATGGTAGGGTCTGTTGGCCCAAACTCTTGCTCTATCCTCAAGTGTTGCAAATTTAAAAAGGAACCAGTCATAGCCTATTAGTTCAATGAACCACTGGCCTTTGAGATGTCTCCACTCTACACGCATCTTTGTAAGGACTTGGTTGAAGTTCACCTCTTTGTTCACAAATCTGCCTACCAAAGCAGTATGTTGTAGTTTATTATGAACTTCTGTGATGATGGGGATTTCAAGTTCTTCAGTAGTAGGATCTTCCTCTATCGTGGCTTTTGTTTCTTGGTTTTGGGCCAAGATAGTTTGTGTGGGCTGACCAGAGGTGTTTGTATTGGATTTGATAGTGCTAGTTTGACAAGGAAAACCAGGAGGGGATGGAGAAAGCTCTATATTATTTTGGTTTCCATGAATTACTGTAGAGAGATAAGAGGAAGACATAGGAGTTTTGTTTTCCATCCTGAGATTGAGATCTTGTGTACTGGTGTTGAAAGTGGTATTATGATTATTATTACAAAAGTGAAAGATAATTATGAAGTAATTCTGAGTAAAAATCAGGATATGGGTAAGTATAATGGTGACAGGTGGATTTTTAAGGAGGAGGTGGCACTCATTTGAGACGTGGTGGTGAATCATGGTATTATTACTCTTGTGAATATCTATTAAGAGATAATAGCAGTTAAGGGAAAATTTTAGCCGCCTCTATAAATAATAAGAAATGATAAAAAGTAAATTTTTGAAGCAAGATTGTACGGATTGATAGTGGACATCCTGAAGTGTAGTTAGGATTTGCTGAGGACAGTATCTTCTGAAATCATGATTTTGAATATGCACAGGATCATTCTTGTTTAAGGAAATAATTGAAATGAATTGCTGGTTTCGGTTAGAAGATATATTTAAAGGCAAGAGCAGAACATCCAAGGGATTGAAATAATCTATAAATCGAGGAGCAGTAATTGATTTGGTGAGTAAGGATTGGTTATGGATATAAATAATGAAATTAAAGATCTTTTCTAGTTTAATGGTGTATGGTTTATGAAACTTATCTTGAGAGATCTTTAACTATTCAATTTTGATCTGTAAAATTATAAGGATAGCAGTTCTGTAGTTAAAATGTTTACTAATTCTTATAGGATGAGTAAGGGTATGCTTAAGATTGGTGATAAACAGTCGACCCTTGTTGTATTTGTGAGCCAGTTGAGTAAAGAATTTTTCCAAAAAGATATTATGTAAGGTTGTTGTTGTTGTATCTTTGTTAGTATATGTGATCACTTTTTGTTTTTGACATAAATAAGAATCTGTTGGTATAAGTAGAAGGTAGCCTTTCAGCTTGTAATATTTAAGATTTTGAAGATCCCTTTCATGGCTGTTAAGCCTTGTTTCAATTCTGTTATGGATGCATCTGGTTTCCTCCAAAGAGGAGGGGCAGTAAACTCGAAAGCTCACTATCAAGGAAGAAGGATGAAGAAGTGGAAAGAGAAGAGCAGGGGAAGAGAAGAAGAAGAGAGGCAGAGAAGAGAGTGTTTCTGCAAAAAAGCCGTCCCTACTCCGTATACATCCATAATGTTCCAATTAACCCTTAATTAATTTGTGAATTGACGGTGGTTGATTTTTGTTTTGGATTTTTTAATTTCATTCGACTATTTTTGTTCTTGTTTCATTTTTTTTTTACATTTTATCACAAGATAATTGTGGTGAAATTAAGTTATTTGTTTAAAGTAGAAAGATTATTCGCTTTTAAGGGGATGATTATTCATTTAAATTTGATAGATTATGTAAAGACTGAATGTATTTTATATTATTATATTATTATATTTGAGTAAATAAATGATTATTTTATTCAAACGGTAGAAATGTGAGAAAACCCGTCCTCGAGCATACGTTTGATTTTAAAAACATTCCGGCATCGTTTTGAGAATTTAGATTTTACGAATTTAATTCCGCCTTCGAGCTCCGAGTTTTGATAAAATTAATTCCGTTATCTTGTAATTAGTAAATTAAATTTTATTTAATTTGATTTAGTCGGGATTCGATCGGGCGAGCAGGTTTTGAGTCTTTTCCGCTAAATTTGGATTGGTATTGTGGTAATCCTATTTTATTTTCCCTTTTCTTTATTCTCTCTCTCTCTCTCTCTCCCGGGTTTCCTGTTACATTAGGCCGGTCCCCCTTGTCTTCTCCCTCACCCACAAGTTCACACAACACTCTTTTGTCCTCTCCTACCTTGCCTCCTTCTAATTGGCACCACAGACCCCTTATCACCTGTAGCCTTTCCCCTTTAATTCATTTTCAAACACACATCTCTTCCTCCTTACTTCTTTCTTGCCTTCACCAACACTCAGCGCCTCCACCTCCATTCTCGATGAGCTCCAGCCCTTCCCTCTGTTTTCTCAGCAAACCAGGCCGCCACCACCACCCTCTTCCTCCCGTCGCCGTCATCGAGCGCAGCCATGCACCCTCTCTGTTCATGCCGCAGGCAGGACAGGCCGAGGAGGAAGCCGTCGCTGGAGCCCGCAGCAGCAGCCCCGAGTAGAACCTCCAGGAGCCTCGTCCAAGCCCAAGCGCACCTCGGAGCCACCGCCGGAGCCGCGAACGCAGCCACTCATCCCCTGTTTCCGATTGAAGGTCTGTTTTCGATTTCCATTCGATTTCGATGCCAAACCCCTCAGATCAACCCGTATTCATATTTCTCGCGCTTCCTAGGCCTCATAGGGACCCTCCTCCATCGTCGTCGAGCCGGAATCCGCCATTGAAGCCCCAGAGGTCCTCTCAGAGTCGCTCGGTGAGTCTCATTCCTCTTCCTCTCCTTTACTCGCGTTCACCTTCTTTCGGGTCCTGGGTGATCAGAATCTCGTGTCAGTTGAGTGGGCAAATTCTGGGCTGGGAAGGAGGTTCGCCGGAGGCCCTGGGTTCGCCCTCCCCTCTTCGTCTCCCGTCCGGTGTGAGCGAAGAGCTCTGTCCGAGCTGTGAGGAAGGAGACGACTGCAGGTGGGCCTAATTTTCGGATCCTCACCTCTGGGCTGTGTGTTGGGCCTAAACCGGAATGGGCCTCTCTCCTCTCTTTTCTTTTCTTTCTTTCTTTCCCTTCTGGATCTGGGTCGGGTCTTCGGGTGTGGGCCTTTGGATCTGGGCTTGGGAATTCGGGTTTTAGGTTGGGCTGTGGGGTTGTGTTTTATGTTATATATATATGGTATGTGTTATATTATTTTACATACATATGTTATATTATATGTTATTTCTGATTTTTGGATATGTATATATATATTCTGAAAATGTTAACATATATTTTCAAAAGGTTTTAAAAGTGATATTTATTGATATAGAGTTATATATATATATATATATATTTAGATTGTTTTGAGCTTATATAGATAGTAGGTGTAAAATAATTGAATATTATTATAGTTTTGGAATTTGGTTATAATGGTACTATTCTGGAAATTAATCTCTATATATTGTTTATTTGTTTTAAAATAATATTAATTGGATTATTTAATTGATGCATTTTATGAGGATTTAACTATGTGAGCTAGGATTTTAAAGTAAATTGTTGGTTTTGGATCTATAATATTAATTGTGATCATAAGATTATTTTGATGATTTAATGTTGGAATTTATATAATGTTTTGAAATAAGAAACATGCCGGAATTATTTCATAACATGATTTTGGGAAATTGGTTTTAAGGCTTAAATGTTTAATGTCGGAATTTGGCCAAGTATGATTTGAGAAATTATTTTGAACATGAGTTGACTTAATTTTGGATTTAAGATTTTGGGAAACGGTTTTACTATCGGTCGGTTTTGAGGATGTTGAGAACTTGGGTTCGTATGTATGAATGTTGGTCTGGTAGCTTATGGAAATGGCTTGATGATAGGTGTGTATTGCTTTTGGATTGCTTTGGACTTGCATTTGGGCCCTTGCTTGTGTTATCTTGCTGTTCTGCATTAACAGGTAAGTATCCTACGGGACTTACTCAGTAACCTGGACCTCCTGCCTGATGTGTCATGTAATGTGTAGTTTTGATGCATATTAAAGCATGCCATGTAGTATCATGCTAGGATTGCATTGAATTGAGCATGTGTTTACTTTGTGTGTTTGAAACAGAACGACCGTTATCTGTGATAGTCCTAGAGTATTTGTTAGGGTCATAGGGTAGCCCAGCCCCATCGGGTGCCCTGAGTCTATCGAGTCGATATGAGCATGATGATAGCCCAGCACCATCGGGCATGTTTAATTTATATTTAATTTATGTTATGATGATGATACCGTGGGTGAGTGCACCACCACGAGGATATGCTATGCTATAGCAATGAACTGGCCAGTCTCTGCACTAACGGGAAGGGGTGCAGAGGTAGGAGAGGGATATGCCACTTGGCATTGTCTTGGGCCCTTTTACAGTTCTTTTCCGCATATTACAAACACTAGGGGCATGATAGTGTGATTTAAATCTTGTACCGCATTAGTCATCTTTTATTTAGGCATAGGCATGTTATGTGGCCTCAACGCGGTCAGAGGACCCGCAGGCGATCACCAGGCCTGACTTCGTGGATAGTGTTAGGTACCGCTCTTGTTGCTCCATGCTTCTGTAACGGGGAAATCTTTTGGCGAATCGAAGAATCCGGCTAATATATTCTAACTTGACAAATGGCAATCACCCACTTTATTTTGGTTTTGACCCGGCTCTGCCGTGGCTTTTGTATCTAAACCGTACTTCCGCTTTACTTTCGTTTAAATTGTATTTCTGAGACTTCGACTGATTAGAGGTTTGAAACCTCGACCCGTACCTGAATTGCAACATCCGAACGAAGGTATCCGACCTTCGAAACGTATCCCGGATATTTATATCCGGGCCGTTACATATTATTCGATTAAATTAAAGAGATTATTCGTAAGTAAGAAGAGGGTTGTTTATGAGTTTATTAGTTTTAAATATGTTAAAAGAATAATCAATAAAATTGTACACTATTCGATGAGATAATAAAGAGTATTCATATGAAAGAGGAACTGGAAAAAAATGTATCTATAAAAAATAATGCATTTTTCAATGAGTGATTTTTAAAGAAATTTATACATTATTCGATGAACGGAGAATCATTATTCGTTGAATCAGGAATATTATTTGTCCATATAGAACCATTACTTGTATAAAATCATTATTCTTCATACCGTTTTCTTGAAATGTTTTTTAAATAAATACAAAAATACCTAAAAAAAGAATTGGGATCTTCTATCCAAATACTCTCTCCCTTAATTGAAAAAAAAAACATTATTCTATATTTTTTTTACATTTTCACAAGTTAATTGTGATAATTGTTCAGTTAAATTTAAGAGATTAATCGGTTAAATTAGAGAGATTATTCGTATTTAAGAGGATAATTTTTTACGGGTTTATTTGTTTTGGTGATGTTAAAAGATTATTCAAGACATTTGTTCATTATTCGGTTAAATTTGAAAGATTAGTCGGTTAAATTGTAGAGATTATGCGTGTGTAAGAGGGCGATTGTTTACATATTTATTGATTTTGGAATGTTAAAATAATGATCAATACACTTTTACAGTATTCAGTAAAATTACAAAGAGTATTCGTATGTATGGGGACATTTGAAATAATTATATATAAAAGTTATGCGTTATTTGACGAGTGATTTTTATGAAAATTATATCTTATTCGTTAAATAAAGAATCATTATTCGTAGATAAAAAAGAATCATTACTCATCTCTTATCTTTCTTCTCTAATCATCTCTTCTTGTTTTTTTTACTATGGTTGTCCTGGACAAGGCTGCAGAAAAGAAACCAGTAGGGGTCTCTTCGGAGCCCCTATCGAATACCCCCGAAAGGACCCTAAACCCTGTAACGAGGAAAAATCCCCTGAGGGATCCTTGGATCTCAATGATGGGGACCAGAAAATCGGTAAGAGCGAGAAGAAAAAAAAGGCATTGATCGCCTCTACTGGAACTGAAACTTTTGTAAGGAAAATTTTTATCAACTATTTCTGTGATATTAATTTGTCATTGGAATATATAGTTCTAACACATCTCTTGGTGTACTTGTTGCGTTGTGTACAAAAACACACCATCTACTGGTGTTTGATCAAACCCGTGTTTGAGGCGTATGCCTCTGCACCCCATACCTCCCGAAAGGGTCCGGAACAAACTGTGGTTATTGTGACCTCCCGAAAGGCTGATCCATCTATGCTTTGGAACTCTGTAAGGCTTGAGAACATCCGGGTGTTACTTCTTTCTCTTTACACTCGACTTCCAGGTATAACTCATATGAATCTTGATTACTTCCTTGATGATGCTTATCTGGGGATTTTGAAGTTCTGTCACATGAAAATCATCCTTTGCTTTTCGCGGGGGGGGGGGGGGGGGGGGGGGGGGGAAGGGGGGGAATGGAAATAGGCTAGATGATGATGTTGAACTATTGCTTGATACTCTTGTTAAGCTGGTAGGCAAAATCTCTATAAGGGTACTAAATAGATTATTTAAATCAAGTTTCACTGAATTGTCATTTTCTTCTATTGTTGCTCCTCATGTTCCTTGTTTTAAGCTATATGGGTTTGAGCAGCTAGGAGTATGTGACCCTGTTAACTCCGGGTACTAAATAGATTATTTAAATCAAGTTTCACTGAATTGTCATTTTCTTCTATTGTTGCTCCTCATGTTCCTTGTTTTAAGCTATATGGGTTTGAGCAGCTAGGAGTATGTGACCCTGTTAACTCCGCCCCCGACACTTGCAAAGGTGATTTTCATGTAGAATATATTACATTTTCCCAGCTGAAAGGAAATTGCAAAAGAGTTCGCACAAGTGAACCATATTACTACTTTAACAAGTTTATTTGTGCTCTACATTTATTCCACAAATGTTTTCTACTTCTAGAGAACTACTGGGAACATACGATTTGGGTTGGTGCTCGAACCAACTATACTCTCTCCTATTGGCTTCATGATTTGTGGGGAGTCTCTGTTTTCAATCCTTGGGAAAAATTGAATAAGTTGTATGTGATGTACTCTTTCTGTCTAAACTATCAACACACTTGTGCAGCAATTACATGCTTATCCAGCTGGCTTCTTCCTAGGTGCTTCCCACCCTTCTGGTGTCCCCTTGAAGAACCCAACCGACAAACGAGTAATATTACTAATACTCGAATATTGTTGAATATTAGAACATCCCAAGTTTACTCTATGGAGCTAACTAAAATGTACCCATTATTTTTGATAAATTTTTAAGTACTATTGTTTATAAAATTTTTGGGCATAATCGCTTCACTACACAAAGTTTAAAAATAAGATCTGCTTTGATCAAATTTGTAATGAATATTGTGGTTAAACATTATGTGTGTTGTCTCCTATCTCTTTGGAATAGCTCATGGAGGACTACCCCTGCTAGTTTGCTCCAAACTGACATTATAAGTGCTAGTTGGTTGATGTATTACGGTGTTAATCTTATATACCAAAACAGCCCAACAAATCTAAGTCAAATGCTCCTCTCTCATGGATACTTTATTAATCTAATGTACATCTTGATGATAGCCCATGCCACTCCCTAGTGGTTCATGTTTGGAATCACATCCCATAACTCTTTCTCAAAGAATTTCCTTTGGGCTAGACTAATTTTTGATATGGATCTTGCTTTGTCCCATTCGGACATGCGTAGATCCCCCCTCTCCCCTACGCTACATTGCAATCATAGGAAGCATATAATACTCATGACATGTCATTTTGGTGACTTTGTAAACAACCCACCCAATTTATTTTACAGTTTGACCATTGGTTGGAATAACTCTGGGAATAAGCATTCTTCCATTACATCTCCACTTAATTCTTATTCTGCAAAACCTCTTCAGTGTGTAACAACTACGGTCATATTTATCTCCTACTATTTTAACCAGGTAAATGAGTACTTCGTCTTGGATATAAAACACTCTCATGAGAGTTGCTATCTTCTCGGCTCCCATGACAACACAGGTTATCGATGAAAGTTAGTTACTGGAATTGCAGAGGGATAGGAAAAATAACTTTCTGGACACATATTAATTCATGGTGTAAAAATGATCATATTCAACTACTTGCTCTAGCTGAGACAAAATCGGAGAATGTTCCAAGTAAAAATGTCTGGAAAAATGCCGGGTTTGACAACGCTGTCTGCTCTCCGGCCTTGGGGAAGTCGGGCGGCCTAGGCATCCTTTAGAAAGCAAATCATCTTATCAATGAAACAATCACAATTGAAATCCACCTTCCAAGAATTGTGGGTATTAGGTACGAGTACCCGCAAAATAACTCTTCCCTAATGCTTTTCATTGTATACGCCCCCCGGGGTCAAAGGAAAAAGATGAGTTTTGGAGGATCTTAACTGATTTAGTCACGAGTACCACCCTCCCGTGTATTGTGATGGGAGACCTCAACGAGATTTTTTGCAGTTCGGACAAAATTGGCGGGGCGGTAATCAACCCCCAAAGATTCCAAAGATTAACAAACTTCATTAATGATTGCTCGTTGGTCAATATTCCCACCTCAGGGAACCATTACACTTGGAGGAAAAAACCTGAAGGGGACGATAATATAATTGAAAAACTGGATAGAGTACTAGTTCAACACCAAATTTTGCAATACTTTCCCGATCTAATGACAAAGAACGGGGTCTTCTCCTCATCCGACCACTGCCCCATTACAATTACCCTTGCGAATGGAGTAACCCAGAAACCTCCACCATTTAAGTTTGAAAATATGTGGCTACAGAGAAAGGATTTTCGCAATATAGTAAGACAAACTTGGCGGGCATCGTGTACTGGTTCACCTATGTTCCAAATTGTCTACAAAACTAGAATGCTTAAAAATAAAGCGAAGGAATGGAATAAAAAATCGTTCGGAAATATTTTTAGACAACTCCGTGATGTTGATAACAACCTTTTAGAAATACAACCCCTTATGAATGAACATAACTGGCCTGACTTTAGAACTAAAGAAAGAAACCTCATTCTTAAGAAAGAAAAGCTTCTCTTGTTTCAGAAAAAAGTTTTGGAACCAAAGGGCTAAAACAAAACATTTAAAGTTATCGGATTCTAATACTTCGTATTTCCATAGAGTAGCAACAGGTAGAAGAAACCGAAAAATTATTCGATCAATTACCTCCAGCGAAGGCACTTACATTGAAGGGGATGAAAATGTCAAAAATGAAATCCGTAGAGATTTTGAGAAACGATTTAATCAAGAAAGGATTAATGATAATCTCCTAAAAGAATACTTAGAAGTAATCAAACCGGAAATCACGGAAGAGGAAAATACTTTTCTAACCCAGTGTCCGAGCATCGGGGAAATAAAAAGGGCGGTTTTAAATTTGAGAAATAACAAATCTCCTGGCCCTGATGGAATGACAGAGAATTCTACAATGCTTACTGGGACATTATTGGAGGATCAATCATTAAAGCAATCAAAAGTTTCTTCCTCTCTGGGAGAATCCTCCGCCAGATAAACCATACATTTATTTCCCTTCTTCCAAAGCGTGATAATCCGTCTACAACTGCGCATTATAGACCCATTAGTTTATGCTCCAACATCTATAAAAATCATATCCAAAATACTTACTGATCGGTTGAAAAAGGTAATTTGTCGCCTTATTCACCCTCTTCAAGGTGCCTTTGTGTCTGACAGGGCCATTCAAGATAATGTCCTTATTGCCCACAAAATTTTCCACTCCTTCCACAATAGAAATGGTCGGGAGGGATGGATGGCAATCAAGCTCGATATGGAAAAAGCCTATGACAGAGTAGATTGGAGATTCACTAGAGCGATTCTAGAAAAATTCGGTTTTCACCCTACCTTTTTCCACTGGATTATGGAATGTATCTCTACGGTTTCTTTTTCGGTTCCGGTCAACAATGGACCAACTGATCCGTTCAAACCCTCAAGAGGTCTTCGTCAAGGTGATCCTTTATCTCCATTCCTCTTCATCTTAGGGGCGGAAATTTTAGCAAGAAAACTTTCTATGGAAGCAAACGCCAGAAACGGTCCCATAGGCTTTACATTTGGCAGAGAAGGCCTTACTGTCCCCTTCCTTGCTTTCGCAGATGATATTATTATCTTTTCCAAAGGCAACGCCTCGTCTTGTCTAAAAGTCAAAACAATTATAGACGATTACTGTAGCATATCTGGAGAAAGGGTTAATTACCATAAATCTGCTTTCCAAACCACTAAAGGAATTTCCCGATCCATGATCGAGGAACTAGAATCCTGCCTGGGGATTTCTAACGAAGTGACAATAGAAAAATACCTTGGATGTCCCATCATCAATGGGAGAGTCAATAGACAAACCTTTGAAGACATTATTTGTAAATCAAAAGAACAACTTAGCAAATGGCGTGCTAACTCCCTCTCTCAGCAAGGCTGGGCGGTTCTCATAGGCGCAAACCTGTCTGCGAAACTGCTATATACAATGCAAAGCTTCATGCTCCCTAGTACAATCCATAAAGAACTTGACCAAATTAATAGATCCTTTTTCTGGAACAAAGATCTCCAATTTCGTCCCCTAATCAGCTGGGACAAAATCTGTAGACCAAAAGGCAAGGGGGGACTGGGCATCCGTAAATCTAAAGATATGAATGTGGCACTCCAAATGAAACTTCTCTGGAAAATCCTAGCGGAACCGGATAACGTATAGGTAAGAATAATACATTACAAATATCTAAAGGCATCTCATTTACTAAACTATAAGAAGAGGGGGGGTTCTTCTTGGCAATGGGCTAAGTTGTCTTCCCTGATTGATGAGTTTAAACTGGGACTAATCTGGTCGGTAGGAAATGGTAAATCCATTAATTTCTGGTCTGATAACTGGGTCTCGACATCCCCTTTGCTCAAAAGAGATGACTGTCTTGCTATCCGGAATGATAACGAAACCGTGAGTGATTATATTTTAGGGGGCAAATGGTGGGTAGAGAAACTAAGTTGCTCTCTCCCACAAAGTATTATTAAAGATATATTGGACATCCCTCTCCCCAAGAACACATTTGAGGACAGACTGTACTGGTGGCCGGATAGGGAAGGTTGGTTCACTACTGCTAGTGCGTGCAAATTGATCACAAAAAACAACAATCCGTCAGAGGATGATAACTCTTGGATTTGGAAAATTGACACAACACCAAAAGTTAAGAATTTCTTGTGGAAACTTGGTCAAAAGGGGATTCCAACAGCCACCCGCCTTGCCCATAAAGGTGTGTCAGTACCAACCACATGTGTTTTCTGCAATAATGCCTCCGAAGACGAAACACACCTTTTTTTGGAATGTCATTTTATTTCCCCCCACCTCACTTGGTCTAGAAACGTAAGCCAAGCCTTAGCCTCTTTGATTTCATACTCAAGAGAATTCCCTCCGATCCTATCCTTCCTAGGGAAGGCCCAATCAAAAGCTGAAAAACAAAAAACTGCATTTACATGGTGGAATGCCTGGTATATCAGAAATCAAATTATCTTTAAAAATGAACCACAGCCGGACCAGAATTCCGTTAAAAATATTATTAAAGCGCATTTGGAAAATTGGATGAATTCTTCCTCCTTTTCGAAGGAGGCTGAAAGTCTTGGTGGCCTTGGTGTTAAGGCTCTAGGACCCACAAAACCATCAAAAAAACCCAAATATGTTAAATGGAGAAAACCACCCCGGGATGTATGTAAATTAAACTTCGATGGTTCCGAGACAGTACTTTTGGATTCATTATGCGTGATTGGCACGGCAAAACAATTCATATAGGATACAAGATGCTAGGCAATCAGTCCCCTTTAAAAGCCGAGGCCTTGGCGTTAAAACATGGTGTAATCCAAGCTGTGGCGTTAGGTATCAACAAAATACAAATCGAAGGTGATTCCCTTATAATCATAAACCATTTGAAAACAAATAGTTCGTGCCCATGGGAAATTGAACTGATATTCTCGGATGTCAAAATCATACTGTCTGGCATGGAAGAAGTTTCTTTCTCCCATGTACCCCGTAATGGTAATAGAGTGGCTGATAAGGTTGCACACCTTTGCCGCTCTACCAAGGGGTCCGACTTATACCATGACACAGGTCTTCTTGACCTCATCCGTAAGGATGCCTTCGGGTAGGAGTTTTCCACCCGAATTTTTACCAGATCAAATATATATATATATATATATATATATATATATATATATATATATATATATATATATATAGTTTTCAATTGTGTTATATTTTTGAGAATGTAAACATATTTGAGCCTAGATTAGTCATATAATTTGGTAAACGGTTGTTGGAATTTAATGCGCAAATTGATACTATACGCCATTTGATCTAAAACATAGAATTATTGATCAAATATTGGATAGATTATTTGATCTAAAAAGATAAGTTTTCTAACTAATTAAAATAAGGTTGAATATTTATAAAAATAAGTCGAACCATTAATTGAGATGACAAAATTATATTGGTTTATTAATTGATATATATATATATATGTATGTATGTATGTATATATATAAAAGATAATATCATATTAATCCAGAATATGACACATATGCAATATTAACACTATTTTAATCCAAAAAATATCACGTATGCGAATCGTGAGTATTATTTTAGTATTTTATATTTATAGATATAGGTAATTAATAGCTTAATTAACCTCGTTTGTATGGCAGACTGCACCCTTACAAAAAATCCCTCACTCTATAATCTATATAAATCCTATTCTCACATATTCTTTCTAACAAACTATTTTGTTTTTATAGTCCGATCGCATCAAATAGATTCGTTATGAGTTTTTATTTTTAATCAAATAATCCAGTTATTTTTTAAAATAATATCAATGGATAAAATTTTATCATTGTATCTAATTGATCAACATATATAACCAATCTTGATCACTAAAGATAAAATAATAAATATATAATACTAAAAAAAGACGTGAAAATCCTATGTGGTGGGTTCTGGTGCGATTCGCTTACGTGTCGTTCTCTGGTGCAATATGGTCGAGTTTTTTTTACACGTCAATTAATGAGTATCCAATAAATTTAAATCATATCATACAAAGTCTAAATAAATAGTACGTATAAAGATTTTATTATTAATTAAATAAAAGATTTTATTATTAATTAAATATCTATTGACCAATAAATTAAATCTCATCATATAAATTTCACAAAAAGTCTAAATAAATAGTACGTATAAAGATTTAAGAGATTTATATATATTCATATCTTAATTGGATACTTGATAGATTTTCAGTCAACTAAAGTGAAAATCGCTTAGAGTTTAACCGATTTGATTTTATACAAAATTTTAATTTCAAAAGTTCAAATCAAGAGATTGTAAGTCGTATAAGTGTATGTCCGTACATTTTCATGGACCTAGCTAGAAATTATTGTTTGACTACATTGCATGCACTTCAATTAGATGGCTATCTAAGAGAAGAGAGGGAGCGTTGTGAGAGAGGGTGTCGTTGACTTTGGTTTGGTGGTCGCTTTCGCCGTCGTGCATCTGGCGGGTCTATGGGGCTCAGCTGGGCATAGAGGGCGGTCCTCAAAGTATGGATCTGGAGAAGAATCAGTTGCATGAGGGGGAGAAAGTCGGGGATCAAGATGCCCTAATGATGGAAAGGGGCGAGGAGTCGAAGTCGATGCCAGAAGGAACTCCGAACACGTTTGCTATAGGAAAAGAAGATGATGGCAAGGAGGTTATTGTGCAAGAATCCGAGGAAGGAGGCTAGTTTGCCAGGGGGGACAAATCGTGGAAAGACGTCATGTGTGGCACGAGCATAAGCACCGATCATCAGATCAAAGGGTTAGACAAAGAGACCTTGAGGAGCAAGATCACTATGGCGTTCCCGAAAGGCCCTGAGGGTGATCCAGTGATCATAGTTGCCAAAGATATCGCGGAAGTGCTAGAATCAAAATGGAGGAATGATGTGGTGTTCAAGGTTTTGGGCTACCCAGTGGCATTCCCGGTGATGGAAAGGAAGATAAGGGCCTTGTGGAAGATGGGGCAGAACATGCAGGTTATAGACCTTGTGAATGGGTACTTCTTGGCAAGGTTCGAGAACGAGAGCGAGCTTAATCAGGTGATGTCGGGTGTGACGTCGTCGATCTTTGGGAGGTGCCTGATAATGAAACGATGGTCACCGGACTTCTCTACGTCGGATACTATATCTACGGCTTCAACATGGATAAGAATTACCGACGTGCCGATGCAATGGTACGACAAACAATCATCTGGAGCATGGCATCGGGAATTGGAAGGCCGACTTTGATTGACCCAAAAACTTTATATACTAATAGAGGAAGGTTTCTTCGTGCTTGTGTCCGATCGAGTACGAAGGATTGCCTTATATGTTACAAATGTGGGAGATATGGACACTATGCGTCGAATTTCCAACATGGGAGTAAAGGGGATAACGCTCAAGGACGTGACAAAGCAAGAGGAGAGGAGAGTGAGCCTCTGAACAAGAAAGAGGCTGATGTCAGAAATGCAGCACAAAGGCATGTTGGGGGGGGGGGGAGATATGGGCCGTCGATGCATCCGGATAGAAAGACGAGTGTTGCTAAGGGAATAGCACAAGGAAAGCTTCAGTTTGTGGAAGTGTAGGGATGTAAAGGGATGGGAAATAGTCCCAATAAGAAGGGTTCAAGGACGGAAGAAGGTTGGGGAAAGGAGGAGAAGAGAACGAAAGCGCAGCGGGGAAACATGTTCGAAGTGTTAGGAGATACGAAGGAGGTTGCTGAGGGAACTGATTATAGGAAGAATGGGGTAGGAACGAGTCACACTAGGCAAGAAGGGGTGAAGGCTGGAGAGAATGGGAAGAATAAGGGGAAGGGAGTTATAAGAAGAATGTCGACACTTGAAGTTGTGGTTATCTTCTCTTCTCAAGAGGAAATGGACAAGTCAAAAGAGGAAGAGGTCAAGGCGGCAAAAAAAAAGAGAAACAAATTTAGAAGCATAGCTAGGAAAAAAGCTATGAAAAAGAGTGAGAGCATGGAGGTTTCAAAGGAAGCTGTTAATGGAAAGCAAAGACGTCAAGACAACAAGGAGTTTGACACTATTAGGATAGAAACATATCTTTTGTATATCTTTTTGTGTATATCCTATATTAGGAGATCCTTGATCTCCAAGCATTATAACCCTATATATTATCCCTTTGTCAATCAATACAATTAAGCTTTCTCACAAATATCAAATCTCTATATGGTATCAGCCTAATTTCCGATCCTAGACCTAGCCCCCTTCCCGCCGCCGCCTACCTCTAAGCCCTTCTCCTCGAGCCACCATGTCTACCGACTCCTCCTCCTCCTCCACTGCAATCCCTGCCAAATCCGACAATCTCAACCCTCTCCATACCGCCGCCGGCCTCTCTTCCTCCACCATCAGCCTTCCCAACTTCACCATCAAGCTTGAACGGACCAATTACACCGTCTGGCGTCAAACCGTCAAATCTGCCCTCGAAGCCTACGAGCTTGAATCCTTTCTCACCACCGACACAGCTCCGTCAACCCACCTCCCTTCGTCACCTCCTACTGATGGCCAACCCGCTGCTCCTCCGGCCGTCAATCCCGACTTTGCCGTTTGGAAGCGCAAGGATCGCCTTGTCTTACTTTGGATTCGATCTACCCTCTCCGCTCCTCTCCTTGCTCATGTGGCTAGAGCCGCTACTGCCTCTGCTGCTTGGGCCACCCTGGAGCGGATGTTCCATGCCCAGACGAAGGCTCGAGAGATGCATCTGAAGCAACAGATGCAGTCTTTTGTCAAAGGCAACCTATCGATCATGGAATACTATGAGAAAAAGCGCTCCTTTGCTGATTCTCTTACCGAGTGCAATCACATTGTATCCGATGATGACTTCGTTGCGTGTGTCCTTCATGGTCTGGATGCCTCCTTCAACGCCTTCCGGACCTCCTTTCATATGCAACCTGGCCCTATTACCTCCGACGATCTATTCGGCCTCCTACTCCAGGAAGAAGATCGTCAAAACCAAGCCTTACAAACCCTCCATGACCAACAGCCCTCGGCTAACGCAGCCAGCAAGGGCGGTTCTCGCTCCCAGCGTCCCTCCACTCGCTCTCGCGAAACCTCTGCACCCGCTGATCCCCCATCCTCCGAGCGTGAGCGTACTCGCACTCCCTGCCAGATTTGCAAACGGACCAATCATGAGGCTCTGAATTGTTTTCAACGTCTCAACGTCGCGGAATTCCCTCCCACCTATCGTCGTCCGGCTTCACAGTCCCACAGCTCCGGGGGTCCTCGTGACGGATCCTCATCCAGTCGATTTGGTCCTCCTCAGCGCCACGCCTACAACACCATGACTCCACCGTCGGCCATCGTTGATCCTGCTTGGTACGTCGACTCAGGCGCCACCAATCACATCACCAACGACCTTGGGAACATGTCTGTGAGCGCTGACTACTTTGGCAATGATGGTCTCCAGGTTGGCAACGGTATGTCTCTTCCTATTGCGAAACTGGGAAAGTCTATTTTACCTGCTCCAACTCGCATTTTGCAACTCCATAACGTTCTTTTTGTCCCTCAAATTACCAAAAATTTACTCAGTGTCTCTCAATTAACTCGTGACAATGATGTCTACATGCTATTTTATGGCTCATCTTGTTTTGTGAAGGATTTGCAGGGTCGGACGCTCCTAAAAGGAACCGTTGAGAATGGGCTTTATCGGCTTGGTGCTCCTCCACCGTCATCCTTACCCTCTCCTCCTCGTGTCTTCCTCGGTGAAAGAACCAGTCTCCAGACTTGGCATCATCGCCTTGGCCACCCTCATGAGTCATCTCTTCGTCGTTTAGTCTCTCGCTTTAAATTACCTGTTTCCATAAACAATTTACATTCCATTTGTGAGTCTTGTCAGTTAGGAAAGAGTCATCGTTTACCATTGCAAAACACTCATCAGTCTAGTTCACATCCTTTTGAATTAGTTTATTCGGATGTTTGGGGTCCTGCTCCCGTTGCTTCTATCAATTCAAATCGTTATTTCTTGATTTTTGTTGATGATTGCACCAAATTCGTCTGGATATACTTCTTATCTCAAAAGTCACAGGTCCTACATACGTTTCAAATGTTTCACAAGATGGTTGAGACTCAATTCTCCACAAAAATCAAAAATCTCCAAACTGACTGGGGTGGGGAATATCGCACAGTCTCCACCTATCTACAAACACAGGGCATTCTACATCGTGTCTCTTGTCCACACACTCAATCTCAAAACGGCGCAGCCGAACGGCATCATCGCACCATTGTCGAGAAAGGCCTTGCTCTTCTCGCTCATGCCAAGATGCCAACTTGTTATTGGGAGCACGCATTTCAGACTTCTGTCTATCTCCATAACCGCACCTTCACTCCCATTCTCCACAATAAATCTCCTTATGAGTGTCTTTATGGGAAGAGTCCTGACTATGGGTTTCTCAAATCCTTCGGATGCTTATGCTACCCATTCCTGCGCCCCTACAACGCCAACAAACTTGAGTTCCGCTCTCTTCCTTGTGTGTTTGTCGGTTATAGCTCCAAACACAAGGGGTATATGTGCTTCCATGTTCCCACCCATCGTCTCTACATTGCCCGTCATGTAATCTTTGATGAGACGGTGTTTCCCTACCCATCCCATGCTTCACCAGCTCCTCTCGAGCATCTCCCAATAGACTCACATCCTCCCTTGTCAGTTCTCCAACAAGCCGCCTCCTTGTTTCCGGCTTCTCCGCCCACTGCAGCCACCCCTATTCCATTTAACCTTGGACCCGAGGACACCGCGCAGCCGTCCCCAGCACCATTCTCGGCATCTCCTGAAGCAACCGACTCTGCGACGTCCTCCTCCGACACTTCAGACGATGACACTTCACCCTCACCACCTTCCCCCTCACCATCGCCACCTCCCCCACCACCTCCACAGCCCACTCGGCAAAGCACCCGACAGCGCCAACAATCCGTCCTTCTCAAGGACTTTGTCTGCGCCAAACCAAAATCCCTAAACACCACTAAACACCCACTCCCACCCTCTCCTGATAACTATCCTGAACCCAAAACCTTCATTCAGGCATCCAAACTCCCTGAATGGCAGAATGCGATGCAGGTTGAATATGATGCTCTCGTTCGCAATGGGACTTGGGACATTGTCCCGCGTCCTCCTAAGACTAACATTGTTGGTTGTAAGTGGGTGTACAGGGTCAAACGCCACGCAGATGGTTCCATTGAGCGTCACAAAGCTCGATTAGTTGCAAAGGGCTTCAATCAAGAGGAGGGTGTTGACTACTTCGACACGTTTAGCCCCGTCATCAAACCGACAACCATCCGTGTCATCCTTTCCCTCGCTATCACTCACAAGTGGTCGCTTCGCCAGGTAGACATCAATAACGCCTTTCTGAATGGTGACCTTTCTGAACAGGTTTACATGGATCAACCTCCCGGTTTTATTGATCCTTCTCGGCCTCAGCATGTCTGCCGCCTCAAGAAGGCTCTGTATGGCCTCAAACAGGCGTCCCGCGCTTGGTTCACCAAGCTCAAGCTCTTCCTTCTACAACATCAATTTTCGGCTTGCAAGTCTGACTCGTCTCTGTTTATCTGTCGAGCTCGCGGGTTCACTATTTTGGTTCTAGTCTATGTCGACGATCTGATTATCACAGGCTCCTCTCAATCAGCAATTGATCAGTTTGTTCACCGTCTGAACAGTGCATTCCCTCTGCGTGACTTGGGAAATCTGCACTACTTTCTCGGCATAGAGCTACTTCCGCAGGATGGCGCCATTCTGTTGACTCAGCAGAAGTACATTCGCGACTTGCTTCTCCGCAACAAGATGACAGACGCTCGCCCCATTGCTTCCCCTGCCGAACCTGGATCTCGCCTCACTCAATCAGGTGACCCTCTAGCCGATCCTCATTTATATCGAAGCATCGTTGGCGCTCTCCAATATGTCACCATCACTCGTCCAGAGATATCTT
This sequence comes from Persicaria maculosa, assembly GCA_963922045.1. Lineage (NCBI taxonomy): Eukaryota > Viridiplantae > Streptophyta > Magnoliopsida > Caryophyllales > Polygonaceae > Persicaria > Persicaria maculosa. The sequence continues at coordinate 25,291,519 of OY998265.1, read as the reverse complement.
ATGCCTTCAATCGGGTTTGCCAATTTATGCATAACCCTACTGAGACTCACTGGTCTGCTGTTAAGCGCATCCTCCGCTATCTCAAAGGCACTATATCTCATGGTCTGCGTCTCCGATCAGCCACCGACACTCGCCTAGTTGCCTTCACCGACGCTGGATGGGCCTCCGACATGGATGATTGCCGATCTTAACACGGCTTTGCCATCTTCTATGGTGGCAATCTTGTCAGTTGGTCCTCTCGAAAGCAGAAGGTGGTCGCTCGATCTAGCACTGAAGCCGAGTACCGTGCCATTGCTTTCACTGTAGCCGAACTCCTATGGCTTCGCCAACTACTGGCTGAGCTACAGGCACCTGTCGCAGGCTCTCCCATTGTCCTCTGTGACAACCTCAGTGCTACGTACATGTCTGCCAACCCTATTCTCCATCAGCGATCCAAGCATATTCGCATTGATTATTTCTTTGTTCGAGAACAAGTGGAGGCTGGTGACCTTGTGGTTCGTCACATCCGTTCCTTGGATCAAACTGCGGACATCTTCACCAAGGCCCTTGGCAGTGGCCGGTTCATTACTCTTCGTGACAAGCTTCATGTGCGTTCTCCGCCATGAGCTTGCGGGGGGGTATTAGGATAGAAACATATCTTTTGTATATCTTTTTGTGTATATCCTATATTAGGAGATCCTTGATCTCCAAGCATTGTAACCCTATATATTATCCCTTTGTCAATCAATACAATTAAGCTTTCTCACAAATATCAAATCTCTATAGACACTACCCCAATATGCAAGGAGTGCCTGGGGATGGAGGCATGGGATGCTCGGCGAACTGGGGAAAGGTGGGCGATTCAATCGGCGACTTGAGACTTACGAAAGCTAGCGGGAAGAACGTCATTTCCGAGGATGATCAGGGGAACGTGGAGATGACAAGCAATGGGTACACTGCAAAGAGGGAGGTGTACCTCAATGTGTTAAATGAAGTCGAGGAGGAGATGGGAAATGTCAGCCTAGAGACCGAGTCGAGTTAAAAAGTTGTGCTCTGTGCGTGCGTGTCGTTTTTCGTTATCCGTGATTAGTGTATTTTGGAATTGTTACGGAGCTGGTAAAGATGGGTTCCGAAGGGCTATGAGGTATATGTGTAAGCAACATAAGATCGACTTGGTTGTTGTCTTTGAGACAAAGTTGTCTGGAGGCAAAGCGGAGGAGGTGTGTGTGAAGCTTGATTTCAACAAGTGTATTCGGGTGGAAGCCATTGGCAGATTCGGGGGGGGATTTGGATGCTCTGGAGAGATGAGAAGGTGAAGGTGGAGGTGGTGAGTTTGCATAAAAATTTCATTCATGTTAAAGCTTCATGTAAAGGTGGAACTATGAGGGTGATTGCGATTTATGCTCCAGCTAATGGGAAGAAAGAAGAGTTTTTTGGGAGCTGCTCGATGAAGAGATCTCGAAAGTGAAGGGTTCCCTCCTGGTTGGGGGTCACTTCAATTGCATCATGGTGTTGAATGAGATAAAGTGGCTCCGGAAGTCTCCACAAAGATTCGGGTAAGTTTATACAATGGGCTAACAAATGTAACCTTATTGATATGGGGTTTGCAGGGCCGAATCACACTTGGGTTAGAGGAAAGAAGCAAGTTTGCGGGTGGCCAAGAGAATGGACCATATCTTCCTGAACGGGGAGGTGAGAATCAAATGGCCGAAAGCGGGTGTGAGGCATCTTGCTAGATATTCGTCGGATCACACGCCATTGCTTATCAAGATGGAGCCGTCATGGAACAACAATAAGAACCGATGACATTTTAGATTCGAGGCAGCGTGGATGCTGCACCCTGAGTTCTTGCCGATGGTGGAAGCCAATTGGAATGAGAAAGCTAAGGTGAGTACTGCGATTTCGAATTTGAAAGATGTGCTTATTATTTGGAACCGCGATGTGTTTGGAAACATCCATAGCAGGAAACAAGGGCTGGTCAAGGACATTATTGAGATCCAAAGAAAGCCTTTGGTGAATAGAGTTGAGGTGCTCATGAACCAGGAATGGGAGCTTCAGGTGGAGCTTGAGCATGTGCTTCAACAAGAAGAATTACTGTGGTTTCAGAAATCGAGGGAAAATTGGTTGTGTAGTGGAGATAGAAATACAACGTTTTTTCACCTCTCAACTATGATACGGCGGAGGAAGCACAAAATCGAAGGATTATTTGATGAGAAGAAAATGTGGGTGGAGGATGATAGGAAGATGGATGATGTGAGGTCGCTGCCAAGTTGTGAGTTGGAAACAGAGTCCTCCCCGGCACTGAATCGGAACACATGGCAGCAACTGAATGAGCCATTTAGTCGGGAGGAGGTCTGGGCAGCTAAAAAGGCGATGGGTACGTACAAAGCCCCTGGAATCGATGGATTCCAACCTATTTTCTATCAAAAATGTTGGAAGATCGTTGGGCAGTCGGTGGTTCACGAAGTGATGTGGTTTCTACAGGCCAAGAGATTGGCGAAGGGGATGAATGACACCCTCATAGTGCTCTTAGCTAAGGTGGGAAAACCAGAAAATATAAGCCAATTTCGACCCATTGCCCTTTGTAATGTGGTGTACAAGATTATATCGAAGACTCTTGTTATGAGGTTACAAAGCGTGATGGGAGATCTGATTGGGCCGACTCAGGGGAGTTTTATACAGGGACGATGGATACAGGATAATCCTAAAACTTATGATCCTAAAACTTGATCTTGAGAAAGCATGATCGTTCACTCAATGCAGAAAAAGAGGGCGGGGAAGAAATGGATGATCCTAAAACTTGATCTTGAGAAAGCTTATGATCGCATTAGATGGGATTTCGTGGAGGAGACCCTGAGGGCTGCTGGGTTCTCGGAAGATTAGATGGATTGGATTGGTGAATGTGTGACATCTACAAAGATGCAGGTGCTATGGAACAGAGAGATTTCGAATAGCTTCAAACTGGAAAGGGGGATCAGGCAAGGAGACCCGCTCCCCCCTTATATTTTTGTGCTTTGCATTGAGCGTCTTAGTCACCTTATCAACCAAGTTGTCGAGGAAGGGGACTGGAAACCGATCAGAATATCGCGTGGTGGCCCGCCGATATCACACATGTTCTTCGCTGATGATATCATATTGTGTGCGGAGGCATCGGTCCAATAGATGCAAGTGATTATGGGGGTGGTGTATAAGTTTGGTATGGCGTCGGGTCAAAAACTGAGCAAAGAGAAGTCGAAAATATTTGTTTCATCCAATGTGCACACGGATTTGAAGAGAATCTTGAGCGCTGTTAGCAAGTTCAATGCTACGAATAATTTGAGCAATTATTTAGGAATTCCGATTCTTCATCAGAGGGTTGCGAAGAGCTTGTTCAACCCACTTTTGAAAAAAATTCAGAATAGGTTGTCGGGCTGGAGAAGTAAGAAGTTGAGCTTTGCAGGGAGAGTTACTCTTACCAAATCGGTGCTTTTGTCGATGCCTATTTACTCTATGGGAGCTATGCTGATGTCGTCGGCTGTTTGTACGAAAGTGGATCAGATTTGCAAGAGGTTTGTTTGGGGTGAAATTGAAAGGGAAAGGAAGCTTCACCTTATCTCATGGAAGGAGCTTTGTCGTCCGAAGGCGTATGGGGGATTGGGGTTCCGGAGTATGACGGATATGAACATGGCCCTTTTCGGGAAACTCGCTTGGCGGTTCATCACAGAGGATAAATCGCTATGGGTGGAGGTTATGAGGAGCAAGTATTCGAGAGACACGGGCGTTATTGTTAAGGAGAAATCCCATTTGTGGAAAAGTCTGCAATTAGGGGTGAGTAAGGTCGTCAACTATGGGCTGAGATGGGTAATCGAAAATGGGGAAGAGGTTAAGTTTTGGCTGGACGGATGGGTGAGTGACGGGCCGCTGCTTCAGGGGGCGCTTGTGAATATCCCTGTGGAGGAGCAGGGCACTACTGTGGCGGATTTCTGGGCGGAGGATGGGCATTGGGACTGGGAGGAACTGGATGGTAAGCTGTCCTAGGAAGCACTCCTCCATCTAGCTGAGATCGATGTTTGGGGGGAGGATGAGATGGATGAGGTGTGTTGGGCATGGTCGGATAACGGAAAGTACACGATCTCTTCAGCGTATGATTTAGTGCAAGGAAACAGAGGTTATAGCTCAGTGGATTGGCAAATCTTCAACAAGGTGTGGAAGCTTAGGATGCAGGAAAGGATTAGGATGTTTGTTTGGAGGTGTGTTAAAAAGGCTATCCTGACGAATGTGGAGAGGGTTAGGAGACATTTCTCTACGGATTCGACTTGTCAAAACTGTCAGTAGGAAGAAGAAACGCTCATACACCCCTTTAGAGACTGCAGGGAAGCGAATAAATTTTGGAAAGAGATTGGAGCTAGCAGACACGACAAGGATTTTTTCAACATTCCGTTCCCCGCGTGGATTAGAGGTAATATCCTTAGAAAATCTATTGTGAATAAAAATATACATTGGAGAGATGTCTTTGGAGGATTTGGAAATGGCGAAACAAGTGGATTTAATTTCAACAAGAAGAAGTGGCATGGGTGTAAGAAAAACCTTATCATCGCACAGGCAGAGGAGTAGCAAGAGCTGGAGCAAGTTTGCGGGGAATCAGAGTGCCAATCCAAGGAGAGAGGTCCAGGAAGCGTGGGAAAACCTAGAGCCGGATGGATGAAGGTTAATACTGCTGGAGCGGTGCGGAAAGATGGACACGCCACGGCTGCAGGGATCATAAGAAACATGGCCGACGAGTGGGACCGTGGATTTGTTTTGAATATAGGCACCTGTACGGTCCCGAAAGCGGAGCTTTGGGGAGTGCTACAGGAGCTAAAGATCGCTTGGGATAGTGGGTACACGTTTGTGATTCTAGAGACGGATTCACAACTTGTTACGACTATCCTAGGTAAAGAGTTGTCACGGTGCCACCCACTGGCTAGCCTTGTTAGTAAGTGTCAGGGCTTGTTACGTAGGAACTGGAATATTCAGTTTCGACATGTGTTCCAGGAAGCTATTCGCGTCGCGGATCACCTGGCTAGTATATCTTTTGGTTATAACATTGGTTTGACTGTATTGCTTGACCCACCTGAGGGTGTTTTTAACTTTCTGCATGATGATGTTAGGGGTCGGGCTATCCCTCGTATGCTGACTACTTAGCCTTTTCTGTTTTAATAAAATCGCAGCTAGATGCGCGGAGAGCCCTATCTCTCCTTTCAACCAAAAAAAATTAGATGGCTATCTTATATAAATAGTTATATATAGATATCTTATACCCTTTTTTTTCTAAGTCATATATTAATAATATAAATAATAAAATATTATCATATTTTTGTTAGTTATATTTTGATAAAATTTTATCACTTATTTGAATAAATCTTACAAAAAGATAAAATCAATTAGATTTAATATAATTATAACACTTTTCGAAATCTTGGCATGTAAAGATTTTTTTTATAGCAAAACTAAACTCCATTAATTAACCTTTGTCTTTACAAATAATACCATCTAAATCCAATGGACAATCAGCTACTGAATTGAAAATCAATGAAACAGCCGGTCTAATGCCCCCTAACATATGACTATATGAACTGCTTGATTCGCACCTCTCTTGACAAAATTCCAGCCCCTTATATCGAACTTTTCAGCGAGCCTTAAGCACTCCTCGACTATGCCTCCCACACCACTGAAGTCGGGAGCCCCCTAGAGATTTTTTTTATTATTATTTTTTTGAAGTAAGACAAGAATTCAGTTCTCTAGACAAGTGTGGAGAAACCGAGAGACCGGACAAGCCGGTAGATGGGCTAACCATCATGTACAACCAAATCAAATAACAGAAGCAAATGACAAAAAGGAAATAATACGAAGCAAATAAAGGAAATGAAAATGCGAAAAAAAAATAAACGTGTTAGCTATCCTACACCGTAAAACAAAACCCACACGACAAACAAAACAATCAACCAACGGAGGACGCACACAGAGAACCTTGGGGACACTAGCGGACATCTCAGATTATGGACTCTGAAGAGCCATCAGATATCGATCGCAATTTCACGACGTCTTCGGATACAAAAAATCAAACACCGTTTACATGAGGCCTGCATCACAACAAGAACAGTACAACACACCATGCCGCAAATCCAAACCTAAGCCAAACCATTGCTCAATAAAGAACCCCCAACCCATCTCAAACCCTCAAGGACGATAACGAGATCGTAAAAGACTACTAGGTAGTCAAAATAGAGACGACTGAGACAGGACATAGCAAATAAATTGAACAACAATCCAAAGGTAAAGGGAAAGAAAGACGAAATGGAAAGGAGAACCCTGAAAAGGTGTTGTTACCAATTAATTGGAACTGTCTGAATTACACATAAATAGCCCACACCCGAAAAGGCGCTGAACCACATCCCACAAATGAAGGTGGGTCGTGGCAAAAGGTCAGTGAGGGTGGCGGGATGGCGGAGCCGAAGGTGCCATAGCGGTGGCTGGAAGGCGGAGCCAAGGGAGGCGGGAGCGGAGCCGCGGAAGACTGAGGATGCGGGGGCTTAGGGGCTGAGAGTTGCAGGACGAGAGCTTGCCGGGGAAGCTTCAGCATGAGGGCGGAGCCTCGGAGGCCGACGTCGAGGGGGCTGAATGTTGCAGGCAAGGGTGAGGACCGTCGGGGAAGCTAATGGGCATTGAAGCTGTTAGGCGAGGCGGCGAAAGGGAAGTGTTTGTTGCCGAAAGTGACTGTAAGCCTAGGTGATGGGTCATGAAGGTGGGTCGTTTGTAAGGTGGAGGTGAGCTACCACGAGCTGAAGAGATTAACCAAAAATAAGTGCAATCTCCAACGTTCGATACGCGAGGGAGATAAAAATTGATGGTAATCTCCAGTGTACAACGAGCTGAAGAGATTAACCAAAAATAAATGCAATCTCCAGCGTTCGATACGCGAGGGAGATTGATTCATAAAAATTGATGGTAATCTCCAGCATACAACGAGCTTAAGAGATTAACCAAAAATAAACGCAATCTCTAGCGTTCGATACGCGAAGGAGATAAAAATTGATGGTAATCTCCAGCGTACAACGAGCTAAAGAGATTAACTAAAAATAAATGCAATCTCCAGCGTTCGATACGCGAGGCAGATTGACTCATGAAAATTGATGGTAATCTCCAACGTACAACGAGCTGAAGAGATTAACCAAAAATAAATGCAATCTCCAGCGTTCGATACGCGAGGGAGATTGACTCATGAAAATTGATGGTAATCTCCAGCGTACAACGAGCTGAAGAGATTAACCAAAAATAAACGCAATCTCCAGCGTTCGATACGCGAAGGAGATAAAAATTGATGGTAATCTCCAGCGTACAACGAGCTGAAGAGATTAACCAAAAATAAATACAATCTCCATCGTTCGATACGCGAGGGAGATTGACTCATGAAAATTGATGGTAATCTCCAGCGTACAACGAGCTGAAGAGATCAACAAAAAATAAATGCAATCTCCAGCGTTCGATACGCGAGGGAGATTGACTCATGAAAATTGATGGTAATCTCTAGCGTACAACGAGCTGAAGAGATTAACTAAAAATAAATGAAATCTCCAGCGTTCGATACGCGAGGGAGATAAAAATTGATATTAATCTCAAGCGTACAATGAGCTGAAGAAATTAACCAAAAATAAATGCAATCTCCAGCGATCGATACGCGAGGGAGATTGAATCATGAAAACTGATGGTAATCTCCAGCGTACAACGAGCTGAAGAGATTAACCAAAAATAAATGCAAACTCCAGCGTTCGATACGCGAGGGAGATTGACTCATGAAAATTGTTGGTAATCTCCAGCGTACAACGAGCTGAAGAGATTAGCCAAAAATAAATGCGATCTCCAACGTTCGATATGCGAGGGAGATAAAAATTGATAGTAATCTCTAGCGTACAACGAGCTGAAGAAATTAACCAAAAATAAATGCAATCTCCAACGTTCGATACGTGAGGGAGATAAAAATTGACGGTAATCTCATGTGTACAACGAGCTGAAGAGATTAACCAAAAATAAATGCAATCTCCGGCGATTGATACGCGAGGAAGATTGACTCATGAAAATTGATGTTAATCTCCAGTGTACAACGAGCTGAAAAATTAACCAAAAATAAATGCAATCTCCAACGTTCGATACGTGAGGGAGATAAAAATTGATGGTAATCTCCAGTGTACAACGAGCTGAAGAGATTAACCAAAAATAAATGCAATCTCCGGCATTCAATACGCGAGGGAGACTGACTCATCAAAATTAATGGTAATCTCCAACGTACAACGAGATGAAGACATTAACCAAAAATAAATGCAATCTCCAGCGTTCGATACGCGAGGGAGATAAAAATTGATAGTAATCTCCTACGTACAACGAGCTGAAGAAATTAACCAAAAATAAATGCAATCTCCAGCGATCGATACGCGAGTGAGATTGACACATGAAAACTGATGGTAATCTCCAGCGTACAATGAGCTGAAGAGATTAACCAAAAATAAATGCAATCTCCAACATTCGATACGCAAGGAAGATTGACTCATGAAAATTGATGGTAATCTCCAGCGTACAACGAGCTGAAGAGATTAACCAAAAATAAATGCAATCTCTAGCGTTCGATACGCGAGGGAGATTGACTCATGAAAATTGATGGTAATCTCTAGCGTACAACGAGCTGAAGAGATTAACCAAAAATAAATGCAATCTGTAACGTTCGATACTCGAGGGAGATAAAAATTGATAGTAATCTCCAGCGTACAACAAGCTGAAGAAATTAACCAAAAAAAAATGCAATCTGTAGCGTTCGATACGCGAGGGAGATAAAATTTGATAGTAATATCCTGCGTACAACGAGCTGAAGAAATTAACCAAAAATAAATGCATTCTCCAGTGATCGATACGCGAGGGAGATTTACTCATGAAAACTGATGGTAATCTCTAGCGTACAACGAGCTGAAGAGATTAACCAAAAAATAAATGCAATCTCCAGCATTCGATACGCGAGGGAGATTGACTCATGAAAATTGATGGTAATCTCCAGCGTACAACGAGCTACAGAGATTAACGAAAAATAAATGCAATCTCCAACGTTCGATACGCAAGGGATATAAAAATTGATGGTAATCTCCAACGTACAACGATCTGAAGAGACTAACCAAAAATAAATGCAATCTCCAGCGTTCGATACGCTAGGGAGATTGACTCATGAAAATTGATGGTAATCTCCAGTGTACATCGAGCTGAAGAGATTAACCAAAAATAAATGCAATCTCCAGCGTTCGATACGCGAGGGAGATTGACTCATGAAAATTGATGGTAATCTCCAGCGTACAACGAGCTGATGAGATTAACCAAAAATAAATGCAATCTCCAACGTTCGATACGCGAGGGAGATTGACTCATGAAAACTGATGGTAATCTCTAGCGTACAACGAGCTGAAGAGATTAACCAAAAATAAATGCAATCTCCAGCGTTCGATACGCGAGGGAGATTGACTCATGAAAATTGTTGGTAATCTCCAGCGTACAACGAGCTGAAGAGATTAGCCAAAAATAAATGCGATCTCCAACGTTCGATATGCGAGGGAGATAAAAATTGATAGTAATCTCTAGCGTACAACGAGCTGAAGAAATTAACCAAAAATAAATGCAATCTCCAACGTTCGATACGCGAGGGAGATTGTCTCAACAAAATTAATGGTAATCTCCAACGTACAACGAGCTGAAGAGATTAACCAAAAATAAATGCAATCTCCAGCGTTCGATACGCAAGGGAGATAAAAATTGATAGTAATCTCCTACGTCCAACGAGCTGAAGAAATTAACCAAAAATAAATGCAATCTCCAGCGATCGATACGCGAGTGAGATTGACTCATGAAAACTGATGGTAATCTCCAGCGTACAATGAGCGGAAGAGATTAACCAAAAATAAATGCAATCTCCAACATTCGATACGCAAGGGAGATTGACTAATGAAAATTGATGGTAATATCCAGCGTACAACGAGCTGAAGAGAATAACCAAAAATAAATGCAATCTCCAGCGTTCGATACGCGAGGGAGATTGACTCATGAAAATTGATGGTAATCTCTAGCGTACAACGAGCTGAAGAGATTAACCAAAAATAAATGCAATCTGTAACGTTCGATACTCGAGGGAGATAAAAATTGATAGTAATCTCCAGCGTACAACGAGCTGAAGAAATTAACCAAAAATAAATGCAATCTCCAACGTTCGATACATGAGGGAGATAAAAATTGACGGTAATCTTCAGTGTACAACGATTGAAGAGATTAACCAATAATAAATTCAATCTCCAGCATTCGATACGCGAGGGAGATTGACTCATCAAAATTGATGGTAATCTCCAGCGTACAACGAGCTGAAGACATTAACCAAAAATAAATGCAATGTTCAGCGTTCGATACGCGAGGAAGATAAAAATTGATAGTAATCTCCTGCGTACAACGAGCTGAAGAAATTTACCAAAAATAAATGCAATCTCCAGCGATCGATACGCGAGGAAGATTGACACATGAAAATTGATGGTAATCTCCAGCGTACAACGAGTTGAAAAGATTAACCATAAATAAATGCAATCTCCAGCGTTCGATACGCGAGGGAGATTAAATTGTGAAAATTGATGGTAATCTCCAGCGTACCACGAGCTGAAGAGATTAACCAAAAATAAGTGCAATCTCCAACGTTCGTTACGCGAGGGAGATAAAAATTGATGGTAATCTCAAGTATACAACGAGCTGAAGAGATTAACCAAAAATAAATGCAATCTCCAGCGTTCGATACGCGAGGGAGATTGATTCATAAAAATTGATGGTAATCTCCAGCATACAACGAGCTTAAGAGACTAACCAAAAATAAACGCAATCTCTAGCGTTCGATACGCGAAGGAGATAAAAATTGATGGTAATCTCCAGCGTACAACGAGCTAAAGAGATTAACTAAAAATAAATGCAATCTCCAGCGTTCGATACGCGAGGGAGATAAAAATTGATGGTAATCTCCAGCGTACAACGAGCTGAAGAGATTAACCAAAAATAAATGCAATCTCCATCGTTCGATACGCGAGGGAGATTGACTCATGAAAATTGATGGTATTCTCCAGCGTACAACGAGCTGAAGAGATCAACAAAAAATAAATGCAATCTCCAGCGTTCGATACGCGAGGGAGATTGACTCATGAAAATTGATGGTAATCTCTAGCGTACAACGAGCTAAAGAGATTAACTAAAAATAAATGAAATCTCCAGCGTTCGATACGCGAGGGAGATAAAAATTGATATTAATCTCAAGCGTACAAAACGAGCTAAAGAAATTAACCAAAAATAAATGCAATCTCCAGCGATCGATACGCGAGGGAGATTTACTCATGAAAACTGATGGTAATCTCCAGCGTACAACGAGCTGAAGAGATTAACCAAAAATAAATGCAATCTCCAGCGTTCCATACGCGAGGGAGATTGACTCATGAAAATTGTTGGTAATCTCCAACGTATAACGAGCTGAAGAGATTAGCCAAAAATAAATGCGATCTCCAACGTTCGATATGCGAGGGAGATAAAAATTGATAGTAATCTCTAGCGTACAACGAGCTGAAGAAATTAACCAAAATAAATGCAATCTCCAACGTTCGATACGTGAGGGAGATAAAAATTGACGGTAATCTCATGTGTACAACGAGCTGAAGAGATTAACCAAAAATAAATGCAATCTCCGGCGATTGATACGCGAGGAAGATTGACTCATGAAAATTGATGGTAATCTCCAGTGTACAACGAGCTGAAAAATTAACCAAAAATAAATGCAATCTCCAACGTTCGATACGTGAGGGAGATAAAAATTGATGGTAATCTCCAGTGTACAACGAGCTGAAGAGATTAACCAAAAATAAATGCAATCTCCGGCATTCAATACGCGAGGGAGATTGTCTCATCAAAATTAATGGTAATCTCCAACGTACAACGAGCTGAAGACATTAACCAAAAATAAATGCAATCTCCAGCGTTCGATACGCAAGGGAGATAAAAATTGATAGTAATCTCCTACGTCCAACGAGGTGAAGAAATTAACCAAAAATAAATGCAATCTCCAGCGATCGATACGCGAGTGAGATTGACTCATGAAAACTGATGGTAATCTCCAGCGTACAACGAGCTGAAGAGATTAACCAAAAATAAACGCAATCTTCAGCGTTCGATACGCGAAGGAGATAAAAATTGATGGTAATCTCCAGCGTACAACGAGCTGAAGAGATTAACCAAAAATAAATGCAATCTCCATCGTTCGATACGCGAGGGAGATTGACTCATGAAAATTGATGGTAATCTCCAGCGTAAAACGAGCTGAAGAGATCAACAAAAAATAAATGCAATCTCCAGCGTTCGATACGCGAGGGAGATTGACTCATGAAAATTGATGGTAATCTCTAGCGTACAACGAGCTGAAGAGATTAACCAAAAATAAATGCAATCTCCAGCGTTCGATACGCGAGGGAGATTGACTCATGAAAATTGTTGGTAATCTCCAGCGTACAACGAGCTGAAGAGATTAGCCAAAAATAAATGCGATCTCCAACGTTCGATATGCGAGGGAGATAAAAATTGATAGTAATCTCTAGCGTACAACGAGCTGAAGAAATTAACCAAAAATAAATGCAATCTCCAACGTTCGATACGTGAGGGAGATAAAAATTGACGGTAATCTCATGTGTACAACGAGCTGAAGAGATTAACCAAAAATAAATGCAATCTCCGGCGATTGATACGCGAGGAAGATTGACTCATGAAAATTGATGGTAATCTCCAGTGTACAACGAGCTGAAAAATTAACCAAAACGAAATGCAATCTCCAACGTTTGATACGTGAGGGAGATAAAAATTGATGGTAATCTCCAGTGTACAACGAGCTGAAGAGATTAACCAAAAATAAATGCAATCTCCGGCATTCAATACGCGAGGGAGATTGACTCATCAAAATTAATGGTAATCTCCAACGTACAACGAGCTGAAGACATTAACCAAAAATAAATGCAATCTCCAGCGTTCGATACGCGAGGGAGATAAAAATTGATAGTAATCTCCTACGTACAACGAGCTGAAGAAATTAACCAAAAATAAATGCAATCTCCAGCGATCGATACGCGAGTGAGATTGACTCATGAAAACTGATGGTAATCTCCAGCGTACAATGAGCTGAAGAGATTAACCAAAAATAAATGCAATCTCCAACATTCGATACGCAAGAAAGATTGACTCATGAAAATTGATGGTAATCTCCAGCGTACAACGAGCTGAAGAGATTAACCAAAAATAAATGCAATCTCCAGCGCTCGATACGCGAGGGAGATTGACTCATGAAAATTGATGGTAATCTCTAGCGTACAACGAGCTGAAGAGATTAACCAAAAATAAATGCAATCTGTAACGTTCGATACTCGAGGGAGATAAAAATTGATAGTAATCTCCAGCGCACAACGAGCTGAAGAAATTAACCAAAAAAAAAATGCAATCTCCAACGTTCAATACGTAAGGGAGATAAAAATTGACGGTAATCTTCAGTGTACAACGATTGAAGAGATTAACCAAAAATAAATGCAATCTCCAGCGTTCGATACGCGAGTGAGATTGACTCATCAAAATTGATGGTAATCTCCAGCGTACAACGAGCTGAAGAGATTAGCCAAAAATAAATGCGATCTCCAACGTTCGATATGCGAGGGAGATAAAAATTGATAGTAATCTCTAGCGTACAACGAGCTGAAGAAATTAACCAAAAATAAATGCAATCTCCAACGTTCGATACGTGAGGGAGATAAAAAGTGACGGTAATCTCATGTGTACAACGAGCTGAAGAGATTAACCAAAAATAAATGCAATCTCCGGCGATTGATACGCGAGGAAGATTGACTCATGAAAATTGATGGTAATCTCCAGTGTACAACGAGCTGAAAAATTAACCAAAAAGAAATGCAATCTCCAACGTTCGATACGTGAGGGAGATAAAAATTGATGGTAATCTCCAGTGTACAACGAACTGAAGAGATTAACCAAAAATAAATGCAATCTCCGGCATTCAATACGCGAGGGAGATTGACTCATCAAAATTAATGGTAATCTCCAACGTACAACGAGCTGAAGACATTAACCAAAAATAAATGCAATCTCCAGCGTTCGATACGCGAGGGAGATAAAAATTAATAGTAATCTCCTACGTACAACGAGCTGAAGAAATTAACCAAAAATAAATGAAATCTCCAGCGATCGATACGCGAGTGAGATTGACTCATGAAAACTGATGGTAATCTCCAGCGTACAATGAGCTGAAGAGATTAACCAAAAATAAATGCAATCTCCAACATTCGATACGCAAGAAAGATTGACTCATGAAAATTGATGGTAATCTCCAGCGTACAACGAGCTGAAGAGATTAGCCAAAAATAAATGCAATCTCCAGCGCTCGATACGCGAGGGAGATTGACTCATGAAAATTGATGGTAATCTCTAGCGTACAACGAGCTGAAGAGATTAACCAAAAATAAATGCAATCTGTAACGTTCGATACTCGAGGGAGATAAAAATTGATAGTAATCTCCAGCGCACAATGAGCTGAAGAAATTAACCAAAAATAAATGCAATCTCCAACGTTCAATACGTAAGGGAGATAAAAATTGACGGTAATCTTCAGTGTACAACGATTGAAGAGATTAACCAAAAATAAATGCAATCTCCAGCATTCGATACGCGAGTGAGATTGACTCATCAAAATTGATGGTAATCTCCAGCGTACAACGAGCTGAAGAGATTAGCCAAAAATAAATGCGATCTCCAACGTTCGATATGCGAGGGAGATAAAAATTGATAGTAATCTCTACCGTTCAACGAGCTGAAGAAATTAACCAAAAATAAATGCAATCTCCAATGTTCGATACGTGAGGGAGATAAAAATTGACGGTAATCTCATGTGTACAACGAGCTGAAGAGATTAACCAAAAATAAATGCAATCTCCGGCGATTGATACGCGAGGAAGATTGACTCATGAAAATTGATGGTAATCTCCAGTGTACAACGAGCTGAAAAATTAACCAAAAAGAAATGCAATCTCCAACGTTCGATACGTGAGGGAGATAAAAATTGATGGTAATCTCCAGTTTACAACGAACTGAAGAGATTAACCAAAAATAAATGCAATCTCTAGCGTTCGATACGCGAAGGAGATAAAAATTGATGGTAATCTCTAGCGTACAACGAGCTAAAGAGAGTAACTAAAAATAAATGCAATCTCCAGCGTTCGATACGCGAGGCAGATTGACTCATGAAAATTGATGGTAATCTCCAACGTACAACGAGCTGAAGAGATTAACCAAAATTAAATGCAATCTCCAGCGTTCGATACGCGAGGGAGATTGACTCATGAAAATTGATGGTAATCTCCAGCGTACAACGAGCTGAAGAGATTAACCAAAAATAAATGTAATCTCCAGCGTTCGATACGCGAAGGAGATAAAAATTGATGGTAATCTCCAGCGTACAACGAGCTGAAGAGATTAACCAAAAATAAATGCAATCTCCATCGTTCGATACGCGAGGGAGATTGACTCATGAAATTATATGGTAATCTCCAACGTACATCGAGCTGAAGAGATTAACCAAAAATAAATGCAATCTCCAGCGATCGATACGCGAGTGAGATTGACTCATGAAAACTGATGGTAATCTCCAGCGTACAATGAGCTGAAGAGATTAACCAAAAATAAATGCAATCTCCAACATTCGATACGCAAGGGAGATTGACACATGAAAATTGATGGTAATCTCCAGCGTACAACGAGCTGAAGAGATTAACCAAAAATAAATGCAATCTCCAGCGTTCGATACGCGAGGGAGATTGACTCATGAAAATTGATGGTAATCTCTAGCGTACAACGAGCTGAAGAGATTAACCAAAAATAAATGCAATCTGTAACGTTTGATACTCGAGGGAGATAAAAATTGATAGTAATCTCCAGCGTACAACGAGCTGAAGAAATTAACCAAAAATAAATGCAATCTCCAACGTTCGATACGTGAGGGAGATAAAAATTGACGGTAATCTCCAATATACAACGATTGAAGAGATTAACCAAAAATAAATGCAATCTCCAGCATTCGATACGCGAGGGAGATTGACACATAAAAATTGATGGTAATCTCCAGCATACAATGAGCTGAAGAGATTAACCAAAAATAAACGCAATCTCTAGCGTTCGATACGCGAAGGAGATAAAAATTGATGGTAATCTCCACCGTACAACGAGCTAAAGAGATTAACTAAAAATAAATGCGATCTCCAGCGTTCGATACGCGAGGCAGATTGACTCATGAAAATTGATGGTAATCTCCAACGTACAACGAGCTGAAGAGATTAACCAAAAATAAATGCAATCTCCAGCGTTCGATACGCGAGGGAGATTGACTCATGAAAATTGATGGTAATCTCCAGCGTACAATGAGCTGAAGAGATTAACCAAAAATAAACGCAATCTCCAGCGTTCGATACGCGAAGGAGATAAAAATTGATGGTAATCTCCAGCGTACAACGAGCTGAAGAGATTAACCAAAAATAAATGCAATCTCCATCGTTCGATACGGGAGGGAGATTGACTCATGAAAATTGATGGTAATCTCCAGCGTACAACGAGCTGAAGAGATCAACAAAAAATAAATGCAATCTTCAGCGTTCGATACGCGAGGGAGATTGACTCATGAAAATTGATGGTAATCTCCAGCGTACAACAAGCTGAAGAGATTAACCAAAAATAAATGCAATCTCCATCGTTCGATACGCGAGGGAGATTGACTCATGAAAATTTATGGTAATCTCCAGCGTACAACGAGCTGAAGAGATCAACAAAAAATAAATGCAATCTCCAGCGTTCGATACGCGAGGGAGATTGACTCATGAAAATTGATGGTAATCTCTAGCGTACAACGAGCTGAAGAGATTAACCAAAAATAAATGCAATCTCCAGCGTTCGATATGCGAGGGAGATAAAAATTGATAGTAATCTCTAGCGTACAACGAGCTGAAGAAATTAACCAAAAATAAATGCAATCTCCAACGTTCTATACGTGAGGGAGATAAAAATTGACGGTAATCTCATGTGTACAACGAGCTGTAGAGATTAACCAAAAATAAATGCAATCTCCGGCGATTGATACGCGTGGAAGATTGACTCAAGAAAATTGATGGTAATCTCCAGCGTACAACGAGTTGAAAAGATTAACCAAAAATAAATGCAATCTCCAGCGTTCGATACGCGAGGGAGATTAACTCATGAAAATTGATGGTAATCTCCTGCGTACAACGAGCTGAAGAGATTAACCAAAAATAAGTGCAATCTCCGACGTTCGATACGCGAGAGAGATAAAAATTGATGGTAATCTCCAGTGTACAACGAGCTGAAGAGATTAACCAAAAATAAATGCAATCTCCAGCGCTCGATACGCGAGGGAGATTGATTCATAAAAATTGATGGTAATCTCCAGCATTCAACGAGCTGAAGAGATTAACCAAAAATAAACGCAATCTCTAGCGTTCGATACGCGAAGGAGATAAAAATTGATGGTAATCTCCAACGTACAACGAGCTGAAGAGATTAACCAAAAATAAATGCAATCTCCAGCGTTCGATATGCGAGGGAGATTGACTCATGAAAATTGATGGTAATCTCCAGCGTACAACGAGCTGAAGAGATTAACCAAAAATAAACGCAATCTCCAGCGTTCGATACACGAAGGAGATAAAAATTGATGGTAATCTCCAGCGTACAACGAGCTGAAGAGATTAACCAAAAATAAATGCAATCTCCATCGTTCGATACGCGAGGGAGATTGACTCATGAAATTTTATGGTAATCTCCAGCGTACATCGAGCTGAAGAGATTAACCAAAAATAAATGCAATCTCCAGCGATCGTTACGCGAGTGAGATTGACTCATGAAAACTGATGGTAATCTCCAGCGTACAATGAGCTGAAGAGATTAACCAAAAATAAATGCAATCTCCAACATTCGATACGCAAGGGAGATTGACTCATGAAAATTGATGGTAATCTCCAGCGTACAACGAGCTAAAGAGATTAACCAAAAATAAATGCAATCTCCAGCGTTCGATAAGCGAGGGAGATTGACTCATGAAAATTGATGGTAATCTCTAGCGTACAACGAGCTGAAGAGATTAACCAAAAATAAATGCAATCTGTAACGTTCGATACTCGAGGGAGATAAAAATTGATAGTAATCTCCAGCGTACAACGAGCTGAGGAAATTAACCAAAAATAAATGCAATCTCCAACGTTCGATACGTGAGGGAGATAAAAATTGACAGTAATCTCCAATGTACAACGATTGAAGAGATTAACCAAAAATAAATGCAATCTCCAACATTCGATACGCGAGGGAGATTGACTCATAAAAATTGATGGTAATCTCCAGCATACAATGAGCTGAAGAGATTAACCAAAAATAAACGCAATCTCTAGCGTTCGATACGCGAAGGAGATAAAAATTGATGGTAATCTCCAGCGTACAACGAGCTAAAGAGATTAACTAAAAATAAATGCAATCTCCAGCGTTGGATATGCGAGGCAGATTGACTCATGAAAATTGATGGTAATCTCCAACGTACAACGAGCTGAAGAGATTAACCAAAAATAAATGCAATCTCCAGCGTTCGATACGCGAGGGAGATGGACTCATGAAAATTGATGGTAATCTCCAGCGTACAACGAGCTGAAGAGATCAACAAAAAATAAATGCAATCTCCAGCGTTCGATACGCGAGGGAGATTGACTCATGAAAATTGATGGTAATCTCCAGCGTACAACGAGCTGAAGAGATTAACCAAAAATAAATGCAATCTCCAGCGTTCGATACGCGAAGGAGATAAAAATTGATGGTAATCTCCAGCGTACAACGAGCTGAAGAGATTAACCAAAAATAAATGCAATCTCCATCGTTCGATACGCGAGGGAGATTGACTCATGAAAATTTATGGTAATCTCCAACGTACAACGAGCTGAAGAGATCAACAAAAAATAAATGCAATCTCCAGCGTTCGATACGCGAGGGAGATTGACTCATGAAAATTGATGGTAATCTCTAGCGTACAACGAGCTGGAGATATTAACCAAAAATAAATGCAATCTCCAGCGTTCGATATGCGAGGGAGATAAAAATTGATAGTAATCTTTAGCGTACAACGAGCTTAAGAAATTAACCAAAAATAAATGCAATCTCCAACGTTCGATACGTGAGGGAGATAAAAATTGACGGTAATCTCATGTGTACAACGAGCTGAAGAGATTAACCAAAAATAAATGCAATCTCCGGCGATTGATACGCGAGGAAGATTGACTCATGAAAATTGATGGTAATCTCTAGCGTACAACGAGTTGAAAAGATTAACCAAAAATAAATGCAATCTCCAGCGTTCGATACGCGAGGGAGATTAACTCATGAAAATTGATGGTAATCTCCTGCGTACAACGAGCTGAAGAGATTAACCAAAAATAAGTGCAATCTCCAACGTTCGATACGCGAGGGAGATAAAAATTGATGGTAATCTCCAGTGTACAACGAGCTAAAGTGATTAACCAAAAATAAATGCAATCTCCAGCGTTCGATACGCGAGGGAGATTGATTCATAAAAATTGATGGTAATCTCCAGCATTCAACGAGCTGAAGAGATTAACCAAAAATAAACGCAATCTCCAGCGTTCGATACGCGAAAGAGATAAAAATTGATGGTAATCTCCAGCGTACAACGGGCTGAAGAGATTAACCAAAAATAAATGCAATCTCCATCGTTCGATACGCGAGGGAGATTGACTCATGAAAATTTATGGTAATCTCCAGCGTACAACGAGCTGAGGAGACCAACAAAAAATAAATGCAATCTCCAGCGTTCGATACGCAAGGGAGATTGACTCATGAAAATTGATGGTAATCTCCAGCGTACAACGAGCTGAAGAGATTAACCAAAAATAAATGCAATCTCCAGCGTTCGATACGCGAGGGTGATTGACTCATGAAAATTGATGGTAATCTCCAGCGTACATCGAGCTGGAGAGATTAACCAAAAATAAATGCAATCTCTAGCGTTCGATACGCGAGGGAGATTAACTCATAAAAATTGATGGTAATCTCCAGCATACAATGAGCTGAAGAGATTAACCAAAAATAAACGCAATCTCTAGCGTTCGATACGCGAAGGAGATAAAAATTAATGGTAATCTCCAGCGTACAACGAGCTAAAGAGATTAACTAAAAATAAATGCAATCTCCAGCGTTCGATACGCGAGGCAGATTGACTCATGAAAATTGATGGTAATCTCTAGCGTACAATGAGCTGAAGAGATTAACCAAAAATAAACGCAATCTCCAGCGTTCGATACGCGAAGGAGATAAAAATTGATGGTAATCTCCAGCGTACAACGAGCTGAAGAGATTAACCAAAAATAAATGCAATCTCCATCGTTCGATACGCGAGGAAGATTGACTCATGAAAATTGATGGTAATCTCCAGCGTACAACGAGCTGAAGAGATCAACAAAAAATAAATGCAATCTCCAGCGTTCAATACGCGAGGGAGATTGACTCATGAAAATTGATGGTAATCTCCAGCATACAACGAGCTGAAGAGATTAACCAAAAATAAACGCAATCTCCAGCGTTCGATACGCGAAGGAGATAAAAATTGATGGTAATCTCCAGCGTACAACGGGCTGAAGAGATTAACCAAAAATAAATGCAATCTCCATCGTTCGATACGCGAGGGAGATTGACTCATGAAAATTTATGGTAATCTCCAGCGTACAACGAGCTGAGGAGATCAACAAAAAATAAATGCAATCTCCAGCGTTCGATACGCGAGGGAGATTGACTCATGAAAATTGATGGTAATCTCCAGCGTACAACGAGCTGAAGAGATTAACCAAAAATAAACGCAATCTTCAGCGTTCGATACGCGAAGGAGATAAAAATTGATGGTAATCTCCAGCATACAACGAGCTGAAGAGATTAACCAAAAATAAATGCAATCTCCATCGTTCGATACGCGAGGGAGATTGACTCATGAAAATTGATGGTAATCTCCGGCGTACAACGAGCTGAAGAGATCAACAAAAAATAAATGCAATCTCCAGCGTTCGATACGCGAGGGAGATTGACTCATGAAAATTGATGGTAATCTCCAGCGTACAACGAGCTGAAGAGATTAACAAAAAATAAACGCAATCTCCAGCGTTCGATACGCGAAGGAGATAAAAATTGATGGTAATCTCCAGCATACAACGAGCTGAAGAGATTAACCAAAAATAAATGCAATCTCCATCGTTCGATACGCGAGGGAGATTGACTCATGAAAATTTATGGTAATCTCCAGCGTACAACGAGCTGAGGAGATCAACAAAAAATAAATGCAATCTCAAGCGTTCGATACGCGAGGGAGATTGACTCATGAAAATTGATGGTAATCTCTAGCGTACAACGAGCTGAAGAGATTGACCAAAAATAAATGCAATCTCCAGCGTTCGATATGCGAGGGAGATAAAAATTGATAGTAATCTCTAGCGTACAACGAGCTGAAGAAATTAACCAAAAATAAATGCAATCTCCAACGTTCGATACGTGAGGGAGATAAAAATTGACGGTAATCTCATGTGTACAACGAGCTCAAGAGATTAACCAAAAATAAATGCAATCTCCGGCGATTGATACGCGAGGAAGATTGACTCATGAAAATTGATGGTAATCTCCAGCGTACAACGAGTTGAAAAGATTAACCAAAAATAAATGCAATCTCCAGCGTTCGATACGCGAGGGAGATTAACTCATGAAAATTGATGGTAATCTCCTGCGTACAACGAGCTGAAGAGATCAACAAAAAATAAATGCAATCTCCAGCGTTCGATACGCGAGGGAGATTGACTCATGAAAATTGATGGTGATCTCCAGCGTACAACGAGCTGAAGAGATTAACAAAAAATAAATGCAATCTCCAGTGTTCGATATGCGAGGGAGATAAAAATTGATAGTAATCTCTAGCATACAACGAGCTGAAGAAATTAACCAAAAATAAATGCAATCTCCAACGTTCGATACGTGAAGGAGATAAAAATTGACGGTAATCTCATGTGTACAACGAGCTGAAGAGATTAACCAAAAATAAATGCAATCTCCGGCGATTGATACGCGAGGAAGATTGACTCATGAAAATTGATGTTAATCTCCAGCGTACAACGAGTTGAAAAGATTAACCAAAAATAAATGCAATCTCCAGCGTTCGATACGCGAGGGAGATTAACTCATGAAAATTGATGGTAATCTCCTGCGTACAACGAGCTGAAGAGATTAACCAAAAATAAGTGCAATCTCCAACGTTCGATACGCGAGGGAGATAAAAATTGATGGTAATCTCCAGTGTACAACGAGCTGAAGTGATTAACAAAAAATAAATGCAATCTCCAGCGTTCGATACGCGAGGGAGATTGATTCATAAATATTGATGGTAATCTCCAGCATTCAACGAGCTGAAGAGATTAACCAAAAATAAACGCAATCTCTAGCGTTCGATACGCGAAGGAGATATAAATTGATGGTAATCTCTAGCGTACAACGAGCTAAAGAGATTAACTACAAATAAATGCAATCTCCAGCGTTCGATACGCGAGGCAGATTGACTCATGAAAATTGATGGTAATCTCCAACGTACAACGAGCTGAAGAGATTAACCAAAAATAAATGCAATCTCCAGCGTTCGATACGCGAGGGAGATTGACTCATGAAACTTGATGGTAATCTCCAGCGTACAACGAGCTGAAGAGATTAACCAAAAATAAACGCAATTTTCAGCGTTCGATACGCGAAGGAGATAAAAATTGATGGTAATCTCCAGCATACAACGAGCTGAAGAGATTAACCAAAAATAAATGCAATCTCCATCGTTCGATACGCGAGGGAGATTGACTCATGAAAATTTATGGTAATCTCTAGCGTACAACGAGCTGAAGAGATCAACAAAAAATAAATGCAATCTCCAGCGTTCGATACGCGAGGGAGATTGACTCATGAAAATTGATGGTGATCTCTAGCGTACAACGAGCTGAAGAGATTAACCAAAAATAAATGCAATCTCCAGCGTTCGATATGCGAGGGAGATAAAAATTGATAGTAATCTCTAGCGTACAACGAGCTGAAGAAATTAACCAAAAATAAATGCAATCTCCAACGTTCGATACGTGAGGGAGATAAAAATTGACGGTAATCTCATGTGTACAACGAGCTGAAGAGATTAACCAAAAATAAATGCAATCTCCGGCGATTGATACGCGAGGAAGATTGACTCATGAAAATTGATGGTAATCTCCAGCGTACAACGAGTTGAAAAGATTAACCAAAAATAAATGCAATCTCCAGCGTTCGATACGCGAGGGAGATTAACTCATGAAAATTAATGGTAATCTCAAGCGTACAACGAGCTAAAGAGATTAACCAAAAATAAATGCAATCTCCACGTTCGATACGCGAGGGAGATAAAAATTGATGGTAATCTCCAGCGTACAACGATCTGAAGAGATTAACCAAAAATAAATGCAATCTCCAGCGTTCGATACGCGAGGGAGATTGACTCATGAAAATTGATGGTAATCTCCAGCGTACAACGAGCTGAAGAGATTAACCAAAAATAAATGCAATCTCCAGCGTTCGATACGCGAAGGAGATAAAAATTGATGGTAATCTGCAGCGTACAACGAGCTAAAGAGATTAACTAAAAATAAATGCAATATCCAGCGTTCGATACGCGAGGCAGATGGACTCATGAAAATTGATGGTAATCTCCAACGTACAACGAGCTGAACAAATTAACCAAAAATAAATGCAATCTCCAGCGTTCGATACGCGAGGGAGATTGACTCATGAAAATTGATCGTAATCTCCAGCGTACAACGAGGCTAAGAGATTAACAAAAAATAAACGCAATCTCCAGCGTTCGATACGCGAAGGAGATAAAAATTGATGGTAATCTCCAGCGTACAACGAGCTGAAGAGATTAACCAAAAATAAATGCAATCTCCATCGTTCGATACGCGAGGCAGATTGACTCATGAAAATTGATGGTAATCTCCAGCGTACAACGAGCTGAAGAGATCAACAAAAAATAAATGCAATCTCCAGCGTTCGATACGCGAGGGAGGTTGACTCATGAAAATTGATGGTAATCTCTAGCGTACAACGAGCTGAAGAGATTAACCAAAAATAAATGCAATCTCCAGCGTTCGATATGCGAGGGAGATAAAAATTGATAGTAATCTCTAGCGTACAACGAGCTGAAGAAATTAACCAAAAATAAATGCAATCTCCAACGTTCGATACGTGAGGGAGATAAAAATTGACGGTAATCTCATGTGTACAACGAGCTGAAGAGATTAACCAAAAATAAATGCAATCTTCGGCGATTGATACGCGAGGAAGATTGACTCATGAAAATTGATGGTAATCTCCAGCGTACAACGAGTTGAAAAGATTAACCAAAAATAAATGCAATCTCCAGCGTTCGATACGCGAGGGAGATTAACTCATGAAAATTGATGGTAATCTCCTGCGTACAACGAGCTGAAGAGATTAACCAAAAAAAAGTGCAATCTCCAACGTTCGATACGCGAGGGAGATAAAAATTGATGGTAATATCTAGTGTACAACGAGCTGAAGTGATTAACAAAAAATAAATGCAATCTCCAGCGTTCGATACGCGAGGGAGATTGATTCATAAAAATTTATGGTAATCTCCAGCATTCAACGAGCTGAAGAGATTAACCAAAAATAAACGCAATCTCTAGCGTTCGATACGCGAAGAAGATAAAAATTGATGGTAATCTCTACCGTACAACGAGCTAAAGAGATTAACTAAAAATAAATGCAATCTCCAGCGTTCGATACGCGAGGCAGATTGATTCATGAAAATTGATGGTAATCTCCAAGGTACAACGAGCTGAAGAGATTAACCAAAAATAAATGCAATCTCCAGCGTTCGATACGCGAGGGAGATTGACTCATGAAAATTGATGGTAATCTCCAGCGTACAACGAGCTGAAAAGATTAACCAAAAATAAACGCATTCTTCAGCGTTCGATACGCGAAGGAGATAAAAATTGATGGTAATCTCCAGCATACAACGAGCTGAAGAGATTAACCAAAAATAAATGCAATCTCCATCGTTCGATACGCGAGGGAGATTGACTCATGAAAATTGATGGTAATCTCCGGCGTACAACGAGCTGAAGAGATCAACAAAAAATAAATGCAATCTCCAGCGTTCGATACGCAAGGGAGATTGACTCATTAAAATTGATGGTAATCTCCAGCGTACAACGAGCTGAAGAGATTAACCAAAAATAAATGCAATCTCCATCGTTCGATACGCGAGGGAGATTGACTCATGAAAATTTATGGTAATCTCCAGCGTACAACGAGCTGAAGAGATCAACAAAAAATAAATGCAATCTCCAGCGTTCGATACGCGAGGGAGATTGACTCATGAAAATTAATGGTGATCTCTAGCGTACAACGAGCTGAAGAGATTAACCAAAAATAAATGCAATCTCCAGCGTTCGATATGCGAGGTAGATAAAAATTGATAGTAATCTCTAGCGTACAACGAGCTGAAGAAATTAACCAAAAATAAATGCAATCTCCAACGTTCGATACGTGAGGGAGATAAAAATTGACGGTAATCTCATGTGTACAACGAGCTGAAGAGATTAACCAAAAATAAATGCAATCTCCGGCGATTGATACGCGAGGAAGATTGACTCATGAAAATTGATGGTAATCTCCAGCGTACAACGAGTTGAAAAGATTAACCAAAAATAAATGCAATCTCCAGCGTTCGATACGCGAGGGAGATTAACTCATGAAAATTGATGGTAATCTCAAGCGTACAACGAGCTAAAGAGATTAACCAAAAATAAATGCAATCTCCAACGTTCGATACGCGAGGGAGATAAAAATTGATGGTAATCTCCAGCGTACAACGATCTGAAGAGATTAACCAAAAATAAATGCAATCTCCAGCGTTCGATACGCGAGGGAGATTGACTCATGAAAATTGATGGTAATCTCTCCAGCGTACATCGAGCTGAAGAGATTAACCAAAAATAAATGCAATCTCCAGCGTTCGATATGCGAAGGAGATAAAAATTGATGGTAATCTGCAGCGTACAACGAGCTAAAGAGATTAACTAAAAATAAATGCAATATCCAGCGTTCGATACGCGAGGCAGATGGACTCATGAAAATTGATGGTAATCTCCAACGTACAACGAGCTGAACAAATTAACCAAAAATAAATGCAATCTCCAGCGTTCGATACGCGAGGGAGATTGACTCATGAAAATTGATCGTAATCTCCAGCGTACAACGAGGCTAAGAGATTAACAAAAAATAAACGCAATCTCCAGCGTTCGATACGCGAAGGAGATAAAAATTGATGGTAATCTCCAGCGTACAACGAGCTGAAGAGATTAACCAAAAATAAATGCAATCTCCATCGTTCGATACGCGAGGCAGATTGACTCATGAAAATTGATGGTAATCTCCAGCGTACAACGAGCTGAAGAGATCAACAAAAAATAAATGCAATCTCCAGCGTTCGATACGCGAGGGAGGTTGACTCATGAAAATTGATGGTAATCTCTAGCGTACAACGAGCTGAAGAGATTAACCAAAAATAAATGCAATCTCCAGCGTTCGATATGCGAGGGAGATAAAAATTGATAGTAATCTCTAGCGTACAACGAGCTGAAGAAATTAACCAAAAATAAATGCAATCTCCAACGTTCGATACGTGAGGGAGATAAAAATTGACGGTAATCTCATGTGTACAACGAGCTGAAGAGATTAACCAAAAATAAATGCAATCTCCGGCGATTGATACGCGAGGAAGATTGACTCATGAAAATTGATGGTAATCTCCAGGGTACAACGAGTTGGAAAGATTAACCAAAAATAAATGCAATCTCCAGCGTTCGATACGCGAGGGAGATTAACTCATGAAAATTGATGGTAATCTCCTGCGTACAACGAGCTGAAGAGATTAACCAAAAATAAGTGCAATCTCCAACGTTCGATACGCGAGGGAGATAAAAATTGATGGTAATCTCTAGTGTACAACGAGCTGAAGTGATTAACAAAAAATAAATGCAATCTCCAGCGTTCGATACGCGAGGGAGATTGATTCATAAAAATTGATGGTAATCTCCAGCATTCAACGAGCTGAAGAGATTAACCAAAAATAAACGCAATCTCTAGCGTTCGATACGCGAAGGAGATAAAAATTGATGGTAATCTCTAGCGTACAACGAGCTAAAGAGATTAACTAAAAATAAATGCAATCTCCAGCGTTCGATACGCGAGGCAGATTGACTCATGAAAATTGATGGTAATCTCCAAGGTACAACGAGCTGAAGAGATTAACCAAAAATAAATGCAATCTCCA
Source organism: Persicaria maculosa (assembly GCA_963922045.1). Taxonomy (NCBI): domain Eukaryota; kingdom Viridiplantae; phylum Streptophyta; class Magnoliopsida; order Caryophyllales; family Polygonaceae; genus Persicaria; species Persicaria maculosa. The sequence continues at coordinate 25,263,969 of OY998265.1, read as the reverse complement.
GCGTTCGATACGCGAGGGAGATTGACTCATGAAAATTGATGGTAATCTCCAGCGTACAACGAGCTGAAAAGATTAACCAAAAATAAACGCAATCTTCAGCGTTCGATACGCGAAGGAGATAAAAATTGATTGTAATCTCCAGCATACAACGAGCTGAAGAGATTAACCAAAAATAAATGCAATCTCCATCGTTCGATACGCGAGGGAGATTGACTCATGAAAATTGATGGTAATCTCCGGCGTACAACGAGCTGAAGAGATCAACAAAAAATAAATGCAATCTCCAGCGTTCGATACGCAAGGGAGATTGACTCATGAAAATTGATGGTAATCTCCAGCGTACAACGAGCTGAAGAGATTAACCAAAAATAAACGCAATCTCCAGCGTTCGATACGCGAAGGAGATAAAAATTGATGGTAATATCCAGCATACAACGAGCTGAAGAGATTAACCAAAAATAAATGCAATCTCCATCGTTCGATACGCGAGGGAGATTGACTCATGAAAATTTATGGTAATCTCCAGCGTACAACGAGCTGAAAAGATCAACAAAAAATAAATGCAATCTCCAGCGTTCGATACGCGAGGGAGATTGACTCATGAAAATTGATGGTGATCTCTAGCGTACAACGAGCTGAAGAGATTAACCAAAAATAAATACAATCTCCCGCGTTCGATATGCGAGGGAGATAAAAATTGATAGTAATCTCTAGCGTACAACGAGCTGAAGAAATTAACCAAAAATAAATGCAATCTCCAACGTTCGATACGTGAGGGAGATAAAAATTGACGGTAATCTCATGTGTACAACGAGCTGAAGAGATTAACCAAAAATAAATGCAATCTCCGGCGATTGATACGCGAGGAAGATTGACTCATGAAAATTGATGGTAATCTCCAGCGTACAACGAGTTGAAAAGATTAACCAAAAATAAATGCAATCTCCAGCGTTCGATACGCGAGGGAGATTAACTCATGAAAATTGATGGTAATCTCAAGCGTACAACGAGCTAAAGAGATTAACCAAAAATAAATGCAATCTCCAATGTTCGATACGCGAGGGAGATAAAAATTGATGGTAATCTCCAGCGTACAACGATCTGAAGAGATTAACCAAAAATAAATGCAATCTCCAGCGTTCGATACGCGAGGGAGATTGACTCATGAAAATTGATGGTAATCTCCAGCGTACATCGAGCTGAAGAGATTAACCAAAAATAAATGCAATCTCCAGCGTTCGATATGCGAAGGAGATAAAAATTGATGGTAATCTGCAGCGTACAACGAGCTAAAGAGATTAACTAAAAATAAATGCAATATCCAGCGTTCGATACGCGAGGCAGATGGACTCATGAAAATTGATGGTAATCTCCAACGTACAACGAGCTGAACAAATTAACCAAAAATAAATGCAATCTCCAGCGTTCGATACGCGAGGGAGATTGACTCATGAAAATTGATCGTAATCTCCAGCGTACAACGAGGCTAAGAGATTAACAAAAAATAAACGCAATCTCCAGCGTTCGATACGCGAAGGAGATAAAAATTGATGGTAATCTCCAGCGTACAACGAGCTGAAGAGATTAACCAAAAATAAATGCAATCTCCATCGTTCGATACGCGAGGCAGATTGACTCATGAAAATTGATGGTAATCTCCAGCGTACAACGAGCTGAAGAGATCAACAAAAAATAAATGCAATCTCCAGCGTTCGATACGCGAGGGAGGTTGACTCATGAAAATTGATGGTAATCTCTAGCGTACAACGAGCTGAAGAGATTAACCAAAAATAAATGCAATCTCCAGCGTTCGATATGCGAGGGAGATAAAAATTGATAGTAATCTCTAGCGTACAACGAGCTGAAGAAATTAACCAAAAATAAATGCAATCTCCAACGTTCGATACGTGAGGGAGATAAAAATTGACGGTAATCTCATGTGTACAACGAGCTGAAGAGATTAACCAAAAATAAATGCAATCTCCGGCGATTGATACGCGAGGAAGATTGACTCATGAAAATTGATGGTAATCTCCAGCGTACAACGAGTTGAAAAGATTAACCAAAAATAAATGCAATCTCCAGCGTTCGATACGCGAGGGAGATTAACTCATGAAAATTGATGGTAATCTCCTGCGTACAACGAGCTGAAGAGATTAACCAAAAATAAGTGCAATCTCCAACGTTCGATACGCGAGGGAGATAAAAATTGATGGTAATCTCTAGTGTACAACGATCTGAAGAGATTAACCAAAAATAAATGCAATCTCCAGCGTTCGATACGCGAGGGAGATTGACTCATGAAAATTGATGGTAATCTCCAGCGTACATCGAGCTGAAGAGATTAACCAAAAATAAATGCAATCTCCAGCGTTCGATACGCGAAGGAGATAAAAATTGATGGTAATCTCTAGCGTACAACGAGCTAAAGAGATTAACTAAAAATAAATGCAATCTCCAGCGTTCGATACGCGAGGCAGATTGACTCATGAAAATTGATGGTAATCTCCAAGGTACAACGAGCTGAAGAGATTAACCAAAAATAAATGCAATCTCCAGCGTTCGATACGCGAGGGAGATTGACTCATGAAAATTGATGGTAATCTCCAGCGTACAACGAGCTGAAAAGATTAACCAAAAATAAACGCAATCTTCAGCGTTCGATACGCGAAGGAGATAAAAATTGATTGTAATCTCCAGCATACAACGAGCTGAAGAGATTAACCAAAAATAAATGCAATCTCCATCGTTCGATACGCGAGGGAGATTGACTCATGAAAATTGATGGTAATCTCCGGCGTACAACGAGCTGAAGAGATCAACAAAAAATAAATGCAATCTCCAGCGTTCGATACGCAAGGGAGATTGACTCATGAAAATTGATGGTAATCTCCAGCGTACAACGAGCTGAAGAGATTAACCAAAAATAAACGCAATCTCCAGCGTTCGATACGCGAAGGAGATAAAAATTGATGGTAATATCCAGCGTACAACGAGCTGAAGAGATTAACCAAAAATAAATGCAATCTCCATCGTTCGATACGCGAGGGAGATTGACTCATGAAAATTTATGGTAATCTCCAGCGTACAACGAGCTGAAGAGATCAACAAAAAATAAATGCAATCTCCAGCGTTCGATACGCGAGGGAGATTGACTCATGAAAATTGATGGTGATCTCTAGCGTACAACGAGCTGAAGAGATTAACCAAAAATAAATACAATCTCCCGCGTTCGATATGCGAGGGAGATAAAAATTGATAGTAATCTCTAGCGTACAACGAGCTGAAGAAATTAACCAAAAATAAATGCAATCTCCAACGTTCGATACGTGAGGGAGATAAAAATTGACGGTAATCTCATGTGTACAACGAGCTGAAGAGATTAACCAAAAATAAATGCAATCTCCGGCGATTGATACGCGAGGAAGATTGACTCATGAAAATTGATGGTAATCTCCAGCGTACAACGAGTTGAAAAGATTAACCAAAAATAAATGCAATCTCCAGCGTTCGATACGCGAGGGAGATTAACTCATGAAAATTGATGGTAATCTCAAGCGTACAAATAGCTAAAGAGATTAACCAAAAATAAATGCAATCTCCAACGTTCGATACGCGAGGGAGATAAAAATTGATGGTAATCTTCAGCGTACAACGATCTGAAGAGATTAACAAAAATAAATGCAATCTCCAGCGTTTGATACGCGAGGGAGATTGACTCATTAAAATTGATGGTAATCTCTAGCGTACAACAAGCTAAAGAGATTAACAAAAAAATAAATGCAATCTCCAGCATTTGATACGCGAGGGAGATTAACTCATGAAAATTGATGGTAATCTCCAGCGTACATCGAGCTGAAGAGATTAACCAAAAATAAATGCAATCTCCAGCGTTCGATACGCGAGGGAGATAAAAATTGATGGTAATCTCCAGCGTACAACGAGCTAAAGAGATTAACTAAAAATAAATGCAATCTCCAGCGTTCGATACGCGAGGGAGATTGACTCATGAAAATTAATGGTAATCTCCAACGTACAACGAGCTGAAGAGATTAACCAAAAATAAATGCAATCTCCAGCGTTCGATACGCGAGGGAGATTGACTCAAGAAAATTGATGGTAATCTCCAGCGTACAACGAGCTGAAGAGATCAACAAAAAATAAATGCAATCTCCAGCGTTCGATACGCGAGGGAGATTGACTCATGAAAATTGATGGTAATCTCCAGCGTACAACGAGCTGAAGAGATTGACCAAAAATAAATGCAATCTCCAGCGTTCGATATGCGAGGGAGATAAAAATTGATAGTAATCTCCAACGTACAACGAGCTGATGAAATTAACCAAAAATAAATGCAATCTCCAACGTTCGATACGTGAGGGAAATAAAAATTGACGGTAATCTCATGTGTACAACGAGCTGAAGAGATTAACCAAAAATAAATGCAATCTCCGGCGATTGATACGCGAGGAAGATTGACTCATGAAAATTGATGTTAATCTCCAGCGTACAACGAGTTGAAAAGATTAACCAAAAATAAATGCAATCTCCAGCGTTCGATACGCGAGGGAGATTAACTCATGAAAATTGATGGTAATCTCCTGCGTACAACGAGCTGAAGAGATTAACCAAAAATAAGTGCAATCTCCAACGTTCGATACGCGAGGGAGATAAAAATTGATGGTAATCTCCAGTGTACAACGAGCTGAAGTGATTAACAAAAAATAAATGCAATCTCCAGCGTTCGATACGCGAGGGAGATTGATTCATAAATATTGATGGTAATCTCCAGCATTCAACGAGCTGAAGAGATTAACCAAAAATAAACGCAATCTCTAGCGTTCGATACGCGAAGGAGATATAAATTGATGGTAATCTCTAGCGTACAACGAGCTAAAGAGATTAACTACAAATAAATGCAATCTCCAGCGTTCGATACGCGAGGCAGATTGACTCATGAAAATTGATGGTAATCTCCAACGTACAACGAGCTGAAGAGATTAACCAAAAATAAATGCAATCTCCAGCGTTCGATACGCGAGGGAGATTGACTCATGAAACTTGATGGTAATCTCCAGCGTACAACGAGCTGAAGAGATTAACCAAAAATAAACGCAATTTTCAGCGTTCGATACGCGAAGGAGATAAAAATTGATGGTAATCTCCAGCATACAACGAGCTGAAGAGATTAACCAAAAATAAATGCAATCTCCATCGTTCGATACGCGAGGGAGATTGACTCATGAAAATTGATGGTGATCTCTAGCGTACAACGAGCTGAAGAGATTAACCAAAAATAAATGCAATCTCCAGCGTTCGATATGCGAGGGAGATAAAAATTGATAGTAATCTCTAGCGTACAACGAGCTGAAGAAATTAACCAAAAATAAATGCAATCTCCAACGTTCGATACGTGAGGGAGATAAAAATTGACGGTAATCTCATGTGTACAACGAGCTGAAGAGATTAACCAAAAATAAATGCAATCTCCGGCGATTGATACGCGAGGAAGATTGACTCATGAAAATTGATGGTAATCTCCAGCGTACAACGAGCTGAAGAGATTAACCAAAAATAAATGCAATCTCCAGCGTTCGATACGCGAGGGAGATTAACTCATGAAAATTGATGGTAATCTCAAGCGTACAACGAGCTAAAGAGATTAACCAAAAATAAATGCAATCTCCAACGTTCGATACGCGAGGGAGATAAAAATTGATGGTAATCTCCAGCGTACAACGATCTGAAGAGATTAACCAAAAATAAATGCAATCTCCAGCGTTCGATATGCGAGGGAGATTGACTCATGAAAATTGATGGTAATCTCCAGCGTACAACGAGCTGAAGAGATTAACCAAAAATAAATGCAATCTCCATCGTTCGATACGCGAGGGAGATTGACTCATGAAAATTGATGGTAATCTCCAGCGTACAACGAGCTGAAGAGATCAACAAAAAATAAATGCAATCTCCAGCGTTCGATACGCGAGGGAGATTGACTCATGAAAATTGATGGTAATCTCCAGCGTACAACGAGCTGAAGAGATTGACCAAAAATAAACGCAATCTCCAGCGTTCGATATGCGAGGGAGATAAAAATTGATAGTAATCTCCAGCGTACAACGAGCTGAAGAAATTAACCAAAAATAAATGCAATCTCCAACGTTCGATACGTGAGGGAGATAAAAATTGACGGTAATCTCATGTGTACAACGAGCTGAAGAGATTAACCAAAAATAAATGCAATCTCCGGCGATTGATACGCGAGGAAGATTGACTCATGAAAATTGATGGTAATCTCCAGCGTACAACGAGTTGAAAAGATTAACCAAAAATAAAAGCAATCTCCAGCGTTCGATACGCGAGGGAGATTAACTCATGAAAATTGATGGTAATCTCAAGCGTACAACGAGCTAAAGAGATTAACCAAAAATAAATGCAATCTCCAACGTTCGATACGCGAGGGAGATAAAAATTGATGGTAATCTCCAGCGTACAACGATCTGAAGAGATTAACCAAAAATAAATGCAATCTCCTGCGTTCGATACGCGAGGGAGATTGACTCATGAAAATTGATGGTAATCTCCAGCGTACATCGAGCTGAAGAGATTAACCAAAAATAAATGCAATCTCCAGCGTTCGATACGCGAAGGAGATAAAAATTGATGGTAATCTCCAGCGTACAACGAGCTAAAGAGATTAACTAAAAATAAATGCAATCTCCAGCGTTCGATACGCGAGGCAGATGGACTCATGAAAATTGATGGTAATCTCCGGCGTACAACGAGCTGAAGAAATTAACCAAAAATAAATGCAATCTCCAGCGTTCGATACGCGAGGGAGATTGACTCATGAAAATTGATGGTAATCTCCAGCGTACAACGAGACTAAGAGATTAACAAAAAATAAACGCAATCTCCAGCTTTCGATACGCGAAGGAGATAAAAATTGATGGTAATCTCCAGCGTACAACGAGCTGAAGAGATTAACCAAAAATAAATGCAATCTCCATCGTTCGATACGCGAGGGAGATTGACTCATGAAAATTGATGGTAATCTCCAGCGTACAACGAGCTGAAGAGATCAACAAAAAATAAATGCAATCTCCAGCGTTCGATACGCGAGGGAGATTGACTCATGAAAATTGATGGTAATCTCCAGTGTACAACGAGCTGAAGAGATTGACCAAAAATATATGCAATCTCCAGCGTTCGATATGCGAGGGAGATAAAAATTGATAGTAATCTCCAGCGTACAACGAGCTGAAGAAATTAACCAAAAATAAATGCAATCTCCAACGTTCGATACGTAAGGGAGATAAAAATTGACGGTAATCTCATATGTACAACGAGCTGAAGAGATTAACCAAAAATAAATGCAATCTCCGGCGATTGATACGCGAGGAAGATTGACTCATGAAAATTGATGGTAATCTCCAGCGTACAACGAGTTGAAAAGATTAACCAAAAATAAATGCAATCTCCAGCGTTCGATACGCGAGGGAGATTAACTCATGAAAATTAATGGTAATCTCCTGCGTACAACGAGCTGAAGAGATTAACCAAAAATAAGTGCAATCTCCAACGTTCGATACGCGAGGGAGATAAAAATTGATGGTAATCTCCAGTGTACAACGAGCTGAAGTGATTAACAAAAAATAAATGCAATCTCCAGCGTTCGATACGCGAGGGAGATTGATTCATAAAAATTGATGGTAATCTCCAGCATTCAACGAGCTGAAGAGATTAACCAAAAATAAACGCAATCTCTAGCGTTCGATACGCGAAGGAGATAAAAATTGATGGTAATCTCTAGCGTACAACGAGCTAAAGAGATTAACTAAAAATAAATGCAATCTCCAGCGTTCGAAACGCGAGGCAGATTGACTCATGAAAATTGATGGTAATCTCCAACGTACAACGAGCTGAAGAGATTAACCAAAAATAAATGCAATCTCCAGCGTTCGATACGCGAGGGAGATTGACTCATGAAAATTGATGGTAATCTCCAGCGTACAACGAGGCTAAGAGATTAACAAAAAATAAACGCAATCTCCAGCGTTCGATACGCGAAGGAGATAAAAATTGATGGTAATCTCCAGCGTACAACGAGCTGAAGAGATTAACCAAAAATAAATGCAATCTCCATCGTTCGATACGCGAGGGAGATTGACTCATGAAAATTGATGGTAATCTCCAGCGTACAACGAGCTGAAGAGATCAACAAAAAATAAATGCAATCTCCAGCGTTCGATACGCGAGGGAGATTGACTCATGAAAATTGATGGTAATCTCCAGCGTACAACGAGCTGAAGAGATTGACCAAAAATAAACGCAATCTCCAGCGTTCGATATGCGAGGGAGATAAAAATTGATAGTAATCTCCAGCGTACAACGAGCTGATGAAATTAACCAAAAATAAATGCAATCTCCAACGTTCGATACGTGAGGGAGATAAAAATTGACGGTAATCTCATGTGTACAACGAGCTGAAGAGATTAACCAAAAATAAATGCAATCTCCGGCGATTGATACGCGAGGAAGATTGACTCATGAAAATTGATGGTAATCTCCAGCGTACAACGAGTTGAAAAGATTAACCAAAAATAAAAGCAATCTCCACCGTTCGATACGCGAGGGAGATTAACTCATGAAAATTGATGGTAATCTCAAGCGTACAACGAGCTAAAGAGATTAACCAAAAATAAATGCAATCTCCAACGTTCGATACGCGAGGGAGATAAAAATTGATGGTAATCTCCAGCGTACAACGATCTGAAGAGATTAACCAAAAATAAATGCAATCTCCTGCGTTCGATACGCGAGGGAGATTGACTCATGAAAATTGATGGTAATCTCCAGCGTACATCGAGCTGAAGAGATTAACCAAAAATAAATGCAATCTCCAGCGTTCGATACGCGAAGGAGATAAAAATTGATGGTAATCTCCAGCGTACAACGAGCTAAAGAGATTAACTAAAAATAAATGCAATCTCCAGCGTTCGATACGCGAGGCAGATGGACTCATGAAAATTGATGGTAATCTCCGGCGTACAACGAGCTGAAGAAATTAACCAAAAATAAATGCAATCTCCAGCGTTCGATACGCGAGGGAGATTGACTCATGAAAATTGATGGTAATCTCCAGCGTACAACGAGACTAAGAGATTAACAAAAAATAAACGCAATCTCCAGCGTTCGATACGCGAAGGAGATAAAAATTGATGGTAATCTCCAGCGTACAACGAGCTGAAGAGATTAACCAAAAATAAATGCAATCTCCATCGTTCGATACGCGAGGGAGATTGACTCATGAAAATTGATGGTAATCTCCAGCGTACAACGAGCTGAAGAGATCAACAAAAAATAAATGCAATCTCCAGCGTTCGATACGCGAGGGAGATTGACTCATGAAAATTGATGGTAATCTCCAGTGTACAACGAGCTGAAGAGATTGACCAAAAATATATGCAATCTCCAGCGTTCGATATGCGAGGGAGATAAAAATTGATAGTAATCTCCAGCGTACAACGAGCTGAAGAAATTAACCAAAAATAAATGCAATCTCCAACGTTCGATACGTAAGGGAGATAAAAATTGACGGTAATCTCATGTGTACAACGAGCTGAAGAGATTAACCAAAAATAAATGCAATCTCCGGCGATTGATACGCGAGGAAGATTGACTCATGAAAATTGATGGTAATCTCCAGCGTACAACGAGTTGAAAAGATTAACCAAAAATAAATGCAATCTCCAGCGTTCGATACGCGAGGGAGATTAACTCATGAAAATTGATGGTAATCTCCTGCGTACAACGAGCTGAAGAGATTAACCAAAAATAAGTGCAATCTCCAACGTTCGATACGCGAGGGAGATAAAAATTGATGGTAATCTCCAGTGTACAACGAGCTGAAGTGATTAACAAAAAATAAATGCAATCTCCAGCGTTCGATACGCGAGGGAGATTGATTCATAAAAATTGATGGTAATCTCCAGCATTCAACGAGCTGAAGAGATTAACCAAAAATAAACGCAATCTCTAGCGTTCGATACGCGAAGGAGATAAAAATTGATGGTAATCTCTAGCGTACAACGAGCTAAAGAGATTAACTAAAAATAAATGCAATCTCCAGCGTTCGAAACGCGAGGCAGATTGACTCATGAAAATTGATGGTAATCTCCAACGTACAACGAGCTGAAGAGATTAACCAAAAATAAATGCAATCTCCAGCGTTCGATACGCGAGGGAGATTGACTCATGAAAATTGATGGTAATCTCCAGCGTACAACGAGGCTAAGAGATTAACAAAAAATAAACGCAATCTCCAGCGTTCGATACGCGAAGGAGATAAAAATTGATGGTAATCTCCAGCGTACAACGAGCTGAAGAGATTAACCAAAAATAAATGCAATCTCCATCGTTCGATACGCGAGGGAGATTGACTCATGAAAATTGATGGTAATCTCCAGCGTACAACGAGCTGAAGAGATCAACAAAAAATAAATGCAATCTCCAGCGTTCGATACGCGAGGGAGATTGACTCATGAAAATTGATGGTAATCTCCAGCGTACAACGAGCTGAAGAGATTAACCAAAAATAAACGCAATCTTCAGCGTTTGATACGCGAAGGAGATAAAAATTGATGGTAATCTCCAGCATACAACGAGCTGAAGAGATTAACCAAAAATAAATGCAATCTCCATCGTTCGATACGCGAGGGAGATTGACTCATGAAAAGTGATGGTAATCTCCGGCGTACAACGAGCTGAAGAGATCAACAAAAAATAAATGCAATCTCCAGCGTTCGATACGCGAGGGAGATTGACTCATGAAAATTGATGGTAATCTCCAGCGTACAACGAGCTGAAGAGATTAACCAAAAATAAACGCAATCTCCAGCGTTCGATACGCGAAGGAGATAAAAATTGATGGTAATCTCCAGCGTACAACGAGCTGAAGAGATTAACCAAAAATAAATGCAATCTCCATCGTTCGATACGCGAGGGAGATTGACTCATGAAAATTGATGGTAATCTCCAGCGTACAACGAGCTGAAGAGATCAATAAAAAATAAATGCAATCTCCAGCGTTCGATACGCGAGGGAGATTGACTCATGAAAATTGATGGTAATCTCCAGCGTACAACGAGACTAAGAGATTAACAAAAAATAAACGCAATCTCCAGCGTTCGATACGCGAAGGAGATAAAAATTGATGGTAATCTCCAGCGTACAACGAGCTGAAGTGATTAACCAAAAATAAATGCAATCTCCATCGTTCGATACGCGAGGGAGATTGACTCATGAAAATTGATGGTAATCTCCAGCGTACAACGAGCTGAAGAGATCAACAAAAAATAAATGCAATCTCCAGCGTTCGATACGCGAGGGAGATTGACTCATGAAAATTGATGGTAATCTCCAGTGTACAACGAGCTGAAGAGATTGACCAAAAATATATGCAATCTCCAGCGTTCGATATGCGAGGGAGATAAAAATTGATAGTAATCTCCAGCGTACAACGAGCTGAAGAAATTAACCAAAAATAAATGCAATCTCCAACGTTCGATACGTAAGGGAGATAAAAATTGACGGTAATCTCATGTGTACAACGAGCTGAAGAGATTAACCAAAAATAAATGCAATCTCCGGCGATTGATACGCGAGGAAGATTGACTCATGAAAATTGATGGTAATCTCCAGCGTACAACGAGTTGAAAAGATTAACCAAAAATAAATGCAATCTCCAGCGTTCGATACGCGAGGGAGATTAACTCATGAAAATTGATGGTAATCTCCTGCGTACAACGAGCTGAAGAGATTAACCAAAAATAAGTGCAATCTCCAACGTTCGATACGCGAGGGAGATAAAAATTGATGGTAATCTCCAGTGTACAACGAGCTGAAGTGATTAACAAAAAATAAATGCAATCTCCAGCGTTCGATACGCGAGGGAGATTGATTCATAAAAATTGATGGTAATCTCCAGCATTCAACGAGCTGAAGAGATTAACCAAAAATAAACGCAATCTCTAGCGTTCGATACGCGAAGGAGATAAAAATTGATGGTAATCTCTAGCGTACAACGAGCTAAAGAGATTAACTAAAAATAAATGCAATCTCCAGCGTTCGAAACGCGAGGCAGATTGACTCATGAAAATTGATGGTAATCTCCAACGTACAACGAGCTGAAGAGATTAACCAAAAATAAATGCAATCTCCAGCGTTCGATACGCGAGGGAGATTGACTCATGAAAATTGATGGTAATCTCCAGCGTACAACGAGGCTAAGAGATTAACAAAAAATAAACGCAATCTCCAGCGTTCGATACGCGAAGGAGATAAAAATTGATGGTAATCTCCAGCGTACAACGAGCTGAAGAGATTAACCAAAAATAAATGCAATCTCCATCGTTCGATACGCGAGGGAGATTGACTCATGAAAATTGATGGTAATCTCCAGCGTACAACGAGCTGAAGAGATCAACAAAAAATAAATGCAATCTCCAGCGTTCGATACGCGAGGGAGATTGACTCATGAAAATTGATGGTAATCTCCAGCGTACAACGAGCTGAAGAGATTAACCAAAAATAAACGCAATCTTCAGCGTTTGATACGCGAAGGAGATAAAAATTGATGGTAATCTCCAGCATACAACGAGCTGAAGAGATTAACCAAAAATAAATGCAATCTCCATCGTTCGATACGCGAGGGAGATTGACTCATGAAAAGTGATGGTAATCTCCGGCGTACAACGAGCTGAAGAGATCAACAAAAAATAAATGCAATCTCCAGCGTTCGATACGCGAGGGAGATTGACTCATGAAAATTGATGGTAATCTCCAGCGTACAACGAGCTGAAGAGATTAACCAAAAATAAACGCAATCTCCAGCGTTCGATACGCGAAGGAGATAAAAATTGATGGTAATCTCCAGCGTACAACGAGCTGAAGAGATTAACCAAAAATAAATGCAATCTCCATCGTTCGATACGCGAGGGAGATTGACTCATGAAAATTTATGGTAATCTCCAGCGTACAACGAGCTGAAGAGATCAACAAAAAATAAATGCAATCTCCAGCGTTCGATACGCGAGGGAGATTGACTCATGAAAATTGATGGTGATCGCTAGCGTACAACGAGCTGAAGAGATTAACCAAAAATAAATGCAATCTCCAGCGTTCGATATGCGAGGGAGATAAAAATTGATAGTAATCTCTAGCGTACAACGAGCTGAAGAAATTAACCAAAAATAAATGCAATCTCCAACGTTCGATACGTGAGGGAGATAAAAATTGACGGTAATCTCATGTGTACAACGAGCTGAAGAGATTAACCAAAAATAAATGCAATCTCCGGCGATTGATACGTGAGGAAGATTGACTCATGAAAATTAATGGTAATCTCCAGCGTACAACGAGTTGAAAAGATTAACCAAAAATAAATGCAATCTCCAGTGTTCGATACGCGAGGGAGATTAACTCATGAAAATTGATGGTAATCTCAAGCGTACAACGAGCTAAAGAGATTAACCAAAAATAAATGCAATCTCCAACGTTCGATACGCGAGTGAGATAGAAATTGATGGTAATCTCCAGCGTACAACGATCTGGAGAGATTAACCAAAAATAAATGCAATCTCCAACGTTCGATACGCGAGGGAGATTGACTCATGAAAATTGATGGTAATCTCCAGCGTACATCGAGCTGAAGAGATTAACCAAAAATAAATGCAATCTCCAGCGTTCGATACGCGAAGGAGATAAAAATTGATGGTAATCTCCAGCGTACAACGAGCTAAAGAGATTAACTAAAAATAAATGCAATCTCCAGCGTTCGATACGCGAGGCAGATTGACTCATGAAAATTGATGGTAATCTCCAACGTACAACGAGCTGAAGAGATTAACCAAAAATAAATGCAATCTCCAGCGTTCGATACGCGAGGGAGATTGACTCATGAAAATTGATGGTAATCTCCAGCGTACAACGAGGCTAAGAGATTAACAAAAAATAAACGCAATCTCCAGCGTTCGATACGCGAAGGAGAAAAAAATTGATGGTAATCTCCAGCGTACAACGAGCTCAAGAGATTAACCAAAAATAAATGCAATCTCCATCGTTCGATACGCGAGGGAGATTGACTCATGAAAATTGATGGTAATCTCCAGCGTACAACGAGCTGAAGAGATCAATAAAAAATAAATGCAATCTCCAGCGTTCGATACGCGAGGGAGATTGACTCATGAAAATTGATGGTAATCTCCAGCGTACAACGAGCTGAAGAGATTAACCAAAAATAAACGCAATCTTCAGCGTTTGATACGCGAAGGAGATAAAAATTGATGGTAATCTCCAGCATACAACGAGCTGAAGAGATTAACCAAAAATAAATGCAATCTCCATCGTTCGATACGCGAGGGAGATTGACACATGAAAAGTGATGGTAATCTCCGGCGTACAACGAGCTGAAGAGATCAACAAAAAATAAATGCAATCTCCAGCGTTCGATACGCGAGGGAGATTGACTCATGAAAATTGATGGTAATCTCCAGCGTACAACGAGACTAAGAGATTAACAAAAAATAAACGCAATCTCCAGCGTTCGATACGCGAAGGAGATAAAAATTGATGGTAATCTCCAGCGTACAACGAGCTGAAGAGATTAACCAAAAATAAATGCAATCTCCATCGTTCGATACGCGAGGGAGATTGACTCATGAAAATTGATGGTAATCTCCAGCGTACAACGAGCTGAAGAGATCAACAAAAAATAAATGCAATCTCCAGCGTTCGATACGCGAGGGAGATTGACTCATGAAAATTGATGGTAATCTCCAGTGTACAACGAGCTGAAGAGATTGACCAAAAATATATGCAATCTCCAGCGTTCGATATGCGAGGGAGATAAAAATTGATAGTAATCTCCAGCGTACAACGAGCTGAAGAAATTAACCAAAAATAAATGCAATCTCCAACGTTCGATACGTAAGGGAGATAAAAATTGACGGTAATCTCATGTGTACAACGAGCTGAAGAGATTAACCAAAAATAAATGCAATCTCCGGCGATTGATACGCGAGGAAGATTGACTCATGAAAATTGATGGTAATCTCCAGCGTACAACGAGTTGAAAAGATTAACCAAAAATAAATGCAATCTCCAGCGTTCGATACGCGAGGGAGATTAACTCATGAAAATTGATGGTAATCTCCTGCGTACAACGAGCTGAAGAGATTAACCAAAAATAAGTGCAATCTCCAACGTTCGATACGCGAGGGAGATAAAAATTGATGGTAATCTCCAGTGTACAACGAGCTGAAGTGATTAACAAAAAATAAATGCAATCTCCAGCGTTCGATACGCGAGGGAGATTGATTCATAAAAATTGATGGTAATCTCCAGCATTCAACGAGCTGAAGAGATTAACCAAAAATAAACGCAATCTCTAGCGTTCGATACGCGAAGGAGATAAAAATTGATGGTAATCTCTAGCGTACAACGAGCTAAAGAGATTAACTAAAAATAAATGCAATCTCCAGCGTTCGAAACGCGAGGCATATTGACTCATGAAAATTGATGGTAATCTCCAACGTACAACGAGCTGAAGAGATTAACCAAAAATAAATGCAATCTCCAGCGTTCGATACGCGAGGGAGATTGACTCATGAAAATTGATGGTAATCTCCAGCGTACAACGAGGCTAAGAGATTAACAAAAAATAAACGCAATCTCCAGCGTTCGATACGCGAAGGAGATAAAAATTGATGGTAATCTCCAGCGTACAACGAGCTGAAGAGATTAACCAAAAATAAATGCAATCTCCATCGTTCGATACGCGAGGGAGATTGACTCATGAAAATTGATGGTAATCTCCAGCGTACAACGAGCTGAAGAGATCAACAAAAAATAAATGCAATCTCCAGCGTTCGATACGCGAGGGAGATTGACTCATGAAAATTGATGGTAATCTCCAGCGTACAACGAGCTGAAGAGATTAACCAAAAATAAACGCAATCTTCAGCGTTTGATACGCGAAGGAGATAAAAATTGATGGTAATCTCCAGCATACAACGAGCTGAAGAGATTAACAAAAAATAAATGCAATCTCCATCGTTCGATACGCGAGGGAGATTGACTCATGAAAAGTGATGGTAATCTCCGGCGTACAACGAGCTGAAGAGATCAACAAAAAATAAATGCAATCTCCAGCGTTCGATACGCGAGGGAGATTGACTCATGAAAATTGATGGTAATCTCCAGCGTACAACGAGCTGAAGAGATTAACCAAAAATAAACGCAATCTCCAGCGTTCGATACGCGAAGGAGATAAAAATTGATGGTAATCTCCAGCGTACAACGAGCTGAAGAGATTAACCAAAAATAAATGCAATCTCCATCGTTCGATACGCGAGGGAGATTGACTCATGAAAATTTATGGTAATCTCCAGCGTACAACGAGCTGAAGAGATCAAGAAAAAATAAATGCAATCTCCAGCGTTCGATACGCGAGGGAGATTGACTCATGAAAATTGATGGTGATCGCTAGCGTACAACGAGCTGAAGAGATTAACCAAAAATAAATGCAATCTCCAGCGTTCGATATGCGAGGGAGATAAAAATTGATAGTAATCTCTAGCGTACAACGAGCTGAAGAAATTAACCAAAAATAAATGCAATCTCCAACGTTCGATACGTGAGGGAGATAAAAATTGACGGTAATCTCATGTGTACAACGAGCTGAAGAGATTAACCAAAAATAAATGCAATCTCCGGCGATTGATACGTGAGGAAGATTGACTCATGAAAATTGATGGTAATCTCCAGCGTACAACGAGTTGAAAAGATTAACCAAAAATAAATGCAATCTCCAGTGTTCGATACGCGAGGGAGATTAACTCATGAAAATTGATGGTAATCTCAAGCGTACAACGAGCTAAAGAGATTAACCAAAAATAAATGCAATCTCCAACGTTCGATACGCGAGGGAGATAGAAATTGATGGTAATCTCCAGCGTACAACGATCTGGAGAGAATAACCAAAAATAAATGCAATCTCCAACGTTCGATACGCGAGGGAGATTGACTCATGAAAATTGATGGTAATCTCCAGCGTACAACGAGCTGAAGAGATCAACAAAAAATAAATGCAATCTCCAGCGTTCGATACGCGAGGGAGATTGACTCATGAAAATTGATGGTAATCTCCAGCGTACAACGAGCTGAAGAGATTAACCAAAAATAAACGCAATCTTCAGCGTTCGATACGCGAAGGAGATAAAAATTGATGGTAATCTCCAGCATACAACGAGCTGAAGAGATTAACCAAAAATAAATGCAATCTCCATCGTTCGATACGCGAGGGAGATTGACTCATGAAAATTGATGGTAATCTCCGGCGTACAACGAGCTGAAGAGATCAACAAAAAATAAATCCAATCTCCAGCGTTCGATACGCGAGGGAGATTGACTCATGAAAATTGATGGTAATCTCCAGCGTACAACGAGCTGAAGAGATTAACCAAAAATAAACGCAATCTTCAGCGTTCGATACGCGAAAGAGATAAAAATTGATGGTAATCTCCAGCATACAACGAGCTGAAGAGATTAACCAAAAATAAATGCAATCTCCATCGTTCGATACGCGAGGGAGATTGACTCATGAAAATTGATGGTAATCTCCGGCGTACAACGAGCTGAAGAGATCAACAAAAAATTAATGCAATCTCCAGCGTTCGATACGCGAGGGAGATTGACTCATGAAAATTGATGGTAATCTCCAGCGTACAACGAGCTGAAGAGATTAACCAAAAATAAACGCAATCTCCAGCGTTCGATACGCGAAGGAGATAAAAATTGATGGTAATCTCCAGCGTACAACGAGCTGAAGAGATTAACCAAAAATAAATGCAATCTCCAGCGTTCGATACGCGAGGGAGATTGACTCATGAAAATTGATGGTAATCTCCAGCGTACATCGAGCTGAAGAGATTAACCAAAAATAAATGCAATCTCCAGCGTTCGATACGCGAAGGAGAAAAAAATTGATGGTAATCTCCAGCGTACAACGAGCTCAAGAGATTAACCAAAAATAAATGCAATCTCCATCGTTCGATACGCGAGGGAGATTGACTCATGAAAATTGATGGTAATCTCCAGCGTACAACGAGCTGAAGAGATCAATAAAAAATAAATGCAATCTCCAGCGTTCGATACGCGAGGGAGATTGACTCATGAAAATTGATGGTAATCTCCAGCGTACAACGAGCTGAAGAGATTAACCAAAAATAAACGCAATCTTCAGCGTTTGATACGCGAAGGAGATAAAAATTGATGGTAATCTCCAGCATACAACGAGCTGAAGAGATTAACCAAAAATAAATGCAATCTCCATCGTTCGATACGCGAGGGAGATTGACACATGAAAAGTGATGGTAATCTCCGGCGTACAACGAGCTGAAGAGATCAACAAAAAATAAATGCAATCTCCATCGTTCGATACGCGAGGGAGATTGACTCATGAAAATTGTTGGTAATCTCCAGCGTACAACGAGCTGAAGAGATTAACCAAAAATAAATGCAATCTCCAGCGTTCGATACGCGAAGGAGATAAAAATTGATGGTAATCTCCAGCGTACAACGAGCTGAAGAGATTAACCAAAAATAAATGCAATCTCCATCGTTCGATACGCGAGGGAGATTGACTCATGAAAATTTATGGTAATCTCCAGCGTACAACGAGCTGAAGAGATCAACAAAAAATAAATGCAATCTCCAGCGTTCGATACGCGAGGGAGATTGACTCATGAAAATTGATGGTGATCTCTAGCGTACAACGAGCTGGAGAGATTAACCAAAAATAAATGCAATCTCCAGCGTTCGATATGCGAGGGAGATAAAAATTGATAGTAATCTCTAGCGTACAACGAGCTGAAGAAATTAACCAAAAATAAATGCAATCTCCAACGTTCGATACGTGAGGGAGATAAAAATTGACGGTAATCTCATGTGTACAACGAGCTGAAGAGATTAACCAAAAATAAATGCAATCTCCGGCGATTGATACGCGAGGAAGATTGACTCATGAAAATTGATGGTAATCTCCAGCGTACAACGAGTTGAAAAGATTAACCAAAAATAAATGCAATCTCCAGCGTTCGATACGCGAGGGAGATTAACTCATGAAAATTGATGGTAATCTCAAGCGTACAACGAGCTAAAGAGATTAACCAAAAATAAATGCAATCTCCAACGTTCGATACGCGAGGGAGATAAAAATTGATGGTAATCTCCAGCGTACAACGATCTGAAGAGATTAACCAAAAATAAATGCAATCTCCAGCGTTCGATACGCGAGGGAGATTGACTCATGAAAATTGATGGTAATCTCCAGCGTACATCGAGCTGAAGAGATTAACCAAAAATAAATGCAATCTCCAGCGTTCGATACGCGAAGGAGATAAAAATTGATGGTAATCTCCAGCGTACAACGAGCTAAAGAGATTAACTAAAAATAAATGCAATCTCCAGCGTTCGATACGCTAGGCAGATTGACTCATGAAAATTGATGGTAATCTCCAACGTACAACGAGCTGAAGAGATTAACCAAAAATAAATGCAATCTCCAGCGTTCGATACGCGAGGGAGATTGACTCATGAAAATTGATGGTAATCTCCAGCGTACAACGAGGCTAAGAGATTAACCAAAAAATAAACGCAATCTCCAGCGTTCGATATGCGAAGGAGATAAAAATTGATGGTAATCTCCAGCGTACAACGAGCTGAAGAGATTAACCAAAAATAAATGCAATCTCCATCGTTCGATACGCGAGGGAGATTGACTCATGAAAATTGATGGTAATCTCCAGCGTACAACGAGCTGAAGAGATCAACAAAAAATAAATGCAATCTCCAGCGTTCGATACGGGAGGGAGATTGACTCATGAAAATTGATGGTAATCTCCAGCGTACAACGAGCTGAAGAGATTAACCAAAAATAAACGCATTCTTCAGCGTTCGATACGCGAAGGAGATAAAAATTGATGGTAATCTCCAGCATACAACGAGCTGAAGAGATTAACCAAAAATAAATGCAATCTCCATCGTTCGATACGCGAGGGAGATTGACTCATGAAAATTGATGGTAATCTCCGGCGTACAACGAGCTGAAGAGATCAACAAAAAATAAATGCAATCTCCAGCGTTCGATACGCGAGGGAGATTGACTCATGAAAATTGATGGTAATCTCCAGCGTACAACGAGCTGAAGAGATTAACCAAAAATAAACGCAATCTCCAGCGTTCGATACGCGAAGGAGATAAAAATTGATGGTAATCTCCAGCGTACAACGAGCTGAAGAGATTAACCAAAAATAAATGCAATCTCCAGCGTTCGATACGCGAGGGAGATTGACTCATGAAAATTGATGGTAATCTCCAGCGTACAACGAGATGAAGAGATTAACCAAAAATAAACGTAATCTTCAGCGTTCGATACGCGAAGGAGATAAAAATTGATGGTAATCTCCAGCATACAACGAGCTGAAGAGATTAACCAAAAATAAATGCAATCTCCATCGTTCGATACGCGAGGGAGATTGACTCATGAAAATTGATGGTAATCTCCAGCGTACATCGAGCTGAAGAGATTAACCAAAAATAAATGCAATCTCCAGCGTTCGATACGCGAAGGAGATAAAAATTGATGGTAATCTCCAGCGTACAACGAGCTAAAGAGATTAACTAAAAATAAATGCAATCTCCAGCGTTCGATACGCGAGGCAGATTGACTCATGAAAATTGATGGTAATCTCCAACGTACAACGAGCTGAAGAGATTAACCAAAAATAAATGCAATCTCCAGCGTTCGATACGCGAGGGAGATTGACTCATGAAAATTGATGGTAATCTCCAGCGTACAACGAGGCTAAGAGATTAACAAAAAATAAACGCAATCTCCAGCGTTCGATATGCGAAGGAGATAAAAATTGATGGTAATCTCCAGCGTACAACGAGCTGAAGAGATTAACCAAAAATAAATGCAATCTCCATCGTTCGATACGCGAGGGAGATTGACTCATGAAAATTGATGGTAATCTCCAGCGTACAACGAGCTGAAGAGATCAACAAAAAATAAATGCAATCTCCAGCGTTCGATACGGGAGGGAGATTGACTCATGAAAATTGATGGTAATCTCCAGCGTACAACGAGCTGAAGAGATTAACCAAAAATAAACGCAATCTTCAGCGTTCGATACGCGAAGGAGATAAAAATTGATGGTAATCTCCAGCATACAACGAGCTGAAGAGATTAACCAAAAATAAATGCAATCTCCATCGTTCGATACGCGAGGGAGATTGACTCATGAAAATTGATGGTAATCTCCGGCGTACAACGAGCTGAAGAGATCAACAAAAAATTAATGCAATCTCCAGCGTTCGATACGCGAGGGAGATTGACTCATGAAAATTGATGGTAATCTCCAGCGTACAACGAGCTGAAGAGATTAACCAAAAATAAACGCAATCTCCAGCGTTCGATACGCAAAGGAGATAAAAATTGATGGTAATCTCCAGCGTACAACGAGCTGAAGAGATTAACCAAAAATAAATGCAATCTCCAGCGTTCGATACGCGAGGGAGATTGACTCATGAAAATTGATGGTAATCTCCAGCGTACATCGAGCTGAAGAGATTAACCAAAAATAAATGCAATCTCCAGCGTTCGATACGCGAAGGAGATAAAAATTGATGGTAATCTCCAGTGTACAACGAGCTAAAGAGATTAACTAAAAATAAATGCAATCTCCATCGTTCGATACGTGAGGGAGATAAAAATTGACGGTAATCTCATGTGTACAACGAGCAGAAGAGATTAACCAAAAATAAATGCAATCTCCGGCGATTGATACGCGAGGAAGATTGACTCATGAAAATTGATGGTAATCTCCAGCGTACAACGAGTTGAAAAGATTAACCAAAAATAAATGCAATCTCCAGCGTTCGATACACGAGGGAGATTAACTCATGAAAATTGATGGTAATCTCCTGCGTACAACGAGCTGAAGAGATTAAACAAAAATAAGTGCAATCTCCAACGTTCGATACGCGAGGGAGATAAAAATTGATGGTAATCTCCAGTGTACAACGAGCTGAAGTGATTAACAAAAAATAAATGCAATCTCCAGCGTTCGATACGCGAGGGAGATTGATTCATAAAAATTGATGGTAATCTCCAGCATTCAACGAGCTGAAGAGATTAACCAAAAATAAACGCAATCTCTAGCGTTCGATACGCGAAGGAGATAAAAATTGATGGTAATCTCTAGCGTACAACGAGCTAAAGAGATTAACTAAAAATAAATGCAATCTCCAGCGTTCGATACGCGAGGCAGATTGACTCATGAAAATTGATGGTAATCTCCAACGTACAACGAGCTGAAGAGATTAACCAAAAATAAATGCAATCTCCAGCGTTCGATACGCGAGGGAGATTGACTCATGAAAATTGATGGTAATCTCCAGCGTACAACGAGCTGAAGAGATTAACCAAAAATAAACGCAATCTTCAGCGTTCGATACGCGAAGGAGATAAAAATTGATGGTAATCTCCAGCATACAACGAGCTGAAGAGATTAACCAAAAATAAATGCAATCTCCATCGTTCGATACGCGAGGGAGATTGACTCATGAAAATTGATGGTAATCTCCGGCGTACAACGAGCTGAAGAGATCAACAAAAAATAAATGCAATCTCCAGCGTTCGATACGCGAGGGAGATTGACTCATGAAAATTGATGGTAATCTCCAGCGTACAACGAGCTGAAGAGATTAACCAAAAATAAACGCAATCTTCAGCGTTCGATACGCGAAAGAGATAAAAATTGATGGTAATCTCCAGCATACAACGAGCTGAAGAGATTAACCAAAAATAAATGCAATCTCCATCGTTCGATACGCGAGGGAGATTGACTCATGAAAATTGATGGTAATCTCCGGCGTATAACGAGCTGAAGAGATCAACAAAAAATTAATGCAATCTCCAGCGTTCGATACGCGAGGGAGATTGACTCATGAAAATTGATGGTAATCTCCAGCGTACAACGAGCTGAAGAGATTAACCAAAAATAAACGCAATCTCCAGCGTTCGATACGCGAAGGAGATAAAAATTGATGGTAATCTCCAGCGTACAACGAGCTGAAGAGATTAACCAAAAATAAATGCAATCTCCAGCGTTCGATACGCGAGGGAGATTGACTCATGAAAATTGATGGTAATCTCCAGCGTACATCGAGCTGAAGAGATTAACCAAAAATAAATGCAATCTCCAGCGTTCGATACGCGAAGGAGATAAAAATTGATGGTAATCTCCAGCGTACAACGAGCTAAAGAGATTAACTAAAAATAAATGCAATCTCCATGGTTCGATACGTGAGGGAGATAAAAATTGACGGTAATCTCATGTGTACAACGAGCTGAAGAGATTAACCAAAAATAAATGCAATCTCCGGCGATTGATACGCGAGGAAGATTGACTCATGAAAATTGATGGTAATCTCCAGCGTACAACGAGTTGAAAAGATTAACCAAAAATAAATGCAATCTCCAGCGTTCGATACGCGAGGGAGATTAACTCATGAAAATTGATGGTAATCTCCTGCGTACAACGAGCTGAAGAGATTAACCAAAAATAAGTGCAATCTCCAACGTTCGATACGCGAGGGAGATAAAAATTGATGGTAATCTCCAGTGTACAACGAGCTGAAGTGATTAACAAAAAATAAATGCAATCTCCAGCGTTCGATACGCGAGGGAGATTGATTCATAAAAATTGATGGTAATCTCCAGCATTCAACGAGCTGAAGAGAATAACCAAAAATAAACGCAATCTCTAGCGTTCGATACGCGAAGGAGATAAAAATTGATGGTAATCTCTAGCGTACAACGAGCTAAAGAGATTAACTAAAAATAAATGCAATCTCCAGCGTTCGATACGCGAGGCAGATTGACTCATGAAAATTGATGGTAATCTCCAACGTACAACGAGCTGAAGAGATTAACCAAAAATAAATGCAATCTCCAGCGTTCGATACGCGAGGGAGATTGACTCATGAAAATTGATGGTAATCTCCAGCGTACATCGAGCTGAAGAGATTAACCAAAAATAAATGCAATCTCCAGCGTTCGATACGCGAAGGAGATAAAAATTGATGGTAATCTCCAGCGTACAACGAGCTAAAGAGATTAACTAAAAATAAATGCAATCTCCATGGTTCGATACGTGAGGGAGATAAAAATTGACGGTAATCTCATGTGTACAACGAGCTGAAGAGATTAACCAAAAATAAATGCAATCTCCGGCGATTGATACGCGAGGAAGATTGACTCATGAAAATTGATGGTAATCTCCAGCGTACAACGAGTTGAAAAGATTAACCAAAAATAAATGCAATCTCCAGCGTTCGATACGCGAGGGAGATTAACTCATGAAAATTGATGGTAATCTCCTGCGTACAACGAGCTGAAGAGATTAACCAAAAATAAGTGCAATCTCCAACGTTCGATACGCGAGGGAGATAAAAATTGATGGTAATCTCCAGTGTACAACGAGCTGAAGTGATTAACAAAAAATAAATGCAATCTCCAGCGTTCGATACGCGAGGGAGATTGATTCATAAAAATTGATGGTAATCTCCAGCATTCAACGAGCTGAAGAGAATAACCAAAAATAAACGCAATCTCTAGCGTTCGATACGCGAAGGAGATAAAAATTGATGGTAATCTCTAGCGTACAACGAGCTAAAGAGATTAACTAAAAATAAATGCAATCTCCAGCGTTCGATACGCGAGGCAGATTGACTCATGAAAATTGATGGTAATCTCCAACGTACAACGAGCTGAAGAGATTAACCAAAAATAAATGCAATCTCCAGCGTTCGATACGCGAGGGAGATTGACTCATGAAAATTGATGGTAATCTCCAGCGTACAACGAGCTGAAGAGATTAACCAAAAATAAACGCAATCTTCAGCGTTCGATACGCGAAGGAGATAAAAATTGATGGTAATCTCCAGCATACAACGAGCTGAGAGATTAACCAAAAATAAATGCAATCTCCATCGTTCGATACGCGAGGGAGATTGACTCATGAAAATTGATGGTAATCTCCGGCGTACAACGAGCTGAAGAGATCATCAAAAAATAAATGCAATCTCCAGCGTTCGATACGCGAGGGAGATTGACTCATGAAAATTGATGGTAATCTCCAGCGTACAACGAGCTGAAGAGATTATCCAAAAATAAACGCAATCTCCAGCGTTCGATGCGCGAAGGAGATAAAAATTGATGGTAATCTCCAGCGTACAACGAGCTGAAGAGATTAACCAAAAATAAATGCAATCTCCATCGTTCGATACGCGAGGGAGATTGACTCATGAAAATTTATGGTAATCTCCAGCGTACAACGAGCTGAAGAGATCAACAAAAAATAAATGCAATCTCCAGCGTTCGATACGCGAGGCAGATTGACTCATGAAAATTGATGGTAATCTCCAACGTACAACGAGCTGAAGAGAATAACCAAAAATAAATGCAATCTCCAGCGTTCGATACGCGAGGGAGATTGACTCATGAAAATTGATGGTAATCTCCAGCGTACAACGAGGCTAAGAGATTAACAAAAAATAAACGCAATCTCCAGCGTTCGATACGCGAAGGAGATAAAAATTGATGGTAATCTCCAGCATACAACGAGCTGAAGAGATTAACCAAAAATAAATGCAATCTCCATCGTTCGATACGTAAGGGAGATAAAAATTGACGGTAATCTCATGTGTACAACGAGCTGAAGAGATTAACCAAAAATAAATGCAATCTCCGGCGATTGATACGCGAGGAAGATTGACTCATGAAAATTAATGGTAATCTCCAGCGTACAACGAGTTGAAAAGATTAACCAAAAATAAATGCAATCTCCAGCGTTCGATACGCGAGGGAGATTAACTCATGAAAATTGATGGTAATCTCCTGCGTACAACGAGCTGAAGAGATTAACCAAAAATAAGTGCAATCTCCAACGTTCGATACGCGAGGGAGATAAAAATTGATGGTAATCTCCAGTGTACAACGAGCTGAAGTGATTAACAAAAAATAAATGCAATCTCCAGCGTTCGATACGCGAGGGAGATTGATTCATAAAAATTGATGGTAATCTCCAGCATTCAACGAGCTGAAGAGATTAACCAAAAATAAACGCAATCTCTAGCGTTCGATACGCGAAGGAGATAAAAATTGTTGGTAATCCTTAGCGTACAACGAGCTAAAGAGATTAACTAAAAATAAATGCAATCTCCAGCGTTCGATACGCGAGGCAGATTGACTCATGAAAATTGATGGTAATCTCCAACGTACAACGAGCTGAAGAGATTAACCAAAAATAAATGCAATCTCCAGCGTTCGATACGCGAGGGAGATAAAAATTGATGGTAATCTCCAGCATACAACGAGCTGAAGAGATTAACCAAAAATAAATGCAATCTCCATCGTTCGATACAGGAGGGAGATTGACTCATGAAAATTGATGGTAATCTCCGGCGTACAACGAGCTGAAGAGATCAACAAAAAATAAATGCAATCTCCAGCGTTCGATACGCGAGGGAGATTGACTCATGAAAATTGATGGTAATCTCCAGCGTACAACGAGCTGAAGAGATTAACCAAAAATAAACGCAATCTCCAGCGTTCGATGCGCGAAGGAGATAAAAATTGATGGTAATCTCCAGCGTACAACGAGCTGAAGAGATTAACCAAAAATAAATGCAATCTCCATCGTTCGATACGCGAGGGAGATTGACTCATGAAAATTTATGGTAATCTCCAGCGTACAACGAGCTGAAGAGATCAACAAAAAATAAATGCAATCTCCAGCGTTCGATACGCGAGGGAGATTGACTCATGAAAATTGATGGTGATCTCTAGCGTACAACGAGCTGAAGAAATTAACCAAAAATAAATGCAATCTCCAACGTTCGATACGTTAGGGAGATAAAAATTGACGGTAATCTCATGTGTACAACGAGCTGAAGAGATTAACCAAAAATAAATGCAATCTCCGGCGATTGATACGCGAGGAAGATTGACTCATGAAAATTGATGGTAATCTCCAGCGTACAACGAGTTGAAAAGATTAACCAAAAATAAATGCAATCTCCAGCGTTCGATACGCGAGGGAGATTAACTCATGAAAATTGATGGTAATCTCAAGCGTACAACGAGCTAAAGAGATTAACCAAAAATAAATGCAATCTCCAACGTTCGATACGCGAGGGAGATAAAAATTGATGGTAATCTCCAGCGTACAACGATCTGAAGAGATTAACCAAAAATAAATGCAATCTCCAGCGTTCGATACGCGAGGGAGATTGACTCATGAAAATTGATGGTAATCTCCAGCGTACATCGAGCTGAAGAGATTAACCAAAAATAAATGCAATCTCCAGCGTTCGATACGCGAAGGAGATAAAAATTGATGGTAATCTCTAGCGTACAACGAGCTAAAGAGATTAACTAAAAATAAATGCAATCTCCAGCGTTCGATACGCGAGGCAGATTGACTCATGAAAATTGATGGTAATCTCCAACGTACAACGAGCTGAAGAGATTAACCAAAAATAAATGCAATCTCCAGCGTTCGATACGCGAGGGAGATTAACACATGAAAATTGATGGTAATCTCCAGCGTACAACGAGGCTAAGAGATTAACAAAAAATAAACGCAATCTCCAGCGTTCGATACGCGAAGGAGATAAAAATTGATGGTAATCTCCAGCGTACAACGAGCTGTAGAGATTAACCAAAAATAAATGCAATCTCCATCGTTCGATACGCGAGGGAGATTGACTCATGAAAATTGATGGTAATCTCCAGCGTACAACGAGCTGAAGAGATGAACAAAAAATAAATGCAATCTCCAGCGTTCGATACGCGAGGGAGATTGACTCATGAAAATTGATGGTAATCTCCAGCGTACAACGAGCTGAAGAGATTAACCAAAAATAAACGCAATCTTCAGCGTTTGATACGCGAAGGAGATAAAAATTGATGGTAATCTCCAGCATACAACGAGCTGAAGAGATTAACCAAAAATAAATGCAATCTCCATCGTTCGATACGCGAGGGAGATTGACTCATGAAAATTGATGGTAATCTCCGGCGTACAACGAGCTGAAGAGATCAACAAAAAATAAATGCAATCTCCACGTTCGATACGCGAGGGAGATTGACTCATGAAAATTGATGGTAATCTCCAGCGTACAACGAGCTGAAGAGATTAACCAAAAATAAACGCAATCTCCAGCGTTCGATACGCGAAGGAGATAAAAATTGATGGTAATCTCCAGCGTACAACGAGCTGAAGAGATTAACCAAAAATAAATGCAATCTCCATCGTTCGATACGCGAGGGAGATTGACTCATGAAAATTTATGGTAATCTCCAGCGTACAACGAGCTGAAGAGATCAACAAAAAATAAATGCAATCTCCAGCGTTCGATACGCGAGGGAGATTGACTCATGAAAATTGATGGTGATCTCTAGCGTACAACGAGCTGAAGAGATTAACCAAAAATAAATGCAATCTCCAGCGTTCGATATGCGAGGGAGATAAAAATTGATAGTAATCTCTAGCGTACAACGAGCTGAAGAAATTAACCAAAAATAAGTGCAATCTCCAACGTTCGATACGCGAGGGAGATAAAAATTGATGGTAATCTCCAGTGTACAACGAGCTGAAGTGATTAACAAAAAATAAATGCAATCTCCAGCTTTCGATACGCGAGGGAGATTGATTCATAAAAATTGATGGTAATCTCCAGCATTCAACGAGCTGAAGAGATTAACCAAAAATAAACGCAATCTCTAGCGTTCGATACGCGAAGGAGATAAAAATTGATGGTAATCTCTAGCGTACAACGAGCTAAAGAGATTAACTAAAAATAAATGCAATCTCCAGCGTTCGATACGCGAGGCAGATTGACTCATGAAAATTGATGGTAATCTCCAACGTACAACGAGCTGAAGAGATTAACCAAAAATAAATGCAATCTCCAGCGTTCGATACGCGAGGGAGATTGACTCATGAAAATTGATGGTAATCTCCAGCGTACAACGAGCTGAAGAGATTAACCAAAAATAAACGCAATCTTCAGCGTTCGATACGCGAAGGAGATAAAAATTGATGGTAATCTCCAGCATTCAACGAGGTGAAGAGATTAACCAAAAATAAATGCAATCTCCATCGTTCGATACGCGAGGGAGATTGACTCATGAAAATTGATGGTAATCTCCGGCGTACAACGAGCTGAAGAGATCAACAAAAAATAAATGCAATCTCCAGCGTTCGATACGCGAGGGAGATTGACTCATGAAAATTGATGGTAATCTCCAGCGTACAACGAGCTGAAGAGATTAACCAAAAATAATTGCAATCTCCAGCGTTCGATGCGCGAAGGAGATAAAAATTGATGGTAATCTCCAGCGTACAACGAGCTGAAGAGATTAACCAAAAATAAATGCAATCTCCATCGTTCGATACGCGAGGGAGATTGACTCATGAAAATTTATGGTAATCTCCAGCGTACAACGAGCTGAAGAGATCAACAAAAAATAAATGCAATCTCCAGCGTTCGATACGCGAGGGAGATTGACTCATGAAAATTGATGGTGATCTCTAGCGTACAACGAGCTGAAGAGATTAACCAAAAATAAATGCAATCTCCAGCGTTCGATATGCGAGGGAGATAAAAATTGATAGTAATCTCTAGCGTACAACGAGCTGAAGAAATTAACCAAAAATAAATGCAATCTCCAATGTTCGATACGTGAGGGAGATAAAAATTGACGGTAATCTAATGTGTACAACGAGCTGAAGAGATTAACCAAAAATAAATGCAATCTCCGGCGATTGATACGCGAGGAAGATTGACTCATGAAAATTGATGGTAATCTCCAGCGTACAACGAGTTGAAAAGATTAACCAAAAATAAATGCAATCTCCAGCGTTCGATACGCGAGGGAGATTAACTCATGAAAATTGAAGGTAATCTCCTTCGTACAACGAGCTGAAGAGATTAACCAAAAATAAGTGCAATCTCCAACGTTCGATACGCGAGGGAGATAAAAATTGATGGTAATCTCCAGTGTACAACGAGCTGAAGTGATTAACAAAAAATAAATGCAATCTCCAGCGTTCGATACGCGAGGGAGATTAACTCATGAAAATTGATGGTAATCTCAAGCGTACAACGAGCTAAAGAGATTAACCAAAAATAAATGCAATCTCCAACGTTCGATACGCGAGGGAGATAAAAATTGATGGTAATCTCCAGCGTACAACGATCTGAAGAGATTAACCAAAAATAAATGCAATCTCCAGCGTTCGATACGGGAGGGAGATTGACTCATGAAAATTGATGGTAATCTCCAGCGTACATCGAGCTGAAGAGATTAACCAAAAATAAATGCAATCTCCAGCGTTCGATACGCGAAGGAGATAAAAATTGATGGCAATCTCCAGCGTACAACGAGCTAAAGAGATTAACTAAAAATAAATGCAATCTCCAGCGTTCGATACGCGAGGCAGATTGACTCATGAAAATTGATGGTAATCTCCAACGTACAACGAGCTGAAGAGATTAACCAAAAATAAATGCAATCTCCAGCGTTCGATACGCGAGGGAGATTGACTCATGAAAATTGATGGTAATCTCCAGCGTACAACGAGGCTAAGAGATTAACAAAAAACAAACGCAATCTCCAGCGTTCGATACGCGAAGGAGATAAAAATTGATGGTAATCTCCAGCGTACAACGAGCTGAAGAGATTAACCAAAAATAAATGCAATCTCCATCGTTCGATAAGCGAGGGAGATTGACTCATGAAAATTGATGGTAATCTCCAGCGTAAAACGAGCTGAAGAGATCAACAAAAAATAAATGCAATCTCCAGCGTTCGATACGCGAGGGAGATTGACTCATGAAAATTGATGGTAATGTCCAGCGTACAACGAGCTGAAGAGATTAACCAAAAATAAACGCAATCTTCAGCGTTCGATACGCGAAGGAGATAAAAATTGATGGTAATCTCCAGCATACAACGAGCTGAAGAGATTAACCAAAAATAAATGCAATCTCCATCGTTCGATACGCGAGGGAGATTGACTCATGAAAATTTATTGTAATCTCCGGCGTACAACGAGCTGAAGAGATCAACAAAAAATAAATGCAATCTCCAGCGTTCGATACGCGAGGGAGATTGACTCATGAAAATTGATGTTAATCTCCAGCGTACAACGAGCTGAAGAGATTAACCAAAAACAAACGCAATCTCCAGCGTTCGATACGCGAAGGAGATAAAAATTGATGGTAATCTCCAGCGTACAACGAGCTGAAGAGATTAACCAAAAATAAATGCAATCTCCATCGTTCGATACGCGAGGGAGATTGACTCATGAAAATTGATGGTAATCTCCAGCGTAAAACGAGCTGAAGAGATCAACAAAAAATAAATGCAATCTCCAGCGTTCGATACGCGAGGGAGATTGACTCATGAAAATTGATGGTAATGTCCAGCGTACAACGAGCTGAAGAGATTAACCAAAAATAAACGCAATCTTCAGCGTTCGATACGCGAAGGAGATAAAAATTGATGGTAATCTCCAGCATACAACGAGCTGAAGAGATTAACCAAAAATAAATGCAATCTCCATCGTTCGATACGCGAGGGAGATTGACTCATGAAAATTGATGGTAATCTCCGGCGTACAACGAGCTGAAGAGATCAACAAAAAATAAATGCAATCTCCAGCGTTCGATACGCGAGGGAGATTGACTCATGAAAATTGATGTTAATCTCCAGCGTACAACGAGCTGAAGAGATTAACCAAAAATAAACGCAATCTCCAGCGTTCGATACGCGAAGGAGATAAAAATTGATGGTAATCTCCAGCGTACAACGAGCTGAAGAGATTAACCAAAAATAAATGCAATCTCCATCGTTCGATACGCGAGGGAGATTGACTCATGAAAATTGATGGTAATCTCCGGCGTACAACGAGCTGAAGAGATCAACAAAAAATAAATGCAATCTCCAGCGTTCGATACGCGAGGGAGATTGACTCATGAAAATTGATGTTAATCTCCAGCGTACAACGAGCTGAAGAGATTAACCAAAAATAAACGCAATCTCCAGCGTTCGATACGCGAAGGAGATAAAAATTGATGGTAATCTCCAGCGTACAACGAGCTGAAGAGATTAACCAAAAATAAATGCAATCTCCATCGTTCGATACGCGAGGGAGATTGACTCATGAAAATTTATTGTAATCTCCAGCGTACAACGAGCTGAAGAGATCAACAAAAAATAAATGCAATCTCCAGCGTTCGATACGCGAGGGAGATTGACTCATGAAAATTGATGGTGATCTCCAGCGTACAACGAGCTGAAGAGATTAACCAAAAATAAACGCAATCTCCAGCGTTCGATACGCGAGGGAGATTGACTCATGAAAATTGATGGTGATCTCCAGCGTACAACGAGCTGAAAAGATTAACCAAAAATAAATGCAATCTCCGGCGATTGATACGCGAGGAAGATTGACTCATGAAAATTGATGGTAATCTCCAGCGTACAACGAGTTGAAAAGATTAACCAAAAATAAATACAATCTCCAGCGTTCGATACGCGAGGGAGATTAACTCATGAAAATTGATGGTAATCTCCAGCGTACAACGAGGCTAAGAGATTAACAAAAAATAAACGCAATCTCCAGCGTTCGATACGCGAAGGAGATAAAAATTGATGGTAATCTCCAGCGTACAACGAGCTGAAGAGATTAACCAAAAATAAATGCAATCTCCATCGTTCGATACGCGAGGGAGATTGACTCATGAAAATTTATTGTAATCTCCAGCGTACAACGAGCTAAAGAGATCAACAAAAAATAAATGCAATCTCCAGCGTTCGATACGCGAGGGAGATTGACTCATGAAAATTGATGGTGATCTCTAGCGTACAACGAGCTGAAGAGATTAACCAAAAATAAATGCAATCTCCAGCGTTCGATATGCGAGGGAGATAAAAATTGATAGTAATCTCTAGCGTACAACGAGCTGAAGAAATTAACCAAAAATAAGTGCAATCTCCAACGTTCGATACGCGAGGGAGATAAAAATTGATGGTAATCTCCAGTGTACAACGAGCTGAAGTGATTAACAAAAAATAAATGCAATCTCCAGCTTTCGATACGCGAGGGAGATGGATTCATAAAAATTGATGGTAATCTCCAGCATTCAACGAGCTGAAGAGATTAACCAAAAATAAACGCAATCTCTAGCGTTCGATACGCGAAGGAGATAAAAATTGATGGTAATCTCTAGCGTACAACGAGCTAAAGAGATTAACTAAAAATAAATGCAATCTCCAGCGTTCGATACGCGAGGCAGATTGACTCATGAAAATTGATGGTAATCTCCAACGTACAACGAGCTGAAGAGATTAACCAAAAATAAATGCAATCTCCAGCGTTCGATACGCGAGGGAGATTGACTCATGACAATTGATGGTAATCTCCAGCGTACAACGAGCTGAAGAGATTAACCAAAAATAAACGCAATCTTCAGCGTTCAATACGCGAAGGAGATAAAAATTGATGGTAATCTCCAGCATACAACGAGCTGAAGAGATTAACCAAAAATAAATGCAATCTCCATCGTTCGATACGCGAGGGAGATTGACTCATGAAAATTGATGGTAATCTCCGGCGTACAACGAGCTGAAGAGATCAACAAAAAATAAATGCAATCTCCAGCGTTCGATACGCGAGGGAGATTGACTCATGAAAATTGATGGTAATCTCCAGCGTACAACGAGCTGAAGAGATTAACCAAAAATAATTGCAATCTACAGCGGTCGATGCGCGAAGGAGATAAAAATTGATGGTAATCTCCAGCGTACAACGAGCTGAAGAGATTAACCAAAAATAAATGCAATCTCCATCGTTCGATACGCGAGGGAGATTGACTCATGAAAATTTATGGTAATCTCCAGCGTACAACGAGCTGAAGAGATCAACATAAAATAAATGCAATCTCCAGCGTTCGATACGCGAGGGAGATTGACTCATGAAAATTGATGGTGATCTCTAGCGTACAACGAGCTGAAGAGATTAACCAAAAATAAATGCAATCTCCAGCGTTCGATATGCGAGGGAGATAAAAATTGATAGTAATCTCTAGCGTACAACGAGCTGAAGAAATTAACCAAAAATAAATGCAATCTCCAATGTTCGATACGTGAGGGAGATAAAAATTGACGGTAATCTAATGTGTACAACGAGCTGAAGAGATTAACCAAAAATAAATGCAATCTCCGGCGATTGATACGCGAGGAAGATTGACTCATGAAAATTGATGGTAATCTCCAGCGTACAACGAGTTGAAAAGATTAACCAAAAATAAATTCAATCTCCAGCGTTCGATACGCGAGGGAGATTAACTCATGAAAATTGAAGGTAATCTCCTTCGTACAACGAGCTGAAGAGATTAACCAAAAATAAGTGCAATCTCCAACGTTCGATACGCGAGGGAGATAAAAATTGATGGTAATCTCCAGTGTACAACGAGCTGAAGTGATTAACAAAAAATAAATGCAATCTCCAGCGTTCGATACGCGAGGGAGATTAACTCATGAAAATTGATGGTAATCTCAAGCGTACAACGAGCTAAAGAGATTAACCAAAAATAAATGCAATCTCCAACGTTCGATACGCGAGGGAGATAAAAATTGATGGTAATCTCCAGCGTACAACGATCTGAAGAGATTAACCAAAAATAAATGCAATCTCCAGCGTTCGATACGGGAGGGAGATTGACTCATGAAAATTGATGGTAATCTCCAGCGTACATCGAGCTGAAGAGATTAACCAAAAATAAATGCAATCTCCAGCGTTCGATACGCGAAGGAGATAAAAATTGATGGTAATCTCCAGCGTACAACGAGCTAAAGAGATTAACTAAAAATAAATGCAATCTCCAGCGTTCGATACGCGAGGCAGATTGACTCATGAAAATTGATGGTAATCTCCAACGTACAACGAGCTGAAGAGATTAACCAAAAATAAATGCAATCTCCAGCGTTCGATACGCGAGGGAGATTGACTCATGAAAATTGATGGTAATCTCCAGCGTACAACGAGGCTAAGAGATTAACAAAAAACAAACGCAATCTCCAGCGTTCGATACGCGAAGGAGATAAAAATTGATGGTAATCTCCAGCGTACAACGAGCTGAAGAGATTAACCAAAAATAAATGCAATCTCCATCGTTCGATACGCGAGGGAGATTGACTCATGAAAATTGATGGTAATCTCCAGCGTAAAACGAGCTGAAGAGATCAACAAAAAATAAATGCAATCTCCAGCATTCGATACGCGAGGGAGATTGACTCATGAAAATTGATGGTAATGTCCAGCGTACAACGAGCTGAAGAGATTAACCAAAAATAAACGCAATCTTCAGCGTTCGATACGCGAAGGAGATAAAAATTGATGGTAATCTCCAGCATACAACGAGCTGAAGAGATTAACCAAAAATAAATGCAATCTCCATCGTTCGATACGCGAGGGAGATTGACTCATGAAAATTGATGGTAATCTCCGGCGTACAACGAGCTGAAGAGATTAACAAAAAATAAATGCAATCTCCAGCGTTCGATACGCGAGGGAGATTGACTCATGAAAATTGATGTTAATCTCCAGCGTACAACGAGCTGAAGAGATTAACCAAAAATAAACGCAATCTCCAGCGTTCGATACGCGAAGGAGATAAAAATTGATGGTAATCTCCAGCGTACAACGAGCTGAAGAGATTAACCAAAAATAAATGCAATCTCCATCGTTCGATACGCGAGGGAGATTGACTCATGAAAATTTATTGTAATCTCCAGCGTACAACGAGCTAAAGAGATCAACAAAAAATAAATGCAATCTCCAGCGTTCGATACGCGAGGGAGATTGACTCATGAAAATTGATGGTGATCTCTAGCGTACAACGAGCTGAAGAGATTAACCAAAAATAAATGCAATCTCCAGCGTTCGATATGCGAGGGAGATAAAAATTGATAGTAATCTCTAGCGTACAACGAGCTGAAGAAATTAACCAAAAATAAGTGCAATCTCCAACGTTCGATACGCGAGGGAGATAAAAATTGACGGTAATCTCCAGTGTACAACGAGCTGAAGTGATTAACAAAAAATAAATGCAATCTCCAGCTTTCGATACGCGAGGGAGATGGATTCATAAAAATTGATGGTAATCTCCAGCATTCAACGAGCTGAAGAGATTAACCAAAAATAAACGCAATCTCTAGCGTTCGATACGCGAAGGAGATAAAAATTGATGGTAATCTCTAGCGTACAACGAGCTAAAGAGATTAACTAAAAATAAATGCAATCTCCAGCGTTCGATACGCGAGGCAGATTGACTCATGAAAATTGATGGTAATCTCCAACGTACAACGAGCTGAAGAGATTAACCAAAAATAAATGCAATCTCCAGCGTTCGATACGCGAGGGAGATTGACTCATGAAAATTGATGGTAATCTCCAGCGTACAACGAGCTGAAGAGATTAACCAAAAATAAACGCAATCTTCAGCGTTCGATACGCGAAGGAGATAAAAATTGATGGTAATCTCCAGCATACAACGAGCTGAAGAGATTAACCAAAAATAAATGCAATCTCCATCGTTCGATACGCGAGGGAGATTGACTCATGAAAATTGATGGTAATCTCCGGCGTACAACGAGCTAAAGAGATCAACAAAAAATAAATGCAATCTCCAGCGTTCGATACGCGAGGGAGATTGACTCATGAAAATTGATGGTAATCTCCAGCGTACAACGAGCTGAAGAGATTAACCAAAAATAATTGCAATCTACAGCGTTCGATGCGCGAAGGAGATAAAAATTGATGGTAATCTCCAGCGTACAACGAGCTGAAGAGATTAACCAAAAATAAATGCAATCTCCATCGTTCGATACGCGAGGGAGATTGACTCATGAAAATTTATGGTAATCTCCAGCGTACAACGAGCTGAAGAGATCAACAAAAAATAAATGCAATCTCCAGCGTTCGATACGCGAGGGAGATTGACTCATGAAAATTGATGGTGATCTCTAGCGTACAACGAGCTGAAGAGATTAACCAAAAATAAATGCAATCTCCAGCGTTCGATATGCGAGGGAGATAAAAATTGATAGTAATCTCTAGCGTACAACGAGCTGAAGAAATTAACCAAAAATAAATGCAATCTCCAATGTTCGATACGTGAGGGAGATAAAAATTGACGGTAATCTAATGTGTACAACGAGCTGAAGAGATTAACCAAAAATAAATGCAATCTCCGGCGATTGATACGCGAGGAAGATTGACTCATGAAAATTGATGGTAATCTCCAGCGTACAACGAGTTGAAAAGATTAACCAAAAATAAATGCAATCTCCAGCGTTCGATACGCGAGGGAGATTAACTCATGAAAATTGAAGGTAATCTCCTTCGTACAACGAGCTGAAGAGATTAACCAAAAATAAGTGCAATCTCCAACGTTCGATACGCGAGGGAGATAAAAATTGATGGTAATCTCCAGTGTACAACGAGCTGAAGTGATTAACAAAAAATAAATGCAATCTCCAGCGTTCGATACGCGAGGGAGATTAACTCATGAAAATTGATGGTAATCTCAAGCGTACAACGAGCTAAAGAGATTAACCAAAAATAAATGCAATCTCCAACGTTCGATACGCGAGGGAGATAAAAATTGATGGTAATCTCCAGCGTACAACGATCTGAAGAGATTAACCAAAAATAAATGCAATCTCCAGCGTTCGATACGGGAGGGAGATTGACTCATGAAAATTGATGGTAATCTCCAGCGTACATCGAGCTGAAGAGATTAACCAAAAATAAATGCAATCTCCAGCGTTCGATACGCGAAGGAGATAAAAATTGATGGTAATCTCCAGCGTACAACGAGCTAAAGAGATTAACTAAAAATAAATGCAATCTCCAGCGTTCGATACGCGAGGCAGATTGACTCATGAAAATTGATGGTAATCTCCAACGTACAACGAGCTGAAGAGATTAACCAAAAATAAATGCAATCTCCAGCGTTCGATACGCGAGGGAGATTGACTCATGAAAATTGATGGTAATCTCCAGCGTACAACGAGGCTAAGAGATTAACAAAAAACAAACGCAATCTCCAGCGTTCGATACGCGAAGGAGATAAAAATTGATGGTAATCTCCAGCGTACAACGAGCTGAAGAGATTAA
The DNA here is from genome assembly GCA_963922045.1 of Persicaria maculosa. Taxonomy (NCBI): domain Eukaryota; kingdom Viridiplantae; phylum Streptophyta; class Magnoliopsida; order Caryophyllales; family Polygonaceae; genus Persicaria; species Persicaria maculosa. Next base: position 25,225,582 of record OY998265.1, on the reverse strand, counting down.
CCAAAAATAAATGCAATCTCCATCGTTCGATACGCGAGGGAGATTGACTCATGAAAATTGATGGTAATCTCCAGCGTAAAACGAGCTGAAGAGATCAACAAAAAATAAATGCAATCTCCAGCGTTCGATACGCGAGGGAGATTGACTCATGAAAATTGATGGTAATGTCCAGCGTACAACGAGCTGAAGAGATTAACCAAAAATAAACGCAATCTTCAGCGTTCGATACGCGAAGGAGATAAAAATTGATGGTAATCTCCAGCATACAACGAGCTGAAGAGATTAACCAAAAATAAATGCAATCTCCATCGTTCGATACGCGAGGGAGATTGACTCATGAAAATTGATGGTAATCTCCGGCGTACAACGAGCTGAAGAGATTAACAAAAAATAAATGCAATCTCCAGCGTTCGATACGCGAGGGAGATTGACTCATGAAAATTGATGTTAATCTCCAGCGTACAACGAGCTGAAGAGATTAACCAAAAATAAACGCAATCTCCAGCGTTCGATACGCGAAGGAGATAAAAATTGATGGTAATCTCCAGCGTACAACGAGCTGAAGAGATTAACCAAAAATAAATGCAATCTCCATCGTTCGATACGCGAGGGAGATTGACTCATGAAAATTGATGGTAGTCTCCAGCGTAAAACGAGCTGAAGAGATCAACAAAAAATAAATGCAATCTCCAGCGTTCGATACGCGAGGGAGATTGACTCATGAAAATTGATGGTAATGTCCAGCGTATAACGAGCTGAAGAGATTAACCAAAAATAAACGCAATCTTCAGCGTTCGATACGCGAAGGAGATAAAAATTGATGGTAATCTCCAGCATACAACGAGCTGAAGAGATTAACCAAAAATAAATGCAATCTCCATCGTTCGATACGCGAGGGAGATTGACTCATGAAAATTGATGGTAATCTCCGGCGTACAACGAGCTGAAGAGATTAACAAAAAATAAATGCAATCTCCAGCGTTCGATACGCGAGGGAGATTGACTCATGAAAATTGATGTTAATCTCCAGCGTACAACGAGCTGAAGAGATTAACCAAAAATAAACGCAATCTCCAGCGTTCGATACGCGAAGGAGATAAAAATTGATGGTAATCTCCAGCGTACAACGAGCTGAAGAGATTAACCAAAAATAAATGCAATCTCCATCGTTCGATACGCGAGGGAGATTGACTCATGAAAATTTATTGTAATCTCCAGCGTACAACGAGCTGAAGAGATCAACAAAAAATAAATGCAATCTCCAGCGTTCGATACGCGAGGGAGATTGACTCATGAAAATTGATGGTGATCTCCAGCGTACAACGAGCTGAAGAGATTAACCAAAAATAAACGCAATCTCCAGCGTTCGATACGCGAAGGAGATAAAAATTGATGGTAATCTCCAGCGTACAACGATCTGAAGAGATTAACCAAAAATAAATGCAATCTCCAGCGTTCGATACGCGAGGGAGATTAACTCATGAAAATTGATGGTAATCTCCAGCGTACATCGAGCTGAAGAGATTAACCAAAAATAAATGCAATCTCCAGCGTTCGATACGCGAAGGAGATAAAAATTGATGGTAATCTCCAGCGTACAACGAGCTAAAGAGATTAACTAAAAATAAATGCAATCTCCAGCGTTCGATACGCGAGGCAGATTGACTCATGAAAATTGATGGTAATCTCCAGCGTACATCGAGCTGAAGAGATCAATAAAAAATAAATGCAATCTCCAGCGTTCGATACGCGAGGGAGATTGACTCATGAAAATTGATGGTAATCTCCAGCGTACAACGAGGCTAAGAGATTAACAAAAAACAAACGCAATCTCCAGCGTTCGATACGCGAAGGAGATAAAAATTGATGGTAATCTCCAGCGTACAACGAGCTAAAGAGATTAACTAAAAATAAATGCAATCTCCAGCGTTCGATACGCGAGGCAGATTGACTCATGAAAATTGATGGTAATCTCCAACGTACAACGAGCGGAAGAGATTAACCAAAAATAAATGCAATCTCCAGCGTTCGATACGCGAGGGAGATTGACTCATGAAAATTGATGGTAATCTCCAGCGTACAACGAGGCTAAGAGATTAACAAAAAACAAACGCAATCTCCAGCGTTCGATACGCGAAGGAGATAAAAATTGATGGTAATCTCCAGCGTACAACGAGCTGAAGAGATTAACCAAAAATAAATGCAATCTCCATCGTTCGATACGCGAGGGAGATTGACTCATGAAAATTGATGGTAATCTCCAGCGTACAACGAGCTGAAGAGATCAACAAAAAATAAATGCAATCTCCAGCTTTCGATACGCGAGGGAGATTGTCTCATGAAAATTGATGGTAATCTCCTGCGTACAACGAGCTGAAGAAATTAACCAAAAATAAATGCAATCTCCAGCGTTCGATACGCGAGCGAGATTGACTCATGAAAATTGATGGTAATCTCTAGCGTACAACGAGCTGAAGAGATTGACCAAAAATAAATGCAATCTCCAGCGTTCGATATGCGAGGGAGATAAAAATTGATAGTAATCTCTAGCGTACAACGAGCTGAAGAAATTAACCAAAAATAAATGCAATCTCCAACGTTCGATACGTGAGGGAGATAAAAATTGACGGTAATCTCATGTGTACAACGAGCTGAAAAGATTAACCAAAAATAAATGCAATCTCCGGCGATTGATACGCGAGGAAGATTGACTCATGAAAATTGATGGTAATCTCCAGCGTACAACGAGTTGAAAAGATTAACCAAAAATAAATACAATCTCCAGCGTTCGATACGCGAGGGAGATTAACTCATGAAAATTGATGGTAATCTCCTGCGTACAACGAGCTGAAGAGATTAACCAAAAATAAGTGCAATCTTCAACGTTCGATACGCGAGGGAGATAAAAATTGATGGTAATCTCCAGTGTACAACGAGCTGAAGTGATTAACAAAAAATAAATGCAATCTCCAGCGTTCGATACGCGAGGGAGATTGATTCATAAAAATTGATGGTAATCTCCAGCATTCAACGAGCTGAAGAGATTAACCAAAAATAAACGCAATCTCTAGCGTTCGATACGCGAAGGAGATAAAAATTGATGGTAATCTCTAGCGTACAACGAGCTAAAGAGATTAACTAAAAATAAATGCAATCTCCAGCGTTCGATACGCGAGGCAGATTGACTCATGAAAATTGATGGTAATCTCCAACGTACAACGAGCTGAAGAGATTAACCAAAAATAAATGCAATCTCCATCGTTCGATACGCGAGGGAGATTGACTCATGAAAATTGATGGTAATCTCCAGCGTACATCGAGCTGAAGAGATTAACCAAAAATAAATCCAATCTCCAACGTTGGATACGTGAGGGAGATAAAAATTGACGGTAATCTCCAGTGTACAACGATTGAAGAGATTAACCAAAAATAAATGCAATCTCCAGCATTCGATACGTGAGGGAGATTGCCTCATCAAAATTGATGGTAATCTCCAGCGTACAACGAGCTGAAGACATTAACCAAAAATAAATGCAATGTTCAGCGTTCGATACACGAGGGAGATAAAAATTTATAGCAATATCCTGCGTACAACGAGCTGAAGAAATTAACCAAAAATAAATGCAATCTCCAGCGATCGATACGCGAGGAAGATTGACTCATGAAAATTGATGGTAATCTCCAGCGTACAACGAGCTGAAAAGATTAACCAAAAATAAGTGCAATCTCTAGCGTTCGATACGCGACGGAGATTAACTCATGAAAATTGATGGTAATCTCCAGCATACAACGAGCTGAAGAGATTAACCAAAAATAAGTGCAATCTCCAACGTTCGATACGCAAGGGAGATAAAAATTGATGGTAATCTGCAGCGTACAACGAGCTAAAGAGATTAACCAAAAATAAATGCAATCTCCAGCGTTCGATACGCGAGGGAGGTTGACTCATTAAAATTGATGGTAATCTCTAGCGTACAACGAGCTGAAGAGATTAACCAAAAATAAATGCAATCTCCAGCGTTCGATATGCGAGGGAGATAAAAATTGATAGTAATCTCTAGCGTACAACGAGCTGAAGAAATTAACCAAAAATAAATGCAATCTCCAACGTTCGATACGTGAGGGAGATAAAAATTGACGGTAATCTCATGTGTACAACGAGCTGAGGAGATTATCCAAAAATAAATGCAATCTCCGGCGATTGATATGCGAGGAAGATTGACTCATGAAAATGGATGGTAATCTCCAGCGTACAACGAGCTGGAAAGATTAACCAAAAATAAATGCAATCTCCAGCGTTCGATACGCGAGGGAGATAAAAATTGATAGTAATCTCCTACGTACAACGAGTTGAAGAAATTAACCAAAAATAAATGCAATCTCCAGCAATCGATACGCGAGGGAGATTGACTCATGAAAACTGATGGTAATCTCTAGCGTACAACGAGCTGAAGAGGTTAACCAAAAAATAAATGCAATCTCCAGCGTTCGATACGCAAGGGAGATTGACTCGTGAAAATTGATGGTAATCTCCAGCGTACAACGAGCTGAAGAGATTAATCAAAAATAAATGCAATCTCCAGCGTTCGATACGCGAGGGAGATTGACTCATGAAAATTGATGGTAATCTCAAGCGTACAACGAGCTCAAGAGATTAACCAAAAATAAATGCAATCTCCAACGTTCGATACGCGAGGGAGATAAAAATTGATGGTAATCTCCAGCGTACAACGATCTGAAGAGATTAACCAAAAATAAATGCAATCTCCAGCGTTCGATACGCGAGGGAGATTGACTCATGAAAATTGATGGTAATCTCCAGCGTACATCGAGCTGAAGAGATTAACCAAAAATAAATGCAATCTCCAGCGTTCGATACGCTAGGGAGATTGACTCATGAAAGTTGATCGTAATCTCCAGCGTACAATGAGCTGAAGAGATTAACCAAAAATAAATGCAATCTCCAACGTTTGATACGCGAGGGAGATAAAAATTGATGGTAATCTCCAGCGTACAACGAGTTTAAGAAATTAACCAAAAATAAATGCAATCTCCAACGTTCGATACGTGAGGGAGATAAAAATTGACGGTAATCTCCAGTGTACAACGATTGAAGAGATTAACCAAAAATAAATGCAATCTCAAGCATTCGATACGTGAGAGAGATTGCCTCATCAAAATTGATGGTAATCTCCAGCGTACAACGAGCTGAAGACATTAACCAAAAATAAATGCAATGTTCAGCGTTCGATACACGAGGGAGATAAAAATTTATAGCAATATCCTGCGTACAACGAGCTGAAGAAATTAACCAAAAATAAATGCAATCTCCAGCGATCGATACGCGAGGAAGATTGACTCATGAAAATTGATGGTAATCTCCAGCGTACAACGAGCTGAAAAGATTAACCAAAAATAAATGCAATCTCTAGCGTTCGATACGCGACGGAGATTAACTCATGAAAATTGATGGTAATCTCCAGCATACAACGAGCTGAAGAGATTAACCAAAAATAAGTGCAATCTCCAACGTTCGATACGCAAGGGAGATAAAAATTGATGGTAATCTGCAGCGTACAACGAGCTAAAGAGATTAACCAAAAATAAATGCAATCTCCAACGTTCGATACGCGAGGGAGATTCACTCATGGAAATTGATGGTAATCTCCAACGTACAACGAGCTGAAGAGATTAACCAAAAATAAATGCAATCTCCAGCGTTCGATACGCGAGGGAGATTGATTCATGAAAATTGATGGTAATCTCCAGCGTACAACGAGCTGAAGAGATAAACCAAAAATAAACGCAATCTCTAGCGTTCGATATGCGAAGAAGATAAAAATTGATGGTAATCTGCAGCGTACAACGAGCTGAAGAGATTAACGAAAAATAAATTCAATCTCCATCGTTCGATACGTGAGGGAGATTGACTCTTGAAAATTGATGGTAATCTCCAGCGTACAACGAGCTGAAGAGATCAACCAAAAATAAATGCAATCTCTAGCATTCGATACACGAGGGAGATTGACTCATGAAAATTGATGGTAATCTCCAGCGTACAACGAGCTGAAGAGATTAGCCAAAAATAAATGCAATCTCCAGCGTTCGATACGCGAGGGAGATTGATTCATGAAAATTGATGGTAATCTCCAGCGTACAACGAGATAAAAAGATTAACCAAAAATAAATGCAATCTCCAGCGTTCGATACACGAGGGAGATTAACTCATGAAAATTGATGGTAATCTCCAGCGTACAACGAGCTGAAGAGATTAACCAAAAATAAGTGCAATCTCCAACGTTCGATCCGCGAGGGAGATAAAAATTGATGGTAATCTCCAACGTACAACGAGCTGAAGAGATTAACTAAAAATAAATACAATCTCCAGCCTACGATACGAGAAGGAGATTGACTCATGGAAATTGATGGTAATCTCCAACGTACAACGAGCTGAAGAGATTAACTAAAAATAAATGCAATCTCCAGCGTTCGATACGCGAGGGAGATTGATTCATGAAAATTGATGGTAATCTCCAGCGTACAACGAGTTGAAGAGATTAACCAAAAATAAACGCAATCTCCAGCGTTCGATACGCGAAGGAGATAAAAATTGATGGTAATCTCCAGCGTACAACGAGCTGAAGAGATTAACCAAAAATAAATGCAATCTCCATCGTTCGATACACGAGGGAGATTGACTCATGAAAATTGATGGTAATCTCCAGCGTACAACGAGCTGAAGAGATCAACCAAAAATAAATGCAATCTCCAGCGTTCGATACGCGAGGGAGATTGACTCATGAAAATTGATGGTAATCTCCAGCGTAAAACGAGCTGAAGAGATTAACCAAAAATAAATGCAATCTCGAGTATTCGATACGCGAGGAAGATAAAAATTGATAGTAATCTCAAGCGTACAACGAGCTGGAGAAATTAACCAAAAATAAATGCAATCTCCAGCGATCGATACGCTAGGGAGATTGACTCATGAAAACTGATGGTAATCTCCAGCGTAAAACGAGTTGAAGAGATTAACCAAAAATAAATGCAATCTCCAGCGTTCGATACGCGAGGGAGATTGACTCATGAAAATTGATGGTAATCTCCAGCGTACAACGGGCTGAAGAGATTAACCAAAAATAAATGCAATCGCCAACGTTCGATACGCGAAGGAGATGAAAATTGATAGTAATCTCCAGCGTACAACGAGCTGAATAAATTAACCAAAAATAAATGCAATCTCCAACGTTCGATACATGAGGGAGATAAATATTGATGGTAATCTCCAGTGTACAACGAGCTGAAGAGATTAACCAAAAATAAATGCAATCTCCGGCATTCGATACGCGAGGGAGATTGATGTAAAGACCGAATGTATTTTATATTATTATATTATTATTTTGAGTAATATATTATTATTTTATTCAATTGGTTAAAATGTGAGAAAACCCGTCCTCGAGCGTGAGTGTGATTTTAAAGACATTCCGGCATCGTTTGGAGAATTTAGATTTTAACGGATTTAATTCCGCCTTCGAGCTCCGAGTTTTGATAAAATTAATTTAATTCCGTTATCTTGAAATTCGTAAATTAAATTTTAAGTAAATTTGATTTAGTCGGGATTCGATCGGACGAGCGGGTTTTCAGTCTTTCCGCTAATTTTGAATTGGTATTGTTGGGACCACATATATATATATAATATATTCCTTTCTCTCTCTCTCTCTCTCTCTCCCTCCCACTCTCGGATTCCTGTTGATAAGGGAGTTGTTTGTAACGGCCCGGATATAAATATCCGGGATACGTTTCGAAGGTCGGATACCTTCGTTCGGATGTTGCAATTCAGGTACGGGTCGAGGTTTCAAACCTCTAATCAATCGAAGTTTTCATAAATTTAATCTAACGAAAATAAAGCGAAAGTAAGATTTAGATACAAAAGCCACGGCAGAGCCGGGTCAAAACCAAACCAAAGTGGGTGATTTGCCATTTGTCATGTTAGAATATATTAGCCGGATTCTTCGATTCGCCAAAAGATTTCCCCGCCACAGAAGCATGGAGCAACAAGAGCGGTACCTAATACTATCCACGAAGTCAGGCCTGGTGATCGCCTGCGGGTCCTCTGACCGCGCTGAGGCCACATAACATGCCTATGCCTAAATAAAAGATGACTAATACGGTACAAGATTTAAATCACACTATCATGCCCCTAGTATATATAATATGCGGAAAAGAACTATAAAAGGGCCCAAGACAATGCCAAGTGACATATCCCTCTCCTACCTCTGCACCCCTTCCCGTTAGTGCAGAGACTGGCCAGTTCGTTGCTATAGCATAGCATATCCTCGTGGTGGTGCACTCACCCACGGTATCATCATCATAACATAAATTAAATATAAATTAAACATGCCCGATGGTGCTGGGCTATCATCATGCTCATATCGACTCGATAGACTCAGGGCACCCGATGGGGCTGGGCTACCCTATGACCCTAGCAAAGACTCTAGGACTATCACAGATAACGGCCGTTCTGTTTCAAACACACAAAGTAAACACATGCTCAGTTCAATGCAATCCTAGCATGATACTACATGGCATGCTTTAATATGCAACAAAACTACACATTACATGACACATCAGGCAGGAGGTCCAGGTTACTGAGTAAGTCCCGTAGGATACTTACCTGTTGATGCAGAACAGCAAGATAATACAAGCAAGGGCCCAAATGCAAGTCCAAAGCAATCCAAAAGTAATACACACCTATCATCAAGCCATTTCCATAAGCTACCAGACCAACATTCATACATACGAACCCAAGTTCTCAACATCCTCAAAACCGACCGATAGTAAAATCGTTTTCCAAAATCTTAAATCCAAAATTAAGTCAACTCATATTCAAAATAATTCCTCAATTCATACTTGGCCAAATTCCGACATTAAACATTTAAATCCTTAAAGTCAATTTCTCAAAATCATAGTATAGAAATAGTTCCGGCATGTTTCTTATTTTAAAAACCTTATATAGATAAATTCCAATACTAAATCATCCAAATAATATTTACATATCTTAAATCTCAATTAATATTATAATGATAATTTAAATGTCATTCTATTAAACACTTTCAAGTAATATTTCCAAGCCCCTTAAAATTACCAACCATCTTATTTAATAAAATCAGCCCTATATATAATTACCAAAATAACCCTTATATATACAAAATCCCAAACCGAATCCCTTACTTTACAAGACCCAAAACCGAGGCCCCACTTCACTTAAACCCTAATCGGAGCTCTTATTCAAAACCCAACCAGATTCGGATTTATAAAAGAAAAGCCCAAATTCATTTAAAACCCCAGCCCAATTCGGCCCAAGAAAAAGGCCCAATCCTCCTCCCTCTTATCTAACCCATCCGAAGCCAGCCTGCAAAAAATTTCAGGGAGGGCCCACCCCCATGCTGACTTGGCGCCGTGTTGGAAGGAGGGGCCCATACCCATCTTCTTCTTCCCCTGTTTCCGCCTGAAACAAACAGAGTAAAGGGAAGGGGCTCGTCTGGGCTCGACGGAAAGAAGAGGAGGAGGAGGTAGCTGGCCGACGGCGGGGGGGGGGGGAGCTGTGCTCCAGTCACTAGACTCACCCACACGGAAACGGAAAGGGAGAGAAGAAGAAGAAATGGAGAGCTCACCGAGGAGTTCTTCAAGCCCGGAATCGTTCGAACTTGCCTCGGTTTGCTTCGCCGGAGATAGATTCTCGTCGGAGGTGGCCTAGGAAGGACGAAGGAGGGTTAAAGGTCCAACTTTATTTCGTTTGGAGGTGAAAGGAAGAGAAAGGAGGAAAACCCGAGCTCTTACCGACCTTGAACCACAACGGGGGGGAAGGTCCCGACGCAACTTCAATCGACGAACAGGAGAGCTGCTGGCTCTTCACGGTGCCGTTGAGGAAGACAGATTCTAGTCGACGAGGAGGACGGAGGTGGTGGCTCGGAGTAGGTAAACGAAACAGAGGGAGTGAAGCAGAGCAATGGGAGGTGACGATGGTGGCGTTTGAAGGAGAAAAGAGCTGTTGTCTAGGGGTTATTGGGTTCAAATTAAAGAGGGGGAGAAGCGAAGCTGGTCTGCAGGTTGAAAGTAATGTGGAGAGGGTTTTTCAAGATGAAACCGAAATGTGGAAGAGATAAGATTTGGCTTTTCCCAAATATGGTGAAGCATGGGTGGTGGGATGGAGAGAGGGAGTTGGGTGTTTACAGACAAGAGAAATGGAAGAGAGAGGGAGGAGAGTGGGTACAATTGCAGTGAGGTGGTGAGGTAGTGTGTGCAGTAAATGAGAAGAAGACAAGAGAGGGGACCAGCTTCATTTGCCATAGAAATCAAGAGGGAGAGAGAGAAGAAAAGGGAAAGAAAGAAAAAAGGAAAAGAAATATATATGTGGTCCCACTATAAAATGCAAGGAAAATATACCCGACGTTCAATTCGAAACCCGCTAATCCCGACTCTATCAAAACCCGACTAAATCAGATTTAAATTAAATTTAACTTACTAATTTCAAGATAATAAAATTAAATTAATTTTACCAAAACTCGGAGCTCGAAGGCGGAATTAAATCCGTTAAAATCTAAATTCTCAAAACGCTGCCGGAATGTCTTTAAAATCAACTCGAGGACGGGTTTTCTCACATTTGTACCGATTGAATAAAATAATAATATATTACTCAAAATAATAATATAATAATATAAAATACATTCAGTCTTTACATTTATCCACCTCTAAAAACAAGTGTCGTCCCCGAGACTAAAATCATTTAAAACAAAAGGGGATGAAGTTTTAAAATCGGTGAGTCCGAGGACCATGTCCAAGGATCTTGTAATCGTCTCGGTTGCGTCCTCCGAGATTCTCACAACATCCTAGTCACGGCCGTGACATCTCCAATTGGTCTTGTCAAGTGTGTAATAAGCGCCCTTATTACATCCTCACTTTGACCTTTCGGAAGTGTCACAACTCTAAAAGCATTATAACGTCCGACTAGGTCTTAGCAAGCAATCTATAGGCGCCCATATACAATGCTTGTATCCACTTCGTGAGACGTCATAATTTAAATCCAGTTCGTAAATCCTCAAAGCGTTTTGTAAATGGAACGGTGGGTATCTAAATCATGAAACTCGCGACTTCTTTAAAACCCAAAGTTGGCCATTTCCAAAACCGTTCAAAATTTTCAAATTCAACGTTTAATCAAACAGCTTACACCAAAACAAGTCAAATCCTTTCAAATCAAGATTTCGTCAAAATCTTCCCAAAAACCAAATCAGCTTCTCTCATACCAATCAATCAAATTCAGAAGGTAGGAGGTGGAGTCATCCACCTCTAAGGGCTAATCCCATATTCTCTTCCTAGGTTCCAAAATCGAATCAATCTATCAGTCTCAATTCCAGCAAGATGCAGAAGCCATAAGAAATGCATAACTGTATAACCATCCAATCTCCAATCAACACATCACACAACAAGTTTCAACATATACCAATCGTGGTGCCACAAGGTCACATCAACATCTCCGTATCGTACTAAAGGTCGTAATATGCATCTCAATGACATAACAAAATCATAACAACGTCTCAACATCACAACAGAGGTCACAAAAGTATCTCTCATCATAGAATTAACGAACCAAAACTCATTGTCAACGCATCACACAACAAGGTCAAGCTATTAACATTCAGCAGAGGGAAAGGTCAATCACGCACCATTATCTCATATATATACAAGTCATATTCATGCTCCAAGTCAATATTCATCATTTAATATCTCCTGATCATAATATAACATCATGCTCTCACATAGCAACATATCATCATCTCATGATTCATACAACACATCATAACATGCTTCTAGAACAACATAGTAGGATAGCAATGTATCATTATATCATGATCATACTTGTTACTGCCAACTGGATTTCAATATTGCATATCAACATCTAATATCAGGTCATATCGGGGTTATCATGGTCGCTATCTAACATCATGCCAGTTCATTTTAATAAAACACATAATCAAGAAAGCTTTTACATCACTACCAGGCAAAATAAACGCAAACCCCGTTCGTTCGATTTCAATTCCTACATCAAAACCAGCCTCATCTAGATTCGCCAACATCAGCTCAGGTAACATCCTCAAAAGAAGTCCTACTTCATTTCAATACCCTAATCTCGCCCCTCATTCCACCAAGAATTCTCACTAGCAATCCACCTCTAAGAATCCAACTACTATCTCTAACCTCACACTCGAGGGCCCTCTCATACTATATCTTTCATATTCTTAAAAGTCATTTCTTACACTTCCACACTTCCCAAGATTCACCTAAGAGCTCATCGAAACCATCAAGCATCACCTCTTAAAAATTCCCGAACCCACTCGGTCCAACCTAAGTCAACCCCCTCTTCGGCAACTTGCCCCTCACCATCGTCGATCGTTCTAATCACTCAGAACCTTTCTCCACTCTCTGACCACTCTACCAAAAGGACCTCACTCACATGTTCAAAGAAGAAGCAATCATGGACATTATTGCACATAAGGACTACATCATATCAACTAGCATCATTAAGCATTGCAACAAGTATCAAAAGTCTCAATTTATCGTCATGCTCGAAATTATCACATAACACCACATATGAATAAAGTTAATTCAAACTAGCATGTTTCATCAGAACCTTATCAGATAAACAATTTAGGTTTCACAACATTTGCAGTTCATACTTTTATAGGCAAGGAATTTAGATCATGCCTAGCAACTCAGAATAACATCACATCAAGTCATCATGGCACATTAGGAATTTAAGGCATCGATTCATATCATCATAGTCAACAGACAATCAAGCAACATTCATCACATCAACAAGCAACTTTCAACATCAAGTCAGTACAAATCATCATCAACAAGCTCAGAAAGGGTTAGCAATTCGAATGGAGGGTGCTCCCACCTGCAAGTCATATCGTACCCAACAATCGTAATCCTCGAAGCGAGCTTGTTTCGTCGACATTATCGATCCTGAGGCCCGTGGGTTATGGGCCCACGCTTCCGTTGCGCTGCTCTATTGCCATTCGACTTCCCGATCCCTTTCCATGTGGTCGCTCATCCAATGTAACGCGTAGGAGTTCAAGTTAGCGGGGATAGGGGAGTGACAAGGGCGGACGACCCAATGTTTCTTTCGGAGACAAAATGGACCAAAGCTAAAGATGACACGACTAGAGACAAGACTCCGACTCGGGAATAGTAACGATGCCTTTATGAAGTCCATTAGGTTACAACTTGTGACAAACAAGCATGAATTCATTATGGAGCATATCAATCACATCAATCCACACTAACACGTACCTATCTCGGGGGCAACATTCGTATTCATATCAAATACACAATCAAGTCCTACGCTGATGTATGTGAAACAAGCTAGTAGTATACGATTTCATGGAAGCAGATATGCCTAGCAACTTCAAGCAAGCTATGCGGAACCAACAATGATCATGTATGATTCGAAGTCATGCGGAATTTAATTAAAGATAATGAGCATCATGTATATGATCAATTTAAGAGCATGGTATACACATCAACAAATGAGTCCAAATATATCATGGCAAAGTATATCGTAGCAACAGGGGAAGCGTCATACGAGAACATATAAAGGGCAACATAGTAACTATCTCACCTGACACAATGATCATATATTAGGTCAAGCATGGCACGGAATCATATGACGAGATACATTTAGAGAGCATGAGTCCTACATGATACTAGCGATACATAATGCGATACAAGCATAGTCGAGATTCATTAAGAGGAGTTCAACATAATGTTCACGAAACATGAGGCATCATCAAAAGTAACAAGATGGACATCATGGATGCTAGGTTATAATCATGCTAAGAAAGAACCATCATAGAGTACATATATGGTACGATAGCTGTCACATTATAGAACAAGCATGATATGAAATCATTCAACAAGTCATATTGGAAGTCATAAGCTCCACATGGTACTAATAGCACACTTCGAACATGAGTACAACTAGAGTAATTCAACGAGGTTCATTCCGATATTCATGCGTCATGCAGATGCAAAATCATGATATAGGGTGGTGCGTGATCATGCGAGGTGTAGTGCAAGTGTAAGTATACTGGGATAAAACATGTATTTATCAAGACTCACTTACACTAACATATTCTCACCTTAGCACATTTAACACATAACAATACTCATTTGCAAAAGCATCAACAATAGTTAATCTGAGGAATACAAAATAGGTGGGCATGCTATAGATTCTTGTCACAAAATGAATGATAAGCATCGAGGCATCATCGGCTAGCATGTTAAAGAACACATCTTATGAGGCATTCATATAAAGAAGAGTCGATCACACTATCATGGACCTAATTCAGAAAAGTAGCAATCATATAGACTCATACCATGTGGTTCATGTTTCTAATCAATCATACGATCAATAGGCCAAGTAGACATGCGATGACAACATATAATCATGAGAGAAAGAAAGGCATAACACGGGACCTAAGCAATGGGGCAAGCATGGGTACAGAATGTCATACAACTACGAATTCATATTAAAGATCATCATAAATGTACCGAGGATTACGTAGCATAGGAGGCATGTTGACATGAAATTATAACAAGTATCCATCAAGTGAGGGACTCACTCTATCATGATATTAGAACCGAACTATCACACTATCATGAACCTATTCACATGAAGGACATCAATTAGACGACATCCTAGCATATGACATATTTATTCGTGCCCTAGTATGACGATGCAATATACTAAGTAAATCATGTCGGGATGATTTGGGTATGATAAATGTAGCTCGAACCCATACAATAGTCATTATGAACATTAAGGCACATAAGCACAATTTCAACTAAGGATCAAACTGATGATCAAGGAGTAATGTATATAGAATCACATAATCATGGACAGAGCAATCAAGATAACCCGATAGAAGTCCATAAGGGCAACATTGACTCTTCCCAACTGACTCATTACCCCTCTTTCCTGTGGGACTCGGATACGAATTTTCCGTGACAAGAGGACACTGATGGATCGTCATAAGAATTGATAACGACAGCCTCGTAAACATCTCACTCACTAGCTCGGAATTTCATCAAGGACCATCTTCCAATACTCTCTCGGATAACCTCTATATTCAATCATGATTCCCGACACCATGTGTTTACAAACCCAATTCCCGTGGAAGACCGATATTCGAAGGGAGGACTCGATTGAATTGTCAAAAGGGTTCATAAGGAAAGGGGCAGTTCCACAAAAGCTGAGCTTAATCATAGGGAAATAAAGGTACTCCCGCTATCCCGTTCACATATCATCCATATTCATTCAATAGTTAGAACATAACAATCAAATCTTTAGCATATCAAGCATTCAATCATAGAATTAGTTAATGACAATTACAATGATCTCCTTGGAGTCTTCCCGACCCATTTGTAAAGAAAAAGCTAGTATTTCGCCTACCCATTCCCGACTACATCCAATAGGGATTATCTAGCGCCTTTTCTACCCCCTCGATCCCTTATTAGTTGGTTCTCCTCTTTTATCATAAGCCAAGTTCATATTTCGTCCAATTGAGTTAGACATATTAAGTTCATTTTGTCCCTTTAAAACGCTTTCAAATCTTCGAAATCCGTGGGCGGTTTTCCAAAACATACACCCGACCCTTGCGTACCTGAATTGCACAACCTCGCTCTGATACCAACTTTGTAACGGCCCTGATATAAATATCCGGAATACGTTTCGAAGGTCGGATACCTTCGTTCGGATGTTGCGATTCAGGTACGGGTCGAGGTTTCAAACCTCTAATCAGTCGAAGTTTTCATAAATTCAATCTAACGAAAATAAAGCGGAAGTAAGATTTAGATACAAAAGCCACGGCAGAGCCGGGTCAAAACCAAACCAAAGTGGGTGATTTGCCATTTGTCAAGTTAGAATATATTAGCCGGATTCTTCGATTCGCCAAAAGATTTCTGTTCGTAGAGGGGAGCGGTGGGGTGTGTATGTAAAGTAGGAGAATAAAATAAAGCACATCTAGACTATCTCCCTGTCCCAAACAAATAATACAAGAATCCCCTCCCTTGTAGTAGTAGGGTAATTCAGGATCGAATCCACGAGGAGGTAGGTCAGCGCTTCCTTTGTTGTACTCACGATCAAGGCTTTCGACCTCAGCAGACACTCGATATCGAGTATACAGGTCGATATCGACCTCAGTTCTGGTCGATTTCCTAGCGCAGTTCCTGCAGAAGACAAAACAGCAAGTCGACGTCGAGCAGAGACCTCGATATCGATGTTTAGACCTCGATATCGACCCTTATGGTCGATTTCGATGCTTGTCACAGAAACTGTTTTTGTAACCAATATGTCAGAAAAGGATCCGAAGAAAATAGAATGGAGAGGGAAGATGAACAGAAACAAAACTAAGACTTTTATGAAGGATCTAATTAATTAAAAAGCTTCCAAAGTCGGGGTTTCATGCCACAACGATAACAATGCAAGTTTCATGCTAAAGATATGAACTTTAATGTCTTTCCGTCAAATAACTTTCGTTATCAACATTTAGGTGATTAGGGGCTTTCGCATAATTCCTAAGAGTTACTATCCGATTCATGAGTAATTCAAGTTCGCAATATGAGTGGCTTTCGCTTCAATAATGCAAAAAAATGAATCTCCCTAACTTTCGCAAAGGATCATGCATCGGGTAGAAGACGGAATCGCATAAAAGTCATACCTTTGATGCACTTACCTCACATTGCTATCGTCGGGCTCACCCCGACCCTAGAAGTGGGTTGACTACTCGCTCCTCATCATGCACATCATCATCATTGTTATTGAAAGAAAGCTACTTTGAATTAAAACTCCGAAAGAAAGTACAACCGAACGAGCCACTCCGCTCTCGCTTTACAACTCCAATCGGCCTCCTCTCTCTCTCTATTCTCTATTGCAACTGAATTGTGTCTAAAACGGGATCCCTAAACTCAGCCCTATTGGCTTCTATTTGTAGATGTCGATAAGGACTCGAAACCTCATCTTTATTCTCTATGATAAATTAAAACAAAGTAAAAGCTAAAACTTCATGGTGAAATCCGCCTCCTCATGATAGATCTGGTGTTGATGATAGGAAACCTCGACCTTTGGATAGATATTGCAAGCATTGGATATAATTCTATCGAAATCGGAGTCGAATTCCTCTGCTGGCATGGTCGATATCGACCCTTGGACCTCGATATCGACCCCTCCAAAATCTTATCTCGAGCTTCTCCTTCTCCTCCTCGACTTCTATCAACTTGGTCGATCTGGCAGCATCGATATCGACCCCCAGACGTCGATATCGACCTCTTCTGTGTCAAAATGCTCTGTTTCCTTTTCTGCTCGATTCCTATGTCTCTGATGTACTCGATGTCGAGGTCTTCAGTCGATGTCGACCTCTTCAAAAGACTTCGAGTTCTTTTTTCGCTCTTCTGAATTCATCCATTTTCATCCTGTTTTCTGCGAAATCACTTGGAAACTCGTGCAAACCCATATATTTGACATTTAAGCATAAACTACACCATTCCCATGTTTTCTCATTAATGCGCATGCAAAAGACAATAAAATGAATTCATATGTGCATAGAAAATATGGCAATTTGCGCGCACATCAAACACCCCATACTTAAGCTTGCTTGTCCCTAAGCAATACTCTTAATGGTCATTCAGGGGAAGAAAGTAAATCCTCAACATCATAGATTCATTTTTCATATGTCCCTACAATCAATTGCCATCCTCGAGAAGGTACTTATGTCAACCAAGTCCATGCCTGTGCATAAAAGCAATTTCATACTTATAAAGGAGGTAATATGCAAAAAACAATTTTAGTGACATTGCATTAATAATCAAGAGGACTTTTTTTTTTTCAAGCTTGTGAGAAGTGGATTGGTAAAAGGCTAAAGGTGGGCTAATATTTGGCCATGTGGTGTTGAATCCGGGGAAGTACACTTTCCAAAATATTCCACATTCCTCCTTCATAATGTCTCACCTTTCACTCATCGTTCAATGCTTTTTTTCAATATAATGCTTTTACCTCTCTAACCTTAGCACTGCCTTCTCGCGAGTCGCAAACATGGGTGTCATGAATGGCCCCGGATACTTAGTACTTCGGACTCCTCACCTTTGTGTCCCATCTCGCCAAACTATTATCTCAGCGAGCAGGGTCGACCCACCTTTATCTCCTGAGGTGATCGGATTTTTTCTCGCTCATTTAATTTTCCATATTGTATCATTCCTGCCAACAACTTTATAAATGCACAACTCAATATAACTCCAAAGATGTCATCCATTCAAAAAAACTTTGTCCCCGGATAGGGTATAAGGTAAAAAATGGGCAATATGTATATGTGGAGCAATAATGATCATGATAAGTCTCATATATGGCTTTGTGAATATGCGTAGGTAAGGCTAGGCTATGAACTTTGTTTGTATGGAATTTTTATAAAAAATCCTCCATCATCTTATCATGCACATGTCAAAAGCAACTTCAAATTTTCATCTCCTTTATGATTTTCTCAAAAAATTTGCACTTCATTGGGACTTCCCTTAACTAGGAAATCTCATGTTATATCTCTAATGAATCTAATTTTGCATCATAGAGCTCCCTTTTTTTTTTTTTACTTCCATGACTCTCTCTTTTCCAAAATTTTTGATAGGGGTCGGGTCATCATCATTTTTTTTTATGCATTGAAATAAATATGCGGTCATCATCATTTTTTTTATTTTTTTTATGCATTGAAATAAATATGCAACCCTAAACTAAGTATGAATATGCAAAAATAAGCCTTTCCCCCACCCCATACTTAAAATTTACAGTGTCCTCACTGTATTAGAACTAGGGTTAAGAAGAAAACTTACTAAACCGTCACAAATTTTAGGAGTCGAAGAAGACAACAGGGAAGGTCGATATCGACCCTTTACATCGATATCGATGCCTTTCTTGATTTCTGCTCAGGCTTCAGGGTGATTCGGCTTCGATCACAAACCCTATCCATATCGACCTTAAGGTCGATTTCGATGTCTGACATCGATTTCGATGCCTTTCTGTGTGCTTCTCTCTCTCCTGCAATTTGAAAACTAAACACAAAATATGCAAAAAAATAAAGTGTCTAAAACCAAAACAAAAGCTGTCTTAAAACCAAAACTAAGTCTTTGTTACAAGCTCTAGATTTTTAAGTCGCTAGGCCGACTTCTTCCTTTGCGCTTCTCAAGGTGGCATCTGCAGAGCCCATGTGGCTTGGGCCTCAAATATCACTCCTTTCTTATCCCGCAGCTGCATTCCCCCGGGATTGATTCGATTCACCGTGAATGGACCTAAGTTCTTATCCTTAAATCTTGTAGGGAACCAATGGTCTTTAGACTTGGCAACATAGACCTTATCTCCTATCTCATATTGGCTTGAACCATCATCGGACACCCTACATAAACGCACATGCCAAGGCACACCTCTTCCAAATAATGATAAGCCCTTAATTGTAATTGAACAAGAGGAATCCGTACCTTGACTTACCTTCTTCTCAGCCTGTGGCTCAGGTCGATGTCGATGTTCGGAGGTCGATATCGATCCCTGTTGTACACCTGTAGGATCAGTCGATTTGGGGAGTTTTGACTCGATATGATCAGGTCGATTTCGACCCTCAGAGGTCGATATCGAGGTCTCCTTGCCTCTCTTCTCAGCGCTGATGATGGTCGATTTCGATAGGGTGTGGTCGATATCGACCCTTGACCCCGATTTCGATGCTTCCTCTTTTCCTCCGTCGACCCCATACTTATGACTTGTCACAGAATCTTGAACATTAGTGGTCGATATCGACTTACCTGGGTCGATTTCGATGTTCTGTTGAGCTCCTTCGTTCAAGATTGATTCAACTTCCTCTACTTGGGCTTCCTTGATGGCTTTTATCTCCATTGGCCCTTGACTTTGCACCGTCTTGTTGAAGGAATACTCTATTACTTCATCACTAATTGTGAGTGAGAGCAATCCTTTCTTCACGCTAATGTTGGCATCGACGGTTGCTAGGAATGGCCTACCTAAAATAATTGGACAAGCAGGGTCCTCCGCTATGTCAACAACTAGGAAATCAGCAGGGACAAAGAATTTGCCTACTTGTACTGGAACATCCGTCACTATCCCAGTTGGAATCACTACGGTATTGTTAGCCATGTACAATCTTGCATCCACGGGCTCCAGAGGACCTATCTTTACCTTGTGCCAAATGGTTAGTGGCATCATGCTAACGCTAGCGCCCAAGTCAACTAAAGCATTAAATTTGAATTGACCTAGACCTATAGCGATAGAAAACTTACCTGGGTCAGCCCGCTTTTGTGGTAGCTCCAACCTGTTGCATTCCTCTGCGATCTCAGAGAGCGATCGCTTCTTACCCAAGATATCCTTAAGGAACCTTACATAAGATGGCATCTCGTGAAGTGCCTCTGTGAATGGTATAGAGACATTAAGCCCTTGGAGCATCTTCATGAACCGTTGGAACTTCTTTTCCGCTGGGTCCTTAGTCACCTTTCTAGTTGGGAATGGCAACACCTTCTTCCTTCCTGCGGCTGCAGTGAGGTCGATATCGGTATCAGTAGGGTCAATATCGACTGGAAGAGTCGATTTCTGTGGTGACGCAGAATTAGGGTCGACATCACCAGGAGGGTCGACATCGATGTCACCTTGGTCGATATCGACAGGGGTGGTCGATATCGACGTCTGTTCTGGCTCCTTCTCCTCCACTTTTTGCTCGGGCGTTTGTAATTAACGCCCACTCCTTAGGTTTACTGCCGCAATATGACCTGTGGTTTTGCCCTTTTGGTTGGGCACAGTGGATCCAGGGAGTGATTCGGACGTTTTCGGCATTGCTTCCGCCAATTGACTCATTTGAGTCTCCATGTTGCGCTTCCAAACGTCGATCTCCCCAAGTCTAGAATTGATGCCCTGCAGCTGAGTATGGACGGAGTTATTGGCTTGTTTGAACTCAGCGTGGTTCCTCCTCATCTCATCAAGGATGATTTGCAGGTCATCTTTCTTAGTCTCCCGCTCAGGGTGCCCTGGTGCCCTATATGTTGGGGGATCCCTTTGATAGAACCTTTGATCACCCCAATTTTGTTGATTGCCCCCTCCATAGGGGCCTCTCGTCCATTTGACCTCCTCATGTTGTTCCGCCATGGATACTTGCTCAGTATGTGGACAGGCACTGGTGTTATGCCTTATTGAACCACACTCCTGACAAGGTTGATTGTTGCTCAGGAACCTTACTTGCTTTTGAAGGCGGCGTGTTTGATCGTTATGGAATTGTTGCCGTACTTCAGGATCTATCTCCCTTGGAGGCTCATATAGTGGCATAGATGGGGCAGGCCTTGCATCATAGGCCGCAACAGCCCCATAGGTGTTGTCAAAGTTCACAAGCCTCTCAATGGTCTCCCATGCCTCCGTTGGTGTAAGCTCAATGTACCGATAGGAGGTATATGAATTGATCCTCTCCTTATTCGGCGCATCAAGGGCGTTATAAAAGATCTCTTGGATGACATATGGAAGTTGCCCATGCATCGGGCATGATCTCAGCAAGTCTTTAAAGCGCTCCCACGCCTGTGCTAGGGTTTCACTTGGCTTTTGTTTGAAAGCCGTGATCCTTTGTCGTAGCATCGCCGTTTTAGAAGGTGGGAAGAACTTGTTCAAGAATGCATCTTTCACCTCCGCCCATGTCCTTAGCAATCGTGGAGCCAAACTTTCAAGCCATTGTAATGCCTTTCCTGCCAAAGACCATCGAAAAGATTTTAGTCGCACATACTCTAAGTTTACTCCATCAGCAACTGTTTCACATAAGTCCATAAAAGTAGAGATATGTTGCAGGGGGCATTCATTATGTCTTCCTTCAAAAGTATTTCTTTTAATCTCAGATAGGAAGTTAATTTTCAATTCATAATTGGAGTGAGGAATTATAATGGCAGATTCAGGAACATGAAGCGGCGGATGCATGTATTGCATCGCCGTCTGTGGATACTGATTTAGCCGCTCTTGGGCTTGTCTGCGCGCATCCTCCTCCCTATCAGCACGGGCTCGCTCAGCAGCAGCAGCGGCCCTTTCAGCAGCAATTGTAGCATTGTGGTCCTCGATCTCCTTTCTCAACCGCTCTATGATCTCAACCTGCGTCTCGTTGTCAGCCATGATGCGAATCGCTTTGTTGCGAAGATGGTAGAAACGTTCAGGCTCGTCAATTGGTTCCAGGACAGGTCCGCGATCAGAACGTCGTATAAACCTGCAAAAGAAGCTTAGAAAAAGATCGTGATTAACTTAGGTGGCGATTGATTGCCTCCCCGGCAACGGCGCCAATTTGTTCGCAGAGGGGAGCGGTGGGGTGTGTATGTAAAGTAGGAGAATAAAATAAAGCACAACTAGACTATCTCCCTGTCCCAAACAAAAAATACAAGAATCCCCTCCCTTGTAGTAGTAGGGTAATTCAGGATCGAATCCACGAGGAGGTAGGTAAGCGCTTCCTTTGTTGTACTCACGATCAAGGCTTTCGACCTCAGCAGACACTCGATATCGAGTATACAGGTCGATATCGACCTCAGTTCTGGTCGATTTCCTAGCGCAGTTCCTGCAGAAGACAAAACAGCAAGTCGACGTCGAGCAGAGACCTCGATATCGATGTTTAGACCTCGATATCGACCCTTATGGTCGATTTCGATGCTTTTCACAGAAACTGTTTTTGTAACCAATTTGTCGGAAAAGGATCCGAAGAAAATAGAATGGAGAGGGAAGATGAACAGAAACAAAACTAAGACTTTTATGAAGGATCTAATTAATTAAAAAGCTTCCAAAGTCGGGGTTTCATGCCACAACGATAACAATGCAAGTTTCATGCTAAAGATATGAACTTTAATGTCTTTCCGTCAAATAACTTTCGTTATCAACATTTAGGTGATTAGGGGCTTTCACATAATTCCTAAGAGTTACTATCCGATTCATGAGTAATTCAAGTTCGCAATATGAGTGGCTTTCGCTTCAATAATGCAAAAAAATGAATCTCCCTAACTTTCGCAAAGGATCATACATGGGGTAGAAGACGGAATCGCATAAAAGTCATACCTTTGATGCACTTACCTCACATTGCTATCGTCGGGCTCACCCCGACCCTAGAAGTGGGTTGACTACTCGCTTCTCATCATGCACATCATCATCATTGTTATTGAAAGAAAGCTACTTTGAATTAAAACTCCGAAAGAAAGTACAACCGAACGAGCCACTCCGCTCTCGCTTTACAACTCCACTCGGCCTCCTCTCTCTCTCTATTCTCTATTGCAACTGAATTGTGTCTAAAACGGGATCCCTAAACTCAGCCCTATTGGCTTCTATTTGTAGATGTCGATAAGGACTCGAAACCTCATCTTTATTCTCTATGATAAATTAAAACAAAGTAAAAGCTAAAACTTCATGGTGAAATCCGCCTCCTCATGATAGATCTGGTGTTGATGATAGGAAACCTCGACCTTTGGATAGATATTGCAAGCATTGGATATAATTCTATCGAAATCGGAGTCGAATTCCTCTGCTGGCATGGTCGATATCGACCCTTGGACCTCGATATCGACCCCTCCAAAATCTTATCTCGAGCTTCTCCTTCTCCTCCTCGACTTCTATCAACTTGGTCGATCTGGCAGCATCGATATCGACCCCCAGACATCGATATCGACCTCTTCTGTGTCGAAATGCTCTGTTTCCTTTTCTGCTCGATTCCTATGTCTCTGATGTACTCGATGTCGAGGTCTTCAGTCGATGTCGACCTCTTCAGAAGACTTCGAGTTCTTTTTCCGCTCTTCTGAATTCATCCATTTTCATCCTGTTTTCTGCGGAATCACATGGAAACTCGTGCAAACCCATATATTTGACATTTAAGCATAAACTACACCATTCCCATGTTTTCTCATTAATGCGCATGCAAAAGACAATAAAATGAATTCATATGTGCATAGAAAATATGGCAATTTGCGCGCACATCAATTTCCCCGCCACAGAAGCATGGAGCAACAAGAGCGGTACCTAACACTATCCACGAAGTCAGTCCTGGTGATCGCCTGCGGGTCCTCTGACCGCGCTGAGGCCACATAACATGCCTATGCCTAAATAAAAGATGACTAATGCGGTACAAGATTTAAATCACACTATCATGCCCCTAGTATATATAATATGCGGAAAAGAACTATAAAGGGCCCAAGACAATGCCAAGTGGCATATCCCTCTCCTACCTCTGCACCCCTTCCCGTTAGTGCAGAGACTGGCCAGTTCGTTGCTACAGCATAACATATCCTCGTGGTGGTGCACTCACCCACGGTATCATCATCATAACATAAATTAAATATAAATTAAACATGCCCGATGGTGCTAGGCTATCATCATGCTCATATCGACTCGATAGAGTCAGGGCACCCGATGGGGCTGGGCTACCCTATGGCCCTAGCAAAGACTCTAGGACTATCACAGATAACGGCCGTTCTGTTTCAAACACACAAAGTAAACACATGCTCAGTTCAATGCAATCCTAGCATGATACTACATGGCATGCTTTAATATGCAACAAAACTACACATTACATGACACATCAGGCAGGAGGTCCAGGTTACTGAGTAAGTCCCGTAGGATACTTACCTGTTGATGCAGAACAGCAAGATAATACAAGCAAGGGCCCAAATGCAAGTCCAAAGCAATCCAAAAGTAATACACACCTATCATCAAGCCATTTCCATAAGCTACCAGACCAACATTCATACATACGAACCCAAGTTCTCAACATCCTCAAAACCGACCGATAGTAAAATCGTTTTCCAAAATCTTAAATCCAAAATTAAGTCAACTCATATTCAAAATAATTCCTCAATTCATACTTGGCCAAATTCCGACATTAAACATTTAAATCCTTAAAGTCAATTTCTCAAAATCATAGTATAGAAATAGTTCCGGCATGTTTCTTATTTTAAAAACCTTATATAGATAAATTCCAATACTAAATCATCAAAATAATATTTACATATCTTAAATCTCAATTAATATTATAATGATAATTTAAATGTCATTCTATTAAACACTTTCAAGTAATATTTCCAAGCCCCTTAAAATTACCAACCATCTTATTTAATAAAATCAGCCCTATATATAATTACCAAAATAACCCTTATATATACAAAATCCCAAACCGAATCCCTTACTTTACAAGACCCAAAACCGAGCCCCCACTTCACTTAAACCCTAATCGGAGCTCTTATTCAAAACCCAACCAGATTCAGATTTATAAAAGAAAAGCCCAAATTCATTTAAAACCCCAGCCCAATTCGGCCTAAAAAAAAGGCCCAATCCTCCTCCCTCTTATCTAACCCATCCGATACCAGCCTGGAAAAAATTTCAGGGAGGGCCCACCCCCATGCTGACTTGGCGCCGAGTTGGAAGGAGGGGCCCATGCCCATCTTCTTCTTCCCCTGTTTCCGCCTGAAACAAACAGAGTAAAGGGAAGGGGCTCGTCTGGGCTCGACGGAAAGAAGAAGAGGAGGAGGTAGCTGGCCGACGGCGGGGGGGGAGCTGTGCTCCGGTCACTAGACTCACCCACACAGAAACGGAAAGGAAGAGAAGAAGAAGAAATGGAGAGCTCACCGAGGTGTTCTTCAAGCCCGGAATCGTTCGAACTCGCCTCGGTTTGCTTCGCCGGAGATAGATTCTCGTCGGGGTGGCCTAGAAGGTAGAAGGAGGGTTAAAGGTCCAACATTATTTCGTTTGGAGGTGAAAGGAAGAGAAAGGAGGAAAACCCGAGCTCTTACCGACCTTGAACCACAACGGGGAGGGGAAGGTCCCGACGCAACTTCAATCGACGAACAGGAGAGCTGCTGGCTCTTCACGGTGCCAGTGAGGAAGACAGATTCTAGTCGACGAGGAGGACGGAGGTGGTGGCTCGGAGTAGGTAAACGAAACGGAGGGAGTGAAGCAGAGCAATGGGAGGTGACGGTGGTGGCGTTTGAAGGAGAAAAGAGCTGCTGTCTAGGGGTTATTGGGTTCAAATTAAAGAGGGGGAGAAGCCGGTCTGCAGGTTGAAAGTAATGTGGAGAGGGTTTTGCAAGATGAAACCGAAATGTTGAAGAGATAAGATTTGGCTTTTCCCAAATATGGTGAAGCATGGGTGGTGGGATGGGGAGAGGGAGTTGGGTGTTTACAGACAAGAGAAATGGAAGAGAGAGGGAGGAGAGTGGGTGCAATTGCAGTGAGGTGGTGAGGTAGTGTGTGCAGTAAATGGGAAGAAGACAAGAGAGGGGTCCAATTTCATTTGCCATAGAAACCGAGAGAGAGAAGAAAAGGGAAAGAAAGAAAAAAGGAAAAGAAATATATATGTGGTCCCACTATAAAATGCAAGGAGAATATACCCGACGTTCAATTCGAAACCCGCTAATCCCGACTCTATCAAAACCCAACTAAATCAGATTTAAATTAAATTTAACTTACTAATTTCAAGATAACGAAATTAACTTAATTTTACCAAAACTCGGAGCTCGAAGGCGGAATTAAATCCGTTAAAATCTAAATTCTCAAAATGATGCCGGAATGTGTTTAAAATCAACTCACGCTCGAGGACGGGTTTTCTAAAATTTTTAACGATTGAATAAAATAATAATATATTACTCAAAACAATAATATAATAATATAAAATACATTCAGTCTTTACATTGGTCCCCTCCTCTCTTTTGTATTCTTTCCTCACCCACAGCTCACCTTGTCCTCTTGCTACCTATCCTACCCTCCCCCCTACATAAACCCATTTCCCCTGCCCAATTCCCCTTCAGCCAAACCCAAAACCTTCTCCCTCACTCACATCCTCTGTCTCGTTGCAGCAGCCACCACCACACCACCGCCGCCGTTACCACACCCCCGGGGCCCCAAAGCGCCGCCGCCGCGGCCTCCACCCTCCTCCCCTTTTTGCCGAGAGGTCCCAAGCCACCCCATCACTTCCTCCTTCGTCCTTCTTCCTTCCTCCTTGAAGTGCAGCAGTAGTAGATAGGAGCCTTCACGCAGCCAGGAGCCGACTCAGGTTCCTCCTTCGCCATTGTCGCCGGAGCCCCGCGCGCAGCCCTCCCCTGTTTTCCGTTCCAAATGGTAAGCCTCTCCTCTTTTTGTTCTTTCCCTCAAGCACACCATAAAAGGCCACCTTTATACCTCTCCCACCCTTCCTAGGCGGTCTCCGACGAGGATCCATCTCCGACAAGGCTCCCCGAGCCGCCGACGAGCCCCGAAGTGCCTCCGACGAAGACTCGAACTCCCTGTCGGTGAGCTCTTCCTCCTCTTTCCTCTCTTCTTTTTGTCTCCATATGTGTGGGTAGTCCTGTAGGACTCGGGGACTGGGTCGCCGCCGACCAGCTCCCTTCTCCTCTTCTTCCTCTCCTTCTTCCCGTCGAGCTCAGCTGAGCTCCCCTCCTCTCTGTTTGGTTCAGGCGACAAGATGAGGAGGAAGAAAGAATCGTGGGCCGATTATGCTGGGCCTTGGTTTGGATCCAAATCCCCTTCGGCCCTCTTGTTTCCTTTTCCTTTCTTTCCTGGATCGGGGTTGGGTCATGCTATTCGGGTCTCATCCTTTTCTTTTGCTGGGCTCTTCTTTAAGTGAGTTGGGCTCCTTTTCTTTTCTCTTCGGGTGGGCCTTTTCTTTGGGCTGATGGGTTGTGTTTTTATTTTTATTTGTGTTATATATATATGGTTATATGTTATGTTAGTATATATATGTATGTTATTTTATTTAATAATTCTGATTTTAGGAAAATGACTATATATAATTATTTGTTCTGAAATTATTAATTTATATATTTAAAAAGGTTTTAAAAGTGGTATTTATTGATATAGAGTTATAAATATATTTATGGTTATTGTTTTGAGTTTATATGGATAGTAAGTGTTAAACTATTTGAATATTAATGTTATTTGGGGATTGGTTATAATTATAAACTTTGGAAAATTAATCGTTATATATTGGTTATTATTTTAAAATAATAATAATTGGATTATTTAATTGATGCATTTTATGAGGATTTAAACATGTGAGTTGGAAATTTTAAAGTGATTGTTGGTTTTGAATTATAAGTATTAATTGTGAGCTTAGAATTATTTTGATGATTTAGTATTAAGAATTATTTATGTAATGTTTTGAAATAAGAAACATGCCGGAATGATTTCTATAATGTGATTTGGAGAGAGTTGGTTTTAAAGTTAAATGTTTAATGTCGGAATTTGGCCAAGTATGAGTTGACTTAATTTGGGATTTATGAGTCTGAAAATATGGTTGGTATGATTTTATCAATGGGTTTGACTGAAAGAATGATTTTGGTCGATTTGATTGTATCGGAAAGATTTTGGAAAACGGTTTTACTATCGGTCGGTCTTGAGGATGTTGAGAACTTGGGTTTTTGTGTATGAATGTTGGTCTGGTAGCTTATGGAAATGACTTGATGATAGGTGTGTATTACTTTTGGATTGCTTTGGACTTGCATTTGGGCCCTTGCTTGTGTTATCTTGCTGTTCTGCATCAACAGGTAAGTATCCTACGGGACTTACTCAGTAACCTGGACCTCCTGCCTGATGTGTCATGTAATGTGTAGTTTTGTTGCATATTAAAGCATGCCATGTAGTATCATGCTAGGATTGCATTGAACTGAGCATGTGTTTACTTTGTGTGTTTGAAACAGAACGGCCGTTATCTGTGATAGTCCTAGAGTCTTTGCTAGGGTCATAGGGTAGCCCAGCCCCATCGGGTGCCCTGAGTCTATCGAGTCGATATGAGCATGATATGATAGCCCGGCACCATCGGGCAAGAGATGAGAAGATTTGATATGATATGATTAGCCCAGCACCATCGGGCATGAGGATGATTTATGATATGATGATGAGATATGATATGATATGATGATACCGTGGTGAGTGCACCACCACGAAGAGAGTGCTATGCTATAGCCCGAACTGGCCAGTCTCTGCACTAACGGGAAGGGGTGCAGAGGTAGGAGAGGGATATGCCACTTGGCATTGTCTTGGGCCCTTTACAGTTCTTTTCTGCATATTATATATATACTAGGGGCATGATAGTGTGATTTAAATCTTGTACCGCATTAGTCATCTTTTATTTAGGTATAGGCATGTTATGTGGCCTCAGCGCGGTCAGAGGACCCGCAGGCGATCACCAGGCCTGACTTCGTGGATAGTGTTAGGTACCGCTCTTGTTGCTCCATGCTTCTGTGACGAGGAAATCTTTTGGCGAATTGAAGAATCTGACACTTATTCTAACTTGATAAATGGCAATCACCCACTTTGTTTTGGTTTTGACCCGGCTCTGCCGTGGCACTTGTATCTAAACCTTGCTTCTGTTTTATTTTCATTTGAATTGAATTTCCGCGACATTGATTGCTTGGGGTTCGAAATCCCCGTTTTGGAATGCTGATCTTCGAGGTTTGAAACCTCGACCCGTACCTGAATTGCAGCATCCGAACGAAGGTATCCGACCTTCGAAACGTAACCCGGGTATTTATATCCGGGCCGTTACAAAGTTGGTATCAGAGCGAGGTTGTGCAATTCGGGTACGCAAGGGTCGACTGTATGTTTTGGAAAACCGCCCATGAATTTCAAAGGATTTGAAGATTTAAAAAGGGGCAAAATGAATTTAATATGTCTAACTCCATTGGACTAAATATGAACTTGGCTTATGATAAAAGTGGAGAACCAACTAAAAAGGGATCGAGAGGGTAGAAAAGGCGCTAGATCATCCCTATTGGATGTAGTCGGGAATGGGTAGGCGAAATGCTAGCTTGTTCTTTACAGATGGGTCGGAAAGACTCCAAAGAGGTCGTTATGTGTGGCATTGATTGATTCTATGATTGAGTGCTTGATATGCTAAAGATTTGATTGTTATGTTCTAACTATTGAATGAATATTGAACGATCTGTGCGAACGGAATAGCGGGAGTACCCTTCTTCTTCTTATATGGTTAAGCTCAGCTTTTGTGGAACCGTCCCTTTTCTTATGAACCCTTTTGACAATTCAATTGAGTCCTCCCTTTGAATATCGGTCTCCCACGGGAATTGGGTTGGTAAACACATGGTGTCGGGAATCATGATTGAATATAGAGGTTGTCCGAGAGAGGATTGGAAGACGGTCCTTGATGAAATTCCGAGCTAGAGAGTGAGATGTTTACGAGGCTGTCGTTATCAATTCTTATGACGATCCATCAGTGTCCTCTTGTCACGGAAAATTCATATCCGAGTCCCACGGGAAAGATGGGTAATGAGTCAGTTGAGAAGAGTCAATGTTGCTCTTGTGGATCTCTATCGGGTTATCTTGATGGCTCTGTCCATTATTGCGTGATACTATGTGGTACTACTCCTTGACCTACAATTGATCCTTAGTGTGAAGTTGTGCTTATGTGCCTTAATGTTCATAATGACTATTTTATAGTTTTGAGCTAGATTTATCATATCCATATCATCCCGACATGATCTACTTAGTATATCGCATTGTCATACTAGGGCACGAATGTATATGTCACATGCTAGAATGTTGTCTAACTGATGACCTCCCTGTGAATAGGTTCATGATAGTGTGATTGTTCGATTCTAGTATCATGATAGAGTGAGTCCCTTACTTGATGGATACATGTTATAATTTCATGGCAACATGCCTTATATGATACGTTATCCTCAGTACAGGTTATGATGATGATCTTTAATATGAATTCGTAGTTGTATGACATTCTGTACCCATGCTTGCCCCATTGCTTAGGTCCCGTGTTATGCCTTTCTTTCTCTCATGATTATAGGTTGTCATAGCATGTCTACTTGGCCTATTGTATTGCTCGTATGATTGATTGGAAACCTGAACCACATGATATGTGTCTATATGATTGTTGCTTCTCTTGGATTAGGTCCATGATAGTGTGGTCGACTCTTCTTTATATGAATGCCTCATAAGATATGCTCTTTAGCATGCTAGCTGATGATGCCTCGATGCTTATCATTCATCTTGTGACAAGAATCTATAGCATGCCCGTCCATTTTGTCTTCCTTAGATTAATTAGTGTGGATTACCTTGCATATGATGGTGTTGTGTGTCCCTTGCATTAAATGGAGAATATGTGTTATAATTGAGCCTTGATGAGTACATGTTTCGTCATATTATGTGTTGATTCGAACTCATGTCCCCATATTCTCATCACATTGCCCGT
Organism: Persicaria maculosa; assembly: GCA_963922045.1. Lineage (NCBI taxonomy): Eukaryota > Viridiplantae > Streptophyta > Magnoliopsida > Caryophyllales > Polygonaceae > Persicaria > Persicaria maculosa. The sequence goes on along the minus strand of OY998265.1, from coordinate 25,194,278 downwards.
TACATAGACTTACATTATGCATCGTTACATTCCTTCCCCTGTTTCTATATTATTGGAAGGTGATGGAATTGAAGTCTTGCTTAATGTCGAGTAATTAATCAAGTGCATGTATGTGACCCGTGTTAGGTTGAGTCATTAGTAACATATAGACCCCTTGGTTGTGACTTGTTTGAATTTATGCCTTGCCTACCTTGTTGTTGATTCTCTCTTGAGCTAGGTACCTGATAGTGTGGTTCTTTCCTCTTTCTGTTCTCTTAACATATTTCACTCGTTCTGATTAGCTTAATGTGGAATTCGATGATTGACTAGTTTTCCGTGATGGTCAAACCTAGCATGCTTACATGGTTAAAATGTCTATTACTCTATGATGGCTTCTCGTGTTTGCATGAACCTATGACTTGACACCTCGCTTGATCACACATCACTCTATATCCTAATTTTGCATATACATGACGCATGAATATCGGATGAACCTAGTTGAATTACTTTAATTGTACTCATGTTCGATGTGCACTATTAGTATCCTGTAAGTTTTATGATTTCCAAAATGACCCGCTAAATGATCACGTGTTGTACTTGTCCCATGATGTGACAACTATTGCACAATATATGTACTCTTGGATGGTTCATTCTTAGCCTTATTATAATCTAGCAGCCATGATGTCCTTCTTGTTACTTTTGATGATGCCTCATGTTTCGTGAATATCATGTTGAACTCCTCTAGATGACTCTTGACTATGCTTGTATCACATTATGTGTCGCTAGTATCATGTAAGACCCATGCTCTCTAGATGTATCTCGTCATATGATCCCGTGCCATGCTTGACCTTATATATGATCATTGTTGCCATATGTGACAGTTAAAATGCTGCTCTTATGTGTCCTCGTATGACGTTTCATATAACTGTTATAATATACCTTGCCATGATATATTTGGACTCATTTGTTGATGTGTATACCATGCTCTTACATTGATCATATGCATGATGCTCGTTACTTTCACTAAATTCCGCATGACTTCGAATCATATATGATCATTGCCAGTTCCGTCTATCTTGCTTGAAGTTGCTAGGCATATCTGTTTCCATGGAATACTAGAATGTTAGCTTATTTCAGATACATCAGCATCAGACTTGATTGTGTCTTTGATATGAATACGAATGTTTCCCCGGGATAGGTACATGTTAGTATGAATTAGTGTGATTGATGTGCTCTATAATGAATTCATTTTGTTCGTCACCGTTGTAACCTAATAGACTTTTATAAGGGCATCGTTACTATTCCCGAGTCAGAGTCTTGTCTCTAGTCGTGTCGTCTTTAGCTTTGGTCTATTCCGTCTCCGAAAGAAACATTGGGTCGTCCACTCTTGTCACTCCCCTATCTCCACTAACTTGAACTCCTACGCGTTACATTGGATGAGCGACCGTATGGAAAAAGAAATCGGGAAGTCGAATAGCGATAGAGCAGCGCAGCGGAAGCGTGGGCCCATAACCCACGGGCCTCAGGATCGATAATGTCGACAGAACAAGCTCACTTCGAGGATTACGATTGTTGAGTACGATATGACTTGCAGGTGGGAGCGTCCTCTATTCGAATTGCTAACCCTTTCTGAGCTTGTTGATGATGATATTGCACTGACTTGATGTTGAAAGCTGCTTGTTGATGTGATGACTGTTGCTTGATTGTCTGTTGACTATTATGATATGATTCGATGCCTTACAATCCTAATGTGCCTTGATGACTTAATGTGATGCTACTCTGAGATGCCAAGCATGATCTAAATTCCTTGCCTATAATGTGAACTGCAAATGCTGAGAACCTGAACTGTTTATTAGATGTGGTTATGATGAGGTGTGCTAGCTTGACTTGATTAGGTTCATATATGAGGTTTTGCAATACTTATTGAGTATGACAGTAGATTGAGACTTTAAAAACACAGTTGCAATGCTTAATGATGAGCTAATGATGCTATTGATAAATGCTGATTGATATGATGTAGTCCTTCTGTGTAATAATGTTAATGATTGCTTCTTCTTGAAACATGTGAGTGAGGTCCCTTGGTAGAATGGTTAGAGAGAGGTTAAGGAAATTGAGAGATTGGTATGATGTGAGGGTCTTCTTGATTATGTGATTTATTAATATGTACTGGCATAATGCTAGATAGCAACCATGATAAACCTGTATGGCATGATATTACATGTTGATATGCAATACTGAGCTAAAATTGGTAGTGACAACTATGAACATGATATAATGATCCATTTCTATCCTACTATGTTGTTCTAAAAGCATGTTATAATGTGTTGAATGAATCATGAGATGATGATACGTTGTTATGTGAAAGCATGATGTTATCCTATATGGTTGATAAGCCTGATTATGAATAGGTAAGTGATGAATATGACTTGGAGCATAGATATGACTTATGTGTATAGATGAGATGATGGGGCATGACTGCTATTAATCGTTATGTGGAATTATGATGAGCTAAGATGATGTCTGGAAAGCATGATGACATTTTGATGTTGATATACTGTTCGATCTCCCCTTTTTGGTTGAATCTTAATAGCATGATTTTGTTGGATTGATGTGATAATATGTTATGATAATGCTGGATAGAAATTGGATAGGATGACTATGTGAATTTATGCTTTACATGAGATCCCTTGTTATGACTGGTTCCACTAGCGTGCGATGTTGAGATGCGATCGTGAGATTTGACTTGAAGTAGTGTACTGACTCCATGACACCTAACCTCTTTGATCTCTTGACATGTGTGCTTGCGTGATTATTGAGAATTCGATGATGCACTTGTGATGCCTTCGGTATGAGGTAGATATAATTTATGGCTCATGGTACGACGTTAAGATTTTGTTATTGCGTTTGGCGTGTTCTGAAGGGATGGTATGATTTATTTTATGGGTAATCATGTTACCCGGTTGAGATGTCGATTGGTTGAGATTATCATGATTGATGTTGAGATTGCCATATGAGAAGTGGTTGATGATGTTATGAGTCGATGAGTTGATTGACTTATGTGCATGTTGAGTTGAGAATGATGATAAATGATTCTGGAAACTAGGAAGAGAATATGGGATTAGCCCTTAGAGGTGGATGACTCCACCTCCCACCTTCTGAATTTGATTGATTGGTTTGCGAGAAGCTGATTTGGTTTTTGGGAGATTTTGTCGAAATCTTGATTGAAAGGAATTGACTTGTTTTGGTGTAAAGATGCTTGATTAGACATCGGATTTGAAGATTTTGAGCGGTTTTAAAAATGGCCAACTTGGGGGTTTTAAAGAAGTTGAGAGTTTCAATGATTTGGATGATAACCTTTCCATTTACAGACGCTTTAAGAATTTACGAACTGTATTTACATTATGACGTCTCACGAAGTGGATACAAGCATTTTATAGGGGCGCTTATAGATTGCTTGCTAAGACCTAGTCAGACGCTATAATGCTTTTAGAGTTGTGATACTTCCGAAGGGTCGAAGCGAGGATGTGATAGGGGCGCTTATTACACACTTGACTAGACCAATTGGAGATGTCACGACCGTGACCAGGATGTTGTGAGAATCCCGATAGACGCAACCGAGATGATTGCAAGATCCTCGGACATGGTCCTCGGACTCACCGATTTCAAACTTCTCCCCATTGTTTTAAATGATTTTAGTCTCGGGGACGAGACTTGTTTTTAGAGGTGGATAAATGTAAAGACCGAATGTATTTTATGTTATTATATTATTATTTTGAGTAATATATTATTATTTTATTCAATTGGTTAAAATGTGAGAAAACCTGTCCTCGAGCGTGAGTGTGATTTTAAAGACATTCCGGCATCGTTTGAAGAATTTAGATTTTAACGGATTTAATTCCGCCTTCGAGCTCCGAGTTTTGATAAAATTAATTTAATTCCGTTATCTTGAAATTTGTAAATTAAATTTTAAGTAAATTTGATTTAGTCGGGATTCGATCGGGCGAGCGGGTTTTGAGTCTTTCCGCTAATTTTGAATTTGTATTATTGGGACCACATATATATATATAATAATATATTCCTTTCTCTCTCTCTCTCTCTCTCCCTCCCACTCTCGGATTCCTGTTGATAAGGGAGTTGGTCCCCTCCTCTCTTTTGTATTCTTTCCTCACCCACAGCTCACCTTGTCCTCTTGCAACCTATCCTACCCTCCCCCCTGCATAAACCCATTTCCCCTGCCCAATCCCCCTTCAGCCAAACCCAAAACCCTCTCCCTCACTCACATCCTCTGTCTCGTTGCAGCAACCACCACCACACCGCCGCTGCCGTCACCACACCCCCGGGGCCCCAAAGCGCCGCCGCCACGGCCTCCACCCTCCTCCCCTGTTTGCCGAGAGGTCCCAAGCCACCCCATCACTTCCTCCTTCGTCCTCCTTCCTTCCTCCTTGAAGTGCAGCAGCAGCAGATAGGAGCCTTGACGCAGCCAGGAGCCGACTCAGGTTCCTCCTTCGCCATTGTCGCCGGAGCCCCGCGCGCAGCCCTCCCCTGTTTTCCATTCCAAATGGTAAGCCTCTCCTCTTTTTGTTCTTTCCCTCAAGCACACCATAAAAGGCCACCTTTATACCTCCCCACCCTTCCTAGGCGGTCTCCGACGAGGATCCATCTCCGACAAGGCTCCCCGAGCCGTCGATGAGCCCCGAAGCGCCTCCGACGAAGACTCGAACTCCCTCTCGGTGAGCTCTTCCTCCTCTTTCCTCTCTTCCTTTTGTCTCCGTATGTGTGGGTAGTCCTGTAGGACTCGGGGACTGGGTCGCCGCCGACCAGCTCCCTTCTCCTCTTCTTCCTCTCCTTCTTCCCGTCGAGCTCAGCTGAGCTCCCCTCCTCTCTGTTTGGTTCAGGCGACAAGATGAGGAGGAAGAAAGAATCGTGGGCCTATTATGCTGGGCCTTGGTTTGGATCCGGATCCCCTTCGGCCCTCTTGTTTCCTTTTCCTTTCTTTCTTGGATCCGGGTTGGGTCATGCTATGCGGGTCTCATCCTTTTCTTTTGCTGGGCTCTTCTTTAAATGAGTTGGGCTCCTTTTCTTTTCTCTTCGCGTGGGCCTTTTCTTTGGGCTGATGGGTTGTGTTTTTATTTTTATTTGTGTTATATATATATGGTTATATGTTATGTTAGTATATATATGTATGTTAATTTATTTAATAATTTTGATTTTAGGAAAATGACTATATATAATTATTTGTTCTAAAATTATTAATTTATATATTTAAAAAGGTTTTAAAAGTGGTATTTATTGATATAGAGTTATAAATATATTTATGGTTATTGTTTTGAGTTTATATGGATAGTAAGTGTTAAACTATTTGAATATTAATGTTATTTTGGGATTGGTTATAATTATAAACTTTGGAAAATTAATCGTTATATATTGGTTATTATTTTAAAATAATAATAATTGGATTATTTAATTGATGCATTTTATGAGGATTTAAACATGTGAGTTAGGAATTTTAAAGTGATTGTTGGTTTTGAATTATAAGTATTAATTGTGAGCTTAGAATTATTTTGATGATTTAGTATTAAGAATTATTTATGTAATGTTTTGAAAAAAGAAACATGTCGGAATGATTTCTATAATGTGATTTGGAGAGAGTTGGTTTTAAAGTTAAATGTTTAATGTCGGAATTTGGCCAAGTATAAGTTGACTTAATTTGGGATTTATGAGTCTGAAAATATGGTTGGTATGATTTTATCAATGGGTTTGACTGAAAGAATGATTTTGGTCGATTTGATCGTATCGGAAAGATTTTGGAAAACGGTTTTACTATCGGTCGGTTTTGAGGATGTTGAGAACTTGGGTTCGTGTGTATGAATGTTGGTCTGGTAGCTTATGGAAATGACTTAATGATAGGTGTGTATTGCTTTTGGATTGCTTTGGACTTGCATTTGGGCCCTTGCTTGTGTTATCTTGCTGTTCTGCATCAACAGGTAAGTATCCTACGGGACTTATGATAGCCCGGCACCATCGGGCAAGAGGTGAGATGATTTGATATGATATGATTAGCCCAGCACCATCGGGCATGAGCACGATTTATGATATGATGATGAGATATGATATGATATGATGATACCGTGGTGAGTGCACAACCACGAAGAGAGTGCTATGCTATAGCCTGAACTGGCCAGTCTCTGCACTAACGGGAAGGGGTGCAGAGGTAGGAGAGGGATATGCCACTTGGCATTGTCTTGGGCCCTTTACAGTTCTTTTCTGCATATTATATATATACTAGGGGCATGATAGTGTGATTTAAATCTTGTACCGCATTAGTCATCTTTTATTTAGTTATAGGCATGTTATGTGGCCTCAGCGCGGTCAGAGGACCCGAAGGCGATCACCAGGCCTGACTTCGTGGATAGTGTTAGGTACCGCTCTTGTTGCTCCATGCTTCTGTGACGGGGAAATCTTTGGGCGAATTGAAGAATTCGACACTTATTCTAACTTGATAAATGGCAATCACCCACATTGTTTTGGTTTTGACCCGGCTCTGCCGTGGCACTTGTATCTAAACCTTGATTCTGTTTTATTTTCATTTGAATTGAATTTCCGCGACTTTGATTGCTTGGGGTTCGAAATCCCCGTTTTAGAATACTGATCTTCGAGGTTTGAAACCTCGACCTGTACCTGAATTGCAACATCCGAACGAAGGTATCCGACCTTCGAAACAAAACTCGAGTATTTATATCCGGGCCGTTACAATTGACTCATCAAAATTCATGGTAATCTCTAGCGTACAACGAGATAGAGACATTAACCAAAAATAAATGCAATCTCCAGCGTTCGATACGCGAGGGAGATAAAAATTGATAGTAATCTCATGCGTACAACGAGTTGGAGAAATTAACCAAAAATAAATGCAATCTGCAGCGATCGATACGCGAGGGAGATTGACTCATGAAAACTGATGGTAATCTCTAGCATACAACGAGCTGAAGATATTAACCAAAAAATAAATGCAATCTCCAGCGTTCGATACGCGAGGGAGATTGACTCATGAAAATTGATGGTAATCTCCAGCGTACAACGAACTGAAGAGATTAATAAAAAAAATAGATGCTATCTCCAGCGTTCGATACGCGAGGGAGATTGATTCATAAAAATTGATGGTAATCTCCAGCGTACAACGAGCTAAAGAGATTAACCAAAAATAAATGCAATCTCCAACGTTCGATACGCGAGGGAGATAAAAATTGATGGTAATCTCCAACGCACAACGATATGAAGAGATTAAACAAAAATAAATGCAATCTCCAGCGTTCGATACGCGAGGGAGATTGACTCATGAAAATTAATGGTAATCTCCAGCGTACATCGAGCTGAAGAGATTAACCAAAAATAAATGCAATCTCCAGCATTCGATACGCGAGGGAGATTGACTGATGAAAATTTATGGTAATCTCCAGCGTACAATGAGCTGAAGAGATTAACCAAAAATAAATGCAATCTCCAACGTTCGATACGCGAGGGAGATAAAAATTGATGGTAATCTCCAGTGTACAACGAGCTGAAGAGATTAACCTACAATAAATGCAATCTCCAACGTTTGATACGCGAGGGAGATTGACTCATGAAAATTGATGGTAATCTCCAGCGTACAACGAGCTGAAGAGATTAACCAAAAATAAATGCAATCTCCAACGTTCGATACGCGAGGGCGATAAAATTGATAGTAATCTCCAGCGTACAATGAGCTGAAGAAATTAACCAAAAATAAATGCAATCTCTAACGTTCGATACGTGAGGGAGATAAAAATTGACGGTAATCTCCAGTGTACAACGAGCTGAAGAGATTAACCAAAAATAAATGCAATCTCCTGCATTTGATACGCGAGGGAGATTGACACATCAAAATTGATGGTAATCTCCAGCGTACAACGAGCTGAAGGCATTAACCAAAAATAAATGCAATCTCCAGCGTTCGATACGCGAGGGAGATAAAAATTGATAGTAATCTCCTGCATACAACGAGCTGAAGAAATTAACCAAAAATAAATGCAATCTCCAGCGATCGATACGCGAGGGAGATTGACTCATGAAAACTGATGGTAATCTCTAGCGTACAATGAGCTGAAGAGATTAACCAAAAATATATGTGTAACGGCCCGGATATAAATATCCGGGATACGTTTCGAAGGTCGGATACCTTCGTTCGGATGTTGCAATTCAGGTACGGGTCGAGGTTTCAAACCTCTAATCAGTCGAAGTCTCAGAAATACAATTTAAACGAAAATAAAGTGGAAGTAAGACTTAGATACAAAAGTCACGGCAGAGCCGGGTCAAAACCAAAACATAACTCTAAAGTCGTATGGCCAGATTAGCGGGGTTAGATAGATTTCTTTGCAATCGCCGGGGGACTTTCCCACGCCATATAAACAGGGAGCAATCATACCTAAAAACAATTGGTGCGAGCGGGATCAGACCAAGGCCCCAACACACCCTGTCCCACAAGCGAACATACACATACGCTAATAATAAAGATGATACAGATGCAGAAATTAAATCACACTAACATGATCCTAATTTACAATATGCGAAAAAATAACTGTAAAGGCACCCAAAGAATGCCAAGTGGCATGTCCCTCTCCTACCTCTGCACCCCTTCCCGTTAGTGCAGAGACTGGCCAGTTCGTTGCTATAGCATAGCATATCCTCGTGGTGGTGCACTCACCCACGGTATCATCATATCATATCATATCATATCATATCATATCATATCATATCATATCATATCATATCATATCATATCTTGCCCGATGGTGTTGGGCTATCATATCATGCTCATATCGACTCGATAGACTCAGGGCACCCGATGGGGCTGGGCTACCCTATGACCCTAACAGAGACTCTAGGACTATCACAGATAATGGCCGTTCTGTTTCATACGGATAAAGAAATAGAATGCTCAATCACAAGTGCAATCCTAGCATGATACTACATGGCATGCTTTAATGCTTATGCAACACCTAGTATGTCATATATTCACAAGCAGGTAATCTCTTTCGAATCTGAGTAAGCCCATAAAGGAACTTACCTGAATAAGCCGAACATCAGAGAACAAGGCAGAGCAGAATCCAAGAAATGAATCACCGATAGCAAGCAACGTCCAACATTCACAAACACCTAATAACATATAAATGCATAAGTCTACCTATTTCACACAAGGCGCCCCTAACTATCATTCATATCTCGTCTCATATCCCAATTCAGATTATTCCATGTTCATCGCATCTCATCAACTCGTTTTCAAAACAATCTCTCAAAACTCAACTTAGAAAATCAAGCAATTCTTTTGGAATCGCTCATCCAAATCCCGATATTAACACTTGGCCTTAAAATCAATTTCCAAAAGTCATATTTAAATCCTCATAACTCCTCATATTTATAAATCAAAACCAACAATTCACTTTAAAAATTCCTAATTCACATAGTTAAATCCTCATAAAATGCATCAATTAAATAATCCAATCAATATTATTTTAAAACAATAAATAATATATAACGATAAATTTTCTAGAATTTATAATTATAACCAATCCCAAAATAATAATAATATTCAAATAATTTACACTTACTATCCATATCTTAAAATCACCCTTATAAAATATATCATATAATAATCCATTTCAAATAACATTACCTTTAAACCATGTAAAATAATATATTAATATTTTCAGAATATATATTTATCTCCCAAAATCCCATAAATATAATAATAATAATAATAATAATAATAATAATAATAATAATAATCATAACTAATAATAGCTTAACAATTATAATGACCATAAAATAAAACACAACATACAAAATAAATACCCAACAAATTTAACCCAGCCCAGCCGAATTAACCCCAGCCCAACTGAATCAACCCAGCCCAGAAAAGAAAAGGAGGGATCCGGTTTAAAATGGTATAACCCGGAAGAGTAAAATCCGGATCCCAGCCCACCCGGAAAATTAGGCCCACTGTTCATCCCCTTCAGCAAGGCACCCTGCTCAGCGTCGGAAAAAGGTGAAGAGGGAAGGAGAGAAAGAACAAGGCGTCTTCGGCGACTCTTGCCGCCCCAACCCCGCCCAGCTAGATCGATTTCCAATTCCGACGGTCCCCCACCCCAAGAAATTCAAACGCGAGGGAAGGAGAGGGAGAAAAGAGAAAATTACCGAGGTCGATGAAATCCCGACTCCGAGGCTCGACGGCGGCGCTCCGGCTGCAATGGCGGGGAAGGAACCTTGTTCTGGGCCTAGGACGATGGAAGAGAGGTTAAAGGTTCGCCTTTGATGGGTAAAATAATTGAAAGGGAGGAAAGGGCCATAACCGACCTTGAGCGAAAACAGGGGAGGGAGGAAGGGGGCGGCTGCTCGGCGACGATGGAGGAGACTCCCTGGGCAGTCTGGCAACGGCGAGGAGGAAGGTGGTGACGCACTACCTCCCTGCTCGAACCTCTTGTAGAAGCTCCGAAGAAAACTCGCAACTTCAAAGATGTGAAGGGTGATGAAGATGGATTTGGACGGGGCAAGGAGGGAAGCTACAATGGTGATGGTGGTGTTCACTGGTGACGACGACGAGGAGCTGGTGTCGCCTGCTGCTGGGAGGTGATGGTGGTAGCTACGATTTGAATGAGGAAGGTGAGGGGTGGTGCTCTGCAAAACCGAAAAGAGGGAGAGAGGGAGGAGAGATCTGATAAAATTTGTGTTGTTTGGGGTTCAGAAATTAAGTAGGAGGAGGGGTAGGAGGCAGAGGGTGTGTGTGAGAGGTTGAGGAAGAGGACAAAGGGAGGGAGGGGACCAGTTTATAGGAGAGGAAATTGGTGAGCTGGTGTGAATTACAGGGTGTGAGGAAGGGGAGAAACCGAAGGAGAGAGAGAGAGAGTAAATAAAAGAAAAAGAAAAGAAATTAAAATATATGTGGTCCCAACAATACCCAATTCAAATTAGCGGAAAAGACTCAAAACCCGCTCGCCCGATCGAATCCCGACTAAATCAAATTTAATCAAATTTTAATTCAATTTCAAGATAATCAAAAATTAAATAAATTTCAATCAATACTCGTAGCTCAAATTAATTTTTTATTAATGCTCGATCTCGAAAGCGAAAATCAAAATCCATTTCTAAAACCCAATTCAAAACTATATAGAAGTTCGTTTCTGATGGATTAAAAAAATTCAGTTGCTCGAGGATGGAAATTTCAAAATTTCTAGAATCTTAATTTTAAAGTCGAACATAATTTAATATCTTAAGAAAATAATATTTTAAATTTTTCGGTCTTTACATTTATCCACCTCTAAAAACAAGTCTCGTCCCCGAGACAAAATCATTTTAAAGCAAAGGGAAAGAAGTTTTAAAATCGGTGAGTCCGAGGACCATGTCCAAGGATCTTGTAATCGTCTCGGTTGCGTCTTCCGAGATTCTCACAACATCCTAGTCACGGCCGTGATATCTCCAATTGGTCTTGTCAAGTGTGTAATAAGCGCCCTTATCACATTCTCGCTTCGACTTTTCGGAAGTATCACAACTCTAAAAGAATTATAGCGTCCGACTAGGTCTTAGCAAGCAATCTATAAGCGCCCCCATACAATGCTTGTATCCGGTTCGTGAGACGTCATAATGTAAATCCAGTTCGTAAATTCTCAAAGCGTTTGCAAATGGAAAGGTTGTCATACAAATCATTGAAACTCTCAACTTCTTTAAAACCCCAAGTTGGCCATTTTTAAAACCGCTCAAAATCTTCAAATTCAATTTTTAATCAAGCAACTTTACATCAAAAAAAAACAAATCCTCTCAAATCAAGATTTCATCCCACTCTTCCGAAAACTAAATCAGCTTCACAAAACCTATCAATCGAATTCAGAAGGTAGGAGGTGGAATCATCCACATCTAAGGGCTAATTCCATATTTTCTTCCTAGTTTCCAGAATCGAATCAATCTATCAGTCTCAATTCAAGCAAGATGCATAAGCCATAAGAAATGCATAACTAAATAATCAACCAATCTCCAATCAACACATCATAAGGCAAGTCTCAACATTTACCAACGTAGTGCCACAAGGTCACATCAACATCTCCAGATCATACCGAAGGTCATAATATGCATCTCAACGACATAACAAAATCATCACAATGTCTCAACATCACACCAGAAGTCATAAAAGTAACTCTCATCACAGAATCAATGAACCAAAACCCATTATCAACACATCAACACAACAAGGTCAGGTTATTAAGATTCAGCAAAGGGGAAGGTCAGTCAATATGTAAATCACCAAAACGTCAGCATACTCGCAAAACATCATCTCAACTCATACAATGTCATATAACGGGCACTTAGCAATCACGCACCATTATCTCATATATATATAAGTCATATTCATGATCCAAATCAATATTCATCATTTAACATCTCCTGATCGTAATATAACATCATGCTCTCACATAGCAACATATCATTATTTCATGATTCATACAACACATCACAACATGCTTCTAGAACAACATAGTAGGATAGCAATGTATCACTATTTCATGATAATACTTGTCACTGTCAAATAGATTTCAAATATTGCATATCAACATGTAATATCAGGCCATATCATGTTTATCATGGTCGCTATCTAACATCATGCCAGTTCATAATCACATCATCAAGAAAGTTTTGCACATTATTTCAGTTATAATAAACGCAAACCCCGCTCGCTCGTCCCCAACTCTCAAGCCAAAATCAATCCTCATCTAAACTCACCAACTCAGATAATATCCCCAAAGAACCCCAACTCATTTTGATACTCCCGTCTCACCCCTCATTTCACCAGGCGCTCTCACTAGCAATCCACCTCTACGAATCCAACCCTCATCTCTGTTTTCACACCCGAGCACCCCTGCATACTATGTCATCGATACCCCCAAAGGTCATTTCTTACATTTCTCACACTTCCCAAGATATCACAACGTAAAACCCTTCTAACCACGCATCTTCAATAAAGTTTCCTCGGTCATTACCTAACCAGCCTATCCCTAATCATACCCTTATCCGAGATTCACCTAGGAGCTCATCGAAATCATCAAGCATTACCTCTTATAATTCCCGAACCCACTCGGTCCAACCTAAGTCAACACCCCTCATCTGCAACTTTCCCTTACCACCGTCAATCATTCTAATCACTCAAAACCTTTCCCCACTCTCTGACCGCTCAACCAAAAGGACCTCACTCACATGTTCAAAAAAAGAAGAAATCATGGACATTATTGCACATAAGGACTACATCATATCAACTAGCATCATTAAGCATTGCAACAAGTATCAAAAGTCTCAATTTACCGTCATACTCGAAATTATCACATAACACCATATATGAATAAAGTCAATTCAAACTAGCAAGTTTCATCATAATCTTAGCTAATAAACAGTTCAGATTCTCGGCATTTGCAGTTCATACTATATAGGAAGGAATTTAGATCATGCTTAGCAACTCAAAATAGCATCACATCAAGTCATCATGGCACATTAGGACTGTAAGGCATCGAATCATATCATCACATCAACAAGCAGCTTTCAACATCAAGTCAGTGCAATATCATCATCAACAAGCTCAGAAAGGGTTAGCAATTCGAATAGAGGACGCTCCCACCTGCAAGTCATAACGTGCTCAACAATCGTAATCCTCAAAGCGAGCTTGTTCTGTCGACATTATCGATCCTGAGGCCCGTGGGTTATGGGCCCACGCTTCCGCTGCACTGGTCTATCGCTATTCGTCTTCCTGATCCCTTTTTCCATACGGTCGCTCATCCAAGGTAACGCGTAGGAGTTTAAGTTAGCGGAGATAGGGGAGTGACAAGAGTGGACGACCCAATGTTTCTTTCGGAGACGGAATAGACCAAAGCTAAAGACGACATGACTAGAGACAAGACTCCGACTCGGGAATAGTAACGATGCCTTTATGGAGTCCATTAGGTTACAACTTGTGACAAACAAGCATGAATTCACTATGGAGCATATCAATCACAGCAATCCACACTAACATGTACCTACCTCGGGGCAACATTCGTATTCATATCAAAGACACAATCAAGTCCTACGCTGATGTATGTGAAACAAGCTAACATTCTACTATTCCATGGAAACAGATATGCCTAGCAACTTCAAGCAAGATAGACGGAACTAACAATGATCATATATTAGGGCAAGCATGGCACGGAATCATATGACGAGATACATTTAGGGAGCATGGGTCCTACATGATACTATCGTTACATAATGTGATACAAGCGTAGTCAAGAGTCATTTAGAGGAGTTCAACATAATATTCACGAAACATGAGGCATCATCAAAAGTAACAAGAAGGACATCATGGGTGCTAGATTATAATCATGCTACGGACGAACCATCATAGAGTACATATATGGTACAATAGTTATCGCATTATAGAACAAGTACAACACGTGATCATTTAGCGGGTCATATTGGAAATTATAAGCCCTACATGATACTAATTAGCACACCTCGAACATGAGTACAATTAAAGTATTCAACTAGATTCATTCCGAGATTCATGCGTCATGTATATGCAAAATTAGGATATAGAGTGATGTGTGATCAAGCGAGGTGTCAAGTCATAGGTTCATGCAAACACGAGAAGCCATCATAGAGTAATAGACATTTTAACCACGTAAGCATGCTAGGTTTGACCATCACGGAAAGCTAGCCAATCATCGAATTCAACATTAAGCTAATCAGGACGAGTGAAACATGTTAAGAGAACAGAAAGAGGAAAGAGCCACACTATCAGGGGCCTAGCTCGAGAGAGAATCAACAATAATGTAGGCGAAGTAGAACTCGTACAAGTCATAACCAAGGGTTCTATATGTTACTAATGACTCAACCTAACACAGGACACATACATGTACTTGATTGATTACTTCGATATTAAGCAAGACATCAATTCAATCACCTTCTCATAGTATAGAAGCATGGGAGGAAATGTAGCAAGGTATAGTGCAAGTCTATGTAATGGGGAAACATGACTAGAATATGGGGACATGAGTTCAAATTAATGTACATTGGGATAAGACATGCATTTATCAAGACTCATTCACACTATCATGTACCTAATCCAAGGGAAGCAACAATCATATAGACTCATATCATGTGGTTCATGCTCTCAATCAATCATCAGCAAGATCAATACGATAGATCAAGTAGACATGCTATAATGACATCTAACCATGATAGAACACGAGACCTAAGTAATGTGACTAGTATGGGTACAAGATGTCATACAACCACATATTTACATTAAGGATCATCATCATAACAGGTATTGAGGATCACATAGCATATGAGGCATGTTGACATGAAATTATAACATGTATCCATCAAGTAAGGGACTCACTCTATCATGATACTAGAACCGAACGATCACACTATCATGAACCTATTCAC
Organism: Persicaria maculosa; assembly: GCA_963922045.1. Classification (NCBI taxonomy): domain Eukaryota; kingdom Viridiplantae; phylum Streptophyta; class Magnoliopsida; order Caryophyllales; family Polygonaceae; genus Persicaria; species Persicaria maculosa. Next base: position 25,178,816 of record OY998265.1, on the reverse strand, counting down.
AGGAAGGACATCAATTAGACGACATCCTAGCTTATGACATATTTATTCGTGCCCTAGTATGACAATGCAATATACTAAGTAAATCATGTCGGGATGATATGGAGATGATAAATGTAGCTCGAACCCATACAATAGTCATTATGAACATTAAGGCACCTAAGCACAATTTCAACTAAGGGTCAAACTGTTGATCAAGGAGTAATGCATATAGAATCACACAATCATGGACAGAGCAATCAAGATTACCCGATAGAGGTCCATAAGGGCAATATTGACTCTTCCTAACCGACTCATCACCCATCTTTCCCGTGGAACTCCGGTACGATTCTTTATAGCTAGGAGACACTAGTTGATCATCATAAGGATTGAGAAGGACAGACTCAAAAACAACTTACTCCCGCCTCAAAATAACAGCAAGAACTACCTTCCAATACCCACTCAGACAACCTTCATATTTGTACATGATTTTCCGACACAATATGTTTACTAACCTGATTTCCCTTGGAAGGGACCGATATTCAAGAGAAAGACTCGATAAGACCATCAAGGGTTAACATAGTGGAAGAGGTTATTCCACCCAAGCTGGGCTTGACCATATAGAAATAAGGGTACTCCCGCTATCCCGTTTGCACAGATAAGTCAATACACATTTTTAACAGTTAGGGCATCCAAATCAGATCTCTAGCATAGCAAGCACTCAATACCGAATCAGTTAATAACACTCAGAATGATCTCCTCGGAAACTTCCGGACCCATCTGTAAAGAACAAGCTAATATTTCGCCTACCCATTCCCGACTACATCCAATAGGGATGGTCTAGCGCCTTTTCTACCCACTCGATCCCTTATTAGTTGGTTCTCCTCTTTTATCATAAGCCAAGTTCATATTTAGTCCAATTGAGTTAGGCATATTAAGTTCATTTTGCCCCTTTAAAACGCTTTCAAAACTTTTGAAATTCATGGGCGGTTTTCCAAACATACACTCAACCATTGCGTACCCGAATTGCACAACCTCGCTCTGATACCAACTTTGTAACGGCCCGGATATAAATATCTGGGATACGTTTCGAAGGTCGGATACCTTCGTTCGGATGTTGCAATTCAGGTACGGGTCGAGGTTTCAAACCTCTAATCAGTCGAAGTCTCAGAAATACAATTTAAACGAAAATAAAGCGGAAGTAAGATTTAGATACAAAAGTCACGGCAGAGCCGGGTCAAAACCAAAACATAATTCTAAAGTCGTATGGCCAGATTAGCGGGGTTAGATAGATTTCTTTGCAATCGCGGGGGGACTTTCCCACGCCATATAAACAGGGAGCAATCATACCTAAAAACAATTGGTGCGAGCGGGATCAGACCGAGGCCCCAACACACCCTGTCCCGCAAGCGAACATACACATACGCTAATAATAAAGATGATGCAGATGCGGAAATTAAATCACACTAACATGATCCTAATTTACAATATGCGAAAAAATAACTGTAAAGGCGCCCAAAGAATGCCAAGTGGCATGTCCCTCTCCTACCTCTGCACCCCTTCCCGTTAGTGCAGAGACTGGCCAGTTCGTTGCTATAGCATAGCATATCCTCGTGGTGGTGCACTCACCCACGGCATCATCATATCATATCATATCATATCATATCATATCATATCATATCATATCATATCATATCATATCATATCATATCATATCATATCATATCATATCATATCATATCATATCATATCATATCATATCATATCATATCTTGCCCGATGGTGCTGGGCTATCATATCATGCTCATATCGACTCGATAGACTCAGGGCACCCGATGGGGCTGGGCTACCCTATGACCCTAACAGAGACTCTAGGACTATCACAGATAACGGCCATTCTGTTTCATACGCATAAAGAAATAGAATGCTCAATCACAAGTGCAATCCTAGCATGATACTACATGGCATGCTTTAATGCTTATGCAACACCTAGCATGTCATATATTCACAAGCAGGTAATCTCTTTCGAATCTGAGTAAGCCTATAAAGGAACTTACCTGAATAAGTCGAACAGCAGAGAACAAGGCAGAGCAGAATCCAAGAAATGAATCACTGATAGCAAGCAACGTCCAACATTCACAAACACCTAATAACATATAAATGCATAAGTCTACCTATTTCACACAAGGCGCCCCTAACTATCATTCATATCTCGTCTCATATCCCATTTCAGATTATTACATGTTCATCGCATCTCATCAACTCGTTTTCAAAACAATCTCTCAAAACTCAACTTAGAAAATCAAGCAATTCTTTTGGAATCGCTCATCCAAATCCCGATATTAACACTTGGCCTTAAAATCAATTTCCAAAAGTCATATTTAAATCCTCATAACTCCTCATATTTATAAATCAAAACCAACAATTCACTTTAAAAATTCCTAATTCACATAGTTAAATCCTCATAAAATGCATCAATTAAATAATCCAATCAATATTATTTTAAAACAATAAATAATATATAACGATAAATTTTCCAGAATTTATAATTAAAACCAATCCCAAAATAATAATAATATTCAAATAATTTACACTTACTATCCATATCTTAAAATAACCCTTATAAAATATATCATATAATAATCCATTTCAAATAACATTACCTTTAAACCATGTAAAATAATATATTAATATTTTCATAATATATATTTATCTCACAAAATCCCATAAATATAATAATAATAATAATAATAATAATAATAATAATAATAATAATAATAATAATAATAATAATAATAATAAGTAATAATAGCTTAACAATTATAATAACCATAAAATAAAACACAACATACAAAATAAATACCCAACAAATTTAACCCAGCCCAGCCGAATTAACCCCAACCCAACCGAATCAACCCAGCCCAGAAAAGAAAAGGAGGGATCCGGTTTAAAATGGTATAACCCGGAAGAGTAAATCCGGATCCCAGCCCACCCGGAAAATTAGGCCCAACCATGCCCACTGTTCATCCCCTTCAGCAAGGCACCCTGCTCAGCGCCGGAAGAAGGTGAAGAGGGAAGGAGAGAAAGAACAGGGCGTCTCCGGCGACTCTTGCCGCCCCAACCCCGCCCAGCTAGATCGATTTCCAATTCCGATGGTCCCCTACCCCAAGAAATTCAAACGCGAGGGAAGGAGAGGGAGAAAAGAGAAAATTATCGAGGTCGATGAAATCCCGACTCCGAGGCTCGACGGCGGCGCTCCGGCTGCAATGGCGGGGAAGGAACCTTGTTCTGGGCCGAGGACGATGGAAGAGAGGTTAAAGGTTCGCCTTTGATGGGTAAAATAATGGAAAGGGAGGAAAGGGCCATTACCGACCTTGAGCGAAAACAGGGGAGGGAGGAAGGGGGCGGCTGCTCGGCGACGATGGAGGCGACTCCCTGGGCAGTCTGGCAACGGCGAGGAGGAAGGTGGTGACGCACTAACTCCCTGCTCGAACCTCTTGTAGAAGCTCCGAAGAAAACCCGCAACTTCAAAGATGTGAAGGGTGATGAAGTTGGATTTGGACGGGGCAAGGAGGGATGCTACAATGGTGATGGTGGTGTTCACTGGTGACGACGACGAGGTGCTGGTGTCGCCTGCTGCTGAGAGGTGATGGTGGTAGCTGCGATTTGAATGAGGAAGGTGAGGGGTGGTGCTCTGCAAAACCGAAAAGAGGGAGAGAGGGAGGAGAGATCTGATAAAATTTGTGTTGTTTGGGGTTCAGAAATTAAGCAGGAGGAGGGGTAGGAGGCAAAGGGTGTGTGTGAGAGGTTGAGGAAGAGGACAAAGGGAGGGAGGGGACCAGTTTATAGGAGAGGAAATTGGTGAGCTGGTGTGAATTACAGGGTGTGTGAGGAAGGGGGGAAACCGAAGGAGAGAGAGAGAGAGAGAGAGAGAGAGAGAAAAGAAAAGAAAAAGAAAAGAAATTAAAATATATGTGGTCCCAACAATACCCAATTCAAATTAGCGCAAAAGACTCAAAACCCGCTCGCCCGATCGAATCCCGACTAAATCAAATTTAATCAAATTTTAATTCAATTTCAAGATAATTGAAAATTAAATAAATTTCAATCAATACTCATAGCTCAAATTAGTTTTTTTTATTAATGCTCGATCTCGAAAGCGAAAATCAAAATCCATTTCTAAAACCCAATTCAAAACTATATAGAAGTTCGTTTATGATGGATTAAATAAATTCAGTTGCTCGAGGACAGAAATTTCAAAATTTCTAGAATCTTAATTTTAAAGTCGAACATAATTTAATATCTTAAGAAAATAATATTTTAAATTTTCCGGTCTTTACAATATGCAATCTCCAGCGATCGATACGCGAGGGAGATTGACTCATGAAAATTGTTGGTAATCTCCAGCGTACAACGAGCTGAAGTGATCAACGAAAAATAAATGCAATCTCCAACGTTTGATACGCGAGGGAGATTGACTCATGAAAATTGATGGTAATCTCCAGTGTACAACGAGCTGAAGAGATTAATAAAAAATAAATGTAATCTCCAGCGTTCGATACACGAGGGAGATTGACTCATGAAAATTGATGGTAATCTCCAGCGTACATCGAGCTGAAGAGATTACCCAAAAATAAATGCAATCTCCAGTGTTCGATACGCGAGGGAGATTGACTCATGAAAATTTATGGTAATCTCCAGCGTACAATGAGCTGAAGAGATTAACCAAAAATAAATGCAATCTCCAACGTTCGATACGCGAGGGAGATAAAAATTGATGGTAATCTCCAGCGTACAACGATCTGAAGAGATTAAATAAAAATAAATGCAATCTCCAGCGTTCGACACACGAGGGAGATTGACTCATGAAAATTGATGGTAATCTCGAGCGTACATCGAGCTGAAGAGATTAACCAAAAATAAATGCAATCTCCAGCGTTCGATACGCGAGGGAGATTGACTCGTGAAAATTTATGGTAATCTCCAGCGTACAATGAGCTGAAGAGATTAACCAAAAATAAATGCAATCTCCAACGTTCGATACGCGAGGGAGATAAAAATTGATGGTAATCTCCAGCGTACAACGAGTTGAAGAGATTAACTAAAAATAAATGCAATCTCCAACGTTTGATACGCGAGGGAGATTGACTCATGAAAATTGATGGTAATCTCCAGCGTACAACGAGCTGAAGAGATTAACCAAAAATAAATGCAATCTCAAACGTTCGATACGCGAGGGCGATAAAAATTGATAGTAATCTCCGGCGTACAACGAGCTGAAGAAAGTAACCAAAAATAAATGCAATCTCCAACGTTCGATACGTGAGGGAGATAAAAATTGACGGTAATCTCCAGTGTACAACGAGCTGAAGAGATTAACCAAAAATAAATGCAATCTCCGGCATTCGATACGCGAGGGAGATTGACTCATCAAAATTGATGGTAATCTCCAGCGTACAACGAGCTAAAGACATTAACCAAAAATAAATGCAATCTCCATCGTTCGATACGTGAGGGAGATAAAAATTGATAGTAATCTCCTGCATACAACGAGCTGAAGAAATTAACCAAAAATAAACGCAATCTCCAGCGATCGATACGCGAGGGAGATTGACTCATGAAAACTGATGGTAATCTCTAGCGTACAATGCGCTGAAGAGATTAACCAAAAATATATGCAATATCAAGCGTTTGATATGCGAGGGAGATTGACTCAAGAAAATTGATGGTAATCTCCAGCGTACAACGAGCTGAAGAGATCAACGAAAAATAAATGCAATCTCCAACGTTCGATACGCGAGGGAGATTGACTCATGAAAATTGATGGTAATCTCCAGCGTACAACGAGCTGAAGAGATTAATAAAAAATAAATGCAATCTCCAGCGTTCGATACGCGAGGGAAATTGACTCATGAAAATTGATGGTAATCTCCAGCGTACAACGAGCTAAAGAGATTAACCAAAAATAAATGCAATCTCCAACGTTCGATACGCGAGGGAAATAAAAATTGATGGTAATCTCCAGCGTACAACGATCTGGAGAGATTAACCAAAAATAAATGCAATCTCTAGCGTTCGATACGCGAGGGAGATTGACTCATGAAAATTGATGGTTCTCTCCAGCGTACATCGAGCAGAAGAGATTAACCAAAAATAAATCCAATCTCCAGCATTCGACTGCCGAGGGAGATTGACTCATGAAAATTTATGGTAATATCCAGCGTACAATGAGGTGAAGAGATTAACAAAAAATAAAGGCAATCTCCAACGTTCGATACGCGAGGGAGATAAAATTGATGATAATCTCCAGCGTACCACTTGTTGAAGAGATTAACCAAAAATAAATGCAATCTCCAACTTTCGATACGCGAGGGAGATTTACTCATGAAAATTGATGGTAATCTCCAGCGTACAACGAGCTGAAGAGATTAACCAAAAATAAATGCAATCTCCAACGTTCGATATGCGAGGGCGATAAAAATTGATAGTAATCTCAAGCGTACAATGAGCTGAAAAAATGAACCAAAAATAAATGCAATCTCCACCGATCGATACGCGAGGGAGATTGACTCATGAAAACTGATTGTAATCTTTAGCGTACAATGGGCTGAAGAGATTAACAAAAAATAAATGCAATCTCCAACGTTCGATACGCGAGGGAGATAAAAATTGATGGTAATCTCCAGCGTACAACGAGCTGAAGAGATTTACCAAAAATAAATGCAATCTCCAGCGTTTGATACGCGAGGGAGATTGACTCATGAAAATTGATGGTAATCTCCAACGTACAACGAGCTGAAGAGATTACCCAAAAATAAATGCAATCTCCAACGTTCGATACGCGAGGGAGATAAAAATTGATGGTAATCTCCAGTGTACAACGATCTGAAGAGATTAACCAAAAATAAATTCAATCTCCAGCATTCGATACGCGAGGGAGATTGACTCATGAAAATTGATGGTAATCTCCAGCGTACATCGAGCTGAAGAGATTAACCAAAAATAAATGCAATCTCCAGCGTTCGATACGCGAGGGAGATTGACTCATGAAAATTGATGGTAATCTCCAGCGTACAACGAGCTAAAGAGATTAATAAAAAAAATAAATGCAATCTCTAGCGTTTGATACGCGAGGGAGATCGACTCATGAAAATTGATGGTAATCTCCAGCGTACAACGAGCTAAAGAGATTAACCAAAAATAAATGCAATCTCCAACGTTCGATACGCGAGGGAGATAAAAATTGATGGTAATCTCCAGCGTACAATGATCTGAAGAGATTAACCAAAAATAAATGCAATCTCCAGCGTTCGATACACGAGGGAGATTGACTCATGAAAATTGATGGTAATCTCCAGCGTACATCGAGCTGAAGAGATTAACCAAAAATAAATGCAATCTCCAGTGTTCGATACGCGAGGGAGATTGACTCATGAAAATTTATGGTAATCTCCAGCGTACAATGAGCTGAAGAGATTAACCAAAAATAAATGCAATCTCCAACGTTCGATACGCGAGGGAGATAAAAATTGATGGTAATATCCAGCGTACAACGATCTGAAGAGATTAAACAAAAATAAATGCAATCTCCAGCGTTCGACACACGAGGGAGATTGACTCATGAAAATTGATGGTAATCTCGAGCGTACATCGAGCTGAAGAGATTAACCAAAAATAAATGCAATCTCCAGCGTTCGATACGCGAGGGAGATTGACTCGTGAAAATTTATGGTAATCTCCAGCGTACAATGAGCTGAAGAGATTAACCAAAAATAAATGCAATCTCCAACGTTCGATACGCGAGGGAGATAAAAATTGATGGTAATCTCCAGCGTACAACGAGTTGAAGAGATTAACTAAAAATAAATGCAATCTCCAACGTTTGATACGCGAGGGAGATTGACTCATGAAAATTGATGGTAATCTCCAGCGTACTACGAGCTGAAGAGATTAACCAAAAATAAATGCAATCTCAAACGTTCGATACGCGAGGGCGATAAAAATTGATAGTAATCTCCAGCGTACAACGAGCTGAAGAAAGTAACCAAAAATAAATGCAATCTCCAACGTTCGATACGTGAGGGAGATAAAAATTGACGGTAATCTCCAGTGTACAACGAGCTGAAGAGATTAACCAAAAATAAACGCAATCTCCAGCGATCGATACGCGAGGGAGATTGACTCATGAAAACTGATGGTAATCTGTACCGTACAATGCGCTGAAGAGATTAACCAAAAATATATGCAATATCAAGCGTTTGATACGCGAGGGAGATTGACTCAAGAAAATTGATGGTAATCTCCAGCGTACAACGAGCTGAAGAGATCAACGAAAAATAAATGCAATCTCCAACGTTCGATACGCGAGGGAGATTGACTCATGAAAATTGATGGTAATCTCCAGCGTACAACGAGCTGAAGAGATTAATAAAAAATAAATGCAATCTCCAACGTTCGATACGCGAGGGAGATTGACTCATGAAAATTGATGGTAATCTCCAGCGTACAACGAGCTAAAGAGATTAACCAAAAATAAATGCAATCTCAAACGTTCGATACGCGAGGGAAATAAAAATTGATGGTAATCTCCAGCGTACAACGATCTAAAGAGATTAACCAAAAATAAATGCAATCTCCAGCGATCGATACGCGAGGGAGATTGACTCATGAAAACTGATGGTAAACTCTAGCGTACAATGAGCTGAAGAGATTAACCAAAAATATATGCAATATCAAGCGTTTGATACGCGAGGGAGATTGACTCAAGAAAATTGATGGTAATCTCCAGCGTACAACGAGCTGAAGAGATCAACGAAAAATAAATGCAATCTCCAACGTTCGATACGCCAGGGAGATTGACTCATGAAAATTGATGGTAATCTCCAGCGTACAACGAGCTGAAGAGATTAATAAAAAATAAATGCAATCTCCAGCGTACAACGAGCTAAAGAGATTAACCAAAAATAAATGCAATCTCAAACGTTCGATACGCGAGGGAAATAAAAATTGATGGTGATCTCCAGCGTACAATGATCTAAAGAGATTAACAAAAAATAAATGCAATCTCTAGCGTTCGATACGCGAGGGAGATTAACTCATGAAAATTGATGGTTCTCTCTAGCGTACATCGAGCAGAAGAGATTAACCAAAAATAAATCCAATCTCCAGCGTTCGATACGCGAGGGAGATTGACTCATGAAAATTTATGGTAATATCCAGCGTACAATGAGGTGAAGAGATTAACAAAAAATAAAGGCAATCACCAACGTTCGATACGCGAGGGAGATAAAATTGATGGTAATCTCCAGCGTACCACGAGCTGAAGAGATTAACCAAAAATAAATGCAATCTCCAACTTTCGATACGCGAGGGAGATTTACTCATGAAAATTGATGGTAATCTCCAGCGTACAACGAGCAGAAGAGATTAACCAAAAATAAATGCAATCTCCAACGTTCGATATGCGAGGGCGATAAAAATTGATAGTAATCTCAAGCGTACAACGAGCTGAAGAAATTAACCAAAAATAAATGCAATCTCCACCGATCGATACGCGAGGGAGGTTGACTCATGAAAACTGATTGTAATCTTTAGCGTACAATGAGTTGAAGAGATTAACCAAAAATAAATGCAATCTCTATCGTTCGATACGCGAGGGAGATTGACTCATGAAAATTGATGGCAATCTCCAGCGTACAACGAGCTGAAGAGATCAACCAAAAATAAATGCAATCTCCAGTGTTCGATACGTGAGGGAGATTGACTCATGAAAATTGATGGTAATCTCCAGCGTATAACGAGCTAAAGAGATTAACCAAAAATAAATGCAATCTCCAACGTTCGATACGCGAGGGAGATAAAAATTGATGGTAATGTCCAGCGTACAACGATCTGAAGAGATTAACCAAAAATAAATGCAATCTCCAGCGTTCGATACACGAGGGAGATTGACTCATGAAAATTGATGGTAATCTCCAGCGTACATCGAGCTGAAGAGATTAACCAAAAATAATAGCAATCTCCAGTGTTCGATACGCGAGGGAGATTGACTCATGAAAATTTATGGTAATCTCCAGCGTACAATAAGCTGAAGAGATTAACAAAAAATAAATGCAATCTCCAACGTTCGATACGCGAGGGAGATAAAAATTGATGGTAATCTCCAGCGTACAACGAGCTGAAGAGATTTACCAAAAATAAATGCAATCTCCAACGTTTGATACGCGAGGGAGATTGACTCATGAAAATTGATGGTAATCTCCAACGTACAACGAGCTGAAGAGATTAACCAAAAATAAATGCAATCTCCAGCGTTCGATACGCGAGGGAGATAAAAATTGATGGTAATCTCCAGTGTACAACGATCTGAAGAGATTAACCAAAAATAAATGCAATCTCCAGCGTTCGATACGCGAGGGAGATTGACTCATGAAAATTGATGGTAATCTCCAGCGTACATCGAGCTGAAGAGATTAACCAATAATAAATGCAATCTCCAGCGTTCGATACGCGAGGGAGATTGACTCATGAAAATTGATGGTAATCTCCAGCGTACATCGAGCTGAAGAGATTAACCAATAATAAATTCAATCTCCAGCATTCGATACGCGAGGGAGATTGACTCATGAAAATTGATGGTAATCTCCAGCGTACATCGAGCTGAAGAGATTAACCAAAAATAAATGCAATCTCCAGCGTTCGATACGCGAGGGAGATAAAAATTGATGGTAATCTCCAGTGTACAACGATCTGAAGAGATTAACCAAAAATAAATGCAATCTCCAGCGTTCGATACGCGAGGGAGATTGACTCATGAAAATTGATGGTAATCTCCAGCGTACATCGAGCTGAAGAGATTAACTAATAATAAATTCAATCTCCAGCATTCGATACGCGAGGGAGATTGACTCATGAAAATTGATGGTAATCTCCAGCGTACATCGAGCTGAAGAGATTAACCAAAAATAAATGCAATCTCCAGCGTTCGATACGCGAGGGAGATTGACTCATGAAAATTGATGGTAATCTCCAGCGTACAACGAGCTAAAGAGATTAATAAAAAAAATAAATGCAATCTCTAGCGTTTGATACGCGAGGGAGATCGACTCATGAAAATTGATGGTAATCTCCAGCGTACAACGAGCTAAAGAGATTAACCAAAAATAAATGCAATCTCCAACGTTCGATACGCGAGGGAGATAAAAATTGATGGTAATCTCCAGCGTACAATGATCTGAAGAGATTAACCAAAAATAAATGCAATCTCCAGCGTTCGATACACGAGGGAGATTGACTCATGAAAATTGATGGTAATCTCCAGCGTACATCGAGCTGAAGAGATTAACCAAAAATAAATGCAATCTCCAGTGTTCGATACGCGAGGGAGATTGACTCATGAAAATTTATGGTAATCTCCAGCGTACAATGAGCTGAAGAGATTAACCAAAAATAAATGCAATCTCCAACGTTCGATACGCGAGGGAGATAAAAATTGATGGTAATATCCAGCGTACAACGATCTGAAGAGATTAAACAAAAATAAATGCAATCTCCAGCGTTCGACACACGAGGGAGATTGACTCATGAAAATTGATGGTAATCTCGAGCGTACATCGAGCTGAAGAGATTAACCAAAAATAAATGCAATCTCCAGCGTTCGATACGCGAGGGAGATTGACTCGTGAAAATTTATGGTAATCTCCAGCGTACAATGAGCTGAAGAGATTAACCAAAAATAAATGCAATCTCCAACGTTCGATACGCGAGGGAGATAAAAATTGATGGTAATCTCCAGCGTACAACGAGTTGAAGAGATTAACTAAAAATAAATGCAATCTCCGACGTTTGATACGCGAGGGAGATTGACTCATGAAAATTGATGGTAATCTCCAGCGTACTACGAGCTGAAGAGATTAACCAAAAATAAATGCAATCTCAAACGTTCGATACGCGAGGGCGATAAAAATTGATAGTAATCTCCAGCGTACAACGAGCTGAAGAAAGTAACCAAAAATAAATGCAATCTCCAACGTTCGATACGTGAGGGAGATAAAAATTGACGGTAATCTCCAGTGTACAACGAGCTGAAGAGATTAACCAAAAATAAATGCAATCTCCGGCATTCGATACGCGAGGGAGATTGACTCATCAAAATTGATGGTAATCTCCAGCGTACAACGAGCTAAAGACATTAACCAAAACTAAATGCAATCTCCAACGTTCGATACGTGAGGGAGATAAAAATTGATAGTAATCTCCTGCATACAACGAGCTGAAGAAATTAACCAAAAATAAACGCAATCTCCAGCGATCGATACGCGAGGGAGATTGACTCATGAAAACTGATGGTAATCTGTACCGTACAATGCGCTGAAGAGATTAACCAAAAATATATGCAATATCAAGCGTTTGATACGCGAGGGAGATTGACTCAAGAAAATTGATGGTAATCTCCAGCGTACAACGAGCTGAAGAGATCAACGAAAAATAAATGCAATCTCCAACGTTCGATACGCGAGGGAGATTGACTCATGAAAATTGATGGTAATCTCAAGCGTACAACGAGCTGAAGAGATTAATAAAAAATAAATGCAATCTCCAACGTTCGATACGCGAGGGAGATTGACTCATGAAAATTGATGGTAATCTCCAGCGTACAACGAGCTAAAGAGATTAACCAAAAATAAATGCAATCTCAAACGTTCGATACGCGAGGGAAATAAAAATTGATGGTAATCTCCAGCGTACAACGATCTAAAGAGATTAACCAAAAATAAATGCAATCTCCAGCGATCGATACGCGAGGGAGATTGACTCATGAAAACTGATGGTAAACTCTAGCGTACAATGAGCTGAAGAGATTAACCAAAAATATATGCAATATCAAGCGTTTGATACGCGAGGGAGATTGACTCAAGAAAATTGATGGTAATCTCCAGCGTACAACGAGCTGAAGAGATCAACGAAAAATAAATGCAATCTCCAACGTTCGATACGCCAGGGAGATTGACTCATGAAAATTGATGGTAATCTCCAGCGTACAACGAGCTGAAGAGATTAATAAAAAATAAATGCAATCTCCAGCGTACAACGAGCTAAAGAGATTAACCAAAAATAAATGCAATCTCAAACGTTCGATACGCGAGGGAAATAAAAATTGATGGTGATCTCCAGCGTACAATGATCTAAAGAGATTAACAAAAAATAAATGCAATCTCTAGCGTTCGATACGCGAGGGAGATTAACTCATGAAAATTGATGGTTCTCTCTAGCGTACATCGAGCAGAAGAGATTAACCAAAAATAAATCCAATCTCCAGCGTTCGATACGCGAGGGAGATTGACTCATGAAAATTTATGGTAATATCCAGCGTACAATGAGGTGAAGAGATTAACAAAAAATAAAGGCAATCACCAACGTTCGATACGCGAGGGAGATAAAATTGATGGTAATCTCCAGCGTACCACGAGCTGAAGAGATTAACCAAAAATAAATGCAATCTCCAACTTTCGATACGCGAGGGAGATTTACTCATGAAAATTGATGGTAATCTCCAGCGTACAACGAGTTGAAGAGATTAACCAAAAATAAATGCAATCTCCAACGTTCGATATGCGAGGGCGATAAAAATTGATAGTAATCTCAAGCGTACAACGAGCTGAAGAAATTAACCAAAAATAAATGCAATCTCCACCGATCGATACGCGAGGGAGGTTGACTCATGAAAACTGATTGTAATCTTTAGCGTACAATGAGTTGAAGAGATTAACCAAAAATAAATGCAATCTCTATCGTTCGATACGCGAGGGAGATTGACTCATGAAAATTGATGGCAATCTCCAGCGTACAACGAGCTGAAGAGATCAACCAAAAATAAATGCAATCTCCAGTGTTCGATACGTGAGGGAGATTGACTCATGAAAATTGATGGTAATCTCCAGCGTATAACGAGCTAAAGAGATTAACCAAAAATAAATGCAATCTCCAACGTTCGATACGCGAGGGAGATAAAAATTGATGGTAATGTCCAGCGTACAACGATCTGAAGAGATTAACCAAAAATAAATGCAATCTCCAGCGTTCGATACACGAGGGAGATTGACTCATGAAAATTGATGGTAATCTCCAGCGTACATCGAGCTGAAGAGATTAACCAAAAATAATAGCAATCTCCAGTGTTCGATACGCGAGGGAGATTGACTCATGAAAATTTATGGTAATCTCCAGCGTACAATAAGCTGAAGAGATTAACAAAAAATAAATGCAATCTCCAACGTTCGATACGCGAGGGAGATAAAAATTGATGGTAATCTCCAGCGTACAACGAGCTGAAGAGATTTACCAAAAATAAATGCAATCTCCAACGTTTGATACGCGAGGGAGATTGACTCATGAAAATTGATGGTAATCTCCAACGTACAACGAGCTGAAGAGATTAACCAAAAATAAATGCAATCTCCAGCGTTCGATACGCGAGGGAGATAAAAATTGATGGTAATCTCCAGTGTACAACGATCTGAAGAGATTAACCAAAAATAAATGCAATCTCCAGCGTTCGATACGCGAGGGAGATTGACTCATGAAAATTGATGGTAATCTCCAGCGTACATCGAGCTGAAGAGATTAACCAATAATAAATGCAATCTCCAGCGTTCGATACGCGAGGGAGATTGACTCATGAAAATTGATGGTAATCTCCAGCGTACAACGAGTTAAAGAGATTAATAAAAAAAATAAATGCAATCTCCAGCGTTCGATACGCGAGGGAGATTGACTCATGAAAATTGATGGTAATCTCCAGCGTACAACGAGCTAAAGAGGTTAACCAAAAATAAATGCAATCTCCAACGTTCGATACGCGAGGGAGATAAAAATTGATGGTAATCTCCAGCGTACAACGATCTGAAGAGATTAACCAAAAATAAATGCAATCTCTAGCGTTCGATACACGAGGGAGATTGACTCATGAAAATTGATGGTAATCTCCAGCGTACATCGAGCTGAAGAGATTAACCAAAAATAAATGCAATCTCCAGTGTTCGATACGCGAGGGAGATTGACTCATGAAAATTTATGGTAATCTCCAGCGTACAATGAGCTAAAGAGATTAACAAAAAATAAATGCAATCTCCAACGTTCGATACGCGAGGGAGATAAAAATTGATGGTAATCTCAAGCGTACAACGAGCTTAAGAGATTAACCAAAAATAAATGCAATCTCCAACGTTTGATACGCGAGGGAGATTGACTCATGAAAATTGATGGTAATCTCCAACGTACAACGAGCTGAAGAGATTAACCAAAAATAAATGCAATCTCCAACGTTCGATACGCGAGGGCGATAAAAATTGATAGTAATCTCCAGCGTACAACGAGCTGAAGAAATTAACCAAAAATAAATGCAATCTCCAACGTTCGATACGTGAGGGAGATAAAAAATGATAGTAATCTCCTGCATACAACGAGCTGAAGAAATTAACCAAAAATAAATGCAATCTCTAGCAATCGATACGCGAGGGAGATTGACTCATGAAAACTCATGGTAATCTCTAGCGTACACTGAGCTGAAGAGATTAACCAAAAATATATGCAATCTCCAGCGTTCGATACGCGAGGGAGATTGACTCATGAAAATTGATGGTAATCACCAACGTACAACGATCTGAAGAGATCAACGAAAAATAAATGCAATCTCCAACGTTCGATACGCGAGGGAGATTGACTCCTGAAAATTGATGGTAATCTCCAGCGTACAACGAGCTGAAGAGATTAATAAAAAATAAATGCAATCTCCAGCGTTCGATAAGCGAGGGAGATTGACTCATGAAAATTGATGGTAATCTCCAGCGTACAACGAGCTAAAGAGATTAACCAAAAATAAATGCAATCTCCAACGTTCGATACGCGAGGGGGATAAAAATTGATGGTAATCTCCAGCGTACAACGATCTGAAGAGATTAACCAAAAATAAATGAAATCTCTAGTGTTCGATACGCGAGGGAGATTGACTCATGAAAATTGATGGTAATCTCCAGCGTACATCGAGCTGAAGAGATTAACCAAAAATAAATGCAATCTCCAGTGTTCGATACGCGAGGGAGATTGACTCATGAAAATTTATGGTAATCTCCAGCGTACAATGAGGTGAAGAGATTAACAAAAAATAAAGGCAATCTCCAACATTCGATATGCGAGGGAGATAAAATTGATGGTAATCTCCAGCGTACAACGAGCTGAAGAGATTAACCAAAAATAAATGCAATCTCCAATGTTCGATACACGAGGGAGATTTTCTCATGAAAATTGATGGTAATCTCCAGCGTACAACGAGCTGAAGAGATTAACCAAAAATAAATGCAATCTCCAACGTTCGATACGCGAGGGCGATAAAAATTGATAGTAATCTCCAGCGTACAACGAGTTCAAGAAATTAACCAAAAATAAATGCAATCTCCAACGTTCGATACGTGAAGGAGATAAAAATTGACGGTAATCTCCAGTGTACAACGAGCTGAAGAGATTAACCAAAAATAAATGCAATCTCCGGCATTCGATACGCGAGGGAGATTGACTCATCAAAATTGATGGTAATCTCCAGCGTACAACGAGCTGAAGACATTAACCAAAAATAAATGAAATCTCCAGCGTTCGATACGCGAGGGAGAGATAGAAATTGATAGTAATCTCCTGCATACAACGAGCTGAAGAAATTAACCAAAAATAAATGCAATCTCTAGCGATCGATATGCGAGGGAGATTGACTCATGAAAACTGATGGTAATCTCTAGCGTACAATGAGCTGAAGTGTATACCAAAAATAAATGCATTCTCCTGCGTTCGATACGCGAGGGAGATTGACTCATGAAAATTGATGCTAATCTCCAGCGTACAACGAGCTGAAGAGATCAACCAAAAATAAATGCAATCTCCAGCGTTCGATACGCGAGGGAGATTGACTCGTGAAAATTGATGGTAATCTCCAGCGTACAACGAGCTGAAGAGATTAACCAAAAATAAATACAATCTCCAGCGTTCGATACACGAGGAAGATAAAAATTGATAGTAATCTCAAGCGTACAACGAGCTGAAGAAATTAACCAAAAATAAATGCAATCTCCAGCGATCGATACGCGAGGGAGATTGACTCATTAAAACTGATGGTAATCTCCAGCGTACAACGAGCTGAGGAGATTAACCTAAAATAAATGCAATCTCCAGCGTTCAATACGCGAGGGAGATAAAAATTGATGGTAATCTCCAGCGTACAATGAGCTGAAGAGATTAACCAAAAATAAATGCAATCTCCAACGTTCGATACGCGAGGGAGATAAAAATTGATAGTAATCTCCAGCGTACAACGAGCTGAATAAATTAACCAAAAATTAATGCAATCTCCAACGTTCGATACGTGAGGGAGATAAAAATTGATGGTAATCTCCAATGTTCAACGAGATGAAGAGATTAACCAAAAATAAATGCAATCTCCGGCATTCGATACGCGAGGGAGATTGACTCATCAAAATTAATGGTAATCTCTAGCGTACAACGAGCTAAAGAAATTAACAAAAATAAATGCAATCTCCAGCGTTCTATACGCGAGGGAGATAAAAATTGATAGTAATCTCATGCGTACAACGAGCTGAAGAAATTAACCAAAAATAAATGCAATCTCCAGCGATCGATACGCGAGGGAGATTGAC
Source organism: Persicaria maculosa (assembly GCA_963922045.1). Lineage (NCBI taxonomy): Eukaryota > Viridiplantae > Streptophyta > Magnoliopsida > Caryophyllales > Polygonaceae > Persicaria > Persicaria maculosa. Next base: position 25,161,141 of record OY998265.1, on the reverse strand, counting down.
TCATGAAAACTGATTGTAATCTCTAGCGTACAATGAGCTTAAGAGATTAACAAAAATAAATGCAATCTCTATCGTTCGATACGCGAGGGAGATTGACTCATGAAAATTGATGGCAATCTCCAGCGTACAACGATCTGAAGAGATCAACCAGAAATAAATGCAATCTCCAGCGTTCGATACGTGAGGGAGATTGACTTCATGAAAATTGATGGTAATCTCCAGCGTACAACTAAAGAGATTACCCAAAAATAAATGCAATCTCCAACGTTCGATACGGAGGGAGATAAAAATTGATGGTAATCTCCAGTGTACAACGATCTGAAGAGATTAACCAAAAATAAATGCAATCTCCAGCGTTCGATATGCGAGGGAGATTGACTCATAAAAATTGATGGTAATCTCCAGCATACATCGAGCTGAAGAGATTAACCAAAAATAAATGCAATCTCCAGCGTTCGATACGCGAGGGAGATTGACTCACGAAAATTGATGGTAATATCCAGCGTACAACGAGCTGAAGAGATTAATAAAAAATAAATGCAATCTCCAGCGTTCGATACGCGAGGGAGATTGACTCATGAAAATTGATGGTAATCTCCAGCGTACAACGAGCTAAAGAGATTAACCAAAAATAAATGCAATCTCCAACGTTCGATACGCGAGGGAGATAAAAATTGATGGTAATCTCCAGCGTACAACGATCTGAAGAGATTAACCAAAAATAAATGCAATCTCCAGCGTTCGATACACGAGGGAGATTGACTCATGAAAATTTATGGTAATCTCCAGCGTACAATGAGCTGAAGAGATTAACAAAAAATAAATGCAATCTCCAACGTTCGATACGCGAGGGAGATAAAAATTGATGGTAATCTCCAGCATACAACGAGCTGAAGAGATTAACCAAAATTAAATGCAATCTCCAACGTTCGATACGCGAGGGAGATTGACTCATGAAAATTGTTGGTAATCTCCAGCGTACAACGAGCTGAAGAGATTAACCAAAAATAAATGCAATCTCCAACGTTCGATACGCGAGGGCAATAAAAATTGATAGTTGTAACGGCCCGAATATAGACACCCGGGTTACGTTTCGAAGGTTGAGTACCTTCGTTCGGATCTTGCAATTCGAGTACAGGTCGGGGTTTTGAAATTCAAGATTAGTATTATAAAGTGGGGATTTCGGACCCCAAAATAGCCTGATGGCCACGCGGAGTCTTCGAGCCGTCCTAAGTCTAAGTCGCGGAAATTCGTTTGCAAACGAGAGAATAAACGGAAGTAGAGTACAACTTGCCACGGCAAGGCCGGGTCAAAACCAAAACACATAATTATGAAATTGTAAGGCCGAGTTAGCGGGGTTAGACAGATTATTTGCAAGCTCCTGGAGTTTCCCACGTCATAGAGACAGAGAGTAATTATATCTAAAAACAATTGGTGCGAGCGGGGTCAGACCGAGGCCCCAACACGCTCTGTCTAGCAAGCGAACATACGCATACGCTAATAATAAGGATGATGCAGATGCGGAAATTAAATCACACTAGCATGATCCTAATTTACAATATGCGAGAAATAACTGTAAAGGCGCCCAAAGAATGCCAAGTGGCATGTCCCTCTCCTACCTCTGCACCCCTTTCCGTTAGTGCAGAGACTGGCCAGTTCGATGCTATAGCATATCATATCATATCTCATCATCATAACATAAATTAAATAAACATGCCCGATGGTGCTGGGCTATCATCATGCTCATATCGACTCGATAGACTCAGGGCACCCGATGGGGCTGGGCTACCCTATGACCCTAGCAAAGACTCTAGGACTATCACAGATAACGGCCGTTCTGTTTCATACGCGTAAAGAAATAGAATGCTCAATCACAAGTGCAACCTAGCATGATACTACATGGCATGCTTTAATGCTTATGCAACACCTAGTATGTCATACATTCACAAGTCGGTAATCTCTTTCGAATCTGAGTAAGCCCATAAAGGAACTTACCTGAGTAAGCCGAACATCAAAAGATACAGCAGAAGCAGAATCCAAGAATCAACAAACACCTAATATATAAGCGAATAAGGCGCCATGAGATACTATTCTACTATTTAACACATGGAAACTTTCCCCAAGCTAATCACAAAAGAAAATAACTAGATTCCGAGAAATTATCCGAATACCCAAATCTAGGTCAACCCGGTCAAAGTTGTTATGATAGAATTCTCTAATACGTCGCTTTCCAACAAAATCCTCAAAAGAATATATTTCTAAAACATAGAAACTCCTTTTAAAACAATTACTTATAATACAATGTTAATTAAAATAATACCTCCCATTTTATAAGTAAATCCTTTTAACATTCTCAACTAATATATATTAAATTCATTTTATAATATAATACTTTCCAGATTTTTTCATAAAACTCAGATTTATAATAATAATAATAATAAGAATAATAATAATAATAATAACAATAAAGAATAAAAGAATAAAATACGTAACTATAGACATATATATATATACACTATAAAAGCCAACAAAATAAAGGAGACCCAACCCAGCCGGCCCAACTGAAGAAAACGGAAAGCAAAGCCCACCCATGAAGCCCAGAACCCGGATCCAAGTAAGGCAAAGGGGAGGGGGGGTCCGGATCCGGGTGTGTTGAAGGCAAAGGGGAGGGGGTCCGGATGAATATGATATAACCCGTTTTGGGTTAACCCGGCCCAAAGATATTAGGCCCAGAAACCTCCCTTCGTCTTCAACCTCGGCTGCAGCAGGGGATCGACGCAACGAAGAACGGGGAAAGGGAGGAGAAGAACTCCGGCTAGGGAGCATCGTTCCGCTCCAAATTTCACCCACAGATTCAGGGCAGTATTCCGACCCATTCTACCCCAGAAAGAAAGAAACGAAAACAAAAAAGAAGGAAGAAGAAGGAGGGTTACCGAGGGTCTTGTCGTCGTCGGGGAGGGTGCTCAGGCGAAGATGGACATCAACGACGGAGGGCGGGAGGCTGGCTGCACCTGGAAGGGGCGTGTGAGGATTAAGGACAAGCTCTTACACTTAGTCAAGGCACCCAAGTGAAACGATCTTACCGAAGTTAAACGAAAAAAACAGGGGAAGGCGCGCGACTCCGACGGTGGTGTCCTTATGGCCGGAAGGGCTCCTTCGTGCCGCTTGCACACACGAAACAGGGGAAGGGAGCTCTCCTCGGCTGCGCTGGCGACTTCCGGCGACATCGTCGGGGCTCCTGGCTCCTGGAGTGGGTGGAGGATGCTGCTGGCTCACAGATGGAGGAAGGCTTGGAGGGGAAAAGAAGTGAACGGGGGAAAAAGGGGTAGCTTGGAGATGGAGGGGCTGCGGCAAGGGAGGATTTTTGTGGGTTTCCTCCTGGAGGAATGACAGGAAAATGAGGGTGAGGGAGAGAGATGAGGGTTGTGTGTATATATAGGGGCTGTGTGTGCAGAGAGGGGGTGGTGCAAGGCAAGGCAGTGTGGGTTGTTTGGGGTCTGTTGTATTGCAGGGGAAGGGGGGGACCGATCGCAGTAGACGGGTAGGGAGAGAGAGAGAGAGAGAATTAAATAAATAAATAGAAATAATATATATATATAAAATATAATTAATGATAAATGAGGTGGAAGGGTCCGATTCGCCTTGAAAATTCGAATTCCCGACGTTAAGAATTTAAATTGAATTAAAACATTTCGAGTAAGAAATCAATTTTTACAATTCGAATACTCAAGAACGGAATTCGATTCCGAGTAAAATCTTATTTAAAATGAAGTCGGAAGGATTTATAAAACTGACCTTGCTCGGGGACAAGTTTTCTTCCAATCACACGAATAAAATAGTCATATTTCAAATAATTTTAACTAAAATAATAATTATATAATACGGAATATATTTGGTCTTTACATTTATCCACCTCTAAAAACAAGTCTCGTCCCCGAGACTAAAATCATTCTAAAGAAATGGAAAGAATTTGAAAGAGGTGAGTCCGAGAATCATGCCTTCGATTCCGTAAGTATCTCATAAGGGCCCATATGAGATTCTCGCAGTATCTTTGACGTGATCATGCCACTCCCAATTGGTTGGAGCAAGTATGGGATATGGGCCCTTATCCCATCCCTGCCCCGACTTCTCGGGCGTATCATAACTCAAAAGCATATAATATGGTTTGGGAGGGTTCAAAAGCGTTTTAAATGGAAAGTTTGACCTCAAAATCACGGAATTTTAGATAGCGTTTAATCTTTAATAAAACCCAAAATGGTCCTTTTCAAAACTGCTCAAAGTTTTCAAATCCGATGCAAATTCCAGAAATTTCAGATTGCGAGAGGTGGAATCATCCACCTCTAAGGGCTTATCCCAGATTCTCTTCCTATGTTCCAAGTCATTCAATTACCAATTCTAACTCATCAAAAATCATAATGTCGTAATCAACTCAAGCATAGATAACTACCATAATATCAACCACCTCTCACGTGGTAAGTCTCAACAACAAGGAGATAGTCTCAACAAGTCAAACCACTCATCGCAAACGGTCTAAAACACAACATGGGGAATACTAATGTCTCGAAACGTGCCAAAAATGGCGACAAGGTCTAATCATACTACGAGTAAAGTATCTCGATATCCTACAAAAGCATCATAAGTCCCAACGGACGTCACACCAAGCATATCAGCACGCAAGCCACGAGAACCGATGTCTAGCCATATCATCTCAGCATAGAATCTGCACAGAGAAAGCAATCATAAGCACGCAAAATCACAGAAATGCCCATTCCCGAAATAAAAGGCTACTAAGGCTCACCACTAGCTCACGAGGTCAAGGATAGGTCAACACTCGGCTCAACATAAGATGCTAAGAGCTCGTCTATGACACTCCCATAGCTCGACCGAAGGCTATCCTCAGTCTCCCAAGTCGCCTCCTCGGGACTCCTCCTAGACCACTGGACTAGAAGAAGAGGAACCTCCTTGGTCCTCAACTTCTTGACTCGACGGTCAAGTACCCTAACTGGGCTCTCTATATAGGTGTGGTCGGGCTCTATCCGGAGATCGGAATGGTCAAGGATATGACTCGGATCGGGGACATATCGCCAAAGCTGGGACACATGGAACACATCGTGCACTCCGGCTAACGATGGGGGTAGGGCTAAACGGTATGCGACCTCACCGACCCTCTCGAGAATTTCAAACGGTCCCACAAATCTAGGGCTCAGCTTGCCCTTGATGCCAAAGCGGCGAACTCCTCTGGTCGGCGACACTCTAAGCCATACATGCGATCCAACCTCAAACTCGAGCTCTGTCCGTCTGCGGTCCGCATACTTCTTCTGTCGGTCCTGAGCGACCCTCATATGCTCCCGTATGCGTCCGACCTGGTCAATTGTCTCTCGAATCATCTCTGGCAACGAAGCTGTGGTGTCAGCGGGCTCGTCCCAACATACTGGCGACTTGCAGCGTCTCCCATACAGTGCCTCATAGGGTGCCATCTCGATCGAAGAATGATAGCTGTTGTTGTACGAGAACTCGACCAACGGTAAGAATCTGACCCAACGGTCGCCCCACTCCAAAATGCAAGATCTTAGAATATCCTCTAGGGTCTGGATCGTCCGCTCACTCTGTCCATCTGTCTGCAGATGATAAGCAGTGCTGAAACGCAAACGAGTCCCCAAAGTATCATGAATCTGCTGCCAGAACCTCGACATGAAGCGGCCATCTCTGTCAGAAACTATCCTCTCGGGAACCCCATAGAGTCTCACAATCTATCGGATGAACTCGTCTGCTAGCCTCGCAACCGGCCAAGTCTCCTGAATGGCGATGAAATGGGCCGACTTGGTCAGTCTGTCGACCACGACCCAGATAACATCGAACCCTCGGACATCTCTCCTCAATCCAGTGACGAAATCCATGGAGATGTCCATCCACTTCCACTCGGGAACTGGAAGTGATCTGACCAAGCCACACGGCCTTTGATGCTCAATCCAGACCTGCTGGCAGATCTGATATCTGGCGACGAAATCTGTAATATCTGCTCGCATCCTCTGCCACCAATAGGATCTCCTCAAATCCTGATACATCTTATTCGTCCCTGGATGGACCGAATAAGGGGTGGTCTGAGCCTCCTGCATAACCCTCTGCCTCAGATCTAACGTAGAGGGTACTACCACTCTGCTCTGAAAAGTCAGCAACCCATCGGCTCTCTCCATAAGCTCTCCAGCTCGTCCCTGTGCCATCCGCTCTCTCAGGGCTGCCACCTCAGGGCAATCTGCCTGTCCTCTGCGAATCTCATCTGTCAGCTTTGAGTGAATCTCGAGGAAGGATAGCTGACCCCTCTCTCGCTGAATCCATACCTCTATGCCACATGACATCAACTCTGCCTGCAATCTACGCTGCGCTGTCAATCTGGCCACAGTCACCTCCTGATGAGTCTTCCAACTGAGCGCATCGGCCACCACATTGGCCTTCCCGGGATGATAGATGATCTCCAAATCATAATCCTTCAGGAGCACTAACCAGCGTCTCTGCCTCATGTTGAGCTCCCTCTGGGTGAAGATGTACTTCAAGCTCTTGTGATCTGTCATCACCTTGCATGAAGTACCATACAGATAGTGTCTCCAGATCTTCAGAGCGTGCACTATGTTGTTGCAGGAGGCTTGATATGTCAAGTAATTACAAATAATAATATGTAATAAACGTAATCCGACTCCTGGCCTAAGCAAATAATTACAAGACTTCCTCCCGTTGTAGTGGAAGGGTAGTCAGGATCAATCCACGAGGAGGTGTGTCAGCGGGATCCTAGTAGCTTTGGAAATCTCACATTTGCGTCGACCAGTAGCCTCGATTTCGACCTTGAGCCTCGATGTCGACTTCGGCTGTCGATGTTCTCTGCAACAGAAGACCTGCAGAGACAAAAACAAGTGGTCGATATCGACTAGAAGGGGTCGATATTGATGTCAGTCCACGAAATCGACTGGCTCAGAAGACTGCCAGTCGATACAGAAGGGTCGATATCGATGTCGGGGGTCGATATCGATGCTCAGCAAACTCCGCAGCGATGTTCGTCGTCGACTCAGAAAACTGTCGATGAACTCAGTGGTCGATATCGACGTCTGGGGTCGATATCGATGTCTCCCTGCAGTGTGTTAGTTCTTCGTCGGCAAAGAAAGGCCGAAGATTTAAGAATGGAGAGAGAAGCAATGAATAGAAATAAAACAGTGGGTTTCGATGAATATGTAAAAACAACTCCTAGGATTAGGGTTTACCACAACGTTAACCAATGCATGCGATGAGATAAATAAGACGGACAATTGCGCTATTTCACCCGAGGGACGAGCTTTTGCCGTACACCAACTCTTAGGATTACTCTTTCAAATAAACCTAATTGTCTCTATAAATTTTATGTTTATAACTCATGTTGTTAGCATGAATCCCTTTTCTTTCGATTAGGACTAAACATAGAATTGTAGGAGGAGAGATAGACACAACGATATCAACTTCAAATACTTACCTCAAGCGCGCATGGCTAACGTCGGGCTCACCCCGACCCTAAGAGCTTTGGGGAACTACTCGCTTCTCATCATGGAATTCATTGTCAATTGAAAGGAAGAAACTTGCATTAAACTAAACTTCGAAACTTTACAACTCAACATCAACTTTCGCAAACGTCAAACCCTAAAACTTCTCTCTAACTCTAACTCTATTGTCTTGCTTCTTGGGTCAATGGATTGTTCTGGGATTGGATTATTGGATTGGATTAAAGATGATTGAATGCCAGCCCCTAGGGCTTTATTTATAGGCTACTAATCCTCGCTATCCAAGGATTGTAACTCCTATCTAAACTATGAACTATATCCGAACAATTAGGATAGGTCTTTTTATTTTGATAAAATTAAATAACTTAAAGGTAAAAGATGAATAAAACTTCAGCTGTCCTCTATCTTGAAAGTATGATAAAATTCCGTGCCTCCTTGAAGATATAGTTCCAATCCGCATTCGAAATCGAGTCTATCTTCTGTCGAGATAAGGGGTCGATATCGACACCAGAGGTCGATATCGAGGTCTCTGTTCCTGCTCGACTTGTTCAGCTCTGGTCGATTTCTATGTTGAGGTCGATATCTATGTTGAAGGTCGATGTCTACCCCAGAGGTCGATATCTATGTTAGGGGTCGATATCTACCTCTGCTCAGCTTCACTTGGCTTCTTCGTTTTGACTCCGATTTCGCTCGAATTCCTGCATGGTTAGCTCAAAACTTGTGTAGACTCTATTTCTTGCATTTTAGCTCATTCTTACACAAGTTTATATTCTTTTGAACCTTTTCTTTGGAGATCGAATGAAATATAAAGTCAAAAGATGCAATAAAAGAGGGTGCAAATGTGTACATCACACTACAGCTGCCAGCTCAAGATCATGTGTGGGGTAGGTCTCCTCTCCAGGCTTCAACTAACGTGAAGCATAAGCAATAACTCGATCCCTCTAGTGCAGAACGCATCCCAACCCAGCTCGCGAAGCATCTGTATAGATCACGAAGTCCTCGGTCCCATCAGGTAGAGCCAAAACTGGTGCGGTCGTCAGCTTCTCCTTGAGAAGCTCAAAACTGGCCTGGCACTCCTCATTCCACACGAAAGGAACGTCCTTCCGCGTCAGTTGGGTCATCGGTCGAGCGATCCTCGAGAAGTCCCGAACAAAGCGACAGTAGTAGCTGGCCAATCCTAGGAAGGAACGGATGTCTCGGACGTTCTTGGGCACCTCCCAAGCAACGATGTCATCAATCTTCACCGGATCCACGGCGACTCCAGCTGCTGAGATCACATGACCTAAGAAGGTCACCTCGGGAATCCAAAACTCACACTTGCTGTACTTGCCGAACAGCTGATGCCTCCTCAACGTCTCCAGAACAATCCTCAGATGCTGCTCATGCTCCTCGTGGCTCCGTGATTACACTAAGATGTCATCGATGAATACCACGACAAATCTGTCCAGATTGTCTATGAACACCCTGTTCATAAGCTCCACGAAGGCCGCTGGTGCATTGGTCAGCCCGAAAGGCATGACCACAAACTCATAGTGCCCATACCGCATCCTAAAGGCGGTCTTCTGGATGTCCTCTGATCGCACTCTGAGCTGATGATACCCCGATCTCAAGTCGATCTTTGAAAAGATCACTGCACCCTGAAGCTGGTCCATCAGGTCGTCAATCCTCGGAAGCGGGTAACGGTTCTTCATCGTCGCCCGGTTCAGCTCGCGGTAATCGATGCACAACCTCAACGAACCATCCTTCTTCTTGACAAACAGCACCGGAGCTCCCCATGGTGATGCGCTCGGACGAATATAGCCCTTCCCGACTAACTCCTCAAGCTGACCTTAAGCTCAGCCATCTCTGTGGGTGCCATCCTGTAGGGTACTCGGGAAATGGGCCTGGTGCCCGGCTCCAACTCGATAGCGAAGTCGACCTCTCTCTGCGGAGGTAGTCCGGGTAACTCAAAGGGAAAAACGTCGGTGAAGTCTCGAATAACGAGTACCTCAGACATGACGGGTCGGCCTCGATCCACCTCCAAAGCATAACACCAATATCCCGTACAACCCTGGTCCAGAAGTCTCGCTCCCCGAACTGCGCTGATCAGTGCCCCATTCCTCTTGGGGTCGCTACCCCAAACCTGGTGCTCGGTGCCATCCTCTGCTAGAATTGATACGGTCCTCGTCCGCAAGTCGATGATCGCCCCATAGTGGTCCATGAAATCCATCTCAAGAATCAGGTCGTGGGTCCTCAAGGCCATCACGATCAGATCGGCGGGCCACTCTCGCTCTCCTATACGGATGGGGCAACCTAGGATCTCACGACTCGTCCTAATCCTAGCCCCATCCGGCATACCCACAGTCAGGGGCGGACCCCTCGTGCAGCTCAGGCTCAGCCTAGAGACGCACGACTCTGCTATAAAGCAGTGTGTGGCACCCGTGTCAAAAAGAATACTCAAACAGTCATCTCGGAGAAATATAGTACCTGAGGCACTCGGAGCGGATCGATCCTCAACTCTCATCTGAAAAACGCGGGGCGGTGGGGGCAATGTAGAACCAGAAGCTCCAGATGTATGTCCTCTCCTATAACCTGACCCAGACGGTCCTGCGGATGATGATCCTCTGCCTGTCCCGGGCCCAGATGGCCCACGGCCCCCTCTAGCTGAACCGCTGCCACGTCCTCCAGATCTACCTCTAACAGTGGTGCTGCCTCTCCCCTGCCCCGGGGTGTAAGTCAGAAGCGGAGGCTGGGGAGCAGCAGGAAGTCTCGGTGCGGGTGGAGCTGGTGGGGTCCTACCACCCTGGGGGCAGCGGGTAGCTCTGTGTCTCATACCTTCACAAGTGTAACATCTGGAAGATCTATCAGGGCAGTCTCTCTGGTAATGACCGAACTCAGAACAACCATAGCATGTAATGCTCTGGACGCTAGCACCTCGACTAGCCACTGGTGGTGCTGGGGGTGGCATAACTCTCGACATCCCTCCTCTGAATCCTCCGCGGAAGGCTCCTCGGGAGCTCGTATCCCATCTCGTGTCAGCGGGCCTCTTCGCCGTGGGGCGAGGGGGGGCATACACAGTAGTAGTCAAGATCCTCTGCTGCTCATACATCATCACGACCTCCAGAAAGCGGTCGAACGGAACAGCTCCCAAACTAGATGCGTGTAGAAGAATCTCTGGCGGCAGCTTCATGGATAACAAGCGGATACGACTCTCATCAGTGGGACAAAGGTGAGCGCAATGGATCAGCTCCCTCTTGAACTGGCGAATGACCTCCAATACAGGGCGGGATGGGTCGTAAGTAGCACGCATGAAGATAACCTCCCTAGCTGTCTGTGTCCCGGGCGGACAATACTCCCGGAGCATCAGTGCTCGAAACTCCTCGTAGCTCCACTCTATCTGGCCCGTCTTACAGACGGTCCAGCGAAGAAAGGCGTCATCTCTCAGAAGTCCCGCTGCCAACCTCTGACGCTCAGAAGTCGGAGCGCCGATGAAGTCAAAGATGCTGTCGATCTGTCGAAGCCATGCCTCGATGTCCGCCCCGTCCTCTCCCAAGAAATGTGGCGGGCTGCAGAGTTCCAAGGATCGAACCCAGTCGATGTGCTTCTCAGGGCGCACATCGACGGGGGCTGGTGCGACTGGCTGTCCAACGGGGGTCTCTCTAACCGGCTCAGCTGGCGGCTCGACAGGGGTCTGTAACTCAGGTGTATCTGGTGGAGGGTCTCCGACCAGCCCTCTCAGCATCTCAATTAGGGTCGCCCGATCCATCTGTTGCAGGATCTCCTCTGTCTGGGAGGCGGGGACCTCCTCACCCCCGAGATCCTGAACGTCATCGTCTGTCCTGTCAGGTACAACTCGGCGAGGTCGTCCTCTGCCTCTACGCACTGGGCCCTCACGCCCGACGGTCCCACATCGTGTGTCGACCATGCTGCATACCCAGAACCATCACTCAGCACAGAAGCATTCAAGAACGTTTGCAATGATCTCCTTCAAGGGAGATCGCCCTCAGGCCCAATTGGTATACATACACACATCAATCTACCTAAGGTCGCTCTTCGAGGAGCGACCGACCGGAGGGGCAAATACCTCACGGCCTCTACCTAACTCGCCACTCCAACCACCGTGGTGCAATTCCTTGGAGCCTTCTAAGCCCGTCTGTAGAGAGTAAGCTATGTTTTGCCTACCCATTCCCGATCTACATCCAATAGGGATGGTCTAACGTCATTCTACCCACTCGATCCCCATTGGTTGATTTTTACTCCATTTTAAGGCCAAGTTCATATAAAGTTCATTTGTGTTAGACATATTAAGTTCATTTTTCCCCTTGAAACTCTTTCGAAACTTTTGAAATTCGTGGGCGGTTTTCAAAACATACACTCGACCCTTTGGTACCCAAATTGCAAAACCTGGCTCTGATACCAACTTTGTAACGGCCCGAATATAGACACCCGGGTTACGTTTCGAAGGTTGAGTACCTTCGTTCGGATCTTGCAATTCGAGTACAGGTCGGGGTTTTGAAATTCAAGATTAGTATTTTAAAGTGGGGATTTCGGACCCCAAAATAGCCTGATGGCCACGTGGAGTCTTCGAGCCGTCCTACGTCTAAGTCGCGGAAATTCGTTTGCAAACGAGAGAATAAACGGAAGTAGAGTACAACTTGCCACGGCAAGGCCGGGTCAAAACCAAAACACATAATTATGAAATTGTAAGGCCGAGTTAGCGGGGTTAGACAGATTATTTGCAAGCGCCCGGAGTTTCCCACGTCATAGAGACAAAGAGCAATTATACCTAAAAACAATTGGTGCGAGCGGGGTCAGACCGAGGCCCCAACATGCTCTGTCTAGCAAGCGAACATACACATACGCTAATAATAAGGATGATGCAGATGCGGAAATTAAATCACACTAGCATGATCCTAATTTACAATATGCGAGAAATAACTGTAAAGGCGCCCAAAGAATGTCAAGTGGCATGTCCCTCTCCTACCTCTGCACCCCTTTCCGTTAGTGCAGAGACTGGCCAGTTCGATGCTATAGCATATCATATCATATCTCATCATCATAACATAAATTAAATAAACATGCCCGATGGTGCTGGGCTATCATCATGCTCATATCGACTCGATAGACTCAGGGCACCCGATGGGGCTGGGCTACCCTATGACCCTAGCAAAGACTCTAGGACTATCACAGATAACGGTCGTTCTGTTTCATACGCGTAAAGAAATAGAATGCTCAATCACAAGTGCAACCTAGCATGATACTACATGGCATGCTTTAATGCTTATGCAACACCTAGTATGTCATACATTCACAAGCCGGTAATCTCTTTCGAATCTGAGTAAGCCCATAAAGGAACTTACCTGAGTAAGCCGAACATCAAAAGATACAGCAGAAGCAGAATCCAAGAATCAACAAACACCTAATATATAAGCGAATAAGGCGCCATGAGATACTATTCTACTATTTAACACATGGAAACTTTCCCCAAGCTAATCACAAAAGAAAATAACTAGATTCCGAGAAATTATCCGAATACCCAAATCTAGGTCAACCCGGTCAAAGTTGTTGTGATAGAATTCTCCAATACGTCGCTTTCCAACAAAATCCTCAAAAGAATATATTTCTAAAACATAGAAACTCCTTTCAAAACAATTACTTATAATACAATGTTAATTAAAATAATACCTCCCATTTTATAAGTAAATCCTTTTAACATTCTCAACTAATATATATTAAATTCATTTTATAATATAATACTTTCCAGATTTTTTCATAAAACTCAGATTTATAATAATAATAATAATAATAAGAATAATAATAATAATAATAATAATAATAAAGAATAAAAGAATAAAATACGTAACTATAGACACATATATATATATACACTATAAAAGCCAACAAAATAAAGGAGACCCAACCCAGCCGGCCCAAATGAAGAAAACGGAAAGCAAAGCCCACCCATGAAGCCCAGAACCCGGATCCAAGTAAGGCAAAGGGGAGGGGGGGTCCAGATCCGGGTGTGTTGAAGGAAAAAGGGAGGGGGTCCGGATGAATATGATATAACCCGTTTTGGGTTAACCCGACCCAAAGATATTAGGCCCAGAAACCTCCCTTCGTCTTCAACCTCGGCTGCAGCAGGGGATCGACGCAACGAAGAACGGGGAAAGGGAGGAGAAGAACTCCGGCTAGGGAGCGTCATTCCGCTCCAAATTTCACCCACAGATTCAGGGCAGTATTCCGACCCATTCTACCCCAGAAAGAAAGAAACGAAAACAAAAAAGAAGGAAGAAGAAGGAGGGTTACCGAGGGTCTTGTCGTCGTCGGGGAGGGTGCTCAAGCGAAGATGGACATCAACGACGGAGGGCGGGAGGCTGGCTGCACCTGGAAGGGGCGTGTGAGGATTAAGGACAAGCTCTTACACTTAGTCAAGGCACCGAAGTGAAACGATCTTACCGAAGTTAAACGAAAAAAAACAATGGAAGGCGCGCGACTCCGACGGTGGTGTCCTTATGGCCGGAAGGGCTCCTTCGTGCCGCTTGCACACACGAAACAGGGGAAGGGAGCTCTCCTCGGCTGCGCTGGCGACTTCCGGCGACATCGTCGGGGCTCCTGGCTCCTGGAGTGGGTGGAGGATGCTGCTGGCTCACAGATGGAGGAAGGCTTGGAGGGGAAAAGAAGTGAACGGGGGAAAAAGGGGTAGCTTGGAGATGGAGGGGCTGCGGCAAGGGAGGATTTTTGTGGGTTTCCTCCTGGAGGAATGACAGGAAAATGAGGGTGAGGGAGAGAGATGAGGGTTGTGTGTATATATAGGGGCTGTGTGTGCAGAGAGGGGGTGGTGCAAGGCAAGGCAGTGTGGGTTGTTTGGGGTCTGTTGTATTGCAGGGGAAGGGGGGGACCGATCGCAGTAGACGGGTAGGGAGAGAGAGAGAGAGAGAATTAAATAAATAAATAGAAATAATATATATATATATAAAATATAATTAATGATAAATGAGGTGGAAGGGTCCCATTCGCCTTGAAAATTCGAATTCCCGACGTTAAGAATTTAAATTGAATTAAAACATTTCGAGTAAGAAATCAATTTTTACAATTCGAATACTCAAGAACGGAATTCGATTCCGAGTAAAATCTGATTTAAAATAAAGTCGGAAGGATTTATAAAATTGACCTTGCTTGGGGACAAGTTTTCTTCCAATCACACGAATAAAATAGTCATATTGCAAATAATTTTAACTAAAATAATAATTATATAATATGGAATATATTTGGTCTTTACAATAGTAATCTCCAGCGTACAACGAGCTGGAGAAATTAACCAAAAATAAATGCAATCTCCAACGTTCGATACGTGACGGAGATAAAAATTGACAGTAATCTCCAGTGTACAACGAGCTGAAGAGATTAACCAAAAATAAATGCAATCTCCGGCATTCGATACGCGAGGGAGATTGACTCATCAAAATTGATGGTAATCTCCACCGTACAACAACCTGAAGACATTAACCAAAAATAAATGCAATCTCTAGCGTTCGATACGCGAGGGAGATAGAAATTGATAGTAATCTCCTGGATACAACGAGCTGAAGAAATTAACCAAAAATAAATGCAATCTCCAGCGATCGATACGCGAGGAAGATTGACTCATGAAAACTGATGGTAATCTCTAGCGTACAATGAGCTGAAGTGTACACACAAAATAAATGCAATCTCCAGCGTTCGATACGCGAGGGAGATTGACTCATTAAAATTGATGGTAATCTCCAGTGTACAACGAGCTGAAGAGATCAACCAAAAATAAATGCAATCTCCAGCGTTCGATACGCGAGGGAGATTGACTCATGAAAATTGATGGTAATCTCCAGCGTACAACGAGCTGAAGAGATTAACCAAAAATAAATGCAATCTCCAGCGTTCGATACGCGAGGAAGATAAAAATTGATAGTAATCTCAAGCGTACAACGAGCTGAAGAAATTAACCGAAAATAAATGCAATCTCCAGCGATCGATACGCGACGGAGATTGACTCATGAAAACTGATGGTAATCTCTAGCGTACATTGAGCTGAAGAGATTAACCAAAAATAAATGAATTCTCTATCGTTCGATACGCGAGGGAGATTGACTCATGAAAATTGATGGTAATCTACAGCATACAACGAGCTGAAGAGATCAACCAGAAATAAATGCAATCTCCGGCGTTCAATACGTGAGGGAGATTGACTCATGAAAATTGATGGTAATCTCCAGCGTACAACGAGCTAAAGAGATTAACCAAAAATAAATACAATCTCCAACGTTCGATACGCGAGGGAGATAAAAATTGATGGTAATCTCCAGCGTACAACGATCTGAAGAGATTAACCAAAAATAAATGCAATCTCCAGCGTTCGATACGCGAGGGAGATTGACTCATGAAAATTGATGGTAATCTCCAGCGTACATCGAGCTGAAGAGATTAACCAAAAATAAATGCAATCTTCAGCGTTCGATATGCGAGGGAGATTGACTCATGAAAATTTATGGTAATCTCCAGCGTACAATGAGCTGAAGAGATTAACCAAAAATAAATGCAATCTCCAACGTTCGATACGCGAGGGAGATAAAAATTGATGGTAATCTCCAGCGTACAACGAGCTGAAGAGATTAACCAAAAATAAATGCAATCTCCAACGTTCGATACGCGAGGGAGATTGACTCATGAAAATTGATGGTAATCTCCAGCGTACAACGAGCTGAAGAGATTAACCAAAAATAAATGCAATCTCCAACGTTCGATACGCGAGGGAGATAAAAATTGATAGTAATCTCCAGCGTACAACGAGCTGAAGAGATTAACCAAAAATAAATGCAATCTCCAACGTTCGATACGTGAGGGAGATAAAAATTGACGGTAATCTCCAGTGTACAACGAGCTGAAGAGATTAACCAAAAATAAATGCAATCTCCGGCATTCGATACGCGAGGGAGATTGACTCATCAAAATTGATGGCAATCTCCAGCGTACAACGAGCTGAAGACATTAACAAAAAATAAATGCAATCTCCAGCGTTCGATACGCGAGGGAGATAAAAATTGATAGTAATCTCCTGCATACAACGAGCTGAAGAAATTAACCAAAAATAAATGCAATCTCCATCGATCGATACGCGAGGGAGATTGACTCATGAAAATTGATGGTAATCTCTAGCGTACAATGAGCTGAAGAGATTAACTAGAAATAAATGCAATCTCTAGCGTTCGATACGCGAGGGAGATTAACTCATGAAAATTGATGGTAATCTCCAGAGTACACCAAGCTGAAGAGATCAACCAAAAATAAATGCAATCTCCAGCGTTCGATACGCGAGGGAGATTGACTCGTGAAAATTGATGGTAATCTCCAGCGTACAACGAGCTGAAGAGAATAACCAAAAATAAATGCAATCTCCACCGTTCGATACGCGAGGAAGTCAAAAATTGATAGTAATCTCAAGCGTACAACGAGCTGAAGAAATTAACCAAAAATAAATGCAATCTCCAGCGATCGATACGCGAGGGAGATTGACTCATGAAAACTGATGGGAATCTCCAGCGTACAACGAGCTGAAGAGATTAACCAAAAATAAATGGAATCTCCAGCGTTCGATACACGAGGGAAATTGACTCGTGAAAATTGATGGTAATCTCCAGCGTACAACGAGCTGAAGAGATTAACCAAAAATAAATGCAATCTCCAACGTTCGATACGCGAGGGAGATAAAAATTGATAGTAATCTCCAGCGTACAACGAGCTGAATAAATTAACCAAAAATAAATGCAATCTCCAACGTTCGATACGTGAGGGTGATAAAAATTGATGGTAATCTCCAGTGTACAACGAGCTGAAGAGATTAACCAAAAATAAATGCAATCTCCGGCATTCGATACGCGAGGGAGATTGACTCATCAAAATTAATGGTAATCTCTAGCGTACAACAAGCTAAAGACATTAACCAAAAATAAATGCAATCTCCAGCGTTCTATACGCGAGGGAGATAAAAATTGATAGTAATCTCATGTGTACAACGAGCTGAAGAAATTAACCAAAAATAAATGCAATCTCCCGCGATCGATACGCGAGGGAGATTGACTCATGAAAACTGATGGTAATCTCTAGCGTACATTGAGCTGAAGAGATTAACCAAAAATAAATGCAATCTCTATCGTTCGATACGCGAGGGAGATTGACTCATAAAAATTTATGGTAATCTCTAGCGTACAACGAGCGGAACAGATCAACCAGAAATAAATGCAATCTCCAGCGTTCGATACGCGAGGGAGATTGACTCATGAAAATTGATGGTAATCTCCAGCGTACAACGAGCTGAAGAGATTAACCAAAAATAAATGCAATCTCCGGCGTTCGATACGCGAGGGAGATTGACTCATGAAAATTGATGGTAATCTCCAGCGTACAACGAGCTGAAGAGATTAACCAAAAAAAAATGCAATCTCCCGCGTTCGATACGCGAGGGAGATTGACTCATGAAAATTGATGGTAATCTCCAGCGTACAACGAGCTGAACAGATCAACCAGAAATAAATGCAATCTCCAGCATTCGATACGCGAGGGAGATTGACTCATGAAAATTGATGGTAATCTCCAGCGTATAACGAGCTGAAGAGATTAACCAAAAATAAATGCAATCTATATCGTTCGATACGCGAGGGAGATTGACTCATGAAAATTGATGGTAATCTCTAGCGTACAACGGGCTGAACCGATCGACCAGAAATAAATGCAATCTCTAGCGTTCGATACGCGAGGGAGATTGACTCATTAAAATTGATGGTAATCTCTAGCGTACAACGAGCTGAAGAGATTAACAAAAAAATAAATGCAATCTCCAGCGTTTGATACGCGAGCAAGATAAAAATTGATAGTAATCTCAAGCGTACAACGAGCTGAAGAAATTAACCAAAAATAAATGCAATCTCCAGCGATCGATACGCGAGGGAGATTGACTCATGAAAACTGATGGTAATCTCTAGCGTACATTGAGCTGAAGAGATTAACCAAAAATAAATGCAATCTCTATCGTTCGATACGCGAGGGAAATTGACTCATGAAAATTGATGGTAATCTACAGCATACAACGAGCTGAAGAGATCAACCAGAAATAAATGCAATCTCCGGCGTTCAATACGTGAGGGAGATTGACTCATGAAAATTGATGGTAATCTCCAGCGTAAAACGAGCTAAAGAGATTAACCAAAAATAAATGCAATCTCCAACGTTCGATACGCGAAGGAGATAAAAATTGATGGTAATCTCCAGCGTACAACGATCTGAAGAGATTAACCAAATATAAATGCAATCTCCAGCGTTCGATACGCGAGGGAGATTGACTCATGAAAATTGATGGTAATCTCCAGCGTACATCGAGCTGAAGAGATTAACCAAAAATAAATGCAATCTTCAGCGTTCGATATGCGAGGGAGATTGACTCATGAAAATTTATGGTAATCTCAAGCGTACAATGAGCTGAAGAGATTAACCAAAAATAAATGCAATCTCCAACGTTCGATACGCGAGGGAGATAAAAATTGATGGTAATCTCCAGCGTACAACGACCTGGAGACATTAACCAAAAATAAATGCAATCTCCAGCGTTCGATACGCGAGGGAGATAAAAATTGATAGTAATCTCCTACATACAACAAGCTGTATAAATTAACCAAAAATAAATGCAATCTTCAACGATCGATACGGGAGGGAGATTGAATCATGAAACTGATGGTAATCGCTATCGTACAATGAGCTGATGAGATTAACCAAAAATAAATGCAATCTCTATCGTTCGATACGCGAGGGAGATTGACTCATGAAAATTGATGGTAATCTCCAGCGTACAACGAGCTGAAGAGATCAACCAAAATAAAATGCAATCTCCAGCGTTTGATATGCGAGGAAGATTGACTCATGAAAATTGATGGCAATCTCCAGCGTACAACGAGCTGAAGAGATTAACCAAAAATAAATGCAATCTCCATCGTTCGATACCCGAGGAAGATAAAAATTGATAGTAATCTCAAGCGTACAACGAGCTGAAGAAATTAACCAAAAATAAATCCAATCTCCAGCGATCGATACACGAGGGAGATTGACTCATGAAAACTGATGGTAATCTCTAGCGTACAATGAGCTGAAGAGATTAACCAAAAATAAATGCAATCTCCAGCGTTCGATACGCGAGGAAGATTGACTCATGAAAATTGATGGTAATCTCCAGCGTACAACGAGCTGAAGAGATTAACCAAAAATAAATGCAATCTCCAGCGTTCGATACACGAGGGAGATTGATTCATGAAAATTGATGGTAATCTCCAGCGTACAACGAGCTGAAGAGAATAACCAAAAATAAATGCAATCTCCAGCGTTCGATACGCGAGGAAGACAAAAATTGATAGTAATCTTAAGCGTACAACGAGCTGAAGAAATTAACCAAAAATAAATGCAATCTCCAGCGATCGATACGCGAGGGAGATTGACTCATGAAAACTGATGGGAATCTCCAGCGTACAACGAGCTGAAGAGATTAACCAAAAATAAATGGAATCTCCAGCGTTCGATACACGAGGGAAATTGACTGATGAAAATTGATGGTAATCTCCAGCGTACAACGAGCTGAAGAGATTAACCAAAAATAAATGCAATCTCCAACGTTCAATACGAGAGGGAGATAAAAATTGATAGTAATCTCCAGCGTACAACGAGCTGAATAAATTAACCAAAAATAAATGCAATCTCCAACATTCGATACGTGAGGGAGATAAAAATTGATGGTAATCTCCAGTGTACAACGAGCTGAAGAGATTAACCAAAAATAAATGCAATCTCCGGCATTCAATACGCGAGGGAGATTGACTCATCAAAATTAATTGTAATCTCTAGCGTACAACAAGCTAAAGACATTAACCAAAAATAAATGCAATCTCCAGCGTTCTATACGCGAGGGAGATAAAAATTGATAGTAATCTCATGTGTACAACGAGCTGAAGAAATTAACCAAAAATAAATGCAATCTCCCGCGATCGATACGCGAGGGAGATTGACTCATGAAAACTGATGGTAATCTCTAGCGTACAATGAGCTGAAGAGATTAACCAAAAATAAATGCAATCTCTATCGTTCCATACGCGAGGGAGATTGACTCATGAAAATTTATGGTAATCTCTAGCGTACAACGAGCTGAACAGATCAACCAGAAATAAATGCAATCTCCAGCGTTCGATACGCGAGGGAGATTGACTCATGAAAATTGATGGTAATCTCCAGCGAACAACGAGCTGAAGAGATTAACCAAAAATAAATGCAATCTCCAGCGTTCGATACGTGAGGGAGATTGACTCATGAAAATTGATGGTAATCTCCAACGTACAACGAGCTGAAGAGATTAACCAAAAATAAATGCAATCTCCAGCGTTCGATACGCGAGGGAGATTGACTCATGAAAATTGATGGTAATCTCCAGAGTACAACGAGCTTAACAGATCAACCAGAAATAAATGCAATCTCCAGCATTCGATACGCGAGGGAGATTGACTCATGAAAATTGATGGTAATCTCCAGCGTACAACGAGCTGAAGAGATTAACCAAAAATAAATGCAATCTCTATCGTTCGATACGCGAGGGAGATTGACTCATGAAAATTGATGGTAATCTCTAGCGTACAACGAGCTGAACAGATTAACCAGAAATAAATGCAATCTCCAGCGTTCGATACGCGAGGGAGATTGACTCATTAAAATTGATGGTAATCTCTAGCGTACAACGAGCTAAAGAGATTAACAAAAAAATAAATGCAATCTCCAGCATTTGATACGGGAGGAAGATAAAAATTGATAGTAATCTCAAGCGTACAACGAGTTGAAGAAATTAACCAAAAATATATGCATTCTCCGGCATTCGATACGCGAGGGAGATTGACTCATCAAAATTAATGGTAATCTCCAGCGTACAACGACCTGGAGACATTAACCAAAAATAAATGCAATCTCCAGCGTTCGATACGCGAGGGAGATTGACTCATGAAAATTGATGGTAATCTCCAGCGTACAACGAGCTGAAAAGATCAACCAAAATAAAATGCAATCACCAGCGTTCGATACGCGAGGAAGATTGACTCATGAAAATTGATGGTAATCTCCAGCGTACAACGAGCTGAAGAGATTAACCAAAAATAAATGCAATCTCCATCGTTCGATACCCGAGGAAGATAAAAATTGATAGTAATCTCAAGCGTACAACGAGCTG
The DNA here is from genome assembly GCA_963922045.1 of Persicaria maculosa. Classification (NCBI taxonomy): domain Eukaryota; kingdom Viridiplantae; phylum Streptophyta; class Magnoliopsida; order Caryophyllales; family Polygonaceae; genus Persicaria; species Persicaria maculosa. Next base: position 25,139,364 of record OY998265.1, on the reverse strand, counting down.
AAGAAATTAACCAAAAATAAATGCAATATCCAGCGATCGATACACGAGGGAGATTGACTCATGAAAACTGATGGTAATCTCTAGCGTACAATGAGCTGAAGAGATTAACCAAAAATAAATGCAATCTCCAGCGTTCGATACGCGAGGGAGATTGACTCATGAAAATTGATGGTAATCTCCAGCGTACAACGAGCTGAAGAGATTAACCAAAAATAAATGCAATCTCCAGCGTTCGATACACGAGGGAGATTGACTCATGAAAATTTATGGTAATCTTTAGCGTACAATGAGCTGAAGAGATTAACCAAAAATAAATGTCATCTCCAACGTTCGATACGCGAGGGAGATAAAAATCGATAGTAATCTCCAGCGTACAACGAGCTAAAGAGATCAACCAAAAATAAATGCAATCTCCAGCGTTCGATACGCGAGGGAGATTGACTCATGAAAGCTGATGGAATACTCCAGCGTACAACGAGCTGAAGAGATTAACCAAATATAAATGTAATCTCCCGCGTTCGATACGCGAGGGAGATTGACTCATGAAAATTTATGGTAATCTCCAGCGTACAACGAGCTAAAGAGATTAACCAAAAATAAATGCAATCTCCAGCGTTCGATATGCGAGGGAGATTGACTCGTGAAAATTTATGGTAATCTCCAGCGTACCATGAGCTGAAGAGATTAACCAAAAATAAATGCAATCTCCAACGTTCGATACGCGAGGGAGATAAAAATTGATGGTAATCTCCAGCGTACAACGAGCTGAAGAGATTTACCAAAAATAAATGCAATCTCCAACGTTCGATACGCGAGGGAGATTGACTCATGAAAATTGATGGTAATCTCCAGCGTACAACGAGCTGAAGAGATTAACCAAAAATAAATGCAATCTCCAACGTTCGATACGCGAGGGAGATTGACTCATGAAAATTGATGGTAATCTCCAGCGTACAACGAGCTGAAGAGATTAACCAAAAATAAATGCAATCTACAACGTTCGATACGTGAGGGAGATAAAAATTGATAGTAATCTCCAGCGTACAACGAGCTGAAGAAATTAACCAAAAATAAATGCAATCTCCAACGTTCGATACGTGAGGGAGATAAAAATTGACGATAATCTTCAGTGTACAACGAGCTGAAGAGATTAACCAAAAATAAATGCAATCTCCGGCATTCGATACACGAGGGAGATTGATTCATCAAAATTGATGGTAATCTCCAGCGTACAATGAGCTGAAGACATTAACAAAAAATAAATGCAATCTCCAGCGTTCGATACGCGAGGGAGATAAAAATTGATAGTAATCTCTTGCAAACAACGAGCTGAAGAAATTAACCAAAAATAAATGCAATCTCCAGGGATCGATACGCGAGGGAGATTGACTCATGAAAATTGATGGTAATCTCCAGCGTACAACGAGCTGAAGAGATTAACCAAAAATAAATGCAATCTCCATCGTTTGATACCCAAAGGAAGATAAAAATTGATAGTAATCTCCTGCATACAACGAACTGAAGAAATTAACCAAAAATAAATGCAATCTCGAGCGATCGATACGCAAGGGAGATTGACTCATGAAAACTGATGGTAATCTCCAACGTACAACGAGCTGAAGAGATTAACGAAAAATAAATACAATCTCCAGCGTTCGATACGCGAGGAAGATTGACTCATTAAAATTGATGGTAATCTCCAGCGTACAACGAGCTGAAGAGATTAACCAAAAATAAATGCAATCTCCGGCGTTCGATACGCGAGGGAGATTGACTCATGAAAATTGATGGTAATCTCCAGCGTACAATGAGCTGAAGAGATTAACCAAAAATAAATGTAATCTCCAACGTTCGATACGCGAGGGAGATTGACTCATGAAAATTGATGGTAATCTCAAGCGTACAACGAGCTGAAGAGATTAACCAAAAATAAATACAATATCCAACGTTCGATACGCGAGGGAGATAAAAATTGATAGTAATCTCCAGCGTACAACGAGCTGAAGAAATTAACCAAAAATAAATGCAATCTCCAACGTTCGATACGTGAGGGAGATAAAAATTGACGGTAATCTCCAGTGTACAACGAGCTGAAGAGATTAACCAAAAATAAATGCAATCTCCGGCATTCGATACGCGAGGGAGATTGACTCATCAAAATTGATGGTGATCTCCAGCGTACAACGAGCTGAAGACATTAACAAAAAATAAATGCAATCTCCAGCGTTTGATACGCGAGGTAGATAAAAATTGATAGTAATCTCCTGCATACAACGAGCTGAAGAAATTAACCAAAAATAAATGCAATCTCCAGCGATCGATACGCGAGGGAGATTGACTCATGAAAATTTATGGTAATCTCCAGCGTACAATGAGCTGAAGAGATTAACAGAAAATAAATGCAATCTCCAACGTAAGAGTTAGTCGAATTGTCCCTTAGTGTCTCCTTATTTCAATCCAGCTTAAGCCTTGCGTCATCCTTTTACATTTGTCTATAGTGTGATCAGGAGTGAGTTGTCTAAATTAATCAGAGTTATGCATTTCATTTGCCCGATTTTGTGCTCGTCCTGATGCTTGATTGTGCCCTCTCGAGTTGGTGTGGATGTGCTGATAATGGGATTTCATAGTATGATGAATTCCGATATGTTGATACCTTGAGCTTGAAATGCTAAAATCTAATATGACGATGAATCTCGCTATGATGATGTTTTGAATATATTGATGCTTGAGTTTGGTGTTGAAAATGAACTTAGAAAGTGGAATCTGGGACTAGCCCTTAGAGGTGGATAAACTGCTTCTTGACTCCTTGAAAATATGGTTGACTAACATAGGAGGAGCTGACTCGAGATCAAAATGTTTCGTTGCTTTTAAAAAAGGATTTTAGTCTCGGGGACGAGACTTATTTTTAGAGGTGGATGATGTAATGAACTAGATTTTTTTTTATTAAAAGTACATTTATTGAATTATCGACTGTATTTAAATAACTTGAAACGTTCCTAGAAATTTTATAAACTGATTATTAGAAAATTTTCCTTAAACGTATTGAATTAAAATCTTTTCTTTTTCAACACATGCTATTGTGGTTGATAGTTGTGGTGATTTAATTTGATTTAGATGTATATTAGCAGGCTAAATTTAATGGGGTAGAGATTTTACAAAATAGAAATAATGGATTAATTTTTATAAATTCTCGTAGCTCAATTTAACCCTAGTGGAGGTAGTATATATATAACCTTATAACCTTTAGAAACCACTATTCATCACCCTCATCAGATCTGAGCCGCCCCTAGTCCTTTTCTTCATTTTCAATTCAGATCTATAAACTCTTCCCTCTCCCGTTCACAAACTCTACCCTTGGAAGCTCACCCTCCCATGGCTTCCTTCCCACTGTAACCACGGTTCGGACCCCTCCTCCTCCTGATTTGGGTCCCAAGCCATCGAAGCCTCTCCCTTGGAGCCTTGCCGACAGCGATAGAGGATGAAGAACACCGTAGCAATGGCGACCACCGGGTCCGACGATTCCGACGACAGCAGGCGTCGGTTGCTTCCCTTGAAGCCTCGACACCCTCGCTCCCCTTCTGTTCCTTCTCTCCGGTCTCGATTGCCCGATGAACCGAAGAAGCTTCGAACTCTCATCCTCGCCTCCGCTCCCTCTTCTTGGCGCTGAGCCTGGTCCAACAGGAGGGCTGAAGCCACCTCTTCAGGCGCTGAACCGAAGAAGTCAAGCTTTGAACTCTCATCCTCGATCTCCGAGTCTTGTCTGGCCTTGATCTCCGAGCTCCGACGCGCCCAACACCTGGATCCGCCATTGCTGGCTATCTCTGCAGCCTTCGATGGAGCAAATGCTGAACCTCGAGCCTTGATCTCCACCCCCCTCGACCTGTTCGGGATTTGGGTACAGCCCCTTTCGGATCCCTCTCTTTCGGTTCTAAATAGCTTGTGAAACTAGTTGTTTGATCGATCTGGTTTGGGATAGACTAATGCAGTATGTATATGTATATATATATATATATATATATATATATATATATATAATGTTCTAGAAGCATGTTGTGATGTGTTGTATGAATCTTGAAATAATGATATGTTGCTATGTGAGAGCATGATGTTATATTATGATCAAGAGATGTTAAATGATGAATATTGAATTGGATCGTGAATATGACTCATATATATATATATATATATAATGGTGCGTGTTTGCTAAATGATCGTTATATGGCATTGTATGAGTTGAGATGATGTTTTGTGAGTATGCTGTCGTTTTGGTGATTGATATGTTTATTGGCCTTCCCCTCTGCTGATTCTTAATAGCCTGACCTTGTTGTATTGATGTGTTAACAATGGGTTTTGGTTCGTTGATTCTATGATGGGAGATACTTTTATGACTTCTGGTGTGATGTTGAGACGCTGTTATAATTTTGTTATAAGATGCATATTACGACCTTTAGTATGATATGGAGATGTTGATGTGACCTTGTGGCACTACGATTGGTATATGTTGAGACTTGTCGTGTGATGTGTTGATTGGAGATTGGATGGTTATACAGTTATGCATTTCTTATGGCTTATGCATCTTGCTTGAATTGAGACTGATAGATTGATTCGATTTTGGAACCTATGAAGAGAATATGGGATTAGCCCTTAGAGGTGGATGATTCCACCTCCTACCTTCTGAATTTGATTGATTGGTATGCGAGAAGCTGATTTGGTTTTTGTGAGATTTTGACGAAATCTTGATTGAAAGGATTTGACTTGTTTTGGTGTAAAGCTACTGGATTAAACGTTGAATTTGAAGATTTTGAGTGGTTTTGAAAAGGACCAACTTAGATTTTTAAAGAAGTTGAGAGTTTCAATGATTTAGATGACAATCTTTCCATTTACAAAACACCTTGAGGTTTTACGAACTGGATTTACATTATGACGTCTCACGAAGTGGATACAAGCATTTTATAGGGGGGCTTATAGATTGCTTGCTAAGACCTAGTCGGGACGCTATAATACTTTTATAGTTGTGGTACTTCCGAAAGGTCGAAGCAAGGATGTGATAGGGGCGCTTATTACACACTTGACAAGAACAATTGGAGATGTCACGACCGTGACTAGGATGTTGTGAGAATCCCAGAAGACGCAACCGAGACGATTACAAGATCCTTGGACATGGTCCTCGGACTCACCGATTTTAAAACTTCATCCCTTTGCTTTAAATTGATTTTAGTCTCGGGGACGAGACTTGTTTTTAGAGGTGGATAAATGTAAATACTGAATATATTCGTATTATTATACATAATTATTTTGGAAAGGTAATTGATTATATTTGAGCAGATTTGAAAATTCAGAAAATTTTGAATATTCCACCCTCGAGCATCGTGTTTTATTCTTAATCTTTTCGAAGCAGATTCCGGCATCGTTTTAAAATTTGGGTTGTAGCGGATTTTAATCCCGTTTTCAAGTTTGATTATCGATAAGATTATATTAATTTTCGTAATGATTTAAAATTTGCTTTAAATTGTCGAGTGTCGGGTTTTGTTTTCGTGAGCAGAATTGGGGTCGGACGTCGGGAATTCAAATTTGAGATCATGGGACCACTCTTCTCCTAATGTAATTTTCTTTTTTTTTTCTTTTCTTCCTATCTCTCTCTCTCTCTCGGTTCTGGTTGGGATGGAATGGTCCCCTGCCTCCTACCTCCCTCACTCCTTGTCCTCTTCCCATTCTTTCCTTATCCCTGCAGAATTTAGAAACCCACAACCCCCACAAACCTCACTCTCACTCTCTCTTTCACCCTTTGAAGCTGCCAGGAAAAAAGGAACCATTTGGGTGCTTTGTTCCACCGAGCCCAAATCACCATCCTTCCATCTTCTTGAGCTAGTAAGCCGCCACCACGCTTCCCTTCATCCCCGAGCACCACCAGTCAGCCACCCCCACCACCAGGGCCACATCACCACTTCCCGTCGCCGCCATCGGACCACTACCACCAAGGCCCTCCCCCTTGTTCCCCTGTTTTGCCGAGAGCCCACGCACCCCACCTCCCTCCTTCTCTCTCATTAGTCAGCAAATTCCACGAGCAACTGACGAAGCCTTTCGTTGCTGGAGGCCAATCGCAGTCGGAGCTGCCAGCGCCACCGCGAGCATCACTCCCCTGCTTTCCCGATTCTAAGGTCGGTCTTCCTCTCATTCCATTTCTTGACTTAGAAACCACGTAACGATCCTCTTTTATGACCATTCTATCCATCCCAGACCCTCGGAGATTCCTCCATCCTCGTTGAGCTCGGAATCCACCATCGAAGCCCCGGAGTTGTGTTCGAAGTCGCTCGGTAATCTCCCTCTTTCTCCTCCTCCCTTGCTCGCTTTTGATTCTCTTTGTGTGGGTCTCGGTCGGGTTAGTGGGTCGCTCACCTGGGTAAAATTTGGGGCCGAACGGACTGAAGTAGCCGGAGATACCCCTTCCTCTTCCTCGCGCCTCCATCGCCCAGTGCTTCGTCTGGTTGGGGAAGACGGGTTCAACAGGCCCGGTTTGGTCTTCTTTTCTTTTTCTCTTTGGACCGGTTCGGTTCTTTTCTTTTAAAAAGAGGAAGGGTTGGGTCTTATTGCATCCGAATTGGGTCGGGTTCTGGACTCGGGTTTGGGCCAATCCGGGTAAGCTTTGGGCCGAATTTGTGTAAGCCTTGGGTAATTGTTGGACTTTTTTTTTCAGATTTGGGTTGAATCATTTGGGTGTTTTATTTGTTTTAAATTGTTATTCGATTATTTTTACTATTATTATATGTTATTGTGAGATATATACATATTTCTGAAAACATTATATATATTATTGTTAAGGGTTTTAAAAGTAATATTAATTGAGATGGGTATTATATTATGTTTATAAAGGTGATGTTAAGATATGGATTTTAAAGAAAGTTATGCTGGAATTATTTTAAATGGTATGATTTTATAAATTGGCTATGGATTTAAATTGTTATATGTAGATTATATATATGTTATATGTTTTTACTATTCTGATTTTGGGAAAATGAATAAACATATTTATGGTTATTGTTTTGAGATTATATGGATAGTAAGTGTTAAATTATTTGAATATTATTATTATTTTGGGATTGGTTATAATTATAAATTCTGGAAAATTAATCGTCATGTATTGTTTATTTGTTTTAAAATCGTATTAATTGGATTATTTATATATGATGCATTTTATGAGGATGTAAATATGAGAGTTAGGAATTTTAAAATGAATTGTTGGTTTTGATTTATAAATATGATTTGTGAACATAGGATTATTTTGATGATTTAATATTGGAATTTATTTATATAATGTTTTTGAAATAAGAAACATGCCGGAATGATTTCTATAATACGACTCTGGGAAATTGGTTTTAAGGCTTAAATGTTTAATGTTGGGATTTGGATAAGCGATTTTAAAAGAATTGTTTGATTTTCTAAGTTGAGTTCTTTGAGAGATTGTTTTGAAAATGAGATGATGAAATGAGAGGAACATGGAATGATATTTGAATTATGATGAGATAAGATGGAATAATATGAAACGAGATATGTGAATATATGTATGATAGTTAGGGGCGCCTTGTGTGAATTAGATAGACTTATGCATTTGTATGTTATTAGGTGATTATGATATGTTGGACATTGCTTACTATTGGATGATTCATTACTTGGACTCTGCTTCTGCCTTGTTTCTCTGTTGTTCGGCTTATTCAGGTAAGTTCCTTTATGGGCTTACTCAGATTCAAAAGAGAATACCTGCTTGAGAATATATGACATACTAGGTGTTGCATAAGCATTAAAGCATGCCATGTAGTATCATGCTAGGATTGCACTTATGAATGAGCATTCGGTTACTTTGTGTGTTTGAATACAGAACGGTCGTTATCTGTGATAGTCCTAGAGTCTTTTTTAGGGTCATAGGGTAGCCCAGCCCCATCGGATGCCCTGAGTCTATCGAGTCGATATGAGCATGATATGATAGCCCAGCACCATCGGGCAAGAGATGAGACGATATGATATGATAGCCCAGCACCATCGGGCAAGAGATGAGATGATATGATGATGCCGTGATTAGTGCACCACCACGATGATATTGCTATGCTATAGCACCGAACTGGCCAGTCTCTGCACTAACGGGAAGGGGTGCAGAGGTAGGAGAGGGATATGCCACTTGGCATTCTTTGGGCGCCTTTACAGTTCTTTTTCGCATATTGAAATTAGGATCATGCTAGTGTGATTTAATTTCCGCATTGCATCGAAGCATCTTTATTATAGCGTATGTGTATGTTTGCTTGCGGGACAGGGTGTATTGGGGTCTCTGTCTGATCCCGCTCGCACCACTTATTTTTAGGTATGATTGCTCCCTGTCCTTATAGCGTGGGAAAATCCCCCGGGCGATTGCAAAGAATCTGTCTAACCCCGCTAATTTGGCTATACGACTTTAGAATATATGTTTTGGTTTTGACCCGGCTCTGCCGTGGCTTTTGTATCTAAACCGTACTTCCGCTTTACTTTCGTTAAATTGAATTTCTGTGACTTCGATTGATTGGTGTTCGAAATCCCTGCTTTGAATACTGATTAAACTTTAGAGGTTTGAAACCTCGACCAGTACCTGAATTGCAACATCCGAACGAAGGTATCCAACCTTCGAAACGTATCTCGGATATTTATATCCGTGCCGTTACAGTACAACGAGCTAAAGAGATTAACCAAAAATAAATGCAATCTCTAGCGTTCGATACGCGAGAGAGATTGACTCATAAAAATTGATGGTAATCTCCAGCGTACAACGAGTTGAAGAGATTAACCAAAAATAAATGCAATCTCCAACATTCGATACTCGGGGGAGATTGACTCATGAAAATTGATGGTAATCTCCAGCGTACAACGAGCTGAAGAGATTTATCGAAATAAGGAAATTAGAACTAAGAAATAATCATTTAGACTTGGATTATTCATTTCTTTGAGAATTAGGTTCCATAGGGTACAAAAAGAAATTTTTTTTAAAAAAAACTGTTACATGGGGAACCATCGAGTGCAGATATGTCTAATTGATCTTCTGCATTGTATCCTTTGGGATCATACATACTTACTTCAAAGTGAGCATTTTTCTTATGAACGAAGACTATGGTGGATCTTAGGCGAAGATCGTGAGTCTCCACGAAATCTTTCCATCCTAGAGCAACCCACAGAGAGTGGTAGTGACCTTTAATGAGGCCAATTTTAAAATTGTTTACTGTGCGAGAGGATAGCAGGATTTCCTCAGGGACTTGGGGTTCGAAATATTCTTGGAAGCCATATGGTAGCATCATGCGGAGCATTTGTTCTTCGAAATCCAGATGGAGGGAAAAAGTGTACGGGTTTTGTTGAGGATTTGGTTTTGCCATTTTCGAGTTTGTTGTTTCTTTTGAATAATGAAATGCAATAGGGGTGTGGTTTTTATAGAACAAGGATGGCTTGGCGTGCTTGTATTCTCAACGGGAGTCAGATTTTTTAAAAACCCTCGTTTGTCGTGAGTTTTACTCGTGATTATGGGTAACTACATATTTTTTTTACTGCCTGATTTGATGGTGGTGTCATTAGATTCCTTCCATATGTACGGTGTGTAGGTTATCTTGGGAAAATGCTCTGTTACTGAATGGTTTCTTCTTCGTCAGTAATTAGTAGGGGTTTGACCTGGTTTGTTTGATTTTTCGTTGTATATAAATGGTGATTGGGGTATGGGGGTTTGGCGTGTCTTTTGCTGGCGTTTGTCTTTCCTCTATATTCTTAGAGAAAATTTCTTGTTCTCATTAAGGTCCCCGAGATTTCATCAGGTTTATTGATGCTGCTAAGAAACTGCACTTCTTGGTATTTGTCGTTTTAATACTCAATCCTTTGTCGTATTGTATTTATGGTTTTCTTCTTTTTTCACGTTTAGCTCATTTTTACGCGTTTATGACAGCCTTTGCCCAATTGCTTTGGGCAGATTTATGGGGAGTTAATATCAGATCACGTTTATTTGACACCCCCAAATGGCAATAGCATGCAAGTGAGGGTATAAAAGGACGGTAATGGAAAATCATGGCTAACAGAGGATTGGAATGCCTTTGTGGTGGAAAGTGGCATTCGTGTAGGTGCTTCGTGTGCCCTTTTTAGATACGTGGAGGATCATTGCTTCAATGATTTGGTGCTAGAAGAGGAAACAGAGGAGGAAGAGGAAGAAGAGAAAGATGAGGATAAGAAAAACTGATTTACTGTTAGGGTCCTTTCCCTTTGTTTCCGAAGAAATATTATCATATCTTTGTCAATTGTGTGTGGCAAAGGTTTCAGAGTGGTCTTATTTGTCGCTGGTTAACTTGTATGCCTTGTTAATGCTTTATGGTATTTCGTATTGAATAATGTTTGTAATCAAATTGTTTGAACGCTTGGTTCGTGTCTTGAGGTTAACCTGCGTGTTTGAACTTATTCTTTGTAGAGGTTCATTTGCATATCCATGCCAAAAGCGCATGTGATAGCTAAACTTATTCTTCGTAGAGGTTTACTTGCAAATTCGTGCCAAGAGCTCACGCGATTGCTAAATTTAATCTCCGTAGAGGCTTACTTGCATATCCGTGCCAAAAATGCACGCGATTGCTAAATTTATTCTCCGTAGAGGCTTACTTGCATATCCGTGCCAAAAGGCGATTGCTAAATTTATTCTCCATAGAGGCTTACTTGCAAATCCGTGCCAAAAGCGCATGCCATTGCTAAATTTATTCTCCGTAGAGGCTTACTTGCATATCCATGCCAAAAATGCAAGCGATTGCTAAATTTATTCTCCGCGGAGGCTTACTTGCATATCCATGCCAAAAATGCACGCGATTGCTAAATTTATTCTCCATAGAGGTTTACTTGCAAATCCGTGCCAAAAGCGCACACGATTGGTGAATTTATTCTCCGTAGAGGCTTACTTGCATATCCGTGCCAAAAATGCACGCAATTGCTAAATTTATTCTCCGTAGAGGCTTACTTGCATATCCGTGCCAAAAATGCACACAATTGCTAAATTTATTCTCCATGGAGGCTTACTTGCATATACGTGCCAAAAGTGCACGCGATTGCTAAATTTATTCTCCGTAGAGGCTTACTTGCAAATCCGTGCCAAAAATGCACGCGATTGCTAAATTTATTCTCCGTAGAGGCTTACTTGCATATCCGTGCCAAAAATGCACGCGATTGCTAAATTTATTCTCCGTAGAGGCTTACTTGCGTATCCGTTCTAAAAGTGCACGCGATTGCTAAATTTATTCTAAGCAGCGACACAGGGTTCTTTCAAAAGAGGGCCTGGAACTTTCATATATATATTTTTAAAGAAGTGGTGTGCCCCTTCTAAGACCCTTGAGACTTCCTATACAAAGAAAATTCTAAGTCATCAGGTGTCCTTATACAAAAAGGTAAATCTTAGCCGTAGTAAGCTTTGAGGTTCTTAGTGTTCCATGCTTTAGGAAGAATAACCCCTTCTGAGTTTTGAAGCTTGAACGATCCTCTTCCTACTTCCTGGTGAATTATATAGGGCCCTTCCCACTTAGGTTCGAGTTTCCCTCCTTCTGTGGCTTGTCAAATGACCATGTCTCCTTTTTTTAATAGGCGTATGAAAACGCTTTTGTTGTAGCCATCAGAGAGTCGATGTTGATATTCACTAGCCTTGATGGAGGTTGTTTCCCTTCTCTCTTCGCGGAGGTGTAATTCCAATTCTAATGCTTCATTGTTGGTATCCTTGTTGAAGTCAAAAACTCTTGCTGAAGGGATCAGTAATTCGACTGGGACGACCGCGTCCACGCCAAAGGTCATGGCGAAAGGTGTTTCTCCTGTGGGGCTTTTTGCTGAGGTTCGGTATGCCCATAGAACCAGAGGTAAGGTTTCTGCCCATTCACCTTTGGCGAGGCCTAGTCTTTTCTTTAACGTATTCAGGATTTATCTATTGATGTGTTATGTCATTTATGTATATATATGTTACAATAATTGTTATTTCTGATTTGGGAAATATATATATATATATATTCTGAAATTTTAAAATATTTAAAAAGGATTTAAAAGTAATATTAATTAATATTGGGTTATAAATATATTTATGGTTATTGTTTTGAGATTATATGGATAGTAAGTGTTAAATTATTTGAATATTATTATGACTTTGGGATTTGGTTATAATTATAAATTCTGGAAATCAATCGTTATATATTGTTTATTTGTTTTAAAATAGTATTAATTGGATTATTTATATATGATGCATTTTATGAGGAGTTAAATATGTGAGTTAGGAATTTTAAAGTGAATTGTTGGTTTTGCTTTATAAATATGATTTGTGAACATAGGATTATTTTGATGATTTAATATTGGAATTTATTTATGTAATGTTTTTGAAATAAGAAGCATGCCGGAATGATTTCTATAATATGATTTTGGGACATTGGTTTTAAGGCTTAAGTGTTTAATGACGGGATGTGGATAAGCGATTTAAAAGAATTGTTTGATTTTCTAAGATGAGTTCTTTGAGAGATTGTTTTGGAAATGAGATGATGAGATGAGATGAACATGGAATGATATATGAATTGTGATGAGATAAGATGGAATAATCTGAAACGAGATATGTGAAGATATGTATGATAGATAGGGGCGCCTTGTGTGAATTAGATATACTTATGCATTTGTATGTTATTAGGTGATTGTGATATGTTGGACATTGCTTACTATTGGTGACTCATTACTTGGATTCTGCTTCTGCCTTGTTTCTCTGCTGTTCGGCTTATTCAGGTAAGTTCCTTTATGGGTTTACTCAGATTCGAAAGAGAATACCTGCTTGTGAATATATGACATACTAGGTGTTGCATAAGCATTAAAGCATGCCATGTAGTATCATGCTAGGATTGCATTGAACTGAGCATGTGTTTACTATGTGTGTTTGAATACAGAACGGTCGTTATCTGTGATAGTCCTAGAGTCTTTGCTAGGGTCATAGGGTAGCCCAGCCCCATCGGGTGCCCTGAGTCTATCGAGTCGATATGAGCATGATGATAGCCCAGCACCATCGGGCATGAGCATGATATATGATATGATGATGAGATATGATATGCTATGATGAGATATGATATGCTATAGCATCGAACTGGCCAGTCTATGCACTAACGGAAAGGGGTGCAGAGGTAGGAGAGGGATATGTCACTTGGAATTATTTGGGCGCCTTTACAGTTCTTTTCCGCATATTATAATTTAGGAACATGCTAGTGTGATTTAATTTCCGCATTGCATCGAAGCATCTTTATTATAGCATATGTGTATATTTGCTTGCGGGACAGAGTGCGTTGGAGTCTCGGTCTGATCCCGCTCGCACAACTTGTTTTTAGGTATGATTGCTCCCTGTCTCTATGGCGTCGGAAAATCCCCCGGGCGATTGCAAAGAACCTGCCTAACTCTGTTAATTTGGCTATACGACTTTAGAATATATGTTTTGGTTTTGACCCGGCTCTGTCGTGGCTCTTGTATCTAAACCTTGCTTCCGCTTTACTTTCGTTTGTATTGGGTTTTGTGACTTTGATTGCTCTGGGTGTGAAATCCCCGCTTTGAATACTGATCTTCGAGGATTGAAACCTCGACCCGTACCTGAATTGCAACATCCGAACGAAGGTATCCGACCTTCGAAATGGAACTCGGGTATTTATATCCGGGCTGTTACATCCGAGAATGTCCATTCCCCACATTGCAAAAGGGTACGGGGCAGATATGCATTTGAGGGGGTGGGGTGGTCGATGTTTGAGGTCGGAATGTCGTTGACAAGGATCACATCATGATGTAGTGTTGGGTTTCAGCCCTAAGGTTAGGCCAATAGTATCCTAGTCGTGTGATCTTTGTTGCAATAGCTCTCCACCCTTGGTGATTCCCACAGATGCCTGCATATAGTTCTCTGACGATGGCCCGACCTTCCTGGTCGGACACGCAAAGAAGGTCCGGGAGGTGAAAAACTTTTTTATATAGTCGGTTGTCTTTGATTCGGAAACGAGAAGCTTGTCTTACGAGCCTTCCATATTTTGAGCCATGGGCTCCTTCGATTGGCCCATTGTTGATATATTCCAAGATGGGTTCTCGCCAATCGGATGGTGATATCGCGAAAACCCCTTTATGGATCCCCCGAGTATGCCTACGCTCTATTACCACACGATCACTTAGCTCGAGGGATAGCGTAGCTCCTATCCTGGCTAGGATATCGGCTTGCTCGTTTTGCTCACAAGGTATTGAAGAGATTGAACAGCGATTAAAAGCAGCAGTAAGCGTTTGTACTCGGGTAAGGTACTCCGGGAGCATTCCCGTCTTTGCCTCATATTCTTCTTTGATCTACTGGGATACTATTTATGAATCAGTGAATATTTGCACTTGGCGAGTGCCATTGATTAGTGCTTTCTCTATCCCCGCTATTAATGCCTCGTATTCCGCTTCGTTGTTGGTTGCTTCGAAAAGAAGCTGGAAAGATAAGTCAGTAACCTCTCCCGTTGGGCTAGATATTGTTACCAGGCTCCACATCCGTTAGATGATATGGACCCATCCACATTGATTACCCAATCCTCTCCTTCGTGATCTTGTTTATCCGAGAATGTAGCCTCCACCACGAAGTCAGCTAATGCTTGAGCTAAATGGGATTTTCGTGGTTTGAAATGAATATCAAACTCATATAGCTCTACTGCCCATTTTACCATTCTACCAAAGAGTGACGGTGAATGGAGGATTTGATGGAGGGGAAGATCAGAGAGGATCTCAATGGTGTGAGCTTGGAAGTAAGGCCTCAATCGTCTTGCTGCAAAGACCACAGATAAAGCCATTTTCTTAATAGTACTCTACTCGCGAAATAAACAAGAAATTTGGATTCCCTGGTTAGCACAACGCTAATGGTGGTTGATCCGACTGCGAGATAGAGTTGTAAGGTTTCACGCTCTCGGGGGTAATGAAGTGTGGGAAGAGTTGCAAGATATTCTTTCATGTCCTTGAAAGCTTTGTCCAATATTGAACTCCATTCTACTGGGCCTTTTTTCTTCAGTTGGTCGAAGAAAGGTAATGAATGATCTGCCAATCGCGAGCAAAAACGGCTCAAGTAGTTGATTGAGCCATTGAGTTTTTGGATGTCTTTCAGCGTTTGAGGAGGAGCCATATCGGGTATGGTTTGCACCTTTGAGGGGTTTAAGTCTATTCCTCGATGACTGATCATGAAACCCAAGAACTTTCTGGAATCAATGCCAAATACGCACTTTTTTAGGTTTAGGCATACACGATTGGATCTAAGAGCATCGATGGTTTCTTGTAAGTCGGAAGGGTGTTGCTCCTTGGTCAAACTCTTGACCACAATGTCATCGACATAAACTGCATTGTTCCTCCCTATCTGAGGTTTGAAAACTCTCTATATCATTTGTTGAAAAGTAGCGCCTGTATTTTTCAATCCAAAAGGCATCACCTTGTAGCAAAAGGTGCCCTGATTGGTGATGAAGGTTGTGCTCTTCTCATCGCGCGAATGCATTTTGATCTGGTTGTACCCTGAGTAAGTGTCGAGAAAACATAAAGTGGCGTGACCCGCTGTGGTATCTACTAACTCATCAATAGAAGGGAGCGGATAGCTATCCTTTGGACATGCCTTGTTTAAATCTTTGAAGTCGACGCACATCCTCCACTTTCCACTACTCTTTTTTACCAAGACCACATTAGATAGCCATGTTGGGTCATTAATCTCGCGAATAAATCCTACTTGTAAGAGCTTTTCTACTTCTTGTTTGGCGGCTTTTTCCGCGGCCATTTTCCTTTTCCTCTGACACACTGGTTTGGTGTCGTGGGTGAGCCTCAAGGAATGCTCAGATATTTCTCAAGGAAGGCCCTTAAGGTCTTGAGGTGACCAAGCAAAGACGTCTCTTGAATTTTTGAGAATATCTTTGACGCGATTTAGATCGGTGGTCTCCAGACTATGCCCATGATAAAGGGCTTCGGTGCTGTTGGTGAAAGGGAAAAACGCCACCTTTTCTTCGACGATCTTATCAGCGATCTTCATTGTTCGGACTGCCAACTCGGCTTCGGTGGGGTGAGAAGTAGCTTCCAAATCATCGTTTTCAATCACTTCTAACTTTAAAGATCCCGGGGCAGGTCCGACGATAGCGAGTACTCTATGTTGATTTTTCTTAAGGGATGCCAGGTAGCAGACCCTGTTCTGTGATTATTCTCCACGTACTTCCCCAACCTTTCCATCCGCACATGGGAATTTGATGCCGAAATGGTAGATGGAACAGGCTATTTGGAATTTGAAAAGGCTCACACGGCCCATGATGGCATTGCAGATGGATGGTAGACGAACCACTGTGAACTCTATCATGTGAGACCTCCTTCCTGGAGGAGTTCCTAAGGTCAACGCGAGTTCGATTGTCCTAGCTACTTCAACTTCGTCTCCTGAAAAGGAGATAAGTTTGCCATAATAGCATCGCAGAGCACTCTCCGCAATCCCTAGTTGTTCGAACGCGTTCCAATATAGGACATCCACCGAAGAGCCTGTGTCGACTAAAACGCGTTTGACTGTCTTAGTGCCTAGTTGCACATGGATAACCACGGGGTCCGAGTGGGGCATTCTGAGATCGCGGGCGTCAGAAAAATAGAAATTCAAAACAGCGTGCTTTGTGGAAGCCTGTTTAACGCTGGATTCTGACGGGGGCTGTCTAGCTCTCTTTCATAGTTTTTTCTCTCCTGATTGCTTGTTCCGGATGCAGATGGTCCTCCCGTAATGGTATTGATGCATCCATCGGGAAGGGGCGGATTTTGATCATTGCAATGAGAATGTACAAATTTGTTCGATGATGACCTTGCTTCTAGAACGCGGGGAATATCCCTTGGTGGGGGCCTATAACCACCGCCTCTATTCTCGTTTCTCCCACCACTCGTGGGTAGCCGCCCCTTCCCCTCCCCCCTTGGCCATATGGTGGACGGTACTGTTGGGGTGGAAGGACGGGCCGATTTTGGTTTTGATTCGTAGGTGGGGCACAAATTTGTAAATGTACTATTTGTTGTGGGGGAGGTGGTGGAGGGACACCATAAACAGGAGGCCAGATCATAGATGGGTGTGCCATTTGTACGTTGCTTGGGGTAGAGGTAGGTAGGTTTGGGTTGGTCAATTGATTGTATTGTACCTCTTGGGGCTAATGTTGTGGAACGATAATATGATTTGGCCAGCGGGGGTTATAGTGTTGTTGGTTATCTCGACCTCCTTTGTTATAGAATTTATTGTTGGGCTTGTGAAAGTAAGGAGGCTTATTTTTATTGGTCTTTGAGCTCGATCCTGCAGCCTCCAATGCATGAATCTGTAAGGTGACCAAGTCGCGCAACTTGTCATAATTGTAGGGTTCTTTTTTGAATAGATAGGTCTTGAAGTCGCTTTCAGCCAGGTTGCCCATCAAGATGGTGCTAGCTGATTCTTGATTGAATTTTGGAATTTGCACAACCATAGTAGTGAATCTGCTGAAGAAACTGTCCAACGATTCAGATGCTTCTTGTTTAATGGAATTTAAATCCAGCATTGATACGTTGTAATCCCCAACGACTTGATTGATCGGATCTTGCGACGTCTTAAGCAGAAACTTGATCCGTTGATGAGGCCGATCTCGTAACCGGTTGAATTCTTTACTAATCCCGTTCAACACCAAACCTATAGAATGACGCTAATTAATTAACTATTGCTAATTAACTTGGCCTCCTCGTATAGCTTTGGTCAACAATTGCGGCTCTGTGTGAATG
This sequence comes from Persicaria maculosa, assembly GCA_963922045.1. Lineage (NCBI taxonomy): Eukaryota > Viridiplantae > Streptophyta > Magnoliopsida > Caryophyllales > Polygonaceae > Persicaria > Persicaria maculosa. The sequence goes on along the minus strand of OY998265.1, from coordinate 25,121,595 downwards.
AATTGGAAATTGCTAATGAATGGAGTCACGTAAGCCACTAAACAACAAATTGAGTTACGTAATGGCAACGCTTAGCCAAGCGCTCTTCTATTTAATTCAACGTGCCGATAAAATATGACAGACGTAATATTAAATAGAATTGAGAGTGGTTCCTATGCAAAGAAAACTCTAGATCTCTCAATTATCTACTAATTAAAATTAACTAGGATAAATACTAAAAATATCTTAACTACTACGAATATCCTAACAATTATCCCAAAGCAAGGAATTACCAATTTCCCTACTTTATTCAACTAATAAAAAATATAAATAAAGATAAATAAAACATAAAACAAATGTCCAAGACAGGAAACACTTTTGCTCAACGACGCCCCTGCATCAGCGTTGTTTGGGGTCTTAGGTCCGACCTTTGTGGCGACGGATGAGTCTCGAGCATCGTAACCCAAGTTGGCCGAAGTCCCGAATCCATGGTAGCACCTAAACGCACAAGAAGAGTCATGGTTGCCTCCTGAATCATCTTGGCCCGCGCGCGAGTAATCGGACCATCAAATAACACTCTCATCTTGTCGTCAATGTCGTCCGGAGTCATGGGTCCTCTGGTGCTATCAAGCATGGTGCATTTCCGCGTGCAAGCACTGCCGAAATGAGCCACGAAAATGCTCGACAGTTGGGTGAAATTGCTTATTGATGACCGAGGCAGGTTGGTGAACCAGGTCAACGCGACTCCACTCAAGGTGGATGGGAAACATCGACAAAACATCGCGTCGTTGTTTTCATTCATGCCCATGGCCGTAGTGAATTGATTCATGTGATCATTTGGATCAGAATTCCCGGTGTACTTCGCGATGGATACGTCTCTCCATCTTTTGGGTACTGGTGTTTCGCGAATGGCTTTGCAGAAAGCAGATGGGAAAGGAGGCTCATCCTTAGGAGTCGGGCCAGGGGCTCCTGACGAATTGGATCTTGAGGAAATATCTGCTGCAGAATCCTCGCGGGCTTTCTTACCAATATTATCTTTATCTCTATCGCGATCTGCGCCATGAGTATCATCAAATGGACTTGGGAATAAGTTGATCGGGGCGCGAGCGGGGGCCGATTGTTGATAGTATCCGTAGGGGTCATATTGGGGAGGGATCATATTTGCGGGTTGTCCATAGAAAGAGTTCGGGGGACAGCCACCCGCAAAGTAAGTGTATGGTAGTGCACCGGTTGTGCAGCCCGCCATTGCTGATGACCCTCTCTCTACTCCGGGTGGAGAGTGGGTCCGTGTGGCTTCGCGGGCTGCCCCAGTGTCTGCCCCACCCTCCTTTGGCCACTCAAAGGCCGACCTCTAGAGCTGTTTTGGGAAAAATGTTACCATATCTTCTGGTTCTTCTTCTGATCACTCCTCCTCTGCTTCTATTGAGGGATCTACCACCATGCTAGAGGATTCCATGCCTGTGGAGGGGCCTTTCTCGATCCCTCCTACAGCGCCCCCTTCGCCCAACGACCTCGCTGATGCACCCCCAGATGATGTGTTCAACAACTCGGATGCTGACAATCTTGCCGCCGAATATTACACCACTGACGATGAAGAACTCATGGACTTTGATGAGATCACTGACTTCGTGGAAGGCCAGGGTGGAATCCCAACTGATATGACCCAAGAAGAATTTGAAGTAATGCTGGCCAACATCCCTCCATCTGCAGAAGTGGACTTTTCCACCCTTGGCAACCCGACCCAGTCTCTTAATGTTGTTCCCTTCCCTGCTGGTGCTCCTTCGGCTCGCCCCTGGCTTGAGCTAAAGTGTGAGTAGCAGCCCGTGGAGGGCTCATCCAAATCTGAGTCAGGGAAGAGAAAACTCGGAGAAGAAGCCGGCGAGTCTGCATCCTCCAAACTAATGGGGACCTGCAGCAAGCGAGGTCGCAATGATAAGTAAGCCTACTTCGTTCCCTCCTGCTTGTTTCCGTGGTAGTGGGGCAACAAGCTTCTGGGAGTTGATGAATAAACTACCTTTTATCTGTCGGAAGGAGTTTTATACTCCCTTTTGTGTTGCACTTTTTCCCTATGACTATGTTGGAGGTAGTTCATTCATGAACTTATTACTCTCCCTTTTGAATCAGAGCGTTTATGCACTGCTGTTCGTCTATCTAAACTTTAGATCAAGATGTAATGCCATCCCTTTTGTGTTTTGTTCAGCTGTTTGTAAACTTGCTATGTACCTGTGTTTGATTATGAATCGCTGTATGAATGGAATATCCATGGCTGTTGGTTTTAACTATACAGCACTGCTCTTTGATTGCAGAAGTCGTTTAATGTTTTCAAACACAGCTTACCTTCTCCTAATTCCCTTGGCAAATGAGTTTTTATGGGCTCTCTTGAGCCCAATGGGTGGAACCCCTTTTAGGGAAAACTCGTGTGGCCTGAACCCCTCAAGTGGTAATGCAATCCAAGGAGATAACAGCTATGGGCCAACCAGCCTAACCATCCGCACCAAAGCAGTCAGCAAGCTCAATGTTGCCGAATCACTTCTTCAATTGAACCCCACACCTTTAAACCATCTTAATAAATACTGTTTGAATGTTCCAAGTCTCCCCCCGTATTGGATCATGTATCTTTGTTGGGAAAATGAATTGAGCAAAGGTGTGATCATCTACTTTCATCCAAACTGGATAGCCAACACCCTCAAACACAAACATGGCATCGATGAGACAAATTACAGGTTGACAAATTATAGGAAAAAGTTGTGTCCCAATATCACGATCGTTAATCCTCCTTGGTCTAAGAACAAGTTCTCCCCGACATTAATTAATGTTGCTTACCTTTACCTTCAAAAGAAACCTAAGACTAACCAAACGTCCAGGAAAACTTGTTTCTATAAACATGACCATGAATCCGAGCATCACAAGATTAAAATCAACCATATCACCATCCTATTATGGACTCGGTCTTGGGAGTTGATGCTCCTTACAATTGGCTATGTTGGAGCTGTGGTAATCCCGAGTTCTAACTGTGGAATACTTTCACTTACCCTGCCACCTATCCTAGCTACACGCTGGAATCTAAAGTATAAAACTGGCTACTATGAATTAGCCCGACTCGCTTGTCAAACAAATTGGTTATATAATAATCCCCTGAGCACACTCCCTGTATCCGAACATAAACATGGTGGATCAATTCTTTCACATGGGAGGGAATACCGTCTCTGCTCCCATGACACAACAAGTTTCCTATGAAGATTAGTTATTGGAACTGTAGAGGAAAAGGAAAACCAACTTTCTGGACGAATATTAACTCCTGGTGTAAAAACCAACACATACAACTACTTGCTCTAGCAGAAACAAAAGCGGAGAACAATCCAAATGATAATGCCTGGAAGAATGCTGGGTTTGATAATGCAATATGGTCTCCTGCTATGGGTAAAGCTGGGGGTTTGTGTGTCCTGTGGAAAGCTAACCAGCTTATCAATGAGTCAATCATGATTGAAATTCATCTCCCTAGAATAATCGGTATTAAATACAACTGCTCACAAAATGGCCTTTCACTAATGATTTTTATTGTGTATGCACCTCCGGGAGCGAGAGAAAAGGATGATTTCTGGAAAACTCTGACGGAGACTATCTCTTGCTCTATAGATCCGTGTATTGTCATGGGGGATCTTAACGAAATATATTGTGATGCGGACAAAATCGGTGGGGCTAAGATGAATTCCCGTAGGTTCCACAGACTAACCAAATTCATTAATGACTGTTCCTTGGTTAATCTTCCAACGACGGGAAACCACTTCACATGGAGGAAAAAGCCGGAAGGGGATGACAACATCATAGAAAAACTAGATAGAGTACTAGTTCAACATAATATTCTGCAACACTACCTAGATCTAATTACCCTGAATGGAGTGTTCACCTCTTCAGACCACTGTCCCATTACAATAAATCTAGCCAATGGTGTCACTCACAAGCCGCCTCCCTTCAAATTCGAAAACGTATGGCTGCAAAGAAAGGACTTCCGTAATATTGTTAAACAAGCCTGGAGTGCATCATGCACAGGTTCCGCTATGTACCAAATCATACATAAAACTAAACTCCTGAAACAAAAAGCAAAGGAATGGAATAGATCATCATTCGGAAACATCTTCCGACAATTGCAGGAAGTCGATAACTCTCTCCTTATAATTCAATCCAAAATGAACCACCAAAACTGGAGGAATTATAGAACCAGAGAAAAAAATCTCTTACTAAAGAAAGAAAAGCTTATTCTGTTCCAGAAAAAATATTGGAACCAGAGAGCCAAATTAAAACACATAAAATTGACAGACTCAAATACATCATATTTCCACAGGATAGCAAATGGTAGAAGAAATAGGAAAATCATCCGATCCATTACTACCAGTGAGGGGACATTTTTCAATCTCATCGATCTCATAAGTATCATACCAAAAGTTTGTGGTGAAACAAAAGAGATTGAGAGATACTCTTATGGTTCGATTGTGTGATGTGTTTATTGCTTAAAATGAGTTGTTTGCTTATAATGTATAATGTGTTCTAATAATTAAGAAGCCTCTAACAAGTCCCCCAAACAAACACTTAATAATAAAATTAGTTAGTGGACCTTTAGCAGGTCATAAGATAGGTAGACTAGTGCAAGACATGCTTGTTTTAATCTCAGAAACGTATAGATGTCGTTATTGATGGGATGAGAGAATGAAACTACCCTGTTTTAACGTGCGTGTCTTGATTCCTTTTTTCAAAAGGAATAGATGCCTGGATTGTCCATTTTTCTAAGAGATTAAACTCTAATTAATACTCCATAAGATTTAACTTACAAATGCGTTAATACTTGATAGCAGCTAAACTATTCAGTTTCGGTACCGGAGCTTATGATTGTGCTCAGTCTTTGGCCAGAGGTGTGAACATGGGACTGCTTGCATATGGGTTCCAAGGAAGACGAGTGCTAAAAATATCCTGATGCTCAACGCAGTTGAACATAAAACAAGTTGTACATTCTGCCTACCTTTCGCCTTTGGGTATTTCACTTGGCTATTTACTAAATCTTTTCTTAACTTTTTAGGACTGATTTGTTTTCTTGTGAACATCTATTTTTTATTACTCTTGTTAATACTTGAGAATGCTATGCCATATAGACAGAGCTTCTACATTTTGAATCCACTGATATTAGGTATTGAAGTTAAATGGTGGTCTTGGGATTGTAATACAATCATTTTCCTAGGTGATTAAAGTATATCTAGCTTCCCCTCTTATCTGTCCTGCTTTCTCTTGCTGGGAGGATTCTGGATTTTGGAGTACAACTGCATATTAACACTTTAAATGTCTTAAGATGATTTTATACATAACTCATGGAAAGAATCCCAATTGACTGTGTAGCGATGACAAATTTCTTTCTTTCTCAGTGCACCCCTTGTGCAGTTGTACTCTTTAATCTAGCTATAAGGTTTATCTAAATCTTTACGAAGCCAACTTCATGAGCTGATGCCTAAGGTACAGTTCTTTTGAAATTGCCTCTTAAACTTGTTTCTTGTTACTAGATTTTTGTTTTTATCCAGAAATGCATTACTCGATGTATAAATCAAAATTAGTTTTGCATGTGTCTATAAACATTGGGGGTTAATTGGATTATTGATACTTGATCCTGACGAATCTTGGTATCCCGCTACTTGGTATCCTCCTACATTCACTTTTTTATTCTTGCCTTGCTAAAATAAAGATCAATCTTTACCCTAACATGCCATGCTTTGGAAGAAGTATCTTGAAACACATTCTTGACCATTCTCTCTAACTTGTATTGTGAGCGCACTCATGTGTGCTTTTATCAATTAAATTAGCTATATATCTTGCTTAGAGTTGTTTTGTTGGTGTGAAGCACATGCTCCGTGTTATTCTATTCAACAAAGCCCTACTTCTATTCAAATTTGTGTTCAGCATGTCATTTTCTTATGCACTAAATATAACTTATCAGGAGCAATGGCTAGCACAACAAGAACTGATGGCAAAATGAATATAGCCATAGTTGGATCAGTATGAAATTCCAAGTTTTCTAGAAGCCAATCCATGTGTATACAGTTTATCCTTTTATAAATATCAATCAGTATGCAATTAATCCTGCAAAGTAACATGTTAAAAAACCTCTAGTCCCTTTCAAGTGGCTACATTTTATGCAAGGTTGTTTAAAAATAACTCTAATAGAATCAGGGGGTTGAATACACATTCTCACTCGAGTACATTAGAATCAAATATTTTGTTTTGAAGCGATTTTAAGCCTATTAGCTCAAATGGTAGACTGTTGTGCTCATGCACAAAGACGCGGGTTCAAATCCCACACAGGCTATCTATGATTCTTTTTGTAGTTTATAGATGTAAAGCCAATTGATGACTCACGAACAACAGTTTATATGCTGAATTATATGCTGAATTTTTTATTTTATGACAGCTGCAGTGTTTTATGGTTTTGAGGTATATTAGATTATACTAGTACAGTCCCCGCGCCATGGCGCGATTTTGTAAAAAATATAATATTAAAAATATAAAATATTAATATTATAAAATATTAATAAAAGTTAGGATAAAAATCATAAAAATAATTACCATAAAAGTATTATGGAACTAATTTCATATTTTAAAAAAAAAATATCATTTAAATTAGCATATATAAATTTAGAGAAATTTTAAATCACTCTTATTGGTTAGAAAAAAAAATAAAAACATTGTAACTTTGTTTAAAAAATAATATTGTAAATTTGATATTAAGAATATATATATATGGATAGTTAGTAAATGTATTAAAAATAAAAGAAAAAAATTGATTTAAAGAGATAAATGAAAGAAGAAAAAATAATTAAAGGAAAAAATATATGATTGGTTTAAATAGCTAATTAAAAAAAGGGTAAGGATAACATATGATAAAACTCTTATATTTTAAGAATAAATATATAGATATAGGTATAGATATAAAGATTTACATATAGATTAATTGTAGACATTAGATTGCATTAAAAAAAATATTAGATATTTTAATTACTATAATATATATCATGTAATTAATATATAATGAAATAATACTATATAGTTCATATAGTTAATATTACCTTTATTAAAAAAAAGTTTTGAATTAATCCCATTGGTTAAAAATATATTATGAAATGATATTATGTTAATAATGTGTAAATAATATTAGATAGTTTAATTACCATAATTAAATGATATTGTGTAAATAATACCTTACAAAAATAACTTTGCATGAGGGGACGACACGTGGCGTAGGTGCTTTGGTTTTAATTAATATATAGATGGTTAAAAATATATTATGAAATGATATTATGTTAATAATGTGTAAATAATATTAGATAGTTTAATTACCATAATTAAATGATATTGTGTAAATAATACCTTACAAAAATAACTTTGCATGAGGGGACGACACGTGGCGTAGGTGCTTTGGTTTTAATTAATATATAGATGGTTAAAAATATATTATGAAATGATATTATGTTAATAATGTGTAAATAATATTAGATAGTTTAATTACCATAATTAAATGATATTGTGTAAATAATACCTTACAAAAATAACTTTGCATGAGGGGACGACACGTGGCGTAGGTGCTTTGGTTTTAATTAATATATAGATGGTTAAAAATATATTATGAAATGATATTATGTTAATAATGTGTAAATAATATTAGATAGTTTAATTACCATAATTAAATGATATTGTGTAAATAATACCTTACAAAAATAACTTTGCATGAGGGGACGACACATGGCGTATGTGCTTTGGTTTTAATTAATATATAGATATAGATTGGTTAAAAATATATTATGAAATAATATTATGTTAATAATGTGTAAATAATATTAGATAGTTTAATTACCATAATTAAATGATATTGTGTAAATAATACCTTACAAAAATAACTTTGCATGAGGGGACGACACGTGGCGTGGGTGCTTTGGTTTTAATTAATATATAGATGCTGAATTACAAATTTTATGACAGCAAATTGTAAACTCACTTAATTGATAAATTCAGTGAATTTCTGATTTTATGACAGTGGTTTTACAGAAGTTTATGACAGCAAATTGATAAGCTTATTCATATGCTCATGCAACTGATTTTATGACAGCAAAGACACATTAATTCACAAAAGGCCAAAATTGGACAACCAATAACGAATAAGCAACCATGTAGGATCAAAATTAACCAACAATAATGAAGCAATTCTTCGACAAATATGGACACAAACATCAGCCCGTTGAGATTCTCCAACCATATATACGTGTCAAAATTTGATCCTTGTAGCTATGCCTTCGCGGTCGAGGAAACTACTTATAGTTTCACCTCGTAAATGGTTGCCAAGGTTAGCCCCTTTTTTCATGCCATTTATTTAGCTTATAAACTAAGGATATTGGTTTGTCTAGCTAATTTTCATAAGCTATTGTTTCACTTCAGATATAGATGAATGCAAGCTATATCAGCCCTGCAATAATACATGTCTAAACTTGCTTAGAAGCTACCAGTGTATTTGTCCTCATGGTTAACAAATCGATATTTTATCTCATTTTTTTGCGTTCACTTGTTATCAGAACTTGCATTCACTTGCTCTCATAAGCACATGGCTAACCACTGTTTTATCTCACTTGTTGTCATAATTTGAGGTATCATTTACTCATAGTTTGTATAAATGATGCAGAAATAACGTAAAAGTTATGCATGTTATCAAGATACTATAGTCTATGTGGGATTTGAACCCACGTATTGTGCTTAAGCACATTGCTCTACCGATTGAGCTATTAGACTAAAAATTCCAAACCACTAGGCCAAAATTTTCAAACCAAGAGTAGGTAATATGCCATTCAATATTTTTCACTTACAATTCAAAATAACACAATTGAGAAGTAATTCAGCAATTTCGACATTTATAGGTAAAATATCAATGCAACTAGGAGAGTAAACCCCAATTCGATTTTCATTAGTTGAACTGGTGTTTTTCGGTTTCTTCATATGCAACTGGGGAACATGTGACAGAAACCCCCGATTGGAACAACAATACATAAAATTGTTCTCTAAATACAAACTCTAGATCCCACTTCGAAGATCCTTAAACTTTAATCCAACCCAAAAAACCCCAAATTCAAAAAAAACTCTGAATCCCGAAACCCCAAATCTCTAAAGCGCGAAAACAACTTACCTCTACTAGCGTCAACACAGTCGACTCGGTACCCTCCTCTTGTCGGCGTAGGCCTTCTCTCGTCGTCTCCTCTCTCTTTCTCAAAATCGCTAAAGTCTCTGCAATATCGAGCGAGGTCTTGATGTAAGTGTTTAATTGTTTTAATTTAATTTCTTTTATTTTTTCTTCCAGTTTCTTTAACGAAAATATTAAGAGAGACCTAACGGAGGGCCATGCGACAAAATAAATTAAAAGCTCAGGGACACCACGCGAAATTTCCGAAAAAAGTATAAAGGAAATTTGGGACACCCCACCGTTTGGCAAGACAATCCCTGATAAATGAGCGTGTTTGCAATTTGTACAAGCGACGGAGCTTCCAAAGCTGCGAGCCGAGAAGTACTTGGACTTTGGCATTAACAACAACAGTAGCCACCAGCTATTCTCCGTTTTTAAAAACAACGTACGCCTCCCAAATCCCAACAACTCTGCTTCTTCCTCCTTCCTGGCGACTCTCAATCTCTTTATCTCTTCTTCATCCATTCTCTCGTCCGCCCATCGTCTCCGGAGCCTCTTCTCCATGGCCTCCTCCGCCGCCGTTTCCGTCGCCGGCCAGCCCAAATTTGCGCCGTCTGGAGGTCCCGCTGCTCGCCAAATCTCGCATTTCCGCCTCCTTTCCACTCTTTCTTCCTCTTCCGGTGCCAGATCGGCTCCCCTCAAGCTCGCTCATCAGGCCTTCCAGTATAGGCCCCTCACTTCCTCCGATTCTTCTGGTAATTGCCACTATCGACTTTGTTATGCTCTTTCATGTCTCCATTTTACTCCTTTCTCCGACGATTGAATCCGCGTTCTGTAGTATGAATATACAAATTTGTGGATAGGGAAGGTACGCACCTGTGGTCCTTTTTTTTAAAATTTTTTTTGGAGGAAAGGTGAATCGTGAACTTGTATGTTTATTTAGTTATTCATATATTAGCGTTTGTTATCTCTGAATGTTTTGATCTACCGATTGCTAAAGAGAGAAATGACATATGGTGGTTCCAAAGCAAGTTCCACTGATCATGTTAACAATTTTTGTTGTGAAGGTTTTAAAACTCAGGTTGCTGCCGTAGAGCAAGCGAGCGTGGATGTGCCTATAAAAGCCGAACCTCCAGTAGTTGTTGTGACAGGAGCATCCAGAGGAATTGGTAAAGCAATTGCATTGTCTTTTGGGAAAGCTGGTTGCAAGGTATTATCCAAAATTGCTTTGTTTGACTTGTGTTAATGGCAGAATTTTAGGAGTTTGTAGAAAAAGTGGAAGTTTAAGGATTTAACTCCCTGTCACTGATGTCATTTGCAGACTTTAGATACACTTGATATGGAGTGGATAGCTGACTATGTCCTCTTATAGAAGTCTAAAATTACAGTCAGAGAAACCTGATCTATGTTCTGTTTGGTGCAGGTCCTTGTAAATTATGCAAGGTCATCAAAGGAGGCTGAAGAAGTATCAAAAGAGGTGGGTTACCTTTTAATGTTGTGTGATTGAAATTTCATTTGTGAAAAATATGCTGCAAAAGAGGCTGTTATGATCCTAAGTGAGATCTTTGTGAGATTGAAGAGGAAGATAGAGATTAGAGTGGAGATTAGGGGAAGAAGATAAAGATCAGATAGGGGAGATAGAGATAGAACGAGAGAGATAGAAGGTAGGATAGGGAAAAGGTAAGTAATTGGATTATTTTAATTGATATCCCCCAATTACAATAGCTAAAGGGTATTTATACCCTAACCCTAATACCTTAAATCTAATAAGGTCATTACAATAGGGTCATAACAATACTTTCCCCTTATGAAAGCTTTGTCCCAAAGCTTATACAACATAAAACTAATCCTAAAAATGCAGGGAGTTCAAAATTCAGAAAAATCACATCAGCAAGCTTACAAAAAAAATTGGAGTAAAGTAATAGGGTAGGTAGCTTCTACCTAACCCCTTAAAAGGGTCATGTAAAATTGTACTCCATGAGCTGCTGTCATGCTCTTCATTTGTAATTTTTGGCTTTTGTAATCACTTGGCCAGTTGCATTGCATTTGCAGTCATCATTTGTAGCAATCTATTCCAACCAACAGCCCTCCTACACTTGATTCTTCTGCCTAAAATGCTCTGCAGTAGTTTAGTTTGCCCATAAGCACAAGGCCTAGCTGTCATAAAAGAGAAAGCTCAGTTGAACTCCATAATCACTGCCAGAAAATCACATCCATTGCAGCCACTGATGCGCCTGAGACCCATGCTCTTTGAGCACATATGAGTAGATGCCCTTTATCCACCCGGATCAAAAATCAAAATGACTGCAATTTTTTATTTCTCAACCTCAACAACACAATTTGTTTCTGGATCAAATCCGACATCCATAGCTCGAACCACTTGAACTTCAATAACATCAATACTATCTCGTCCTATATCAAATGGAAACCAATGTTGCCCCCTCTTTATGAACCTGAGGCTGCAGTAAGCACTACCCACCAATTCGAGGACAACCCCATCGATATCAGGCAATGAGATTGACTCCTCCCTGGCAGACTCAAAATGGTAGCTACCTTCCTCACTGAATTCAGATTTTTGCTCATCAACCCTTACCCAGCTATTGGACACACTCATCCAAATATCAGCACTATTAATTCCTGGATCAAAAATCAATTTCCTCGTCACCAATATAGGCCTATCTTTAGCTTCAGTAATAAGAATTGATGGTTCCACATGTCTAGGCATTTCTACAAACACCTTGAGTGCACTAAGGTTTCCCAGACATTCAATTGAAATCATTCTAAAATTTTCCATCCTAATTTCCAATAGTTCAATCAATAGGTTCACCAATTCACCCAATTCATTGATTGCACTATCACCAATGATAAACTCAGAGGAATCAAGATTTACCTTGAGATAATTGTGTTGGGTCAGAGTCCCCTCTATGTCATCGTTACTCTCTGACTTCTTCAATGCATTTGTCATCACGGGTATAGTGTGGACTAGATGATCTTTCGAAAGGTCATCAATTTCTTGGTCTCTGTCTTCAATCAAGGTATGCAGATTCTCCGACTACTGCATCCCTGCTGACCAATTCGGTTGTTGCATCCCCAAGAACAATCTCGGATAGCCCCTTGAATTCCCGATCAATGATTCCTGGTGAATCTTGAACCATTGGAGCTCCGACTGTCATAGGTTGCTCCCCTGTGACCTCTTGATTCATTAATGACGGTGGCTCTATCAAACTCAGCAAGAACAACTCCAATCGGCACCAATTGTCATAAATGTCTCTATGATTCAAAGACTCAAAGGCTTCCATTGCCGACTCTTTTCTCTGAAAACGAATCGTGGAATGGTACTCCTTGCCTCGGCCGAACACTTCCAAATACTCTATAATCCCAAACTTAGAGAAAATTTTATCCAAAATTTCCCAAGAACATGATAGAGCTCCGGATGAACCTTGATGAGAAGTGTTCGTTTCTTTGAATCTTTTCGCAAATCTGCTAACTGGAAGCTAGAATCAACCGGATCAGTTATTGATTTCTCCTTCGATCGCAGATTCCTCATCATTTCCTCGATCTCTTGCCATCGCAGGCTCCAATCGTCGCCCGTCGCCATTGTCGCTGTTTGAAGCTGTCACTTTCCGGTCACAAATTCGAAAATTGAAGACAAAATTCTATGTAATTGGTCGGAAGATCGACCGCTCTGATACCATTTGTTATGATCCTAAGTGGGATCTTTGTGAGATTGAAGAGGAAGATAGAGATTAGAGTGGAGATTAGGGGAAGAAGATAAAGATCAGATAGGAGATATAGAGATAGAACGAGAGAGATAGAAGGTAGGATAGGGAAAAAGTAAGTAATTGGATTATTTTCATTGATATCCCCCAATTACAATAGCTAAAGGGTATTTATACCCTAACCCTAATACCTAATATCTAATAAGGTCATTACAATAGGGTCATAACAGAGGCATGCTTATGTAACATTTGGCTGGTTATATCTTTCTGATTTCAGTGAACATATTCAATTTGGCGGTGAGGTATCATTAATGCATGTGTAATCACTGTTTTAACCGGTGTTTCTTTTTAAATGGTGTCATTTTCCATTTATTTGTAGCTAAACATAATATGTGGAGAGTATCTCCCATATAAGGATCTTGTTATTAATGCTTGTTTAGTATATCTCCCATATTAGGTCTTGACCTAGAATGTTTCTTGTTTATCTTATATGATGGTTCTCTTTCTTTTTAGTTGTTACAAATTAGTATGTTATAACTTAATGGTGTTTAGCTTTTTATATTCCAGATTGAGGCAAGTGGTGGCAAAGCTCTTACATTTGGGGGTGATATGTCAAAAGAGGAAGATGTAGATTCTATGATTAAAACTGTGAGTTCCTTGATTTCTTGCAGAAATGTTGTCTTCTATTTTACAGTGTGGCTTTTGCTCTGTGGTCTTAATCTTTTGTCTCTATGCAGGCAGTGGATGCATGGGGCACAGTAGATATACTGGTTAACAATGCAGGTTAGAGATGTCAGTGTTGTTGTCTAATTGTTTTTTTTTCTTCAAAACACGGGCTTCCATTCCACTAAATGCTCTACACTTACAGGTATCACCCGGGATGGCTTGTTGTTGAGAATGAAGAAATCTCAATGGCAAGAGGTTATTGATTTGAATCTCACTGGGGTGTTCCTATGCACTCAGGTACGACAGATGTAATTGCTTATTTGGTGATATTTATATTCTCGAGCTCTTTATTTCCTGTTAATATTATTATTCTTTTGACAGGCTGTAGCAAAAATAATGATGAAAAAGAAGAAGGTAATTTCATGTTGTCCTTGTTTAAGGCACATACTTGACATCCTACTTTCTAGTCAGGTTTCCTGAAAGAAGGGAAATAAATTCAAAGGTCTTATCTATTGTGATGAAGTGAAGAATGGCTGCAAATTTATGCTATTGCTAAATCTTAATTAGTGGCACTTAAACACAAAATCCGGACAAATTATGTGACAGACTCATGGAAAAGGTTGGTCTAATAATCTGGTTATGTACTGAATCTACTGATGTAGCGAGTACCACACATGAATTTTAGATTTTTAACTAGGAGCTGATAACAGTTTTCTCTATCAAAGCTACTCAAGTTAGAATTTGGCTGATGTTTCCCCTTTTTTCAAGTAATTGCTTTCTTTGAAAACTTGATTTTATTCAATTTGACAGGGGAGAATTATTAATATAGCTTCGGTTATTGGGCTGATGGGCAATGCTGGGCAAGCCAACTACAGTGCTGCAAAAGCTGGTGTTATTGGTTTGACTATGTCCGTTGCTAAGGAATATGGAAGCAGGAATATCAATGTATGCTATTAGTTTTTCTCCGACTTATCTTGTTCAAGCAAAAAATCAAGGCTTTTTCTTTGAATTTAAAAATATAATGCAGGATAGAGTTGTGCTTAGACCGATCAACAGACGTAACTGATTATGTGTGTCATCTCCGTCAGGTTAATGCTGTTGCTCCAGGGTTTATTGCATCTGACATGACTGCCAAGCTTGGAGATGACATTTCGAAGAAAATTCTTGCGAACGTTCCTCTAGGTGAGTCACCTTTGATTACATGGTGACAGAATGTATGTGTCAGCCTACTTGATGATTCAGTAACCATCCTTGTTTTTTTTTTCAATCTAAAGAAACTTTAAATGAAGCCCGGTTTTTATCTCATGCCAATTAATTTGACTTGTGGGTTTCATAAGATATCGTAATCACTAACCCATAACCAAAAAATTACAGGCAGATATGGACAAGCAGAAGAAGTTGCCGGGCTGGTGGAATTTTTGGCACTCAACCCCGCTGCCAGCTACATAACTGGCCAGGTACTCCTCCCCATATGCCCCAACTCTATCCTACAGCTTTACTTTTTAACCTAGAGACTTGCTGTTTATGCAAGTCCAATCCTTGAAAAACAAGAGCAAGTCGAAATAATCCTTTGCTTGAATGCAGGTTTTCACCATTGATGGGGGACTGGTCATGTAGGATGGTTTTGACTTCTGCTCGTAAAATGTTTGCTCATCTTTCAGAGGGAAATCTTATTCGAGTTTTATGAAGAGTGCTTAGGGGAGGAGTTGTGGTTTCTTAGAGTTTGTTGTCACATCTATAGCAGGTCAGCGAGTCATTTTCTCATAACAGATAGCACTCTTGAGTTTTCAGGAACATTCTTATATTGCTTTGTAATTTGACGTGGTTTAGATGCGCTTAGTAACTTTGTTATGGTATTATATGTTCACACTTCCTCAATTTCTCACCCCTTCCTTCCCCTAAAAAAACCCACTTGCCAAACAGGGTGTAAGTTAAAACTTTTTTGGAACTGCATATTCCACATCGATTTCTTGACTGGGTAAAGACGAGAGAGGGGTACAAAAGAAGACCAAAAAAATTCCAAGTTGTTTTCCATTGGCAGGTTTTGAGCAAAAGAAAACAGTTTAAAATCCAAAATCTGGAAACCTACCAATTCATTTTTCAGGGATGGGGAGGCTCTTAACATTTCCAGTTTCTATGGTGGTCACGGCCTGTGGTCTGTCCCTTGTTGCTGAGCGACCCGAGACGGTTATTTCAGTTTCTAAGTTAGTAGGTACTTTTCAGGGCCCCTACATTACAAAAGGGGTAAATTACATAAAATCACCCATTAAATATTGATTTTTTTCACTTAATCACCCACTAAATTTGAGATTACACAAAATCACCCGTTAATTACGATTTGTTAACAAATCACCACCTAGTTAAAACATATATCAAAACATCAATAAAAACGACTAATTGCCCCCATTTTAATCAAATTTTCTTTTCATAGCCATTGAAACAACTCATGTAATTACCCGAAAATAAATAAAAAAAATTTGTTTATCCCATCATTATAATTCATATACCAATAAAACCTTGAATTTTCAAATTTTTAGTAAATATGCATCTAGTATATAAAAATACGGATGTTCAATCCCTAAAAATGAGTATATTGGTCATTTACAATATTTATAAAAAAAAAATCTCGCCATAATTTTATCATGGGTGGCGATTTGTTTACAAATTGTATTTAAGGGGTAGTTTTGTGTAATTTCTAATTTAATAGGTGATTAAGTGAAAAAATTGATATTTAGTAGGTAGTTTTTTGTAATTTGCCCTTAAAAAAGCGTAGACGTGAAAATTACAATAGATTGCCTTTTACTTAAACATAAAGGTTATTGACAAGATGAATAAACGACTATTGACAAGACAATTTCCAATAAATTGCACACAAGTCATTATTCCCTTTTACAAAATAATTATTAATTTGACCAAAACCTCTCAAGGGAAGGCTCCCATAATTCAATCGAATTCATACGTACAACTAGACCTGTCAAACGGGTCATTCGGGTCGGGTTCGGGTCGGGTCACTTCGGGTCCCGGGTAATACGGGTCTCGGGTAATACGGGTTTCGGGTATTTTCGGATCCCGGGTAATACGGGTTTGACCGGGTTTTCGGGTCATTTCGGGCCGATTTCGGGTTGGTCAATTTTTTCTTTTTTAAATTTAAAAAAATCATGATTTGATAATTTTGCGATAAATTTAAAATTCTAAAGTTAAAGACGTTCATAAGTTCTGGTGCTTGTAATTATATACTATATTTGATCTAAAATATTTGATTTTTATTATTTCTCGTAATTTTTAATAAAATGTAATAATATATAAAATATCAAATTTTCATATAATTTTTTAAAAATAATTTCATGCAATTAGTAATAAGCATAGAATTGTTTTAATGTTTTAATATTTTTTAGAATTTTTATCTTCTTAAAAAAGTCCGTTGAAAAATAAAAAATCAAATACTATCGATCGGACGGAGTATTACACAATACAAATAAATATAAAAGTTGATTTGAAAATGAAATATCAAGTGATTGTAATTATAAAATGTAATAAATTAGAATCTCCATAAAAAATTTAATCATATATAATTATAAATCAATCGGGTCAATCGGGTCACCGGGTCAAATGGGTAAATTGGGTCAAAATTACTGGGTCAATCAGGTCACCGGGTCGAAACCCATATTACCCAGAAAATTTTCGGGTTTTCGGGTTCGGGTCGGAAAAAATTTCCGGGTCGAAATTCCCAGGTTCAGGTCCAAATTTTTTCGAGCGTTCGGGTCGGGTCGACCGGGTCGGGTTGTGTTTTGACAGGTCTACTTACAACTCAACCCTAATTCCAATTTAATTTGCTTAGTCATCAACTAGATCAACTCAAATGGGTGATTCATTTTAATTTGCATTCTGAACTAAATTAAACCCAATTCAATCAACTTAATGAAATCCTTAATTCACAAATCAAATAACTCAATTTATCAATTCAGAACCCTATGTCACGCATATATGAATCCAACCCGGAACCCTATGTCACGCGCGCCCCTTCGCCCCCTTCCCCAAACCTAAACATGAACACATATCTGAAGAAAAACCTCAAATCATCTGCATGTACCAGTTCAATCCACATCTATTCTCACAAATTACTTCGATCTGTCAAGCTAAAGTGCATCTGGCACTGGATCTGGCAAAATAATCGGATCCCAGGGGGTGTAAAGGTTTCTCCCCTTTTTCTGCTTGGGTTCCGTCCACAAGGTTCAATCACATCGGCTCTAAGGCCTCTCCTCTCTCTACTAGGGTTCCGGCCTCCTCTCCCTGCTTTGTCTGCCACCTCTTTCAGAGGGCTCCCCTCTAGTTTCAACCCTTCTGCTCAGTACAGAAGATTTGACCAGTGCTCTCCCTCGGACTGCCTTCGTGTGGGAGTCGTCCTAACTGGTCTCCAAAATCATGGAACTGCTTGTACCATGAAGATCCGGGCTATAGCCCCCCCTAGTCCCAGGTATGATATCGTTTGTGAGAGTTTTCTTTCTAAAATCTTGAAGCTTTCCAAAATTGATTCAAAACTTTTTAATCTGATGTTTGAAGTTCTATATAAGTATGGTTTTAACCACGAATTCAATGCACTCATCTCTCCTCTCTCATATTCTTCTGCCTCCTCCCCTCTTTCACTCTCTGATATTGTAGTGTCGGTTTCTCATTACCCCTCTGATTTAGCATTAATGGCTAATAACCCCAATAAATCCAAAGGGAAGGAGAAGCTTTCTGAGCTTCCTCCGACACCAAAAAAAACCCCAAAAGGGAAGCCCTTGGATGAACCCCTCTCTGCACCAAGTGATCCCCAAATCAAATCAGACCCTCCTAAGTCGATTAAACACGACAAGGGAAAAGGGAAGATTGATTGTTGCTATTTTTACAACCAACTGCAGAAATTTAAACCCAAATACAGATTCCAAACTAAAGCCATTCTCTTCAGTAGGGCCTTTGGTGCTCCTATTGACATCCAAAAAATTGAATCAAAGCTCACTCATGACTGGAGGGGTATTTCTGGGGATCTTCAGATCCTTGAAATGCCAAATAATTGGTTTGAAGTTCGTTTCTCTAACCCTCTTGACCTCACTAGGGTCTGGGAGGCTCGGCCATACCATGTCCATGGCCAACTCATCATCCTTAGACCATGGAGACCTAATTTTGATCCACTCACAGAAAATACCACATCCTTGGATATGTGGATACGTATCACTTCTATTCTTGAGATGTTTAAAAACCCAGAAGCTATTCAAACTATCCTACACCACAATGCCTTTGGCTCCTTTATCAGGGTGGATCCTTCTGTGTAAACCTTGACATGGCCTAGAAAATTTCAAACACTATCCTCATCCCAGTTAAGGTCAATGAAGTCTCTGCCCAGATTATTTGGTTCGAGGAGTTTCCTCCTGGTTGTGGAAACTATAGAGGTCAGGACCAAAAAAAAAAATTCAAATTACCATCAAGAAATCCAAATTGGGAGCTATTGTCCCTGAGTCCTCTCCTAGTCGATATCGACTGCTTGTTTTTGTCTTTGCAGGTCTTCTGTTGCAGAAAGGATCGACAGCCAAGGTCGACATCGAGCACCAAGGTCAAGATCGAGGCTTCTGGTCGACCAAAGACGTGAGCTTTCTGACGCTACTAGGATCCCGCTGACCTACCTTATCGTGGATCGATCCTGACAACCCTTCCACTACAACGGGAGGAAGTCTTGTAATTATTTGCATAGGCTAAGAGTCGGTTTGCATTTATATTTCATATATTTGTATTTAAGAACTCGACATTTCTCCTACCAATAGCTAACCCTATAGCAGATACCCCCAGCCCTTAAACCATAACCAAGACCCTAAAACCTCTCATGATGACCCACTGGAGCTTGGCATCCCACTCCCAGACCCTGCACTTTTCTCTGATATTGGCAATGATGTTGACTCTGAGGCCCTCAATTATTTGAACTATGAACCTGATGATTATATTGAGGAGGACTTTGAGGTAGGAGATTACCTTGTGGATGACTCCATGAAGGAGGGTACTTATCTTGGCATCCATGATGAGATGCCTTTTGAACAATCCTTCCACTCCATCCATTCTAACTTAACTATCATCAAGATGATCTCCAACATGGATGCTCCTCAGGTGGATGCTTCTACCTCTGATTCCTTGAAGAGAAAAGTTAACATGGGAGATGAGGATACGGCCAGCTCCAATTTGAAGAGTACCAAAAACACCAACTAATCATATATGGCCATGATTTTGCTAAGAATTGAAGAAATAAGGCCACTTCCTTTGGCCTACCAGGGTGTTCTCACACATGTTCTACCCTCTCTAGTAACTTTTGTAGCCTACCTTATTGTCATTTCTTGGCAAAATCGTGTGAGGCCATGTTCCTATCCCAACTTTTGGTTAACTTTCTGTATGATAGTCTATCTATCAAGCCCCACCACTACTTACCTATCCTCCTAGAAGATCCTTTGTATGCTTATGCCATATGTTTTAAACTGTTGTGATGTAAGAACTAACCTTTATGGCTCTAATGTAATTTATCTCTATCTATGGTTTGCATTAGTGTCATGCTATCCTCTTAATACACTTCTCTATCCAATTTGCTTTAAATTTATTATACATAATAAGCTTCACTTCTTGACAGACTTGTACACTTTTGATCATGAACACTATTTTCAACAACTAAGTGATACAAACAGAATAGCAACAAAACATGTTTTAGAGTTGTGTTTCCTTTCATCATGCTACAATTCTATAATACCTAAAATGATTTCCCCTCTCACAGTATTGTATACTTGTGATTATGCACTCTCATGCCAACAACTATTAGCTATAATCAGAGCAGTCACTAACTATGCTCGAGAGGTTTTTCCTCTTGAGCATTGGATTGGTCCATTTATGGTGCAGGAACATACACACCGAACCTCACTCATCCAACACTGGAGGCTCTGGCTGGTGCTGTCACTGAATCTGCTGCTGGGCTGGTGCCTCTATAGATGCCTAAAGAAAATCGATAATACACTATATAACCTAGATTCTTCTAGTTTTAAAACTATTTCAATTCTTGTAGACATATTATGTGTTCTTAAATTTAACTCAGGTATGAACCTAAAAGGATGTAAAAGGGACTCTAAACTTCCTCTAAATATATTATTTCCTTAAGCTTTATCAGGTCGCTTGGTGCATGTTTAATTACTTGCTTCAATGACTATGCTAGAGGTTATTCTCTCCCTGGTTTTGAGTCCTTTTTTGAACCTATCTATCTAGTTTCTGGACATATACCCATCCGAATTCATCATATTCAAACAAGCCAACATAATAAGTTAAAACCAACAACTACGTGTATGCATCTTAACTCTAACAATGCCTTTCCTTCTTATAATATAATCAAAGCTAATACTAAACCTTTAGAAATCAGCAATGATCCTAAAACCCAAAAATGTAACGGTATTGTAACACTTATGCTTAGTATTGTTACAATACACAAATGCTACCAAATTAAACATTCTAAATCACCATTTAATCATCTTTACATCTTCTTTGCAAAATTTGAAAACCAACACCAAAGGCCTAAGCCTACAATAAACTCGAAAATGACCTCTCGCCTAAGCCCTCTTAACAAACAACTCCAACATGAAACCTTCTACAGAAAAGGTTTCTACACTACTTTTTTCTCTATGGGGTCTCACATTACATTATATCTAGACGATCATTGGAACTTACCCTCCAAAACGAATGCCAAAACCTCTAAGGACAAATGCCTTAAGGGCTTTTGAACAACAAAAGTACCAACTCTCCCACAGGAATTTATCATGAAGTTTAGTTTTTGGAATATTAGGGGATTAGGCATGAGGAATGTTTGGACCCATATTGAATCAACAAGTAGAATGAACAACATTAAAATACTAATGCTAGCAGAAACAAAGCTACAAATCCCACCTTCGGACAATTGCTGGCGAAAACCTAGCTTTGACATAATGCATTTTTGCCCCTCCTCTGGCCTCTCGGGTGGCCTTTGCCTTCTTTGGAAAGAAGCACAACTACATAATGAGACCTTTGAAGTTATTAACTCAGATAATAGAATAATACAAGCAAGGTACACAAATGACACTCTAGGTTTGACAATTGAAATTCTATTTGTCTATGCAACTCCTCATGAGAACGAGAAGGAAGCTTTCTGGTCCTCCCTCTCCGCCATTATTCGAAGCAAAAATGAGTCCCTAATAATTATGGGCAACTTAAATGAGATACTCAAACCAGAAGACAAATTGGGAGGAAATTCCCCTACCACTAGCAGATTTCGACGGATAAATGAGATTATTACAACACACAACCTGGTTGATGCCCCAACCTTGGGAAATAAATTTACTTGGAGAAAACGAACCCATGTGTTAGACAACATATTTGAAAAGCTAGACAGAGCATTAGTTAGTTTCAATCTACTTCAACAATTTCCGAACCTATATACCAAGAACCATGCATTCATAAAATCTGATCTTGCACAAATAACATTAGATTTAATGGATAAGCAAAAACCAAAGCTTCAACCCTTCAAATTTGAAATGGCATGGACAAGTAGACCAGACTACGAATCTCTAGTTCGCCAGGCCTGGCGATTCAATACCCCAGGATCTCATATGTACAAGCTTACTAGAAAATTGCAAGAGGTAAAGAAGAAAAGCAAATTGTGGAGTAAGGTTACCTTCGGTAATATCTTTAGACAGATAGATCAAGTTGAGAAGGAATTACATGAACTACAAACAGGCTGCATAACTGCTTCGACACGAATATAGATAACAAAATAAAGAGACTTACCGCTAAGCATGCTTCTCTCTTAAGCTTTCAACATAAATCTTGGGGACAAAGGGAAAAACGAAACCATATAAACTCAATTGACACCAACACGAGATATTTCCACAAAATAGCCATGGGGCAGCGAAACAAGAACATAATAAAAACAATACAAACATTAGCAGGGGTTACCCTAACAAACGAGAATGACATTAGAGAAGTCATTCAAAATGATTTCTTAAAGCGATACTCGCACCAGCCAAGACATCACCACTCAAGAAACCTATTAAACAACATAAACAGAGAAGTCACGGAGGAGGACAATATTTGGCTTACAAGACAGGTCACCAACTCTGAAATTAAAAAAGCGGTATTCGGTCTAGCAAACGATAAATCCCCTAGGCCTGATGGATTCCCGACAGTTTTCTTCAAAAAATACTGGCACATTATTGAACCATCTGTTATCAAGGCAGTTAAATGTTTTTTCCTAAGTGGGAGAATACTAAAAAAAAACAAATCACACCTTCATTGCGCTCATACCAAAGTGTGAAAACCCAAAAAATACATCACACTATAGACCCATAAGTCTATGCTCTACTACATATAAGATCATCTCTAAGATCCTTGCTGCTAGACTTAAAAAATTAATCCCCAAACTCGTGCACCCACTTCAAAGTGCATTTACATCGGGCAGATCCATACAGGACAACATACTAATTGCAAATGAAATTTTCCACTCTTTCTCCAAGAAAAAAGGAGCCTTAGGATGGATGACAGTTAAACTAGACATGGAAAAAGCTTTTGATTTGGTAGACTGGCATTTCCTCTTCTCAGTTCTGGACAAATTTGGTTTCTCACAACGCTTTTCGGGCTGGATCATGGAATGCGTAACCACGGTCACATATTCGGTCCTTGTTAATAATGAACCAACGGAACTAATCACCCCCAGAGAGGACTTCGACAAGGAGACCCCCTGTCGCCTTACCTATTTCTCATCCTCTCGAAAATACTTGGTAGAGGCCTTCAGAATGAATCTGCTAAACCACAAAGCCACGTGGGAATTAAGATTATGTGCGGTGGAACGAGAATCCCCTATTTAGCCTTCGCGAATGACATTGTGATCTTTGCCTCTACTACAAACACTGCGTGTAACCAGATTAACACCATCATTAGAGAATATACATCAATATCGGGACAAAGAGTAAAAGACACAAATCACATTTCCAAACATCAATAAACGTGAACACGAACCAAAAAAACCTTATTGGTAGCGAATTAGAAATTCCTTACATAACGAATCTAGGAACCTACCTGGGATGCCCTGTTTTAAGTGGGCGGTCTACTAAGACTGATTTTATAGAATTGATCAATACGACCAAGGCTCAGCTCCATCATTGGAAAGCAAACTGCCTATCACAAGCAGGTCTCTGCACTCTAATTAAAACAACCTTATCTGCCAAACCTCTGCACTTGATGCAATGCTTCCTACTGCCTAAATCAATGCATACAGAACTTGATAAAATAAACAGAAATTTTCTGTGGAATAAGGGACCAAGACACAAGTCCCTCGTCAGTTGGTTTGATATATGCAAATCTAAATCTAATGGGGGTCTGGGACTCCACTACTTTGAGGATATGAATAAAGCCTTACAGCTTAAATTACTTTGGAAAATTTTAGCAGAATCGCAAAACCCATGGGTAACTCTAGTAAAAGAAAAGTACCTAAAACAACAAGGAATAGTAAACTACACTAGAAAGAATGGCTCTTCCTGGAAATGGGCTCAGTTGACGAAGCTTATACCATTATTCAAAGAGGGTCTCCGTTGGTCCATTGAAAACGGGGAAAGCATAAATTTCCGGATGGACCATTGGACGGGTAATGTCCCCCTTATAACTATGGCATCATATCCTCATCAGATTGAAACTACCACTACTGTACATCAACTGCTAAACACAGATAAGGCCTGGGATCTTGAGAAACTAAACAACATTGTACAACAACATCTACCTAATGAAGTAATAAAAGACATACATATGGATAGATTATACTAGAAATGGAGCAAAAATGGATGGTTTACGACCAAATCAGGCATAGATATGATAAACAAAATGAAACACCATCAACAATCGAACATGAGGTGGATATGGAATCTTGACATACCCCCGAAAATCAAAACTTTCCTCTGAAAGATTACAAAGAATGGTATACCTACCACTGTCAAGCTGGCTTCCCGCTGTGTAGGTATCCCTACCAACTGCCCCCAATGTGATTCCAACTTTGAAGACCTCTCTCATCTTCTTTGGCTTTGTCCCATTGCACGAGAAACCATAACCTCTTTCAACCCAGCTTTGTATATGAAAATAAACTACTCTTTCATCGAAGGTACTGACCTCGTTCAAATTATCCAAGACATTAAAAGAAAACATAGGTCTGCAACGTTTTGCTTACCTTGCTTTCGCTTGGTGGGGCATTTGGTTCTTTCGAAACAAAACGCTTTTTGATAATATACATCCGAATGCTAGGAATATAGTGTCCTTTATTAAAGATCAAATGTTAATATGGAAATCTGCAAAACACATGGAGCTTTCTGAAGAGAAATTGCAACCGGAAATAAAGAACCCAATTACAACATCTCAAAAACGTAAAAACATAAAATGGAAACCTCTTAACCTTGAGACATATAAACTAAAATTTGATGGGGCCCTATCATCTTCTGGACACGCCTCCTACGGATTTATAATTAGGAACCACACTGGGACCTCAATCTTTTTCAGTTCCGGCCCCTGCCCCATTGAGTCTATTCCGGGATCGGAAAGTTTCGGACTATGGAAAGGGATCATGACTGCACTAGAACTAGACATAACACACCTTGAAATTGAGGGTAATAATCTCACTGTGATTAATAGCATCAAAGGTGTTGGGATGCCCACTGGAGACTCAGATATGATTGTCTCTGACAGTCTTGTCTCGCTGGCTTCGTTTTCTTCCGTGTTGATTCGTCATGTCTATCGTGAGGCATACCATGTTACGGACCGCTTATCGCATCTGGACCTCGCCTTTCATAGCCCTAATGCTCCCGACGATTCAATGCTTTGTTCGCTCATCCGCAAGGATGCTCTTGGCTTTTAGGATTCCCCTATAGACAAATCTTTTCCTTTTCCAAAAAAAAAGAACCCTATGTCACGCTCAAATAAATTAAGGGATCTAAAAATACACCCAATTAGCCACAAAATTGATTCAAGATAAAAATTGGGGTCTTGACATGGCTCATCATGTAAATTATACTATCAGAATCGATGCTTAAGGCTTTGGACCCGAGATTCAACCTTGCTGGCACCTGCATTGACAAGGTGAGGAATTGCGGAAGTTCCTTCGTCAGTGTCAAATAGGTGGCAAAAATGTTGAAGAGGGGCGCTGGTTGGCATTGCAGGGAGGAGCACTGGCTGGTTGACTTCACCACTCACCATCAGTAAAGGCGCGATTCCAACTTGCCTTGAATCACACAAGAGAGGGTTGAGAGGGGAAGTTGTAGGCATCATTCTTCATTTTTGAGTGAGTAGTCGAGGTCCATTGAGATTGAGAAACTTAGTCCCTGTTTGGTATCCATATCCTGATATGAGATATGAGTATGGATATCACTTATATCCATTCATGTGTTTGGTATTTGGGTATATGTGTATTAAGTTGATATATCCGTATACCTCTTCCTTTGTAAATATCCCAACTTCATATACCTAAAAACAATTAGGATACAAGGGATCTATGCGCCGCTTCTCCAGAGCGACAAGGATTTCACGTTCGCAAGTCTTCTTCACCCTTCTTCTTCATCTCTTTTTCTTTGCTCTTCTATTGCTCCTACTTTTCTCTTCTTCTTCTCCCTTCTTCTTCATCTATACGTTAGAGTCAGACTTGCAACCTAACCGGAGCAAAGAAGCACATTGCTGATCTTAATATTGGAGAGAACAATCGAAGATTCGAGAAACGAAGACGGACTGAGGCTAGGAGGAATTGTTAGGCATGACGACCTCGAGATCGAGAGCTTCATTGGTGACATAAGCTTGTACCTTGCACCACAGTTTTTCGATCCAACTACTGCTCCCGGAAGCCATCGGCGGTGCAAAAATTAAGATGAATTTGGGGGTTAGGGAAACCCTAAGTCCGCTATGGGAGGGAGATTTATGGGGAGGAGGAAGAAATTGCGATTAAGAAAAAAGGGGAGCGGGAGGGAGAAAAGGGAATCATGGGAGGGGCGTGGGGTTGATACCCATGTCCTGTAATACCAAACACGGATATTAGATATCGAATATCAAATTTGATACCCATATCTCTGATATCGATATCTAATACTCATATTTGATATCAATACCAAACAGGGATTTATAGAGGAATCGACCAGGGTGAAGTTCTTAATAGGATCTCCACATCTCATTGCTTTCACAACCCCTTCACCTTTTCTCTCACTAAATTTTTTTTCAGGAGGACCACTTTACCGTGCAAAGTGCAGCAAGAATATCTACAACTAACTAATCGACAGTTCACATTCATGGATGAACGAGAGGAGCAACACATCACAGGAGAAAGATAGATCTATATGCGTTGAATATTTGAATTCGTAAATATTTTCTGAAATGAAAAAGGACTTCTCGTACAATTTAGCGGATTTTGTCTTGCCAATAGCCATTTCATCGTCTTACTAATAGCTTCACTCATAATTAAAATAAATGAAACTAATAGGAAATTTAGATAATGTAATATATCTATATATCTATTACTACTATTAAACCTGGAGCAAGTTCATTCCATGTAGCATTGCTAGACTTCTCCATTCTATTTAGGCAAAGTATGGTACATACTATGCCAATTACATACTTCCCCTTACTAAATAAACCAATAAAAAGCCTCCCGTTGTAAATTAGTCCATGCCATCTACCACATCACCCAATACATTGTTCTACAATTTTACTATCCCAATAATCACCCCAGTATTTTAACTGTCACTTTATTGTTATAACCGTCACACCTCGACTAGTCACCCACTAACTCTGCTACTCAAGTACAAAATTATATATAGTCTATATAGATCATATGTTTTTTAAATAATTTTTAAATAATTTTTTATTTATTATTCATTTCTTTATTTTGTTAATTTATTTTCTCAAATCATTTTAATATGCACTCATTTATAATCTATGTACTTAAAATTATAACTAATAGAATTTAAATTGATAAATTTTAAACAATCTGAACCTAAGACGTGGACCTCATATTGGTTGTTCTAAAGCTTAAAACGGGGATGTTCACTCCTTGTAGAAAAGTGGTGGATCCAGAATTTGTTTTAGCAGGGGGCTAACAAAAATTTTTAGAATTTTTTTTCATGTATATATGAAAAATATTTTTTTAAAAATATATTAGAAAAACTTTAAATTTATGATTCAAATGGACTTTTTATGGAAAAAATTAAAGAAAAACAAGAAATCAAAAAAATTGAGAATTATTTTTATATCTTTATATAGAAAATAATATTTTTGTTAAAATATATTTGTTAGGATCTTAAATTTGTTATTTAATTACACATTTTGAGTATAAGAAAACTAGGAAAAATAAAAATTATAAAAAAAATAAGGCTAATGGGATTTAAACTCGTGACCTCAAGCTAATAAACCTTTCTCCTTTCCAACTATGCTAACTGTCTTAGTAATTTATTACTTCTTTTACACTCTTTTATATAAAAAAAATTAGTAAAAAATATCAAAAAAATTCCGAAAAATTATTTTTTTCACGTTTATTTTTCGGGGCAAAGGGGTGCTTCAACCACCCCGAGCCCCTGATCCACCAATGTTTTAGAATGTACAATAGACCCCTCATCAGTACAATTTACGGGGCTTAAAACTCGAGATTTTTTGTTAAAAGAGAAGAGTCTTTTACGAATTCTCACCCATGGGAATCGAGATAGTAAAACCAATACCTTTTGAGGTGCACATATCATAAGTATTTTCTTTAAAAATGGATGGAATATAAGGTACAACTCACATAATTGGAAATATACAAAAAAAAAACTCAAACTTAAAAGGGAACTCTCTGTCTTATGTCTATACAACACTTGATCAAAGGGAGATATATACCATAAAAGCAGCTCTAAAATTTGGACCCTTCTTTCAACCTCTATGTTATCAGCAATTTTTGATAGCAAAAACATGACCGAATTGGAAAACCAGCTTGCCGAAAAGCCGTTTTCCCATTGCAGGGCGGATCAACGAGGCGACATAGTTGAGTAACTACAAGTAGCGCGAGAAGACGGATCGCTGTTGTTGACAGTGAAAGAGCTATAATGGCTGAACTCTCTTCTCATTGCTCTGTACACTTGCTCTAAACCTTCTTCAATCAACTCCGCAACCGTCTGAGGGATCGGAGGCATCTCGACTTCCAACGATCCTTCTAACATCTTCACCACTTCACCCATGGAAGGCCTGCTTGATACCTCATCTTGGATGCACCAGAAGGCAACTTTCAAGGCTCTTACCATTTCCTCTTCTTCTACTATTCCTTGTAATCTTCTATCCGCAACCTTCATTGCCATCCCACTAGTTAACTCCTGCAAACATATAACCAGATTCTAAATTGATCTCTTACTTGTGTTATGCATAAGCGGACATGGAAATGAGACGAATATGGATGACCCCCTACGTACACCCAAAGTCTATAGTACCTTGAAGGCCCAACCCGGGAAGAAGAATTCCTCAGCATCGAAGGACATGTCAAGGTTCCGTCTTCCACCGACGATTTCCAACAAAAGCATTCCATAGCTGTACACATCGGCCTTCACAGTTATGGGGCGATTGCTGATCCACTCAGGGGCCAAGTACCCTCGGGTGCCCCTCACCATGGTCATCACATGGGAGTGCTCTCTCCCCATCATTTTAGCCAGCCCGAAATCCGACACCTTGGGGCAGAAGTTCTCGTCCAGAAGGATGTTCTCGGGCTTTATGTCACAGTGTATAATCCGGTTCCTACACTGCTCGTGGAAGTATGCTATGCCCTGCGCTGTTTCTACCGCAATCTTGTAACGCGTTGGCCAGTCTAGGAAGTTCTCCCTGTTGTAGTTTGATGGGAATATCCATTTGTCCAACGATCCGTTTTTCATAAACTCGTAAACCAAGAG
Source organism: Persicaria maculosa (assembly GCA_963922045.1). Taxonomy (NCBI): domain Eukaryota; kingdom Viridiplantae; phylum Streptophyta; class Magnoliopsida; order Caryophyllales; family Polygonaceae; genus Persicaria; species Persicaria maculosa. The sequence continues at coordinate 25,092,079 of OY998265.1, read as the reverse complement.
CCTAAAGCAATGGTAAAGATGAGAAGAATCGATCATCTTATCCTTTAGACTTATGCATGATATTTGGAATTTGTTGTACCTCTGTTTGCCCTCGGAGCAATAACCACATAGACGAACCAAGTTCATATGGTGCATTGAGCCGATTGTATTAACTTCGGTGATGAATTCCTTCTCTCCATGAGGCAAAACCCTATCCAGCTTCTTCACTGCAATAAGAGTCCCATCTCTCAAGCTCCCCTTGTAAACACTTCCGAACCCCCCTGCACGAATGCGTAACGACGATAGTGAGCCTTAAGATGCAGAGAAGTAAATAGGGGTCAATTCAGTTATATATATATATATGTATATATATATATCCAAGAAACGTACACACCGGTTCCGAGAAGCTCTGAGAAGTTGGATGTCCGGATTTGCAAATCTCGAAAGCTGAAGTTGGTTGGAGCACCCGAAAATATGAGAGATCTCTCCATGACCCTCTTTAAGTACCTCTTCCTACGCATATTATAGTAAAGCAAAAGACAAAGCAGTGCTATCAAGACTCCCATGCTAAGAACAATAGGAAGCACAACCACCTTGTTGTGGTCAATCCCGTTTGAACTTGACGAGAAAGATGAATCCAACTCCTTATTCGTTGCATTTGACTGAACCCTAACAAAAAGTGTAGAGCTCGGGTCCTGAAAGCCTCCGAAATCAAGGCTCCGGAGCACCCAACAATACGGCTTCTCATCGATCAACCCATAAACGGAGGCAACACAATCGCATTCGGAAAGGCAGGCATCACCACACCCGGAAACGTTGGATATGTAGGTGTAGTTTGCGATAATGGAATCGCTGGAGAAGTAGTAGTTGGTTTGCTGAACCATTGAGATCTTGAACTTGGAAGTGAGATTTTGGTGCTGGGCGTTGCATTTCCCAGTCAGGGTCGAGTTTTCGATGCACTGATCACTGGTTTCGCCTGACACCTTGGTGGTTCCGGGCAGACAGGTGCAGGATGCGTTGGTTTTTGTCCGGTTCAGACTGCATATTCCGTTTCCGCAGATCCCTGGGATGTCGCAGGGGTCCGAGACTGCGGCCCACTCGGATACCCACTGGCTCGTCACGTTGTCATACCTGTTACAAGGATGCTATACATGACACTTTTATACCCCTATCCATTTTTCATATTAATTGGTTTCGAAACTCTCGAGATAAATATGCAAATGTCAATCTAAATAAAATACAAAACATACCTGTATAGCCTTAGATTTCCATTAGTTTCAATCACCAGTCTCTGAAGGACCAACGAAGAGCTAGACCGATTAGCAGCGGAACCCAACCCGTGATCATCCCTAGTGTTCTTGTACACATAAACCGCCCCACTCGATGAGTCCCCATAGACGATCCCGAAGCTCCCCTCTTCGTCCAGCACTGCCACCACATCCCCAGTTACGTTGGAGATGTCGGGTCCCTCCCAGTAAGAATAGTTGGCGTACCCGTCGCCTGCCCCGGAACCGGACTCGTAGGGTTCGGGCAAGTTGTAGCTGAGGGCGAGGCTGAGTGAGGTCGGCTGCTGCAGCATCTTGAGGGTGTAGAAGCCGGAGTTGGACGGCGACTTCCGCGATGCCAGCTCGACCCCGGCACTGAGGGGCTGGCCTGGGAGGAGGGTGTCGGTGGGGTTCAAGAAGCTCTCCCACACGCGGCGGCGGTCGGCATCATAGAGGATAAGGTTTCCGGTGTCTTCGATCGAGGCGGACTGGGCGCCGGCGTTGGAGGTGTTAGAGGACCAGATGGGTTGGGCGGAAGAGTCAAGAGTGGGGAGGAGGAGGAGGTTTCCGTCGGCGTTGAGCTGCACGGAAGCGTCTTTTCCCACCGGAGTGTCTCTGAGAATGGAAAGAGAGTAGGATTCGTTGTTTTTTTTTTTGGGTTAGATGGTTAAACATGCAAACAATTTGGTGAAGACTTGGAAAATCTATGAATTTAAATTTTGGGGTTATTATTTATGCTGTAGTAGCACAATTACTAATTGGAACTTTTGATTAAAATTTTGGGATTATTATATAGTTGATTTTAATTCTATCTCAGTTTAATAACTTAAATCAGAATGAGTGAGTAACTATCTATAACTAACTATTAAAACAAAAGCTTTGCCGATGACGTGTCGCCCTCTCCTTAATCCTAGGCCTTTTAACCAATCATCTTTTATGTTATATTACCCTATCATTTAATTATTCATTACTCATATCTTATTTTGTTTTAATATTTTTTTGCTCTTAATTTTTTTAGGTGAAACTAATTAAAATACCCCAACCTTTAAGAGGGTGTTAAAAATATATCTCCACCTTTCAAATATAATATAAATATCCCAACCTTTATAGGTTATGTTAAAATAATATCACCACAATTTTTCTCAAAAAAAATGAGGACATGACACATACATAACTTTAAAAAATTAGCATATTAATATGATTTAATTTGTTAAACCATGGGTTTTCTTAGATTTAATAAAAAATAAAACCCAATTTTCTTAAACCACCTTTATTTGGATTGCAATATTGTATTTTTCAATTAGTCTCTCTCACGTCAACCTTTAATATTATATTTTTTTAAAAGAAAACCGGGTTTTGATTTTGAGAAAAATCCAATAAACCCATGGTCTAACAAAAACATATTAATATGCTAATTTTTTTAAGTTATGTATGTGTCATGTCATCATTCTTTTTGAGAAAAAATTATGGTGATATTATTTTAACATCACCTATAAAGGTTGGGATATTTATCTTATATTTGAAAGGTGGAGATATATTTTTAAATTTTAACACGGCCTTAAAGGTTGGGTTATTTTAATTATTTCGCCTTTTTTGGGGTTTCTAAACGGTGTCCAACCTCTTTCCTAATAATAGAATACGTCGAAAGGTTTTATTGGCTCAAAAACAACAAACTATGCATCAAGCTCCAGGTTCTCAAACTTAAAATCACATGTGTTTTTATTGGCTCTATCCATCATATACAATGTTCGTTTTGATTGAGCATTCGTGGAGTTGAGATTTGTAGCATTTGTTTTATATTTTTTAATTGCTATGTAGGTATTCTGCCGGTGTCCGTTCCTATATGGTGGTCCTAATGATATATCTTGGTTAATTCAACTGGCGAGTCAACTTATGAACGTTCACATTATAGGAAATATACTAATTTAGTATTCTAAAAAAATAAGTAGAAGAATAAGTACACGGGTTGTAATTCTTATTGTTGTAATTTCTTGCAACTTTCAGGTTCTCAATAATTGAAGATGGAGGTGACAGTGTCACTATAGAGTTAGAAATCGTTTGGGACGGGATCCAAGTTTTATACTCGCTATCAAGACAAAATTTCTACTTGTGTCTTATTTACATACTACGTATTGTATACTTAACTTTATTATTTTCTAACCAGTAATATGTGTATTTTTGTTGACAAATTTTTGGTATTAGTTAATATTCACAACTTTACTATTAAATTACGCGTCATTGGCGCGGGTATAGGACTAGTTTATATTTATAATAGAGGTGACAAAATCGGATCCGACTTGATATATTAGAACCTAAATTCGAACTCGAGTCCAACCAATTTTGATTCAATCCTCAGATGGACACAAACATATACAATTGACATTTGAGTGTTCAGAATGTGGTTTCCCCAGGCATATGTACGTGAATGTATGCAATATTCGAGTTGCTAGTTAAGATTTAGCTTTCTTTCGGAAAAATCGAAAAAAAAAAAAAATCAAAAGTGTAGGAGATCGAATAGAATACCTGTTAGCCGACCAGACTAGAATTCTATCCCCGGGTACGTTTGCATACCAAATCCCCAACTGCAGTCTCTCCTCGGAATCCATCGCAGTGAACCCGAACGCAAACGTCCCATTACCGGAGACCCATGCCTTGTTCTCTCTCGCTAACAGCCGATCTCCTGTCTCGATTTCTGACTCCACTGTGCCCAACAGGAACCCAGCCGCATACAGCATCAATGCCACCGGCAGCAGACAACATTTTAGATCGCTAAACAAAGCCTTGTTTGAAGCCATATGTTAGTGGATATATACTCCGGTTAAGCAAAGTGACTGAAAACCACTCCAGCATACATATTGAACGTTACTTATATTAGTAGTAATAATAGATCGATCGAGCAAACATATTAAGAGTCGTGTTGTATCAAGGAATTAAAGTTAGAATGAAATCCAAGTTAAAGGGATATAGGTAGGGCGACACGTCTTCATGGTTAGTTGAACTATATTGTTGAAAATACTGTCATGGGCTCCAACGGAGATAGAAAGTCATCTATTGTTGATTTCGGTGTGTGTGGTCGGCTGATCCATTGAAAACCTGTTCACATCAGATTCCCTACTTGGTCATCACCCATTTGTAATCTATATCTATATCTTCTATATAAAATACTAAAACAGAGGTCGAAAACGGCCTCTGGTGCGATTTCGGATCCACGGAATTTTCTATATTAAAGCGGGATTATTATTACTTACGTGTCATATTCTAGATTAAACTAGTATTATTTTTTTAGCCACATCAATTAATAAGTCAATATAATTAGTAAAAAGCTTATATTTTTAGATCAAATTATCTATCTAATATAACCTTATATCTTAATTAGTTTTTTTTTATTATACATGTATTTAAATTGTCATTTATTTTTAAGATTCATTACTCTGCTATTATATATTGATTAATAAAATTATTTTATACATGCTACAAAACAAAGTTTTATAATCCTTGATGGTATTTAAGATGATTTTCAATCATGAAAAATATTTTACAGAATATAAAATCAGTCTTTTTTTAAAATCAAAATATATAAGCAGTCTTTTAGTAACCCATCTCAAACAACGTACGTTTTACAAAATATATATTTGTACCATATCCAATTAGTTTTTTTATAAAAAAATAGTGGAAATATATTTAACAATTTTTATATTTAAATTTGGCAAAACTTATCTTCATTTATTTTATATAAATATGATGCATTTCTTAAAAAACTGAATATGATCAATATGCATGCCGTTAACTAAAATTCCTATTGATTAATTATTGAATTATTTATTTATTTAAAATAAGGATGAAATTTTGCGTAATGATTATTATTCTTAATCAATAATTTAGTAACAAACGGATTAGGAAATCTTTTTATACTTTAAGTTATTTTGCATGATCTTTTTATGTTTTAAGTTGATTTATGATTGCTTGAAAATTTTTATTAAAAATTTTTACACAAACTATTTTAATCTTCACATAAAATTTAATAAAATATGAAATATAATTTTAATATAATAAAATATAATTTATTAAAAAGAAGCGCAATACGTGTCATATTCTAAATTAATATGGTATTATCTTTTTTTTTATCTATATCAATTAATAAGCCAATATAATTTTGACAAATCAATTAACGATCCCACTTATTTTAATAAATATCCAACTTTATATGGAGTAGTAATTTATATTAATTCAAAGATGTTTTATATAATAAAATTTATTTAAAAATCGCACAACGAACGAGTAATAAAACTAGTTAGAATTAAATCCACGTACCCAAAAATCATGCCTATTTATAATTGAGATTTCTTGGAATTTTTTTTCAAATTAGTCAAAAAAAAAAAGAAAAACAAAAAAATTACAAAATAGCCAAGATCCGAAACTATTTTGGGATTTATGGTGTGTTTGGTAACCGAAGCTGAATGAATAGCTGAAGCTGAATGGGTAGCTGAAGCTGAATAATTAATTGTGTAAAATTGATACGGGGATTAGCCGTGGATGTCCCAATCTTTCGACAACAAGCACAAACACAAAGGTCACGAGTTAAATGAGATAGAACTCGATAGAACTCAAATGACTCAACAAGTAAAGATAAGTGGATGAGAAAGTCTAGATAGAACGAGGAGAAGACCCTTGATCCCGATTGATCAAAGTCCCAAACCAACAACTAGCTAACCAATCTCTACAATCTCTGCGAGGCTTACAACTCAGAAGGATTTGCAAACAGATTTGATGAGGTGTTGCTTCGAGGTGTGGGTTCAGCGGAAGAGTGGACAGTTTTCATTCTTGGAGTTTCAGGCTGAGTTGACCGAGGAGATTCGTCGAAGTCAGGTGGACTGTCCAGAGATTGCGGCTTTGAGGGAACGGATAGCTCATGGTCGATTCAGAGAGCTTGCAGATAGAGTAGATGGGATGCTGACCTTTCAGGGTAGAGTTGTAGTTCCGTCGACGTCAGATCTGAGGCAGAGGATCATGCAGGAGGCTCACTCCACTCTTTATTCTGTCCATCTAGGGACGAATAAGATGTATCAGGATTTGAGGAGGTATTACTGGTGGCAGAGGATGCGAGGAGACATCACAAATTTTGTGGCCAGATGTCAGGTTTGCCAGCAGGTTCGGATTGAGCACCAGAGACCGGGAGGACTTACTAGGTCGCTTCCAGTTCCAGCGTGGAAGTGGACAGATATCTCGATGGACTTTGTCACTTGCCTAAGGCGAGACATCAGAGGATTCGACGCCATTTGGGTCGTGGTCGATAGGTTGACCAAGTCAGCTCACTTCATTCCGATCCAGGAGACATGGTCAGCATCGCGGTTAGCTGAGGAGTTCATTTGCCTGATCGTGAGACTTCACGCAGTACCTAAGAGGATCGTATCTGACAGGGATGGACGTTTTACCTCGAGGTTTTGGCATCAGGTTCAGGAGAGCCTAGGTAACAGACTGCATTTCAGTACAGCTTTTCATCCTCAAACAGATGGCCAGAGTGAGAGGACGATTCAGACCTTGGAGGATATGCTGCGATCATGTGTTTTAAAGTGGGGAGACCGTTGGGTCAAACACCTACCGTTGGTAGAGTTTTCATACAACAACAGCTACCATGCGTCGATCGAGATGGCTCCGTATGAGGCTCTGTATGGGAGGTGATGCAAGTCGCCAGTTTGTTGGGATGAGCCTGCGGACACGGTTTCATCTTTGCCGGACCTAGTTAGAGAGACCGTTGACAAGGTGGGACGCATCCGTGAGCACATGAGAGTCGCCCAGGATCGTCAGAAGAAGTATGCCGACAGGCGAAAGACAGAGATTGAGTTTGAGGTGGGTTTGCATGTGTGGCTTCGAGTTTTGCCAACTAGAGGGGTTCGACGGTTTGGCATCAAAGGAAAATTGAGTCCGATGTATATTGGCCCGTTTGAGATTTTGGATAGAGTTGGCGAGGTGGCCTATCGCTTAGCCTTGCCCCCATCCTTGGCCGGTGTTCATGACGTCTTTCACATCTCCCAGCTTCGGCAGTATATCCCTGACCCTAGCCACATCCTTGACTATTCGGAGCTCCAGATTGAGCCCGACCATACCTTTGTGGAGCGTCCAGTGAGGGTTCTTGACCGTCGTGTCAAGAGGCTTAGGAACAGGGAGGTTCCTTTGCTTCTAGTTCAGTGGTCTAGGAGGAGCCCTGAGGAGGCCACGTGGGAGACCGAGGAGAGTATTCGGGCTAGTTATGGGGATGTTCTAGACGAGTTGCTCACGTCCTATGTTGAGCCAAGCGTAGATATTTCCCTGACCTCGCGAGTGCGGTGAGTTGCCTAGTTGGATTGGGGTTGGTTGGTAGTATCTCTTTGTTTGCATGCTTATGATTGGTAGTTGTGTGTATATCCTTGGTGATATGATGTGATGAGCCGTGATGATGTGATGACGTGCTAGATATTTTATGGTATGCGACTATACTTGACGTGTTTAGGTCATGCTATTAATATGTGATATGAGTGCCACCCTATATGTATATATATGATGCTTGATGATAGAAATGATGGAAGCTAAAGTATTGGAATTTGATCATAACATGGAACCTAGGAAGAAAATATGGGATTAGCCCTTAGAGGTGGATGATTCCACCTCCTGAGATTTGGAAATTGCTTGACTAACGTCGGGTTAAGGAATTTTGAACGGTGTTTTACAGAGGACGTTGTGATGTTTTGAGTTATGATATGACCGAGGAGTCGGAGTAAGGATGTGGTAGGGGCCCATATTACATTCTTGCTACGGTCTTTTGGGGATATTATGATCACGGCAACGGTATTGTGAGGATCTCATAGGGGCACTTATGAGATGCTTACGGGACCAATTGCATGATCCTTGGACTCACCAATTTCAAACTTCATCCCCAGTTTAAAATAATTTTAGTCTCGGGGACGAAACTTGTTTTTAGAGGTGGATGATGTAAAGGCTCGGATTTTTAAAATCCTAATCTTCTGGAAAAAGAGAATTAAAAATGAATTTAGATCGAATTAAAAGCTCGTTTAACGAATTCTGAACCGAATTTAAAATTTTGACGAATGATTCCGTCCTTTTACCGCGCAAATTTAAAATAATTATCGGATGGCAGTATCCTCTTCGATTTTTAAAAATTTAGTTGATCGAGAAAGCGAGAGTCGGGGAAACTAACATTCATGAACTAATTTCGGGTTTCGAAATTCACGTATTCCGGATTGATTTTCGGGTATTTAATTTGACTTCTCTCCCCTAATTAATACCTTTCCCATCCAAGCCTCCCTACGGCTGCACCCTACAGCACCTCCCCTCCTGTAGTTAATGCCTTTCCCATCCAAGCCACCCTACGACTACACCTTGCCGCCCTACCTTCCCCTATCTCCTAGCTGCCATCAGAGCCCCTACCTCTACAAAACCATCCCCGCCCGCATACCTCCTTTTTAAACTCATCACCATCACCCGCTCTGCTGCACCCCATCACCATTTCGCCGTCACCGTTTCACCATCACCATCGTCGCCACCATCTTCATCCCCAAACCACTGTCTCCTCCTCCTTCTCCCATCCTTTCCACCTCGAGCCACCAACGGAGGGACCCACACACTCCTCGGCGCCACCAGCATTAGCGGAGCCACCACCGGAGCTGCCAAGAAGCCATCGCAGCCCCATTCCTTCTAATTTTCGATCGATCGCGAACCAAACTTTCGGTGAGTTGTTCTCCTTCGTTTTCAACCCAAACCACTCCCGAACTTCCCCATCGCACTCACCCATGTCCCATGCAGGTCCGATGAGCAATCGCAAGCCTCCGACGATGCTCAGACCTCCGATCGAGAGCTCCGAAGTCGCGAACTTCCTCGGTGAGCTCCGCCTCTTCTTTCCTCTATTTTGTTTCAATTTCTGAGTTGGGTCGGGTTGTGGGCGAGTGTCGAGGGTGTGTGAGCTGAGTGCGGGGATTCGGGTGAGCTCATGAGCTCCGGCAAGAACTCCGGCGATCATCGATGGCGCAGAGAGCGGCTGAGCAGAAGCGCGAGCACGGGTGAGCAGCTAGCAAGCCAGCGAGCACAGATGAGAGGCGAGCATGAGCAACGACAGTGGGCGAGCCAGTGGGAGCGGGTCGAGCAACCGGCGATCGTGGGCGAGCGGACGAGCCAGCGGGCGCGGGATTCATTTTGATTTCGGAGGAGGAAGGAGCCGAGGTGGCCGTTGTGGGCCCACCCTTTTACTAACATATATATGTTATTAATTTAACAAGTTTGGGGATTTATTATATGGGTTTGGTTCGGTTCGGTTTGGGTTTATCCGTTTATTTATTTAATTATTTAAGGGTATATAAAATATTAGAAAATATTATTTGAGGTTTTAAAATATAAAATATTATTTCAGGAGGTTTATAAAGGATGGGTTGGAATTATTTTATAAAAGTTTTAGAGATATCTTTGTAAAAGTGTTTAATAAATGGTGTTTAAAAATATAACATAAAATCATTTGGGATTTAAATAAATTATTAGATTTGTCAAATTAGATGTGGCGGCTTGGAAAAAGAATTTCAAACTCGAAAAATGATTTAGTAAATAAATTGAAAAAGGAATTTTGCGAGTATTTTCAAGGGTCGGAATTCTTAACTATTTGACTCGGATTTAGAAACGGTTTTGAAACTAACCTAAGAGTAAGACTTATTCGATGACTAACCAGCATGATAATATGATCGGTTGATTAACGATATGATATGTGTGACTAATAGCATGATATTGTTGTGAATTTTAGAAGAGATTAAATGTTCAATATTTATGACGATGATGATGATGATGATGATGATATATATATATATATATATATATATATATATATATATATATATATGGGAAGTATGAGTATGAAATAATAATATGCGAATTTGGCTAAGTATGATATATATATGGAGGTTATTTTTAAACTGATAAGTTGACAAGTTATGATGAATGGTATGAGATAAGAGATGGTTGATTGTGATGAATTGAAAGTATGATTGATGAAAGCTTGCTTATCTATCTGCTAATTTGGGTGAGTAATGCATGTGTTCCAAAAAGCTATAGAAGTATATTTAGCATATTCTCATTATGTAATTAGGTGATATTCTGTGATCGTGACTACTGTGTGCTGGATTCTTCTTTTGCTGATCTTCTAGCCAGGTAAGTACCTCCGGTGCTTACTCAGTAACCAAGACCTCCTGCCTGATGTGTCATATAGTATGTAGGTGTTGCATATGCATAAAAGCATGTCATGTAGTATCATGCTTAGGAATTGCACTTACGAATGAGCATTCTAATTCTGTATGCGTTTAAATGCAGAACGGCCGTTATCTGTGAGTCCTAGAGTCGTTGTTAGGGTCATAGGACAGCCCAGCTTCATCGGGCGTTGTCCTCCTTGAGTCATTTATATATATATATATATATCATGAGATACGAGATGAGCATGAGATACGATATGATGATGAGATGTGATATGCTATAGCATCGAAATGGCCAGTCTCCACCCTATCTGGAAGGGGGCTGGTGGTAGAAGAGGGATATACCACTTGGTATTCTTTGTTATTACTTCATATTCTGCATATATGAATTAGGATCATGATAGTGTGATTAACATTTCAGTACTGCATGAAGGCATCCTTATTCTAGGTATAGGCATATTATATGTCCTCAGCGCGGTCAAAGGACCCGCAGGCGAACACTTGGCCTGACTTTGTGGTATAGTTTCAGGTACCTGTTCCATTTCTTGATTCCGTGTTGTTATGACGGGGTCCATTCATATGGCGGAGAGTGAGTGGTTGAACCATGACTTCACCAGATTCATACTTTTGGGATTTGTTCCTACTTATACTCTGTTTTGACCCGGCTCTGCTGCGGCACTAGTTGTACCTTTTTCAGAACTTATGTCCTTTGCATGGTAAAAGGTTTTGCGCGTTGTAGACTTAGGACAGGTACCGGGGTCTATAATGGACATTCCTGATTTGGGTGCGAAATCCCGCTTTAAACTACAAATCCTTGATTTCAAACTTTAACCTGTACTCGGGGCGCAAGATCCTAACGAGGGGTTTTATCCCTCGAAACGTAACTCGGGAATCATAATCCCGGGCCGTTACAGTAACTCTTATGAACTAAGCGAGAGCCTCTAATCACCTAAGTGTTGGTAACGAAAGTTATTTGACGGAAAGGCATTAAATTTCATAACTTTAGCATCAAACTTGCATTGTTATCGATGTGGCATGAAACCCCGACTTTGGAAGCTTTAAGTTTATTGTATTTACATAAAAGTTTTAAGTTTTGATTTCTGACCATCCTTCTTTACCATTCTACGTTCTTCGGACACTTTTCCGACAATAGGTTACGCAAAACAGTTTCTGTGACAAACATCGGAATCGACTGGGTAAGGTCAATATCGAGGTCTAACGTCGATATCGAGGTCAAACTCGACGTCGATCTTTGCTGTTTTTGTCTTCTGTAGGAACTTGGCTGGAAATCGACAAGAACTGAGGTCGATATCGACCAGACACATCGATATCGAGTGTCTTCTGAGGTCGAAAGCTTGATCGTGATTACAACAAGGGAAGCGCTGACATACCTCCTCGTGGATTCGATCCTGAATTACCCTACCACTACATCGGAAGGGATTCTTGTATTATTTATTTGAGATAGGGAGTTAGCATAGTTGTGAATTATATTTGAATATTTGAATTGCACGATCCATCCCCTCCTTTAACGAACAATTGTGCTTGTTTCTGTTAAAGTGCTATGTTTTGTAGTTAATTAAAACTCATATGTAAATAATAATTAAGATACACTAGTGTATAAGAAATATAAACATGAAGAAGGGAATTTTGAGCATAGCTAGTGTCTCCATTCCCTCCGTTCATGTGTAACACTTTCATTGCCTCCATTTCCAATCTCTTAATTTGGGGATCCACACACCCATTGACGCATATATATATAGAGAAGATCCTACATGATCAAGTCCTTCTATCTAATTTTTGAGTAAATTATGACCTTTGGATGAATTAGAAGGGATGGACTCGATTTTACCAAAAATAATTATGTTTCTAATTATTTAAAGTGGGGCCCACCTATTTTCCATCTAACATTTTGGTTTTGTAACCTCAATCCGTACTTGGATTGCCAAATCCGAACGAAAGTATCCGACCTTCGAAATGTAACCCGGGTTTTATAACTCGGCCTGTTACAGGTCTGGGGGTCACGTGCCCCCCTCTCATTCAACAAACTACCTAGGTGTATTCTCCTTGTCAATATCTTCGTTTTGATATATAATACCCCTTAATCCGACATTTGAGTATAAAATTATGAATGTTTAAAAATTAAAGGTATATTAATCACTTTAATTTTATTTCAATAGACTATAATGCTTTTATATTTTACTTAAATTAACATTTACATACTATAATTCATCTCGAGAGCTTCGAAATGAGAGGTTATACTAATCATTAAGACAATTAGATAAAAAGTTACGCAAGTTTAAAATTTTTATATCTAGTTATACATTATTATATGTTACAACTGCAACAGGTTATATATATAATGGTTGTTATTCGAGTCAAAGTAGTCTAGTATTGCTTGATTATATTTACCTCATTTAGAAACGAGTCAAGTTCGAGTCGAACCTATGTTTAAACTCAAGCTCATACTCATCTTGTTTAGTAAATGAACGTGCTTTAGCTGCATGAGTTTTTTTTCCAAGTATTATGCAACCTTGCTTGCTCATGACATGGTAAATTAAAGGGTAAATTACTTTGGTAGTCCCTAACCTTTAAGGGTTAGCCACTATCAGTCCCTAATCTTTTTAAGTGTTAATTTTAGTCCCTAACCTTTTACATATTGCTACTATTTGGTCCCCCCATCCAACTAAATGTCAACCTTTTTATTAAATGTACATTTTCTAATTCTCTTTTCTAAATGAAAAACTATTTTAGTTATTGGGCCTCCTTATTTACTATTCTTATTTACATAATTTACGTGCTACATGTTTTTGAAAGATCGGTAAATGTAATAAGTACTCTATTCGTATGAAAATAGTGGATGCTTAAGTTGTTGACACATTTTTAATAGGTTAAAAACTACACATAAAATATTTTTTTAATAATTAGCAAGTCGAAAAAAAATCAAATATTTCAAGATTAGGGTAATATTGAACGGGGCCCCTAAAATTCATTGGACGACCTTGCTTGTAACCCTAACCCTTCTATAATCTTTCTCGGATTTATTTAGAAAATTAAATAATTTTATCGTTTAGTTTAACTAGAAAATAGACGGGAGGACTAAATAGTAGCAATATGTAAAAGGTTAGGGACTAAAATGTAACCGCCCGGATATAAATATCTGGGATACGTTTCGAAGGTCGGATACTTTCGTTCAGATGTTGCAATTCAGGTACGGGTCGAGGTTTCAAACCTCTAATCAGTCGAAGTTTTCATAAATTCAATCTAACGAAAATAAAGTGGAAGTAAGATTTAGATACAAAAGCCACGGAAGAGCCGGGTCAAAACCAAAACCTATATTCTAAGTCGTATAGCCAGATTAGCGGAGTTAGACAGTTTTCTTTGCAATCGCCCGGGGGACTTTCCCACGCCATACAGACAGGGAGCAATCATACCTAAAAACAATTGGTGCGAGCGGGATCAGACCGAGGCCCCAACACACCCTGTCCCGCAAGCGAACATACACATACGCTAATAATAAAGATGATGCAGATGTGGAAATTAAATCAAACTAACATGATCCTAATTTACAATATGCGAAAAATAACTGTAAAGGCGCCCAAAGAATGCCAAGTGGCATGTCCCTCTCCTACCTCTGCACCCCTTTCCGTTAGTGCAGAGACTGGCCAGTTCGTTGCTATAGCATAGCATATCCTCGTGGTGGTGCACTCACCCACGGTATCATCATATCATATCATATATCTCATATCTTGCCCGATGGTGCTAGGCTATCATATCATATCGACTCGATAACTCAGGGCACCCGATGAGGTTGGGCTACCCTATGACCCTAACAGAGACTCTAGGACTATCACAGATAACGGCCGTTCTGTTTCATACGCGTAAAGAAATAGAATACTCAATCACAAGTGCAACCTAGCATGATACTACATGGCATGCTTTAATGCTTATGCAACACCTAGTATGTCATACATTCACAAGCCGGTAATCTCTTTCGAATCTGAGTAAACCCATAAAGGAACTTACCTGAATAAGCCGAACAACAGAGAACAAGGAAGAAGCAGAATCCAAGTAATGAGTCACCAATAGCAAGCAATGTCCAACATATCACAATCACCTAATAACATATAAATGCATAAGACTATCTAATTCACACAAGGCGCCCCTAACTATCATACATCTCTTCTCATATCTCGTTTCAGATTATTCCATCTTATCTCATCATAATTCAAATATCAATCCATGTTCATCTCATCTCATCAACTCATTTTCAAAACAATCTCTCAAAGAACTCGTCTTAGAAAATCAACCAATCCTTTTAAAATCGCTTATCCAAATCCCGCCATTAACACTTAAGCCTTATAACCAATTTCTCAAAATCATCTTATAGAAATCATTCCGGCATGTTTCTTACTTCAAAAACATTATATAAATAAATTCCAATATTAAGTCATCAAAATAACTATATGCTCACAAATAATATTTATAAATCAAAACCAACAATTCACTTTAAAATTCCTAACTCACATATTTAAATCCTCATAAAATGCATCAATTAAATAATTCAATTAATATAATTTTAAAACAATAAATAATATATAACAATGCTATAAAATATTTTATTTGCCATTTAGCTTAATATCTTTATAATATATATATACAAATCTTTACCCATTTTAAATCTCAATAAGTTTATATGTTACATCTCCAAAATCGAATACCATTTGGTAAAATAACTGTTAAAACCAATTAGCCTGGCCCAAATCCAATTCCCCTTGTAA
This sequence comes from Persicaria maculosa, assembly GCA_963922045.1. Lineage (NCBI taxonomy): Eukaryota > Viridiplantae > Streptophyta > Magnoliopsida > Caryophyllales > Polygonaceae > Persicaria > Persicaria maculosa. The sequence continues at coordinate 25,076,836 of OY998265.1, read as the reverse complement.
ATGCCCAAGTCAGTCCGGCCCACACACCCAAAAACAAATAGGCCCACTGATCTCCCTTAACCCAGCCCGGATACATTAAAACCCAAAACCCATTTCCCAGTTGGTAAACTTCTACCTTACCCGGCCCCACACTCGTCCCCGTCATCATCTTCTTCCCCGCTCGTGCCTCCCTCTGCTCGCTCCTCGCACTCCTGCCTCATTCCCATCCGCTCGCTTCAGTCCTCGCCCCTCTGGCTCTTGCTCGCTCCTCGACTCGAACCTCCCTCGCTCGCCCTCTCGCGTCTCACACACTCCCGTCCCCGCTCCTCGCCCGGCCTCACCATCGTCGATGCTCTCGATCTGACCGGACCTCTCTCCAACTCGCCCGCACTCTACTCTCCGACCAGTTAAAGCAAAAGGAAGTACGAGATCAAAAGCGAGGGTTGAAAGGGGTTCAGAAAGCTTACCGAGGTGCGGTTTTCGACTTCGCCGGAAAGTGGTCGTCGGGAATCCTTCTTCGTCGGAGGCTCGGGCTGTGTTCCTTGGACCTGGGTCAGGAAGCTTGGTCAAGGGCGGAGTTTTTAAGGGGGTTTTGAGCGAACGGAGGAGGAGGGGCTTACCGGAGCTCAATCTAGGAAAACAGGGGACGGAGGAAGAAGGAGGGGGCTCGGCGACATCCGGGGCTGCGGGGCTCGGGAGCGCTTGAAGATGCAGCTCCAATGGCGTCAGAGGTGGGTGATGGTGCGTCGCTGCTAGAAAAGGAGGAGGAGGTGGTGGCTTGGTGGTTGCGGTAGACAACCGAGGAGGAAAAAGGGCAACTTGGCTGGTTGTGAGGGGAATGAAGAGATGAGGAAATGAGGGTTTACAGCTTCTGAAATAACAAAGGGGTAATTGGGTGGGTTTATGTTTGAAATTGAAAAAAGTAGAGCATGGGGCTGTCAAATGTGTGAGTTTGTGGGTTTGTGGGATTGGATCAAAATAAAAGGAGAGGGAGGAAGTTGCAGAGGGGCTTCAGAACAAGGAGGGGACCATATGAAATTGTGGGTGCAGAGGCAATTGAAAGGGAGAGGGGGGTTTGTGATCCGGGTTGAAGGTAGAAGACAACAAAGAAAGAGCTGGTGAATTGCAGGGGTGAGGAAGGGGGGGACCGCAGGAGGGAGAGAGAGAGAGAGAGAGAATAAAGAAAAGGGAAAATAAAATAGGATTTACCACAATAACAATTCAAAATTAGCGGAAAAGACTCAAAATCCGCTCGCCCGATCGAATCCCGTCTAAATCAAATTTAATCAAACTTCGATTCAATTTCAAGATAACGGAATTAAATAAATTTTTTTTTGATACTCGAAGCTTAATTAATTTTATTAATACTCGAACTCGAATTCGAAAATCAAATCCCATCAATATCCTAAATTTAAATTGATGCCGGAAGGATTTTAAAATTTTGAACTCGTGCTCGAGGACGATTTTTCTCCGCTTTTACAATCGAATAAAATAGGAACGTATTTAAATAGAATATTCATAATATAATATATAATATATACCCAGTCTTTACATTTATCCACCTCTAAAAACAAGTCTCGTCCCTGAGACTAGAATCATTTCCAAGCAATGGGAAGAAGTTTGAAATCGGTGAGTCCGAGGACCATGTCCAAGGATCTTGTAATCATCTCGGTTGTGTCTTCCGGGATTCTCACAACATCCTAGTCACGGTCGTGACATCTCCAATTGGTCTTGACAAGTGTGTAATAAGCGCCCTTATCACATCCTCGCTTCGACTTTTCGGAAATACCACAACTCTAAAAGTATTATGGCGTCCCGACTAGGTCTTAGCAAGCAATCTATAAGCGCCCCTATAAAATGTTTGTATCCACTTCGTGAGACGTCATAATGTAAATCCAGTTCGTAAAATCTCAAAGCGTCCTTGTAAATGAAAAGATTGACATCTAAATCATTGAAACTTTCGATTCCTTTAACACCCCAAGTTGGCCATTTTCAAAACCGCTCAAAATCTTCAAATTTAACGTTTAATTAAGCAGCTGATACGGGGATTAGCCGTGGATGTCCCGATCTTTCGACAACAAGCACAAAAACACAAAGGTCACAAGTTAGATGTGAAAGAACTCAATAAAGACTCAAATGACTAGACAAAGCAAGGATAAATGGATGAGAAAGTCTAGGTAGAACGAGCGAATAGACCCTTGATCCCAATTGAACAAAGTCCTAAACCAACGACTAGCTAACCAATCTCTACAATCTCACACAACCAGGGACGTATCCAAGGAGCACGAGAAGGGGGCTCGTGGGAGCTTGATAGCACCAATCAACTAGCGAAGATCGACACACACAAGACAAACCAAGCGGATTCAACACCAAGAACTCTCGGCAATCTTGAAACACTCAAGACAATTTGGCTTGCAAAGCAATGCTCATAAGATGAATAAAAATGATCAATGTTGTGTGTGATTACAACCGGCCTAGGGGCTATTTATAGCCTTAGATGGGAATAGAAAAGCTGAAAATAAATGACAATTAAAAGAAATTCAGCAACTTAAAAGAAATTCAGAAAATGGCAAATAGAATCCCTAAAATCTAGGACAAGCCTAAAGACTAGGACAACTAGCCGTTAGTGGTTATAATGGGCTGCGTGGTGCTCGGTACAGCCTCGGCACTAATCCGCACAAGGGTCCGTAGCTTGGGCTGCGTTGATTCCGAGTCCTCTTTAGCTAAGGCATGACTCACGAGATTGAGAAGAGCTTGGTGAAGCTTCTTGGCACGAGCTCGAGTCATTGGCCCATCCGTCATCATTGGTGCATTTGGAGGAGGTCTAGGCTCGGATGGTCCCTCATCATCCTCCCCTTCTTGAAAAGGGTTCGACCACGAACCTAAGTCTTCATCAATAGCTAGATAAGGCACCAAATCAGCCACATTGAAGGTGGCACTCACACCATACTCTCCCGGGAGCTCCAATTTGTATGCATTGTCTCCAATTCGTTGAAGCACCTTGAAAGGTCCATCTCCACGTGGTGACAACTTGCTCTTTCTACGCTCCGGGAACCTCTCCTTCCTTAGGTGAACCCACACAAGATCTCCGGGTTGGAAGATCACTTGACGCCGTCCCTTGTTAGCTCTTATGGCATTGTACTCGGCCTTTTGCACAAGCTTTAGCCTCGTACGTTCGTGCAACTCCTTGATGAACTCCACATGCTTACCTGCGTCAAAAGACTCCTTTTCCCTCATAGGATATGGGGCTAGATCTAGTGGGGTTAGTGGGTTAGTGCCATAAACACATTCAAATGGAGTAAGCTTAGTAGATGAATGCATGGTTCGATTATAAGCAAATTCCACATGTGGCAAAGCTTCCTCCCACAACCTAAGGTTTTTCTTGATTATAGCTCTAAGGATGGTAGTTAGCGTTCTATTGGTGACCTCGGTTTGCCCATCGGTTTGAGGGTGGCTAGAGGTAGAAAATAACAACTTAGTTCCCATTTTATGCCATAATGTCTTCCAAAAACAACTTAGGAACTTAGTGTCACGGTCACTAACTATGGTCCTCGGAATGCCATGTAACCTAACAATTTCTCTAAAGAACAAATCAGCTACATTAGAGGCATCATCGGTTTTATGACAAGCTATAAAATGTGCCATTTTAGAGAAACGATCAACAACCACAAAGATCGAATCTCTCCCCTTCTTAGTCCTAGGTAACCCCACAATAAAATCCATCGATATGTCTTCCCAAGGGGTTGTAGGTGTAGGCAAAGGGGTATACAATCCATGGGGCATTAACCTAGATTTGGCTCTAAGGCACTCAAGGCATCTCTTAAGACAATGCTCTACATCCCTTAACATATGTGGCCAATAGAAATGATTCCTAAGGGTGTGGTATGTCTTATCTCGGCCAAAGTGTCCCATAAGTCCTCCACGGTGTGCTTCATCAACTAACAATAGCCTAAGGGAACATCTAGGGATACAAACTTTATCCTTTCTAAACAAAAATCCCTCAAAGACATAAAAGCTCTCAAATGAACCCTTTTCGGCACACTTATTGAAAACATCTCCAAAATCCAAGTCATCCACATATAACTCTTTAATATAAGCAAAGCCTAATACTCTAGAGTCTAAGGTAGTTAACAAGGTGTATCTCCTAGATAGGGCATCGGCAACTATATTGTCTTTACCCTTCTTATATTTAATCACATAAGGAAATGTTTCAATAAACTCCATCCATCTACCATGTCTCCTATCAAGCTTGTCTTGGCTCTTAAAATGTTTCAAAGATTCATGATCTGTTTTCAAAACAAACTCTCTAGGCCATAGGTAGTGTTGCCAAGTCTTAAGTACTCTAAAAAGGGCATAAAGTTCCTTATCATATGTAGAATAATTAAGACTAGCACCTTTTAGCTTCTCTGAAAAATAAGCAATGGGTTTACCTTCTTGCATGAGCACGCCACCTATTCCAACTCCACTAGCATCACATTCCACTTCAAATGGCTTGGTGAAGTCCGGAAGGGCTAAGAGTGGTGCCTCGGTCAACCTTTGCTTGAGGGTGTAAAACGCTTTTTCTTGAGCTGTTCCCCAATGAAACTCACTCCTTTTCTTGGTTACTTCAGTGAGAGGGGCGGCAATTGAGCTGAAATCCTTCACAAATCGTCTATAGAAGCTTGCAAGGCCATGGAAGCTCCTAACTTGGCCGATTGTGCTAGGTGTAGGCCATTCTTGTATTGCCTTGATCTTGGCCTCATCCACTTGTAGTCCTTTGCTGTTCACTACAAAACCAAGAAAAGAGACTTGATTAGTGCACAATTCACATTTCTTTAAATTAGCATACAAGTGCTCTAATCGAAGTGTAGAGAGTACTTCCCTTAAATGTGCTTCATGTTCTTCGGAAGACTTGCTGTAAATCAAAATATCATCAAAATATACAACAACAAATTTCCCTATAAAATTCCTAAGCACATGATTCATAAGACGCATAAATGTACTTGGAGCATTAGTTAGACCGAATGGCATAACAAGCCATTCATATAGACCAAATTTGGTCTTGAAGGCTGTTTTCCACTCATCCCCTTCTCTCATCCTTATTTGATGGTATCCACTCTTCAAATCTATCTTAGAAAATAGAGTAGCACCATGTAGTTCATCTAGCATGTCATCTAGACGAGGGATGGGGTGTCTATACTTGACCGTGATGTTGTTAATGGCTCGACAATCGACGCACATTCTCCATGTGTTGTCTTTCTTCGGCACTAGCAACACCGGAACGGCACAAGGACTCTTGCTCTCTCGTACGTATCCCTTGTCCAACAATTCTTGAACTTGGGATTGGACCTCTTGGGTCTCGGTAGGATTCATCCTATAAGCCGGCCTATTAGGCAAAGAAGCCCCAGGCATGAGATCAATTTGATGCTCAATCCCTCGGATAGGGGGCAGGCCGGTTGGGATCTCTTCGGGGAATACATCCCTATATTCCTCAAGTAGGGCCAAGATCCGTGGGGGTAAGGTGGCTCGAAGCTCCTCACTTAACAAACTCAACTCTTTGCATAAGAGCATGAGTGTCGTTTCCCCATCCAAGTACTCGTCCTCAAATCCTCCCTTTGATGCAAAGAGAACATTTGGGGCTCGAGGGCTTGTGTTTTGGCTCGATGGAGCCGGCCCTTGTGTCTTACCTTCACTTACCTTCTTCTTCTCAAACTCGTCGGCCACTTGCGTGGGTGTCATGGGCTTGAGAGTGATGTTCTTTCCCTTATGCACAAAAGAATAGCGGTTAGTGAAACCATCATGTAAGACCTTGCGATCAAATTGCCATGGACGACCAAGAAGAATATGACAAGCTTGCATGGGCACTATATCACATAACACATCATCTTCATAATGTCCTAGTTTAATAGAAACCTTAACTTGCTTGTTTACTTTCAATGCACCACAATCGTTCATCCAATGCAACTTATAAGGCCTAGGGTGATGTATAGTAGGAAGTTGTAACTTTTCAACCATTTCTACACTAGCAATATTGCAACAACTACCTCCATCAACAATTACATCACAAACCTTGCCTTTGACTAAACACCTTGTATGAAATAAGTTTTCTCTTTGGTTATCATCACATGGGGTTGGTTTAGCATGCAAGGCTCTCCTAGCAATCAAACATTCACCATGTTCATACTCAATGCAGTCATTATCATCATAGTCATCATAGGAATTCACATTAGCATCACAATCATCATGCAAACACTCATCAACTTCATCATGCTCAATATCATCTTCACAAGTGTTGCCTTGGTGATCTAGTATAAGAGTTTTCCTATGTGGGCAATCCTTCATCATATGGCCTCTATCTTGGCACTTGAAACACACAATTTCCCTATTTCTAGAGGCGGAAGGGTTAGGGTTACCTCCCTTGGTGTTACCGGTGGTGTTACTCGGGGTCCGAGTGCCATTCGTCGCTCCCGCGCTCGCGGCTGCGTGATTTGGCGTCCCGCGGTATCCACTCCCGGTCCTTGCTTCTCCCCCATGCCCGGGGCCTTGCCTCGGTACCGAGGGCTCTCTCCCGTAGGGTGGTGTGACTCGGCGGCCTTGATAGCTTTGGCTTCCCGAGCTCCGGTTTCCTTGAGCTCCTAAGCTTCTTGCCTTCAATTTCCTATCAACCTTCACGGCTAAATGTAAGAGATCAATGCTAGTATTATAAGGATAACAATCAACTTCTCTAGCCAAGTAAGGGTGTAGGATTCTTAAGAACCGAGCATTGGTGTCTTCCTCATCTTCTACCACGTTTGCCCTTGCCATAGCCAATTGCATGGCATTGAATGCTTCCTCCACACTCATGGAACCTTGCTTGAGGTTCTCAAGCCGCTGCTTGAGTTCCCTAGCGTAGTGTTGAGGGATGAATCGTGCCCTCATGAGTGCCTTCATTTGTTCCCACGTGGCTACGGGTGCGTCTAGGGCTCTTCTCCTTTCCTTCACAAGGGTATCCCACCATATTAGTGCAAAACCGCTAAATTCAAGGGTGGCTAGTTGTACCTTCTTGTAATCGGTGAAGTTGTGGCAGCTCCAAATGTGCTCGATCTTGGTCTCCCATTCGAGGTAAGTGTCCGGATCGCACTTTCCCTCAAAAGGTGGGATTGTGACCTTGACCTTGCCAACTCCGTCTTGCTCGGGCTCTCGGGGCCTCCGTGGACGGGGTCCTTGTTCATGCCTTCTCGATTGGCGCTCCCATTGATCCTCTTCTTCTTGGAAACCCTCAAAGTGTTCATAGGGCTCAAAGTCATCCTGCACATCACGAAAATGATTAAAACGACCACGCCTCTCACGAGGAGGTGGGTTCTCTTCCGGTGGAGTATTTCGTGCATAAATAGGAGTTCTAGGAGGACCTTCCCGGTTGTCTTGGGTGTGCTCCGGGGGTGGAACGCGGCTGTGATGTCCGGAAGCCGAAGGCTGGCCTTGGGGTGCCCTAGGCATCTCCGTGGACGTCGAAGGGCGTGCCTCTAGGGCTGCCATCCTTTCCATCAACGTCGTGATGTTGTTGTTCATTTTGTTCAACATGTTGAACAACTCCGGGGAAATGGGCTCGGAAGTCTCCGACCTTGGGGATTTGTTACCTATAGTCATCACAACTCAAACAAACACGTAAATAGGTTAAGGTTAGACAAAACAAAAACTTCCTCAAAAGTGTTTGCTCTCGACACTCCTCTCCCTTTGGTGCTGAAATGCTTGTTGTTGCAATTTGTCTTACGATAGTCAATCACTCAAGCTAGTCAAAAGGACAATCAAAAATCCTCTAACCAAAAGAGATTAGCTAGACAATCAATGATAAGGGTCCAAGCTGAAAATTTCAGAAATGAATCAAAGAAAGTGAGATCAAGAGATAATAGAAACAAAGGACAAGAATAAAATGGTAAGAAAGGACTAAGCACAAAACTTGATCAAATCAACCTTGTCTAACCTTCAAACTACAAGCAAGATAGTTGTTGGTAGGCTAAGGATAGGTTGAATGGTAAGATGGTGTTTAGGCTTTCTTGGCTCACAATGGCTCTTGTTCACTTGCAATGCTTACTCTTGCACTTCTCTTGTACACTTAGAACAATCAACAACAATGCAACTCAAATCTGATTTTTTTTTTTTTTAAATTCTTTTTCTTTCTTTCTTCTCTTTTTTTTTTCACTGTCGACTTCTCTTTCTTTTTTTTTTTTTTGAAGTCTGATTTTTTTTTTTGACTTTCAGCAATTAAATAACAAATGAAAAATCTGAAAATGAAAATAAAAGAGACCTTGTAACTAATAGAGCTGTTGGGATGGAAGTGTGGCAAAAAAATAGGAGCTGGAAATGGTATGGCTAAAATGTAGGGATTTTTTTTTGACTTTTCCTTTTGAATTTCAGAAAATAGCAAAAATAGAAGACCAAAAATCTGATTTTTCTTGAAATGGAAGAGATGGTGGCCGAGTGGTGGTTGGATGGTGGTGATATGGTGGCCGAATGTATGGTAGGGTAGGCTAGGACAAGCAAACCAACAACAACCAATGCTAATAGTAAGAAAAATCAAACAAAAGAAGAGATGATCAAACCTTGCACTCCAATGGAGTTTTTGAGCTTTTTGATGATGACAATGGAGATGAGACACTTGATGTCGGTAGCCGAAGCTCTGATACCAATTTGATACGGGGATTAGCCGTGGATGTCCCGATCTTTCGACAACAAGCACAAAAACACAAAGGTCACAAGTTAGATGTGAAAGAACTCAATAAAGACTCAAATGACTAGACAAAGCAAGGATAAATGGATGAGAAAGTCTAGGTAGAACGAGCGAATAGACCCTTGATCCCAATTGAACAAAGTCCTAAACCAACGACTAGCTAACCAATCTCTACAATCTCACACAACCAGGGACGTATCCAAGGAGCACGAGAAGGGGGCTCGTGGGAGCTTGATAGCACCAATCAACTAGCGAAGATCGACACACACAAGACAAACCAAGCGGATTCAACACCAAGAACTCTCGGCAATCTTGAAACACTCAAGACAATATAAAAATGATCAATGTTGTGTGTGATTACAACCGGCCTAGGGGCTATTTATAGCCTTAGATGGGAATAGAAAAGCTGAAAATAAATGACAATTAAAAGAAATTCAGCAACTTAAAAGAAATTCAGAAAATGGCAAATAGAATCCCTAAAATCTAGGACAAGCCTAAAGACTAGGACAACTAGCCGTTAGTGGTTATAATGGGCTGCGTGGTGCTCGGTACAGCCTCGGCACTAATCCGCACAAGGGTCCGTAGCTTGGGCTGCGTTGATTCCGAGTCCTCTTTAGCTAAGGCATGACTCACGAGATTGAGAAGAGCTTGGTGAAGCTTCTTGGCACGAGCTCGAGTCATTGGCCCATCCGTCATCATTGGTGCATTTGGAGGAGGTCTAGGCTCGGATGGTCCCTCATCAGCAGCTTTACACCAAAACAAGTCAAATCCTTTCAGATCAAGGTTTCACCAAATTCTTCAAAAGCCAAATCAGCTTCTCGCAAACACATTCAATCAAATTCAGAAGGGGGGAGGTGGAGTCATCCACCTCTAAGGGCTAATCCCATATTCTCTTCCTAGGTTCCAAAATCGAATCAATCCATCAGTCTCAATTCAAGCAAGATGCATAAGCCATAAGAAATGCATACTATATAACCATTCAATCTCCAATCGACACATCACACAGCAAGTCTCAACATATACCAAAGTAGTGCCACAAGGTCACATCAACATCTCCATATCATACTAAAGGTCGTAATATGCATCTCAATGACATAACAAAATCATAACAACGTCTCAACATCACACCAGAAATCATAAAAGTGTCTCTCATCATAGAATCAACGAACCAAAATCCATTGTCAACACACCAATACAACAAGGTCAAGCTATTAAGGATCAGCAGAGGGGAAGGTCAATCAATATATCAATCATCAAAATGCCAGCATACTCACAAAACATCAGCTCAACTCATACAATGCCATATAACGATCATTCAGTAATCACGCACCATTATATCATGCATATATATAAGTCATATTCGTGCTCCAAGTCATATTCATTTCTTACCTATTCATAATCATGCTTATCAACCATTTAGTATAACATCAGGTTTTCACATAATCAACATATCATCAACTCACGATTCATACAACACATCATAACATGCTTCTAGAACAGCATAGTAGGATAGCAATGTATCATTGCATCATAATAACACTTGCCACTGTCAACTAGATTCCCAATACTACATATCAACATGTATTATCAAGCCATATCAGGTTCATCATGGTCGCTATCTAACATCATGCCAGGTCATTTTAATAAATCACATACTTAAGAAAGCTTTCACATCACCACCAGGCAAAATAAACGCAAACCCCGCTCGCTCGATTTCAATTCCTACATCAAAACCAGCCTCATCTAGATTCACCAACATCAGCTCAGGTAACATCCTCAAAAGAAGTCCTAATTCATTTCAATACCCTAATCTCGCCCCTTATTCCACCAAGAACTTCTCACTAGCTATCCACCTCTAAGAATCCACTACTATCTCTAACCTCACACTCGAGGGCCCTCTCATACTATATCCTTCATACTCTTAAAAGCCATTTCTTACACTTCCACACTTCCTAAGATTTCACAAGCATCATGCCCTACTAACCGCCTAGCCGACCTATTCCTAACCATACTCTCACCCAAGATTCACCTAGGAGCTCATCCAAAATCATCAAGCATTACCTCTTAAAATTTCCGAACCCACTCGGTCCAACCTAAGTCAACACCTCTCTCCGGCAACTTCCCCTTACCGCTGTCGATCATTCTAATCGCTCAAAACCTTTCTCCACTCTTCGACCACTCTACCAAAGGACTTCACTCACTTGTTCAAAGAAGAAGCATTAATGGACATTATTACACATAATGATCACATCATATCATCTAGCATTTATAACAACAACATCATCATAGACAACGAATAATCAAGCATTAATCATCACCAAGTCATCACATCAACACGCAATTCTCAACATCAAGTTAGTGCAATATCACCATCAATAAGTTCATAAAAGATCAGCAATTCGAATGGAGGGCATTCCCACTTGCAAATCACATCGCGCTCAATAACCGCAATCTTGGAAGCAAGCTTGTTCCGTCGATGTCATCGATCCTGAGGCCCGTGGGTTATGGGCCCACACTTGCGCTGCGTTTCTCTATCGCTATTCGACTTCCCGATCCCTTTTTTATGCGGTCGCTCGTCCAATGTAACGCGTAGAAGTCAGAGTTAGCGGAGATAGGAGAGTGACAAGAGCGGACGACCCAATGTTTCTTTCGGAGACAAAATGGACCAAATCTAAAGATGATACGACTAGAGACAAGACTCCGACTCGGGAATAGTAACGATGCCTTTATGGAAGTCCGTTAGGTTACAACTTGTGACAACAAGCAGGAATTCATTATGGAGCATATCAATCACATCAATCCCACTAACATGTACCTACTTCAGGGGTAACATTCGTATTCATATCAAAAACACAATCAAGTCCTACGCTGATGTATGTGAAACAAGCTAACATTCTAGTATTTCATGGAAACAGATATGCCTAGTAACTTTGAGCAAGATAGGCGGAACCAACAATGATCATATATGATTCGAAGTCATGCGGAATTTAGTGAAGATAACGAGCATCATGCATATGATCAATGTAAGAGCATGATATACACATCAACAAATAAGTCCAAATATATCATGGTAAAGTATATCGTAACCATCAGGTGAAACATCATACGAGAACACATAAGAGCAGCATCAAAAGTAACAAGAAGGACATCATGGGTGCTAGATTAAAATCATGCTTAGAATGGACCATCATAGAGTATATATATATGTGGTACAGTAGTTGTCACATTATAGAACAAGCATGATAGGTAATCATTCAGCAGGTCATATTGAAAGTCATAAGCTCCACATGATACTAATAGCACACATCGAATATGAGTACAACTAGATTAATTCAACTAGGTTCATTCCGATATTCATGCGTCATGTATATGCAAAATCAGGATATAGAGTGGTGTGTGATCAAGCGAGGTGTCAAGTCATAGGTTCATGCAAGCACGAGAAGCCATCATAGAGTAATAAACATTTTAACCATGTAAGCATGCTGGGTTTAACTATCACGGAAAGCTAGTCAATCATCGAATTCAACAGTAAACCAATTAGAACGAGTGAGACATGTTAAGAGAACAGAAAGAGGAAAGAGCCACACTATCAGGTACCTAGCTTGAGAGAGAATCAACAATAATGTAAGTAAAGTAGAACTCGCACAAGTCACAACCAAGGTCCAAACATGTTACTAGTGGTTCAATATAACATATGGTACATACATGCACTTGACTGGTTAATACGACGGTATGAAAGAGTTCATTCAATCACATCTCAACAACATAGTAGCATGAGAGGAAAACGCAACGAGGTATAGAGCAAGTCTAAGCAACATGGCTAGAATATGAGGACATGAGTTCAAATTGATGTATACTAGGATAGAACATGCATTTATCAAGACTCGTTCACACTACCATATTCTCACTTAGCACAATTAACGCATAGCAGTTACTAGAATAATCAACAACAGTTAATCACATAATAGGTGGGCATGCTATAGATTCTTGTCTATGAATGAATGATAAGCATCGAGGCATCATCGGCTAGCATGCTAAAGAGTACATCTTATGAGGCATTCATATAAAGAAGAGTCGATCACACTATCATGAACCTATTCAAGGGGAGTACATCAATTGTACAACTTCCTAACATATGACATCTATAATCGTGCCCTATTATGACAATGTAATATACTAAACATATCATGTCGGGATGATATGGACATAATAAATATAGTTCGAACCTATACAATGGTCATCATGAGCATCAAAGCACATAAGCACAAATTCACACTAAGGATCAATTGTAGGTCAAGGAGTAGTGCATATAGAATCACACAATCATGAACAGGGCAATCAAGATAACCCGATAGGGGTCCATAAGGGCAACATTGACTCTCCCTAACTGACTCATCACCCATCTTTCCCGTGAGACTCGGATACGACTTTTCGTGGTAAGAAGACACTAATGGATCGTCATAAGAATTGATAAGGACAACCTCGTAAACATCTCACTCTCTAACACGGAATTTCATCAAGGACCATCTTCCAATACTCTCTCGGACAACCTTTATATTCAATCATGATTCCCGACACCATGTGTTCACCAACCCAATTCCCGTGGAAGACCGATATTCGAAGGGAGGACTCGATTGAATTGTCAAAAGGGTTCATAAGGAAAGGGGCAGTTCCACAAAAACTGAGCTTAATCATAGGGAAATAAGGGTACTCCCACTATCTCGTTCACAGATCATCAATACTCATCAATTAGTTAGGACATACCAATCAATCTTTAGCATATCAAGCACTCAACATAGAGTTAGTCAATGACAATTATAACAATTTCTTTCGAGGGAATCGTTCTCAGGTCCAGTTAGTACATAAAGCACATCAAGCTATCTAGTGCCGCTCTTCGAGGAGCGACTGACCGGAGGGGCAAAACCTCACGATCTCTACCTAACTCGCCACTCCAACCACCTTGGTGCAATTCCTTGGAGTCTTCCAACCCACCTGTAAGGAATAAGCTAATATTTCGCCTATCCATTCCCACTACATCCAAAAGGGATGGTCTAACGCTGTTTCTACCCACTCGATCCCTATTTGGTCGATTTTTTTTCCTCTTTTATAACAAGTCAAGTTCATTACTTAGTCCGATTGGAGTTAGACATCTTAAGTTCATTTTGCCCCTTTAAAGCACTTTCAAATCTTTTGAAATTCATGGGCGGTTTTCCAAAACATACACCCGACCCTTATGTACCCGAATTGCACAACCTCGCTCTGATACCAACTTTGTAACGGCCCGGATATAAATATCTGGGATACGTTTTGAAGGTCGGATACCTTCGTTCGGATGTTGCAATTCAGGTACGGGTCGAGGTTTCAAACCTCTAATCAGTCGAAGTTTTCATAAATTCAATCTAACGAAAATAAAGCGGAAGTAAGATTTAGATACAAAAGCCACGGCAGAAGCGGGTCAAAACCAAAACCTATATTCTAAGTCGTATAGCCAGATTAGCGGAGTTTGACAGTTTTCTTTGCAATCGCCCGGGGGACTTTTCCACGCCATACAGACAGGGAGTAATCATACCTAAAAACAATTGGTGCGAGCGGGATCAGACTGAGGCCCCAACACACCCTGTCCCGCAACCGAACATACACATACGCTAATAATAAAGATGATGCAGATGTGGAAATTAAATCACACTAACATGATCCTAATTTACAATATGTGAAAAATAACTGTAAAGGCGCCCAAAGAATGCCAAGTGGCATGTCCCTCTCCTACCTCTGCACCCCTTCCCGTTAGTGCAGAGACTGGCCAGTTCGTTGCTATAGCATAGCATATCCTCGTGGTGGTGCACTCACCCACGGTATCATCATATCATATCATATATCTCATATCTTGCCCGATGGTGCTGGGCTATCATATCATATCGACTCGATAACTCAGGGCACCCGATGAGGCTGGGCTACCCTATGACCCTAACAGAGACTCTAGGACTATCACATATAACGGCCGTTCTGTTTCATACGCGTAAAGAAATAGAATGCTCAATCACAAGTGCAACCTAGCATGATACTACATGGCATGCTTTAATGCTTATGCAACACCTAGTATGTCATACATTCACAAGCCGGTAATCTCTTTCGAATCTGAGTAAGCCCATAAAGGAACTTACCTGAATAAGCCAAACAGCAGAGAACAAGGCAGAAGCAGAATCCAAGTAATGAGTCACCAATAGCAAGCAATGTCCAACATATCACAATCACCTAATAACATATAAATGCATAAGTCTATCTAATTCATACAAGGCGCCCCTAACTATCATACATCTCTTCTCATATCTCGTTTCAGATTATTCCATCTTATCTCATCATAATTCAAATATCAATCCATGTTCATCTCACCTCATCAACTCATTTTCAAAACAATCTCTCAAAGAACTCGTCTTAGAAAATCAACCAATCCTTTTAAAATCGCTTATCCAAATCCCGCCATTAACACTTAAGCCTTAAAACCAATTTCTCAAAATCATCTTATAGAAATCATTCCGGCATGTTTCTTACTTCAAAAACATTATATAAATAAATTCCAATATTAAGTCATCAAAATAACTCTATGCTCACAAATAATATTTATAAATCAAAACCAACAATTCACTTTAAAATTCCTAACTCACATATTTAAATCCTCATAAAATGCATCAATTAAATAATTCAATTAATATAATTTTAAAACAATAAATAATATATAACAATGCTATAAAATATTTTATTTGCCATTTAGCTTAATATCTTTATAATATATATATACAAATCTTTACCCATTTTAAATCTCAATAAGTTTATATGTTACATCTCCAAAATCGAATACCATTTGGTAAAATAACGGTTAAAACCAATTAGCCTGGCCCAAATCCAATTCCCCTTGTAAATGCCCAAGTGAGTCCGGCCCACACACCCAAAAACAAATAGGCCCACTGATCTCCCTTAACCCAGCCCGGATACATTAAAACCCAAAACCCATTTCCTAGTTGGTAAACTTCTACCTTACCCGGCCCCACAATCGTCCCCGTCATCATCTTCTTCCCCGCTCGTGCCTCCCTTTGCTCGCTCCTCGCGCTCCTGCCTCATTCCCATCCGCTCGCTTCAGTCCTCGCCCCTCTGGCTCTTGCTCGCTCCTCGACTCGAACCTCCCTTGCTCGCCCTCTCGCGTCTCACACACTCCCGTCCCCGCTCCTCGCCCGGCCTCACCATCGTCGATGCTCTCGATCTGACCGGACCTCTCTCCAACTCGCCCGCACTCTACTCTCCGACCAGTTAAAGCAAAAGGAAGCACGAGATCAAAAGCGAGGGTTGAAAGGGGTTCAGAAAGCTTACCGAGGTGCGGTTTTTGACTTTGCCGGAAAGTGGTCGTCGGGAATCCTTCTTCGTCGGAGGCTCGGGCTGTGTTCCTTGGACCTGGGTCAGGAAGCTTGGTCAAGGGTGGAGTTTTTAAGGGGGTTTTGAGCGAACGGAGGAGGAGGGGCTTACCGGAGCTCAATCTAGGAAAACAGGGGACGGAGGAAGAAGGTGGGGGCTCGGCGACATCCGGGGCTGCGAGGCTCGGGAGCGCTTGAAGATGCAGCTCCAATGGCGTCAGAGGTGGGTGATGGTGCGCCGCTGCTAGAAGAGGAGGAGGAGGTGGTGGCTTGGTGGTTGCGGTAGGCAACATAGGAGGAAAAAGGGCAACTTGGCTGGTTGTGAGGGGAATGAAGAGATGAGGAAATGAGGGTTTACAGCTTCTGAAATAACAAAGGGGTAATTGGGTGGGTTTAGGTTTGAAATTGAAAAAAGTAGAGCATGGGGCTGTCAAATGTGTGAGTTTGTGGGTTTGTGGGATTGGATGAAAATAAAAGGAGAGGGAGGAAGTTGCAGAGGGGCTTTAGAACAAGGAGGGGACCATCTGAAATTGTGGGTGCAGAGGCAATTGAAAGGGAGAGGGGGGTTTGTGATCCGGGTTGAAGGTAGAAGACAACAAAGAAAGAGCTGGTGAATTGCAGGGGTGAGGAAGGGGGGGACCGCAGGAGGGAGAGAGAGAGAGAGAGAGAATAAAGAAAAGGGAAAATAAAATAGGATTTACCACAATACCAATTCAAAATTAGCGGAAAAGACTCTAAACCCGCTCGCCCGATCGAATCCCGACTAAATCAAATTTAATCAAATTTCAATTCAATTTCAAGATAACGGAATTAAATAAATTTTTTTTTTGATACTCGGAGCTTAATTAATTTTATTAATACTCGAACTCGAAGTCGAAAATCAAATCCCGTCAAAATCCTAAATTTAAATTGATGCCGGAAGGATTTTAAAATTTTGAACTCGTGCTCGAGGACGATTTTTCTCCGCTTTTACAATCGAATAAAATAGGAACGTATTTAAATAGAATATTCATAATATAATATATAATATATACCCAGTCTTTACATAAAAGTAACACTTAAAAAGGTTAGGGACCGATAGTGGCTAACCCTTAAAGGTTAGGGACCACCAAAGGAATTTACCCTAAATTAAAAGAAAATTTATAAATTTTACAAAATTGAGCTATTTGAGTTTCAATTTAGCCTAGCCGAACTTTGAATCGAGCTTATAAATGTGCTCATAATCGACTCATTTTGTAAATGATGCTCGAGCCGAGCTTTTATTGAGCAAAACTCGATTCAAGCTCTATCTACTCAGCTTATATAACAACCATAATCTTAACTTAATGTTTATTATATTGTGTTTCCTATACTTATTTAGTTAATTTTTTTCGGATATTTTATTTAGATATTTATATTTCTTTTTTTAGACGCGAAAAAAAGATAGCGTTTTATCATAAATCAATGACATTTTATCTTAAAATAACATATTTCTTTTTTTTTAGACGCGAAAAAAAAGATAGCGTTTTATCATAAATCGATGACATTTTATCTTAAAATAACATCATTTATTATTGTATTATATATAATTTTTTATACCGATTTAATCCACAACTATATCGTACATGTATAAACTAGAGCTTCGACCGACCAAACCACCACCGGTTGTGCCTCCCCTCCAAAATTTTTCTATTTCTGCTACTGGTTGGGACACTAATGGAAACTGCAACATTTACGATTTTCTTTGGATTTACAATATTTTGATAAACCTTTGCCTTTCTTGAAAGTACTTCTAAAACTATTGTACTGAAAAGACTTGTAAATAGTTTGTACCAAACTAAAACGATTCATTATGTCCTTACAAAGACTTTTAGGAACTTGGTTATGGAATTTAATGCCAGCATTGTTTTGTATACTAATTATCCATTTGAGAAGTCAAGTTATGCATGCACCAACTGCATGCTTTTTTTGACTTTTTAGTGAATGACAAAGAAATGAGGTTCTCCATTCTCTAATTGTTTTTGTGCAAAAAAATCTAAAACATTATAAACTTATTTTATTAACCCCACATCACATCTTTTAAAAAAAAATATTTTATTTTGGATACACTACTAGAGTGTTAGCAATTTCGCTCGTTACAGCGACTTGGTTAGCATTTAGTGTGTTAATGCATGATTTAGCCAAATTATTTTCTTCTTCTTTTAACTATGATTCTAGCTACATGACGAGAGGGTTTCTCGACCAAATAAATTTATAGTCAAGACCCCCGCTATAGTATAGGGGAGTCAGGTTCGTCCTCAGGAGAGAAGTCAACGGTTCTAGGTTTAGTTGGTTTCGGAGTTCGAGAGTAGCGGGAAAAGGTGGCGGTCGGTTGCTGTCGATATCGACTGAGACTGGTCGATGTCGAGGGATGGAGAGGGGATGGTGGTTGGTGTCGAGTAGAATATCTGCAGAATATAAATAATATAATAAAATAGTAAAAGTGAAAACTTCCAAGGTAAGGGATCACCACAACAATAAACATATGTATAAATCACGAATAACATAAAAGAGCATGCTTTACATCAAAGAATCAACTTTCGCTAATTCCAACAATTTAGGTAAATCAACTCTCGAAAATAAACCTAATTGTTTCTACCTTTTCTTAATTACGATTAATAAACTTGCGAATAAAAACCCTAATTACTATCCAAGTTTGCAACATGAATTCCTTGAACTTTCATCCAAGGATTAAGCATAGAGGTAGATGATGATAGAAACACAAACAATTATGAATTCATCGATTAAGAACACATGCCTATCGTTGGGCTCACCCCAACCCTAGAAGAGGGGAATTAGAAACAAAACATGAAAATAAAAAACTAACTTTAAATTAAAACTAGAACTTACAAAACCTTCAATCTTCACTCTAGGCTCTCCTTCTAACTACTTGCGTCTGAAGACGACTTGACTTGAATGATTCTAACAAACCAGCCCCTAGGGCTTTATTTATAGGCTACTAATCCTTGCTATCCGAGGATTGTAACTTCTATCTAAACTATGAACTCTATCCAAACAATTAGGATAGGTCTTTTATTTTGATAAAACATTAAAGGAAAAGATAAATTCAGCTGCTAACCATTTAGAAGAACAAGATAATCCGTGGCCTTGATGATAGAATTCATAATCCGAGTCTCGAAATCGGATCTATCTTCTGTCGAGATAATGTCGATGTCGATGTTGGAGGTCGATATCGATGTCTGTGTTCCTGCTCGACTTGTCCAGCTCCAGTCGATGTCTATGTTGAGGTTAATATCGATGTAGTATATCGATATCGATGTCTTCTTGGTTGGTCTATGTGGTCTATCTCGACACTCAGAAGGTGTGTCGACAACTATGGTCGATATCGATGTTTAAGGTCAATATCGACCTCTGCTCAGCTTCACTTGGTTTCTTCGTTTTGACTCCGATTTCATCGAATTCCTGCATGGTTAGCTCAAAACTTGTGCAGACTCTATTTCTTATATTTTAGCCCATTCTTACACAAGTTTATATTCTTTTGAACCCTTTCTTTGGAAATCGAATGAAATACGATGTCAAAAGATGCAATAAAAGGAGATATAAATATGTACATCAAAACACCCCATACTTAGACTTGCTTGTCCTCAAGCAATAACCAAGCAATAACCAACACCTACAACACACCCTTCAAGTCTTCGCCCTTTTCAAAAGCAACATCATAAGTGGCAGCAAAGCAAAGCAAGTGAATTTAACGTCATAGCACATATTTAGGCGATCCATAGGCATATGCACTTTTGATCCAACCTCACAGGGATAATGTGTTTACACTCAACTCTCATGTGTTTAGGCTATGAAGATCAACTCTCAACTCAATTCCATATACAATCTCATAAACATTGCAATTTATAACAATCCACTTCGCAACCAATTATGAAAATGCAAAAAGAACTATCAGGAGGACTTTCGCTCAATGGAAGACTTCAAAGAAGACTCCATTCGGCGGGGTTGTAATGGGGCTTGGTAAGGAATTAAGGGTATGAAATTATTTGGCTATGTGGTGCTTTTATAATTCGGGAATCAAGACTCCTAAATCTCAACACTTGTAATATCCAGACCATAACTCTTCCATGTAAGTCTTTCCAAGCTTAATTCTCCATAATGCTCTTTCTCAACTCATGTTACTATAATATGCTCTAAAGATGCACTAAAAGATGTAAACCATACTATCAACCCTTCTTTCAAACTCTAATATGTAACACCCCTTTCTAATCCCAAGGGAGGGCTACAACGCCAGTGAATTCGCAGACTTTAATGTCTTTGCATTCATCTGAGGCTTATAGGGACATGCCACCATGCTCCCATAAATAAGACGGTACTTCGAACAGTTGATTAAAAGAGTGCGGAAGTCAATTGAATATCATAGTTTGAAACATCCAATCCAAATAACATAGCTTAAAATATCAACACCATAAATTGTAAATAAACTCCCAAAATAGCTAAAACCAACGTAGCACCGCGGAAACTTTAAAAATTTAGAAACTGCAGTTTAAAAGTCCGTGGATGATAGTCCTCTCTTTAGCTCTCTCCTGCTCCACTGCTCGTACTAAACCTGTGGAATATGGCCTGGTGTTTCGTGAGTACGAAGGACACCAGCCATCCAATAAATAGGATGGTTAGTACAATTAAGACTAGCAAATGATAGGAAAATGTTCAGACTTTAACAATACAGTGACCATAAAACGGTATGTCATAGGTTAAGGGAAAGACACGAATATTTAATGTGGAAACTGAATAAGAAGGTAAAAATTCACACATGACTCGGATGATCAAAATGATCGATTATAAGATAAGAAAATGAATTATACCCGAAACAGATGAGTATAATAACTGAAGTGATCACCTATTTAATAATCGATAATAATCATAATCACACTAATCACAATAATAGTAATAAAAATAGTAATACTACGTGGTACCGGTCGAGCCTTTTACATGGACCCCGACCTACATCAGATCGTTGTTTTACCACCCCGCGGAGAATGCATTCCGGGATGGATGTTTCATGAAACCTTGTAAGGCGGTGGCTTAACGAACCACAACCTGCAAGTCTTTCTACTGCAAAACTTGCCAATGACCTATAGTCACTCGCATCACGTGGTGCGCATTTTAACTTATCATACCTAAGCATCACATGGTGCATATCTTAACTTAACATACATAACCAATTCATACTAGGTGATCGTAATAACGACATTAAACCAACAAGGACGTGCAAGCACGGATATTTCAAGGATCTTAATACCGCATGCTATTAATTTGCATGAAAGAAACAAGCAGGATATCATGCAATTTAGGAAGAAGAAAATAGAAAATTTTCACTTATCTCAAGTTGTAAACAAATAACATATTCAACTCACATATCACTATAATTAATTTAATAAATTGCCCATCAATTTATACTCATGCCAGTTTATGAATAAAGAGATAAATTACATTAAGCAGACGAATATGCAATTTATTGAAACTGGCAAGGAAATTGGCCACAGGGCCGCATTCGACACTGAAGAGTTAAAAAGGCACGTCAAAAGAATCACGAAACACGCAAAGGGCGTTGAACGAAATCACTTGCCTTAACCTTCTTTGATCGGTTGACGACAACAAGACGAGATTTTAGCACCTATTGAATCCAACGGAAAAGGAATTAATTAATATTGGTACTTTATATAATTAACTTTACTTAACTCAATTAGAAATTGAATTAATTCTATAAAGTTAAGAATCTATACCAATATGAATTCCTCGGGGAGCGGGATCCGACGTGGGTGCTTCGAGATTTCTTGGTGTCGCTGAAACGAGCAAGAATCGAATAGTTTAGAAACATTGACCGCCTAACTTAATAAATTATTAACATAGGGTCAGAAACGAGAATAGACTAAATAAGGGGGAAATATCTGTAATTTTTACCAAAAGAGATTAAAACCTCTTTGAACTCACGTACAGAACCAGTGGGACGAAGGACTCGATCGGTGTGGCTCTTCCTCCTCCGTCGATGGCTAACGACGCGACAAGGACGACGATCGGAGGCGGCGTCTCGGATCGTGATTGGCGGCGGCAATCGGAGGCGGTGACAAAGCAATCGAAGACGGAGGCGGCGATGGGCAGCGGCGATAATCAGAGGCGGCGACGAACAGGGCGGAGGCTACGGCTTGGTTCGTGGCGCGTCTCCGGGCAAGGCTGCACTGCAGTAATTCTTGGCGGTAAAGGGTGGCTCGAACTCAGGTCAACGGCGGGCTCGGCAGTGGTCGGGGCGGCTGCTCACTGCTCCCGATCGGTTTGAGAGAGGAGGAGGCAGTGAATTGTGGGTTGAGTTAGGAGAGGAAGATGACGGTGATGGCGGATGTGATTTTTGGGTTGTGGAAGGCTAGGATCAAACGTGTATCTATACTACTCAATTAGGTTAGATAAAAGATAGATTTCTCCCCTTTTTATCGGGATAAATATTATTTAATTTATCTTTATAAATTAAATAATAGGAGTAATTAGATGATTTATGTAATTAAATCCATCATATATTATACTCTTTAGAATAACTTAATTATTCTATTTCATACCGTATATCTTAGGTGAATTTATTAAATGACCAAATTCACAAGATATATACTATAGTTTGATATACTATAGAATTATTTAATTAAATAAAAATAAGAAATAACCCAAAAATAATTTGGGATATTTCATAATACGCCTCTCAAAAAATATAACACTTGTATGAATAAAAGACTTAAGGATTTTGGCTCATGCACTATATATTTATCTATATTTTATTTTTTTCGGATTTTTTTGACGAAAATAATAAATAAATACTAAAAAAAACATGTGCATTTATATGGTGAGCCAAAAATCCTTTTACAAAATATGAAAAAATGTAAATATGTACCAACCCATAATTTCCTTGCTCAAAACTGAATATATGCACTTTTCTTTCCACAATGCATTAATCTAACCATTCTAAGTCTCAATTCCCAAATGGGGGTCAGGCTCAATTCGGCTAGGGATAATTTTGTGGAGTTTGTAATTTCAGGCTCATGCTAATTTTCCGGCTTCAAGCAGGGATAATGCAGGGTAGGTAAAGAGAGGATAAAAATGGCATAAAAGATGCCTCCATCATTTAATTATCATAAACATAGACATATTTATGTATTGGCTTTGAATAACTATCACAACATTTAGAGATGCATAGGAAGAGTAAATTCACTCAAGAAAGCGGAGGGATTTTTGATGTTCTCCCTATAGGCCAAAATTCTCACAAGGACAATTTTTGTTGGATTTGCTTTTTAGCTTAGGATCATATGTGCTCAATTTCATCACAAGTTCACAATCTACATAAAAAAATTTAAGACTTAGGCTAAACCATCCAAATATGCCATAGGATTTACATGATCAAGTCAGCTATTGAGTTTTCATCATAGGACATCTAAGTAGGGTTTAAAAATAAACTTAAAATAAACATGCATTTTTTTGTATTTTTGACATTTTTTCTATTTTTTTTATTTTGACATTTTTATAAACTTAACAAACTTAAAAGACCAAGGACTTAAACTTTAAAATGCATAAATGTTTAAATATGATGCAATGCATAAAAATAAAGTAGAAAGCAAATAAAAGATAAATACAAGCCAAGTTCGCCAAGTTCTCCAAGTTTTAACCATTACCACAAACCAGATAAAGAAGTTTATAATGTCCAATTTTAATCCCACCCCATACTTAAAGATTACAGTGTCCTCACTGTTAGAAAAGCAAAGTAGAGGGAAGGAGACACTCACGCTCACTTACGCAATACACATCACAGCTCAGGAGGCGGAGGAGGTGGCAAAAGCAAGGGCCAGTCCTGTGTAGGAGCTGACCCTGAGTAGTAGGTCGGGGCGCCCTGTGGGAATGTCGAAGTACCAGCCTGCTGATCGAAGGAATACCCCATGTAGGAGCCCAGTCCCTCAAGCATCCTCCCATAGTGGCGCTGCTCATCGCGGATCTCAGCGACGGATAACTCTAACCTAGTAAAGCGGGCAGTCACGTCGTCCTGCTAGTCTGTGGAATAGGTGGGCTGGAAGGGAGGAGGAGGTGGAGGCACATAACTGTGGTGGCTGTGGTGGGTGTGATGGCTGTGGTGGCTTTGGTGGGACCCTTGCGGGCCCTCTCCACCCCCAGCTGCATCGTCCCCGGCGTCATCATCATCATCGCCGCCATCCATGCCCCCTTGGTAGGCTGGGGGCTGCTGTGCTCCGTCTGAGTGGGAGTCTGCATCCCAAGACATGGCGTCCACCTCCGGCTCATGGTTGTAGAGTGGGGGCCTCCTCCGAAGTGTAGGATCAGCGGACGGATCTATATCCATATGATATGGTTGCCCAGTCCAAGACTGGTACCAATTTGGGATATACAGGAGATCTATAAAATCCTGTTGGAGACGCATCCCCATTTAGGGGTGTCTCCATCCCTGTGGGCCGGCCGCAATGACTCCACCCTGGCGTAATACAGAAGAATCAAGGTACGTGAGTTGGTAAGCGGTGTACCTCTCAGTGTGGACACCCAAGCCCTGGGCTAGGATAGCCACCATGCTACCGTCCATGATATCCGTGGAGACCGTGCGCCTGCGGTCTAGGATGTGCTCGAGCCAAGCGTGTAGGAACGGCAGAGGCTCATCCTCAAAGTCTCCGTCTCACGGTGTGTGGGGCGACGGAGCTCAGGTCTAGCCCATAGGGTACTCGCTAGGACTCGCAGTATGACCTTGAATAATGGACTCACGACCCTGGAGGTGAAGGAGTCTGTGGGAGCGGGGTAGGGGATGCCCGAAATGTAGCTCCAAATGACGTTGGGGTCCGGGACCCTGAAGGCGGCGGGAGTATGGATGAATCCAAAGATGTTGCTCATCTCCTCGAGCGCTAGTCTATGACGCTTGTTGCCGAGCTGGAATATAACTCGGCGGCCGGTTGATGTGCGCTCAGGGACCTCCAGGGTGGCCATAAACTCCCCAGTCAGCACGGGGTAGTGCGCCTCCAGAGGCTCGATCAGCCGGTGCAGGGAGACATTCTCGAATGCCTCCTGAACGCCAGTGTGAAACCCTAGCTGGATCATATCGGGGAGATGGTACCAACGAGCTCTTCCGGCTCGGCAAATCAGATCCTCGGCCAGGGTGCGCTGTTGATCGTCATCCATGCGAAGTGTGTCCTGAGGGATGTTCTTAGCTCTCACCATCGTCTGCAAAAGAAAATATTGCCAAAGATAATTTCCCTTTGTATAAAATAGGGAGAACACCATACCTAGGTTTCATATTAGCCTAAAAAATTTTATAATGGTAAATTGGCTAAGCTAAAGTGCTAAATTTGCAAACCAAATTGTAATGACCAAATAAGGATATATTATCAAAATTTTTAACCATAAAAAATAGGCATGATCTAATAAGAAGTCAAGAAATTACATAAGGTTGGCAATTTGTATAAACTTAATTTTCTTGAATTTTTAACACTAAGGAACCTAATAAATTTCAGATTTTTGTCCCACATATATATAAAAATCAGATTTTAATCCTCATATAAAAACATCAGAATTTAATCCCTTATAAAAAAATCATATTTTTAGCCCTTAAAAAAATCAGAATTTAATCCCCTAAAAAAAATCAGAATTTTGGCCCTTGTAAATAGAAATTCAGATTCTAGCCCTTATATATTAAAAAATTTCAGATTCTAGCCCAACATATATAAAATTTTCGATTCCCAACCCATATAAATATAAAAATCAGATTCTTGTCCCACAAATATACAAAAACCAGATTCTTTGGCCCACAAAATATGCGATTGCTCTTTCCCGCGCAAATATCATTCCAACCCTAAACACCCAATATGCAATTTCCTCCCAAAATCAACTAAATAATCATGTAAATCTGTAAAAATAGATAAAGGGTAAGAAATCATACCAGAAGAGTGTCGGAATTAAGGGAGAAAGATGCAAGAAACTGCAAAAATCACGAAAAAAACAACTGCAGATCTGTAACCGACGTCGATATCGGTGTAAATGGTCGAAATCGACAGGATCTGGGCGGCGGTCTTCTTGCTGGTGCTGTTGTGGGCTCGCCGGTGGTCGTAGGTGGCCGGATCTGGAGGTTCTTTGTCGGGTGGAAGTATATCTGGGCGAGGAAGGATAGAAAACGAGATAGAGAGAGCAGGGGCGAGAGAAGAAAGAGAAAACCGAGGGCTGTCGGTGATGCGGGACCATCCAAGCTAAGGCCTTACACTCTTGTGAGCTATGCCCTAGCTCAAGAACCGACGAGGCCTCAAGGAATCAATGCAGCCCAAGCCAACAAGCTAAGGCCTTACACTCTTGTGAGCTATGCCCTAGCTCAAGAACCGACGAGGCCTCAAGGAATCAACGCAGCCCAAGCCACGGACCCTTGTTTGGATTGATGCCGAGGTTGTACCGAGCACATGTGCCTACCTTGCTCCGTGAAGACCGGGTCCAAATACTAGCCGTTGACAGCCTTGCTAAGTGCTCAAGTGGCCAGCCATGAAGACCTATTCTTTAGGAGCCATGATTGAAGAAGTCAAGGCCACTTCCTATCTTTTAGGGATTTTATTTGCAATTTCTGAATTTGTTTTAATTTCCATTTAATTTTCTGAATTTCTTGCAATTTTCTGAATTTCTTTTGTTGTCATTTATTTTCAGCCTTTTCTATCTCCATTTAAGGCTATAAATAGCCTCCTAGGCCGGTTGTATTAAAAACCCATATTTGATTAATGACAAGCATTGCTTTGCAAACACATTGTTTCTTGAGGATTCAAGAGAGAGACCGAGAGGATTCTTGGTGAATTGATCTTGCTTGGTTTGTCTTGTGTGTGTCGATCTTCGCTAGTTGATTGGTGCTATCAAGCTTTCACGAGCCCCTTTCTTGTGCTCCTAGGATACGTCCTAGATTGTGTAAGATCGTAGAGATTGGTTAGCTAGTCGTTGGTTTAGGACTTTGTTCAATTGGGATCAAGGGTCTATTCGCTCGTTCTACCTAGACTTTCTCCTGCCCTATCTATCTTTTTCATTACTATTGTCGAGTCCTTTGAGTCTTTGTCGAGTCATTATTGTCTAACTTGTGTTCTTTGTTTGTTTTGTGCTTGTTGTCGAAAGATCGGGACATCCACGGCTAATCCCCGTATCAAATTTGGTATCAGAGCTTCGGCTACCGACATCAAGTGTCTCATCTCCATTGTCATCATCAAAAAAAACTCAAAAACTCCATTGGAGTGCAAGGTTTGATCATCTCTTCTTTTGTTTGATTTTTCTTACTATTAGCATTGGTTGTTGTTGGTTTGCTTAGGCATTACCTTCTGCCGACCCCATCACCAATTCATCACCACCATACCGCCACCCTATCACCACCATCAGACCACCATTCGACCACCCTTTCATCACCACCAAGAAAAATCAGATTTTTGGTCTTCTATTTTTGCTATTTTCTGAAATTCAAAAGAAAAAGTCAAAAAAATCCCTACATTTTAGCCATACCATTTCCAGCTCCTATTTTTTAGCCACACTTCCATCCCAACAGCTCTATTAGTTACAAGGTCTCTTTTATTTTCATTTTCAGATTTTTCATTTGTTATTTAATTGCTGAAAGTCAAAAAAAAAAAAATCAGACTTCAAAAAAAAAAGAAAGAGAAGTCGACAGTGAAAAAAAAAAAAAGAGAAGAAAGAAAGAAAAAGAATTTAAAAAAAAAAAAAAAATCAGATTTGAGTTGCATTGTTGTTGATTGTTCTAAGTGTACAAGAGAAGTGCAAGAGTAAGCATTGCAAGTGAACAAGAGCCATTGTGAGCCAAGAAAGCCTAAACACCATCTTACCATTCAACCTATCCTTAGCCTACCAACAACTATCTTGCTTGTAGTTTGAAGGTTAGACAAGGTTGATTTGATCAAGTTTTGTGCTTAGTCCTTTCTTACCATTTTATTCTTGTCCTTTGTTTCTATTATCTCTTGATCTCACTTTCTTTGATTCATTTCTGAAATTTTCAGCTTGGACCCTTATCATTGATTGTCTAGCTAATCTCTTTTGGTTAGAGGATTTTTGATTGTCCTTTTGACTAGCTTGAGTGATTGACTATCGTAAGACAAATTGCAACAACAAGCATTTCAGCACCAAAGGGAGAGGAGTGTCGAGAGCAAACACTTTTGAGGAAGTTTTTGTTTTGTCTAACCTTAACCTATTTACGTGTTTGTTTGAGTTGTGATGACTATAGGTAACAAATCCCCAAGGTCGGAGACTTCCGAGCCCATTTCCCCGGAGTTGTTCAACATGTTGAACAAAATGAACAACAACATCACGACGTTGATGGAAAGGATGGCAGCCCTAGAGGCACGCCCTTCGACGTCCACGGAGATGCCTAGGGCACCCCAAGGCCAGCCTTCGGCTTCCGGACATCACAGCCGCGTTCCACCCCCGGAGCACACCCAAGACAACCGGGAAGGTCCTCCTAGAACTCCTATTTATGCACGAAATACTCCACCGGAAGAGAACCCACCTCCTCGTGAGAGGCGTGGTCGTTTTAATCATTTTCGTGATGTGCAGGATGACTTTGAGCCCTATGAACACTTTGAGGGTTTCCAAGAAGAAGAGGATCAATGGGAGCGCCAATCGAGAAGGCATGAACAAGGACCCCGTCCACGGAGGCCCCGAGAGCCCGAGCAAGACGGAGTTGGCAAGGTCAAGGTCACAATCCCACCTTTTGAGGGAAAGTGCGATCCGGACACTTACCTCGAATGGGAGACCAAGATCGAGCACATTTGGAGCTGCCACAACTTCACCGATTACAAGAAGGTACAACTAGCCACCCTTGAATTTAGCGGTTTTGCACTAATATGGTGGGATACCCTTGTGAAGGAAAGGAGAAGAGCCCTAGACGCACCCGTAGCCACGTGGGAACAAATGAAGGCACTCATGAGGGCACGATTCATCCCTCAACACTACGCTAGGGAACTCAAGCAGCGGCTTGAGAACCTCAAGCAAGGTTCCATGAGTGTGGAGGAAGCATTCAATGCCATGCAATTGGCTATGGCAAGGGCAAACGTGGTAGAAGATGAGGAAGACACCAATGCTCGGTTCTTAAGAATCCTACACCCTTACTTGGCTAGAGAAGTTGATTGTTATCCTTATACTTCCGTTATTGATCTTTTACATCTAGCCGTGAAGGTTGATAGGAAGTTAAAGGCAAGAGACCAAGGAGGAGCTAGAGGAGGAAACCGAAGCTCAAGCACGCAGCCCTATGGCCGAGATGCCCTAGCACCAAGGGAGAAGCCTAGTCTCGGTAATGGAGGAGAGCAAGGGAATCGAGGAGGAGTTCAAGCCATATCGAGTGCCAAGCCACCTAGCCCTCTCGGTAACCCTAAAGGAGGTACCCCTAACCCTTCTAATTTGCGAAATAGGGAAGTTGTGTGTTTTAAGTGCCAAGATAGAGGACACATGATGAAAGATTGCCCACATAGGAAAGCTCTCATGGTTGATCACTTAGGCAACACCAATTCTGAAATTGAGCATGAAAATGATGAGTGTTTGCATTTTGATTGTGATCCTATCTTAAATTCCTATGATGATTGTGATGATGAAGGCATTGAGTATGAACATGGTGAAAGTTTGATTGTGAGGAGAGCTTTGCATGTCAATCCAACTCCATGTGATGATAACCAACGAGAGAACTTATTTCATACTAGATGCTTAGTAAAGGGTAAGGTTTGTAATGTCATTATTGATGGTGGAAGTTGTTGTAATCTTGCTAGCACTGAATTGGTTGAAAAACTACAACTTTCCACTATACACCACCCTAGGCCCTATAAATTGCATTGGATGAATGATTGCGGTGCATTAAAAGTGAATAAGCAAGTTAAGGTTTCTTTTAAGCTAGGACATTATGAAGATGATGTTTTGTGTGATATAGTACCTATGCAAGCTTCTCACTTACTTTTTGGTCGTCCATGGCAATTTGATCGAAAAGTCTTACATGATGGTTTCACTAACCGCTATTCCTTTGAGTATAAGGGCAGGAATTTCACTCTAAAGCCAATGACCCCTACTCAAATAGCCGGGGAATTTGAGAAGAAGGAAAGTGGAGGGTCGGTGCCATCAAAAGTGTTCCTTGCCGCCAAGAGGGAGTTCGTGGACAAGAACTTGGATTCGTGGTCGAATCCTTTCAAAGAAGGGGTGGTTGATGCGGGACCATCCAAGCTAAGGCCTTACACTCTTGTGAGCTATGCCCTAGCTCAAGAACCGACGAGGCCTCAAGGAATCAATGCAGCCCAAGCCAACAAGCTAAGGCCTTACACTCTTGTGAGCTATGCCCTAGCTCAAGAACCGACGAGGCCTCAAGGAATCAACGCAGCCCAAGCCACGGACCCTTGTTTGGATTGATGCCGAGGTTGTACCGAGCACATGTGCCTACCTTGCTCCGTGAAGACCGGGTCCAAATACTAGCCGTTGACAGCCTTGCTAAGTGCTCAAGTGGCCAGCCATGAAGACCTATTCTTTAGGAGCCATGATTGAAGAAGTCAAGGCCACTTCCTATCTTTTAGGGATTTTATTTGCAATTTCTGAATTTGTTTTAATTTCCATTTAATTTTCTGAATTTCTTGCAATTTTCTGAATTTCTTTTGTTGTCATTTATTTTCAGCCTTTTCTATCTCCATTTAAGGCTATAAATAGCCTCCTAGGCCGGTTGTATTAAAAACCCATATTTGATTAATGACAAGCATTGCTTTGCAAACACATTGTTTCTTGAGGATTCAAGAGAGAGACCGAGAGGATTCTTGGTGAATTGATCTTGCTTGGTTTGTCTTGTGTGTGTCGATCTTCGCTAGTTGATTGGTGCTATCAAGCTTTCACGAGCCCCTTTCTTGTGCTCCTAGGATACGTCCTAGATTGTGTAAGATCGTAGAGATTGGTTAGCTAGTCGTTGGTTTAGGACTTTGTTCAATTGGGATCAAGGGTCTATTCGCTCGTTCTACCTAGACTTTCTCCTGCCCTATCTATCTTTTTCATTACTATTGTCGAGTCCTTTGAGTCTTTGTCGAGTCATTATTGTCTAACTTGTGTTCTTTGTTTGTTTTGTGCTTGTTGTCGAAAGATCGGGACATCCACGGCTAATCCCCGTATCAGTCGGGGTGTGGTTGCAGCAATGGGGGCCGGATCTGGTGAGGGTGACGGGTTGCAGTGGTGCGGTGGTGATTGTTGATGGAGAGCGACGAGAGAGGGATGAGGGAGAGAGAAGAAAAATAAGAAGCAATGGCGGCTGGTAGGGTATCGAAAAAGGGTTGGAGTATCGACATCGAAGTATTTAAAGGGGGATAAAGAAAACAAAAAGAAAACAGAAAAAGAAAGTAAAATCTGACCTGGCACCTACCTCCAGCTATAGTCGATATCGACCTTAGAGGTCGATATCGACCCCCCTTCTGAATCGATGTAATTCTGCTCATCCGATGCTTCTGTCGGCCTGTCGATATCGACCTTATAGGTCGAAATCGACCTCTCCTCTGGACTCGATTTCCTAGTTTACTTTAGATAGAATAGCCACGAATGATCTAAAAGTATAAAATAGACTAAAAACAAAAAGAGAAAGAAAAGGAAAAGAACGGGTTGCCTCCCGGAAGCGCTTGAGTTTAAGTCGCTAGCTCGACATACTTCCCTTTTTGCGCTAGTTCAACGCCAAGGTGGTGCGAATCTCTTCCTCCGGGTCCTTCCTGTCATAATATTTCTTTACCCAGTGGCCATTTACCTTAAAGGTGGATCCATCGTCACAAAGTAACTCCACCGCTCCATGAGGGAATATTTTATGAACCTTGAAAGGTCCGCTCCACCTTGTCCTTAGTTTCCCTGGAAATAAGCGAAGTCTAGAATTAAAAACAAGGACTTTGTCACCTACCTCGTATGTTTTTGGCACCAATTTCCTATCATGCCACTTCTTAGTGCGCTCCTTGTAGATTTCGGCATTCTCATATGCCTTTAGGCGCAACTCCTCTAAGGCTTGCAAGTCAATGAACCTTCTTTTCCCAGCTTCGTCGAAATCCATGTTAAGCTCCTTGAGAGCCCACATCGCCTTATGCTCAAGTTCGACGGGCAAATGACATGACTTACCATATACCAAGTTATAGGAAGTTGTGTGAAGTGGTGTCTTATAGGCCGTTCGGTATGCCCAGAGCGCATCATCTAGTTTGGATGACCAATCCTTCCTCGAGCGGGAGACCGTCTTCCCCAAGATGGCTTTGATTTGGCAATTTGAGACTTCTACTTGGCCGCTGGCTTGAGGGTGATAGGGCGTTGCCACCCTATAATTCACCCCATACTTGGCTAAAAGAGCTTCAAAGCCTCTCTCAATGAAATGCGAGCCACCATCTGAAATAAGAACTCTAGGAACACCAAAGCGAGGGAAGATGTTAGTTTTCATAAACTTAGAGACTACCTTCGCATCGTTGGTCCTAGTTGCCATGGCCTCCACCCATTTAGAGATATAGTCCACCTCTACTAGAATGTATTTGTAGGGGCCTGAGGCAGGGAATGGTCCCATGAAGTCAGTACCCCATACATCAAAAAGTTCTACCTCTAGAATGCCTGTGAGCGGTGTCTCATTCCTCCATGTGATATTACTTGCACGTTGACACTCATCACAAGAGGTTACATAGTTTTGTAGATCCTTGAAAAGGTTAGGCCAATAAAAACTACATTGAAGAATTTTTGCTGCGGTCTTGAATCCTTTAGCATGGCCTCCTGTAGGGAGAGAATGACAATGGTGAATCACGCTCTCTACCTCTTCCTCCGGGATACAACGTCGAAAGATATTGTCTTTCCCTTGCTTGAACAAGTAGGGTTCATCCTAATAATATTGCTTGACATCATGTAAAAACTTCTTCTTTTGTTGCGAAGTTAAGCCTGAAGGAATCTCGCCTCCTGCAATATAGTTAGCGAAATCTGCATACCAAGGTACCTTCGTCCTTCTTACAGCAAATAACTCATGAATAGGACTGGAAGGAGGTGTAAAGAAGAAATCCTCACCGGAGCTTACCTCTTCGTCACCTTCGGAATGTTTTGAAGGTGGACGATATCGACCTATAGAGGTCGATATCGACTGGACGGCATCGACATGTTTAGTCGATATGGGATGCTCGATATGGGTCCTCCATGTCGATGTTTGGAGGTCGATTTCGACCTCTGCAGTTGAAAACCTGTGATCAAGATTGGTCGACATCGATGCAAATCTTACCTTTGGGGCAGTCGATATCGACCCGTAGGGGTCGATATCGAGTGGATTTTCTGCCCGTTCTACCTCTTGCCTCATTAGGTGCTCGTCAGGGCGGGAGTCATTGATTGGTATGTTGTCATATGACTCATCCAAAAGCCCTTTGGGTAGCCGTGAAAGATGATCGGCTACGGAGTTCTCCGTTCCTTTTTTATCTTTAAGCTCAACGTCGAACTCTTGTAGTAGGAGCACTCATCGTAGGAGCCTAGGTTTAGCATCCTTCTTTGCCATCAAGTACCTGAGAGTTTCATAGTCAGTATGAACAATTACCTTAGAGCCCACTAGGTATGAGCGGAACTTCTCAAAAGCGAAGACCACTGCCAAGAACTCCTTTTCCATCGTGGTGTACTTAGTTTGAACGACATCAAGAGTCTTGCTTGCATAGTAGATGGCGTGAAGCTTTTTGTCTCTCCTTTGTCCTAGGACAGCACCTAATCGCTTGCGTCGCACATGATCTCAAAGGGTTGCGACCAATCGGGCGATTGAATGATAGGGGCGGATATAAGGGCTTCCTTCAACCTATTGAAAGCTTCAAGACAATCACTAGAAAACACAAACTTAACATCCTTCATTAGTAGGTTAGTTAAAGGTTTGGCAATCTTAGAAAAATCTTGAATAAACCTCCTATAGAAACCTGCATGACCAAGGAAGCTTCTTATGTCCTTAATTGATTAAGGTGGTGATAACTTTTCAATAAGCTCTATCTTTGCCCTGTCCACCTCAATTCCCCTTTTCGAGACTTTGTGGCCTAGCACAATTCCTTCTCTTACCATAAAGTGGCACTTTTCCCAATTGAGAACTAAGTTTGTCTCTTCACATCGTGCAAGTACCCTGCGAAGGTTAGCAAGACAAACATCGAAAGTAGTGCCATAAAAAAAGAAATCATCCATAAATACCTCCACGATGTCCTCTATCATGTCGGAGAAGATGGCCATCATACATCTTTGAAAGGTAGCAGGGGCATTGCAAAGCCCAAATGGCATTCTCCTATATGCAAAAGTCCCATAGGGACAGGTGAAGGTGGTCTTCTCCTGATCGTCAGGATGAATAGGGACCTGCCAAAAGTCAGAATATCCATCTAGGTAAAAAAAATAATCATGTTTGGCAAGTCTTTCCAATACCTGGTCAATGAATGGAAGGGGAAAGTGATCCTTTCTAGTGGCGGTGTTGAGCTTCCTGTAATCAATGCACATTCGCCAACTAGTTGTGATTCGCTTTGGCACAAGCTCGCCCTTCTCATTCTCCTCAACGGTCATTCCACCCTTCTTAGGCACCACATGGACTGGGCTCACCCATTCGCTGTCGGAGATGGCATAGATGATTCCTGCATCCAGCATGCGCATGATCTCCTTCTTCACCACCTCTTTCATGTTGGGGTTGAGCTTTCGTTGTTGTTCTATAGATGCCTTATGATCATCCTCAAGGAGGATTCTATGCATACAAGTAGCGGGTGAAATACCCTTAATGTCCTCAAGAGAATACCCAATAGCTTTACGATGAGCGCGAAGCACTTCCATAAGCTTATCTACTTCTTGTGTGGTTAGTGAAGCATTGATAATTACAGGAAAGGTAGAATCGGGACCAAGAAACTCATACCTAAGTGTGTCGGGTAAAGGCTTAAGCACCGGAGAGGGGCCTTGTGGGATAAGGATTGGCTCTACCTCCTTCGTCTTCATAATCTCACCAAGGTAATCCGTTTCAATTCTCTTGATTGAAGTTCCCAAATCTGCTATAGGGGTTGGCGTGGACCAAGCATAGAGTGATGCCAACTTTGATTGGGACTCTTCAAAGTATTCCTGCAGAAAAGAATTCAAGGGCAAATAGGAATAGTCAATATCGACTGAGAGTTCAGCACATACCTCGGCTTCGGAGCTATTTGACGACAAGTGGTAAGGGTCGATTTCGACCTCTGATGTCGATATCGGCTGGTCGATTTCGACCTCTTCAGTCGACATGGGCTGGTCGATTTCGCCTGCAAGAGAGAAAGGGAGAACTTGACTTACTGAGTGCGTCGATGTCGACTGAGGGCACTCGATATCGAGTGATATGGTCGATGTCGACCTTTCCTCGTCGATGTCGACCTCTTCTTCGAGCTCCATAGATAAAGCATCGTCGAATATTTCCTCATCACTCGTGCATGTAGCCAGGAACTCCTCAATGTCCTCGTCGGTAAGCTCCTCTGCAGCTAGGGCTAGGGCCTCCTCAGGAGTTAAGGCTCTTTCCGTCGGTTCTTTGCAATCCATGATGCTAGTGTAGACCGACTTGATCTCCATACCCTTAACTTCCTTCATTGTAGGGTTGAAGGAGAATTCAATTACTTCGTTCCCTATAGTAAAGGTTAGTAATCCTCTACGTACATTAATATTGGCATCAGCGGTAGCTAAGAAAGGCCTACCAAGGATGATAGGTACAATAGGATCTTCAGGCATGTCCAATACAATGAAATTAGTAGGCACAAAGAACTTACCTACCTTTAATGGAACGTCATCAACTATACCTGTGGGTTTGACGAATGAATTATCAGCCATATAGAGTTTCATATCCACAGGTTCAAGTGCTCCGATGTTCACCTTTTGCCAAATAGAGAGAGGCATGAGACTTACACTTGCCCCTAGGTCACATAGGGCTTTGTGGCAATGTTGACCAAGTCCCACGGTGATTGCAAACTTCCCTGGATCACTCCTCTTCTCAGGGAAGTCCATCTTTGAGCACTCCTCTGCGATCTCTGCTATGGACCGCTTCTTGCTAAGGATGTCTTTTAGGAATCGAACATAGGCAGGCATCTCGCTTAAGGCTTCTGTAAGAGGAATAGTAATGTCAATCATTGGAGAATCTTTACAAAGCGCCTAAACTTACCTTGAGTGGGGTCCTTCAATGCTTTGGAAGGGAAAGGCAACGTCTTCTTTGGCGGAGAAGCCAAAACGGTGGTCGGAGGGGCCTGCTGAACATTGATGTCGACTGGAATCTGGTCGATATCGACTGGTATGGTCGATGTCGACCTCTGTTGTGGCTCCACAGGTTCTGCAGTTGCATCGATGTCGACCATTGGGTCGACGTGGTGGTCGATATCGACCTCTGGGTCGACATCGACTGGTTTGTCGATGTCGACTAGGTCTGCTGCTTTCTCCTCCGCTTCCGTTCGTGGCTTATGTACTTTGGTGCCACTCCTTAGTTGCATGGCTGCGATGTGTCCTGACCCGGATTGGCC
The DNA here is from genome assembly GCA_963922045.1 of Persicaria maculosa. Taxonomy (NCBI): domain Eukaryota; kingdom Viridiplantae; phylum Streptophyta; class Magnoliopsida; order Caryophyllales; family Polygonaceae; genus Persicaria; species Persicaria maculosa. The sequence goes on along the minus strand of OY998265.1, from coordinate 25,040,267 downwards.
CTTAGGATTGGTAGTTGGTTGCCCAGGGAATGTTCCGGACGATCTAGGGATTTGTGCCGCCAATTGACCCAGTTGGGTCTCTACGTTCTTTTTCCAAATATCCATCTCCCCAATCCTTGTGGTAAGGTGATTGAGTTGAGAATGGATAGCATTGTTGGATTGATCATTCTTAGCTTGGTTCTGCCTTATCTCATCTAGCACAAGTTGAAGATCATCCTTTTTTTGGTCTCTCTCCGGGTGCCCAGGAGCTCTATAGAGTGGGGGGTCCCTAGGGTTAACCTGGTTCCTTTGTGGTTGTTGGAACCTTTGGTCTCCCCAATATTGGCGATTGGTACCCCTCATGAAGTTGGCTTCTTCATGAGTCTCTGCTAGTTGTACTTGCTCAGCATGGGGGCACTCAATGGTGGTGTGTCCCTGCGATCCACATTCGATGCAATCCTGATTCGCCGAAAGGAATCTTACTTGTTTCTGGAGCTTTTTAAGTTGATCTCTATGAAATTGTTCCTTTATGTCTGGATCGATCACCTTAGAGGGTTCGTATAATGGCATAAATGGGGCAGGCCTTGACGATGATGGTGTGTCGGAAGCCTCAGGAGTCCCATATGTATTGTCGAATTCCACCAACCTCTCTATGGTTTCCCAAGCCTCTTGTGGAGCGAGTTCAAGGTAGCCATAGGAGGTGTAAGTGTTGATCCTCTCCTTGGTGGCAGCATCAAGAGCATTGTAAATGATTTCCTGAATCACTTACGGTGGTTGGCCATGCGTCGGGCGTGATCATAGTAGGTCCTTAAACCTTTCCCAAACAGTCGCCAGAGCCTCACCAGGCTTTTGTTTGAAAGCCGTGATTTTCTGTCGGATCAACGCCGTCTTAGAAGGAGGGAAGAACTTATTGAGGAACGCGTCCTTGACTTCATTCCAGGTGCAGAGCGATCTTAGGGCTAAGCTCTCCAACCACTACAATGCTTTTCCTGTAAGAGACCAGCGAAAGGCTTTTAGTTGGATATACTCAAGATTTTGTCCATCAATAATTGTATCACAGAGGTCTAAGAAGGTCGATATATGTGCCATAGGGCATTCGTTAGGTTTTCCTTCATATTGATGCCTTCTTATTTCAGTTAAAAAATTCGGTTTGATTTCAAAATTAGAAGTAGGGATTAGAATAGCCAATTCAGGCACTGTGAGCGATGGATGCATGTATTGCTTTGCATTCCGAGGGAGGGCGTTGAGTTGAGTCTCATATCGTCTCCTGGCTTCCTCCTCCCTGTCAGCACGCTCCCTTAGTGCCGCTTCTCTGGTAGTGAAATCCTCTACTTGCTTCCTTAAGCGTTTAATTTGTTGCGCCTGGGTCTCGTTGTCCGCCATGATTCTTTGAACTGGAGCCCTTAGGTGGAGAAAGCGTTCTGGTTCGTCTAGTCCTTCAAATTCAGGTTGGTCACCAGTACGTCGCATACACCTAAAAAATAACACTAAAAAGGACCGTGAAAATAAACTACTAGGGCGCGATTGATAGCTTCCCCGGCAACGGCGCCAATTTGACGAGAGGGTTTCTCAACCAAATAAATTTATAGTCAAGACCCCCGCTATAGTATAGGGGAGTCAGGTTCGTCCTCAGGAGAGAAGTCAGCGGTTCTAGGTTTAGTTGGTTTTGGGGTTCGGGAGTAGCGGGAAAAGGTGGCGGTCGGTTGCTGTCGATATCGACTGAGACTGGTCGATGTCGAGGGATGGAGAAGGGATGGTGATTGGTGTCGAGTAGAATATCTGCAAAATTTAAATAATATAATAAAATAGTAAAAGTGCAAACTTCCAAGGTAAGGGATCACAACAACAATAAACATATGTATAAATCACGAATAACATAAAAGAGCATGCTTTACATCAAAGAATCAACTTTCGCTAATTCCAACAATTTAGGTAAATCAACTCTCGAAAATAAACCTAATTGTTTCTACCTTTTCTTAATTACGATTAATAAACTCGCGAATAAAAACCCTAATTACTATCCAAGTTTGCAACATGAATTCCTTGAACTTTCATCCAAGGGTTAAGCATAGAGGTAGATGATGATAGAAACACACACAATTATGAATTCATCGATTAAGAACACATGCCTATCTTTGGGCTCACCCCAACCCTAGAAGAGGGAAATTAGAAACAAAACATGAAAATAAACAACTAACTTTAAATTACAACTAGAACTTACAAAACCTTCAATCTTCACTCTAGGCTCTCCTCCTAACTACTTGCGTCTGAAGACGACTTGACTTGAATGATTCTAACAAACCAGCCCCTAGGGCTTTATTTATAGGCTACTAATCCTTGCTATCCGAGGATTGTAACTTCTATCTAAACTATGAACTCTATCCAAACAATTAGGATAGGTCTTTTATTTTGATAAAACTTTAAAGGAAAAGATAAATTCAGCTGCTAACTATCTAGAAGAACAAGATAATCCGTGGCCTTGATGATAGAATTCATAATCCGATTCTCGAAATCGGATCTATCTTCTGTCGAGATAAGGTTGAAATCGACGGTTGAGGTCGATATCGATGTCTGTGTTCCTGCTCGACTTGTCCAGCTCCAGTCGATGTCTATGTTGAGGTCGATATCGATATAGTATGTCGATATCGATGTCTTCTTGGTTGGTTTGTGTGGTCTATCTCGACACTTAGAAGGCGCGTCGACAACTATGGTCGATATCGATGTTTAAGGTCAATATCGACCTCTGCTCAGCTTCACTTGGTTTCTTCGTTTTGACTCCGATTTCATCGAATTCCTGCATGGTTAGCTCAAAACTTGTGCAGACTCTATTTCTTGTATTTTAGCCCATTCTTACACAAGTTTATATTCTTTTGAACCCTTTCTTTGGAAATCAAATGAAATACGATGTCAAAAGATGCAATAAAAGGAGATATAAATATGTACATCACTACACTAAAATTAATCTCATTTGATTTGATATTAAACTTTTAATGCTAACTTTGTAAGATGAGGATACTGCATGATATAATGTATGAATACACCTTTTATACATTTAATAAGATTTCCACGTTGACGTGGTTTGTGAAATTATCGAATATGATCGATTTCTAAGTATGTCTTGTGACTCATTTTCTTATAATTTACTTCACCCGATTACCCACTCGACCCTCCTGATTCACCCGACGGATCCGGTGATGGGTGAAACATTAGACGGACGGGTGATGGGTCGGGTGAAATTTTTTTATGATGAGTCAGGTGGAAAAATGGCTCCACCAACCCATCACCCGACCCATTTCCCCCCTAGTGACAAATAGCAATTATGTAATTTATAAATCTTATAAATTATAAAAATATTTTATATTTTAAAATTTAATTATGTAATTTTAATCTTATATGTTATATTTATAATATTTTAAAACCATAATTTATAATGTTATAAATTTTAAATTAATTATGTAATGTTTTTGTAATATTAAAACCATAAATTTACATTAATGAAGTAATATTTATACAACCATGCTAACTACGTATCATTTTAATTAATTAAGTAATTTAATTTATAATCTTATTATATTTATAATGTTGTTATACAACCATATTCATTAGGTAATATTCATAAAGTTTTTATAAAACAATGCTAAACTACTTAACTAGAGCTATATTTATAATGTTGTTCATGATAATAAAAATTTAGTATACAGAATAAGTGATTGTTGCATAAGATATTTACGCAGCTAGTATTTCCTATGAAGACTCAAAAATGATAATTATGTTCAAAACCTTGAGGGCATATTCAATCATTTTAAAAGCAAGTAAACGACAAAGGTTAGTGTGGCCAAGGAGAAAGGGGACGCCGATAATGCCGATATGGTTACTTTTGGTTCCCAAAATTTCACGGAAAGCTTTTCACGCAAAAAGCTCCCATTATGACCTATACACCATATAAACATGTTTGGGGCACATTGGAGTGAAAACAAATCATTTTTGATGAATAAAGAAAGGTGACGCCGGTGATGCCGATATGGTCACTTTTGGTCCGAAAATTTCACGGAAAGCTTTTCGCGCAAAAAGCTCCCATTATGACCTATACACCATAAAAACATGTTTGGGACACATTTGAGCAAAAACAACTCAATTTTATTGGATAAAGAAAGGTGATGCCGATATGGTCACTTTTGGTCCTAAAATTTCACGAAAGGCTTTTCGCTCAAAAAGCTCAGATTATGACCTATACACCATATAAACATGTTTGCGACACATTTGAGCAAAAACAACTCAATTTTGATGGATAAAGAAATGTAACGTAGGTGATGCCGATATGTTAACTTTTGGTCCGAAAATTTTACGGAAAGCTTTTCGCCCAAAAAGCTCCCATTATGACCTATTCACCATATAAACAAGTTTGGGACACATTTGAGCGAAAAAAAAAAATCATTTTTGATGGATAAAGAAAGGTGATGCCGATGATGCCGATATGATCACTTTTGGTTCGAAAATTTCACGGAAAACTTTTCACTCAAAAAGCTCCCATTATAACTATTCACCATATAAACATGTTTGGGACACATTTGAGCAAAAACAACTCAATTTTATTGGATAAATAAAGGTGATGTCGATGATGGCGATATGATCACTTTTGGTCCGAAAATTTCACGGAAAGCTTTTCGCTCAAAAAGCTCCCATTATGAACTATACACCATATAAAAATGTTTGGGACACATTTCAGCGAAAACAACTCAATTTTGATGGATAAAGAAAGGTGACATCGGTGATGCCGATATGGTCACTTTTGGTCCGAAAATTTCACGGAAAACTTTTCGCGCAAAAAGCTCACATTATGACCTTTACACCATATAAACATGTTTGGGACACATTTGAGCGAAAACAACTCAATTTTGATAGATAAAGAAAGGTGACGTCGGTGATGCCGATATGGTCACTTTTGGTCCGAAAATTTCACAGAAAGCTTTTCGCTCAAAAAGCTCCCATTATGACCTATACACCATATATACAAGTTTGGGACGCATTTGATCTAAAAAAATCATTTTTGATGGATAAAGAAAGGTGATGCCAATGATGTCGATATGGTCACTTTTGGTCCGAAAATTTCACGGAAAGCTTTTCGCTCAAAAAGCTCCCATTATGACCTATACACCATATAAACATGTTTGGGACACACTTGAGCAAAAAAAACTCAATTTTATTGGATAAATAAAGGTGACATCGATGATGCCGAATGGTCACTTTTGGTTCAAAAATTTCACGGAAAGTTTTTCGCACAAAAAGCTCCCATTACAACCTTTACACCATATAAACATGTTTGGGACACATTTGAGCGAAAACAACTCAATTTTGATGGATAAAGAAAGGTGACGTCGGTGATGCCGGTATGGTCACATTTGGTCCGAAAATTTCACGGAAAGCTTTTCGCGCAAAAAGCTAACATTATGACCTTTACAACATATAAACATGTTTGGGACACATTTGAGCGAAAACAACTCAATTTTATTGGATAAAGAACGGAGACGTTGGTGATGCTAATATGGCCACTTTTGGTCCGAAAATTTAACGGAAAGCTTTTCGCTCAAAAAGCTCCCATTATGACCTATACACCATATAAAAATGTTTGGGACACATTTGAGCAAAAACAACTGAATTTTATTGGATAAAGAAAGGTGACGTCGGTGATGCCGAAATGAACACTTTTGGTCCGAAAATTTCACGGAAAGATTTTCGCGCAAAAAGCTCCCATTATGACCTTTACACCATATAAACATTTTTGGGACACATTTGAGCAAAAACAACTCAATTTTGATAGATAAAGAACGATGACGTCGGGGATGCCGATATGGTCACATTTGGTCCGAAAATTTCACGGAAAGCTTTTCGCACAAAAAGCTCATATTATGACCTATACACCATATAAACATGTTTGGGACACATTTGACCAAAAACAACTCAATTTTATTGGATAAAGAAAGGTGACGTCGGTGATGCCGAAATGGTCACTTTTGGTCCGAAAATTTCACGGAAAGCTTTTCGCACAAAAAGCTCCCATTATGACCTACACACCATATAAAAATGTTTGGGACACATTTGAGTAAAAACAACTCAATTTTATTGGATAAAGAAAGGTGACTTCGGTGATGCTGAAATGGTCACTTTTGGTCCGAAAATTTCAAGGAAAGCTTTTCGCACAAAAAACTACCATTATGACCTATACACCATTTAAACATGTTTGGGACACATTTGAGCAGAAAAAACTCTATTTTGAAGAATATAGAAAGGGGACGCCGATAATGCCGATATGGTCACTTTTGGTCCCAAAATTTCACGGAAAGCTTTTCACGCAAAAAGCTCCCATTATGACCTATACACCATATAACAGGTTTGGGACACATTTGAGAGAAAACAACTCAATTTTGATCGATAAAGAAAGGTGACATCGGTGATGCCAAAATTGTCACTTTCGGGTCGAAAATTTCACGGAAAGCTTTTCGCACATAAAGCTCCCATTATGACCTATACACCATATAAACATCTTTGGGACACATTTGAGAGAAAACAACTCAATTTTGATGGATAAAGAAAGGTGACTTCGGTGATGCCGATATGGTCACTTTTGGTCCGAAAATTTCACGGAAAGCTTTTTCGCTCAAAAAGCTCCCATTATGACCTATACACCATATAACAGGTTTGGGACACATTTGAGCGAAAACAACTCAATTTTGATCGATAAATTGTCACTTTCGGGTCGAAAATTTCACGGAAAGCTTTTCACACAAAAAGCTCCTATTATGACCTATACACCATATAAACATTTTTGGGACACATTTGATAGAAAACAACTCAATTTTGATGGATAAAGAATGGTGACGTCGGTGATGCCGATATGGTCACTTTTGGTCCGAAAATTTCACGGATAGCTTTTCGCTCAAAAAGCTCCCATTATGACCTATACACCATATAAACATGTTTGGAACACATTTGAACAAAAACAACTCAATTTTATTGGATAAATAAAGGTGATGTCGATGATGCCGATATGGTCGTTTTTGGTCCGAAAATTTCACGGAAGGCTTTTCGCGCAAAAAGCTCCCATTATGAACTATATACCATATAAACATGTTTGGGACACATTTGAGCGGAAACAAATCATTTTTGATGGATAAAGAAAGGTGACATCGGTGATGCCGATATGGTCACTTTTGGTCCGAAAATTTCACGGAAAGCTTTTCGCGCAAAAAGCTACCATTATGACCTATACACCATATAAACATGTTTGCGACACATTTGAGCGAAAACAACTCAATTTTGGTTGATAAAGAAAGGTGACGTCGGTTATGCCGATATGGTCACTTTTGGTCCGAAATTTTGATACGGGGATTAGCCGTGGATGTCCCGATCTTTCGACAACAAGCACAAAACAAACAAAGAACACAAGTTAGACAATAATGACTCAACAAAGACTCAAAGGACTCGACAACGGTAATGAAAAAGATAGATAGGGCAGGAGAAAGTCTAGGTAGAACGAGCGAATAGACCCTTGATCCCAATTGAACAAAGTCCTAAACCAACGACTAGCTAACCAATCTCTACGATCCTACACAACCTAGGACGTATCCTAGGAGCACAAGAAAGGGGCTCGTGAAAGCTTGATAGCACCAATCAACTAGCGAAGATCGACACACACAAGACAAACCAAGCAAGATCAATTCACCAAGAATCCTCTCGGTCTCTCTCTTGAATCCTCAAGAAACAATGTGTTTGCAAAGCAATGCTTTTCATTAATCAAAGATGGGTTTGTTTTCTAATACAACCGGCCTAGGAGGCTATTTATAGCCTTAGATGGAAATAGAAAAGGCTGAAAATAAATGACAACAAAAGAAATTCAGAAAATTAAATGGAAATTAAAACAAATTCAGAAATTGCAAATAAAATCCCTAAAAGATAGGAAGTGGCCTTGACTTCTTCAATCATGGCTCCTAAAGAATAGGTCTTTATGGCTGGCCACTTGAGCACTTAGCAAGGCTGTCAACGGCTAGTATTTGGACCCGGTCTTCACGGAGCAAGGTAGGCACATGTGCTCGGTACAGCCTCGGCATCAATCCAAACAAGGGTCCGTGGCTTGGGCTGCGTTGATTCCTTGAGGCCTCGTCGGTTCTTGAGCTAGGGCATAGCTCACAAGAGTGTAAGGCCTTAGCTTGGATGGTCCCGCATCAACCTCCCCTTCTTGGAAAGGATTTGACCACGAATCCAAGTTCTTGTCCACGAACTCCCTCTTGGCGGCAAGGAACACTTTTGATGGCACCGACCCTCCACTTTCCTTCTTCTTCTCAAACTCCCCGGCTACTTGAGTAGGGGTCATTGGCTTTAGAGTGAAGTTCCTGCCCTTATACTCAAAGGAATAGCGGTTAGTGAAACCATCATGTAAGACTTTTCGATCAAATTGCCATGGACGACCAAAAAGTAAGTGAGAAGCTTGCATAGGTACTATATCACACAAAACATCATCTTCATAATGTCCTAGCTTAAAAGAAACCTTAACTTGCTTATTCACTTTTAATGCACCGCAATCATTCATCCAATGCAATTTATAGGGCCTAGGGTGGTGTATAGTGGAAAGTTGTAGTTTTTCAACCAATTCAGTGCTAGCAAGATTACAACAACTTCCACCATCAATAATGACATTACAAACCTTACCCTTTACTAAGCATCTAGTATGAAATAAGTTCTCTCGTTGGTTATCATCACATGGAGTTGGTTTGACATGCAAAGCTCTCCTCACAATCAAACTTTCACCATGTTCATACTCAATGCCTTCATCATCACAATCATCATAGGAATTTAAGATAGGATCACAATCAACATGCAAACACTCATCATTTTCATGCTCAATTTCAGAATTGGTGTTGCCTAAGTGATCAACCATGAGAGCTTTCCTATGTGGGCAATCTTTCATCATGTGTCCTCTATCTTGGCACTTAAAACACACAACTTCCCTATTTCGCAAATTAGAAGGGTTAGGGGTACCTCCTTTAGGGTTACCGAGAGGGTTAGGTGGCTTGGCACTCGATATGGCTTGAACTCCTCCTCGATTCCCTTGTTCTCCTCCATTACCGAGACTAGGCTTCTCCCTTGGTGCTAGGGCATCTCGGCCATAGGGCTGCGTGCTTGAGCTTCGGTTTCCTTGAGCTCCTAAGCTTCTTGCCTTCAATTTCCTATCAACCTTCACGGCTAAATGTAAGAGATCAATGCTAGTATTATAAGGATAACAATCAACTTCTCTAGCTAAGTAAGGGTGTAGGATTCTTAAGAACCGAGCATTGGTGTCTTCCTCATCTTCTACCACGTTTGCCCTTGTCATAGCCAATTGCATGGCATTGAATGCTTCCTCCACACTCATGGAACCTTGCTTGAGGTTCTCAAGCCGCTGCTTGAGTTCCCTAGCGTAGTGTTGAGGGATGAATCGTGCCCTCATGAGTGCCTTCATTTGTTCCCATGTGGCTACGGGTGCGTCTAGGGCTCTTCTCCTTTCCTTCACAAGGGTATCCCACCATATTAGTGCAAAACCGCTAAATTCAAGGGTGGCTAGTTGTACCTTCTTGTAATCGGTGAAGTTGTGGCAGCTCCAAATGTGCTCGATCTTGGTCTCCCATTCGAGGTAAGTGTCCCGATCGCACTTTCCCTCAAAAGGTGGGATTGTGACCTTGACCTTGCCAACTCCGTCTTGCTCGGGCTCTCGGGGCCTCCGTGGACGGGGTCTTTGTTCATGCCTTCTCAATTGGCGCTCCCATTGATCCTCTTCTTCTTAGAAACCCTTAAAGTGTTCATAGGGCTAAAAGTCATCTTGCACATCACAAAAATGATTAAAACGACCACGCCTCTCACGAGGAGGTGGGTTCTCTTTAGGTGGAGTATTTCGTGCATAAATAGGAGTTCTAGGAGGATCTTCCCGGTTGTCTTGGGTGTGCTCCGGGGGTGGAACGCGGCTGTGATGTCCGGAAGTCGAAGGCTGGCCTTGGGGTGCCCTAGGCATCTCCGTGGACGTCGAAGAACGGGCCTCTAGGGCTGCCATCCTTTCCATCAACGTCGTGATGTTGTTGTTCATTTTGTTCAACATGTTGAACAACTCCGGGGAAATGGGCTCGGAATTCTCCGACCTTGGTGATTTGTTACCTATAGTCATCACAACTCAAACAAACACGTAAATAGGTTAAGGTTAGACAAAACAAAAACTTCCTCACAAGTGTTTGCTCTCGGCACTCCTCTCCCTTTGGTGCTGAAATGCTTGTTGTTGCAATTTGTTACGATAGTCAATCACTCAAGCTAGTCAAAAGGACAATAAAAAATCCTCTAACCAAAAGAGATTAGCTAGACAATCAATGATAAGGTTCCAAGCTGAAAATTTCAGAAATGAATCAAAGAAAGTGAGATCAAGAGATAATAGAAACAAGGGACAAGAATAAAATGGTAAGAAAGGACTAAGCACAAAACTTGATCAAATCAACCTTGTCTAACCTTCAAACTACAAGCAAGATAGTTGTTGGTAGGCTAAGGATAGGTTGAATGGTAAGATGGTGTTTAGGCTTTCTTGGCTCACAATGGCTCTTGTTCACTTGCAATGCTTACTCTTGCACTTCTCTTGTACACTTAGAACAATCAACAACAATGCAACTCAAATCTGATTTTTTTTTTCTAAATTCTTTTTCTTTCTTTCTTCTCTTTTTTTTTTCACTGTCGACTTCTCTTTCTTTTTTTTTTTGAAGTCTGATTTTTTTTTTTGACTTTCAGCAATTAAATAACAAATGAAAAATCTGAAAATGAAAATAAAAGAGACCTTGTAACTAATAGAGCTGTTGGGATGGAAGTGTGGCTAAAAAATAGGAGCTGGAAATGGTATGGCTAAAATGTAGGGATTTTTTTGACTTTTTCTTTTGAATTTCAGAAAATAGCAAAAATAAAAGACCAAAAATCTGATTTTTCTTGGTGGTGATGAAAGGGTGGTCGAATGGTGGTCTGATGGTGGTGATAGGGTGGCGGTATGGTGGTGATGAATTGGTGATGGGGTCGGCAGAAGGTAATGCCTAAGCAAACCAACAACAACCAATGCTAATAGTAAGAAAAATCAAACAAAAGAAGAGATGATCAAACCTTGCACTCCAATGGAGTTTTTGAGTTTTTTTTTATGATGACAATGGAGATGAGACACTTGATGTCAGTAGCCGAAGCTCTGATACCAATTTGATACGGGGATTAGCCGTGGATGTCCCGATCTTTCGACAACAAGCACAAAACAAACAAAGAACACAAGTTAGACAATAATGACTCGACAAAGACTCAAAGGACTCGACAACGGTAATGAAAAAGATAGATAGGGCAGGAGAAAGTCTAGGTAGAACGAGCGAATAGACCCTTGATCCCAATTGAACAAAGTCCTAAACCAACGACTAGCTAACCAATCTCTACGATCCTACACAACCTAGGACGTATCCTGGGAGCACAAGAAAGGGGCTCGTGAAAGCTTGATAGCACCAATCAACTAGCGAAGATCGACACACACAAGACAAACCAAGCAAGATCAATTCACCAAGAATCCTCTCGGTCTCTCTCTTGAATCCTCAAGAAACAATGTGTTTGCAAAGCAATGCTTTTCATTAATCAAAGATGGGTTTGTTTTCTAATACAACCGGCCTAGGAGGCTATTTATAGCCTTAGATGGAAATAGAAAAGGCTGAAAATAAATGACAACAAAAGAAATTCAGAAAATTAAATGGAAATTAAAACAAATTCAGAAATTGCAAATAAAATCCCTAAAAGATAGGAAGTGGCCTTGACTTCTTCAATCATGGCTCCTAAAGAATAGGTCTTTATGGCTGGCCACTTGAGCACTTAGCAAGGCTGTCAACGGCTAGTATTTGGACCCGGTCTTCACGGAGCAAGGTAGGCACATGTGCTCGGTACAGCCTCGGCATCAATCCAAACAAGGGTCCGTGGCTTGGGCTGCGTTGATTCCTTGAGGCCTCGTCGGTTCTTGAGCTAGGGCATAGCTCACAAGAGTGTAAGGCCTTAGCGTGGATGGTCCCGCATCAAAATTTCACGGAAGGCTTTTTCGCTCAAAAAGCTCCCATTATGACCTATACACCAAATAACAGGTTTGGGACACATTTGAGCGAAAACAACTCAATTTTGATCAATAAAGAAAGGTGACATCGGTGATGCCAAAATTGTCACTTTCGGGTCGAAAATTTCACGGAAAGCATTTCGCACAAAAAGCTCCCATTATGACCTATACACCATATAAACATCTTTGGGACACATTTGAGAGAAAACAACTCAATTTTGATGGATAAAGAATGGTGACGTCGGTGATGCCGATATGGTCACTTTTGGTCCGAAAATTTCACGGAAAGCTTTTCGCTCAAAAAGCTCCCATTATGACCTATACACCATATAAACATGTTTGGAACACATTTGAACAAAAACAACTCAATTTTATTGGATAAATAAAGGTGATGTCGATGATGCCGATATGGTCGTTTTTGGTCCGAAAATTTCACGGAAGGCTTTTCGCTCAAAAAGCTCCCATTATGAACTATACAACATATAAACATGTTTGGGACACATTTGAGCGGAAACAACTCAATTTTGATAGATAAAGAAAGGTGACATCGGTGATGCCGATATGGTAACTTTTGGTCCGAAAATTTCACGGAAAACTTTTCGCGCAAAAATCTCACATTATGACCTTTACACCATATAAACATGTTTGGGACACATTTGAGCGAAAACAACTCAATTTTGATAAATAAAGAAAGGTGACGTCGGTGATGCCGATATGGTCACTTTTGGTCCGAAGATTTCATAGAAAGCTTTTCGCTCAAAAAGCCCCATTATGACCTATACACCATATAAACAAGTTTGGAATGCATTTGATCGAAAAAAATCATTTTTGATGGATAAAGAAAGGTGATGCCAATGATGCCGAAATGGTCACTTTTGGTCCGAAAATTTCACGGAAAACTTTACGCACAAAAAGCTCCCATTATGACCTACACACCATATAAACATGTTTGGGACACATTTGAGAGAAAACAACTCAATTTTGATGGATAAAGAAAGGTGACGTCGGTGATGCCGATATGGTCACTTTTGGTCCGAAAATTTCACGGAAAGCTTTTCGCGCAAAAAGCTCCCATTATGACCTATACACCATATAAATATGTTTGGGACACATTTGAGCAAAAAAAAATTCATTTTTGATGTATAAAGAAAGGTGACGCCGATGATGCCGATATGGTCACTTTTGGTCCGAAAATTTCACAGAAACCGTTTCGCTCAAAAAGCTCCCATTATAACCTATACACCATATAAACATGTTTGGGACACATTTGAGCGAAATCAAATCATTTTTGATGGATAAAGAAAGGTGACGCCGATTATGCCGATATGGTCACTTTTTGTCCGAAAATTTCACGGAAAGCTTTTCGAGCAAAAAGCTCCCATTATGACCTACCTATACATCATATAAACATGTTTGGGACACATTTGAGCGAAAAGAACTCAATTTTATTGGATAAAGAACGGTGACGTCGGTGATGCCGACATGGTCACTTTTGGTCCGAAAATTTCACGGAATGCTTTTCGCGCAAAAAGCTCTCATTATGATCTATACACCATATAAACATGTTTATGACACATTTGAGCGAAAACAACTCAATTTTGATAGATAAAGAACGGTGACGTCGGTGATGCCGATATGGTCACATTTGGTCCGAAATTTTCACGGAAAGCTTTTCGCGCAAAAAGCTCACATTATGACCTTTACACCATATAAACATGTTTGGGACACATTTGAGTGATAACAAATCAATTTTGATAGATAAAGAACGGTGACGTCGGTGATGCTGAGATGGTCACTTTTGGTCCGAAAATTTAACGAAAAGCTTTTCGCTCAAAAAGCTCACATTATGACCTATACACCATATAAACATGTTTGGGACACATTTGAGAAAAAACAACTCAATTTTATTGGATAAAAAAAGGTGATGTCGGCGATGCCGAAATGGTCACTTTTGGTTCTAAAATTTCACGGAAAGCTTTTCGCACAAAAAGCTCCCATTATAACCTTTACACCATATAAACATGTTTGGGACACATTTGAGCGAAAACAACTCAATTTTGATGGATAAAGAAAGGTGACGTTGGTGATGTCGATATGGTAACTTTTGCTCCGAAAATTTCACGGAAAGCTTTTCGCGCAAAAAGCTCCCACTATGACCTATACACCATATAAATATGTTTGGGACACATTTGAGCAAAAAAAATCATTTTTGATGTATAAAGAAAGGTGACGCCGATGATGCCGATATGGTCACTTTTGGTCCGAAAATTTCACAGAAACCTTTTCGCTCAAAAAGCTCCCATTATAACCTATACACCATATAAACATGTTTGGGACACATTTGAGCGAAATCAAATCATTTTTGATGGATAAAGAAAGGTGACGCCGATTATGCCGATATGGTCACTTTTTGTCCGAAAATTTCACGGAAAGCTTTTCGCGCAAAAAGCTCCCATTATGACCTATACATCATATAAACATGTTTGGGACACATTTGAGAGAAAACAACTCAATTTTGATAGATGAAGAACGGTGACGTCGGTGATGCCGATATGGTCACTTTTGGTCCGAAAATTTCACGGAATGCTTTTCGCTCAAAAAGCTCCCATTATGACCTATACACCACATAAACATGTTTGGGACACATTTGAGCAGAAAAAACTCTATTTTGAAGAATATAGAAAGGGGACGCCGATATTATCACATTTGGTCCGAAAATTTCACGGAAAGCTTTTCGCACAAAAAGCTCCCATTATGACCTACACACCATATAAACATGTTTGGGACATATTTGAGAGAAAACAACTCAATTTTGATGGATAAAGAAAGGTGACGTCGGTGATGCCGATATGGTCACATTTGGTCCGAAAATTTCACGGAAAGCTTTTCGCGCAAAAAGCTCACATTATGACCTTTACACCATATAAACATGTTTGGGACACATTTCAGTGAAAACAACTCAATTTTGATAGATAAAGAACGGTGACGTCGGTGATGCTGAGATGGTCACTTTTGGTCCGAAAATTTAACGAAAAGCTTTTCGCTCAAAAAGCTCACATTATGACCTATACACCATATAAACATGTTTGGGACACATTTGAGCAAAAACATATCAATTTTATTGGATAAAAAAAAGGTGACGTCGGCGATGCCGAAATGGTCACTTTTGGTTCGAAAATTTCACGGAAAGCTTTTCGCACAAAAAGCTCCCATTATAACCTTTACACCATATAAACATGTTTGGGACACATTTGAGCGAAAACAACTCAATTTTGATGGATAAAGAAAGGTGACGTTGGTGATGTCGATATGGTAACTTTTGCTCCGAAAATTTCACGGAAAGCTTTTCGCGCAAAAAGCTCCCATTATGACCTATACACCATATAAATATGTTTGGGACACATTTGAGCAAAAAAAATCATTTTTGATGTATAAAGAAAGGTGACGCCGATGATGCCGATATGGTCACTTTTGGTCCGAAAATTTCACAGAAACCTTTTCGTTCAAAAAGCTCCCATTATAACCTATACACCATATAAACATGTTTGGGACACATTTGAGCGAAATCAAATCATTTTTGATGGATAAAGAAAGGTGACGCCGATTATGCCGATATGGTCACTTTTTGTCCGAAAATTTCACGGAAAGCATTTCGCGCAAAAAGCTCCCATTATGACCTATACATCATATAAACATGTTTGGGACACATTTGAGCAAAAAGAACTCAAATTTATTGGATAAAGAACGGTGACGTCGGTGATGCCGATATGGTCACTTTTGGTCCGAAAATTTCACGGAATGCTTTTCGCGCAAAAAGCTCTCATTATGACCTATACACCATATAAACATGTTTGGGATACATTTGAGGAAAAACAACTCAATTTTATTGGTTAAAGAAAGGTGACTTCGGTGATGCCGATATGGTCACTTTTGGTCCGAAAATTTCACGGAAAGCTTTTTGCGCAAAAAGCTCCCATTATGACCTATGCACCATATAAAAATGTTTGGGGCACATTTGAGCGAAAACAACTCAATTTTGATGGATAAAGAAAGGTGACGCCGGTGATGCCAATATGGTCACTTTTGGTCCGAAAATTTCAAGGAAAGCTTTTCGCACAAAAAACTCACATTATGACCTATACACCATATAAACATGTTTGGGACACATTTGAGCAGAAAAAACTCTATTTTGAAGAATATAGAAAGGGGACGCCGATATGGTCACTTTTGGTCCCAAAATTTCAGGGAAAGCTTTTCACGCAAAAAGCTCCCATTATGACCTATACACCATATAAACATGTTTGGGACACATTTGAGCGAAAACAACTCAATTTTGATAGATAAAGAACGGTGACGTCGGTGATGCCGAAATGCTCACATTTGGTACGAAAATTTTACGGAAAGCTTTTCGCGCAAAAAGCTCACATTATGACCTTTACACCATATAAACATGTTTTGGACACATTTGAGCAAAAACAACTTAATTTTATTGGATAAAGAAAGGTGACGTCGGTGATGCCGAAATGGTCACTTTTGGTCCAAAAATTTCACGGAAAGCTTTTCGCACAAAAACCTCCCATTATGACCTACACACCATATAAACATCTTTGGGACACATTTGAGTAAAAACAACTCAATTTTATTGGATAAAGAAAGGTGACTTCGGTGATGCCGAAATGGTCACTTTTGGTCCGAAAATTTCAAGGAAAGCTTTTCGCACAAAAAACTACCACTATGACCTATACACAATATAAACATGTTTGGGACACATTTGAGCAGAAAAAACTCTATTTTGAAGAATATAGAAAGGGGACGCCGATAATACCGATATGGTTACTTTTGGTCCCAAAATTTCACGGAAAGCTTTTCCAGCAAAAAGCTCCCAATATGACCTATACACCATATAAACATGTTTGGGGCACATTTGAGTGAAAACAAATCATTTTTGATGGATAAAGAAAGGTGACGCCGGTGATGCCGATATGGTCACTTTTGGTCCGAAAATTTCACGGAAAGCTTTTCGCGCAAAAAGCTCCCATTATGACCTATACACCATATAAACATGTTTGGGACACATTTGAGCAGAAAAAACTCTATTTTGAAGAATATAGAAAGGGGACGCCGATAATGCCTGATGCGGGACCATCCAAGACACCATCCAAGTCACCTTCGGACACATCTATACTTGGGGATGGACCTATGAGGATGGACCTATGATTCGAGCTCATGAGAATGTTGTCATCCTCAAGAGGAAGAAGAAGGCTCCACCTTGGGAGAAGATCCAAAGTGCGAATGACGTTTTACATTCGTTCATAGTCATTTGACAGCTTTTCGACGTCTCTGTAAAATGGGTCGTACGGATTCAATATTGATCGGATTGAGGCGTGCCATACCTTGTTGGAACGAGGACGAAGAGATCTACAACTTTGCTGTTGAAGGTTTTTCCAGATTCGTCCTATAGCTTGGCCGAAATCCACATTCTTTGAGCTGCTACTGGTTTTGACGGGATTTTGTTAAGTTTTGGAACATTATATTTATTTCCTATTTAGTAGTTCTTTTACTTAAGTTATTTTAGGAAACTTTAAGGTTATTTTTATTATTTCCATTAGATGTTAGTTTTATCTTATTTTATCATCTAGCTCGGCCCAACAGCCCTGCGTGGCCTATATATTCCGAGTTCTCTTATTGTAATTCAATTAGAACATTATGAATAGAATTTAGATCTCTCAAATTGTGGGAAACACATGGAGTGTCTTGTTGATCCAACTAGAGCTGTGCTCGTTGATCATCGAATTGGTTTGTTTTAGCTTGGTTTGCTTTGCCGTTCATCAACTTCGCAAGACTTGGTGAATCTAGTATCCACAAGCCCCCTTCTGGTGCTTCAAGTTGTCCGCTTGATTGTGTCGGATTGTAGAGGCGGGTTGTGTAGGCATTGGTATTGGTTCCTACCCTCTGAGGAGGCCTGGGGTCTTTATCTTGTTCTGCATAGATCGACTCAGTCCATATCAGGTCGTGTCTTTCAATTCTTGTTATCAATTTCGAGTCTTTCTTTAATTCTTGCTGCATATTCTTGTTCTTGAGTCGTTCTTGGTCAATCTTGTCCAAGATCTTTGCTTTCTTGTTCGTTTCTTGAAGCTTTCTTTGCTGCGTCTTTAGTTCTTGTTCAGTTCTTGCTTATTTCTTTAGTTTCTTGCTTGTTGTCGAAGATCGGGCCATCCTACGGCTAACCCCGTATCAATGCCGATATGGTTACTTTTGGTCCCAAAATTTCACGGAAAGCTTTTCACGCAAAAAGCTCCCATTATGACATATACACCATATAAACATGTTTGGGGCACATTTGAGTGAAAACAAATCATTTTTGATGGATAAAGAAAGGTGACGCTTGTGATGCCGATATGGTCACTTTTGGTCCGAAAATTTCACGGAAAGCTTTTCGCGCAAAAAGCTCACATTATGACCTATACACCATAAAAACATGTTTGGGACACATTTGAGCGAAAACAACTCAATTTTATTGGATAAAGAAAGGTGATGCCGATATGGTCACTTTTGGTCCAAAAATTTCACGAAAGGCTTTTCGCTCAAAAAGCTCAGATTATGACCTATACACCATATAAACATGTTTGGGACACATTTGAGCAAAAACAACTCAATTTTGATGGATAAAGAAATGTAACGTAGGTGATGCCGATATGTTAACTTTTGGTCCGAAAATTTCACGGAAAGCTTTTCGCCGAAAAAGCTCCCATTATGACCTATTCACCATATAAACAAGTTTGGGACACATTTGAGCGAAAAAAAAAATCATTTTTGATGGATAAAGAAAGGTGATGCCGATGATGCCGATATGATCACTTTTGGTTCGAAAATTTCACGGAAAACTTTTCGCTCAAAAAGCTCCCATTATAACTGTACCATATAAACATGTTTGGGACACATTTGAGCAAAAACAACTCAATTTTATTGGATAAATAATGGTGATGTCGATGATGGCGATCTGATCACTTTTGGTCCGAAAATTTCACGGAAGGGTTTTCGCTCAAAAAGTTCCCATTATGAACTATACACCATATAAAAATATTTGGGACACATTTGAGCAAAAACAACTCAATTTTGATGGATAAAGAAATGTGACATCGGTGATGCCAATATGGTCACTTTTGGTCCGAAAATTTCACGGAAAACTTTTCGCGCAAAAAACTCACATTATGACCTATACACCATATATACAAGTTTGGGACGCATTTGATCTAAAAAAAATCATTTTTGATGGATAAAGAAAGGTGATGCCAATGATGTCGATATGGTCACTTTTGGTCCGAAAATTTCACGGAAAGCTTTTCGCTCAAAAAGCTCACATTATGACCTATACACCATATAAACATGTTTGGGACACACTTGAGCAAAAGCAACTCAATTTTATTGGATAAAGAAAGGTGACGTCGGTGATGCCGAAATGGTCACTTTTGGTCCGAAAATTTCACAAAAAGCTTTTCGCTCAAAAAACTACCATTATGACCTATACACCATATATAAATGTTTGGGACACATTTGAGCAAAAAAAACTCTATTTTGAAGAATATAGAAAGGGCACGCCGATAATGCCGATATGGTCACTTTTGGTCCGAAAATTTCACGGAAAGGTTTTCGCTCAAAAACCTCCCATTATGACCTATAGACCATATAAACATGTTTGGGACACATTTGAGCAAAAAAAAGTCAATTTTATTGGATAAATAAAGGTGATGTCGATGATGCCGAATGGTCACTTTTGGTTCAAAAATTTCACGGAAAAGTTTTTCGCACAAAAAGCTCCCATTATAACCTTTACACCATATAAACATGTTTGGGACACATTTGAGCGAAAACAACTCAATTTTGATGGATAAAGAAAGGTGACGTCGGTGATGTCGGTATGGTAACTTTTGGTCCGAAAATTTCACGGAAAGCTTTTCGCCCAAAAAGCTCCCATTATGACCTATACACCATATAAACAAGTTTGGGACACATTTGAGCGAAAATAACTCAATTTTGATAGATAAAGAAACGTGACGTCGGTGATGCCGGTATGGTAACTTTTGGTCCGAAAATTTCACGAAAAGCTTTTCGCCCAAAAAGCTCCCATTATGACCTATACACCATATAAACAAGTTTGGAACACATTTGAGCGAAAAAAAAAATCATTTTTGATGGATAAAGAAAGGTGATGCCGATGATGCCAATATGGTCACTTTTGGTCCGAAAATTTCACGAAACGTTTTTCGCGCTAAAAGCTCCCATTATGACCTATACACCATATAAACATGTTTGGGACACATTTGAGCAAAAACGACTCAATTTTATTGGATAAAGAAAGGTGACGTCGGTGATGCCGATATGGTCACTTTTGGTTCGAAAATTTCACGGAAAGCTTTTCACACAAAAAGCTCCCATTATAACCCTTTACACCATATAAACTTGTTTGGGGCACATTTGAGCGAAAACAACTCAATTTTGATAAATAAAGAAAGGTGACGTCCGTGATGCCGATATGGTCACTTTTGGTCCGAAAATTTCACGGAAACCTTTTCGTTCAAAAAGCTCCCATTATAACCTATACACCATATAAACATGTTTGGGACACATTTGAGCGAAATCAAATCATTTTTGATGGATAAAGAAAGGTGACGCCGATTATGCCGACATGGTCACTTTTTGTCCGAAAATTTCACGGAAAGCATTTCGCGCAAAAAGCTCCCATTATGACCTATACATCATATAAACATGTTTGGGACACATTTGAGCAGAAAAAACTCTATTTTGAAGAATATAGAAAGGGGACGCCGATATGGTCACTTTTGGTCCCAAAATTTCACGGAAAGCTTTTCACGCAAAAAGCTGACATTATGACCTATACACCGTATAAACATGTTTGGGGCACATTTGAGTGAAAACAAATCATTTTTGATGGATAAAGAAAGGTGACGCCGGTGATGCCGATATGGTCACTTTTTGTCCGAAAATTTCACGGAAAGCTTTTCGCACGAAAAGCTCCCATTATGACCTACACACCATATAAACATGTTTGGGACACATTTGAGAGAAAACAACTCAATTTTGATGGATAAAGAAAGGTGACGCCGGTGATGCCGATATGGTCACTTTTTGTCCGAAAATTTCACGGAAAGCTTTTCGCACAAAAAGCTCCCATTATGACCTACACACCATATAAACATGTTTGGGACACATTTGAGAGAAAACAACTCAATTTTGATGGATAAAGAAAGGTGACGTCGGTGATGCCGATATGGTCACATTTGGTCCGAAAATTTCACGGAAAGCTTTTCGCGCAAAAAGCTCACATTATGACCTTTACACCATATAAACATTTTTGGGACACATTTAAGTGAAAACAACTCAATTTTGATAGATAAAGAACGGTGACGTCGGTGATGCTGAGATGGTCACTTTTGGTCCGAAAATTTAACGAAAAGCTTTTCGCCCAAAAAGCTCACATTATGACCTATACACCATATATACATTTTTGGGACACATTTGAGCAAAAACAACTCAATTTTATTGGATAAAAAAAAGGTGACGTCGGCGATGCCGAAATGGTCACTTTTGGTTCGAAAATTTCACGGAAAGCTTTTCGCACAAAAAGCTCCCATTATAACCTTTACACCATATAAACATGTTTGGGACACATTTGAGCGAAAACAACTCAATTTTGATGGATAAAGAAAGGTGACGTTGGTGATGTCGATATGGTAACTTTTGCTCCGAAAATTTCACGGAAAGCTTTTCGCGCAAAAAGCTCCCATTATGACCTATACACCATATAAATATGTTTGGGACACATTTAATCAAAAAAAAAACATTTTTGATGTATAAAGAAAGGTGACGCCGATGATGCCGATATGGTCACTTTTGGTCCGAACATTTCACAGAAACCTTTTCCTTCAAAAAGCTCTCATTATAACCTATACACCATATAAACATGTTTGGGACACATTTGAGCGAAATCAAATCATTTTTGATGGAAAAAGAAAGGTGACGCCGATTATGCCGATATGGTCACTTTTTGTCCGAAAATTTCACGGAAAGCTTTTCGCGCAAAAAGCTCCCATTATGACCTATACATCATATAAACATGTTTGGGACACATTTGAGCGAAAACAACTCAATTTTGATAGATAGAGAACGGTGACGTCGGTGATGCCGATATGGTCACATTTACTCCGAAAATTTCACGGAAAGCTTTTCGCGCAAAAAGCTCCCATTATGACCTATATACCATATAAATATGTTTGGGACACATTTGAGCAAAAAAAAAATCATTTTTGATGTATAAAGAAAGGTGACGCCGATGATGCCGATATGGTCACTTTTGGTCCGAAAATTTCACAGAAACCTTTTCGCTCAAAAAGCTCCCATTATAACCTATACACCATATAAACATATTTGGGACACATTTGAGCGAAATCAAATCATTTTTGAGGGATAAAGAAAGGTGACGCCGATTATGCCGATATGGTCACTTTTTGTCCGAAAATTTCACGGAAAGCTTTTCGCGCAAAAGCTCACATTATGACCTTTATACCATATAAACATGTTTGGGACACATTTGAGAGCAAACAACTCAATTTTGATGGATGAAGAACGGTGACGTCGGTGATGCCGATATGGTCACTTTTGGTCCGAAAATTTCACGAAAAGCTTTTCGTTCAAAAAGCTCCCATTATGACCTATACACCATATAAACATGTTTGGGATACATTTGAGGAAAAACAACTCAATTTTATTGGATAAAGAAAGGTGACGTCGGTGATGCCGAAATTGTCACTTTTGGTTCAAAAATTTCACGGAAAGCTTTTCGCACAAAAAGCTCTCATTATAACCTTTACACCATATAAACATGTTTAGGACACATTTGATTGAAAACAAATCAATTTTGATAGATAAAGAACGGTGACGTCGGTGATGCTGAGATGGTCACTTTTGGTCCGAAAATTTAACGAAAAGCTTTTCGCTCAAAAAGCTCCCATTATGACCTATACACCATATAAACATGTTTGGGACACATTTGAGCAAAAACAACTCAATTTTATTGGATAAAGAAAGGTGACTTCGGTGATGCCGATATGGTCACTTTTGGTCCGAAAATTTCACGGAAAGCTTTTTACGCAAAAAGCTCCCATTATAACCTATGCACCATATAAAAATGTTTGGGGCACATTTGAGCGAAAACAACTCAATTTTGATGGATAAAGAAAGGTGACGCCGGTGATGCCTATATGGTCACTTTTGGTCCGAAAATTTCAAGGAAAGCTTTTCGCACAAAAAACTACCATTATGACCTATACACCATATAAACATGTTTGGGACACATTTGAGCAGAAAAAAACTCTATTTTGAAGAATATAGAAAGGGGACGCCGATAATTCCGATATGGTCACTTTTGGTCCCAAAATTTCAGGGAAAGCTTTTCACGTAAAAAGCTCCCATTATGACCTATACACCATATAAACATGTTTGGGACACATTTGAGCGAAAACAACTCAATTTTGATAGATAAAGAACGGTGACGTCGGTGATGCCGATATGGTCACATTTGGTCCGAAAATTTCACGGAAAGCTTTTCGCGCAAAAAGCTCACATTATGACCTTTACACCATATAAACATGTTTGGGACACATTTGAGCAAAAACAACTTAATTTTATTGGATAAAGAAAGGTGACGTCGGTGAAGCCGAAATGGTCACTTTTGGTCCAAAAATTTCACGGAAAGCTTTTCGCACAAAAACCTCCCATTATGACCTACACACAATATAAACATCTTTGGGACACATTTGAGTAAAAACAACTCCATTTTATTGGATAAAGAAAGGTGACTTCGGTGATGCCGAAATGGTCACTTTTGGTCCGAAAATTTCAAGGAAAGCTTTTTGCACAAAAAACTACCATTATGACCTATATACAATATAAACATGTTTGGGACACATTTGAGCAGAAAAAACTCTATTTTGAAGAATATAGAAAGGGGACGCCGATAATGCCGATATGGTTACTTTTGGTCCCAAAATTTCACGGAAAGCTTTTCACGCAAAAAGCTCCCATTATGACATATACACCATATAAACATGTTTGGGGCACATTTGAGTGAAAACAAATCATTTTTGATGGATAAAGAAAGGTGACGCTTGTGATGCCGATATGGTCACTTTTGGTCCGAAAATTTCACAGAAAGCTTTTCGTGCAAAAAGCTCCCATTATGACCTATACACCATAAAAACATGTTTAGGACACATTTGAGCGAAAACAACTCAATTTTATTGGATAATGAAAGGTGATGCCGTATGGTCACTTTTGGTCCTAAAATTTCACGAAAGGCTTTTCGCTCAAAAAGCTCAGATTATGACCTATACACCATATAAACATGTTTGGGACACATTTGAGCAAAAACAACTCAATTTTGATGGATAAAGAAATGTAACGTAGGTGATGCCGATATGTTAACTTTTGGTCCGAAAATTTCACGGAAAGCTTTTCGCCCAAAAAGCTCACATTATGACCTATTCACCATAAAAACATGTTTGGGACACATTTGAGCGAAAACAACTCAATTTTATTGGATAATGAAAGGTGATGCCGATATGGTCACTTTTGGTCCTAAAATTTCACGAAAGGCTTTTCGCTCAAAAAGCTCAGATTATGACCTATACACCATATAAACATGTTTGGGACACATTTGAGCAAAAACAACTCAATTTTGATGGATAAAGAAATGTAACGTAGGTGATGCCGATATGTTAACTTTTGGTCCGAAAATTTCACGGAAAGCTTTTCGCCGAAAAAGCTCCCATTATGACCTATTCACCATATAAACAAGTTTGGGACACATTTGAGCGAAAAAAAAATCATTTGTGATGGATAAAGAAAGGTGATGCCGATGATGCCGATATGATCACTTTTGGTTCGAAAATTTCACGGAAAACTTTTCCCTCAAAAAGCTCCCATTATAACTATACACCATATAAACATGTTTGGGACACATTTGAGCAAAAACAACTCAATTTTATTGGATAAATAATGGTGATGTCGATGATGACGATCTGATCACTTTTGGTCCGAAAATTTCACGGAAGGCTTTTCGCTCAAAAAGCTCCCATTAAGAACTATACACCATATAACAATATTTGGGACACATTTGAGCAAAAATACCTCAATTTTGATGGATAAAGAAATGTGACATCAGTGATGCCGATATGGTCACTTTTGGTCCGAAAATTTCACGGAAAACTTTTCGCGCAAAAAACTCACATTATGACCTATACACCATATATACAAGTTTGGGACGCATTTGATCTAAAAAAAATCATTTTTGATGGATAAAGAAAGGTGATGCCGATGATGTCGATATGGTCACTTTTGGTCCGAAAATTTCACGGAAAGCTTTTCGCTCAAAAAGCTCACATTATGACCTATACACCATATAAACATGTTTGGGACACACTTGAGCAAAAGCAACTCAATTTTATTGGATATAGAAAGGTGACGTCGGTGATGCCGAAATGGTCACTTTTGGTCCGAAAATTTCACAAAAAGCTTTTCGCTCAAAAAACTACCATTATGACCTATATACCATATATAAATGTTTGGGACACATTTGAGCAAAAAAAACTCTATTTTGAAGAATATAGAAAGGGCACGCCGATAATGCCGATATGGTCACTTTTGGTTCGAAAATTTCACGGAAAGGTTTTCGCTCAAAAACCTCCCATTATGACCTATAGACCATATAAACATGTTTGGGACACATTTGAGCAACAAAAAGTCAATTTTATTGGATAAATAAAGGTGATGTCGAAGATGCCGAATGGTCACTTTTGGTTCAAAAATTTCACGGAATGTTTTTCGCACAAAAAGCACCCATTATAATCTTTACACCATATAAACATGTTTGGGACACATTTGAGAGAAAACAACTCAATTTTGATGGATAAAGAAAGGTGACGTCGGTGATGCCGGTATGGTAACTTTTGGTCTGAAAATTTCACGAAAAGCTTTTCGCCCAAAAAGCTCCCATTATGACCTATACACCATATAAACAAGTTTGGAACACATTTGAGCGAAAAAAAAAATCATTTTTGATGGATAAAGAATGGTGATGCCGAGGATGCCGATATGGTCACTTTTGGTCCGAAAATTTCACAAAACGTTTTTCGCGCTAAAAGCACCCATTATGACCTATACACCATATAAACATGTTTGGGACACATTTGAGCAAAAACGACTCAATTTTATTGGATAAAGAAAGGTGACGTCGGTGATGCCGATATGGTCACTTTTGGTTCGAAAATTTCACGGAAAGCTTTTCACACAAAAAGCTCCCATTATAACCCTTTACACCATATAAACTTGTTTGGGGCACATTTGAGCGAAAACAACTCAATTTTGATAGATAAAGAAAGGTGACGTCGGTGATGCCGATATGGTCACTTTTGGTTCGAAAATTTCACGGAAAGCTTTTCGCTCAAAAAGCTCCCATTATGACCTATACACCATATAAACAAGTTTGGGACACATTTGAGCGAAAACAACTCAATTTTGATGGATAAAGAAAGATGACGTCGGTGATGCCGATATGGTGTTTTTTGGTCCGAAAATTTCAAGGAAAGCTTTTCGCGCAAAAAACTCACATTATGATCTTTACACCATATAAACATGTTTGGAACACAATTGAGCAAAAGCAACTCAAATTTATTGGATAAAGAAAGGTGACGTCGGTGATGCTGAAATGGTCACTTTTGGTCCGACAATTTCACAGAAAGATTTTCGCACAACAAACTACCATTATGACCAATACACCATATAAACATGTTTGGGACACATTTGAGTAAAAAAAACTCTATTTTGAAGAATATAGAAAGGGGACGCCGATAATGCCGATATGGTCACTTTTGGTCCGAAAATTTCACGGAAAGTTTTTCGCTCAAAAACCTCTCATTATGACCTATACACCATATAAACATGTTTGGGACACATTTCAGCAAAAACAACTCAATTTTATTGGATAAAGAAAGGTGACGTCGGTGATGCCAAAATGGTTACTTTCGAGTCGAAAATTTCACGGAAAGCATTTCGCACAAAAAACTCCCATTATGACCTATACACCATATAAACATCTTTAGGACCCATTTGAGAGAAAACAACTCAATTTTGATGGATAAAGAAAGGTGACGTCGGTGATGCCGATATAGTCACTTTTGGTCCGAAAATTTCACGGAAAGCTTTTCGCTCAAAAAGCTCCCATTATGACCTATACACCATATAAACATGTTTGGGACACATTTGAGGAAAAACAAATCAATTTTATTGGATAAATAAAGGTGATGTCGATGATGCCGATGTGGTCACTTTTGGTCCGAAAATTTCACGCAAGGCTTTTCGCTCAAAAAGCTCACATTATGAACTATACACCATATAAACATATTTGGGACACATTTGAGCGAAAACAACTCAATTTTGATGGATAAAGAAAGGTGACATTGGTGATGCCGATATGGTCACTTTTGGTCCGAAAATTTCATGGAAAACTTTTCGAGCAAAAAGCTCACATTGTGACCTTTACACTATATACACAAGTTTGGGACACATTTGAGCGAAAACAACTCAATTTTGATAGATAAAGAAAGGTGACGTCGGTGATGCCGATATGGTCACTTTTGGTCCGAAAATTTCAGAAAAAGCTTTTCGCTCAAAAAGCTCACATTATGACCTATACACCATATAAACATCTTTGGGACACATTTGAGAGAAAACAACTCAATTTTGATGGATAAAGAATGGTGACGTCGGTGATGCCGATATGGTCACTTTTGGTCCGAAAATTTCATAGAAAACTTTTCGAGCAAAAAGCTCACATTGTGACATTTACACTATATACACATGTTTGGGACACATTTGAGCGAAAACAACTCAATTTTGATAGATAAAGAAAGGTGACGTCGGTGATGCCGATATGGTCACTTTTGGTCCGAAAATTTCAGAAAAAGCTTTTCGCTCAAAAAGCTCCCATTATGACCTATACACCATATAAACATCTTTAGGACACATTTGAGAGAAAACAACTCAATTTTGATGGATAAAGAATGGTGACGTCGGTGATGCCGATATGGTCACTTTTGGTCCGAAAATTTCAGAAAAAGCTTTTCGCTCAAAAAGCTCCCATTATGACCTATACACCATATAAACATCTTTGGGACACATTTGAGAGAAAACAACTCAATTTTGATGGATAAAGAATGGTGACGTCGGTGATGCCGATATGGTCACTTTTGGTCCGAAAATTTCACGGAAAGCTTTTCGCTCAAAAAGCTCCCATTATGACCTATACACCATATAAACATGTTTGGGACACATTTGAGCGAAATCAAATCATTTTTGATGGATAAAGAAAGGTGACGCCGATTATGCCGATATGGTCACTTTTGGTCCGAAAATTTCAGAAAAAGCTTTTCGCTCAAAAAGCTCCCATTATGACCTATACACCATATAAACATCTTTGGGACACATTTGAGCGAAAACAACTCAATTTTGATGGATAAAGAAAGGTGACGCCGGTGATGCCGATATGGTCACTTTTGGTCCGAAAATTTCAAGGAAAGCTTTTCGCACAAAAAACTACCATTATGACCTATACACCATATAAACATGTTTGGGACACATTTGAGCAGAAAAAAACTCTATTTTGAAGAATATAGAAAGGGGACGCCGATAATGCCGATATGGTCACTTTTGGTCCCAAAATTTCAGGGAAAGCTTTTCACGCAAAAAGCTCCCATTGTGACCTATACACCATATAAACATGTTTGGGACACATTTGAGCGAAAACAACTCAATTTTGATAGATAAAGAACGGTGACGTCGGTGATGCCGAGATGGTCACATTTGGTCCGAAAATTTCACGGAAAGCTTTTCGCGCAAAAAGCTCACATTATGACCTTTACACCATATAAACATGTTTGGGACACATTTGAGCAAAAACAACTTAATTTTATTGGATAAAGAAAGGTGACGTCGGTGAACCCGAAATGGTCACTTTTGGTCCAAAAATTTCACGGAAAGCTTTTCGCACAAAAACCTCCCATTATGACCTACACACAATATAAACATCTTTGGGACACATTTGAGTAAAAACAACTCCATTTTATTGGATAAAGAAAGGTGACTTCGGTGATGCCGAAATGGTCACTTTTGGTCCGAAAATTTCAAGGAAAGCTTTTTGCACAAAAAACTACCATTATGACCTATATACAATATAAACATGTTTGGGACACATTTGAGCAGAAAAAACTCTATTTTGATGAATATAGAAAGGGGACGCCGATAATGCCGATATGGTTACTTTTGGTCCAAAAATTTCACGGAAAGCTTTTCACGCAAAAAGCTCCCATTATGACATATACACCATATAAACATGTTTGGGGCACATTTGAGTGAAAACAAATCATTTTTGATGGATAAAGAAAGGTGACGCTTGTGATGCCGATATGGTCACTTTTGGTCCGAAAATTTCACGGAAAGCTTTTCGCGCAAAAAGCTCCCACTATGACCTATACACCATAAAAACATGTTTGGGACACATTTGAGCGAAAACAACTCAATTTTATTGGATAATGAAAGGTGATGCCGATATGGTCACTTTTGGTCCTAAAATTTCACGAAAGGCTTTTCGCTCAAAAAGCTCAGATTATGACCTATACACCATATAAACATGTGTGGGACACATTTGAGCAAAAACAACTCAATTTTGATGGATAAAGAAATGTAACGTAGGTGATGCCGATATGTTAACTTTTGGTCCGAAAATTTCACGGAAAGCTTTTCGCCCAAAAAGCTCCCATTATGACCTATTCACCATAAAAACATGTTTGGGACACATTTGAGCGAAAACAACTCAATTTTATTGGATAATAAAAGGTGATGCCGATATGGTCACTTTTGGTCCTAAAATTTCACGAAAGGCTTTTCGCTCAAAAAGCTCAGATTATGACCTATACACCATATAAACATGTTTGGGACACGTTTGAGCAAAAACAACTCAATTTTGATGGATAAAGAAATGTAACGTAGGTGATGCCGATATGTTAACTTTTGGTCCGAAAATTTCACGGAAAGCTTTTCGCCGAAAAAGCTCCCATTATGACCTATTCACCATATAAACAAGTTTGGGACACATTTGAGCGAAAAAAAAATCATTTTTGATGGATAAAGAAAGGTGATGCCGATGATGCCGATATGATCACTTTTGGTTCGAAAATTTCACGGAAAACTTTTCCCTCAAAAAGCTCCCATTATAACTATACACCATATAAACATGTTTGGGACACATTTGAGCAAAAACAACTCAATTTTATTGGATAAATAATGGTGATGTCGATGATGGCGATCTGATCACTTTTGGTCCGAAAATTTCACGGAAGGCTTTTCGCTCAAAAAGCTCCCATTAAGAACTATACACCATATAAAAATATTTGGGACACATTTGAGCAAAAATACCTCAATTTTGATGAATAAAGAAATGTGACATCGGTGATGCCGATATGGTCACTTTTGGTCCGAAAATTTCACAGAAAACTTTTCGCGCAAAAAAATCACATTATGACCTATACACCATATATACAAGTTTGGGACGCATTTGATCTAAAAAAAATCATTTTTGATGGATAAAGAAAGGTGATGCCGATGATGTCGATATGGTCACTTTTGGTCCGAAAATTTCACGGAAAGCTTTTCGCTCAAAAAGCTCACATTATGACCTATACACCATATAAACATGTTTGGGACACACTTGAGCAAAAGCAACTCAATTTTATTGGATATAGAAAGGTGACGTCGGTGATGCCGAAATGGTCACTTTTGGTCCGAAAATTTCACAAAAAGCTTTTCGCTCAAAAAACTACCATTATGACCTATATACCATATATAAATGTTTGGGACACATTTGAGCAAAAAAAACTCTATTTTGAAGAATATAGAAAGGGCACGCCGATAATGCCGATATGGTCACTTTTGGTTCGAAAATTTCACGGAAAGGTTTTCGCTCAAAAACCTCCCATTATGACCTATAGACCATATAAACATGTTTGGGACACATTTGAGCAAAAAAAAGTCAATTTTATTGGATAAATAAAGGTGATGTCGAAGATGCCGAATGGTCACTTTTGGTTCAAAAATTTCACGGAAAGTTTTTCGCACAAAAAGCTCCCATTATAACCTTTACACCATATAAACATGTTTGGGACACATTTGAGAGAAAACAACTCAATTTTGATGGATAAAGAAAGGTGACGTCGGTGATGCCGGTATGGTAACTTTTGGTCTGAAAATTTCACGAAAAGCTTTTCGCCCAAAAAGCTCCCATTATGACCTATACACCATATAAACAAGTTTGGAACACATTTGAGCGAAAAAAAAAATCATTTTTGAAGGATAAAGAAAGGTGATGCCGAGGATGCCGATATGGTCACTTTTGGTCCGAAAATTTCACGAAACGTTTTTCGCGCTAAAAGCACCCATTATGACCTATACACCATATAAACATGTTTGGGACACATTTGAGCAAAAACGACTCAATTTTATTGGATAAAGAAAGGTGACGTCGGTGATGCCGATATGGTCACTTTTTCACTGTCGACTTCTCTTTTTTTTTTTTTTTGAAGTCTGATTTTTTTTTTTGACTTTCAGCAATTAAATAACAAATGAAAAATCTGAAAATGAAAATAAAAGAGACCTTGTAACTAATAGAGCTGTTGGGATGGAAGTGTGGCTAAAAAATAGGAGCTGGAAATGGTATGGCTAAAATGTAGGGATTTTTTTGACTTTTTCTTTTGAATTTCAGAAAATAGCAAAAATAAAAGACCAAAAATCTGATTTTTCTTGGTGGTGATGAAAGGGTGGTCGAATGGTGGTCTGATGGTGGTGATAGGGTGGCGGTATGGTGGTGATGAATTGGTGATGGGGTCGGCAGAAGGTAATGCCTAAGCAAACCAACAACAACCAATGCTAATAGTAAGAAAAATCAAACAAAAGAAGAGATGATCAAACCTTGCACTCCAATGGAGTTTTTGAGTTTTTTTTTATGATGACAATGGAGATGAGACACTTGATGTCGGTAGCCGAAGCTCTGATACCAATTTGATACGGGGATTAGCCGTGGATGTCCCGATCTTTCGACAACAAGCACAAAACAAACAAAGAACACAAGTTAGACAATAATGACTCGACAAAGACTCAAAGGACTCGACAACGGTAATGAAAAAGATAGATAGGGCAGGAGAAAGTCTAGGTAGAACGAGCGAATAGACCCTTGATCCCAATTGAACAAAGTCCTAAACCAACGACTAGCTAACCAATCTCTACGATCCTACACAACCTAGGACGTATCCTAGGAGCACAAGAAAGGGGCTCGTGAAAGCTTGATAGCACCAATCAACTAGCGAAGATCGACACACACAAGACAAACCAAGCAAGATCAATTCACCAAGAATCCTCTCGGTCTCTCTCTTGAATCCTCAAGAAACAATGTGTTTGCAAAGCAATGCTTTTCATTAATCAAAGATGGGTTTGTTTTCTAATACAACCGGCCTAGGAGGCTATTTATAGCCTTAGATGGAAATAGAAAAGGCTGAAAATAAATGACAACAAAAGAAATTCAGAAAATTAAATGGAAATTAAAACAAATTCAGAAATTGCAAATAAAATCCCTAAAAGATAGGAAGTGGCCTTGACTTCTTCAATCATGGCTCCTAAAGAATAGGTCTTTATGGCTGGCCACTTGAGCACTTAGCAAGGCTGTCAACGGCTAGTATTTGGACCCGGTCTTCACGGAGCAAGGTAGGCACATGTGCTCGGTACACCCTCGGCATCAATCCAAACAAGGGTCCGTGGCTTGGGCTGCGTTGATTCCTTGAGGCCTCGTCGGTTCTTGAGCTAGGGCATAGCTCACAAGAGTGTAAGGCCTTAGCGTGGATGGTCCCGCATCAAAATTTCACGGAAGGCTTTTTCGCTCAAAAAGCTCCCATTATGACCTATACACCTTATAACAGGTTTGGGACACATTTGAGCGAAAACAACTCAATTTTGATCAATAAAGAAAGGTGACATCGGTGATGCCAAAATTGTCACTTTCGGGTCGAAAATTTCACGGAAAGCATTTCGCACAAAAAGCTCCCATTATGACCTATACACCATATAAACATCTTTGGGACACATTTGAGAGAAAACAACTCAATTTTGATGGATAAAGAATGGTGACGTCGGTGATGCCGATATGGTCACTTTTGGTCCGAAAATTTCACGGAAAGCTTTTCGCTCAAAAAGCTCCCATTATGACCTATACACCATATAAACATGTTTGGAACACATTTGAACAAAAACAACTCAATTTTATTGGATAAATAAAGGTGATGTCGATGATGCCGATATGGTCGTTTTTGGTCCGAAAATTTCACGGAAGGCTTTTCGCTCAAAAAGCTCCCATTATGAACTATACAACATATAAACATGTTTGGGACACATTTGAGCGGAAACAACTCAATTTTGATAGATAAAGAAAGGTGACATCGGTGATGCCGATATGGTAACTTTTGGTCCGAAAATTTCACGGAAAACTTTTCGCGCAAAAATCTCACATTATGACCTTTACACCATATAAACATGTTTGGGACACATTTGAGCGAAAACAACTCAATTTTGATAAATAAAGAAAGGTGACGTCGGTGATGCCGATATGGTCACTTTTGGTCCGAAGATTTCATAGAAAGCTTTTCGCTCAAAAAGCCCCATTATGACCTATACACCATATAAACAAGTTTGGAATGCATTTCATCGAAAAAAAATCATTTTTGATGGATAAAGAAAGGTGATGCCAATGATGCCGAAATGGTCACTTTTGGTCCGAAAATTTCACGGAAAGCTTTACGCACAAAAAGCTCCCATTATGACCTACACACCATATAAACATGTTTGGGACACATTTGAGAGAAAACAACTCAATTTTGATGGATAAAGAAAGGTGACGTCGGTGATGCCGATATGGTCACTTTTGGTCCGAAAATTTCACGGAAAGCTTTTCGCGCAAAAAGCTCCCATTATGACCTATACACCATATAAATATGTTTGGGACACATTTGAGCAAAAAAAAATTCATTTTTGATGTATAAAGAAAGGTGACGCCGATGATGCCGATATGGTCACTTTTGGTCCGAAAATTTCACAGAAACCTTTTCGCTCAAAAAGCTCCCATTATAACCTATACACCATATAAACATGTTTGGGACACATTTGAGCGAAATCAAATCATTTTTGATGGATAAAGAAAGGTGACGCCGATTATGCCGATATGGTCACTTTTTGTCCGAAAATTTCACGGAAAGCTTTTCGAGCAAAAAGCTCCCATTATGACCTACCTATACATCATATAAACATGTTTGGGACACATTTGAGCGAAAAGAACTCAATTTTATTCGATAAAGAACGGTGACGTCGGTGATGCCGACATGGTCACTTTAGGTCCGAAAATTTCACGGAATGCTTTTCGCGCAAAAAGCTCTCATTATGATCTATACACCATATAAACATGTTTATGACACATTTGAGCGAAAACAACTCAATTTTGATAGATAAAGAACGGTGACGTCGGTGATGCCGATATGGTCACATTTGGTCCGAAATTTTCACGGAAAGCTTTTCGCGCAAAAAGCTCACATTATGACCTTTACACCATATAAACATGTTTGGGACACATTTGAGTGATAACAAATCAATTTTGATAGATAAAGAACGGTGACGTCGGTGATGCTGAGATGGTCACTTTTGGTCCGAAAATTTAACGAAAAGCTTTTCGCTCAAAAAGCTCACATTATGACCTATACACCATATAAACATGTTTGGGACACATTTGAGAAAAAACAACTCAATTTTATTGGATAAAAAAAGGTGATGTCGGCGATGCCGAAATGGTCACTTTTGGTTCTAAAATTTCACGGAAAGCTTTTCGCACAAAAAGCTCCCATTATAACCTTTACACCATATAAACATGTTTGGGACACATTTGAGCGAAAACAACTCAATTTTGATGGATAAAGAAAGGTGACGTTGGTGATGTCGATATGGTAACTTTTGCTCCGAAAATTTCACGGAAAGCTTTTCGCGCAAAAAGCTCCCATTATGACCTATACACCATATAAATATGTTTGGGACACATTTGAGCAAAAAAAATCATTTTTGATGTATAAAGAAAGGTGACGCCGATGATGCCGATATGGTCACTTTTGGTCCGAAAATTTCACAGAAACCTTTTCGCTCAAAAAGCTCCCATTATAACCTATACACCATATAAACATGTTTGGGACACATTTGAGCGAAATCAAATCATTTTTGATGGATAAAGAAAGGTGACGCCGATTATGCCGATATGGTCACTTTTTGTCCGAAAATTTCACGGAAAGCTTTTCGCGCAAAAAGCTCCCATTATGACCTATACATCATATAAACATGTTTCGGACACATTTGAGAGAAAACAACTCAATTTTGATAGATGAAGAACGGTGACGTCGGTGATGCCGATATGGTCACTTTTGTTCCGAAAATTTCACGGAATGCTTTTCGCTCAAAAAGCTCCCATTATGACCTATACACCACATAAACATGTTTGGGACACATTTGAGCAGAAAAAACTCTATTTTGAAGAATATAGAAAGGGGACGCCGATATTATCACATTTGGTCCGAAAATTTCACGGAAAGCTTTTCGCACAAAAAGCTCCCATTATGACCTACACACCATATAAACATGTTTGGGACATATTTGAGAGAAAACAACTCAATTTTGATGGATAAAGAAAGGTGACATCGGTGATGCCGATATGGTAACTTTTGGTCCGAAAATTTCACGGAAAACTTTTCGCGCAAAAATCTCACATTATGACCTTTACACCATATAAACATGTTTGGGACACATTTGAGCGAAAACAACTCAATTTTGATAAATAAAGAAAGGTGACGTCGGTGATGCCGATATGGTCACTTTTGGTCCGAAGATTTCATAGAAAGCTTTTCGCTCAAAAAGCCCCATTATGACCTATACACCATATAAACAAGTTTGGAATGCATTTCATCGAAAAAAAATCATTTTTGATGGATAAAGAAAGGTGATGCCAATGATGCCGAAATGGTCACTTTTGGTCCGAAAATTTCACGGAAAGCTTTACGCACAAAAAGCTCCCATTATGACCTACACACCATATAAACATGTTTGGGACACATTTGAGAGAAAACAACTCAATTTTGATGGATAAAGAAAGGTGGCGTCGGTGATGCCGATATGGTCACTTTTGGTCCGAAAATTTCACGGAAAGCTTTTCGCGCAAAAAGCTCCCATTATGACCTATACACCATATAAATATGTTTGGGACACATTTGAGCAAAAAAAAATTCATTTTTGATGTATAAAGAAAGGTGACGCCGATGATGCCGATATGGTCACTTTTGGTCCGAAAATTTCACAGAAACCTTTTCGCTCAAAAAGCTCCCATTATAACCTATACACCATATAAACATGTTTGGGACACATTTGAGCGAAATCAAATCATTTTTGATGGATAAAGAAAGGTGACGCCGATTATGCCGATATGGTCACTTTTTGTCCGAAAATTTCACGGAAAGCTTTTCGAGCAAAAAGCTCCCATTATGACCTACCTATACATCATATAAACATGTTTGGGACACATTTGAGCGAAAAGAACTCAATTTTATTCGATAAAGAACGGTGACGTCGGTGATGCCGACATGGTCACTTTAGGTCCGAAAATTTCACGGAATGCTTTTCGCGCAAAAAGCTCTCATTATGATCTATACACCATATAAACATGTTTATGACACATTTGAGCGAAAACAACTCAATTTTGATAGATAAAGAACGGTGACGTCGGTGATGCCGATATGGTCACATTTGGTCCGAAATTTTCACGGAAAGCTTTTCGCGCAAAAAGCTCACATTATGACCTTTACACCATATAAACATGTTTGGGACACATTTGAGTGATAACAAATCAATTTTGATAGATAAAGAACGGTGATGTCGGTGATGCTGAGATGGTCACTTTTGGTCCGAAAATTTAACGAAAAGCTTTTCGCTCAAAAAGCTCACATTATGACCTATACACCATATAAACATGTTTGGGACACATTTGAGAAAAAACAACTCAATTTTATTGGATAAAAAAAGGTGATGTCGGCGATGCCGAAATGGTCACTTTTGGTTCTAAAATTTCACGGAAAGCTTTTCGCACAAAAAGCTCCCATTATAACCTTTACACCATATAAACATGTTTGGGACACATTTGAGCGAAAACAACTCAATTTTGATGGATAAAGAAAGGTGACGTTGGTGATGTCGATATGGTAACTTTTGCTCCGAAAATTTCACGGAAAGCTTTTCGCGCAAAAAGCTCCCATTATGACCTATACACCATATAAATATGTTTGGGACACATTTGAGCAAAAAAAATCATTTTTGATGTATAAAGAAAGGTGACGCCGATGATGCCGATATGGTCACTTTTGGTCCGAAAATTTCACAGAAACCTTTTCGCTCAAAAAGCTCCCATTATAACCTATACACCATATAAACATGTTTGGGACACATTTGAGCGAAATCAAATCATTTTTGATGGATAAAGAAAGGTGACGCCGATTATGCCGATATGGTCACTTTTTGTCCGAAAATTTCACGGAAAGCTTTTCGCGCAAAAAGCTCCCATTATGACCTATACATCATATAAACATGTTTCGGACACATTTGAGAGAAAACAACTCAATTTTGATAGATGAAGAACGGTGACGTCGGTGATGCCGATATGGTCACTTTTGGTCCGAAAATTTCACGGAATGCTTTTCGCTCAAAAAGCTCCCATTATGACCTATACACCACATAAACATGTTTGGGACACATTTGAGCAGAAAAAACTCTATTTTGAAGAATATAGAAAGGGGACGCCGATATTATCACATTTGGTCCGAAAATTTCACGGAAAGCTTTTCGCACAAAAAGCTCCCATTATGACCTACACACCATATAAACATGTTTGGGACATATTTGAGAGAAAACAACTCAATTTTGATGGATAAAGAAAGGTGACATCGGTGATGCCGATATGGTAACTTTTGGTCCGAAAATTTCACGGAAAACTTTTCGCGCAAAAATCTCACATTATGACCTTTACACCATATAAACATGTTTGGGACACATTTGAGCGAAAACAACTCAATTTTGATAAATAAAGAAAGGTGACGTCGGTGATGCCGATATGGTCACTTTTGGTCCGAAGATTTCATAGAAAGCTTTTCGCTCAAAAAGCCCCATTATGACCTATACACCATATAAACAAGTTTGGAATGCATTTCATCGAAAAAAAATCATTTTTGATGGATAAAGAAAGGTGATGCCAATGATGCCGAAATGGTCACTTTTGGTCCGAAAATTTCACGGAAAGCTTTACGCACAAAAAGCTCCCATTATGACCTACACACCATATAAACATGTTTGGGACACATTTGAGAGAAAACAACTCAATTTTGATGGATAAAGAAAGGTGGCGTCGGTGATGCCGATATGGTCACTTTTGGTCCGAAAATTTCACGGAAAGCTTTTCGCGCAAAAAGCTCCCATTATGACCTATACACCATATAAATATGTTTGGGACACATTTGAGCAAAAAAAAATTCATTTTTGATGTATAAAGAAAGGTGACGCCGATGATGCCGATATGGTCACTTTTGGTCCGAAAATTTCACAGAAACCTTTTCGCTCAAAAAGCTCCCATTATAACCTATACACCATATAAACATGTTTGGGACACATTTGAGCGAAATCAAATCATTTTTGATGGATAAAGAAAGGTGACGCCGATTATGCCGATATGGTCACTTTTTGTCCGAAAATTTCACGGAAAGCTTTTCGAGCAAAAAGCTCCCATTATGACCTACCTATACATCATATAAACATGTTTGGGACACATTTGAGCGAAAAGAACTCAATTTTATTCGATAAAGAACGGTGACGTCGGTGATGCCGACATGGTCACTTTAGGTCCGAAAATTTCACGGAATGCTTTTCGCGCAAAAAGCTCTCATTATGATCTATACACCATATAAACATGTTTATGACACATTTGAGCGAAAACAACTCAATTTTGATAGATAAAGAACGGTGACGTCGGTGATGCCGATATGGTCACATTTGGTCCGAAATTTTCACGGAAAGCTTTTCGCGCAAAAAGCTCACATTATGACCTTTACACCATATAAACATGTTTGGGACACATTTGAGTGATAACAAATCAATTTTGATAGATAAAGAACGGTGACGTCGGTGATGCTGAGATGGTCACTTTTGGTCCGAAAATTTAACGAAAAGCTTTTCGCTCAAAAAGCTCACATTATGACCTATACACCATATAAACATGTTTGGGACACATTTGAGAAAAAACAACTCAATTTTATTGGATAAAAAAAGGTGATGTCGGCGATGCCGAAATGGTCACTTTTGGTTCTAAAATTTCACGGAAAGCTTTTCGCACAAAAAGCTCCCATTATAACCTTTACACCATATAAACATGTTTGGGACACATTTGAGCGAAAACAACTCAATTTTGATGGATAAAGAAAGGTGACGTTGGTGATGTCGATATGGTAACTTTTGCTCCGAAAATTTCACGGAAAGCTTTTCGCGCAAAAAGCTCCCATTATGACCTATACACCATATAAATATGTTTGGGACACATTTGAGCAAAAAAAATCATTTTTGATGTATAAAGAAAGGTGACGCCGATGATGCCGATATGGTCACTTTTGGTCCGAAAATTTCACAGAAACCTTTTCGCTCAAAAAGCTCCCATTATAACCTATACACCATATAAACATGTTTGGGACACATTTGAGCGAAATCAAATCATTTTTGATGGATAAAGAAAGGTGACGCCGATTATGCCGATATGGTCACTTTTTGTCCGAAAATTTCACGGAAAGCTTTTCGCGCAAAAAGCTCCCATTATGACCTATACATCATATAAACATGTTTGGGACACATTTGAGAGAAAACAACTCAATTTTGATAGATGAAGAACGGTGACGTCGGTGATGCCGATATGGTCACTTTTGGTCCGAAAATTTCACGGAATGCTTTTCGCTCAAAAAGCTCCCATTATGACCTATACACCACATAAACATGTTTGGGACACATTTGAGCAGAAAAAACTCTATTTTGAAGAATATAGAAAGGGGACGCCGATATTATCACATTTGGTCCGAAAATTTCACGGAAAGCTTTTCGCACAAAAAGCTCCCATTATGACCTACACACCATATAAACATGTTTGGGACATATTTGAGAGAAAACAACTCAATTTTGATGGATAAAGAAAGGTGACGTCGGTGATGCCGATATGGTCACATTTGGTCCGAAAATTTCACGGAAAGCTTTTCGCGCAAAAAGCTCACATTATGACCTTTACACCATATAAACATGTTTGGGACACATTTCAGTGAAAACAACTCAATTTTGATAGATAAAGAACGGTGACGTCGGTGATGCTGAGATGGTCACTTTTGGTCCGAAAATTTAACGAAAAGCTTTTCGCTCAAAAAGCTCACATTATGACCTATACACCATATAAACATGTTTGGGACACATTTGAGCAAAAACATATCAATTTTATTGGATAAAAAAAGGTGACGTCGGCGATGCCGAAATGGTCACTTTTGGTTCGAAAATTTCACGGAAAGCTTTTCGCACAAAAAGCTCCCATTATAACCTTTACACCATATAAACATGTTTGGGACACATTTGAGCGAAAACAACTCAATTTTGATGGATAAAGAAAGGTGACGTTGGTGATGTCGATATGGTAACTTTTGCTCCGAAAATTTCACGGAAAGCTTTTCGCGCAAAAAGCTCCCATTATGACCTATACACCATATAAATATGTTTGGGACACATTTGAGCAAAAAAAATCATTTTTGATGTATAAAGAAAGGTGACGCCGATGATGCCGATATGGTCACTTTTGGTCCGAAAATTTCACAGAAACCTTTTCGTTCAAAAAGCTCCCATTATAACCTATACACCATATAAACATGTTTGGGACACATTTGAGCGAAATCAAATCATTTTTGATGGATAAAGAAAGGTGACGCCGATTATGCCGATATGGTCACTTTTTGTCCGAAAATTTCACGGAAAGCATTTCGCGCAAAAAGCTCCCATTATGACCTATACATCATATAAACATGTTTGGGACACATTTGAGCAAAAAGAACTCAAATTTATTGGATAAAGAACGGTGACGTCGGTGATGCCGATATGGTCACTTTTGGTCCGAAAATTTCACGGAATGCTTTTCGCGCAAAAAGCTCTCATTATGACCTATACACCATATAAACATGTTTGGGATACATTTGAGGAAAAACAACTCAATTTTATTGGATAAAGAAAGGTGACTTC
Source organism: Persicaria maculosa (assembly GCA_963922045.1). Classification (NCBI taxonomy): domain Eukaryota; kingdom Viridiplantae; phylum Streptophyta; class Magnoliopsida; order Caryophyllales; family Polygonaceae; genus Persicaria; species Persicaria maculosa. The sequence goes on along the minus strand of OY998265.1, from coordinate 24,998,614 downwards.
GGTGATGCCGATATGGTCACTTTTGGTCCGAAAATTTCACGGAAAGCTTTTTGCGCAAAAAGCTCCCATTATGACCTATGCACCATATAAAAATGTTTGGGGCACATTTGAGCGAAAACAACTCAATTTTGATGGATAAAGAAAGGTGACGCCGGTGATGCCAATATGGTCACTTTTGGTCCGAAAATTTCAAGGAAAGCTTTTCGCACAAAAAACTACCATTATGACCTATACACCATATAAACATGTTTGGGACACATTTGAGCAGAAAAAAACTCTATTTTGAAGAATATAGAAACGGGACGCCGATAATGCCGATATGGTCACTTTTGGTCCCAAAATTTCAGGGAAAGCTTTTCACGCAAAAAGCTCCCATTATGACCTATACACCATATAAACATGTTTGGGACACATTTGAGCGAAAACAACTCAATTTTGATAGATAAAGAACGGTGACGTCGGTGATGCCGAAATGCTCACATTTGGTACGAAAATTTTACGGAAAGCTTTTCGCGCAAAAAGCTCACATTATGACTTTTACACCATATAAACATGTTTGGGACACATTTGAGCAAAAACAACTTAATTTTATTGGATAAAGAAAGGTGACGTCGGTGATGCCGAAATGGTCACTTTTGGTCCAAAAATTTCACGGAAAGCTTTTCGCACAAAAACCTCCCATTATGACCTACACACCATATAAACATCTTTGGGACACATTTGAGTAAAAACAACTCAATTTTATTGGATAAAGAAAGGTGACTTCGGTGATGCCGAAATGATCACTTTTGGTCCGAAAATTTCAAGGAAAGCTTTTCGCACAAAAAACTACCACTATGACCTATACACAATATAAACATGTTTGGGACACATTTGAGCAGAAAAAACTCTATTTTGAAGAATATAGAAAGGGGACGCCGATAATGCCGATATGGTTACTTTTGGTCCCAAAATTTCACGGAAAGCTTTTCCAGCAAAAAGCTCCCAATATGACCTATACACCATATAAACATGTTTGGGGCACATTTGAGTGAAAACAAATCATTTTTGATGGATAAAGAAAGGTGACGTCGGTGATGCCGATATGGTCACTTTTGGTCCGAAAATTTCACGGAAAGCTTTTCGCGCAAAAAGCTCCCATTATGACCTATACACCATATAAACATGTTTGGGACACATTTGAGCAGAAAAAAATCTATTTTGAAGAATATAGAAAGGGGACGCCGATAATGCCGATATGGTTACTTTTGGTCCCAAAATTTCACGGAAAGCTTTTCACGCAAAAAGCTCCCATTATGACATATACACCATATAAACATGTTTGGGGCACATTTGAGTGAAAACAAATCATTTTTGATGGATAAAGAAAGGTGACACTTGTGATGCCGATATGGTCACTTTTGGTCCGAAAATTTCACGGAAAGCTTTTCGCGCAAAAAGCTCACATTATGACCTATACACCATAAAAACATGTTTGGGACACATTTGAGCGAAAACAACTCAATTTTATTGGATAAAGAAAGGTGATGCCGATATGGTCACTTTTGGTCCAAAAATTTCACGAAAGGCTTTTCGCTCAAAAAGCTCAGATTATGACCTATACACCATATAAACATGTTTGGGACACATTTGAGCAAAAACAACTCAATTTTGATGGATAAAGAAATGTAACGTAGGTGATGCCGATATGTTAACTTTTGGTCCGAAAATTTCACGGAAAGCTTTTCGCCGAAAAAGCTCCCATTATGACCTATTCACCATATAAACAAGTTTGGGACACATTTGAGCGAAAAAAAAAATCATTTTTGATGGATAAAGAAAGGTGATGCCGATGATGCCGATATGATCACTTTTGGTTCGAAAATTTCACGGAAAACTTTTCGCTCAAAAAGCTCCCATTATAACTGTACCATATAAACATGTTTGGGACACATTTGAGCAAAAACAACTCAATTTTATTGGATAAATAATGGTGATGTCGATGATGGCGATCTGATCACTTTTGGTCCGAAAATTTCACGGAAGGGTTTTCGCTCAAAAAGTTCCCATTATGAACTATACACCATATAAAAATATTTGGGACACATTTGAGCAAAAACAACTCAATTTTGATGGATAAAGAAATGTGACATCGGTGATGCCAATATGGTCACTTTTGGTCCGAAAATTTCACGGAAAACTTTTCGCGCAAAAAACTCACATTATGACCTATACACCATATATACAAGTTTGGGACGCATTTGATCTAAAAAAAATCATTTTTGATGGATAAAGAAAGGTGATGCCAATGATGTCGATATGGTCACTTTTGGTCCGAAAATTTCACGGAAAGCTTTTCGCTCAAAAAGCTCACATTATGACCTATACACCATATAAACATGTTTGGGACACACTTGAGCAAAAGCAACTCAATTTTATTGGATAAAGAAAGGTGACGTCGGTGATGCCGAAATGGTCACTTTTGGTCCGAAAATTTCACAAAAAGCTTTTCGCTCAAAAAACTACCATTATGACCTATACACCATATATAAATGTTTGGGACACATTTGAGCAAAAAAAACTCTATTTTGAAGAATATAGAAAGGGCACGCCGATAATGCCGATATGGTCACTTTTGGTCCGAAAATTTCACGGAAAGGTTTTCGCTCAAAAACGTCCCATTATGACCTATAGACCATATAAACATGTTTGGGACACATTTGAGCAAAAAAAAGTCAATTTTATTGGATAAATAAAGGTGATGTCGATGATGCCGAATGGTCACTTTTGGTTCAAAAATTTCACGGAAAAGTTTTTCGCACAAAAAGCTCCCATTATAACCTTTACACCATATAAACATGTTTGGGACACATTTGAGCGAAAACAACTCAATTTTGATGGATAAAGAAAGGTGACGTCGGTGATGTCGGTATGGTAACTTTTGGTCCGAAAATTTCACGGAAAGCTTTTCGCCCAAAAAGCTCCCATTATGACCTATACACCATATAAACAAGTTTGGGACACATTTGAGCGAAAATAACTCAATTTTGATAGATAAAGAAACGTGACGTCGGTGATGCCGGTATGGTAACTTTTGGTCCGAAAATTTCACGAAAAGCTTTTCGCCCAAAAAGCTCCCATTATGACCTATACACCATATAAACAAGTTTGGAACACATTTGAGCGAAAAAAAAAATCATTTTTGATAGATAAAGAAAGGTGATGCCGATGATGCCAATATGGTCACTTTTGGTCCGAAAATTTCACGAAACGTTTTTCGCGCTAAAAGCTCCCATTATGACCTATACACCATATAAACATGTTTGGGACACATTTGAGCAAAAACGACTCAATTTTATTGGATAAAGAAAGGTGACGTCGGTGATGCCGATATGGTCACTTTTGGTTCGAAAATTTCACGGAAAGCTTTTCACACAAAAAGCTCCCATTATAACCCTTTACACCATATAAACTTGTTTGGGGCACATTTGAGCGAAAACAACTCAATTTTGATAAATAAAGAAAGGTGACGTCCGTGATGCCGATATGGTCACTTTTGGTTCGAAAATTTCACGGAAAGCTTTTCGCTCAAAAAGCTCCCATTATGACCTATACACCATATAAACAAGTTTGGGACACATTTGAGCGAAAACAACTCAATTTTGATGGATAAAGAAAGATGACGTCGGTGATGCCGATATGGTGTTTTTTGGTCCGAAAATTTCAAGGAAAGCTTTTCGCGCAAAAAACTCACATTATGACCTATACACCATATAAACATGTTTGGGACACATTTGAGCAGAAAAAACTCTATTTTGAAGAATATAGAAAGGGGACGCCGATATGGTCACTTTAGGTCCCAAAATTTCACGGAAAGCTTTTCACGCAAAAAGCTGACATTATGACCTATACACCGTATAAACATGTTTGGGGCACATTTGAGTGAAAACAAATCATTTTTGATGGATAAAGAAAGGTGACGCCGGTGATGCCGATATGGTCACTTTTTGTCCGAAAATTTCACGGGAAGCTTTTCGCACGAAAAGCTCCCATTATGACCTACACACCATATAAACATGTTTGGGACACATTTGAGAGAAAACAACTCAATTTTGATGGATAAAGAAAGGTGACGCCGGTGATGCCGATATGGTCACTTTTTGTCCGAAAATTTCACGGAAAGCTTTTCGCACAAAAAGCTCCCACTATTACCTACACACCATATAAACATGTTTGGGACACATTTGAGCAAAAACATATCAATTTTGATGGATAAAGAAAGGTGACGTCGGCGATGCCGAAATGGTCACATTTGGTCCGAAAATTTCACGGAAAGCTTTTCGCGCAAAAAGCTCACATTATGACCTTTACACCATATAAACATGTTTGGGACACATTTGAGCGAAAACAACTCAATTTTGATGGATAAAGAAAGGTGACGTTGGTGATGTCGATATGGTAACTTTTGCTCCGAAAATTTCACGGAAAGCTTTTCGCGCAAAAAGCTCCCATTATGACCTATACACCATATAAATATGTTTGGGACACATTTGAGCAAAAAAAATCATTTTTGATGTATAAAGAAAGGTGACGCCGATGATGCCGATATGGTCACTTTCGGTCCGAAAATTTCACAGAAACCTTTTCGTTCAAAAAGCTCCCATTATAACCTATACACCATATAAACATATTTGGGACACATTTGAGCGAAATCAAATCATTTTTGATGGATAAAGAAAGGTGACGCCGATTATGCCGATATGGTCACTTTTTGTCCGAAAATTTCACGGAAAGCATTTCGCGCAAAAAGCTCCCATTATGACCTATACATCATATAAACATGTTTGGGACACATTTGAGCAAAAACAACTCAATTTTGATGGATAAAGAAATGTAACGTAGGTGATGCCGATATGTTAACTTTTGGTCCGAAAATTTCACGGAAAGCTTTTCGCCGAAAAAGCTCCCATTATGGTATTCACCATATAAACAAGTTTGGGACACATTTGAGCGAAAAAAAAATCATTTTTGATGGATAAAGAAAGGTGATGCCGATGATGCCGATATGATCACTTTTCGTTCGAAAATTTCACGGAAAACTTTTCGCTCAAAAATCTCCCATTATAACTGTACCATATAAACATGTTTGGGACACATTTGAGCAAAAACAACTCAATTTTATTGGATAAATAATGGTGATGTCGATGATGGCGATCTGATCACTTTTGGTCCGAAAATTTCACGGAAGGGTTTTCGCTCAAAAAGTTCCCATTATGAACTATACACCATATAAAAATATTTGGGACACATTTGAGCAAAAACAACTCAATTTTGATGGATAAAGAAATGTGACATCGGTGATGCCAATATGGTCACTTTTGGTCCGAAAATTTCACGGAAAACTTTTCGCGCAAAAAACTCACATTATAACCTATACACCATATATACAAGTTTGGGACGCATTTGATCTAAAAAAAATCATTTTTGATGGATAAAGAAAGGTGATGCCAATGATGTCGATATGGTCACTTTTGGTCCGAAAATTTCACGGAAAGCTTTTCGCTCAAAAAGCTCACATTATGACCTATACACCATATAAACATGTTTGGGACACACTTGAGCAAAAGCAACCCAATTTTATTGGATAAAGAAAGGTGACGTCGGTGATGCCGAAATGGTCACTTTTGGTCCGAAAATTTCACAAAAAGCTTTTCGCTCAAAAAACTACCATTATGACCTATACACCATATATAAATGTTTGGGACACATTTGAGCAAAAAAAACTCTATTTTGAAGAATATAGAAAGGGCACGCCGATAATGCCGATATGGTCACTTTTGGTCCGAAAATTTCACGGAAAGGTTTTCGCTCAAAAACGTCCCATTATGACCTATAGACCATATAAACATGTTTGGGACACATTTGAGCAAAAAAAAGTCAATTTTATTGGATAAATAAAGGTGATGTCGATGATGCCGAATGGTCACTTTTGGTTCAAAAATTTCACGGAAAAGTTTTTCGCACAAAAAGCTCCCATTATAACCTTTACACCATATAAACATGTTTGGGACACATTTGAGCGAAAACAACTCAATTTTGATGGATAAAGAAAGGTGACGTCGGTGATGTCGGTATGGTAACTTTTGGTCCGAAAATTTCACGGAAAGCTTTTCGCCCAAAAAGCTCCCATTATGACCTATACACCATATAAACAAGTTTGGGACACATTTGAGCGAAAATAACTCAATTTTGATAGATAAAGAAACGTGACGTCGGTGATGCCGGTATGGTAACTTTTGGTCCGAAAATTTCACGAAAAGCTTTTCGCCCAAAAAGCTCCCATTATGACCTATACACCATATAAACAAGTTTGGAACACATTTGAGCGAAAAAAAAAATCATTTTTGATGGATAAAGAAAGGTGATGCCGATGATGCCAATATGGTCACTTTTGGTCCGAAAATTTCACGAAACGTTTTTCGCGCTAAAAGCTCCCATTATGACCTATACACCATATAAACATGTTTGGCCCACATTTGAGCAAAAACGACTCAATTTTATTGGATAAAGAAAGGTGACGTCGGTGATGCCGATATGGTCACTTTTGGTTCGAAAATTTCACGGAAAGCTTTTCACACAAAAAGCTCCCATTATAACCCTTTACACCATATAAACTTGTTTGGGGCACATTTGAGCGAAAACAACTCAATTTTGATAAATAAAGAAAGGTGACGTCCGTGATGCCGATATGGTCACTTTTGGTTCGAAAATTTCACGGAAAGCTTTTCGCTCAAAAAGCTCCCATTATGACCTATACACCATATAAACAAGTTTGGGACACATTTGAGCGAAAACAACTCAATTTTGATGGATAAAGAAAGATGACGTCGGTGATGCCGATATGGTGTTTTTTGATCCGAAAATTTCAAGGAAAGCTTTTCGCGCAAAAAACTCACATTATGACCTATACACCATATAAACATGTTTGGGACACATTTGAGCAGAAAAAACTCTATTTTGAAGAATATAGAAAGGGGACGCCGATATGGTCACTTTTGGTCCCAAAATTTCACGGAAAGCTTTTCACGCAAAAAGCTGACATTATGACCTATACACCGTATAAACATGTTTGGGGCACATTTGAGTGAAAACAAATCATTTTTGATGGACAAAGAAAGGTGACGCCGGTGATGCCGATATGGTCACTTTTTGTCCGAAAATTTCACGGAAAGCTTTTCGCACGAAAAGCTCCCATTATGACCTACACACCATATAAACATGTTTGGGACATATTTGAGAGAAAACAACTCAATTTTGATGGATAAAGAAAGGTGACGCCGGTGATGCCGATATGGTCACTTTTTGTCCGAAAATTTCACGGAAAGCTTTTCGCACAAAAAGCTCCCATTATGACCTACACACCATATAAACATGTTTGGGACACATTTGAGAGAAAACAACTCAATTTTGATGGATAAAGAAAGGTGACGTCGGTGATGCCGATATGGTCACATTTGGTCCGAAAATTTCACGGAAAGCTTTTCGCGCAAAAAGCTCACATTATGACCTTTACACCATATAAACATTTTTGGGACACATTTAAGTGAAAACAACTCAATTTTGATAGATAAAGAACGGTGACGTCGGTGATGCTGAAATGGTCACTTTTGGTCCGAAAATTTAACGAAAAGCTTTTCGCTCAAAAAGCTCACATTATGACCTATACACCATATAAACATTTTTGGGACACATTTGAGCAAAAACAACTCAATTTTATTGGATAAAAAAAAGGTGACGTCGGCGATGCCGAAATGGTCACTTTTGGTTCGAAAATTTCACGGAAAGCTTTTCGCACAAAAAGCTCCCATTATAACCTTTACACCATATAAACATGTTTGGGACACATTTGAGCGAAAACAACTCAATTTTGATGGATAAAGAAAGGTGACGTTGGTGATGTCGATATGGTAACTTTTGCTCCGAAAATTTCACGGAAAGCTTTTCGCGCAAAAAGCTCCCATTATGACCTATACACCATATAAATATGTTTGGGACACATTTAATCAAAAAAAAAAACATTTTTGATGTATAAAGAAAGGTGACGCCGATGATGCCGATATGGTCACTTTTGGTCCGAACATTTCACAGAAACCTTTTCGTTCAAAAAGCTCTCATTATAACCTATACACCATATAAACATGTTTGGGACACATTTGAGCGAAATCAAATCATTTTTGATGGAAAAAGAAAGGTGACGCCGATTATGCCGATATGGTCACTTTTTGTCCGAAAATTTCACGGAAAGCTTTTCGCGCAAAAAGCTCCCATTATGACCTATACATCATATAAACATGTTTGGGACACATTTGAGCGAAAACAACTCAATTTTGATAGATAAAGAACGGTGACGTCGGTGATGCCGATATGGTCACATTTACTCCGAAAATTTCACGGAAAGCTTTTCGCGCAAAAAGCTCCCATTATGACCTATATACCATATAAATATGTTTGGGACACATTTGAGCAAAAAAAAAATCATTTTTGATGTATAAAGAAAGGTGACGCCGATGATGCCGATATGGTCACTTTTGGTCCGAAAATTTCACAGAAACCTTTTCGCTCAAAAAGCTCCCATTATAACCTATACACCATATAAACATATTTGGGACACATTTGAGCGAAATCAAATCATTTTTGAGGGATAAAGAAAGGTGACGCCGATTATGCCGATATGGTCACTTTTTGTCCGAAAATTTCACGGAAAGCTTTTCGCGCAAAAGCTCACATTATGACCTTTATACCATATAAACATGTTTGGGACACATTTGAGAGCAAACAACTCAATTTTGATGGATGAAGAACGGTGACGTCGGTGATGCCGATATGGTCACTTTTGGTCCGAAAATTTCACGAAAAGCTTTTCGTTCAAAAAGCTCCCATTATGACCTATACACCATATAAACATGTTTGGGATACATTTGAGGAAAAACAACTCAATTTTATTGGATAAAGAAAGGTGACGTCGGTGATGCCGAAATTGTCACTTTTGGTTCAAAAATTTCACGGAAAGCTTTTCGCACAAAAAGCTCTCATTATAACCTTTACACCATATAAACATGTTTAGGACACATTTGATTGAAAACAAATCAATTTTGATAGATAAAGAACGGTGACGTCGGTGATGCTGAGATGGTCACTTTTGGTCCGAAAATTTAACGAAAAGCTTTTCGCTCAAAAAGCTCCCATTATGACCTATACACCATATAAACATGTTTGGGACACATTTGAGCAAAAACAACTCAATTTTATTGGATAAAGAAAGGTGACTTCGGTGATGCCGATATGGTCACTTTTGGTCCGAAAATTTCACGGAAAGCTTTTTGCGCAAAAAGCTCCCATTATAACCTATGCACCATATAAAAATGTTTGGGGCACATTTGAGCGAAAACAACTCAATTTTGATGGATAAAGAAAGGTGACGCCGGTGATGCCGATATGGTCACTTTTGGTCCGAAAATTTCAAGGAAAGCTTTTCGCACAAAAAACTACCATTATGACCTATACACCATATAAACATGTTTGGGACACATTTGAGCAGAAAAAAACTCTATTTTGAAGAATATAGAAAGGGGACGCCGATAATTCCGATATGGTCACTTTTGGTCCCAAAATTTCAGGGAAAGCTTTTCACGTAAAAAGCTCCCATTATGACCTATACACCATATAAACATGTTTGGGACACATTTGAGCGAAAACAACTCAATTTTGATAGATAAAGAACGGTGACGTCGGTGATGCCGATATGGTCACATTTGGTCCGAAAATTTCACGGAAAGCTTTTCGCGCAAAAAGCTCACATTATGACCTTTACACCATATAAACATGTTTGGGACACATTTGAGCAAAAACAACTTAATTTTATTGGATAAAGAAAGGTGACGTCGGTGAAGCCGAAATGGTCACTTTTGGTCCAAAAATTTCACGGAAAGCTTTTCGCACAAAAACCTCCCATTATGACCTACACACAATATAAACATCTTTGGGACACATTTGAGTAAAAACAACTCCATTTTATTGGATAAAGAAAGGTTACTTCGGTGATGCCGAAATGGTCACTTTTGGTCCGAAAATTTCAAGGAAAGCTTTTTGCACAAAAAACTACCATTATGACCTATATACAATATAAACATGTTTGGGACACATTTGAGCAGAAAAAACTCTATTTTGAAGAATATAGAAAGGGGACGCCGATAATGCCGATATGGTTACTTTTGGTCCCAAAATTTCACGGAAAGCTTTTCACGCAAAAAGCTCCCATTATGACATATACACCATATAAACATGTTTGGGGCACATTTGAGTGAAAACAAATCATTTTTGATGGATAAAGAAAGGTGACGCTTGTGATGCCGATATGGTCACTTTTGGTCCGAAAATTTCACGGAAAGCTTTTCGCGCAAAAAGCTCCCACTATGACCTATACACCATAAAAACATGTTTGGGACACATTTGAGCGAAAACAACTCAATTTTATTGGATAATGAAAGGTGATGCCGATATGGTCACTTTTGGTCCTAAAATTTCACGAAAGGCTTTTCGCTCAAAAAGCTCAGATTATGACCTATACACCATATAAACATGTGTGGGACACATTTGAGCAAAAACAACTCAATTTTGATGGATAAAGAAATGTAACGTAGGTGATGCCGATATGTTAACTTTTGGTCCGAAAATTTCACGGAAAGCTTTTCGCCCAAAAAGCTCCCATTATGACCTATTCACCATAAAAACATGTCTGGGACACATTTGAGCGAAAACAACTCAATTTTATTGGATAATGAAAGGTGATGCCGATATGGTCACTTTTGGTCCTAAAATTTCACGAAAGGCTTTTCGCTCAAAAAGCTCAGATTATGACCTATACACCATATAAACATGTTTGGGACACATTTGAGCAAAAACAACTCAATTTTGATGGATAAAGAAATGTAACGTAGGTGATGCCGATATGTTAACTTTTGGTCCGAAAATTTCACGGAAAGCTTTTCGCCGAAAAAGCTCCCATTATGACCTATTCACCATATAAACAAGTTTGGGACACATTTGAGCGAAAAAAAAAATCATTTTTGATGGATAAAGAAAGGTGATGCCGATGATGCCGATATGATCACTTTTGGTTCGAAAATTTCACGGAAAACTTTTCGCTCAAAAAGCTCCCATTATAACTGTACCATATAAACATGTTTGGGACACATTTGAGCAAAAACAACTCAATTTTATTGGATAAATAATGGTGATGTCGATGATGGCGATCTGATCACTTTTGGTCCGAAAATTTCACGGAAGGGTTTTCGCTCAAAAAGTTCCCATTATGAACTATACACCATATAAAAATATTTGGGACACATTTGAGCAAAAACAACTCAATTTTGATGGATAAAGAAATGTGACATCGGTGATGCCAATATGGTCACTTTTGGTCCGAAAATTTCACGGAAAACTTTTCGCGCAAAAAACTCACATTATGACCTATACACCATATATACAAGTTTGGGACGCATTTGATCTAAAAAAAATCATTTTTGATGGATAAAGAAAGGTGATGCCAATGATGTCGATATGGTCACTTTTGGTCCGAAAATTTCACGGAAAGCTTTTCGCTCAAAAAGCTCACATTATGACCTATACACCATATAAACATGTTTGGGACACACTTGAGCAAAAGCAACTCAATTTTATTGGATATAGAAAGGTGACGTCGGTGATGTCGAAATGGTCACTTTTGGTCCGAAAATTTCACAAAAAGCTTTTCGCTCAAAAAACTACCATTATGACCTATATACCATATATAAATGTTTGGGACACATTTGAGCAAAAAAAACTCTATTTTGAAGAATATAGAAAGGGCACGCCGATAATGCCGATATGGTCACTTTTGGTTCGAAAATTTCACGGAAAGGTTTTCGCTCAAAAACCTCCCATTATGACCTATAGACCATATAAACATGTTTGGGACACATTTGAGCAAAAAAAAGTCAATTTTATTGGATAAATAAAGGTGATGTCGAAGATGCCGAATGGTCACTTTTGGTTCAAAAATTTCACGGAAAGTTTTTCGCACAAAAAGCTCCCATTATAACCTTTACACCATATAAACATGTTTGGGACACATTTGAGAGAAAACAACTCAATTTTGATGGATAAAGAAAGGTGACGTCGGTGATGCCGGTATGGTAACTTTTGGTCTGAAAATTTCACGAAAAGCTTTTCGCCCAAAAAGCTCCCATTATGACCTATACACCATTTAACAAGTTTGGAACACATTTGAGCGAAAAAAAAAATCATTTTTGATGGATAAAGAAAGGTGATGCCGAGGATGCCGATATGGTCACTTTTGGTCCGAAAATTTCACGAAACGTTTTTCGCGCTAAATGCACACATTATGACCTATACACCATATAAACATGTTTGGGACACATTTGAGCAAAAACGACTCAATTTTATTGGATAAAGAAAGGTGACGTCGGTGATGCCGATATGGTCACTTTTGGTTCGAAAATTTCACGGAAAGCTTTTCACACAAAAAGCTCCCATTATATCCCTTTACACCATATAAACTTGTTTGGGGCACATTTGAGCAAAAACAACTCAATTTTGATAGATAAAGAAAGGTGACGTCGGTGATGCCGATATGGTCACTTTTGGTTCGAAAATTTCACGGAAAGCTTTTCGCTCAAAAAGCTCCCATTATGACCTATACACCATATAAACATGTTTGGGACACATTTGAGCGAAAACAACTCAATTTTGATGGATAAAGAAAGATGACATCGGTGATGCCGATATGGTGTTTTTTGGTCCGAAAATTTCAAGGAAAGCTTTTCGCGCAAAAAACTCACATTATGATATTTATACCATATAAACATGTTTGGAACACAATTGAGCAAAAGCAACTCAAATTTATTGGATAAAGAAAAGTGATGTCGGTGATGCTGAAATGGTCACTTTTGGTCCGACAATTTCACAGAAAGATTTTCGCACAACAATCTACCATTATGACCAATACACCATATAAACATGTTTGGGACACATTTGAGTAAAAAAAACTCTATTTTGAAGAATATAGAAAGGGGACGCCGATAATGCCGATATGGTCACTTTTGGTCCGAAAATTTCACGGAAAGCTTTTCGCGCAAAAAGCTCCCATTATGACCTATACACCATATAAATATATGTTTGGGACACATTTGAGCAAAAAAAAATTCATTTTTGATGTATAAAGAAAGGTGACGCCGATGATGCCGATATGGTCACTTTTGGTCCGAAAATTTCACAGAAACCTTTTCGCTCAAAAAGCTCCCATTATAACCTATACACCATATAAACATGTTTGGGACACATTTGAGCGAAATCAAATCATTTTTGATGGATAAAGAAAGGTGACGCCGATTATGCCGATATGGTCACTTTTTGTCCGAAAATTTCACGGAAAGCTTTTCGCGCAAAAAGCTCCCATTATGACCTATACATCATATAAACATGTTTGGGACACATTTGAGCGAAAAGAACTCAATTTTATTGGATAAAGAACGGTGACGTCGGTGATGCCGATATGGTCACTTTTGGTCCGAAAATTTCACGGAATGCTTTTCGCGCAAAAAGCTCTCATTATGACCTATACACCATATAAACATGTTTATGAAACATTTGAGCGAAAACAACTCAATTTTGATAGATAAAGAACGGTGACGTCGGTGATGCCGATATGGTCACATTTAGTCCGAAAATTTCACTGAAAGCTTTTCGCGCAAAAAGCTCCCATTATGACCTATATACCATATAAATATGTTTGGGACACATTTGTGCAAAAAAAAATCATTTTTGATGTATAAAGAAAGGTGACGCCGATGATGCCGATATGGTCACTTTTGGTCCGAAAATTTCACAGAAACCTTTTCGCTCAAAAAGCTCCCATTATAACCTATACACCATATAAACATATTTGGGACACATTTGAGCGAAATCAAATCATATTTGATGGATAAAGAAAGTTGACGCCGATTATGCATATGGTCACTTTTGGTCCGAAAATTTCACAGAAACCTTTTCGCTCAAAAAGCTCCCATTATAACCTATACACCATATAAACATGTTTGGGACACATTTGAGCGAAATCAAATCATTTTTGATGGATAAAGAAAGGTGACGCTGATTATGCCGATATGGTCACTTTTTGTCCGAAAATTTCACGGAAAGCTTTTCGCGCAAAAGCTCACATTATGACCTTTACACCATATAAACATGTTTGGGACACATTTGAGAGAAAACAACTCAATTTTATTGGATAAAGAACGGTGACGTCGGTGATGCCGATATGGTCACTTTTGGTCCGAAAATTTCACGGAATGCTTTTCGCGCAAAAAGCTCTCATTATGACCTATACACCATATAAACATATTTGGGACACATTTGAGCGGAAAAAACTCTATTTTGAAGAATATAAAAAGGGGACGCCGATATGGTCACTTTTGGTCCCAAAATTTCACGGAAAGCTTTTCACGCAAAAAAGCTCACATTATGACCTATACACCATATAAACATGTTTGGGGCACATTTGAGTGAAAACAAATCATTTTTGATGGATAAAGAAAGGTGACGCCGGTGATGCCGATATGCTCACTTTTGGTCCGAAAATTTCACGGAAAGCTTTTCGCACAAAAAGCTCCCATTATGACCTACACACCATATAAACATGTTTGGGACACATTTGAGAGAAAACAACTCAATTTTGATGGATAAAGAAAGGTGACGTCGGTGATGCCGATATGGTCACTTTTGGTCCAAAAATTTCACGGAAAGCTTTTTGCGCAAAAAACTCCCATTATGACCTATACACCATATAAACATGTTTGGGACACATTTGAGCGAAAAGAACTCAATTTTATTGGATAAAGAACGGTGACGTCGGTGATGCCGATATGGTCACTTTTGGTCCGAAAATTTCACGGAAAGCTTTTCGCGCAAAGAGCTCTCATTATGACCTATACACCATATAGACATGTTTATGACACATTTGAGCAAAAACAACTCAATTTTGATAGATAAAGAACGGTGACGTCGGTGATGCCGATATGGTCACATTTGGTCGGAAATTTTCACGGAAAGCTTTTCGCGCAAAAAGCTCACATTATGACCTTTACACCATATAAACATGTTTGGGACACATTTGAGTGAAAACAAATCAATTTTGATAGATAAAGAACGATGACGCCGGTGATGCTGAGATGGTCACTTTTGGTCCGAAAATTTAACGAAAAGCTTTTCGCTCAAAAAACTCACATTATGACCTATACACCATATAAACATGTTTGGGACACATTTGAGAAAAAACAACTCAATTTTATTGGATAAAAAAAGGTGATGTCGGCGAAGCCGAAATGGTCACTTTTGGTTCGAAAATTTCACGGAAAGCTTTTCGCACAAAAAGCTCCCATTATAACCTTTACACCATATAAACATGTTTGGGACACATTTGAGTAAAAAAACTCTATTTTGAAGAATATAGAAAGGGGACGCCGATAATGCCGATATGGTCACTTTTGGTCCGAAAATTTCACGGAAAGGTTTTCGCTCAAAAACCTCCCATTATGACCTATACACCATATAAACATGTTTGGGACACATTTGAGCAAAAACAACTCAATTTTATTGGATAAAGAAAGGTGACGTCGGTGATGCCAAAATGGTCACTTTCGAGTCGAAAATTTCACGGAAAGCATTTCGCACAAAAAGCTCCCATTATGACCTATACACCATATAAACATCTTTAGGACCCATTTGAGAGAAAACAACTCAATTTTGATGGATAAAGAAAGGTGACGTCGGTGATGCCGATATAGTCACTTTTGGTCCGAAAATTTCACGGAAAGCTTTTCGCTCAAAAAGCTCACATTATGACCTATACACCATATAAACATGTTTGGGACACATTTAAGAGAAAACAACTCAATTTTGATAGATGAAGAATGGTGACGTCGGTGATGCCGATATGGTCACTTTTGGTCCGAAAATTTCACGAAAAGCTTTTCGCTCAAAAAGCTCCCATTATGACCTATACACCATATAAACATGTTTGGGACACATTTGAGCAGAAAAAACTCTATTTTGAAGAATATAGAAAGGGGACGCCGATATGGTCACTTTTGGTCCCAAAATTTCACGGAAAGCTTTTCACGCAAAAAGCTCACATTATGACCTATACACCGTATAAACATGTTTGTGGCACATTTGAGTGAAAACAAATCATTTTTGATGGATAAAGAAAGGTGACGCCGGTGATGCCGATATGGTCACTTTTTGTCCGAAAATTTCACGGAAAGCTTTTCGCACAAAAAGCTCCCATTATGACCTACACACCATATAAACATGTTTGGGACACATTTGAGATAAAACAACTCAATTTTGATGTATAAAGAAAGGTGACGCCGATGATGCCGATATGGTCACTTTTGGTCCGAAAATTTCACAGAAACCTTTTCGCTCAAAAAGCTCCCATTATAACCTATACACCATATAAACATATTTGGGACACATTTGAGCGAAATCAAATCATATTTGATGGATAAAGAAAGGTGACGCCGATTATGCATATGGTCACTTTTTGTCCGAAAATTTCACGGAAAGCTTTTCGCGCAAAAGCTCACATTATGACCTTTATACCATATAAACATGTTTGGGACACATTTGAGAGCAAACAACTCAATTTTGATGGATGAAGAACGGTGACGTCGGTGATGCTGATATGGTCACTTTTGGTCCGAAAATTTCACGAAAAGCTTTTCGCTCAAAAAGCTCCCATTATGACCTATACACCATATAAACATGTTTGGGATACATTTGAGGAAAAACAACTCAATTTTATTGGATAAAGAAAGGTGACGTCGGTGATGCCGAAATTGTCACTTTTGGTTCAAAAATTTCACGGAAAGCTTTTCGCAAAAAAAGCTCTCATTATAACCTTTACACCATATAAACATGTTTAGGACACATTTGATTGAAAACAAATCAATTTTGATAGATAAAGAACGGTGACGTCGGTGATGCTGAGATGGTCACTTTTGGTCCGAAAATTTAACGAAAAGCTTTTCGCTCAAAAAGCTCCCATTATGACCTATACACCATATAAACAAGTTTGGGACACATTTGAGCAAAAACAACTCAATTTTGATGGATAAAGAAAGGTGACGCCGGTGATGCCGATATGGTCACTTTTGGTCCGAAAATTTCAAGGAAAGCTTTTCGCACAAAAAACTACCATTATGACCTATACACCATATAAACATGTTTGGGACACATTTGAGCAGAAAAAAACTCTATTTTGAAGAATATAGAAAGGGGACGCCGATAATGCCGATATGGTCTCTTTTGGTCCCAAAATTTCAGGGAAAGCTTTTCACGCAAAAAGCTCCCATTATGACCTATACACCATATAAACATGTTTGGGACACATTTGAGTGAAAACAACTCAATTTTGATAAATAAAGAACGGTGACGTCGGTGATGCCGATATGGTCACATTTGGTCCGAACATTTCACGGAAAGCTTTTCGCGCAAAAAGCTCACATTATGACCTTTACACCATATAAACATGTTTGGGACACATTTGAGCAAAAACAACTTAATTTTATTGGATAAAGAAAGATGACGTCGGTGAAGCCGAAATGGTCACTTTTGGTCCAAAAATTTCACGGAAAGCTTTTCGCACAAAAACCTCCCATTATGACCTACACACAATATAAACATCTTTGGGACACATTTGAGTAAAAACAACTCAATTTTATTGGATAAAGAAAGGTGACTTCGGTGATGCCGAAATGGTCACTTTTGGTCCGAAAATTTCAAGGAAAGCTTTTCGCACAAAAAACTACCATTATGACCTATATACAATATAAACATGTTTGGGACACATTTGAGCAGAAAAAACTCTATTTTGAAGAATATAGAAAGGGGACGCCGATAATGCCGATATGGTTACTTTTGGTCCCAAAATTTCACGGAAAGCTTTTCACGCAAAAAGCTCCCATTATGACATATACACCATATAAACATGTTTGGGGCACATTTGAGTGAAAACAATTCATTTTTGATGGATAAAGAAAGGTGACGCTTGTGATGCCGATATGGTCACTTTTGGTCCGAAAATTTCACGGAAAGCTTTTCGCGCAAAAAGCTCCCATTATGACCTATACACCATAAAAACATGTTTGGGACACATTTGAGCAAAAACAACTCAATTTTATTGGATAAAGAAAGGTGACTTCGGTGATGCCGATATGGTCACTTTTGGTCCGAAAATTTCACGGAAAGGCTTTTCGGTCAAAAAGCTCAGATTATGACTTATACACCATATAAACATGTTTGGGACACATTTGAGCAAAAACAACTCAATTTTGATGGATAAAGAAATGTAACGTAGGTGATGCCGATATGTTAACTTTTGGTCCGAAAATTTCACGGAAAGCTTTTCGCCCAAAAAGCTCACATTATGACCTATTCACCATAAAAACATGTTTGGGACACATTTGAGCGAAAACAACTCAATTTTATTGGATAATGAAAGGTGATGCCGATATGGTCACTTTTGGTACTAAAATTTCACGAAAGGCTTTTCGCTCAAAAAGATCAGATTATGACCTATACACCATATGTTGATGTTTGGGACACATTTGAGCAAAAACAACTCAATTTTGATGGATAAAGAAATGTAACGTAGGTGATGCCGATATGTTAACTTTTGGTCCGAAAATTTCACGGAAAGCTTTTCGCCGAAAAAGCTCCCATTATGACCTATTCACCATATAAACAAGTTTGGGACACATTTGAGCGAAAAAAAAATCATTTTTGATGGATAAAGAAAGGTGATGCCGATGATGCCGATATGATCACTTTTGGTTCGAAAATTTCACGGAAAACTTTTCCCTCAAAAAGCTCCCATTATAACTATACACCATATAAACATGTTTGGGACACATTTGAGCAAAAACAACTCAATTTTATTGGATAAATAATGGTGATGTCGATGATGGCGATCTGATCACTTTTGGTCCGAAAATTTCACGGAAGGCTTTTCGCTCAAAAAGCTCCCATTAAGAACTATACACCATATAAAAATATTTGGGACACATTTGAGCAAAAATACCTCAATTTTGATGGATAAAGAAATGTGACATCGGTGATGCCGATATGGTCACTTTTGGTCCGAAAATTTCACGGAAAACTTTTCGCGCAAAAAACTCACATTATGACCTATACACCATATATACAAGTTTGGGACGCATTTGATCTAAAAAAAATCATTTTTGATGGATAAAGAAAGGTGATGCCGATGATGTCGATATGGTCACTTTTGGTCCGAAAATTTCACGGAAAGCTTTTCGCTCAAAAAGCTCACATTATGACCTATACACCATATAAACATGTTTGGGACACACTTGAGCAAAAGCAACTCAATTTTATTGGATATAGAAAGGTGACGTCGGTGATGCCGAAATGGTCACTTTTGGTCCGAAAATTTCACAAAAAGCTTTTCGCTCAAAAAACTACCATTATGACGTATATACCATATATAAATGTTTGGGACACATTTGAGCAAAAAAAACTCTATTTTGAAGAATATAGAAAGGGCACGCCGATAATGCCGATATGGTCACTTTTGGTTCGAAAATTTCACGGAAAGGTTTTCGCTCAAAAACCTCCCATTATGACCTATAGACCATATAAACATGTTTGGGACACATTTGAGCAAAAAAAAGTCAATTTTATTGGATAAATAAAGGTGATGTCGAAGATGCCGAATGGTCACTTTTGGTTCAAAAATTTCACGGAAAGTTTTTCGCACAAAAAGCTCCCATTATAACCTTTACACCATATAAACATGTTTGGGACACATTTGAGAGAAAACAACTCAATTTTGATGGATAAAGAAAGGTGACGTCGGTGATGCCGGTATGGTAACTTTTGGTCTGAAAATTTCACGAAAAGCTTTTCGCCCAAAAAGCTCCCATTATGACCTATACACCATATAAACAAGTTTGGAACACATTTGAGCGAAAAAAAAAATCATTTTTGAAGGATAAAGAAAGGTGATGCCGAGGATGCCGATATGGTCACTTTTGGTCCGAAAATTTCACGAAACGTTTTTCGCGCTAAAAGCACCCATTATGACCTATACACCATATAAACATGTTTGGGACACATTTGAGCAAAAACGACTCAATTTTATTGGATAAAGAAAGGTGACGTCGGTGATGCCGATATGGTCACTTTTGGTTCGAAAATTTCACGGAAAGCTTTTCACACAAAAAGCTCCCATTATAACCCTTTACACCATATAAACTTGTTTGGGGCACATTTGAGCAAAAACAACTCAATTTTGATAGATAAAGAAAGGTGACGTCGGTGATGCCGATATGGTCACTTTTGGTTCGAAAATTTCACGGAAAGCTTTTCGCTCAAAAAGCTCCCATTATGACCTATACACCATATAAACATGTTTGGGACACATTTGAGCGAAAAAAACTCAATTTTGATGGATAAAGAAAGATGACATCGGTGATGCCGATATGGTGTTTTTTGGTCCGAAAATTTCAAGGAAAGCTTTTCGCGCAAAAAACTCACATTATGATATTTATACCATATAAACATGTTTGGAACATAATTGAGCAAAAGCAACTCAAATTTATTGGATAAAGAAAGGTGACGTCGGTGATGCTGAAATGGTCACTTTTGGTCCGACAATTTCACAGAAAGATTTTCGCACAACAATCTACCATTATGACCAATACACCATATAAACATGTTTGGGACACATTTGAGTAAAAAAAACTCTATTTTGAAGAATATAGAGAGGGGACGCCGATAATGCCGATATGGTCACTTTTGGTCCGAAAAATTCACGGAAAGCTTTTCGCGCAAAAAGCTCCCATTATGACCTATACACCATATAAATATATGTTTGGGACACATTTGAGCAAAAATAAATTCATTTTTGATGTATAAAGAAAGGTGACGCCGATGATGCCGATATGGTCACTTTTGGTCCGAAAATTTCACAGAAACCTTTTCGCTCAAAAAGCTCCCATTATAACCTATACACCATATAAACATGTTTGGGACACATTTGAGCGAAATCAAATCATTTTTGATGGATAAAGAAAGGTGACGCCGATTATGCCGATATGGTCACTTTTTGTCCGAAAATTTCACGGAAAGCTTTTCGCGCAAAAAGCTCCCATTATGACCTATACATCATATAAACATGTTTGGGACACATTTGAGCGAAAAGAACTCAATTTTATTGGATAAAGAACGGTGACGTCGGTGATGCCGATATGGTCACTTTTGGTCCGAAAATTTCACGGAATGCTTTTCGCGCAAAAAGCTCTCATTATGACCTATACACCATATAAACATGTTTATGACACATTTGAGCGAAAACAACTCAATTTTGATAGATAAAGAACGGTGACGTCGGTGATGCCGATATGGTCACATTTGGTCGGAAATTTTCACGGAATGCTTTTCGCGCAAAAAGCTCACATTATGACCTTTACACCATATAAACATGTTTGGGACACATTTGAGTGATAACAAATCAATTTTGATAGATAAAGAACGGTGACGTCGGTGATGCTGAGATGGTCACTTTTGGTCCGAAAATTTAACGAAAAGCTTTTCGCTCAAAAAACTCACATTATGACCTATACACCATATAAACATGTTTGGGACACATTTGAGAAAAAACAACTCAATTTTATTGGATAAAAAAAGGTGATGTCGGCGATGCCGAAATGGTCACTTTTGGTTCGAAAATTTCACGGAAAGTTTTTCGCACAAAAAGCTCCCATTATAACCTTTACACCATATAAACATGTTTGGGACACATTTGAGCGAAAACAACTCAATTTTGATGGATAAAGAAAGGTGACGTTGGTGATGTCGATATGGTAACTTTTGCTCCGAAAATTTCACGGAAAGCTTTTCGTGCAAAAAGCTCCCTTTATGACCTATACACCATATAAATATTTTTGGGACACATTTGAGCAAAAAAAAAATCATTTTTGATGTATAAAGAAAGGTGACGCCGATGATGCCGATATGGTCACTTTTGGTCCGAAAATTTCACAGAAACCTTTTCGCTCAAAAAGCTCCCATTATAACCTATACACCATATAAACATGTTTGGGACACATTTGAGCGAAATCAAATCATTTTTGATGGATAAAGAAAGGTGACGCTGATTATGCCGATATGGTCACTTTTTGTCCGAAAATTTCATGGAAAGCTTTTCGCGCAAAAGCTCACATTATGACCTATACATCATATAAACATGTTTGGGACACATTTGAGAGAAAACAACTCAATTTTATTGGATAAAGAACGGTGACGTCGGTGATGCCGATATGGTCACTTTTGGTCCGAAAATTTCACGGAATGCTTTTCGCGCAAAAAGCTCTCATTATGACCTATACACCATATAAACATGTTTGGGACACATTTGAGCAGAAAAAACTCTATTTTGAAGAATATAAAAAGGGGACGCCGTTATGGTCACTTTTGGTCCCAAAATTTCACGGAAAGCTTTTCACGCAAAAAAGCTCACATTATGACCTATACACCATATAAACATGTTTGGGGCATATTTGAGTGAAAACAAATCATTTTTGATGGATAAAGAAAGGTGACGCCGGTGATGCCGATATGCTCACTTTTGGTCCGAAAATTTCACGGAAAGCTTTTCGCACAAAAAGCTCCCATTATGACCTACACACCATATAAACATGTTTGGGACACATTTGAGAGAAAACAACTCAATTTTGATGGATAAAGAAAGGTGACGTCGGTGATGCCGATATGGTCACTTTTGGTCCAAAAATTTCACGGAAAGCTTTTTGCGCAAAAAACTCCCATTATGACCTATACACCATATAAACATGTTTGGGACACATTTGAGCGAAAAGAACTCAATTTTATTGGATAAAGAACGGTGACGTCGGTGATGCCGATATGGTCACTTTTGGTCCGGAAATTTCACGGGAAGCTTTTCGCGCAAAGAGCTCTCATTATGACCTATACACCATATAGACATGTTTATGACACATTTGAGCAAAAACAACTCAATTTTGATAAATAAAGAACGGTGACGTCGGTGATGCCGATATGGTCACATTTGGTCCGAAAATTTCACGGAAAGCTTTTCGCCCAAAAAGCTCACATTATGACCTTTACAACTCAATTTTGGGACACATTTGAGTGAAAACAACTCAATTTTGATGGATAAAGAACGGTGACGTCGGTGATACTGAGATGGTCACTTTTGGTCCGAAAATTTAACGAAAAGCTTTTCGCTCAAAAAGTTCACATTATGACCTATACACCATATAAACATGTTTGGGACACATTTGAGCAAAAACAACTCAATTTTATTGGATAAAAAAAGGTGACGTCGGCGATGCCGAAATGGTCACTTTTGGTTCAAAAATTTCACGGAAAGCTTTTCGCACAAAAAGCTCCCATTATAACCTTTACACCATATAAACATATTTGGGACACATTTGAGCGAAAACAACTCAACTTTGATGGATAAAGAAAGGTGACGTTGGTGATGTCGATATGGTAACTTTTGCTCCGAAAATTTCACGGAAAGCTTTTCGCGCAAAAAGCTCCCATTATGACTTATACACCATATAAATATGTTTGGGACACATTTGAGCAAAAAAAAATCATTTTTAATGTATAAAGAAAGGTGACGCCGATGATGCCGATATGGTCACTTTTGGTACGAAAATTTCACAGAAACCTTTTCGTTCAAAAAGCTCCCATTATAACCTATACACCATATAAACATGTTTGGGACACATTTGAGCGAAATCAAATCATTTTTGATGGATAAAGAAAGGTGACGCCGATTATGCCGATATGGTCACTTTTTGTCCGAAAATTTCACGGAAAGCTTTTCGCGCAAAAAGCTCCCATTATGACCTATGCATCATATAAATATGTTTGGGACACATTTGAGCGAAAAGAACTCAATTTTATTGGATAAAGAACGGTGACGTCGGTGATGCCGACATGGTCCCTTTTGGTCCGAAAATTTCACGGAATGCTTTTCGCGCAAAAAGCTCTCATTATGATCTATACACCATATTAACATGTTTATGACACATTTGAGCGAAAACAACTCAATTTTGATAGATAAAGAACGGTGACGTCGGTGATGCCGATATGGTCACATTTGGTCCGAAAATTTCACGGAAAGCTTTTCGCGCAAAAAGCTCAAATTATGACCTTTACACCATATAAACATGTTTGGGACACATTTGAGTGATAACAAATCAATTTTGATAGATAAAGAACGGTGACGTCGGTGATGCTGAGATGGTCACTTTTGGTCCGAAAATTTAACGAAAAGCTTTTCGCTCAAAAAGCTCACATTATGACCTATACACCATATAAACATGTTTGGGACACATTTGAGAAAAATAAACTCAATTTTATTGGATAAAAAAAGGTGATGTCGGCGATGCCGAAATGGTCACTTTTGGTTCTAAAATTTCACGGAAAGCTTTTCGCACAAAAAGCTCCCATTATAACCTTTACACCATATAAACATGTTTGGGACACATTTGAGCGAAAACAACTCAATTTTGATGTATAAAGAAAGGTGACGTTGGTGATGTCGATATGGTAACTTTTGCTCCGAAAATTTCACGGAAAGCTTTTCGCGCAAAAAGCTCCCATTATGACCTATACACCATATAAATATGTTTGGGACACATTTGAGCAAAAAAAAAATCATTTTTGATGTATAAAGAAAGGTGACGCCGATGATGCCGATATGGTCACTTTTGGTCCGAAAATTTCACAGAAACCTTTTCGTTCAAAAAGCTCCCATTATAACCTATACACCATATAAACATGTTTGGGACACATTTGAGCGAAATCAAATCATTTTTGATGGATAAAGAAAGGTGACGCCGATTATGCCGATATGGTCACTTTTTGTCCGAAAATTTCACGGAAAGCTTTTCGCGCAAAAAGCTCCAATTATGACCTATACATCATATAAACATGTTTGGGACACATTTGAGCGAAAAGAACTCAATTTTATTTGATAAAGAACGGTGACATCGGTGATGCCGACATGGTCACTTTTGGTCCGAAAATTTCACGGAATGCTTTTCGCGCAAAAAGCTCTCATTATGATCTATACACCATATTAACATGTTTATGACACATTTGAGCGAAAACAACTCAATTTTGATAGATAAAGAACGGTGACGTCGGTGATGCCGATATGGTCACATTTGGTCCGAAATTTTCACGGAAAGCTTTTCGCGCAAAAAGCTCACATTATGACCTTTACACCATATAAACATGTTTGGGACACATTTGAGTGATAACAAATCAATTTTGATAGATAAAGAACGGTGACGTCGGTGATGCTGAGATGGTCACTTTTGGTCCGAAAATTTAACGAAAAGCTTTTCGCTCAAAAAGCTCACATTATGACCTATACACCATATAAACATGTTTGGGACACATTTGAGAAAAATAAACTCAATTTTATTGGATAAAAAAAGGTGATGTCGGCGATGCCGAAATGGTCACTTTTGGTTCTAAAATTTCACGGAAAGCTTTTCGCACAAAAAGCTCCCATTATAACCTTTACACCATATAAACATGTTTGGGACACATTTGAGCGAAAACAACTCAATTTTGATGGATAAAGAAAGGTGACGTTGGTGATGTCGATATGGTAACTTTTGCTCCGAAAATTTCACGGAAAACTTTTCGCGCAAAAAGCTCCCATTATGACCTATACACCATATAAATATGTTTGGGACACATTTGAGCAAAAAAAATCATTTTTGATGTATAAAGAAAGGTGACGCCGATGATGCCGATATGGTCACTTTTGGTCCGAAAATTTCACAGAAACCTTTTCGCTCAAAAAGCTCCCATTATAACTTATACACCATATAAACATGTTTGGGACACATTTGAGCGAAATCAAATCATTTTTGATGGATAAAGAAAGGTGACGCCGATTATGCCGATATGGTCACTTTTTGTCCGAAAATTTCACGGAAAGCTTTTCGCACAAAAAGCTCCCATTATGACCTATACATCATATAAACATGTTTGGGACACATTTGATTGAAAAGAACTCAATTTTATTGGATAAAGAACGGTGACGTCGGTGATGCCGATATGGTCACTTTTGGTCCGAAAATTTCACGGAATGCTTTTCGCGCAAAAAGCTCTCATTATGACCTATACACCATATAAACATGTTTATGACACATTTGAGCGAAAACAACTAAATTTTGATAGATAAAGAACGGTGACGTCGGTGATGCCGATATGGTCACATTTAGTCCGAAAATTTCACGGAAAGCTTTTCGCGCAAAAAGCTCCCATTATGACCTATATACCATATATATATGTTTGGGACACATTTGAGCAAAAAAAAAATCATTTTTGATGTATAAAGAAAGGTGACGCCGATGATGCCGATATGGTCACTTTTGGTCCGAAAATTTCACAGAAACCTTTTCGCTCAAAAAGCTCCCATTATAACCTATACACCATATAAACATATTTGGGACACATTTGAGCGAAATCAAATCATATTTGATGGATAAAGAAAGGTGACGCCGATTATGCCGATATGGTCACTTTTTGTCCGAAAATTTCACGGAAAGCTTTTCGCGCAAAAGCTCACATTATGACCTTTACACCATATAAACATGTTTGGGACACATTTGAGAGAAAACAACTCAATTTTGATGGATAAAGAAATGTAACGTAGGTGATGCCGATATGTTAACTTTTGGTCCGAAAATTTCACGGAAAGCTTTTCGCCCAAAAAGCTCACATTATGACCTATTCACCATAAAAACATGTTTGGGACACATTTGAGCGAAAACAACTCAATTTTATTGGATCATGAAAGGTGATGCCGATATGGTCACTTTTGGTCCTAAAATTTCACGAAAGGCTTTTCGCTCAAAAAGCTCAGATTATGACCTATACACCATATAAACATGTTTGGGACACATTTGAGCAAAAACAACTCAATTTTGATGGATAAAGAAATGTAACGTAGGTGATGCCGATATGTTAACTTTTGGTCCGAAAATTTCACGGAAAGCTTTTCGCCGAAAAAGCTCCCATTATGACCTATTCACCATATAAACAAGTTTGGGACACATTTGAGCGAAAAAAATCATTTTTGATGGATAAAGAAAGGTGATGCCGATGATGCCGATATGATCACTTTTGGTTCGAAAATTTCACGGAAAACTTTTCCCTCAAAAAGCTTCCATTATAACTATACACCATATAAACATGTTTAGGACACATTTGAGCAAAAACAACTCAATTTTATTGGATAAATAATGGTGATGTCGATGATGGCGATCTGATCACTTTTGGTCCGAAAATTTCACGGAAGGCTTTTCGCTCAAAAAGCTCTCATTAAGAACTATACACCATATAAAAATATTTGGGACACATTTGAGCAAAAATACCTCAATTTTGATGGATAAAGAAATGTGACATCGGTGATGCCGATATGGTCACTTTTGGTGCGAAAATTTCACGGAAAACTTTTCGCACAAAAAACTCACATTATGACCTATACACCATATATACATGTTTGGGACGCATTTGATCTAAAAAAAATCATTTTTGATGGATAAAGAAAGGTGATGCCGATGATGTCGATATGGTCACTTTTGGTCCGAAAATTTCACGGAAAGCTTTTCGCTCAAAAAGCTCACCTTATGACCTATACACCATATAAACATGTTTGGGACACACTTGAGCAAAAGCAACTCAATTTTATTGGATATAGAAAGGTGACGTCGGTGATGCCGAAATGGTCACTTTTGGTCCGAAAATTTCACAAAAAGCTTTTCGCTCAAAAAACTACCATTATGACCTATATACCATATATAAATGTTTGGGACACATTTGAGCAAAAAAAACTCTATTTTGAAGAATATAGAAAGGGCACGCCGATAATGCCGATATGGTTACTTTTGGTTCGAAAATTTCACGGAAAGGTTTTCGCTCAAAAACCTCCCATTATGACCTATAGACCATATAAACATGTTTGGGACACATTTGAGCAAAAAAAAGTCAATTTTATTGGATAAATAAAGGTGATGTCGAAGATGCCGAATGGTCACTTTTGGTTCAAAAATTTCACGGAAAGTTTTTCGCACAAAAAGCTCCCATTATAACCTTTACACCATATAAACATGTTTGGGACACATTTGAGAGAAAACAACTCAATTTTGATGGATAAAGAAAGGTGACGTCGGTGATGCCGGTATGGTAACTTTTGGTCTGAAAATTTCACGAAAAGCTTTTCGCCCAAAAAGCTCCCATTATGACCTATACACCATATAAACAAGTTTGGAACACATTTGAGCGAAAAAAAAAATCATTTTTGATGGATAAAGAAAGGTGATGCCGAGGATGCCGATATGGTCACTTTTGGTCCGAAAATTTCACGAAACGTTTTTCGCGCTAAAAGCACCCATTATGACCTATACACCATATAAACATGTTTGGGACACATTTGAGCAAAAACGACTCAATTTTATTGGATAAAGAAAGGTGACGTCGGTGATGCCGATATGGTCACTTTTGGTTCGAAAATTTCACGGAAAGCTTTTCACAAAAAAAAACTCCCATTATAACCCTTAACACCATATAAACTTGTTTGGGGCACATTTGAGCGAAAACAACTCAATTTTGATAGATAAAGAAAGGTGACGTCGGTGATGCCGATATGGTCACTTTTGGTTCGAAAATTTCACGGAAAGCTTTTCGCTCAAAAAGCTCCCAATATGACCTATACACCATATAAACAAGTTTGGGACACATTTGAGCGAAAACAACTCAATTTTGATGGATAAAGAAAGATGACGTCGGTGATGCCGATATGGTGTTTTTTGGTCCGAAAATTTCAAGGAAAGCTTTTCGCGCAAAAAACTCACATTATGATCTTTACACCATATAAACATGTTTGGAACACAATTGAGCAAAAGCAACTCAAATTTATTGGATAAAGAAAGGTGACGTCGGTGATGCTGAAATGGTCACTTTTGGTCCGACAATTTCACAGAAAGATTTTCGCACAACAAACTACCATTATGACCAATACACCATATAAACATGTTTGGGACACATTTGAGTAAAAAAAACTCTATTTTGAAGAATATAGAAAGGGGACGCCGATAATGCCAATATGGTCACTTTTGGTCCGAAAATTTGACGGAAAGTTTTTCGCTCAAAAACCTCCCATTATGACCTATACACCATATAAACGTGTTTGGGACACATTTGAGCAAAAACAACTCAATTTTATTGGATAAAGAAAGGTGACGTCGGTGATGCCAAAATGGTCACTTTCGAGTCGAAAATTTCACGGAAGGCATTTCGCACAAAAAACTCCCATTATGACCTATACACCATATAAACATCTTTAGGACCCATTTGAGAGAAAACAACTCAATTTTGATGGATAAAGAAAGGTGACGTCGGTGATGCCGATATGGTCACTTTTGGTTCGAAAATTTCACGGAAAGCTTTTCACACAAAAAGCTCCCATTATAACCCTTTACACCATATAAACTTGTTTGGGGCACATTTGAGCGAAAACAACTCAATTTTGATAGATAAAGAAAGGTGACGTCGGTGATGCCGATATGGTCACTTTTGGTTCGAAAATTTCACGGAAGGCTTTTCGCTCAAAAAGCTCTCATTAAGAACTATACACCATATAAAAATATTTGGGACACATTTGAGCAAAAATACCTCAATTTTGATGGATAAAGAAATGTGACATCGGTGATGCCGATATGGTCACTTTTGGTGCGAAAATTTCACGGAAAACTTTTCGCACAAAAAACTCACATTATGACCTATACACCATATATACATGTTTGGGACGCATTTGATCTAAAAAAAATCATTTTTGATGGATAAAGAAAGGTGATGCCGATGATGTCGATATGGTCACTTTTGGTCCGAAAATTTCACGGAAAGCTTTTCGCTCAAAAAGCTCACCTTATGACCTATACACCATATAAACATGTTTGGGACACACTTGAGCAAAAGCAACTCAATTTTATTGGATATAGAAAGGTGACGTCGGTGATGCCGAAATGGTCACTTTTGGTCCGAAAATTTCACAAAAAGCTTTTCGCTCAAAAAACTACCATTATGACCTATATACCATATATAAATGTTTGGGACACATTTGAGCAAAAAAAACTCTATTTTGAAGAATATAGAAAGGGCACGCCGATAATGCCGATATGGTTACTTTTGGTTCGAAAATTTCACGGAAAGGTTTTCGCTCAAAAACCTCCCATTATGACCTATAGACCATATAAACATGTTTGGGACACATTTGAGCAAAAAAAAGTCAATTTTATTGGATAAATAAAGGTGATGTCGAAGATGCCGAATGGTCACTTTTGGTTCAAAAATTTCACGGAAAGTTTTTCGCACAAAAAGCTCCCATTATAACCTTTACACCATATAAACATGTTTGGGACACATTTGAGAGAAAACAACTCAATTTTGATGGATAAAGAAAGGTGACGTCGGTGATGCCGGTATGGTAACTTTTGGTCTGAAAATTTCACGAAAAGCTTTTCGCCCAAAAAGCTCCCATTATGACCTATACACCATATAAACAAGTTTGGAACACATTTGAGCGAAAAAAAAAATCATTTTTGATGGATAAAGAAAGGTGATGCCGAGGATGCCGATATGGTCACTTTTGGTCCGAAAATTTCACGAAACGTTTTTCGCGCTAAAAGCACCCATTATGACCTATACACCATATAAACATGTTTGGGACACATTTGAGCAAAAACGACTCAATTTTATTGGATAAAGAAAGGTGACGTCGGTGATGCCGATATGGTCACTTTTGGTTCGAAAATTTCACGGAAAGCTTTTCACAAAAAAAAACTCCCATTATAACCCTTAACACCATATAAACTTGTTTGGGGCACATTTGAGCGAAAACAACTCAATTTTGATAGATAAAGAAAGGTGACGTCGGTGATGCCGATATGGTCACTTTTGGTTCGAAAATTTCACGGAAAGCTTTTCGCTCAAAAAGCTCCCAATATGACCTATACACCATATAAACAAGTTTGGGACACATTTGAGCGAAAACAACTCAATTTTGATGGATAAAGAAAGATGACGTCGGTGATGCCGATATGGTGTTTTTTGGTCCGAAAATTTCAAGGAAAGCTTTTCGCGCAAAAAACTCACATTATGATCTTTACACCATATAAACATGTTTGGAACACAATTGAGCAAAAGCAACTCAAATTTATTGGATAAAGAAAGGTGACGTCGGTGATGCTGAAATGGTCACTTTTGGTCCGACAATTTCACAGAAAGATTTTCGCACAACAAACTACCATTATGACCAATACACCATATAAACATGTTTGGGACACATTTGAGTAAAAAAAACTCTATTTTGAAGAATATAGAAAGGGGACGCCGATAATGCCAATATGGTCACTTTTGGTCCGAAAATTTGACGGAAAGTTTTTCGCTCAAAAACCTCCCATTATGACCTATACACCATATAAACGTGTTTGGGACACATTTGAGCAAAAACAACTCAATTTTATTGGATAAAGAAAGGTGACGTCGGTGATGCCAAAATGGTCACTTTCGAGTCGAAAATTTCACGGAAGGCATTTCGCACAAAAAACTCCCATTATGACCTATACACCATATAAACATCTTTAGGACCCATTTGAGAGAAAACAACTCAATTTTGATGGATAAAGAAAGGTGACGTCGGTGATGCCGATATGGTCACTTTTGGTTCGAAAATTTCACGGAAAGCTTTTCACACAAAAAGCTCCCATTATAACCCTTTACACCATATAAACTTGTTTGGGGCACATTTGAGCGAAAACAACTCAATTTTGATAGATAAAGAAAGGTGACGTCGGTGATGCCGATATGGTCACTTTTGGTTCGAAAATTTCACGGAAAGCTTTTCGCTCAAAAAGCTCCCAATATGACCTATACACCATATAAACAAGTTTGGGACACATTTGAGCGAAAACAACTCAATTTTGATGGATAAAGAAAGATGACGTCGGTGATGCCGATATGGTCACTTTTGGTGCGAAAATTTCACGGAAAACTTTTCGCACAAAAAACTCACATTATGACCTATACACCATATATACATGTTTGGGACGCATTTGATCTAAAAAAAATCATTTTTGATGGATAAAGAAAGGTGATGCCGATGATGTCGATATGGTCACTTTTGGTCCGAAAATTTCACGGAAAGCTTTTCGCTCAAAAAGCTCACCTTATGACCTATACACCATATAAACATGTTTGGGACACACTTGAGCAAAAGCAACTCAATTTTATTGGATATAGAAAGGTGACGTCGGTGATGCCGAAATGGTCACTTTTGGTCCGAAAATTTCACAAAAAGCTTTTCGCTCAAAAAACTACCATTATGACCTATATACCATATATAAATGTTTGGGACACATTTGAGCAAAAAAAACTCTATTTTGAAGAATATAGAAAGGGCACGCCGATAATGCCGATATGGTTACTTTTGGTTCGAAAATTTCACGGAAAGGTTTTCGCTCAAAAACCTCCCATTATGACCTATAGACCATATAAACATGTTTGGGACACATTTGAGCAAAAAAAAGTCAATTTTATTGGATAAATAAAGGTGATGTCGAAGATGCCGAATGGTCACTTTTGGTTCAAAAATTTCACGGAAAGTTTTTCGCACAAAAAGCTCCCATTATAACCTTTACACCATATAAACATGTTTGGGACACATTTGAGAGAAAACAACTCAATTTTGATGGATAAAGAAAGGTGACGTCGGTGATGCCGGTATGGTAACTTTTGGTCTGAAAATTTCACGAAAAGCTTTTCGCCCAAAAAGCTCCCATTATGACCTATACACCATATAAACAAGTTTGGAACACATTTGAGCGAAAAAAAAAATCATTTTTGATGGATAAAGAAAGGTGATGCCGAGGATGCCGATATGGTCACTTTTGGTCCGAAAATTTCACGAAACGTTTTTCGCGCTAAAAGCACCCATTATGACCTATACACCATATAAACATGTTTGGGACACATTTGAGCAAAAACGACTCAATTTTATTGGATAAAGAAAGGTGACGTCGGTGATGCCGATATGGTCACTTTTGGTTCGAAAATTTCACGGAAAGCTTTTCACAAAAAAAAACTCCCATTATAACCCTTAACACCATATAAACTTGTTTGGGGCACATTTGAGCGAAAACAACTCAATTTTGATAGATAAAGAAAGGTGACGTCGGTGATGCCGATATGGTCACTTTTGGTTCGAAAATTTCACGGAAAGCTTTTCGCTCAAAAAGCTCCCAATATGACCTATACACCATATAAACAAGTTTGGGACACATTTGAGCGAAAACAACTCAATTTTGATGGATAAAGAAAGATGACGTCGGTGATGCCGATATGGTGTTTTTTGGTCCGAAAATTTCAAGGAAAGCTTTTCGCGCAAAAAACTCACATTATGATCTTTACACCATATAAACATGTTTGGAACACAATTGAGCAAAAGCAACTCAAATTTATTGGATAAAGAAAGGTGACGTCGGTGATGCTGAAATGGTCACTTTTGGTCCGACAATTTCACAGAAAGATTTTCGCACAACAAACTACCATTATGACCAATACACCATATAAACATGTTTGGGACACATTTGAGTAAAAAAAACTCTATTTTGAAGAATATAGAAAGGGGACGCCGATAATGCCAATATGGTCACTTTTGGTCCGAAAATTTGACGGAAAGTTTTTCGCTCAAAAACCTCCCATTATGACCTATACACCATATAAACGTGTTTGGGACACATTTGAGCAAAAACAACTCAATTTTATTGGATAAAGAAAGGTGACGTCGGTGATGCCAAAATGGTCACTTTCGAGTCGAAAATTTCACGGAAGGCATTTCGCACAAAAAACTCCCATTATGACCTATACACCATATAAACATCTTTAGGACCCATTTGAGAGAAAACAACTCAATTTTGATGGATAAAGAAAGGTGACGTCGGTGATGCCGATATGGTCACTTTTGGTTCGAAAATTTCACGGAAAGCTTTTCACACAAAAAGCTCCCATTATAACCCTTTACACCATATAAACTTGTTTGGGGCACATTTGAGCGAAAACAACTCAATTTTGATAGATAAAGAAAGGTGACGTCGGTGATGCCGATATGGTCACTTTTGGTTCGAAAATTTCACGGAAAGCTTTTCGCTCAAAAAGCTCCCAATATGACCTATACACCATATAAACAAGTTTGGGACACATTTGAGCGAAAACAACTCAATTTTGATGGATAAAGAAAGATGACGTCGGTGATGCCGATATGGTGTTTTTTGGTCCGAAAATTTCAAGGAAAGCTTTTCGCGCAAAAAACTCACATTATGATCTTTACACCATATAAACATGTTTGGAACACAATTGAGCAAAAGCAACTCAAATTTATTGGATAAAGAAAGGTGACGTCGGTGATGCTGAAATGGTCACTTTTGGTCCGACAATTTCACAGAAAGATTTTCGCACAACAAACTACCATTATGACCAATACACCATATAAACATGTTTGGGACACATTTGAGTAAAAAAAACTCTATTTTGAAGAATATAGAAAGGGGACGCCGATAATGCCGATATGGTCACTTTTGGTCCGAAAATTTCACGGAAAGTTTTTCGCTCAAAAACCTCCCATTATGACCTATACACCATATAAACGTGTTTGGGACACATTTGAGCAAAAACAACTCAATTTTATTGGATAAAGAAAGGTGACGTCGGTGATGCCAAAATGGTCACTTTCGAGTCGAAAATTTCACGGAAGGCATTTCGCACAAAAAACTCCCATTATGACCTATACACCATATAAACATCTTTAGGACCCATTTGAGAGAAAACAACTCAATTTTGATGGATAAAGAAAGGTGACGTCGGTGATGCCGATATGGTCACTTTTGGTTCGAAAATTTCACGGAAAGCTTTTCACACAAAAAGCTCCCATTATAACCCTTTACACCATATAAACTTGTTTGGGGCACATTTGAGCGAAAACAACTCAATTTTGATAGATAAAGAAAGGTGACGTCGGTGATGCCGATATAGTCACTTTTGGTCCGAAAATTTCACGGAAAGCTTTTCGCTCAAAAAGCTCCCATTATGACCTATACACCATATAAACATGTTTGGGACACATTTGAGGAAAAACAAATCAATTTTATTGGATAAATAAAGGTGATGTCGATGATGCCGATATGGTCACTTTTAGTCTGAAAATTTCACGCAAGACTTTTCGCTTAAAAAGCTCACATTATGAACTATACACCATATAAACATATTTGGGACACATTTGAGCGAAAACACCTCAATTTTGATGGATAAAGTGATACGGGGATTAGCCGTGGATGTCCCGATCTTTCGACAACAAGCACAAAACAAACAAAGAACACAAGTTAGACAATAATGACTCGACAAAGACTCAAAGGACTCGACAATAGTAATGAAAAAGATAGATAGGGCAGGAGAAAGTCTAGGTAGAACGAGCGAATAGACCCTTGATCCCAATTGAACAAAGTCCTAAACCAACGACTAGCTAACCAATCTCTACGATCTTACACAACCTAGGACGTATCCTAGGAGCACAAGAAAGGGGCTCGTGAAAGCTTGATAGCACCAATCAACTAGCGAAGATCGACACACACAAGACAAACCAAGCAAGATCAATTCACCAAGAATCCTCTCGGTCTCTCTCTTGAATCCTCAAGAAACAATGTGTTTGCAAAGCAATGCTTGTCATTAATCAAATATGGGTTTGTTCCCTAATACAACCGGCCTAGGAGGCTATTTATAGCCTTAAATGGAGATAGAAAAGGCTGAAAATAAATGACAACAAAAGAAATTCAGAAAATTGCAAGAAATTCAGAAAATTAAATGGAAATTAAAACAAATTCAGAAATTGCAAATAAAATCCCTAAAAGATAGGAAGTGGCCTTGACTTCTTCAATCATGGCTCCTAAAGAATAGGTCTTCATGGCTGGCCACTTGAGCACTTAGCAAGGCTGTCAACGGCTAGTATTTGGACCCGGTCTTCACGGAGCAAGGTAGGCACATGTGCTCGGTACAACCTCGGCATCAATCCAAACAAGGGTCCGTGGCTTGGGCTGCGTTGATTCCTTGAGGCCTCGTCGGTTCTTGAGCTAGGGCATAGCTCACAAGAGTGTAAGGCCTTAGCTTGTTGGCTTGGGCTGCATTGATTCCTTGAGGCCTCGTCGGTTCTTGAGCTAGGGCATAGCTCACAAGAGTGTAAGGCCTTAGCTTGGATGGTCCCGCATCAACCTCCCCTTCTTTGAAAGGATTCGACCACGAATCCAAGTTCTTGTCCACGAACTCCCTCTTGGCGGCAAGGAACACTTTTGATGGCACCGACCCTCCACTTTCCTTCTTCTCAAATTCCCCGGCTATTTGAGTAGGGGTCATTGGCTTTAGAGTGAAATTCCTGCCCTTATACTCAAAGGAATAGCGGTTAGTGAAACCATCATGTAAGACTTTTCGATCAAATTGCCATGGACGACCAAAAAGTAAGTGAGAAGCTTGCATAGGTACTATATCACACAAAACATCATCTTCATAATGTCCTAGCTTAAAAGAAACCTTAACTTGCTTATTCACTTTTAATGCACCGCAATCATTCATCCAATGCAATTTATAGGGCCTAGGGTGGTGTATAGTGGAAAGTTGTAGTTTTTCAACCAATTCAGTGCTAGCAAGATTACAACAACTTCCACCATCAATAATGACATTACAAACCTTACCCTTTACTAAGCATCTAGTATGAAATAAGTTCTCTCGTTGGTTGTCATCACATGGAGTTGGATTGACATGCAAAGCTCTCCTCACAATCAAACTTTCACCATGTTCATACTCAATGCCTTCATCATCACAATCATCATAGGAATTTAAGATAGGATCACAATCAAAATGCAAACACTCATCATTTTCATGCTCAATTTCAGAATTGGTGTTGCCTAAGTGATCAACCATGAGAGCTTTCCTATGTGGGCAATCTTTCATCATGTGTCCTCTATCTTGGCACTTAAAACACACAACTTCCCTATTTCGCAAATTAGAAGGGTTAAGGGTACCTCCTTTAGGGTTACCGAGAGGGCTAGGTGGCTTGGCACTCGATATGGCTTGAACTCCTCCTCGATTCCCTTGCTCTCCTCCATTACCGAGACTAGGCTTCTCCCTTGGTGCTAGGGCATCTCGGCCATAGGGCTGCGTGCTTGAGCTTCGGTTTCCTCCTCTAGCTCCTCCTTGGTCTCTTGCCTTTAACTTCCTATCAACCTTCACGGCTAGATGTAAAAGATCAATAACGGAAGTATAAGGATAACAATCAACTTCTCTAGCCAAGTAAGGGTGTAGGATTCTTAAGAACCGAGCATTGGTGTCTTCCTCATCTTCTACCACGTTTGCCCTTGCCATAGCCAATTGCATGGCATTGAATGCTTCCTCCACACTCATGGAACCTTGCTTGAGGTTCTCAAGCCGCTGCTTGAGTTCCCTAGCGTAGTATTGAGGGATGAATCGTGCCCTCATGAGTGCCTTCATTTGTTCCCACGTGGCTACGGGTGCGTCTAGGGCTCTTCTCCTTTCCTTCACAAGGGTATCCCACCATATTAGTGCAAAACCGCTAAATTCAAGGGTGGCTAGTTGTACCTTCTTGTAATCGGTGAAGTTGTGGCAGCTCCAAATGTGCTCGATCTTGGTCTCCCATTCGAGGTAAGTGTCCGGATCGCACTTTCCCTCAAAAGGTGGGATTGTGACCTTGACCTTGCCAACTCCGTCTTGCTCGGGCTCTCGGGGCCTCCGTGGACGGGGTCCTTGTTCATGCCTTCTCGATTGGCGCTCCCATTGATCCTCTTCTTCTTGGAAACCCTTAAAGTGTTCATAGGGCTCAAAGTCATCCTGCACATCACGAAAATGATTAAAACGACCACGCCTCTCACGAGGAGGTGGGTTCTCTTCCGGTGGAGTATTTCGTGCATAAATAGGAGTTCTAGGAGGATCTTCCCGGTTGTCTTGGGTGTGCTCCGGGGGTGGAACGCGGCTGTGATGTCCGGAAGCCGAAGGCTGGCCTTGGGGTGCCCTAGGCATCTCCGTGGACGTCGAAGAACGGGCCTCTAGGGCTGCCATCCTTTCCATCAACGTCGTGATGTTGTTGTTCATTTTGTTCAACATGTTGAACAACTCCGGGGAAATGGGCTCGGAAGTCTCCGACCTTGGGGATTTGTTACCTATAGTCATCACAACTCAAACAAACACGTAAATAGGTTAAGGTTAGACAAAACAAAAACTTCCTCAAAAGTGTTTGCTCTCGACACTCCTCTCCCTTTGGTGCTGAAATGCTTGTTGTTGCAATTTGTCTTACGATAGTCAATCACTCAAGCTAGTCAAAAGGACAATCAAAAATCCTCTAACCAAAAGAGATTAGCTAGACAATCAATGATAAGGGTCCAAGCTGAAAATTTCAGAAATGAATCAAAGAAAGTGAGATCAAGAGATAATAGAAACAAAGGACAAGAATAAAATGGTAAGAAAGGACTAAGCACAAAACTTGATCAAATCAACCTTGTCTAACCTTCAAACTACAAGCAAGATAGTTGTTGGTAGGCTAAGGATAGGTTGAATGGTAAGATGGTGTTTAGGCTTTCTTGGCTCACAATGGCTCTTGTTCACTTGCAATGCTTACTCTTGCACTTCTCTTGTACACTTAGAACAATCAACAACAATGCAACTCAAATCTGATTTTTTTTTTTTTAAATTCTTTTTCTTTCTTTCTTCTCTTTTTTTTTTTTCACTGTCGACTTCTCTTTCTTTTTTTTTTTTTTTTTTTTTTTTTTTTTGAAGTCTGATTTTTTTTTTTTTGACTTTCAGCAATTAAATAACAAATGAAAAATCTGAAAATGAAAATAAAAGAGACCTTGTAACTAATAGAGCTGTTGGGATGGAAGTGTGGCAAAAAAATAGGAGCTGGAAATGGTATGGCTAAAATGTAGGGATTTTTTTTTGACTTTTCCTTTTGAATTTCAGAAAATAGCAAAAATAGAAGACCAAAAATCTGATTTTTCTTGAAATGGAAGAGATGGTGGCCGAGTGGTGGTTGGATGGTGGTGATATGGTGGCCGAATGTATGGTAGGGTAGGCTAGGACAAGCAAACCAACAACAACCAATGCTAATAGTAAGAAAAATCAAACAAAAGAAGAGATGATCAAACCTTGCACTCCAATGGAGTTTTTGAGTTTTTTTTGATGATGACAATGGAGATGAGACACTTGATGTCGGTAGCCGAAGCTCTGATACCAAATTTGATA
Source organism: Persicaria maculosa (assembly GCA_963922045.1). Classification (NCBI taxonomy): domain Eukaryota; kingdom Viridiplantae; phylum Streptophyta; class Magnoliopsida; order Caryophyllales; family Polygonaceae; genus Persicaria; species Persicaria maculosa. Next base: position 24,959,065 of record OY998265.1, on the reverse strand, counting down.
CGGGGATTAGCCGTGGATGTCCCGATCTTTCGACAACAAGCACAAAACAAACAAAGAACACAAGTTAGACAATAATGACTCGACAAAGACTCAAAGGACTCGACAATAGTAATGAAAAAGATAGATAGGGCAGGAGAAAGTCTAGGTAGAACGAGCGAATAGACCCTTGATCCCAATTGAACAAAGTCCTAAACCAACGACTAGCTAACCAATCTCTACGATCTTACACAACCTAGGACGTATCCTAGGAGCACAAGAAAGGGGCTCGTGAAAGCTTGATAGCACCAATCAACTAGCGAAGATCGACACACACAAGACAAACCAAGCAAGATCAATTCACCAAGAATCCTCTCGGTCTCTCTCTTGAATCCTCAAGAAACAATGTGTTTGCAAAGCAATGCTTGTCATTAATCAAATATGGGTTTGTTCCCTAATACAACCGGCCTAGGAGGCTATTTATAGCCTTAAATGGAGATAGAAAAGGCTGAAAATAAATGACAACAAAAGAAATTCAGAAAATTGCAAGAAATTCAGAAAATTAAATGGAAATTAAAACAAATTCAGAAATTGCAAATAAAATCCCTAAAAGATAGGAAGTGGCCTTGACTTCTTCAATCATGGCTCCTAAAGAATAGGTCTTCATGGCTGGCCACTTGAGCACTTAGCAAGGCTGTCAACGGCTAGTATTTGGACCCGGTCTTCACGGAGCAAGGTAGGCACATGTGCTCGGTACAACCTCGGCATCAATCCAAACAAGGGTCCGTGGCTTGGGCTGCGTTGATTCCTTGAGGCCTCGTCGGTTCTTGAGCTAGGGCATAGCTCACAAGAGTGTAAGGCCTTAGCTTGTTGGCTTGGGCTGCATTGATTCCTTGAGGCCTCGTCGGCTCTTGAGCTAGGGCATAGCTCACAAGAGTGTAAGGCCTTAGCTTGGATGGTCCCGCATCATAAAGAAAGGTGACATTGGTGATGCCGATATGGTCACTTTTGGTCCGAAAATTTCATGGAAAACTTTTCGAGCAAAAAGCTCACATTGTGACCTTTACACTATATACACATGTTTGGGACACATTTGAGCGAAAACAACTCAATTTTGATGGATAAAGAAAGGTGACGTCGGTGATGCCGATATGGTCACTTTTGGTCCGAAAATTTCAGAAAAAGCTTTTCGCTCAAAAAGCTCCCATTATGACCTATACACCATATAAACATCTTTGGGACACATTTTAGAGAAAACAACTCAATTTTGATGGATAAAGAATGGTGACGTCGGTGATGCCGATATGGTCACTTTTGGTCCGAAAATTTCACGGAAAGCTTTTCACTCAAAAAGCTCCCATTATGACCTATACACCATATAAACATGTTTGGGACACATTTGAGCGAAATCAAATCATTTTTGATGGATAAAGAAAGGTGACGCCGATATGGTCACTTTTGGTCCGAAAATTTCAGAAAAAGCTTTTCGCTCAAAAAGCTCCCATTATGACCTATACACCATATAAACATCTTTGGGACACATTTGAGCGAAAACAACCCAATTTTGATGGATAAAGAAAGGTGACGCCGGTGATGCTGATATGGTCACTTTTGGTCCGAAAATTTCAAGGAAAGCTTTTCGCACAAAAAACTACCATTATGACCTATACACCATATAAACATGTTTGGGACACATTTGAGCAGAAAAAAACTCTATTTTGAAGAATATAGAAAGGGGACGCCGATAATGCCGATATGGTCACTTTTGGTCCCAAAATTTCAGGGAAAGCTTTTCACGCAAAAAGCTCCCATTATGACCTATACACCATATAAACATGTTTGGGACACATTTGAGCGAAAACAACTCAATTTTGATAGATAAAGAACGGTGACGTCGGTGATGCCGATATGGTCACATTTGGTCCGAAAATTTCACGGAAAGCTTTTCGCGCAAAAAGCTCACATTATGACTTTTACACCATATAAACATGTTTGGGACACATTTGAGCAAAAACAACTTAATTTTATTGGATAAAGAAAGGTGACGTCTGTGAAGCCGAAATGGTCACTTTTGGTCCAAAAATTTCACGGAAAGCTTTTCGCACAAAAACCTCCCATTATGACCTACACACAATATAAACATCTTTGGGACACATTTGAGTAAAAACAACTCAATTTTATTGGATAAAGAAAGGTGACTTCGGTGATGCCGAAATGGTCACTTTTGGTCCGAAAATTTCAAGGAAAGCTTTTCGCACAAAAAACTACCATTATGACCTATACACAATATAAACATGTTTGGGACACATTTGAGCAGAAAAAACTCTATTTTGAAGAATATAGAAAGGGGACGCCGATAATGCCGATATAGTTACTTTTGGTCCCAAAATTTCACGGAAAGCTTTTCACGCAAAAAGCTCCCATTATGACATATACACCATATAAACATGTTTGGGGCACATTTGAGTGAAAACAACTCATTTTTGATGGATAAAGAAAGGTGACGCTTGTGATGCCGATATGGTCACTTTTGGTCCGAAAATTTCACGGAAAGCTTTTCGAGCAAAAAGCTCCCATTATGACCTATACACCATAAAAACATGTTTGGGACACATTTGAGCGAAAACAACTCAATTTTATTGGATAATGAAAGGTGATGCCGATATGGTCACTTTTGGTCCTAAAATTTCACGAAAGGCTTTTCGCTCAAAAAGCTCAGATTATGACCTATACACCATATAAACATGTTTGGGACACATTTGAGCAAAAACAACTCAATTTTGATGGATAAAGAAATGTAACGTAGGTGATGCCGATATGTTAACTTTTGGTCCGAAAAATTCACGGAAAGCTTTTCGCCCAAAAAGCTCCCATTATGACCTATTCACCATAAAAACATGTTTGGGACACATTGGAGCGAAAACAACTCAATTTTATTGGATAATGAAAGGTGATGCCGATATGGTCACTTTTGGTCCTAAAATTTCACGAAAGGCTTTTCGCTCAAAAAGCTCAGATTATGACCTATACACCATATAAACATGTTTGGGACACATTTGAGCAAAAACAACTCAATTTTGATGGATAAAGAAATGTAACGTAGGTGATGCCGATATGTTAACTTTTGGTCCGAAAATTTCACGGAAAGCTTTTCGCCGAAAAAGCTCCCATTATGACCTATTCACCATATAAACAAGTTTGGGACACATTTGAGCGAAAAAAAAATCATTTTTGATGGATAAAGAAAGGTGATGCCGATGATGCCGATATGATCACTTTTGGTTCGAAAATTTCACGGAAAACTTTTCCCTCAAAAAGCTCCCATTATAACTATACACCATATAAACATGTTTGGGACACATTTGAGCAAAAACAAGTCAATTTTATTGGATAAATAATGGTGATGTCGATGATGGCGATCTGATCACTTTTGGTCCGAAAATTTCACGGAAGGCTTTTCGCTCAAAAAGCTCCCATTAAGAACTATGCACCATATAAAAATATTTGGGACACATTTGAGCAGAAATACCTCAATTTTGATGGATAAAGAAATGTGACATCGGTGATGCAGATATGGTCACTTTTGGTCCGAAAATTTCACGGAAAACTTTTCGCGCAAAAAACTCACATTATGACCTATACACCATATATACAAGTTTGGGACGCATTTGATCTAAAAAATATCATTTTTGATGGATAAAGAAAGGTGATGCCGAGGATGTCGATATGGTCACTTTTGGTCCGAAAATTTCACGGAAAGCTTTTCGCTCAAAAAGCTCACATTATGACCTATACACCATATAAACATCTTTGGGACACATTTGAGTAAAAACAACTCAATTTTATTGGATAAAGAAAGGTGACTTCGGTGATGCCGAAATGGTCACTTTTGGTCCGTAAATTTCAAGGAAAGCTTTTCGCACAAAAAACTACCATTATGACCTATACACAATATAAACATGTTTGGGACACATTTGAGCAGAAAAAACTCTATTTGGAAGAATATAGAAAGGGGACGCCGATAATGCCGATATAGTTACTTTTGGTCCCAATATTTCACGGAAAGCTTTTCACGCAAAAAGCTCCCATTATGACATATACACCATATAAACATGTTTGGGGCACATTTGAGTGAAAACAAATCATTTTTGATGGATAAAGAAAGGTGACGCTTGTGATGCAGATATGGTCACTTTTGGTCCGAAAATTTCACAAAAAGCTTTTCGCTCAAAAAACTACCATTATGACCTATATACCATATATAAATGTTTGGGACACATTTGAGCAAAAAAAACTCTATTTTGAAGAATATAGAAAGGGCACGCCGATAATGCCGATATGGTCACTTTTGGTTCGAAAATTTTACGGAAAGTTTTTCGCACAAAAAGCTCCCATTATAACCTTTACACCATATAAACATGTTTGGGACACATTTGAGAGAATCCAACTCAATTTTGATGGATAAAGAAAGGTGACGTCGGTGATGCCGGTATGCTAACTTTTGGTCTGAAAATTTCACGAAAAGCTTTTCGCCCAAAAAGCTCCCATTATGACCTATACACCATATAAACAAGTTTGGAACACATTTGAGCGAAAAAAAAAATCATTTTTGATGGATAAAGAAAGGTGATGCCGAGGATGCTGATATGGTCACTTTTGGTCCGAAAATTTCACGAAACGTTTTTTGCGCTAAAAGCACCCATTATGACCTATACACCATATAAACATGTTTGGGACACATTTGAGCAAAAACGACTCAATTTTATTGGATAAAGAAAGGTGACGTCGGTGATGCCGATATGGTCACTTTTGGTCCGAAAATTTCACAGAAACCTTTTCGTTCAAAAAGCTCCCATTATAACCTATACACCATATAAACATGTTTGGGACACATTTGAGCGAAATCAAATCATTTTTGATGGATAAAGAAAGGTGACGCCGATTATGCCGATATGGTCACTTTTTGTCCGAAAATTTCACGGAAAGCTTTTCGCGCAAAAAGCTCCCATTATGACCTATGCATCATATAAACATGTTTGGGACACATTTGAGCGAAAAGAACTCAATTTTATTGGATAAAGAACGGTGACGTCGGTGATGCCGACATGGTCACTTTTGGTCCGAAAATTTCACGGAATGCTTTTCGCGCAAAAAGCTCTCATTATGATCTATACACCATATAAACATGTTTATGACACATTTGAGCCAAAACAACTCAATTTTGATAGATAAAGAACGGTGACGTCGGTGATGCCGATATGGTCACATTTGGTCCGAAAATTTAACGAAAAGCTTTTCGCTCAAAAAACTCACATTATGACCTATACACCATATAAACATGTTTGGGACACATTTGAGAAAAAACAACTCAATTTTATTGGATAAAAAAAGGTGATGTCGGCGATGCCGAAATGGTCACTTTTGGTTCGAAAATTTCACGGAATGCTTTTCGCACAAAAAGCTCCCATTATAACCTTTACACCATATAAACATGTTTGGGACACATTTGAGCGAAAACAACTCAATTTTGATGGATAAAGAAAGGTGACGTTGGTGATGTCGATATGGTAACTTTTGCTCCGAAAATTTCACGGAAAGCTTTTCGCGCAAAAAGCTCCCATTATGACCTATACACCATATAAATATGTTTGGGACACATTTGAGCAAAAAAAAATCATTTTTGATGTATAAAGAAAGGTAACGCCGATGATGCCGATATGGTCACTTTTGGTCCGAAAATTTCACAGAAACCTTTTCGCTCAAAAAGCTCCCATTGTAACCTATACACCATATAAACATGTTTGGGACCCATTTGAGCGAAATCAAATCATTTTTGATGGATAAAGAAAGGTGACGCTGATTATGCCGATATGGTCACTTTTTGTCCGAAAATTTCACGGAAAGCTTTTCGCGCAAAAGCTCACATTATGACCTTTACACCATATAAACATGTTTGGGACACATTTGAGAGAAAACAACTCAATTTTATTGGATAAAGAACGGTGACGTCGGTGATGCCGATATGGTCACTTTTGGTCCGAAAATTTCACGGAATGCTTTTCGCGGAAAAAGCTCTCATTATGACCGATACACCATATAAACATGTTTGGGACACATTTGAGCAGAAAAAACTCTATTTTGAAGAATATAAAAAGGGGACGCCAATATGGTCACTTTTGGTCCCAAAATTTCACGGAAAGCTTTTCACGCAAAAAAGCTCACATTATGACCTATACACCATATAAACATGTTTGGGGCACATTTGAGTGAAAACAAATCATTTTTGATGGATAAAGAAAGGTGACGCCGGTGATGCCGATATGCTCACTTTTGGTCCGAAAATTTCACGGAAAGCTTTTCGCACAAAAAGCTCCCATTATGACCTACACACCATATAAACATGTTTGGGACACATTTGAGAGAAAACAACTCAATTTTGATGGATAAAGAAAGGTGACGTCGGTGATGCCGATATGGTCACTTTTGGTCCAAAAATTTCACGGAAAGCTTTTTGCGCAAAAAACTCCCATTATGACCTATAAACCATATAAACATGTTTGGGACACATTTGAGCGAAAAGAACTCAATTTTATTGGATAAAGAACGGTGACGTCGGTGATGCCGATATGGTCAATTTTGGTCCGAAAATTTCACGGAAAGCTTTTCGCGCAAAGAGCTCTCATTATGACCTATACACCATATAGACATGTTTATGACACATTTGAGCAAAAACAACTCAATTTTGATAGATAAAGAACGGTGACGTCGGTGATGCCGATATGGTCACATTTGGTCCGAAAATTTCACGGAAAGCTTTTCGCCCAAAAATGATGCGGGACCATCCAAGCTAAGGCCTTACACTCTTGTGAGCTATGCCCTAGCTCAAGAACCGACGAGGCCTCAAGGAATCAATGCAGCCCAAGCCAACAAGCTAAGGCCTTACACTCTTGTGAGCTATGCCCTAGCTCAAGAACCGACGAGGCCTCAAGGAATCAACGCAGCCCAAGCCACGGACCCTTGTTTGGATTGATGCCGAGGTTGTACCGAGCACATGTGCCTACCTTGCTCCGTGAAGACCGGGTCCAAATACTAGCCGTTGACAGCCTTGCTAAGTGCTCAAGTGGCCAGCCATGAAGACCTATTCTTTAGGAGCCATGATTGAAGAAGTCAAGGCCACTTCCTATCTTTTAGGGATTTTATTTGCAATTTCTGAATTTGTTTTAATTTCCATTTAATTTTCTGAATTTCTTTTGTTGTCATTTATTTTCAGCCTTTTCTATCTCCATTTAAGGCTATAAATAGCCTCCTAGGCCGGTTGTATTAAGGACCCATATTTGATTAATGACAAGCATTGCTTTGCAAACACATTGTTTCTTGAGGATTCAAGAGAGAGACCGAGAGGATTCTTGGTGAATTGATCTTGCTTGGTTTGTCTTGTGTGTGTCGATCTTCGCTAGTTGATTGGTGCTATCAAGCTTTCACGAGCCCCTTTCTTGTGCTCCTAGGATACGTCCTAGGTTGTGTAAGATCGTAGAGATTGGTTAGCTAGTCGTTGGTTTAGGACTTTGTTCAATTGGGATCAAGGGTCTATTCGCTCGTTCTACCTAGACTTTCTCCTGCCCTATCTATCTTTTTCATTACTATTGTCGAGTCCTTTGAGTCTTTGTCGAGTCATTATTGTCTAACTTGTGTTCTTTGTTTGTTTTGTGCTTGTTGTCGAAAGATCGGGACATCCACGGCTAATCCCCGTATCAAATTTGGTATCAGAGCTTCGGCTACCGACATCAAGTGTCTCATCTCCATTGTCATCATCAAAAAAAACTCAAAAACTCCATTGGAGTGCAAGGTTTGATCATCTCTTCTTTTGTTTGATTTTTCTTACTATTAGCATTGGTTGTTGTTGGTTTGCTTAGGCATTACCTTCTGCCGACCCCATCACCAATTCATCACCACCATACCGCCACCCTATCACCACCATCAGACCACCATTCGACCACCCTTTCATCACCACCAAGAAAAATCAGATTTTTGGTCTTCTATTTTTGCTATTTTCTGAAATTCAAAAGAAAAAGTCAAAAAAATCCCTACATTTTAGCCATACCATTTCCAGCTCCTATTTTTTAGCCACACTTCCATCCCAACAGCTCTATTAGTTACAAGGTCTCTTTTATTTTCATTTTCAGATTTTTCATTTGTTATTTAATTGCTGAAAGTCAAAAAAAAAAAAAATCAGACTTCAAAAAAAAAAGAAAGAGAAGTCGACAGTGAAAAAAAAAAAAAGAGAAGAAAGAAAGAAAAAGAATTTAGAAAAAAAAAAAAATCAGATTTGAGTTGCATTGTTGTTGATTGTTCTAAGTGTACAAGAGAAGTGCAAGAGTAAGCATTGCAAGTGAACAAGAGCCATTGTGAGCCAAGAAAGCCTAAACACCATCTTACCATTCAACCTATCCTTAGCCTACCAACAACTATCTTGCTTGTAGTTTGAAGGTTAGACAAGGTTGATTTGATCAAGTTTTGTGCTTAGTCCTTTCTTACCATTTTATTCTTGTCCTTTGTTTCTATTATCTCTTGATCTCACTTTCTTTGATTCATTTCTGAAATTTTCAGCTTGGACCCTTATCATTGATTGTCTAGCTAATCTCTTTTGGTTAGAGGATTTTTGATTGTCCTTTTGACTAGCTTGAGTGATTGACTATCGTAAGACAAATTGCAACAACAAGCATTTCAGCACCAAAGGGAGAGGAGTGTCGAGAGCAAACACTTTTGAGGAAGTTTTTGTTTTGTCTAACCTTAACCTATTTACGTGTTTGTTTGAGTTGTGATGACTATAGGTAACAAATCCCCAAGGTCGGAGACTTCCGAGCCCATTTCCCCGGAGTTGTTCAACATGTTGAACAAAATGAACAACAACATCACGACGTTGATGGAAAGGATGGCAGCCCTAGAGGCACGCCCTTCGACGTCCACGGAGATGCCTAGGGCACCCCAAGGCCAGCCTTCGGCTTCCGGACATCACAGCCGCGTTCCACCCCCGGAGCACACCCAAGACAACCGGGAAGGTCCTCCTAGAACTCCTATTTATGCACGAAATACTCCACCGGAAGAGAACCCACCTCCTCGTGAGAGGCGTGGTCGTTTTAATCATTTTCGTGATGTGCAGGATGACTTTGAGCCCTATGAACACTTTGAGGGTTTCCAAGAAGAAGAGGATCAATGGGAGCGCCAATCGAGAAGGCATGAACAAGGACCCCGTCCACGGAGGCCCCGAGAGCCCGAGCAAGACGGAGTTGGCAAGGTCAAGGTCACAATCCCACCTTTTGAGGGAAAGTGCGATCCGGACACTTACCTCGAATGGGAGACCAAGATCGAGCACATTTGGAGCTGCCACAACTTCACCGATTACAAGAAGGTACAACTAGCCACCCTTGAATTTAGCGGTTTTGCACTAATATGGTGGGATACCCTTGTGAAGGAAAGGAGAAGAGCCCTAGACGCACCCGTAGCCACGTGGGAACAAATGAAGGCACTCATGAGGGCACGATTCATCCCTCAACACTACGCTAGGGAACTCAAGCAGCGGCTTGAGAACCTCAAGCAAGGTTCCATGAGTGTGGAGGAAGCATTCAATGCCATGCAATTGGCTATGGCAAGGGCAAACGTGGTAGAAGATGAGGAAGACACCAATGCTCGGTTCTTAAGAATCCTACACCCTTACTTGGCTAGAGAAGTTGATTGTTATCCTTATACTTCCGTTATTGATCTTTTACATCTAGCCGTGAAGGTTGATAGGAAGTTAAAGGCAAGAGACCAAGGAGGAGCTAGAGGAGGAAACCGAAGCTCAAGCACGCAGCCCTATGGCCGAGATGCCCTAGCACCAAGGGAGAAGCCTAGTCTCGGTAATGGAGGAGAGCAAGGGAATCGAGGAGGAGTTCAAGCCATATCGAGTGCCAAGCCACCTAGCCCTCTCGGTAACCCTAAAGGAGGTACCCCTAACCCTTCTAATTTGCGAAATAGGGAAGTTGTGTGTTTTAAGTGCCAAGATAGAGGACACATGATGAAAGATTGCCCACATAGGAAAGCTCTCATGGTTGATCACTTAGGCAACACCAATTCTGAAATTGAGCATGAAAATGATGAGTGTTTGCATTTTGATTGTGATCCTATCTTAAATTCCTATGATGATTGTGATGATGAAGGCATTGAGTATGAACATGGTGAAAGTTTGATTGTGAGGAGAGCTTTGCATGTCAATCCAACTCCATGTGATGATAACCAACGAGAGAACTTATTTCATACTAGATGCTTAGTAAAGGGTAAGGTTTGTAATGTCATTATTGATGGTGGAAGTTGTTGTAATCTTGCTAGCACTGAATTGGTTGAAAAACTACAACTTTCCACTATACACCACCCTAGGCCCTATAAATTGCATTGGATGAATGATTGCGGTGCATTAAAAGTGAATAAGCAAGTTAAGGTTTCTTTTAAGCTAGGACATTATGAAGATGATGTTTTGTGTGATATAGTACCTATGCAAGCTTCTCACTTACTTTTTGGTCGTCCATGGCAATTTGATCGAAAAGTCTTACATGATGGTTTCACTAACCGCTATTCCTTTGAGTATAAGGGCAGGAATTTCACTCTAAAGCCAATGACCCCTACTCAAATAGCCGGGGAATTTGAGAAGAAGGAAAGTGGAGGGTCGGTGCCATCAAAAGTGTTCCTTGCCGCCAAGAGGGAGTTCGTGGACAAGAACTTGGATTCGTGGTCGAATCCTTTCAAAGAAGGGGAGGTTGATGCGGGACCATCCAATCTAAGGCCTTACACTCTTGTGAGCTATGCCCTAGCTCAAGAACCGACGAGGCCTCAAGGAATCAATGCAGCCCAAGCCAACAAGCTAAGGCCTTACACTCTTGTGAGCTATGCCCTAGCTCAAGAACCGACGAGGCCTCAAGGAATCAACGCAGCCCAAGCCACGGACCCTTGTTTGGATTGATGCCGAGGTTGTACCGAGCACATGTGCCTACCTTGCTCCGTGAAGACCGGGTCCAAATACTAGCCGTTGACAGCCTTGCTAAGTGCTCAAGTGGCCAGCCATGAAGACCTATTCTTTAGGAGCCATGATTGAAGAAGTCAAGGCCACTTCCTATCTTTTAGGGATTTTATTTGCAATTTCTGAATTTGTTTTAATTTCCATTTAATTTTCTGAATTTCTTGCAATTTTCTGAATTTCTTTTGTTGTCATTTATTTTCAGCCTTTTCTATCTCCATTTAAGGCTATAAATAGCCTCCTAGGCCGGTTGTATTAAGGACCCATATTTGATTAATGACAAGCATTGCTTTGCAAACACATTGTTTCTTGAGGATTCAAGAGAGAGACCGAGAGGATTCTTGGTGAATTGATCTTGCTTGGTTTGTCTTGTGTGTGTCGATCTTCGCTAGTTGATTGGTGCTATCAAGCTTTCACGAGCCCCTTTCTTGTGCTCCTAGGATACGTCCTAGGTTGTGTAAGATCGTAGAGATTGGTTAGCTAGTCGTTGGTTTAGGACTTTGTTCAATTGGGATCAAGGGTCTATTCGCTCGTTCTACCTAGACTTTCTCCTGCCCTATCTATCTTTTTCATTACTATTGTCGAGTCCTTTGAGTCTTTGTCGAGTCATTATTGTCTAACTTGTGTTCTTTGTTTGTTTTGTGCTTGTTGTCGAAAGATCGGGACATCCACGGCTAATCCCCGTATCAAAAAAGCTCACATTATGACCTTTACAACTCAATTTTGGGACACATTTGAGTGAAAACAACTCAATTTTGATGGATAAAGAACGGTGACGTCGGTGATGCTGAGATGGTCACTTTTGGTCCGAAAATTTAACGAAAAGCTTTTCGCTCAAAAAGCTCACATTATGACCTATACACCATATAAACATGTTTGGGACACATTTGAGCAAAAACAACTCAATTTTATTGGATAAAAAAAGGTGACGTCGGCGATGCCGAAATGGTCACTTTTGGTTCGAAAATTTCACGGAAAGCTTTTCGCACAAAAAGCTCCCATTATAACCTTTACACCATATAAACATGTTTGGGACACATTTGAGCGAAAACAACTCAATTTTGATGGATAAAGAAAGGTGACGTTGGTGATGTCGATATGGTAACTTTTGCTCCGAAAATTTCACGGAAAGCTTTTCGCGCAAAAAGCTCCCATTATGACCTATACACCATATTAATATGTTTGGGACACATTTGAGCAAAAAAAATCATTTTTGATGTATAAAGAAAGGTGACGCCGATGATGCCGATATGGTCACTTTTGGTCCGAAAATTTCACAGAAACCTTTTCGTTCAAAAAGCTCCCATTATAACCTATACACCATATAAACATGTTTGGGACACATTTGAGCGAAATCAAATCATTTTTGATGGATAAAGAAAGGTGACGCCGATTATGCCGATATGGTCACTTTTTGTCCGAAAATTTCACGGAAAGCTTTTCGCGCAAAAAGCTCCCATTATGACCTATGCATCATATAAACATGTTTGGGACACATTTGAGCGAAAAGAACTCAATTTTATTGGATAAAGAACGGTGACGTCGGTGATGCCGACATGGTCACTTTTGGTCCGAAAATTTCACGGAATGCTTTTCCCGCAAAAAGCTCTCATTATGATCTATACACCATATAAACATGTTTATGACACATTTGAGCGAAAACAACTCAATTTTGATAGATAAAGAACGGTGACGTCGGTGATGCCGATATGGTCACATTTGGTCCGAAAATTTCACGGAAAGCTTTTCGCGCAAAAAGCTCACATTATGACCTTTACACCATATAAACATGTTTGGGACACATTTGAGTGATAACAAATCAATTTTGATGGATAAAGAACGGTGACGTCGGTGATGCTGAGATGGTCACTTTTGGTCCGAAAATTTAACGAAAAGCTTTTCGCTCAAAAAACTCACATTATGACCTATACACCATATAAACATGTTTGGGACACATTTGAGAAAAAACAACTCAATTTTATTGGATAAAATAAGGTGATGTCGGCGATGCCGAAATGGTCACTTTTGGTTCGAAAATTTCACGAAAAGCTTTTCGCACAAAAAGCTCCCATTATAACCTTTACACCATATAAACATGTTTGGGACACATTTGAGCGAAAACAACTCAATTTTGATGGATAAAGAAAGGTGACGTTGGTGATGTCGATATGGTAACTTTTGCTCCGAAAATTTCACGGAATGCTTTTCGCGCAAAAAGCTCCCTTTATGACCTATACACCATATAAATATGTTTGGGACACATTTGAGCAAAAAAAAAATCATTTTTGATGTATAAAGAAAGGTGACGCCGATGATGCCGATATGGTCACTTTTGGTCCGAAAATTTCACAGAAACCTTTTCGTTCAAAAAGCTCCCATTATAACCTATACACCATCTAAACATGTTTGGGACACATTTGAGCGAAATCAAATCATTTTTGATGGATAAAGAAAGGTGACGCCGATAATGCCGATATGGTCACTTTTTGTCCGAAAATTTCACGGAAAGCTTTTCGCGCAAAAAGCTCCCATTATGACCTATGCATCATATAAACATGTTTGGGACACATTTGAGCGAAAAGAACTCAATTTTATTGGATAAAGAACGGTGACGTCGGTGATGCCGACATGGTCACTTTTGGTCCGAAAATTTCACGGAATGCTTTTCGCGCAAAAAGCTCTCATTATGATCTATACACCATATAAACATGTTTATGACACATTTGAGCGAAAACAACTCAATTTTGATAGATAAAGAACGGTGACGTCGGTGATGCCGATATGGTCACATTTGGTCCGAAAATTTCACGGAAAGCTTTTCGCCCAAAAAGCTCACATTATGACCTTTACAACTCAATTTTGGGACACATTTGAGTGAAAACAACTCAATTTTGATGGATAAAGAACGATGACGTCGGTGATGCTGAGATGGTCACTTTTGGTCCGAAAATTTAACGAAAAGCTTTTCGCTCAAAAAACTCACATTATGACCTATACACCATATAAACATGTTTGGGACACATTTGAGAAAAAACAACTCAATTTTATTGGATAAAAAAAGGTGATGTCGGCGATGCCGAAATGGTCACTTTTGGTTCGAAAATTTCACGGAAAGTTTTTCGCACAAAAAGCTCCCATTATAACCTTTACACCATATAAACATGTTTGGGACACATTTGAGCGAAAACAACTCAATTTTGATGGATAAAGAAAGGTGACGTTGGTGATGTCGATATGGTAACTTTTGCTCCGAAAATTTCACGGAAAGCTTTTCGCGCAAAAAGCTCCCTTTATGACCTATACACCATATAAATATGTTTGGGACACATTTGAGCAAAAAAAATCATTTTTGATGTATAAAGAAAGGTGACGCCGATGATGCCGATATGGTCACTTTTGGTCCGAAAATTTCACAGAAACCTTTTCGCTCAAAAAGCTCCCATTATAACCTATACACCATATAAACATGTTTGGGACACATTTGAGCGAAATCAAATCATTTTTGATGGATAAAGAAAGGTGACGCTGATTATGCCGATATGGTCACTTTTTGTCCGAAAATTTCACGGAAAGCTTTTCGCGCAAAAGCTCACATTATGACCTTTACACCATATAAACATGTTTGGGACACATTTGAGAGAAAACAACTCAATTTTATTGGATAAAGAACGGTGACGTCGGTGATGCCGATATGGTCACTTTTGGTCCGAAAATTTCACGGAATGCTTTTCGCGCAAAAAGCTCTCATTATGACCTATACACCATATAAACATATTTGGGACACATTTGAGCAGAAAAAACTCTATTTTGAAGAATATAAAAAGGGGACGCCGTTATGGTCACTTTTGGTCCCAAAATTTCACGGAAAGCTTTTCACGCAACAAAGCTCACATTATGACCTATACACCATATAAACATGTTTGGGGCACATTTGAGTGAAAACAAATCATTTTTGATGGATAAAGAAAGGTGACGCCGGTGATGCCGATATGCTCACTTTTGGTCCGAAAATTTCACGGAAAGCTTTTCGCACAAAAAGCTCCCATTATAACCTACACACCATATAAACATGTTTGGGACACATTTGAGAGAAAACAACTCAATTTTGATGGATAAAGAAAGGTGACGTCGGTGATGCCGATATGGTCACTTTTGGTCCAAAAATTTCACGGAAAGCTTTTTGCGCAAAAAACTCCCATTATGACCTATACACCATATAAACATGTTTGGGACACATTTGAGCGAAAAGAACTCAATTTTATTGGATAAAGAACGGTGACGTCGGTGATGCCGATATGGTCACTTTTGGTCCGAAAATTTCACGGAAAGCTTTTCGCGCAAAGAGCTCTCATTATGACCTATACACCATATAGACATGTTTATGACACATTTGAGCAAAAACAACTCAATTTTGATAGATAAAGAAGGGTGACGTCGGTGATGCCGATATGGTCACATTTGGTCCGAAAATTTCACGGAAAGCTTTTCGTCCAAAAAGCTCACATTATGACCTTTACAACTCAATTTTGGGACACATTTGAGTGAAAACAACTCAATTTTGATGGATAAAGAACGGTGACGTCGGTGATGCTGAGATGGTCACTTTTGGTCCGAAAATTTAACGAAAAGCTTTTCGCTCAAAAAGCTCACATTATTACCTATACACTATATAAACATGTTTGGGACACATTTGAGCAAAAACAACTCAATTTTATTGGATAAAAAAAGGTGACGTCGGCGATGCCGAAATGGTCACTTTTGGTTCGAAAATTTCACGAAAAGCTTTTCGCACAAAAAGCTCCCATTATAACCTTTACACCATATAAACATGTTTGGGACACATTTGAGCGAAAACAACTCAATTTTGATGGATAAAGAAAGGTGACGTTGGTGATGTCGATATGGTAACTTTTGCTCCGAAAATTTCACGGAAAGCTTTTCGCGCAAAAAGCTCCCATTATGACTATACACCATATAAATATGTTTGGGACACATTTGAGCAAAAAAAAATCATTTTTGATGTATAAAGAAAGGTGACGCCGATGATGCCGATATGGTCACTTTTGGTCCGAAAATTTCACAGAAACCTTTTCGTTCAAAAAGCTCCCATTATAACCTATACACCATATAAACATGTTTGGGACACATTTGAGCGAAATCAAATCATTTTTGATGGATAAAGAAAGGTGACGCCGATTATGCCGATATGGTCACTTTTTGTCCGAAAATTTCACGGAAAGCTTTTCGCGCAAAAAGCTCCCATTATGACCTATGCATCATATAAACATGTTTGGGACACATTTGAGCGAAAAGAACTCAATTTTATTGGATAAAGAACGGTGACGTCGGTGATGCCGACATGGTCCCTTTTGGTCAGAAAATTTCACGGAATGCTTTTCGCGCAAAAAGCTCTCATTATGATCTATACACCATATAAACATGTTTATGACACATTTGAGCGAAAACAACTCAATTTTGATAGATAAAGAACGGTGACGTCGGTGATGCCGATATGGTCACATTTGGTCCGAAAATTTCACGGAAAGCTTTTCGCGCAAAAAGCTCACATTATGACCTTTACACCATATAAACATGTTTGGGACACATTTGAGTGATAACAAATCAATTTTGATAGATAAAGAATGGTGACGTCGGTGATGCTGAGATGGTCATTTTTGGTCCGAAAATTTAACGAAAAGCTTTTCGCTCAGAAAGCTCACATTATGACCTATACACCATATAAACATGTTTGGGACACATTTGAGAAAAAACAACTCAATTTTATTGGATAAAAAAAGGTGATGTCGGCGTTGCCGAAATGGTCACTTTTGGTTCGAAAATTTCACGGAAAGCTTTTCGCCCAAAAAGCTCCCATTATAACCTTTACACCATATAAACATGTTTGTGACACATTTGAGCGAAAACAACTCAATTTTGATGGATAAAGAAAGGTGACGTTGGTGATGTCGATATGGTAACTTTTGCTCCGAAAATTTCACGGAAAGCTTTTCGCGCAAAAAGCTCCCATTATGACCTATACACCATATAAATATGTTTGGGACACATTTGAGCAAAAAAAATCATTTTTGAGCAAAAAAAATCATTTTTGATGTATAAAGAAAGGTGACGCCGATGATGCCGATATGGTCACTTTTGGTCCGAAAATTTCACAGAAACCTTTTCGTTCAAAAAGCTCCCATTATAACCTATACACCATATAAACATGTTTGGGACACATTTGAGCGAAATCAAATCATTTTTGATGGATAAAGAAAGGTGACGCCGATTATGCCGATATGGTCACTTTTTGTCCTAAAATTTCACGGAAAGCTTTTCGCGCAAAAAGCTCCCATTATGACCTATGCATCATATAAACATGTTTGGCATACATTTGAGCGAAAAGAACTCAATTTTATTGGATAAAGAACGGTGACGTCGGTGATGCCGACATGGTCACTTTTGGTCCGAAAATTTCACGGAATGCTTTTCGCGCAAAAAGCTCTCATTATGATCTATACACCATATAAACATGTTTATGACACATTTGAGCGAAAACAACTCAATTTTGATAGATAAAGAACGGTGACGTCGGTGATGCCGATATGGTCACATTTGGTCCGAAAATTTCACGGAAAGCTTTTCGCGCAAAAAGCTCACATTATGACCTTTACACCATATAAACATGTTTGGGACACATTTGAGTGATAACAAATCAATTTTGATAGATAAAGAACGGTGACGTCGGTGATGCTGAGATGGTCACTTTTGGTCCGAAAATTTAACGAAAAGCTTTTCGCTCAAAAAGCTCACATTATGACCTATACACCATATAAACATGTTTGGGACACATTTGAGAAAAAACAACTCAATTTTATTGGATAAAAAAAGGTGATGTCGGCGATGCCGAAATGGTCACTTTTGGTTCGAAAATTTCACGGAAAGCTTTTCGCACAAAAAGCTCCCATTATAACCTTTACACCATATAAACATGTTTGGGACACATTTGAGCGAAATCAAATCATTTTTGATGGATAAAGAAAGGTGACGCCGATTATGCCGATATGGTCACTTTTTGTCCGAAAATTTCACGGAAAGCTTTTCGCGCAAAAAGCTCCCATTATGACCTATACATCATATAAACATGTTTGGGACACATTTGAGAGAAAAGAACTCAATTTTGATAGATGAAGAACGGTGACGTCGGTGATGCCGATATGGTCACTTTTGGTCCGAAAATTTCACGGAATGCTTTTCGCTCCAAAAGCTCCCATTATGACCTATACACCATATAAACATGTTTGGGACACATTTGAGCAGAAAAAACTCTATTTTGAAGAATATAGAAAGGGGACGCAGATATGGTCACATTTTGTGCCAAAATTTCACGGAAAGCTTTTCACGCAAAAAGCTCACATTATGACCTATACACCATATAAACATGTTTGGGGCACATTTGAGTGAAAACAAATCATTTTTGATGGATAAAGAAAGGTGACACCAGTGATGCCGATATGGTCACTTTTGGTTCGAAAATTTCACGGAAAGCTTTTCACACAAAAAGCTCCCATTATAACCCTTTACACCATATAAACTTGTTTGGGGCACATTTGAGCGAAAACAACTAAATTTTGATAGATAAAGAAAGGTGACGTCGGTGATGCCGATATGGTCACTTTTGGTTCGAAAATTTCACGGAATGCTTTTCGCTCAAAAAGCTCCCATTATGACCTATACACCATATAAACAAGTTTGGGACACATTTGAGCGAAAACAACTCAATTTTGATGGATAAAGAAAGATGACGTCGGTGATGCCGATATGGTGTTTTTTGGTCCGAAAATTTCAAGGAAAGCTTTTCGCGCAAAAAACTCACATTATGATCTTTACACCATATAAACATGTTTGGAACACAATTGAGCAAAAGCAACTCAAATTTATTGGATAAAGAAAGGTGACGTCGGTGATGCCGAAATGGTCACTTTTGGTCCGACAATTTCACAGAAAGATTTTCGCACAAAAAACTATCATTATGACCAATACACCATATAAACATGTTTGGGACACATTTGAGCAAAAAAAAACTCTATTTTGAAGAATATAGAAAGGAGACGCCGATAATGCCGATATGGTCACTTTTGGTCCGAAAATTTCACGGAAAGGTTTTCGCTCAAAAACCTCCCATTATGACCTATACACCATATAAACATGTTTGGGACACATTTGAGCAAAAACAACTCAATATTATTGGATAAAGAAAGGTGACGTCGGTGATGCCAAAATGGTCACTTTCGAGTCGAAAATTTCACGGAAAGCATTTCGCACAAAAAGCTCCCATTATGACCTATACACCATATAAACATCTTTAGGACCCATTTGAGAGAAAACAACTCAATTTTGATGGATAAAGAATGGTGACGTCGGTGATGCCGATATGGTCACTTTTGGTCCGAAAATTTCACGCAAGGCTTTTCGCTCAAAAAGCTCACATTATGAACTATACACCATATAAACATATTTGGGACACATTTGAGCGAAAACACCTCAATTTTGATGGATAAAGAAAGTTGACATTGGTGATGCCGATATGGTCACTTTTGGTCCGAAAATTTCACGGAAGTTTTTCGCTCAAAAAGCTCCCATTATGACATATACACCATATAAACATATTTGGGACACATTTGAGCGAAAAAAACTCTATTTGGATGAATAAAGAAAGTGGACGCCGGTTATGCTGATATGGTCATTTTTGGTCCAAAAATTTCACGGAAAGGTTTTTTGCTCAAAAAGCTCTCATTATGACCTATACACCATATAAACATGTTTGGGATGAATTTGAGTGAAAACAACTCAGTTTTGATTTACAAAGAAAGTGACGCCAGTGATGCCGATATGGTCACTTTTGGTCCGAAAATTTCACGGAAAGCTTTTCGCGCAAAAAGCTCACATTATGTCCTACACACCATATAAACATGTTTGGGACACATTTGAGTAAAAACAACTCAATTTTATTGGATAAAGAAAGGTGACGTCGGTGATGCCGAAATGGTCAATTTTGTTCCGAAAATTTCGTGGAATGCTTTTCGCACAAAAAGCTTCCATCATGACCTATACACCATATAAACATATTTGGGACACATTTGAGCAAAAACAACTCAACTTTTTTTGATAAATAAAGGTGACGACGGTGATGCCGAATGGTCACTTTTGGTCCGAAAATTTCACGGAAAGCTTTTCGTACAAAAAGCTCCCATTATAACCTTTACACCATATAAACATGTTTGGGACACATTTGAGCGAAAATAACTCAATTTTGATAGATAAAGAAACGTGACGTCGGTGATGCCGATATGGTCACTTTTGGTCCGAAAATTTCACGGAAATATTTTCACGCAAAAAGCTCCCATTATGAACTATACACCATATAAACATGTTTGGGACACATTTGAGCGAAAACAACTCAATTTTGATGGATAAAGAAAGGTGACATCGGTGATGCCGATATGGTCACTTTTCGTTCCAAAATTTCATGGAAAACTTTTCCCGCAAAAAACTCACATTATGACCTTTACACCATATAAACATGTTTGGAACACATTTGAGCAAAAACAACTCAATTTTGATGGATAAAGAAACCTGACGTCGGTGATGCCGATATGGTCACTTTTGGTCCGAAAATTTCAGAGAAAGCTTTTCGCTCAAAAAGCTCTCATTATGACCTATACGCCATATAAACAAGTTTGGACACATTTGAGCGAAAAAAAATCATTTTTGATGGATAAAGAAAGGTGATGCCGATGATGCCGATATGGTCATTTTGGTCCGAAAATTTCACGGAAAGCTTTTCGCTCAAAATGCTCCCATTATGACCTATACATCATATAAACATGTTTGGGACACATTTGAGCGAAAACAACTCAATTTTGATCGATAAAGAAAGGTGACGTCGGTGATGCCGATATGGTCACTTTTGGTTCGAAAATTTCACGAAATGTTTTCGCTCAAAAAGCTCCCATTATGACCTATACACCATATAAACATGTTTGGGACACACTTGAGCAAAAGCAACTCAAATTTATTGGATAAAGAAAGGTGACATCGGTGATGCCGAAATGGTCACTTTTGGTCCGAAAATTTTACAGAAAGCTTTTCGCACAAAAAACTACCATTATGACCAATACACCACATAAACATGTTTGGGACACATTTGATCAAAAAAAACTCTATTTTGATGAATATAGAAAGGGGACGCCGATAATGCCGGTATGGTCACTTTTGATCCGAAAATTTCACGGAGAGGTTTTCGCGCAAAAACCTCCCATTATGACCTATACACCATATAAACATGTTTGGGACACATTTGAGCAAAAACTACTCAATTTTGATAGTTAAAGAAAGGTGATGTCGGTGATGCCGATATGGTCACTTTTGGTCCGAAAATTTCACGGAAAGCTTTTCGCGCAAAAAGCTCTCATTATAACCTATATACCATATAAACATGTTTGGGACACCTTTGAGAGAAAAAAAATCATTTTTGATGGATAAAGAAAGGTGACGCCGATGATGCCGATATGGTCATTTTTTGTCCGAAAATTTCACGGAAAGCTTTTCGCGCAAAAAGCTCCCTTTATGACCTATACACCATATAAACATGTTTGGCACACATTTGAGCAAAAACAACTCAATTTTATTGGATAAAGAAAGGTGACGTCGATGATGCCGATATGGTCACTTTTGGTTCGAAAATTTCACGGAAAGCTTTTCGCACAAAAAGCTCCCATTATAACCTTTACACCATATAAACTTGTTTGGGGGCACACTTGAGCGAAAACAACTAAATTTTTATAGATAAAGAAAGGTGACGTCGGTGATGCCGATATGGTCACTTTTGGTTCGAAAATTTTACAGAAAGCTTTTCGCTCAAAAAGCTCCCATTATGACCTATACACC
Source organism: Persicaria maculosa (assembly GCA_963922045.1). Lineage (NCBI taxonomy): Eukaryota > Viridiplantae > Streptophyta > Magnoliopsida > Caryophyllales > Polygonaceae > Persicaria > Persicaria maculosa. Next base: position 24,937,095 of record OY998265.1, on the reverse strand, counting down.
ATATAAACAAGTTTGGGACACATTTGAGCGAAAAAAAATCATTTTTGATGGATAAAGAAAGGTGATGTCGATGATGCCGATATGGTTACTTTTGGTCCGAAAATTTCACGGAAAGCTTTTCGCTCAAAAAGCTCCCATTATGACCTATACACCATATAAACATGTTTGGGACACATTTGAGCGAAAACAACTCAATTTTGATCGATAAGAAAAAGTGACGATGGTGATGCCGAAATAGTCACTTTTGGTCCGAAAATTTCGCGGAAAGCTTTTGATACGGGGTTAGCCGTGTGATGGTCCGATCTTCGACAACAAATAAGAACTAAACAAGAAACAAAATAAGACTCGAAATTTACGAGCAAGAATTGAAAGACTCGACCTGATAAGGACTGAAACGATCTATGTAGAACAAGATAGAAACCCCAGGCTTCCGTAGAAGGTAGGAACCAATATCAATGACTACACAACCCGCCTCTACAACCCTACACAATCAAGCGGACAACTTGAAGGCACAAGGAGGGGGCTTGTGGATACTAGGATCACCAAGTCTTGCGAAGTTGATGGACGGCAAAGCAAACCAAGCTGAGATTATCAATTCGACAATTGAAGAGCGCTGCTCTATTCAATCGACAACTCTCTAAGTGTTTCACACGTTTAAGAGAAAGCAATTTCATTCAATAATGTTCCAACTGATTCTAATGAGGGCATACGGCATATATAGCCTACATGGCTGTTCTTGGCCGGTTTTTCTAGGTTAAAATAGATAAAAGAAGATAAAATAACAACTTAAAGGAATTAATAAAATTACCCTAAAGTTTCCTAGAATAACTTAAGTAAAATTAATACTAAAAATGGAAATAAGTGGGAGCCCCAACACTTAGGCTAATTCGGCAGCCCTTATGTTCAAGGTGGCTCTTCATCTTGAATCCCTATGCACATATAGGTCTTCAATGTAGGCTCGGGAAGTTGAACCTTGCTCGAGAACAAAGCATGACTCACAAATAGGAATGAGTCTCGTTGAAGCTTCTTAGCTCGGGCTCGAGTCATAGGTCCTTCTCCAAGAATGATGGGTGTGTCTGGAGCTGTAGAAGATGGTCCCGCATCAACCTCCCCTTCTTGAAAAGGATTCGACCACGAATCCAAGTCTTCATCCACAGCAAAGTAAGGGATTAGATCCGCGACGTTGAATGTAGCGCTCACGCCCATGTCTCCAGGAAGCTCCAATTGGTAGGCATTGTCGCCCACTCTCCTCTTGACTTTGAATGGTCCATCACCACGAGGTGACAGCTTGTTCTTCCGGGCTTCTGGAAACCGTTCCTTCCTTAAGTGCACCCATACAAGATCTCCAGGCTGAAATGTGACCAATCGACGTCCCTTGTTGGCCTTGTTAGCATTGTATTCAGCCTTTAACTTCAGCTTCTCACGAGTTCGTTCATGCAGCTCCTTAATGAACTCGACATGCTTACCTGCCTCAAATGATTCTTTGTCTCTCATAGGATATGGAGTAAGATCAAAAGGGGTTAGTGGGTTAACACCATACACACATTCAAATGGACTGATTTTAGTAGCCGAATGCATGGTTCTGTTATAAGCAAATTCCACATGAGGTAAGGCTTCTTCCCAAAGTTTCAAATTCTTCCTAATAATGGCTCTTAGGACAGTAGCAAGGGTTCTATTAGTCACCTCAGTTTGGCCATCAGTTTGGGGGTGGCTAGAAGTAGAGAATAACAATCTAGTTCCCAATTTATTCCATAAGGTTCGCCAAAAATGACTTAAGAATTTCACATCCCTATCACTAACAATGGTTTTAGGCACGCCATGCAACCTAACTACTTCTCTAAAGAATAGATTAGCAACGTTAGTAGCATCATCAGTTTTATGACATGCAATGAAATGAGCCATTTTAGAGAATCTATCAACCACTACAAATATAGAATCTCTCCCCTTCTTAGTTCTAGGCAACCCAACTATAAAATCCATGGAAATGTCTTCCCAAGGGGCTGAGGGGGTCGGCAGTGGTGTATAAAGGCCATGGGGCATAAGCTTAGCTTTGGCTTTTATGCAATCTATGCATCTTTTAAGGCAATGTTCTACATCCCTAAGCATATGTGGCCAATAAAAGTGTGATTTCAGTGTATTATATGTCTTATCTCTACCAAAATGTCCCATTAATCCACCACTATGGGCTTCACTAACAAGTAATAATCGTAGAGAACATCTAGGAATGCACACTTGATCTTTTCGAAATAAGAATCCTTCATGTATATAAAAGCTGTCATTAGGACCCTTTTCTAAGCATTTTCGAAAGATATCACCAAAATCCAAATCAGATTCATACAATTCCTTTATGTAAACAAAGCCTAAGACTCTAGAATCCAAAGTGGTTAAAAGAACATGTCTCCTAGCTAACACATTAGACTCGAAATCAGCTCCTAAAGCATGCCTTCTAGATAATGCATCAGCAACCACATTGTCCTTGCCTTTCTTATACTTAATCACATAAGGAAATGTTTCAATGAATTCCATCCATCTACCATGTCTCCTATCAAGTTTATCTTGGCTTTTAAAGTGTTTTAAAGACTCATGATCAGTCCTAAGGATAAACTCGCTAGGCCATAAATAGTGAGACCATGTCTTAAGTACTCTAAACAAAGCATATAATTCCTTATCATAGGTAGAGTAATTAAGACAAGCACCTTTCAACTTCTCAGAAAAGAAAGCAATAGGCTTACCTCCCTGCATAAGGACTCCACCAATTCCAATTCCGCTAGCATCACACTCTACTTCAAAGGGCTGAGAGAAGTCCGGCAAAGCTAGGAGAGGTGCGTGAGTGAGCTTGTCCTTAAGTGTGTTGAATGCTTCCTCCTGAGCTACTCCCCATGTGAATTCACTCCTCTTTTTCGTGAGCTCAGTGAGGGGTGCCGAGATGGTGCTGAAGTCCCGCACGAATCGACGATAGAAGCTCGCCAATCCCTGGAAGCTGCGCACATGGCCGATGTTGGTGGGTGTTGGCCACTCTTGGATCGCCTTGATCTTAGCCTCATCGACACGCAGTCCATTCGAACTCACTACAAATCCAAGAAAAGACACTTGTTCATTACATAGCTCACATTTCTTTAAATTAGCATACAAGCGTTCAATTCTTAGTGTTTTAAGCACTTCTCTAAGATGTGATTCATGTTCATTAGAAGACTTGCTATAAACCAGAATATCATCAAAATAAACTACAACAAATTTTCCAATGAAGTCTCGAAGCACATGATTCATTAAGCGCATAAAAGTGCTAGGAGCATTAGTTAAACCAAAAGGCATAACCAACCACTCATATAAGCCTAGCTTAGTCTTAAAGGCTGTTTTCCATTCATCACCCTCTTTCATTCTAATTTGATGATAGCCACTCCTAAGATCAATTTTAGAAAATATAGAAGCTCCATGCAACTCATCTAGCATATCATCTAATCTAGGAATAGGATGACGATATTTAATAGTGATGTTGTTAATAGCCCTACAATCTACACACATTCTCCATGAACCATCTTTCTTAGGGACTAATAACACAGGCACAGCGCTAGGACTTAAGCTAATTCGAATATAACCCTTATCCAACAGTTCCTGGAGTTGGGTTTGGACCTCTTGGGTCTCAGTGGGATTCATACGGTACGCAGGTCTATTAGGCAATGCAGCCCCCGGAATAAGATCAATTAGATGCTCAATTCCACGAATAGGGGGTAGACCTGGTGGTATGTCATCGGGAAACACATCCTTAAACTCCTCAAGAAGAGCGAGAATGTTTGATGGAAGAGAAGCTTTAAGCTCTTCACTCAACATGCTCAAGCTCTTGCAAAGGCGCATAAGAACAGTTCCACCATCCGCAAAGTCGTCTATGAATGTGCTTTTGGAAGCCAAGAACACACTCTTAGGCCGATTTTGAGGATCCACTTGGCTCGACTGAGCCTCCTTATCTAACTCACCTTTACTTACCTTGCGCTTCTCCATCTCGTCAGCTACTTGCGTAGGTGTCATGGGCTTGAGAATGACATTCTTTCCCTGAAAAGTAAAGGTATAGCGATTAGTAAACCCATCATGAATAACCTTACGATCAGATTGCCAAGGACGTCCTAATAGAATATGACAAGCTTGCATAGGCACAATATCACATAAAACATCATCTTCATAATGTCCTAGTTTAAAATGCACTTTAACTTGCCTACTAACTTTCAATAGTCCACAATCATTCATCCATTGTAATTTGTAAGGTCTAGGGTGTTGGACAGTAGGTAGATGCAATTTCTCAACCATCTCTTGACTAGCTAAATTACAGCAACTACCTCCATCAATGATCACATTTACAACCTTTCCTTTAACCAGACAACGAGTATGAAACAAGTTTTCTCTTTGATTATCATCACATGGTGTAGGAACAACACTTAAAACCCTCCTAACAATCAAAGATTCTCCATGCTCATATTCAACCTCATCATCATCATTATCATAACAAACAAGGTTTAGATTCTGATCATTGTCATTAGCATGCTCGTCATGTTCATCACAAGAATTTTCAGATTCATATTCTCCTAAGTGATTGACCATGAGAGTTTTCTTATTAGGGCAATCCTTCATATAATGACCTCTACCTTGACATTTAAAGCACACAATATCTCTAGAACGAAGGGTAGAAGGGTTAGGATTACTCCCTTTGGGACCAGTAGATGTCCCAGACGATTCTCGTCCATTCCATGGACCTTTCCCTTTGTCGAGGGGCTGTTGGGGCTGTCGGCTATCACTCCTCCCTTGGGGCTGCTGAGCTCGCTCTCTAAAGCCCACTTCCAAGCGCCATTGGGGCTGTTGTGGCCGAGATTGGCACCACCCTTGCTGTTGGTTGCCACTCGACATCCTATTGCCTTGACTCTTGTAGCGTTGTCCCTTTTCTACTTTCATAGCTAGGTGTAATAAATCAGTAGGAGTAGTATAGGGAAAATAATCAATCTCATGAGCTAAAGCGGGATGCAAGATCCTAAGATATCTAACATTAGTTTGCTCATGAGTTTCTACTACATTAGCTCGAGCCATGGCTTCTTGCATAATATTGAATGTTTCCTCAACAGTTTTACTACCTTGTTTTAGATTTTCTAATCTACTCAATAGCTCTCTATCATAGTGTTGAGGTACAAACCTATTTCTCATTACTACCTTTAGTTGTTCCCAAGAAGCAATAGGTGCATCAAGGGATCTTCTTCTTTCTTTAACAAGATTGTCCCACCAGATTAATGCAAAACCTTGAAATTCTAGGGAAGCTAGTTGTACTTTCTTAGGTTCGGAGAAATTATGACAATTCCAGATTTGCTCCATTTTAATTTCCCAGTCAATATAAGCATCTGGATCCGTCTTACCATCAAAAGGAGGAATCTTTACCTTAACCTTACCGATGCCGTCGTCATCATTATATCTAGGCGGTCGGTTCTGATTTCCCCTTTGATTCCGTCTCGGGCGCTGCTCCCAATACTCTTCTTCTTGGAGGTCATCATCTTGCTCCGAGTCATAGAACCTCTCCTGGTAGTCCCGGCCTCTTCCCCTTCCTCGTCCTTGACCTTGCACATTAACAAACCCATTATTCCGATCATTTCTCCCACCTCGTGGAGAGTTGTTTTCATTGAATAAAGGATTCTGTAAATGAATATTAACATGATTAGGATTAGGAATAGGGTTAGGATTAGCGACTTCCCTTTCATCTTGTGGCACCTCAACTTGCACTCGCTCTTGCTGGCCACCTACGGTGTTAGAACCACTCGGCCTAGAATTCTCCAAAGCCGTCATCTTGGCTTGTAGTGTAGCCAAGGTTTCAGGGACGGTAGCCATGCCCGCCAATGTGTTCATCATGTTGTTCACATTGTTCATCAAGATGGCAAATTGCTCGGGAGTTACTGTTGTACTTGAGGAAGTGGCGTTGTTGCCACCGTTGTTATTCTGACTATTAGACATTATAACAAAAGAAAAGAAACAATGAACTATGTTAAGGTTAGTAAAAACTTATAAACAGCTCACAATTGTGTTTCGCTCACACTCCCTCTCTCCGATTGATATATCACGCTTGCTAGGGCAATCCGCTTTGGGCAAATCAACTACCAAGCAAAGACTAAGTAATCAAAGTATGTAACCAAGAGAATGAATGAAACAACGCAGAAGAGTACTCAACAAGGGCTGTAGAGAACTCGATGTAAGCAAACAACTCGATCCAAGCACTCGACAAGAGAGAAAGAGTACTCAACAGTAGCTATAAACACTTGATTCAAGCAAAACAGATGGGTAATTGCAAGAAATCAACTCAACACAATAAGGAGATCACTCGGCAAGGGCTGAGAATTCTCGACACTAACAAACTCACTCGATATAGACAACAAGAGAACTCGACCAGGTGGAGATCTCTTCGACACACACACAAACAACTCGATATCCAGCAGAGAGTACTCGACACAGGTGATATGGTACTCGACACAAACTGAATTCAAGAGAAAATAAGGAAAAATAAAAGAAAGTTTGGAAATTTACCTCTTTTGATTGAAAACCTTTAAGTTAGGATGTTGTAGTTGCAAGGTAGGGTTTCAATTTCAAGAAGGATATGTGTTTTGGGATAGGTAATGTCGAATAGGGCTGGATAGGTTCACCAAAGATGTCCTTGGGAGCTTCTTGCACTAGATCAACAATACTTCTTTTTTTTTTTTTTTTTTTTGACACTGATTTTTTTTTTTTTTATATAAGGCTAATGCAAGAAAAGACTCTAAGTTATGGATAAGGACTCGAAAATATAAAAGATAGGTGAAGGAATGAATGAAAAATCAGCCCTAATGAAGAGTATAGACAACCTTTGAGTAAATTTGGTAAGTGGATCTATCTTTAGCCTTAATAGATATTTGATAGATAAAATATATTAATTCTACCAAAAATCAGAATATCAAAAGGCACTTAATAATGGATTTAGATAAAAGATAGATAGAAGTTCCAAAGATAGAACAAAGCACAAACTAGGGTTTTCTTGTGGTAGGTGAATGTCGACCAAGCAAGACTATGGGGACAAGGGCTGCCGTCGGCTAAGGTGTCACACAAGGGAATTGCGCACCACTTTGGTCGACTCCACGGTCTCGGCTAGGCTTGTGTTTAGGCTATGCAACCACAAACAATCACAAACTCAAGATTAGTGCAATAATCAAATAAAGAACAAGAAGTAAAAGACCAAAACAAGAAAAAGACTCTTTTTTTTGTGGGTTTTGTGTTTATGAAAAGAAAAAGACTCAATTTGATGTCGGAAACCTAAGCTCTGATGCCAATTTGATACGGGGTTAGCCGTAGGATGGCCCGATCTTCGACAATCAAGACTCAAAGACAAGAACGGAAGCAAAAGACTCAAAGAAACGCAGCGATAATGTAAAGACACGACCGATAAGGACTGAAACGATCTATATAGAACAAGATAAAGACCCCAGGCCTCCTTAGAGGGTAGGAATCAATACCAATGACTATATAACCCGCCTCTACAACCCTACACAACCAAGCGGACAACTTGGAGGCACAAGGAGGGGGCTTGTGGATACTAGGATCACCAAGTCTTGCGAAGTTGACGAACGGCAAAGCAAACCAAGCTGAGATTATCAATTCGACAATTGAAGAGCGCTGCTCTATTCAATCGACAACTCTCTAAGTGTTTCACACGTTTAAGAGAAAGCAATTTCATTCAATAATGTTCCAACTGATCCTAATGAGGCCACACGGCATATATAGCCTTCATGGCTGTTCTTGGCCGGTTTTTCTAGGTTAAAATAGATAAAAGAAGATAAAATAACAACTTAAAGGAATTAATAAAATTACCCTAAAGTTTCCTAAAATAACTTAAGTAAAATTAATACTAAAAATGGAAATAAGTGGGAGCCCCAACACTTAGGCTAATTCGGCAGCCTTTATGTTCAAGGTGGCTCTTCATCTTGAATCCCTATGCACATATAGGTCTTCAATGTAGGCTCGGAAAGTTGAACCTTGCTCGAAAACAAAGCATGACTCACAAATAGGAATGAGTCTCGTTGAAGCTTCTTAGCTCGGGCTCGAGTCATAGGTCCTTCTCCAAGAATGATGGGTGTGTCAGGAGCTGTAGAAGATGGTCCCGCATCAAAGCTTTTCGCACAAAAAGCTCCCATTATGACCTATACACCATATAAACATCTTTGGGACACATTTGAGAGAAAACAACTCAATTTTGATGGATAAAGAAAGGTGACATCGGTGATGCCAATATGGTCACTTTTGGTCCGAAAATTTCACGGAAAACTTTTCGCGCAAAAAGCTCACATTATGACCTTTACACCATATAAACATGTTTGGGACACATTTGAGAAAAACAACTCAATTTTATTGGATAAAGAAAGGTGACGTCGGTGACGCCGATATGGTCACTTTTGGTCCGAAAATTTCACAGAAAGCTTTTCGCTCAAAAAGCCCCATTATGACCTATACACCATATAAACAAGTTTGGGATGCATTTGATCGAAAAAAAAATCATTTTTGATGGATAAAGAGAGGTGATGCCAATGATGCCGAAATGGTCACTTTTGGTCCGAAAATTTCACGGAAAGCTTTACGCACAAAAAGCTCCCATTATGACCTACACACCATATAAACATGTTTGGGACACATTTGAGAGAAAACAACTCAATTTTGATGGATAAAGAGAGGTGACGTCGGTGATGCCGATATGGTCACTTTTGGTCCGAAAATTTCACGGAAAGCTTTTGCACTCAAAAAGCTCCCATTATGACCTATACACCATATAACATGTTGGGGACACATTTGAGCGAAAAAAAATCATTTTTGATGGATAAAGAAATGTGACGACGATGATGCCGATTTGGTCACTTTTGGTCCGAAAATTTCACGGAAAGCTTTTCGTGCAAAAAGCTCCCATTATGTCCTATACACCATATAAACATGTTTGGGACACATTTGAGAAAAACAACTCAATTTTATTGGATAAAGAAAGGTGACGTCGGTGATACCGAAATGGTCACTTTTGGTCCGAAAATTTCAGGGAAAGCTTTTCGCACAAAAAACTACCATTATGACCTATACACCATATAAACATGTTTGGGACACATTTGAGCAGAAAAAACTCTATTTTGAAGAATATAGAAAGGGGACGCCGATATGGTCACTTTTCGTCCCAAAATTTCATGGAAAGCTTTTCACGCAAAAAGCTCCCATTATGACCTATACACCATATAAACATGTTTGGGGCACTTTTGAGTGAAAACAAATCATTTTTGATGGATAAAGAAAGGTGACGCCGGTGATGCCGATTTGGTCACTTTTGGTCCGAAAATTTCACGGAAAGCTTTTCACACAAAAAGCTCCCATTATGACCTACACACCATATAAACATGTTTGGGACACATTTGAGAGAAAACAACTCAATTTTGATGGATAAAGAAAGGTGACGTCGGTGATGCCGATATGGTCACTTTTGGTCCAAAAATTTCACGGAAAGCTTTTTGCGCAAAAAACTGCCATTATGACCTTTACACCATATAAACATGTTTGGGACACATTTGAGAGAAAACAACTCAATTTTGATGGATGAAGAACGGTGACGTCGGTGATACCGATATGGTCACTTTTGGTCCGAAAATTTCATGAAAAGCTTTTCGCTCAAAAAGCTCCCATTATGACCTATACACCATATAAACATGTTTGGGACACATTTGAGGAAAAACAACTCAATTTTATTGGATAAAGAAAGGTGACGTCGGTGATGCCGAAATGGTCAATTTTGGTTCAAAAATTTCACGGAAAGCTTTTCGCACAAAAAGCTCTCATTATAACCTTCACACCATATAAACATGTTTAGGACACATTTGATTGAAAACAACTCAATTTCGATGGATAAAGAAAGGTGACGTTAGTGATGCCGATATGGTAACTTTTGCTCCGAAAATTTCACGGAAAGCTTTTCGCGCAAAAAGCTCCCATTATGACCTATACACCATATAAACATGTTTGGGACACATTTGAGCAAAAACAACTCAATTTTATTGGATAAAGAAAGGTGACTTCGGTGATGTTGATATGGTCACTTTTGGTCCGAAAATTTCACGGAAAGCTTTTTGCGCAAAAAGCTCCCATTATGACCTATGCACCATATAAACATGTTTGGGGCACATTTGAGCGAAAACAACTCAATTTTGATGGATAAAGAAAGGTGACGCCGGTGATGCCGATATGGTCACTTTTGGTCCAAAAATTTCAAGGAAAGCTTTTCGCACAAAAAACTACCATTATGACCTATACACCATATAAACATGTTTAGGACACATTTGAGCAGAAAAAAACTCTATTTTGAAGAATATAGAAAGGTGACGTCGGTGATGCCGATATGGTCACTTTTGGTCGGAAAATTTCACGGAAAGCTTTTCGCGCAAAAAGCTCCCATTATGACCTATACACCATATAAATATGTTTGGGACACATTTGAGCGAAAACAACTCAATTTTGATAGATAAAGAACGGTGACGTCGGTGATGCCGATATTGTCACATTTGGTCCGAAAATTTCACGGAAAACTTTTCGCGCAAAAAGCTCACATTATGACCTTTACACCATATAAATATGTTTCTAACACATTTGAGTGAAAACAACTCAATTTTATTGGATAAAGAACGGTGACGTCGGTGATGCCGATATGGTCACTTTTGGTCTGAAAATTTCACGGAAAGCTTTTCGCGCGAAAATCTCACATTATGACCTATACACCATATAAATATGCTTGGGACACATTTGAGCGAAAACAACTCAATTTTGATGGATAAAGAAAGGTGACGTCGGTGATGCCGATATGGTTACTTTTGGTCCGAAAATTTCACTGAAAGCTTTTCGCTCAAAAAGCTCCCATGATGACCTATACACCATATAAACATGTTTGGGACATATTTGAGCAAAAACAACTCAATTTTATTGGATTAAGAAAGGTGACGTCGTTGATGCCGAAATGGTCACTTTTGTTCCGAAAATTTTACGGAAAGCTTATCGCACAAAAAACTGCCATTATGACCACTACACCATATAAACATGTTTGGGACACATTTGAGCAGAAAAAACTTTATTTTGAAGAATATAGAAAGAGGACGTCGATAATGCCGATATGGTCACTTTTGTTCCGAAAATTTCACAGAAAGGTTTTCGCTCTAAAAGCTCCCATTATGATCTATACACCATATAAACATGTTTGGGACACATTTGGACAAAAACAACTCAATTTTAATGGATAAAGAAAGGTGACGTCGTTGATGCCGAAATGGTCACTTTTGTTTTGAAAATTTCACGGAAAGCTTTTCACACAAAAAGCTCCCATTATAACCTTTACACCATATAAACATGTTTGGGACACATTTGAGTGAAAACAACTCAATTTTGATGGATAAAGAAAGGTGACGTTGGTGACGCCGATATGGTCACTTTTGGTCCGAAAATTTCACGGAAAGCTTTTCATGCAAAAAGCACTCATTATGACCTATACATCATATAAACATGTTTTGGACACATTTGAGCGAAAAAAAAAATCATTTTTGATGAATAAAGAAAGGTGACGCCGATGATGCCGATATGGTCTCTTTTCCACCGAAAATTTCACGTAAAGCTTTTCGCTCAAAAAGCTCCCATTATGACCTATACACCATATAAACATGTATGGGACACATTTGAGCAAAAAACAACTCAATTTTATTGGATAAAGAAAGGTGACGTCGGTGGAACCGAAATGGTCACTTTTGTTCCAAAAATTTCACGGAAAGCTTTTCGCACTAAAAACTACCATTTTGACCTATACACCATATAAACATGTTTGGGACACATTTGAGCAGAAAAAACTCTATTTTGAAGAATATAGAAAGGGGGCGCCGATAATCCCGAAATGGTCACTTTTGGTCCGAAATTTTCACGGAAAGCTTTTAGCACAAAAAGCCCCCCTTATGACCTACAAACCATATATACATGTTTGGGACACATTTAAGCGAAAACATCTCAATTTAGATGGATAAAGAAAGGTGACGTCGGTGATGCCGATATGGTCACTTTTGGTCCGAAAACTTCATGGAAAGCTTTTCGCGCAAAAAGCTTCCATTATGACCTATACATCATATAAACGTGTTTGGGACACATTTGAGCGGAAACAAATCATTTTTGATTGATAAAGAAAGGTGACGCCGACGATTCCAATATGGTCACTTTTGGTCCGAAAATTGCACGGAAAGCTTTTCGCTCAAAAAGCTCCCGTTATGACCTATACACCGTATAAACAAGTTTGGGACGAATTTGAGCAAAAACAGCTCAGTTTTGATGTATAAAGAAAGGTGACACCAGTGATGCCGCAAGCAACGACACTTATATAAGGCCTAACGCTCTAAGAATCCTATGACACTTACTTAAAAGCCTACCCCATCATCGAGTGCAAGCAACTTTCTATACCAAAAGCCTACCGCATCATCGAGTGCAAGCAACTTTCTATAATAAGCGCCAACTAGGATGACAAGAATAAAGAAAAAGGTCCCGACCAATAAACACCTATAACGGCCGTTTTCAAGCAAAGATAGATAGCAAGTCATATGGTTTCCGTTTTAGATCCTAAGCTTGATTCTAAGTCGTATGGTGCATGACCACTAGCCTACTATATAACACCCAGTGCAGAAAGCGCCCATCATGAGTAAGTTCAAGGAACTTACCTGGAGAAGCACAGAATCCAAGCAATACAGTAATCAAGCCAATCCGGACAGATTAGAGATCACCTAGAAGATAAGTAATATAATAAGCCTAAGTCTAACTTATACAAAGCATATCAAATAACACACATAAGATTCACATAAAGCATATATAAGTTAACCATCCCGTCATCATCAACATTAATGTCTCAATTCAATTTCTCATCTTGTTTCCACAACTTAGGCATATTCTCATCATCACAATTCCATTCTCATTTTCATAAATCATCTCGAATTTTCAACGTCTCAAATCATGCTTTTAACTCCTATATTCATATATTTCATGCCATAACTCACATAAATGCTCAATTAATTTCAGGTTACTGTGAAATTTTCGGACCAAAAGTGACCATACGGCATCATCGGCATCACCTTTCTTTATACATCAAAAATGATTTTTTTTCTCTCAAATGTGTCCCAAACATGTTTATATGGTGTATAGGTCATAATGGGAGCTTTTTGCGCGAAAAGCTTTCCGTGAAATTTTCGGAGCAAAAGTTACCATATCGACATCACCAACGTCACCTTTCTTTATCCATCAAAATTGATTTGTTGTCGCTCAAATGTTTCCCAAACATGTTTATATGGTGTAAAGGTTATAATGGGAGCTTTTTGTGCGAATAGCTTTCCGTGGAATTTTCGAACCAAAAGTGACCATTTCGGCATCACCGACGTCACCTTTCTTTATCCAATAAAATTGAGTTGTTTTTGCTCAAATTTGTCCCAAACATGTCTATATGGTGTATAGGTCATAATGGGAGCGTTTTGCGCGAAAAGCTTTCCGTGAAATTTTTGGACCAAAAGTGACCATATCAGCATCACCGATGTCACCTTTCTTTATCCATCAAAATTGAGTTGTTTTCTCTCAAATGTGTCCCAAACATGTTTATATGGTGTGTAGGTCATAATGGGAGCTTTTTGCGCGAAAAGCTTTCCGTGAAATTTTCGGACCAAAAGTAACCATTTCGGCATCGCCGACGTCACCTTTCTTTATCCAATAAAATTGAGTTGTTTTTGCTCAAATGTGTCCCAAACATGTTTATATGGTGTAAATGTCATAATGTGAGCTTTTTGCGCGAAAACCTTTCCGTGAAATTTTCGGACCAAATGTGACCATATCGGCATCACCGACGTCACCGTTCTTTATCGATCAAAATTGAGTTGTTTTTGCTCAAATGTGTCCCAAACATGTTTATATGGTTTATAGGTCATAATGGGAGCTTTTTGCGCAAAAACCTTTCCGTGAAATTTTCGGACCAAAAGTGACCATATCGGCATCACCGGCGTCACCTTTCTTTATCCATCAAAAATGATTTTTTTTTTCACTCAAATGTGCCCCAAACATGTTTATATGGTGTATAGGTCATAATGGGAGCTTTTTGCGTGAAAAGCTTTCCGTGAAATTTTCGGACCAAAAGTGACCATATCGGCATTATCGGCGTCCCCTTTCTATATTCTTCAAAATAGAGTTTTTTCTGCTCAAATTTGTCCCAAACATGTTTATATGGTGTATAGGTCATAATGGTAGTTTTTTGTGCGAAAAGCTTTCCTTGATATTTTCGGACCAAAAGTGACCATTTCGGTATCACCGACGTCACCTTTATTTATCCAAAAAAATTGAGTTGTTTTTACTCAAATGTGTCCCAAACATGTTTATATGGTGTGTAGGATATAATGGGAGCTTTTTGCACGAAAAGCTTTCCGTGAAATTTTCGGACCAAAAGTGACCAAATCGGCATCATCGGCGTCACATATCTTTATCCATCAAAAATGATTTTTTTTCGCTCAAATGTGTCCCAAACATGTTATATGGTGTATAGGTCATAATGGGAGCTTTTTGAGCGCAAAAGCTTTCCGTGAAATTTTCGGACCAAAAGTGACCATATCGGCATCACCGTCGTCACCTTTTCTTATCGATCCAAATTGAGTTGTTTTCGCTCAAATGTGTCCCAAACATGTTTATATGGTGTATAGGTCATAATGGGAGCTTTTTGTGCGTAAAGCTTTCCGTGAAATTTTCGGACCAAAAGTGACCATTTCGGCATCACCGACGTCATCTTTTTTTATCCAATAAAATTGAGTTGTTTTTGCTCAAATGTGTCCCAAACATGTTTATATGGTTTATAGGTCATAATGGGAACTTTTTGAGCGAAAAGCTTTCCGTTAAATTTTCGGACCAAAAGTGACCATATCAGCATCACCGACGTCACCGTTCTTTATCCAATAAAATTGATTTGTTTTCACTCAAATGTGTCCCAAACATGTTTATATGGTGTAAAGGTCATAATGTGAGCTTTTTGCGCGAAAAGCTTTCCGTGAAATTTTCGGACCAAATGTGACCATATCGGCATCACCGACGTCACCGTTCTTTATCTATCAAAATTGATTTGTTTTCGCACAAATGTGTCCCAAACATGTTTATATGGTGTATAGGTCGTAATGGGAGCTTTTTTCCCGAAACAATTTCCGTTAAATTTTCGGACCAAAAGTGACCATATCGGCATCACCGACGTCACCTTTCTTTATCCATCAAAATTGAGTTGTTGTCTCTGAAATGTGTCCCAAACATGTTTATATGGTGTGTAGGTCATAATGGGAGCTTTTTGTGCGAAAAGCTTTCCGTGAAATTTTTGGACCAAAATTGACCATTACGGCATCACCGACGTCACCTTTCTTTATCCAATAAAATTGAGATGTTTTTGCTCAAATGAGTCCCAAACATGTTTATATGGTGTATAGGTCATAATGAGAGGTTTTTGAGCGAAAAGCTTTCCGTGAAATTTTCGTACCAAAAGTGACCATATCGGCATCACCGACGTCACCGTTCTTTATCTATCAAAATTGAGATGTTTTTGCTCAAATGTGTCCTAAACATGTTTATATGGTGTATAGGTCATAATGTGAGCTTTTTGCGCGAAAAGCTTTCCGTGAAATTTTTGGACCAAAAGTGACCATATCGACATCACCGACGTCACCTTTCTTTATCCATCAAAATTGTGCTGTTTTCTCTCAAATGTGTCCCAAATATGTTTATATGGTGTGTAGGTCATAATGGGAGCTTTTTGTGCCAAAAGCTTTCCTTGAATTTTTTGGACCAAAAGTGACCATTTCGGCATCGCCGACGTTACCTTTCTTTATCCAATAAAATTGAGTTGTTTTTGCTCAAATGTGTCCCAAACATGTTTATATGGTGTAATGGTCATAATGTGAGCTTTTTGCGCGAAAAGCTTTCCGTGAAATTTTCGGACCAAATGTGACCATATCGGCATCACCGACGTCACCGTTCTTTATCTATCAAAATTGAGTTGTTTTATCTCAAATGTGTCCCAAACATGTTTAAATGGTGTAAAGGTCATAGTGGGAGCTTTTTGCGCGAAAAGCTTTCCGTGAAATTTTCGGAGCAAAAGTTACCATATCGACATCACCAACGTCACCTTTCTTTATCCATCAAAATTGATTTGTTGTCGCTCAAATGTTTCCCAAACATGTTTATATGGTGTAAAGGTTATAATGGGAGCTTTTTGTGCGAATAGCTTTCCGTGGAATTTTCGAACCAAAAGTGACCATTTCGGCATCACCGACGTCACCTTTCTTTATCCAATAAAATTGAGTTGTTTTTGCTCAAATTTGTCCCAAACATGTCTATATGGTGTATAGGTCATAATGGGAGCGTTTTGCGCGAAAAGCTTTCCGTGAAATTTTTGGACCAAAAGTGACCATATCAGCATCACCGATGTCACCTTTCTTTATCCATCAAAATTGAGTTGTTTTCTCTCAAATGTGTCCCAAACATGTTTATATGGTGTGTAGGTCATAATGGGAGCTTTTTGCGCGAAAAGCTTTCCGTGAAATTTTCGGAGCAAAAGTTACCATATCGACATCACCAACGTCACCTTTCTTTATCCATCAAAATTGATTTGTTGTCGCTCAAATGTTTCCCAAACATGTTTATATGGTGTAAAGGTTATAATGGGAGCTTTTTGTGCGAATAGCTTTCCGTGGAATTTTCGAACCAAAAGTGACCATTTCGGCATCACCGACGTCACCTTTCTTTATCCAATAAAATTGAGTTGTTTTTGCTCAAATTTGTCCCAAACATGTCTATATGGTGTATAGGTCATAATGGGAGCGTTTTGCGCGAAAAGCTTTCCGTGAAATTTTTGGACCAAAAGTGACCATATCAGCATCACCGATGTCACCTTTCTTTATCCATCAAAATTGAGTTGTTTTCTCTCAAATGTGTCCCAAACATGTTTATATGGTGTGTAGGTCATAATGGGAGCTTTTTGCGCGAAAAGCTTTCCGTGAAATTTTCGGACCAAAAGTAACCATTTCGGCATCGCCGACGTCACCTTTCTTTATCCAATAAAATTGAGTTGTTTTTGCTCAAATGTGTCCCAAACATGTTTATATGGTGTAAATGTCATAATGTGAGCTTTTTGCGCGAAAACCTTTCCGTGAAATTTTCGGACCAAATGTGACCATATCGGCATCACCGACGTCACCGTTCTTTATCGATCAAAATTGAGTTGTTTTTGCTCAAATGTGTCCCAAACATGTTTATATGGTTTATAGGTCATAATGGGAGCTTTTTGCGCAAAAACCTTTCCGTGAAATTTTCGGACCAAAAGTGACCATATCGGCATCACCGGCGTCACCTTTCTTTATCCATCAAAAATGATTTTTTTTTTCACTCAAATGTGCCCCAAACATGTTTATATGGTGTATAGGTCATAATGGGAGCTTTTTGCGTGAAAAGCTTTCCGTGAAATTTTCGGACCAAAAGTGACCATATCGGCATTATCGGCGTCCCCTTTCTATATTCTTC
Source organism: Persicaria maculosa (assembly GCA_963922045.1). Classification (NCBI taxonomy): domain Eukaryota; kingdom Viridiplantae; phylum Streptophyta; class Magnoliopsida; order Caryophyllales; family Polygonaceae; genus Persicaria; species Persicaria maculosa. Next base: position 24,919,479 of record OY998265.1, on the reverse strand, counting down.
AAAATAGAGTTTTTTCTGCTCAAATTTGTCCCAAACATGTTTATATGGTGTATAGGTCATAATGGTAGTTTTTTGTGCGAAAAGCTTTCCTTGATATTTTCGGACCAAAAGTGACCATTTCGGTATCACCGACGTCACCTTTATTTATCCAAAAAAATTGAGTTGTTTTTACTCAAATGTGTCCCAAACATGTTTATATGGTGTGTAGGATATAATGGGAGCTTTTTGCACGAAAAGCTTTCCGTGAAATTTTCGGACCAAAAGTGACCAAATCGGCATCATCGGCGTCACATATCTTTATCCATCAAAAATGATTTTTTTTCGCTCAAATGTGTCCCAAACATGTTATATGGTGTATAGGTCATAATGGGAGCTTTTTGAGCGCAAAAGCTTTCCGTGAAATTTTCGGACCAAAAGTGACCATATCGGCATCACCGTCGTCACCTTTTCTTATCGATCCAAATTGAGTTGTTTTCGCTCAAATGTGTCCCAAACATGTTTATATGGTGTATAGGTCATAATGGGAGCTTTTTGTGCGTAAAGCTTTTGCTCAAATGTGTCGCAAACATGTTGATGCGGGACCATCCAAGCTAAGGCCTTACACTCTTGTGAGCTATGCCCTAGCTCAAGAGCCGACGAGGCCTCAAGGAATCAATGCAGCCCAAGCCAACAAGCTAAGGCCTTACACTCTTGTGAGCTATGCCCTAGCTCAAGAACCGACGAGGCCTCAAGGAATCAACGCAGCCCAAGCCACGGACCCTTGTTTGGATTGATGCCGAGGTTGTACCGAGCACATGTGCCTACCTTGCTCCGTGAAGACCGGGTCCAAATACTAGCCGTTGACAGCCTTGCTAAGTGCTCAAGTGGCCAGCCATGAAGACCTATTCTTTAGGAGCCATGATTGAAGAAGTCAAGGCCACTTCCTATCTTTTAGGGATTTTATTTGCAATTTCTGAATTTGTTTTAATTTCCATTTAATTTTCTGAATTTCTTGCAATTTTCTGAATTTCTTTTGTTGTCATTTATTTTCAGCCTTTTCTATCTCCATTTAAGGCTATAAATAGCCTCCTAGGCCGGTTGTATTAGGGAACAAAACCCATATTTGATTAATGACAAGCATTGCTTTGCAAACACATTGTTTCTTGAGGATTCAAGAGAGAGACCGAGAGGATTCTTGGTGAATTGATCTTGCTTGGTTTGTCTTGTGTGTGTCGATCTTCGCTAGTTGATTGGTGCTATCAAGCTTTCACGAGCCCCTTTCTTGTGCTCCTAGGATACGTCCTAGGTTGTGTAAGATCGTAGAGATTGGTTAGCTAGTCGTTGGTTTAGGACTTTGTTCAATTGGGATCAAGGGTCTATTCGCTCGTTCTACCTAGACTTTCTCCTGCCCTATCTATCTTTTTCATTACTATTGTCGAGTCCTTTGAGTCTTTGTCGAGTCATTATTGTCTAACTTGTGTTCTTTGTTTGTTTTGTGCTTGTTGTCGAAAGATCGGGACATCCACGGCTAATCCCCGTATCAAATTTGGTATCAGAGCTTCGGCTACCGACATCAAGTGTCTCATCTCCATTGTCATCATCAAAAAAAACTCAAAAACTCCATTGGAGTGCAAGGTTTGATCATCTCTTCTTTTGTTTGATTTTTCTTACTATTAGCATTGGTTGTTGTTGGTTTGCTTAGGCATTACCTTCTGCCGACCCCATCACCAATTCATCACCACCATACCGCCACCCTATCACCACCATCAGACCACCATTCGACCACCCTTTCATCACCACCAAGAAAAATCAGATTTTTGGTCTTCTATTTTTGCTATTTTCTGAAATTCAAAAGAAAAAGTCAAAAAAATCCCTACATTTTAGCCATACCATTTCCAGCTCCTATTTTTTAGCCACACTTCCATCCCAACAGCTCTATTAGTTACAAGGTCTCTTTTATTTTCATTTTCAGATTTTTCATTTGTTATTTAATTGCTGAAAGTCAAAAAAAAAAAAAAATCAGACTTCAAAAAAAAAAGAAAGAGAAGTCGACAGTGAAAAAAAAAAAAAAAAGAGAAGAAAGAAAGAAAAAGAATTTAGAAAAAAAAAAATCAGATTTGAGTTGCATTGTTGTTGATTGTTCTAAGTGTACAAGAGAAGTGCAAGAGTAAGCATTGCAAGTGAACAAGAGCCATTGTGAGCCAAGAAAGCCTAAACACCATCTTACCATTCAACCTATCCTTAGCCTACCAACAACTATCTTGCTTGTAGTTTGAAGGTTAGACAAGGTTGATTTGATCAAGTTTTGTGCTTAGTCCTTTCTTACCATTTTATTCTTGTCCTTTGTTTCTATTATCTCTTGATCTCACTTTCTTTGATTCATTTCTGAAATTTTCAGCTTGGACCCTTATCATTGATTGTCTAGCTAATCTCTTTTGGTTAGAGGATTTTTGATTGTCCTTTTGACTAGCTTGAGTGATTGACTATCGTAAGACAAATTGCAACAACTAGCATTTCAGCACCAAAGGGAGAGGAGTGTCGAGAGCAAACACTTTTGAGGAAGTTTTTGTTTTGTCTAACCTTAACCTATTTACGTGTTTGTTTGAGTTGTGATGACTATAGGTAACAAATCCCCAAGGTCGGAGACTTCCGAGCCCATTTCCCCGGAGTTGTTCAACATGTTGAACAAAATGAACAACAACATCACGACGTTGATGGAAAGGATGGCAGCCCTAGAGGCCCGTTCTTCGACGTCCACGGAGATGCCTAGGGCACCCCAAGGCCAGCCTTCGGCTTCCGGACATCACAGCCGCGTTCCACCCCCGGAGCACACCCAAGACAACCGGGAAGATCCTCCTAGAACTCCTATTTATGCACGAAATACTCCACCGGAAGAGAACCCACCTCCTCGTGAGAGGCGTGGTCGTTTTAATCATTTTCGTGATGTGCAGGATGACTTTGAGCCCTATGAACACTTTAAGGGTTTCCAAGAAGAAGAGGATCAATGGGAGCGCCAATCGAGAAGGCATGAACAAGGACCCCGTCCACGGAGGCCCCGAGAGCCCGAGCAAGACGGAGTTGGCAAGGTCAAGGTCACAATCCCACCTTTTGAGGGAAAGTGCGATCCGGACACTTACCTCGAATGGGAGACCAAGATCGAGCACATTTGGAGCTGCCACAACTTCACCGATTACAAGAAGGTACAACTAGCCACCCTTGAATTTAGCGGTTTTGCACTAATATGGTGGGATACCCTTGTGAAGGAAAGGAGAAGAGCCCTAGACGCACCCGTAGCCACGTGGGAACAAATGAAGGCACTCATGAGGGCACGATTCATCCCTCAATACTACGCTAGGGAACTCAAGCAGCGGCTTGAGAACCTCAAGCAAGGTTCCATGAGTGTGGAGGAAGCATTCAATGCCATGCAATTGGCTATGGCAAGGGCAAACGTGGTAGAAGATGAGGAAGACACCAATGCTCGGTTCTTAAGAATCCTACACCCTTACTTGGCTAGAGAAGTTGATTGTTATCCTTATACTTCCGTTATTGATCTTTTACATCTAGCCGTGAAGGTTGATAGGAAGTTAAAGGCAAGAGACCAAGGAGGAGCTAGAGGAGGAAACCGAAGCTCAAGCACGCAGCCCTATGGCCGAGATGCCCTAGCACCAAGGGAGAAGCCTAGTCTCGATAATGGAGGAGAGCAAGGGAATCGAGGAGGAGTTCAAGCCATATCGAGTGCCAAGCCACCTAGCCCTCTCGGTAACCCTAAAGGAGGTACCCTTAACCCTTCTAATTTGCGAAATAGGGAAGTTGTGTGTTTTAAGTGCCAAGATAGAGGACACATGATGAAAGATTGCCCACATAGGAAAGCTCTCATGGTTGATCACTTAGGCAACACCAATTCTGAAATTGAGCATGAAAATGATGAGTGTTTGCATTTTGATTGTGATCCTATCTTAAATTCCTATGATGATTGTGATGATGAAGGCATTGAGTATGAACATGGTGAAAGTTTGATTGTGAGGAGAGCTTTGCATGTCAATCCAACTCCATGTGATGATAACCAACGAGAGAACTTATTTCATACTAGATGCTTAGTAAAGGGTAAGGTTTGTAATGTCATTATTGATGGTGGAAGTTGTTGTAATCTTGCTAGCACTGAATTGGTTGAAAAACTACAACTTTCCACTATACACCACCCTAGGCCCTATAAATTGCATTGGATGAATGATTGCGGTGCATTAAAAGTGAATAAGCAAGTTAAGGTTTCTTTTAAGTTAGGACATTATGAAGATGATGTTTTGTGTGATATAGTACCTATGCAAGCTTCTCACTTACTTTTTGGTCGTCCATGGCAATTTGATCGAAAAGTCTTACATGATGGTTTCACTAACCGCTATTCCTTTGAGTATAAGGGCAGGAACTTCACTCTAAAGCCAATGACCCCTACTCAAATAGCCGGGGAGTTTGAGAAGAAGGAAAGTGGAGGGTCGGTGCCATCAAAAGTGTTCCTTGCCGCCAAGAGGGAGTTCGTGGACAAGAACTTGGATTCGTGGTCGAATCCTTTCAAAGAAGGGGAGGTTGATGCGGGACCATCCAAGCTAAGGCCTTACACTCTTGTGAGCTATGCCCTAGCTCAAGAGCCGACGAGGCCTCAAGGAATCAATGCAGCCCAAGCCAACAAGCTAAGGCCTTACACTCTTGTGAGCTATGCCCTAGCTCAAGAACCGACGAGGCCTCAAGGAATCAACGCAGCCCAAGCCACGGACCCTTGTTTGGATTGATGCCGAGGTTGTACCGAGCACATGTGCCTACCTTGCTCCGTGAAGACCGGGTCCAAATACTAGCCGTTGACAGCCTTGCTAAGTGCTCAAGTGGCCAGCCATGAAGACCTATTCTTTAGGAGCCATGATTGAAGAAGTCAAGGCCACTTCCTATCTTTTAGGGATTTTATTTGCAATTTCTGAATTTGTTTTAATTTCCATTTAATTTTCTGAATTTCTTGCAATTTTCTGAATTTCTTTTGTTGTCATTTATTTTCAGCCTTTTCTATCTCCATTTAAGGCTATAAATAGCCTCCTAGGCCGGTTGTATTAGGGAACAAAACCCATATTTGATTAATGACAAGCATTGCTTTGCAAACACATTGTTTCTTGAGGATTCAAGAGAGAGACCGAGAGGATTCTTGGTGAATTGATCTTGCTTGGTTTGTCTTGTGTGTGTCGATCTTCGCTAGTTGATTGGTGCTATCAAGCTTTCACGAGCCCCTTTCTTGTGCTCCTAGGATACGTCCTAGGTTGTGTAAGATCGTAGAGATTGGTTAGCTAGTCGTTGGTTTAGGACTTTGTTCAATTGGGATCAAGGGTCTATTCGCTCGTTCTACCTAGACTTTCTCCTGCCCTATCTATCTTTTTCATTACTATTGTCGAGTCCTTTGAGTCTTTGTCGAGTCATTATTGTCTAACTTGTGTTCTTTGTTTGTTTTGTGCTTGTTGTCGAAAGATCGGGACATCCACGGCTAATCCCCGTATCACATGTTTATATGGTGTAAAAGTTATAATGGGAGCTTTTTGTGCGAAACGCTTTCCTTGAAATTTTCGAACCAAAAGTGACCATTTCGGCATCACCCACGTCGCCTTTCGTTATCCAATAAAATTAATGGGACCTTTTTGAGCGAAAACCTTTCCGTGAAATTTTCTAACCAAAAGTGACCATTTCGGCATCACCGACGTCACCTTTCTTTATCCATCAAAATTGAGTTGTTTTATCTCAAATGTGTCCCAAACATGTTTATATGGTGTAAAGGTCATAGTGGGAGCTTTTTGCGCGAAAAGCGTTCCGTGAAATTTTCGGACCAAAAGTGACCATTTCGGCATCACCGTTCTTTATCCAATGAAATTGAGTTGTTTTCGCTCAAATGTGTCCCAAACATGTTTATATGGTGAAAAGGTCATAATGTGAGCTTTTGGCGCGAAAAGCTTTCCGTGAATTTTCGGACCAAATGTGACCATATCGGCATCACCGACATCACCGTTCTTTATCTATCAAAATTGAGTTGTTTTCGCTCAAATGTGTCCTAAACATGTTTATATGGTGTATAGGTCATAATGTGAACTTTTTGCGCAAAAAGCTTTCCGAGAAATTTTCGGACCAAAAGTGACCATATCGGCATCACCGACGTCACCTTTCTTTATCCATCAAAATTGAGTTGTTTTCTCTCAAATGTGTCCCAAACATGTTTATATGGTGTGTAGGTCATAATGGGAGCTTTTTGTGCGTAAAGCTTTCCGTGAAATTTTCGGACCAAAAGGGACCATTTCGGCATCATCGACGTCACCTTTCTTTATCCAATAAAATTGAGTTTTTTTTTTGCTCAAATTTGTGTCCCAAACATGTTTATATGGTGTATAGGTCGTAATGTGAGCTTTTTGCGCGAAAAGCTTTCCGTGAAATTTTCGGACCAAAAGTGACCATATCGGCATCACCGACGTCACCGTTCTTTATCTATCAAAATTGATTTTTTCCACTCAAATGTGTCCCAAACATGTTTATATGGTGTATAGGTCATAATGGGAGCTTTTTGCGCGAAAAGCTTTCCGTGAAATTTTCGGACCAAAAGTGACCATATCGGCATCACCGACGTCACCTTTCTTTATCCATCAAAATTGAGTTGTTTTCTCTCAAATGTGTCCCAAACTTGTTTATATGGTGTATAGGTCATAATGGGAGCTTTTTGCGCAAAAAACTTACCGTGAAATTTTCGGACCCCAAGTGACCATATCGGCATCACCGGCGTCACCTTTCTTTATCCATCAAAAATGAGTTGTTTTCGCACAAATGTGTCCCAAACATATTTATATGATGTAAAGGTCATAATGTGAGCTTTTTGTGCGAAAATCGTTCCGTGAAATTTTCGGAACCTAAGTGACCATATCGGCATCACCGGCATCACCTTTCTTTATCCATCAAAAATGATTTGTTTTCGCTCAAATGTGCCCCAAACATGTTTAAATGGTGTATATGTCATAATTGGAGCTTTTTGCGTGAAAATCTATCCGTGAAATTTTCGGACCAAAAGTTACCATATCGGCATCACCGACGTCACCTTTCTTTATCCAATAAAATAGAGTTGTTTTTGCTCAAATGCGTCCAAAACATGTTTATATGGTGTATAGGTCATAATGGGAGGTTTTTGAGCGAAAAGCTTTCCGTTAAATTTTCGGACCAAAAGTGACCATATCAGCATCACCGACGTCACCATTCTTTATCCAATAAAATTGAGTTGTTTTCGCTCAAATGTGTCCCAAACATGTTTATATGGTATAAAGGTCATAATGTGAGCTTTTTGCGCGAAAAGTTTTCTGTGAAATTTTTGGACCAAAAGTGACCATACTGGCATCACCGACGTCACCTTTCTTTATCCATTAAAATTGAGTTGTTTTCTCTCAAATGTTTCCCAAACATGTTTATATGGTGTGTAGGTCATAATGAGAGCTTTTTGTGCGAAAAGCTTTCCGTGAAATTTTCGGACCAAAAGTGACCATTTCGGCATCACCGACGTCACCTTTCTTTATCCAATAAAATTGAGTTGTTTTTGCTCAAATGTGACTCAAACATGTTTATATGGTGTATAGGTCATAATGTGAGCTTTTTGCGCGAAAAGCTTTCCGTGAAATTTTTGGACCAAAAGTGACCATATCGGCATCACCGACGTCACCTTTCTTTATCCATCAAAATTGAGTTGTTTTCTCTCAAATGTGTCCAAAACATGTTTATATGGTGTGTAGGTCATAATGGGAGCTTTTTGTGCGAAAAGCTTTCCGTGAAATTTTTGGACCAAAAGTGACCATTTCGGCATCGCCGACGTCACCTTTCTATATCCAATAAAATTGAGTTGTTTTTGCTCAAATGTGTCCCAAACATGTTTATATGGTGTAAAGGTCATCATGTGAGCTTTTTGCGCGAAAAGCTTTCCGTGAAATTTTCGGACCAAATGTGACGATATCGGCATCACCGACGTCACCGTTCTTTATCTATCAAAATTGATTTGTTTTAGCTCAAATGTTTTCCAAACATGTTTATATGGTGTATAGGTCATAATGGGAGCTTTTTGCGCGAAAAGCTTTCCGTGAAATTTTCGGACCAAAAGTGACCATATCGGCATCACCGACGTCACCTTTCTTTATCCATCAAAATTGAGTTGTTTTCTCTCAAATGAGTCCCAAACTTGTTTATATGGTGTTAGGTCATAATGTGAGCTTTTTGTGCGTAAAGATTTCCGTGAAATTTTCGGACCAAAAGGGACAATTTCGGCATCACCGACGTCACCTTTCTTTATCCATTAAAATTGAGTTTTTTTTTCTCAAATTTGTGTCCCAAACTTGTTTATATGGTGTATAAGTCGTAATGGGAGCTTTTTGCGCGAAAAGCTTTCCGTGAAATTTTCAGACCAAAAGTGACCATATCGGCATCATCGGCGTCACCTTTCTTTATCCATCAAAAATGATTTTTTCCACTCAAATGTGTCCCAAACATGTTTATATGGTGTATAGGTCATAATGGGAGCTTTTTGAGCGAAAAGCTTTCCGTGAAATTTTCGGACCAAAAGTAACCATATCGGCATCATCGGCGTCACCTTTCTTTATCCATCAAAAATGATTTCTTATCACTCAAATGTGTCCTAAACATGTTTATATGTTGTATAGGTCATAATGGGAGCTTTTTGCGCGAAAAGATTTCCGTGAAATTTTCGGACCAAAAGTGACCATATCGGCATCATCGGCGTCACCTTTCTTTATCCATCAAAAATGATTTTTTCCACTCAAATGTGTCCCAAACATGTTTATATGGTGTATAGGTCATAATGGGATCTTTTTGAGAGAAAAGCTTTCCGTGAAATTTTCGGACCAAAAGTTACCATATCGGCATCACCGACGTCACCTTTCTTTATCCAATAAAATTGAGTTGTTTTTGCTCAAATGTGTCCCAAACATGTTTATATGGTGTAAAGGTCATAATGTGAGCTTTTTGCGCGAAAAGCTTTCCTTGAAATTTTCGGACCAAATATGACCATATCGGCATCACCGACGTCACCGTTCTTTATCTATCAAAATTGAGTTGTTTTCGCTCAAATGTGTCCCAAACATGTTTATATGGTGTAAAAGTTATAATGAGAGCTTTTTGTGCGAAACGCTTTCCTTGAAATTTTCGAACCAAAAGTGACCATTTCGGCATCACCAACGTTGCCTTTCGTTATCCAATAAAATTAAGTTGTTGTTTTTGGCCAAATGTGTCCCAAACATTTTTATATAGTGTATATAGATCATAATGGGACCTTTTTGAGCGAAAACCTTTCCGTGAAATTTTCTAACCAAAAGTGACCATTTCGGCATCACCGACGTCACCTTTCTTTATCCATCAAAATTGAGTTGTTTTATCTCAAATGTGTCCCAAACATGTTTATATGGTGTAAAGGTCATAGTGGGAGCTTTTTGCGCGAAAAGCTTTCCGTGAAATTTTCGGACCAAAAGTGACCATTTCGGCATCACCGACGTCACCGTTCTTTATCCAATAAAATTGAGTTGTTTTCGCTCAAATGTGTTCCAAACATGTTTATATGGTTTAAAAGTCATAATGTGAGCTTTTTGCGCGAAAAGTTTTCCGTGAAATTTTCGGACCAAATGTGACCATATCGGCATCACCGACGTCACCGTTCTTTATCTATCAAAATTGAGTTGTTTTCGCTCAAATGTATCCCAAACATGTTTATATGGTGTATAGGTCATAATGTGAGCTTTTTGCGCGAAAAGCTTTCCGTGAAATTTTCGGACCAAAAGTGACCATATCGGCATCACCGGCGTCACCTTTCTTTATTCATCAAAAATGATTTGTTTTCCCTCAAATGTGCCCCAAACATGTTTATATGGTGTGTCGGTCATAATGGGAGCTTTTTGTGCGTAAAGATTTCCGTGAAATTTTCGGACCAAAAGGGACAATTTCGGCATCACCGACGTCACCTTTCTTTATCCATCAAAATTGAGTTGTTTTCTCTCAAATGTGTCCCAAACATGTTTATATGGTGTGTAGGTCATAATGGGAGCTGTTTGTGCGAAAAGCTTTCCGTGAAATTTTTGGACCAAAAGTGACCATTTCGGCATCGCCGACGTCACCTTTCTTTATCCAATAAAATTGAGTTGTTTTTGCTCAAATGTGTCCCAAACATGTTTATATGGTGTAAAGGTCATAATGTGAGCTTTTTGCGCGAAAAGCTTTCCGTGAAATTTTCGGACCAAATGTGACCATATCGGCATCACCGACGTCACCGTTCTTTATCTATCAAAATTGATTTGTTTTCCCTCAAATGTTTCCCAAACATGTTTATATGGTGTATAGGTCATAATGGGAGCTTTTTGCGCGAAAAGCTTTCCGTGAAATTTTCGGACCAAAAGTGACCATATCGGCATCACCGACGTCACCTTTCTTTATCCATCAAAATTGAGTTGTTTTCTCTCAAATGAGTCCCAAACATGTTTATATGGTGTGTAGGTCATAATGGGAGCTTTTTGTGCGTAAAGATTTCCGTGAAATTTTTGGACCAAAAGGGACAATTTCGGCTTCACCGACGTCACCTTTCTTTATCCATTAAAATTGAGTTTTTTTTTGCTCAAATTTGTGTCCCAAACATGTTTATATGGTGTATAGGTCGTAATGGGAGCTTTTTCTGCGAAAAGCTTTCCGTGAAATTTTCGGACCAAAAGTGTCCATATCGGCATCATCGGCGTCACCTTTCTTTATCCATCAAAAATGATTTTTTCCACTCAAATGTGTCCCAAACATGTTTATATGGTGTAAAGGTCATAATGGGAGCTTTTTGAGCGAAAAGCTTTCCGTGAAATTTTCGGACCAAAAGTAACCATATCGGCATCATCGGCGTCACCTTTCTTTATCCATCAAAAATGATTTCTTTTCACTCAAATGTGTCCCAAACATGTTTATATGTGTATAGGTCATAATGGGAGCTTTTTGCGCGAAAAGCATTCCGTGAAATTTTCGGACCAAAAGTGACCATATCGGCATCATCGGCGTCACCTTTCTTTATCCATCAAAAATGATTTTTTCCGCTCAAATGTTTCCCAAACATGTTTATATGGTGTATAGGTCATAATGGGATCTTTTTGAGCGAAAAGCTTTCCGTGAAATTTTCGGACCAAAAGTGACCATATCGGCATCACCGACGTCACCTTTCTTTATCCAATAAAATTGAGTTGTTTTTGCTCAAATGTGTCCCAAACATGTTTATATGCTGTATAGGTCATAATGTGAGCTTTTTGCGCGAAAAGCGTTCCGTGAAATTTTCGGACCAAAAGTGACCATTTCGGCATCACCGACGTCACCTTTCTTTATCCAATAAAATTGAGTTGTTTTTGCTCAAATGTGTCCCAAACATGTTTATATGTTGTCTAGGTCATAATGTGAGCTTTTTGCGCGAAAACCTTTCCGTGAAATTTTCGGACCAAAGGTGACCATTTCGGCATCACCGACGTCACCTTTCTTTATCCAATAAAATTGAGTTGTTTTTGCTCAAATATCCCAAACATGTTTATATTGTGTATAGGTCATAATGGGGTTTTTGAGCGAAAAGCTTTCCGTGAAATTTTCTGACCAAAAGTGACCATTTCGGCATCGCCGACGTCACCGTTCTTTATCCATCAAAATTGAGTTGTTTTCGCTCAAATGTGTCCCAAACATGTTTATATGGTGTATAGGTCATAATGTGAGCTTTTTGCGTGAAAAGCTTTCCGTGAAATTTTCGGACCAAAAGTAACCATATCAGTATCACCGACGTCACCGTTCTTTATCCAATAAAATTGAGTTGTTTTCGCTCAAATGTTTCCCAAACATGTTTATATGGTGTATAGGTCATAATGGGAGCATTTTGAGCGAAAAGCTTTCTGTTAAATTTTCGGACCAAAAGTGACCATATCAGCATCACCGACGTCACCGTTCTTTATCTAATAAAATTGAGTTGTTTTCGCTCAAATGTGTCCCAAACATGTTTATATGGTGTAAAGGTCATAATGTGAGCTTTTTGCGCGAAAAGCTTTCCGTGAAATTTTCGGACAAAATGTGACCATGTCGGCATCACCGACGTCACCGTTCTTTATCTATCAAAATTGAGTTGTTTTCGCACAAATATGTCCCAAACAAGTTTATATGGTGTATAGGTCGTAATGAGAGGTTTTTGCCCGAAAAACTTTACGTTAAATTTTCGGACCAAAAGTGACCATATCGGCATCACCGACGTCACTTTTCTTTCTCCATCAAAATTGAGTTGTTTTATCTCAAATGTGTCCCAAACATGTTTATATGGTGTAAAGGTCATAGTGGGAACTTTTTGCGCGAAAAGCTTTCCGTGAAATTTTCGCACCAAAAGTGACTATATCGGCATCACCGACGTCACCTTTCTTTATCAAATAAAATTGAGTTGTTTTTGCTCAAATGTGTCCTAAACATGTTTATATGCTGTATAGGTCATAATGTGGGCTTTTTGCGCGAAAAGCTTTCCGTGAAATTTTCGGACCAAAAGTGACCATATTGGCATCACCGACGTCACCTTTCTTTATCCATCAAAAATGATTTTTTTTCACTTAAATGTGTCCCAAACATGTTTATATGGTGTATAGGTCATAATGTGAGCTTTTTCCGCGAAAAGCTTTCCGTGAAATTTTCGGACCAAAAGTGACCATTTCGGCATCACCGACGTCACCTTTCTTTATCCAATAAAATTGAGTTGTTTTTGGTCAAAAGTGTCCCAAACATGTTTATATGGTGTATATGTCATAATGGGAGGTTTTTGAGCGAAAAGCTTTCCGTTAAATTTTCGGACCAAAAGTGACCATATCGGCATCACCGACGTCACCGTTCTTTATCCAATAAAATTGAGTTGTTTTCGCTCAAATGTGTCCCAAACATGTTTATATGGTGTAAAGGTCATAATGTGAGCTTTTTGCGCGAAAAGCTTTCCGTGAAATTTTCGGACCAAAAGTAACCATATCGGCATCATCGGCGTCACCTTTCTTTATCCATCAAAAATGATTTCTTTTCACTCAAATGTGTCCCAAACATGTTTATATGAGTATAGGTCATAATGGGAGCTTTTTGCGCGAAAAGCATTCCGTGAAATTTTCGGACCAAAAGTGACCATATCGGCATCATCGGCGTCACCTTTCTTTATCCATCAAAAATGATTTTTTCCGCTCAAATGTGTCCCAAACATGTTTATATGGTGTATAGGTCATAATGGGATCTTTTTGAGCGAAAAGCTTTCCGTGAAATTTTCGGACCAAAAGTGACCATATCGGCATCACCGACGTCACCTTTCTTTATCCAATAAAATTGAGTTGTTTTTGCTCAAATGTGTCCCAAACATGTTTATATGCTGTATAGGTCATAATGTGAGCTTTTTGCGCGAAAAGCGTTCCGTGAAATTTTCGGACCAAAAGTGACCATTTCGGCATCACCGACGTCACCTTTCTTTATCCAATAAAATTGAGTTGTTTTTGCTCAAATGTGTCCCAAACATGTTTATATGTTGTCTAGGTCATAATGTGAGCTTTTTGCGCGAAAACCTTTCCGTGAAATTTTCGGACCAAAGGTGACCATTTCGGCATCACCGACGTCACCTTTCTTTATCCAATAAAATTGAGTTGTTTTTGCTCAAATATCCCAAACATGTTTATATTGTGTATAGGTCATAATGGGGTTTTTGAGCGAAAAGCTTTCCGTGAAATTTTCTGACCAAAAGTGACCATTTCGGCATCGCCGACGTCACCGTTCTTTATCCATCAAAATTGAGTTGTTTTCGCTCAAATGTGTCCCAAACATGTTTATATGGTGTATAGGTCATAATGTGAGCTTTTTGCGTGAAAAGCTTTCCGTGAAATTTTCGGACCAAAAGTAACCATATCAGTATCACCGACGTCACCGTTCTTTATCCAATAAAATTGAGTTGTTTTCGCTCAAATGTTTCCCAAACATGTTTATATGGTGTATAGGTCATAATGGGAGCATTTTGAGCGAAAAGCTTTCTGTTAAATTTTCGGACCAAAAGTGACCATATCAGCATCACCGACGTCACCGTTCTTTATCTAATAAAATTGAGTTGTTTTCGCTCAAATGTGTCCCAAACATGTTTATATGGTGTAAAGGTCATAATGTGAGCTTTTTGCGCGAAAAGCTTTCCGTGAAATTTTCGGACAAAATGTGACCATGTCGGCATCACCGACGTCACCGTTCTTTATCTATCAAAATTGAGTTGTTTTCGCACAAATATGTCCCAAACAAGTTTATATGGTGTATAGGTCGTAATGAGAGGTTTTTGCCCGAAAAACTTTACGTTAAATTTTCGGACCAAAAGTGACCATATCGGCATCACCGACGTCACTTTTCTTTCTCCATCAAAATTGAGTTGTTTTATCTCAAATGTGTCCCAAACATGTTTATATGGTGTAAAGGTCATAGTGGGAACTTTTTGCGCGAAAAGCATTCCGTGAAATTTTCGCACCAAAAGTGACTATATCGGCATCACCGACGTCACCTTTCTTTATCAAATAAAATTGAGTTGTTTTTGCTCAAATGTGTCCTAAACATGTTTATATGCTGTATAGGTCATAATGTGGGCTTTTTGCGCGAAAAGCTTTCCGTGAAATTTTCGGACCAAAAGTGACCATATTGGCATCACCGACGTCACCTTTCTTTATCCATCAAAAATGATTTTTTTTCACTTAAATGTGTCCCAAACATGTTTATATGGTGTATAGGTCATAATGTGAGCTTTTTCCGCGAAAAGCTTTCCGTGAAATTTTCGGACCAAAAGTGACCATTTCGGCATCACCGACGTCACCTTTCTTTATCCAATAAAATTGAGTTGTTTTTGGTCAAAAGTGTCCCAAACATGTTTATATGGTGTATATGTCATAATGGGAGGTTTTTGAGCGAAAAGCTTTCCGTTAAATTTTCGGACCAAAAGTGACCATATCGGCATCACCGACGTCACCGTTCTTTATCCAATAAAATTGAGTTGTTTTCGCTCAAATGTGTCCCAAACATGTTTATATGGTGTAAAGGTCATAATGTGAGCTTTTTGCGCGAAAAGCTTTCCGTGAAATTTTCGGACCAAAAGTAACCATATCGGCATCATCGGCGTCACCTTTCTTTATCCATCAAAAATGATTTCTTTTCACTCAAATGTGTCCCAAACATGTTTATATGAGTATAGGTCATAATGGGAGCTTTTTGCGCGAAAAGCTTTCCGTGAAATTTTCTGACCAAAAGTGACCATTTCGGCATCGCCGACGTCACCGTTCTTTATCCATCAAAATTGAGTTGTTTTCGCTCAAATGTGTCCCAAACATGTTTATATGGTGTATAGGTCATAATGTGAGCTTTTTGCGTGAAAAGCTTTCCGTGAAATTTTCGGACCAAAAGTAACCATATCAGTATCACCGACGTCACCGTTCTTTATCCAATAAAATTGAGTTGTTTTCGCTCAAATGTTTCCCAAACATGTTTATATGGTGTATAGGTCATAATGGGAGCATTTTGAGCGAAAAGCTTTCTGTTAAATTTTCGGACCAAAAGTGACCATATCAGCATCACCGACGTCACCGTTCTTTATCTAATAAAATTGAGTTGTTTTCGCTCAAATGTGTCCCAAACATGTTTATATGGTGTAAAGGTCATAATGTGAGCTTTTTGCGCGAAAAGCTTTCCGTGAAATTTTCGGACAAAATGTGACCATGTCGGCATCACCGACGTCACCGTTCTTTATCTATCAAAATTGAGTTGTTTTCGCACAAATATGTCCCAAACAAGTTTATATGGTGTATAGGTCGTAATGAGAGGTTTTTGCCCGAAAAACTTTACGTTAAATTTTCGGACCAAAAGTGACCATATCGGCATCACCGACGTCACTTTTCTTTCTCCATCAAAATTGAGTTGTTTTATCTCAAATGTGTCCCAAACATGTTTATATGGTGTAAAGGTCATAGTGGGAACTTTTTGCGCGAAAAGCTTTCCGTGAAATTTTCGCACCAAAAGTGACTATATCGGCATCACCGACGTCACCTTTCTTTATCAAATAAAATTGAGTTGTTTTTGCTCAAATGTGTCCTAAACATGTTTATATGCTGTATAGGTCATAATGTGGGCTTTTTGCGCGAAAAGCTTTCCGTGAAATTTTCGGACCAAAAGTGACCATATTGGCATCACCGACGTCACCTTTCTTTATCCATCAAAAATGATTTTTTTTCACTTAAATGTGTCCCAAACATGTTTATATGGTGTATAGGTCATAATGTGAGCTTTTTCCGCGAAAAGCTTTCCGTGAAATTTTCGGACCAAAAGTGACCATTTCGGCATCACCGACGTCACCTTTCTTTATCCAATAAAATTGAGTTGTTTTTGGTCAAAAGTGTCCCAAACATGTTTATATGGTGTATATGTCATAATGGGAGGTTTTTGAGCGAAAAGCTTTCCGTTAAATTTTCGGACCAAAAGTGACCATATCGGCATCACCGACGTCACCGTTCTTTATCCAATAAAATTGAGTTGTTTTCGCTCAAATGTGTCCCAAACATGTTTATATGGTGTAAAGGTCATAATGTGAGCTTTTTGCGCGAAAAGCTTTCCGTGAAATTTTCGGACCAAAAGTAACCATATCGGCATCATCGGCGTCACCTTTCTTTATCCATCAAAAATGATTTCTTTTCACTCAAATGTGTCCCAAACATGTTTATATGAGTATAGGTCATAATGGGAGCTTTTTGCGCGAAAAGCATTCCGTGAAATTTTCGGACCAAAAGTGACCATATCGGCATCATCGGCGTCACCTTTCTTTATCCATCAAAAATGATTTTTTCCGCTCAAATGTGTCCCAAACATGTTTATATGGTGTATAGGTCATAATGGGATCTTTTTGAGCGAAAAGCTTTCCGTGAAATTTTCGGACCAAAAGTGACCATATCGGCATCACCGACGTCACCTTTCTTTATCCAATAAAATTGAGTTGTTTTTGCTCAAATGTGTCCCAAACATGTTTATATGCTGTATAGGTCATAATGTGAGCTTTTTGCGCGAAAAGCGTTCCGTGAAATTTTCGGACCAAAAGTGACCATTTCGGCATCACCGACGTCACCTTTCTTTATCCAATAAAATTGAGTTGTTTTTGCTCAAATGTGTCCCAAACATGTTTATATGTTGTCTAGGTCATAATGTGAGCTTTTTGCGCGAAAACCTTTCCGTGAAATTTTCGGACCAAAGGTGACCATTTCGGCATCACCGACGTCACCTTTCTTTATCCAATAAAATTGAGTTGTTTTTGCTCAAATATCCCAAACATGTTTATATTGTGTATAGGTCATAATGGGGTTTTTGAGCGAAAAGCTTTCCGTGAAATTTTCTGACCAAAAGTGACCATTTCGGCATCGCCGACGTCACCGCTCTTTATCCATCAAAATTGAGTTGTTTTCGCTCAAATGTGTCCCAAACATGTTTATATGGTGTATAGGTCATAATGTGAGCTTTTTGCGTGAAAAGCTTTCCGTGAAATTTTCGGACCAAAAGTAACCATATCAGTATCACCGACGTCACCGTTCTTTATCCAATAAAATTGAGTTGTTTTCGCTCAAATGTTTCCCAAACATGCTTATATGGTGTATAGGTCAAAATGGGAGCATTTTGAGCGAAAAGCTTTCTGTTAAATTTTCGGACCAAAAGTGACCATATCAGCATCACCGACGTCACCGTTCTTTATCCAATAAAATTGAGTTGTTTTCGCTCAAATGTGTCCCAAACATGTTTATATGGTGTAAAGGTCATAATGTGAGCTTTTTGCGCGAAAAGCTTTCCTTGAAATTTTCGGACCAAATGTGACCATATCGGCATCACCGACGTCACCGTTCTTTATCTATCAAAATTGAGTTGTTTTTGCACAAATGTGTCCCAAACATGTTTATATGGTGTATAGGTCGTAATGGGAGGTTTTTGCCCGAAAAACTTCACGTTAAATTTTCGGACCAAAAGTGACCATATCGGCATCACCGACGTCACTTTTCTTTCTCCATCAAAATTGAGTTGTTTTCTCTCAAATGTGTCCCAAACATTTTTATATGGTGTGTAGGTCATAATAGGAGCTTTTTGTGCGAAAAGCTTTCCGTGAAATTTTCGGACCAAAAGTGACCATTTCGGCATCGCCGACATCACCTTTCTTTATCCAATAAAATTGAGTTGTTTTCGCTCAAATGTGTCCCAAACATGTTTATATGGTGTAAAGGTCATAATGTGAGCTTTTTGCGCGAAAAGCTTTCCGTGAAATTTTCGGACCAAATGTGACCGTATCGGCGTCACCGACGTCACCGATCTTTATCTATCAAAATTGAGTTGTTTTCGCTCAAATGTGTCCCAAACATGTTTATATGGTGTATAGGTCATAATGGGAGCTTTTTGTGTGAAAAGCTTTCCGTGAAATTTTCGGACCAAAAGTGACCAATTCGGCATCGCCGACGTCACCTTTTTTTATCCAATAAAATCGAGTTGTTTTTGCTCAAATTTGTCCCAAACATGTTTATATGGTGTATAGGTCATAATGAGAGCTTTTTGAGCGAAAAGCTTTCCGTTAAATTTTCGGACCAAAAGTGACCATATCGGCATCACCGACGTCACTGTTCTTTATCCAATAAAATTGAGTTGTTTTCGCTCAAATGTGTCCCAAACATGTTTATATGGTGTAAAGGTCATAATGTGAGCTTTTTGCGCGAAAAGCTTTCCGTGAAATTTTCGGACAAAATGTGACCATGTCGGCATCACCGACGTCACCGTTCTTTATCTATCAAAATTGAGTTTTTTTCGCACAAATATGTCCCAAACAAGTTTATATGGTGTATAGTCGTAATGAGAGGTTTTTGCCCGAAAAACTTTACGTTAAATTTTCGGACCAAAAGTGACCATATCGGCATCACCGACGTCACTTTTCTTTCTCCATCAAAATTTAGTTGTTTTATCTCAAATGTGTCCCAAACATGTTTATATGGTGTAAAGGTCATAGTGGGAACTTTTTGCGCGAAAAGCTTTCCGTGAAATTTTCGCACCAAAAGTGACTATATCGGCATCACCGACGTCACCTTTCTTTATCAAATAAAATTGAGTTGTTTTTGCTCAAATGTGTCCTAAACATGTTTATATGCTGTATAGGTCATAATGTGGGATTTTTGCGCGAAAAGCTTTCCGTGAAATTTTCGGACCAAAAGTGACCATATCGGCATTACCGACGTCACCTTTCTTTATCCATCAAAAATGATTTTTTTTCACTTAAATGTGTCCCAAACATGTTTATATGGTGTATAGGTCATAATGTGAGCTTTTTCCGCGAAAAGCTTTCCGTGAAATTTTCGGACCAAAAGTGACCATTTCGGCATCACCGACGTCACCTTTCTTTATCCAATAAAATTGAGTTGTTTTTGGTCAAAAGTGTCCCAAACATGTTTATATGGTGTATATGTCATAATGGGAGGTTTTTGAGCGAAAAGCTTTCCGTTAAATTTTCGGACCAAAAGTGACCATATCGGCATCACCGACGTCACCGTTCTTTATCCAATAAAATTGAGTTGTTTTCGCTCAAATGTGTCCCAAACATGTTTATATGGTGTAAAGGTCATAATGTGAGCTTTTTGCGCGAAAAGCTTTCCGTGAAATTTTCGGACCAAAAGTAACCATATCGGCATCATCGGCGTCACCTTTCTTTATCCATCAAAAATGATTTCTTTTCACTCAAATGTGACCCAAACATGTTTATATGAGTATAGGTCATAATGGGAGATTTTTGCGCGAAAAGCATTCCGTGAAATTTTCGGACCAAAAGTGACCATATCGGCATCATCGGCGTCACCTTTCTTTATCCATCAAAAATGATTTTTTCCGCTCAAATGTGTCCCAAACATGTTTATATGGTGTATAGGTCATAATGGGATCTTTTTGAGCGAAAAGCTTTCCGTGAAATTTTCGGACCAAAAGTGACCATATCGGCATCACCGACGTCACCTTTCTTTATCCAATAAAATTGAGTTGTTTTTGCTCAAATGTGTCCCAAACATGTTTATATGCTGTATAGGTCATAATGTGAGCTTTTTGCGCGAAAAGCGTTCCGTGAAATTTTCGGACCAAAAGTGACCATTTCGGCATCACCGACGTCACCTTTCTTTATCCAATAAAATTGAGTTGTTTTTGCTCAAATGTGTCCCAAACATGTTTATATGTTGTCTAGGTCATAATGTGAGCTTTTTGCGCGAAAACCTTTCCGTGAAATTTTCGGACCAAAGGTGACCATTTCGGCATCACCGACGTCACCTTTCTTTATCCAATAAAATTGAGTTGTTTTTGCTCAAATATCCCAAACATGTTTATATTGTGTATAGGTCTTAATGGGGTTTTTGAGCGAAAAGCTTTCCGTGAAATTTTCTGACCAAAAGTGACCATTTCGGCATCGCCGACGTCACCGTTCTTTATCCATCAAAATTGAGTTGTTTTCGCTCAAATGTGTCCCAAACATGTTTATATGGTGTATAGGTCATAATGTGAGCTTTTTGCGTGAAAAGCTTTCCGTGAAATTTTCGGACCAAAAGTAACCATATCAGTATCACCGACGTCACCGTTCTTTATCCAATAAAATTGAGTTGTTTTCGCTCAAATGTTTCCCAAACATGCTTATATGGTGTATAGGTCAAAATGGGAGCATTTTGAGCGAAAAGCTTTCTGTTAAATTTTCGGACCAAAAGTGACCATATCAGCATCACCGACGTCACCGTTCTTTATCCAATAAAATTGAGTTGTTTTCGCTCAAATGTGTCCCAAACATGTTTATATGGTGTAAAGGTCATAATGTGAGCTTTTTGCGCGAAAAGCTTTCCTTGAAATTTTCGGACCAAATGTGACCATATCGGCATCACCGACGTCACCGTTCTTTATCTATCAAAATTGAGTTGTTTTTGCACAAATGTGTCCCAAACATGTTTATATGGTGTATAGGTCGTAATGGGAGGTTTTTGCCCGAAAAACTTCACGTTAAATTTTCGGACCAAAAGTGACCATATCGGCATCACCGACGTCACTTTTCTTTCTCCATCAAAATTGAGTTGTTTTCTCTCAAATGTGTCCCAAACATTTTTATATGGTGTGTAGGTCATAATAGGAGCTTTTTGTGCGAAAAGCTTTCCGTGAAATTTTCGGACCAAAAGTGACCATTTCGGCATCGCCGACATCACCTTTCTTTATCCAATAAAATTGAGTTGTTTTCGCTCAAATGTGTCCCAAACATGTTTATATGGTGTAAAGGTCATAATGTGAGCTTTTTGCGCGAAAAGCTTTCCGTGAAATTTTCGGACCAAATGTGACCGTATCGGCGTCACCGACGTCACCGATCTTTATCTATCAAAATTGAGTTGTTTTCGCTCAAATGTGTCCCAAACATGTTTATATGGTGTATAGGTCATAATGGGAGCTTTTTGTGTGAAAAGCTTTCCGTGAAATTTTCGGACCAAAAGTGACCAAT
Source organism: Persicaria maculosa (assembly GCA_963922045.1). NCBI lineage: Eukaryota > Viridiplantae > Streptophyta > Magnoliopsida > Caryophyllales > Polygonaceae > Persicaria > Persicaria maculosa. Next base: position 24,897,899 of record OY998265.1, on the reverse strand, counting down.
TCGGCATCGCCGACGTCACCTTTTTTTATCCAATAAAATCGAGTTGTTTTTGCTCAAATTTGTCCCAAACATGTTTATATGGTGTATAGGTCATAATGAGAGCTTTTTGAGCGAAAAGCTTTCCGTTAAATTTTCGGACCAAAAGTGACCATATCGGCATCACCGACGTCACTGTTCTTTATCCAATAAAATTGAGTTGTTTTCGCTCAAATGTGTCCCAAACATGTTTATATGGTGTAAAGGTCATAATGTGAGCTTTTTGCGCGAAAAGCTTTCCGTGAAATTTTCGGACAAAATGTGACCATGTCGGCATCACCGACGTCACCGTTCTTTATCTATCAAAATTGAGTTTTTTTCGCACAAATATGTCCCAAACAAGTTTATATGGTGTATAGTCGTAATGAGAGGTTTTTGCCCGAAAAACTTTACGTTAAATTTTCGGACCAAAAGTGACCATATCGGCATCACCGACGTCACTTTTCTTTCTCCATCAAAATTGAGTTGTTTTATCTCAAATGTGTCCCAAACATGTTTATATGGTGTAAAGGTCATAGTGGGAACTTTTTGCGCGAAAAGCTTTCCGTGAAATTTTCGCACCAAAAGTGACTATATCGGCATCACCGACGTCACCTTTCTTTATCAAATAAAATTGAGTTGTTTTTGCTCAAATGTGTCCTAAACATGTTTATATGCTGTATAGGTCATAATGTGGGATTTTTGCGCGAAAAGCTTTCCGTGAAATTTTCGGACCAAAAGTGACCATATCGGCATCACCGACGTCACCTTTCTTTATCCATCAAAAATGATTTTTTTTCACTTAAATGTGTCCCAAACATGTTTATATGGTGTATAGGTCATAATGTGAGCTTTTTCCGCGAAAAGCTTTCCGTGAAATTTTCGGACCAAAAGTGACCATTTCGGCATCACCGACGTCACCTTTCTTTATCCAATAAAATTGAGTTGTTTTTGCTCAAAAGTGTCCTAAACATGTTTATATGGTGTATATGTCATAATGGGAGGTTTTTGAGCGAAAAGCTTTCCGTTAAATTTTCGGACCAAAAGTGACCATATCGGCATCACCGACGTCACCGTTCTTTATCCAATAAAATTGAGTTGTTTTCGCTCAAATGTGTCCCAAACATGTTTATATGGTGTAAAGGTCATAATGTGAGCTTTTTGCGCGAAAAGCTTTCCGTGAAATTTTCGGACCAATTGTGACCATATCGGCATCACCGACGTCACCTTTCTTTATCCGTCAAAATTGAGCTGTTTTCTCTCAAATGAGTCCCAAACATGTTTATATGGTGTGTAGGTCATAATGGGAGCTTTTTGTGCGTAAAGATTTCCGTGAAATTTTCGGACCAAAAGGGACAATTTCGGCATCACCGACGTCACCTTTCTTTATCCATTAAAATTGATTTTTTTTTTGCTCAAATTTGTGTCCCAAACTTGTTTATATGGTGTATAGGTCGTAATGGGAGCTTTTTGCGCGAAAAGCTTTCCGTGAAATTTTCGGACCAAAAGTGACCATATCGGCATCATCGGCGTCACCTTTCTTTATCCATCAAAAATGATTTTTTCCACTCAAATGTGTCCCAAACATGTTTATATGGTGTATAGGTCATAATGGGAGCTTTTTGAGCGAAAAGCTTTCCGTGAAATTTTCGGACCAAAAGTAACCATATCGGCATCATCGGCGTCACCTTTCTTTATCCATCAAAAATGATTTCTTTTCACTCAAATGTGTCCCAAACATGTTTATATGCGTATAGGTCATAATGGGAGCTTTTTGCGCGAAAAGCATTCCGTGAAATTTTCGGACCAAAAGTGACCATATCGGCATCATCGGCGTCACCTTTCTTTATCCATCAAAAATGATTTTTTCCGCTCAAATGGGCCCCAAACATGTTTATATGGTGTATAGGTCATAATGGGATCTTTTTGAGCGAAAAGCTTTCCGTGAAATTTTCGGACCAAAAGTGACCATATCGGCATCACCGACGTCACCTTTCTTTATCCAATAAAATTGAGTTGTTTTTGCTCAAATGTGTCCCAAACATGTTTATATGCTGTATAGGTCATAATGTGAGCTTTTTGCGTGAAAAGCTTTCCGTGAAATTTTCGGACCAAAAGTGACCATTTCGGCATCACCGACGTCACCTTTCTTTATCCAATAAAATTGAGTTGTTTTTGCTCCAATGTGTCCCAAACATGTTTATATGCTGTATAGGTCATAATGTGAGCTTTTTGCGCGAAAACCTTTCCGTGAAATTTTCGGACCAAAGGTGAACATTTCGGAATCACCGACGTCACCTTTCTTTATCCAATAAAATTGAGTTGTTTTTGCTCAAATATCCCAAACATGTTTATATTGTGTATAGGTCATAATGGGGTTTTTGAGCGAAAAGCTTTCCGTTAAATTTTCGGACCAAAAGTGACCATATCGGCATCACCGACGTCACCGTCCTTTATCCATCAAAATTGAGTTGTTTTCGCTCAAATGTGTCCCAAACATGTTTATATGGTGTATAGGTCATAATGTGAGCTTTTTGCGTGAAAAGCTTTCCGTGAAATTTTCGGACCAAAAGTAACCATATCAGCATAATCGGCGTCACCTTTCTTTATCCATCAAAAATGATTTTATTTCGCTCAAATGTTTCCGAAACATGTTTATATGGTATATAGGTCATAATGTGAGCATTTTGAGCGAAAAGCTTTCCGTTAAATTTTCGGACCAAAAGTGACCATATCAGCATCACCGACGTCACCGTTCTTTATCCAATAAAATTGAGTTGTTTTCGCTCAAATGTGTCCCAAACATGTTTATATGGTGTAAAGGTCATAATGTGAGCTTTTTGCGCGAAAAGCTTTCCTTGAAATTTTCGGACCAAATGTGACCATATTGGCATCACCGACGTCACCGTTCTTTATCTAAGAAAATTGAGTTGTTTTTGCACAAATGTGTCCCAAACATGTTTATATGGTGTATAGGTCGTAATGGGAGGTTTTTGCCCGAAAAACTTTCCGTTAAATTTTCGGACCAAAAGTGACCATATCGGCATCACCGACGTCACCTTTCTTTCTCCATCAAAATTGAGTTGTTTTCTCTCAAATGTGTCCCAAACATGTTTATATGGTGTGTAGGTCATAATAGGAGCTTTTTGTGCGAAAAGCTTTCCGTGAAATTTTCGGACCAAAAGTGACCATTTCGGCATCGCCGACGTCACCTTTCTTTATACAATAAAATTGAGTTGTTTTCGCTCAAATGTGTCCCAAACATGTTTATATGGTGTAAAGGTCATAATGTGAGCTTTTTGCGCGAAAAGCTTTCCGTGAAATTTTCGGACCAAATGTGACCGTATCGGCGTCACCGACGTCACCGATCTTTATCTATCAAAATTGAGTTGTTTTCGCTCAAATGTGTCCCAAACATGTTTATATGGTGTATAGGTCATAATGGGAGCTTTTTGTGTGAAAAGCTTTCCGTGAAATTTTCGGACCAAAAGTGACCAATTCGGCATCGCCGACGTCACCTTTTTTTATCCAATAAAATTGAGTTGTTTTTGCTCAAATTTGTCCCAAACATGTTTATATGGTGTATAGGTCATAATGAGAGCTTTTTGAGCGAAAAGCTTTCCGTTAAATTTTCGGACCAAAAGTGACCATATCGGCATCACCGACGTCACCGTTCTTTATCCAATAAAATTGAGTTGTTTTCGCTCAAATGTTTCCCAAACATGTTTATATGGTGTAAAGGTCATAATGTGAGCTTTTTGCGCGAAAAACTTTCCGTGAAATTTTCGGACAAAATGTGACCATGTCGGCATCACCGACGTCACCGTTCTTTATCTATCAAAATTGAGTTGTTTTCGCACAAATGTGTCCCAAACATGTTTATATGGTGTATAGGTCGTAATGGGAGGTTTTTGCCAGAAAAGCTTTCCGTGAAATTTTCGGACCAAAAGTGACCATTTCGGCATCGCCGACGTCACCTTTCTTTATACAATAAAATTGAGTTGTTTTCGCTCAAATGTGTCCCAAACATGTTTATATGGTGTAAAGGTCATAATGTGAGCTTTTTGCGCGAAAAGCTTTCCGTGAAATTTTCGGACCAAATGTGACCGTATCGGCGTCACCGACGTCACCGATCTTTATCTATCAAAATTGAGTTGTTTTCGCTCAAATGTGTCCCAAACATGTTTATATGGTGTATAGGTCATAATGGGAGCTTTTTGTGTGAAAAGCTTTCCGTGAAATTTTCGGACCAAAAGTGACCAATTCGGCATCGCCGACGTCACCTTTTTTTATCCAATAAAATTGAGTTGTTTTTGCTCAAATTTGTCCCAAACATGTTTATATGGTGTATAGGTCATAATGAGAGCTTTTTGAGCGAAAAGCTTTCCGTTAAATTTTCGGACCAAAAGTGACCATATCGGCATCACCGATGTCACCGTTCTTTATCCAATAAAATTGAGTTGTTTTCGCTCAAATGTTTCCCAAACATGTTTATATGGTGTAAAGGTCATAATGTGAGCTTTTTGCGCGAAAAGCTTTCCGTGAAATTTTCGGACAAAATGTGACCATGTCGGCATCACCGACGTCACCGTTCTTTATCTATCAAAATTGAGTTGTTTTCGCACAAATGTGTCCCAAACATGTTTATATGGTGTATAGGTCGTAATGGGAGGTTTTTGCCAGAAAAACTTTCCGTTAAATTTTCGGACCAAAAGTGACCATTTCGGCATCGCCGACGTCACCTTTCTTTATACAATAAAATTGAGTTGTTTTCGCTCAAATGTGTCCCAAACATGTTTATATGGTGTAAAGGTCATAATGTGAGCTTTTTGCGCGAAAAGCTTTCCGTGAAATTTTCGGACCAAATGTGACCGTATCGGCGTCACCGACGTCACCGATCTTTATCTATCAAAATTGAGTTGTTTTCGCTCAAATGTGTCCCAAACATGTTTATATGGTGTATAGGTCATAATGTGAGCTTTTTGCGTGAAAAGCTTTCCGTGAAATTTTCGGACCAAAAGTGACCATTTCGGCATCACCGACGTCACCTTTCTTTATCCAATAAAATTGAGTTGTTTTTGCTCCAATGTGTCCCAAACATGTTTATATGCTGTATAGGTCATAATGTGAGCTTTTTGCGCGAAAACCTTTCCGTGAAATTTTCGGACCAAAGGTGAACATTTCGGAATCACCGACGTCACCTTTCTTTATCCAATATGATGCGGGACCATCCAAGCTAAGGCCTTACACTCTTGTGAGCTATGCCCTAGCTCAAGAGCCGACGAGGCCTCAAGGAATCAATGCAGCCCAAGCCAACAAGCTAAGGCCTTACACTCTTGTGAGCTATGCCCTAGCTCAAGAACCGACGAGGCCTCAAGGAATCAACGCAGCCCAAGCCACGGACCCTTGTTTGGATTGATGCCGAGGTTGTACCGAGCACATGTGCCTACCTTGCTCCGTGAAGACCGGGTCCAAATACTAGCCGTTGACAGCCTTGCTAAGTGCTCAAGTGGCCAGCCATGAAGACCTATTCTTTAGGAGCCATGATTGAAGAAGTCAAGGCCACTTCCTATCTTTTAGGGATTTTATTTGCAATTTCTGAATTTGTTTTAATTTCCATTTAATTTTCTGAATTTCTTGCAATTTTCTGAATTTCTTTTGTTGTCATTTATTTTCAGCCTTTTCTATCTCCATTTAAGGCTATAAATAGCCTCCTAGGCCGGTTGTATTAGGGAACAAAACCCATATTTGATTAATGACAAGCATTGCTTTGCAAACACATTGTTTCTTGAGGATTCAAGAGAGAGACCGAGAGGATTCTTGGTGAATTGATCTTGCTTGGTTTGTCTTGTGTGTGTCGATCTTCGCTAGTTGATTGGTGCTATCAAGCTTTCACGAGCCCCTTTCTTGTGCTCCTAGGATACGTCCTAGGTTGTGTAAGATCGTAGAGATTGGTTAGCTAGTCGTTGGTTTAGGACTTTGTTCAATTGGGATCAAGGGTCTATTCGCTCGTTCTACCTAGACTTTCTCCTGCCCTATCTATCTTTTTCATTACTATTGTCGAGTCCTTTGAGTCTTTGTCGAGTCATTATTGTCTAACTTGTGTTCTTTGTTTGTTTTGTGCTTGTTGTCGAAAGATCGGGACATCCACGGCTAATCCCCGTATCAAATTTGGTATCAGAGCTTCGGCTACCGACATCAAGTGTCTCATCTCCATTGTCATCATCAAAAAGCTCAAAAACTCCATTGGAGTGCAAGGTTTGATCATCTCTTCTTTTGTTTGATTTTTCTTACTATTAGCATTGGTTGTTGTTGGTTTGCTTGTCCTAGCCTACCCTACCATACATTCGGCCACCATATCACCACCATCCAACCACCACTCGGCCACCATCTCTTCCATTTCAAGAAAAATCAGATTTTTGGTCTTCTATTTTTGCTATTTTCTGAAATTCAAAAGGAAAAGTCAAAAAAAAATCCCTACATTTTAGCCATACCATTTCCAGCTCCTATTTTTTTGCCACACTTCCATCCCAACAGCTCTATTAGTTACAAGGTCTCTTTTATTTTCATTTTCAGATTTTTCATTTGTTATTTAATTGCTGAAAGTCAAAAAAAAAAAAAATCAGACTTCAAAAAAAAAAAAAAAAGAAAGAGAAGTCGACAGTGAAAAAAAAAAAGAGAAGAAAGAAAGAAAAAGAATTTAAAAAAAAAAAAAAATCAGATTTGAGTTGCATTGTTGTTGATTGTTCTAAGTGTACAAGAGAAGTGCAAGAGTAAGCATTGCAAGTGAACAAGAGCCATTGTGAGCCAAGAAAGCCTAAACACCATCTTACCATTCAACCTATCCTTAGCCTACCAACAACTATCTTGCTTGTAGTTTGAAGGTTAGACAAGGTTGATTTGATCAAGTTTTGTGCTTAGTCCTTTCTTACCATTTTATTCTTGTCCTTTGTTTCTATTATCTCTTGATCTCACTTTCTTTGATTCATTTCTGAAATTTTCAGCTTGGACCCTTATCATTGATTGTCTAGCTAATCTCTTTTGGTTAGAGGATTTTTGATTGTCCTTTTGACTAGCTTGAGTGATTGACTATCGTAAGACAAATTGCAACAACAAGCATTTCAGCACCAAAGGGAGAGGAGTGTCGAGAGCAAACACTTTTGAGGAAGTTTTTGTTTTGTCTAACCTTAACCTATTTACGTGTTTGTTTGAGTTGTGATGACTATAGGTAACAAATCCCCAAGGTCGGAGACTTCCGAGCCCATTTCCCCGGAGTTGTTCAACATGTTGAACAAAATGAACAACAACATCACGACGTTGATGGAAAGGATGGCAGCCCTAGAGGCCCGTTCTTCGACGTCCACGGAGATGCCTAGGGCACCCCAAGGCCAGCCTTCGGCTTCCGGACATCACAGCCGCGTTCCACCCCCGGAGCACACCCAAGACAACCGGGAAGATCCTCCTAGAACTCCTATTTATGCACGAAATACTCCACCGGAAGAGAACCCACCTCCTCGTGAGAGGCGTGGTCGTTTTAATCATTTTCGTGATGTGCAGGATGACTTTGAGCCCTATGAACACTTTAAGGGTTTCCAAGAAGAAGAGGATCAATGGGAGCGCCAATCGAGAAGGCATGAACAAGGACCCCGTCCACGGAGGCCCCGAGAGCCCGAGCAAGACGGAGTTGGCAAGGTCAAGGTCACAATCCCACCTTTTGAGGGAAAGTGCGATCCGGACACTTACCTCGAATGGGAGACCAAGATCGAGCACATTTGGAGCTGCCACAACTTCACCGATTACAAGAAGGTACAACTAGCCACCCTTGAATTTAGCGGTTTTGCACTAATATGGTGGGATACCCTTGTGAAGGAAAGGAGAAGAGCCCTAGACGCACCCGTAGCCACGTGGGAACAAATGAAGGCACTCATGAGGGCACGATTCATCCCTCAATACTACGCTAGGGAACTCAAGCAGCGGCTTGAGAACCTCAAGCAAGGTTCCATGAGTGTGGAGGAAGCATTCAATGCCATGCAATTGGCTATGGCAAGGGCAAACGTGGTAGAAGATGAGGAAGACACCAATGCTCGGTTCTTAAGAATCCTACACCCTTACTTGGCTAGAGAAGTTGATTGTTATCCTTATACTTCCGTTATTGATCTTTTACATCTAGCCGTGAAGGTTGATAGGAAGTTAAAGGCAAGAGACCAAGGAGGAGCTAGAGGAGGAAACCGAAGCTCAAGCACGCAGCCCTATGGCCGAGATGCCCTAGCACCAAGGGAGAAGCCTAGTCTCGGTAATGGAGGAGAGCAAGGGAATCGAGGAGGAGTTCAAGCCATATCGAGTGCCAAGCCACCTAGCCCTCTCGGTAACCCTAAAGGAGGTACCCTTAACCCTTCTAATTTGCGAAATAGGGAAGTTGTGTGTTTTAAGTGCCAAGATAGAGGACACATGATGAAAGATTGCCCACATAGGAAAGCTCTCATGGTTGATCACTTAGGCAACACCAATTCTGAAATTGAGCATGAAAATGATGAGTGTTTGCATTTTGATTGTGATCCTATCTTAAATTCCTATGATGATTGTGATGATGAAGGCATTGAGTATGAACATGGTGAAAGTTTGATTGTGAGGAGAGCTTTGCATGTCAATCCAACTCCATGTGATGATAACCAACGAGAGAACTTATTTCATACTAGATGCTTAGTAAAGGGTAAGGTTTGTAATGTCATTATTGATGGTGGAAGTTGTTGTAATCTTGCTAGCACTGAATTGGTTGAAAAACTACAACTTTCCACTATACACCACCCTAGGCCCTATAAATTGCATTGGATGAATGATTGCGGTGCATTAAAAGTGAATAAGCAAGTTAAGGTTTCTTTTAAGTTAGGACATTATGAAGATGATGTTTTGTGTGATATAGTACCTATGCAAGCTTCTCACTTACTTTTTGGTCGTCCATGGCAATTTGATCGAAAAGTCTTACATGATGGTTTCACTAACCGCTATTCCTTTGAGTATAAGGGCAGGAACTTCACTCTAAAGCCAATGACCCCTACTCAAATAGCCGGGGAGTTTGAGAAGAAGGAAAGTGGAGGGTCGGTGCCATCAAAAGTGTTCCTTGCCGCCAAGAGGGAGTTCGTGGACAAGAACTTGGATTCGTGGTCGAATCCTTTCAAAGAAGGGGAGGTTGATGCGGGACCATCCAAGCTAAGGCCTTACACTCTTGTGAGCTATGCCCTAGCTCAAGAGCCGACGAGGCCTCAAGGAATCAATGCAGCCCAAGCCAACAAGCTAAGGCCTTACACTCTTGTGAGCTATGCCCTAGCTCAAGAACCGACGAGGCCTCAAGGAATCAACGCAGCCCAAGCCACGGACCCTTGTTTGGATTGATGCCGAGGTTGTACCGAGCACATGTGCCTACCTTGCTCCGTGAAGACCGGGTCCAAATACTAGCCGTTGACAGCCTTGCTAAGTGCTCAAGTGGCCAGCCATGAAGACCTATTCTTTAGGAGCCATGATTGAAGAAGTCAAGGCCACTTCCTATCTTTTAGGGATTTTATTTGCAATTTCTGAATTTGTTTTAATTTCCATTTAATTTTCTGAATTTCTTGCAATTTTCTGAATTTCTTTTGTTGTCATTTATTTTCAGCCTTTTCTATCTCCATTTAAGGCTATAAATAGCCTCCTAGGCCGGTTGTATTAGGGAACAAAACCCATATTTGATTAATGACAAGCATTGCTTTGCAAACACATTGTTTCTTGAGGATTCAAGAGAGAGACCGAGAGGATTCTTGGTGAATTGATCTTGCTTGGTTTGTCTTGTGTGTGTCGATCTTCGCTAGTTGATTGGTGCTATCAAGCTTTCACGAGCCCCTTTCTTGTGCTCCTAGGATACGTCCTAGGTTGTGTAAGATCGTAGAGATTGGTTAGCTAGTCGTTGGTTTAGGACTTTGTTCAATTGGGATCAAGGGTCTATTCGCTCGTTCTACCTAGACTTTCTCCTGCCCTATCTATCTTTTTCATTACTATTGTCGAGTCCTTTGAGTCTTTGTCGAGTCATTATTGTCTAACTTGTGTTCTTTGTTTGTTTTGTGCTTGTTGTCGAAAGATCGGGACATCCACGGCTAATCCCCGTATCACAATAAAATTGAGTTGTTTTTGCTCAAATATCCCAAACATGTTTATATTGTGTATAGGTCATAATGGGGTTTTTGAGCGAAAAGCTTTCCGTTAAATTTTCGGACCAAAAGTGACCATATCGGCATCACCGACGTCACCGTCCTTTATCCATCAAAATTGAGTTGTTTTCGCTCAAATGTGTCCCAAACAAGTTTATATGGTGTATAGGTCATAATGTGAGCTTTTTGCGTGAAAAGCTTTCCGTGAAATTTTCGGACCAAAAGTAACCATATCAGCATAATCGGCGTCACCTTTCTTTATCCATCAAAAATGATTTTATTTCGCTCAAATGTTTCCGAAACATGTTTATATGGTGTATAGGTCATAATGTGAGCATTTTGAGCGAAAAGCTTTCCGTTAAATTTTCGGACCAAAAGTGACCATATCAGCATCACCGACGTCACCGTTCTTTATCCAATAAAATTGAGTTGTTTTCGCTCAAATGTGTCCCAAACATGTTTATATGGTGTAAAGGTCATAATGTGAGCTTTTTGCGCGAAAAGCTTTCCTTGAAATTTTCGGACCAAATGTGACCATATTGGCATCACCGACGTCACCGTTCTTTATCTAAGAAAATTGAGTTGTTTTTGCACAAATGTGTCCCAAACATGTTTATATGGTGTATAGGTCGTAATGGGAGGTTTTTGCCCGAAAAACTTTCCGTTAAATTTTCGGACCAAAAGTGACCATATCGGCATCACCGACGTCACCTTTCTTTCTCCATCAAAATTGAGTTGTTTTCTCTCAAATGTGTCCCAAACATGTTTATATGGTGTGTAGGTCATAATAGGAGCTTTTTGTGCGAAAAGCTTTCCGTGAAATTTTCGGACCAAAAGTGACCATTTCGGCATCGCCGACGTCACCTTTCTTTATACAATAAAATTGAGTTGTTTTCGCTCAAATGTGTCCCAAACATGTTTATATGGTGTAAAGGTCATAATGTGAGCTTTTTGCGCGAAAAGCTTTCCGTGAAATTTTCGGACCAAATGTGACCGTATCGGCGTCACCGACGTCACCGATCTTTATCTATCAAAATTGAGTTGTTTTCGCTCAAATGTGTCCCAAACATGTTTATATGGTGTATAGGTCATAATGGGAGCTTTTTGTGTGAAAAGCTTTCCGTGAAATTTTCGGACCAAAAGTGACCAATTCGGCATCGCCGACGTCACCTTTTTTTATCCAATAAAATTGAGTTGTTTTTGCTCAAATTTGTCCCAAACGTGTTTATATGGTGTATAGGTCATAATGAGAGCTTTTTGAGCGAAAAGCTTTCCGTTAAATTTTCGGACCAAAAGTGACCATATCGGCATCACCGACGTCACCGTTCTTTATCCAATAAAATTGAGTTGTTTTCGCTCAAATGTTTCCCAAACATGTTTATATGGTGTAAAGGTCATAATGTGAGCTTTTTGCGCGAAAAGCTTTCCGTGAAATTTTCGGACAAAATGTGACCATGTCGGCATCACCGACGTCACCGTTCTTTATCTATCAAAATTGAGTTGTTTTCGCACAAATGTGTCCCAAACATGTTTATATGGTGTATAGGTCGTAATGGGAGGTTTTTGCCAGAAAAACTTTCCGTGAAATTTTCGGACCAAAAGTGACCATTTCGGCATCGCCGACGTCACCTTTCTTTATACAATAAAATTGAGTTGTTTTCGCTCAAATGTGTCCCAAACATGTTTATATGGTGTAAAGGTCATAATGTGAGCTTTTTGCGCGAAAAGCTTTCCGTGAAATTTTCGGACCAAATGTGACCGTATCGGCGTCACCGACGTCACCGATCTTTATCTATCAAAATTGAGTTGTTTTCGCTCAAATGTGTCCCAAACATGTTTATATGGTGTATAGGTCATAATGGGAGCTTTTTGTGTGAAAAGCTTTCCGTGAAATTTTCGGACCAAAAGTGACCAATTCGGCATCGCCGACGTCACCTTTTTTTATCCAATAAAATTGAGTTGTTTTTGCTCAAATTTGTCCCAAACATGTTTATATGGTGTATAGGTCATAATGAGAGCTTTTTGAGCGAAAAGCTTTCCGTTAAATTTTCGGACCAAAAGTGACCATATCGGCATCACCGATGTCACCGTTCTTTATCCAATAAAATTGAGTTGTTTTCGCTCAAATGTTTCCCAAACATGTTTATATGGTGTAAAGGTCATAATGTGAGCTTTTTGCGCGAAAAGCTTTCCGTGAAATTTTCGGACAAAATGTGACCATGTCGGCATCACCGACGTCACCGTTCTTTATCTATCAAAATTGAGTTGTTTTCGCACAAATGTGTCCCAAACATGTTTATATGGTGTATAGGTCGTAATGGGAGGTTTTTGCCAGAAAAACTTTCCGTTAAATTTTCGGACCAAAAGTGACCATTTCGGCATCGCCGACGTCACCTTTCTTTATACAATAAAATTGAGTTGTTTTCGCTCAAATGTGTCCCAAACATGTTTATATGGTGTAAAGGTCATAATGTGAGCTTTTTGCGCGAAAAGCTTTCCGTGAAATTTTCGGACCAAATGTGACCGTATCGGCGTCACCGACGTCACCGATCTTTATCTATCAAAATTGAGTTGTTTTCGCTCAAATGTGTCCCAAACATGTTTATATGGTGTATAGGTCATAATGGGAGCTTTTTGTGTGAAAAGCTTTCCGTGAAATTTTCGGACCAAAAGTGACCAATTCGGCATCGCCGACGTCACCTTTTTTTATCCAATAAAATTGAGTTGTTTTTGCTCAAATTTGTCCCAAACATGTTTATATGGTGTATAGGTCATAATGAGAGCTTTTTGAGCGAAAAGCTTTCCGTTAAATTTTTGTACCAAAAGTGACCATATCGGCATCACCGACGTCACCGTTCTTTATCCAATAAAATTGAGTTGTTTTCGCTCAAATGTTTCCCAAACATGTTTATATGGTGTAAAGGTCATAATGTGAGCTTTTTGCGCGAAAAGCTTTCCGTGAAATTTTCGGACAAAATGTGACCATGTCGGCATCACCGACGTCACCGTTCTTTATCTATCAAAATTGAGTTGTTTTCGCACAAATGTGTCCCAAACATGTTTATATGGTGTATAGGTCGTAATGGGAGGTTTTTGCCAGAAAAACTTTCCTTTAAATTTTCGGACTAAAAGTGACCATTTCGGCATCCCCGACGTCAACTTTCTTTATCCAATAAAATTGAGTTGTTTTTGCTCAAATGTGTCCCAAACATGTTTATATGGTGTAAAGGACATAATGTGAGCTTTTTGCGCGAAAAGCTTTCCGTGAAATTTTCGGACCAAATGTGACCATATCGGCATTACCGACGTCACCGTTCTTTCTCCATCAAAATTGAGTTGTTTTATCTCAAATGTGTCCCAAAAATGTTTATATGGTGTAAAGGTCATAGTGGGAGCTTTTTGCGCGAAAAGCTTTCCGTGAAATTTTCGCACCAAAAGTGATCATATCGGCATCACCGACGTCACCTTTCTTTATCCAATAAAATTTAGTTGTTTTTGCTCAAATGTGTCCCAAACATGTTTATATGCTGTATAGGTCATAATGTGAGCTTTTTGCGCGAAAAGCTTTCCGTGAAATTTTCGGACCAAAAGTGACCATTTCGGCATCACCGACGTCACCTTTCTTTATCCATCAAAAACGATTTTATTTTGCTCAAATGTGTCCCAAACATGTTTATATGGTGTATAGGTCATAATGGGAGCTTTTTGAGCGAAAAGCTTTCCGTGAAATTTTCGGACCAAAAGTGACCATATCGGCATCATCGGCGTCACCTTTCTTTATCCATCAAAAATGATTTGTTTTCACTTAAATGTGTCCCAAACATGTTTATATGGTGTCTAGGTCATAATGTGAGCTTTTTGCGTGAAAAGCTTTCCGTGAAATTTTCGGACCAAAAGTTACAATATCGGCATCATCGGCGTCACCTTTCTTTCTCCATCAAAAAATGATTTTTTCCACTCAAATGTGTCCCAAACATGGTTATATGGTGTATAGGACATAATGGGAGCTTTTTGAGCCAAAAGGTTTCCGTGAAATTTTTTGACCAAAAGTGACCATATTGGCATCATCGTCGTCACCTTTCTTTATGCATCAAAAATGATTTTATTTCGCATAAATATGTCCCAAACATGTTTATATGGTGTATAGGTCATAATGGGAGCTTTTTGCGCGAAAAGCTTTCCGTAAAATTTTCGGAGCAAAAGTTACCATATCGACATCACCAACGTCACCTTTCTTTATCCATCAAAATTGAGTTGTTTTCGCTCAAATGTGTCCCAAACATGTTTATAATGTGAGCTTCTTTCGCGAAAAGCTTTCCGTGAAATTTTTGGACCAAAAGTGACCATATCGGCATCACCGGCGTCACCTTTCTTTATCCATCAAAAACGATTTGTTTTCACTTAAATGTACCCCAAACATCTTTATTTGGTGTATAGGTCATAATAGGAGCTTTTTGTGCGAAAAGCTTTCCGTGAAATTTTCGGACCAAAAGTGACCATTTCGGCATCGCCGACGTCACCTTTCTTTATACAATAAAATTGAGTTGTTTTCGCTCAAATGTGTCCCAAACATGTTTATATGGTGTAAAGGTCATAATGTGAGCTTTTTGCGCGAAAAGCTTTCCGTGAAATTTTCGGACCAAATGTGACCGTATCGGCGTCACCGACGTCACCGATCTTTATCTATCAAAATTGAGTTGTTTTCGCTCAAATGTGTCCCAAACATGTTTATATGGTGTATAGGTCATAATGGGAGCTTTTTGTGTGAAAAGCTTTCCGTGAAATTTTCGGACCAAAAGTGACCAATTCGGCATCGCCGACGTCACCTTTTTTTATCCAATAAAATTGAGTTGTTTTTGCTCAAATTTGTCCCAAACATGTTTATATGGTGTATAGGTCATAATGAGAGCTTTTTGAGCGAAAAGCTTTCCGTTAAATTTTCGGACCAAAAGTGACCATATCGGCATCACCGACGTCACCGTTCTTTATACAATAAAATTGAGTTGTTTTCGCTCAAATGTTTCCCAAACATGTTTATATGGTGTAAAGGTCATAATGTGAGCTTTTTGCGCGAAAAGCTTTCCGTGAAATTTTCGGACAAAATGTGACCATGTCGGCATCACCGACGTCACCGTTCTTTATCTATCAAAATTGAGTTGTTTTCGCACAAATGTGTCCCAAACATGTTTATATGGTGTATAGGTCGTAATGGGAGGTTTTTGCCAGAAAAACTTTCCGTTAAATTTTCGGACCAAAAGTGACCATTTCGGCATCCCCGACGTCACCTTTCTTTATCCAATAAAATTGAGTTGTTTTTGCTCAAATGTCCCAAACATGTTTATATGGTGTAAAGGACATAATGTGAGCTTTTTGCGCGAAAAGCTTTCCGTGAAATTTTCGGACCAAATGTGACCATATCGGCATCACCGACGTCAACGTTCTTTCTCCATCAAAATTGAGTTGTTTTATCTCAAATGTGTCCCAAAAATGTTTATATGGTGTAAAGGTCATAGTGGGAGCTTTTTGCGCGAAAAGCTTTCCGTGAAATTTTCGCACCAAAAGTGACCATATCGGCATCACCGACGTCACCTTTCTTTATCCAATAAAATTGAGTTGTTTTTGCTCAAATGTGTCCCAAACATGTTTATATGCTGTATAGGTCATAATGTGAGCTTTTTGCGCGAAAAGCTTTCCGTGAAATTTTCGGACCAAAAGTGACCATTTCGGCATCACCGACGTCACCTTTCTTTATCCAATAAAATTGAGTTGTTCTTGCTCAAATGTGTCCCAAACATGTTTATATGGTGTATATGTCATAATGGGAGGTTTTTGAGCTAAAAGCTTTCCGTTAAATTTTCGGACCAAAAGTGACCATATGCATCACCGACGTCACCGTTCTTTATCCAATAAAATTGAGTTGTTCTTGCTCAAATGTGTCCCAAACATGTTTATATGGTGTATATGTCATAATGGGAGGTTTTTGAACGAAAAGCTTTCCGTTAAATTTTCGGACCAAAAGTGACCATATGCATCACCGACGTCACCGTTCTTTATCCAATAAAATTGAGTTGTTTTCGCTCAAATGTGTCCCAAACATGTTTATATGGTGTAAAGGTCATAATGTGAGCTTTTTGCGCGAAAAGCTTTCCGTGAAATTTTCGGACCAATTGTGACCATATCGGCATCACCGACGTCACCGTTCTTTATCTATCAAAATTGAGTTGTTTTCCCTCAAATGTGCCCCAAACATGTTTATATGTTGTGTAGGTCATAATGGGAGCTTTTTGTGCGAAAAGCTTTCCGTGAAATTTTTGGACCAAAAGTGACCATTTCGGCATCCCCGACGTCACCTTTCTTTATCCAATAAAATTGAGTTGTTTTTGCTCAAATGTGTCCCAAACATGTTTATATGGTGTAAAGGACATAATGTGAGCTTTTTGCGCGAAAAGCTTTCCGTGAAATTTTCGGACCAAATGTGACCATATCGGCATCACCGACGTCACCGTTCTTTATCTATCAAAATTGATTTTTTTTCGCTCAAATGTGTCCCAAACATGTTTATATGGTGTAAAGGTCATAATGTGAGCTTTTTGTACGGAAAGCATTCCGTGAAATTTTCGGACCAAAAGTGACCATATTGGCATCACTGGCGTCACCTTTCTTTATCCATCAAAAATGATTTGTTTTCGCTCAAATGTGCCCCAAACATGTTTATATGGTGTCTAGGTCATAATGGGAGCTTTTTGCGTGAAAAGCTTTCCTTGAAATTTTCGGACCAAAATTGACAATATCGGCATCATCGGCGTCACCTTTCTTTATCCATCAAAAAATGATTTTTTCCGCTCAAATATGTCCCAAACATGTTTATATGGTGTATAGGACATAATGGGAGCTTTTTGAGCGAAAAGGTTTCAGTGAAATTTTCGGACCAAAAGTGACCATATTGGCATCATCGTCGTCACCTGTCTGTATCCATCAAAAATGATTTTATTTCGCATAAATATGTCCCAAACATGTTTATATGGTGTATAGGTCATAATGGGAGCTTTTTGCGCGAAAAGCTTTCCGTAAAATTTTCGGAGCAAAAGTTACCATATATGGCATCACCAACATCACCTTTCTTTATCCATCAAAATTGGGTTGTTTTCCCTCAAATGTGCCCCAAACATGTTTATATGTTGTATAGGTCATAATGGGAGCTTTTTGCGTGAAAAGCTTTCCGTGAAATTTTCGTACCAAAAGTAACCATATCAGCATCACCGACGTCACCGTTCTTTATCCAATAAAATTGAGTTGTTTTCGCTCAAATGTGTCCCAAACATGTTTATATGGTGTAAAGGTCATAATGTGAGCTTTTTGCGCGAAAAGCTTTCCGTGAAATTTTCGGACAAAATGTGACCATGTCGGCATCACCGACGTCACCGTTTTTTATCTATCAAAATTGAGTTGTTTTCACTCAAATGTGTCCCAAACATGTTTATATGGTGTAAAGGTCATAATGTGAGCTTTTTGCGCAAAAAGCTTTCCGTGAAATTTTCGGACCAAAAGTGACCATTTCGGCATCACCGACGTCACCTTTCTTTATCCAGTAAAATTGAGTTGTTTTCGCTCAAATGTGTCCCAAACATGTTTATATGGTGTATAGGTCATAATGTGAGCTTTTGCGCGAAAAGCTTTCCGTGACATTTTCGGACCAAATGTGACCATATCGGAATCACCGACGTCCCCGTTCTTTATCTATCAAAATTGAGTTGTTTTCCCTCAAATGTGTCCCAAACATGTTTATATGGTGTAAAGGTCATAATGGTAGCTTTTTGCACAAAAAGCTTTCCGTGAAATTTTCGGACCAAAAGTGACCATTTCGGCATCACCGATGTCACCTTTCTTTTTCCAATAAAATTGAGTTGTTTTTGCTAAAATGTGTCCCAAACATGTTTATATGGTGTATAGGTCATAATGGGAGCTTTTTGAGCGAAAAACTTTCCGTTAAATTTTCGGACCAAAAGTGACCATATCGGCATCACCGATGTCACCGTTCTTTATCCAATAAAATTGAGTTGTTTTCGCTCAAATGTTTCCCAAACATGTTTATATGGTGTAAAGGTCATAATGTGAGCTTTTTGCGCGAAAAGCTTTCCGTGAAATTTTCGGACAAAATGTGACCATGTCGGCATCACCGACGTCACCGTTCTTTATCTATCAAAATTGAGTTGTTTTCGCACAAATGTGTCCCAAACATGTTTATATGGTGTATAGGTCGTAATGGGAGGTTTTTGCCAGAAAAACTTTCCGTTAAATTTTCGGACCAAAAGTGACCATTTCGGCATCGCCGACGTCACCTTTCTTTATACAATAAAATTGAGTTGTTTTCGCTCAAATGTGTCCCAAACATGTTTATATGGTGTAAAGGTCATAATGTGAGCTTTTTGCGCGAAAAGCTTTCCGTGAAATTTTCGGACCAAATGTGACCGTATCGGCGTCACCGACGTCACCGATCTTTATCTATCAAAATTGAGTTGTTTTCGCTCAAATGTGTCCCAAACATGTTTATATGGTGTATAGGTCATAATGGGAGCTTTTTGTGTGAAAAGCTTTCCGTGAAATTTTCGGACCAAAAGTGACCAATTCGGCATCGCCGACGTCACCTTTTTTTATCCAATAAAATTGAGTTGTTTTTGCTCAAATTTGTCCCAAACATGTTTATATGGTGTATAGGTCATAATGAGAGCTTTTTGAGCGAAAAGCTTTCCGTTAAATTTTTGTACCAAAAGTGACCATATCGGCATCACCGACGTCACCGTTCTTTATCCAATAAAATTGAGTTGTTTTCGCTCAAATGTTTCCCAAACATGTTTATATGGTGTAAAGGTCATAATGTGAGCTTTTTGCGCGAAAAGCTTTCCGTGAAATTTTCGGACAAAATGTGACCATGTCGGCATCACCGACGTCACCGTTCTTTATCTATCAAAATTGAGTTGTTTTCGCACAAATGTGTCCCAAACATGTTTATATGGTGTATAGGTCGTAATGGGAGGTTTTTGCCAGAAAAACTTTCCTTTAAATTTTCGGACTAAAAGTGACCATTTCGGCATCCCCGACGTCAACTTTCTTTATCCAATAAAATTGAGTTGTTTTTGCTCAAATGTGTCCCAAACATGTTTATATGGTGTAAAGGACATAATGTGAGCTTTTTGCGCGAAAAGCTTTCCGTGAAATTTTCGGACCAAATGTGACCATATCGGCATTACCGACGTCACCGTTCTTTCTCCATCAAAATTGAGTTGTTTTATCTCAAATGTGTCCCAAAAATGTTTATATGGTGTAAAGGTCATAGTGGGAGCTTTTTGCGCGAAAAGCTTTCCGTGAAATTTTCGCACCAAAAGTGATCATATCGGCATCACCGACGTCACCTTTCTTTATCCAATAAAATTTAGTTGTTTTTGCTCAAATGTGTCCCAAACATGTTTATATGCTGTATAGGTCATAATGTGAGCTTTTTGCGCGAAAAGCTTTCCGTGAAATTTTCGGACCAAAAGTGACCATTTCGGCATCACCGACGTCACCTTTCTTTATCCATCAAAAACGATTTTATTTTGCTCAAATGTGTCCCAAACATGTTTATATGGTGTATAGGTCATAATGGGAGCTTTTTGAGCGAAAAGCTTTCCGTGAAATTTTCGGACCAAAAGTGACCATATCGGCATCATCGGCGTCACCTTTCTTTATCCATCAAAAATGATTTGTTTTCACTTAAATGTGTCCCAAACATGTTTATATGGTGTCTAGGTCATAATGTGAGCTTTTTGCGTGAAAAGCTTTCCGTGAAATTTTCGGACCAAAAGTTACAATATCGGCATCATCGGCGTCACCTTTCTTTCTCCATCAAAAAATGATTTTTTCCACTCAAATGTGTCCCAAACATGGTTATATGGTGTATAGGACATAATGGGAGCTTTTTGAGCCAAAAGGTTTCCGTGAAATTTTTTGACCAAAAGTGACCATATTGGCATCATCGTCGTCACCTTTCTTTATGCATCAAAAATGATTTTATTTCGCATAAATATGTCCCAAACATGTTTATATGGTGTATAGGTCATAATGGGAGCTTTTTGCGCGAAAAGCTTTCCGTAAAATTTTCGGAGCAAAAGTTACCATATCGACATCACCAACGTCACCTTTCTTTATCCATCAAAATTGAGTTGTTTTCGCTCAAATGTGTCCCAAACATGTTTATAATGTGAGCTTCTTTCGCGAAAAGCTTTCCGTGAAATTTTTGGACCAAAAGTGACCATATCGGCATCACCGGCGTCACCTTTCTTTATCCATCAAAAACGATTTGTTTTCACTTAAATGTACCCCAAACATCTTTATTTGGTGTATAGGTCATAATAGGAGCTTTTTGTGCGAAAAGCTTTCCGTGAAATTTTCGGACCAAAAGTGACCATTTCGGCATCGCCGACGTCACCTTTCTTTATACAATAAAATTGAGTTGTTTTCGCTCAAATGTGTCCCAAACATGTTTATATGGTGTAAAGGTCATAATGTGAGCTTTTTGCGCGAAAAGCTTTCCGTGAAATTTTCGGACCAAATGTGACCGTATCGGCGTCACCGACGTCACCGATCTTTATCTATCAAAATTGAGTTGTTTTCGCTCAAATGTGTCCCAAACATGTTTATATGGTGTATAGGTCATAATGGGAGCTTTTTGTGTGAAAAGCTTTCCGTGAAATTTTCGGACCAAAAGTGACCAATTCGGCATCGCCGACGTCACCTTTTTTTATCCAATAAAATTGAGTTGTTTTTGCTCAAATTTGTCCCAAACATGTTTATATGGTGTATAGGTCATAATGAGAGCTTTTTGAGCGAAAAGCTTTCCGTTAAATTTTCGGACCAAAAGTGACCATATCGGCATCACCGACGTCACCGTTCTTTATACAATAAAATTGAGTTGTTTTCGCTCAAATGTTTCCCAAACATGTTTATATGGTGTAAAGGTCATAATGTGAGCTTTTTGCGCGAAAAGCTTTCCGTGAAATTTTCGGACAAAATGTGACCATGTCGGCATCACCGACGTCACCGTTCTTTATCTATCAAAATTGAGTTGTTTTCGCACAAATGTGTCCCAAACATGTTTATATGGTGTATAGGTCGTAATGGGAGGTTTTTGCCAGAAAAACTTTCCGTTAAATTTTCGGACCAAAAGTGACCATTTCGGCATCCCCGACGTCACCTTTCTTTATCCAATAAAATTGAGTTGTTTTTGCTCAAATGTCCCAAACATGTTTATATGGTGTAAAGGACATAATGTGAGCTTTTTGCGCGAAAAGCTTTCCGTGAAATTTTCGGACCAAATGTGACCATATCGGCATCACCGACGTCAACGTTCTTTCTCCATCAAAATTGAGTTGTTTTATCTCAAATGTGTCCCAAAAATGTTTATATGGTGTAAAGGTCATAGTGGGAGCTTTTTGCGCGAAAAGCTTTCCGTGAAATTTTCGCACCAAAAGTGACCATATCGGCATCACCGACGTCACCTTTCTTTATCCAATAAAATTGAGTTGTTTTTGCTCAAATGTGTCCCAAACATGTTTATATGCTGTATAGGTCATAATGTGAGCTTTTTGCGCGAAAAGCTTTCCGTGAAATTTTCGGACCAAAAGTGACCATTTCGGCATCACCGACGTCACCTTTCTTTATCCAATAAAATTGAGTTGTTCTTGCTCAAATGTGTCCCAAACATGTTTATATGGTGTATATGTCATAATGGGAGGTTTTTGAGCTAAAAGCTTTCCGTTAAATTTTCGGACCAAAAGTGACCATATGCATCACCGACGTCACCGTTCTTTATCCAATAAAATTGAGTTGTTCTTGCTCAAATGTGTCCCAAACATGTTTATATGGTGTATATGTCATAATGGGAGGTTTTTGAACGAAAAGCTTTCCGTTAAATTTTCGGACCAAAAGTGACCATATGCATCACCGACGTCACCGTTCTTTATCCAATAAAATTGAGTTGTTTTCGCTCAAATGTGTCCCAAACATGTTTATATGGTGTAAAGGTCATAATGTGAGCTTTTTGCGCGAAAAGCTTTCCGTGAAATTTTCGGACCAATTGTGACCATATCGGCATCACCGACGTCACCGTTCTTTATCTATCAAAATTGAGTTGTTTTCCCTCAAATGTGCCCCAAACATGTTTATATGTTGTGTAGGTCATAATGGGAGCTTTTTGTGCGAAAAGCTTTCCGTGAAATTTTTGGACCAAAAGTGACCATTTCGGCATCCCCGACGTCACCTTTCTTTATCCAATAAAATTGAGTTGTTTTTGCTCAAATGTGTCCCAAACATGTTTATATGGTGTAAAGGACATAATGTGAGCTTTTTGCGCGAAAAGCTTTCCGTGAAATTTTCGGACCAAATGTGACCATATCGGCATCACCGACGTCACCGTTCTTTATCTATCAAAATTGATTTTTTTTCGCTCAAATGTGTCCCAAACATGTTTATATGGTGTAAAGGTCATAATGTGAGCTTTTTGTACGGAAAGCATTCCGTGAAATTTTCGGACCAAAAGTGACCATATTGGCATCACTGGCGTCACCTTTCTTTATCCATCAAAAATGATTTGTTTTCGCTCAAATGTGCCCCAAACATGTTTATATGGTGTCTAGGTCATAATGGGAGCTTTTTGCGTGAAAAGCTTTCCTTGAAATTTTCGGACCAAAATTGACAATATCGGCATCATCGGCGTCACCTTTCTTTATCCATCAAAAAATGATTTTTTCCGCTCAAATATGTCCCAAACATGTTTATATGGTGTATAGGACATAATGGGAGCTTTTTGAGCGAAAAGGTTTCAGTGAAATTTTCGGACCAAAAGTGACCATATTGGCATCATCGTCGTCACCTGTCTGTATCCATCAAAAATGATTTTATTTCGCATAAATATGTCCCAAACATGTTTATATGGTGTATAGGTCATAATGGGAGCTTTTTGCGCGAAAAGCTTTCCGTAAAATTTTCGGAGCAAAAGTTACCATATATGGCATCACCAACATCACCTTTCTTTATCCATCAAAATTGGGTTGTTTTCCCTCAAATGTGCCCCAAACATGTTTATATGTTGTATAGGTCATAATGGGAGCTTTTTGCGTGAAAAGCTTTCCGTGAAATTTTCGTACCAAAAGTAACCATATCAGCATCACCGACGTCACCGTTCTTTATCCAATAAAATTGAGTTGTTTTCGCTCAAATGTGTCCCAAACATGTTTATATGGTGTAAAGGTCATAATGTGAGCTTTTTGCGCGAAAAGCTTTCCGTGAAATTTTCGGACAAAATGTGACCATGTCGGCATCACCGACGTCACCGTTTTTTATCTATCAAAATTGAGTTGTTTTCACTCAAATGTGTCCCAAACATGTTTATATGGTGTAAAGGTCATAATGTGAGCTTTTTGCGCAAAAAGCTTTCCGTGAAATTTTCGGACCAAAAGTGACCATTTCGGCATCACCGACGTCACCTTTCTTTATCCAGTAAAATTGAGTTGTTTTCGCTCAAATGTGTCCCAAACATGTTTATATGGTGTATAGGTCATAATGTGAGCTTTTGCGCGAAAAGCTTTCCGTGACATTTTCGGACCAAATGTGACCATATCGGAATCACCGACGTCCCCGTTCTTTATCTATCAAAATTGAGTTGTTTTCCCTCAAATGTGTCCCAAACATGTTTATATGGTGTAAAGGTCATAATGGTAGCTTTTTGCACAAAAAGCTTTCCGTGAAATTTTCGGACCAAAAGTGACCATTTCGGCATCACCGATGTCACCTTTCTTTTTCCAATAAAATTGAGTTGTTTTTGCTAAAATGTGTCCCAAACATGTTTATATGGTGTATAGGTCATAATGGGAGCTTTTTGAGCGAAAAACTTTCCGTTAAATTTTCGGACCAAAAGTGACCATATCAGTATCACCGACGTCACTGTTCTTTATCCAATAAAATTGAGTTGTTTTCGCTCAAATGTGCCCCAAACATGTTTATATGGTGTAAAGGTCATAATGTGAGCTTTTTGCGCAAAAAGCTTTCCGTGAAATTTTCGGACCAAAAGTGACCATATCGGCATCACCGACGTCACCGTTCTTTATCCATCAAAATTGAGTTGTTTTCCCTCAAATGTCTCCCAAACATGTTTATATGGTGTAAAGGTCATAATGGGAGCTTTTTGCGCAAAAAGCTTTCCGTGAAATTTTTGGACCAAAAGTGACCATTTCGGCATCACCGACGTTACCGTTCTTTATCCAATAAAATTGAGTTGTTTTCGCTCAAATGTGCCCCAAACATGTTTATATGGTGTAAAGGTCATAATGGGAGTTTTTTGTGCGAAAAGCATTCCGTGAAATTTTCGGACCAAATGTGATCATATCGGCATCACCGACGTCACAGTTCTTTATCTATCAAAATTGAGTTGTTTTCGCTCAAATGTGTCCCAAACATGTTTATATGGTGTATAGGTCATAATGGGAGCTTTTTGCGCGAAAAGCTTTCCGTGAAATTTTCGGACCAAAAGTGATCATATCGGCATCACCGACATCACCTTTCTTTATCCATCAAAATTGAGTTGTTTTCTCTCAAATGTGTCCCAAACATGTTTATATGGTGTGTAGGTCATAATGGGAGCTTTTTGTGCGAAAAGCTTTCCGTGAAAGTTTCGGAACAAAAGTGACCATTTCGGCATCGCCGACGTCACCTTTCTTTATCCAATAAAATTGAGTTGTTTTCGCTTAAATGTGTCCCAAACATGTTTATATGGTGTAAAGTTCATAATGTGAGCTTTTTGCGCGAAAAGCTTTCCCTGAAATTTTCGGACCAAATGTGTCCATATCGGCATCACCGACGTCACCGTTCTTTATCTATCAAAATTGAGTTGTTTTCGCTCAAATGTGCTCCAAACATGTTTATATGGTGTATAGGTCATAATGGGAGCTTTTTGCGCAAAAAGCTTTACGTGAAATTTTCAGACCAAAAGTGACCATATCGGCATCACCGACGTCACCGTTCTTTATCTATCAAAATTGAGTTGTTTTCGCTCAAATGTGCTCCAAACATGTTTATATGGTGTATAGGTCATAATGGAAGCTTTTTGCGCAAAAAGCTTTCCGTGAAATATTCGGACCAAAAGTGACCATATCGGCATCACCGAAGTCACCTTTCTTTATCCAATAAATTTGAGTTGTTTTTGTTCAAATGTGTTCCAAACATGTTTATATGGTGTATAGGTCATAATGTCAGCTTTTTGCGCGAAAAGCTTTCCGTGAAATTTTTGGAACAAAAGTGACCATATCGGCATCACCGGCGTCACATTTCTTTATCCATCAAAAACGATTTGTTTTCACTTCAATGTACCCCAAACATGTTTATATGGTGTATAGGTCATAATGGGAGGTTTTTGAGCGAAAAGATTTCCGTGAAATTTATGGACCAAAAGTGACCATACTAGCATCACCGACGTCACCTTTCTTTATCCATTAAAATTGAGTTGTTTTCTCTCAAATGTTTCCCAAACATGTTTATATGGTGTGTAGGTCATACTGTGAGCTTTTTGTGCGAAAAGCTTTCCTTGAAATTTTCGGACCAAAAGTGACCATTTCGGCATCACCGACGTCACCTTTCTTTATCCAGTAAAATTGAGTTGTTTTCGCTCAAATGTGTCCCAAACATGTTTATATGGTGTATAGGTCATAATGTGAGCTTTTGCGCGAAAAGCTTTCCGTGACATTTTCAGACCAAATGTGACCATATCGGAATCACCGACGTCCCCGTTCTTTATCTATCAAAATTGAGTTGTTTTCCCTCAAATGTGTCCCAAACATGTTTATATGGTGTAAAGGTCATAATGGTAGCTTTTTGCACAAAAAGCTTTCCGTGAAATTTTTGGACCAAAAGTGACCATTTCGGCATCACCGACGTTACCGTTCTTTATCCAATAAAATTGAGTTGTTTTTCGCTCAAATGTGCCCCAAACATGTTTATATGGTGTAAAGGTCATAATGGGAGTTTTTTGTGCGAAAAGCATTCCGTGAAATTTTCGGACCAAATGTGATCATATCGGCATCACCGACGTCACAGTTCTTTATCTATCAAAATTGAGTTGTTTTCGCTCAAATGTGTCCCAAACATGTTTATATGGTGTATAGGTCATAATGGGAGCTTTTTGCGCAAAAAGCTTTCCGTGAAATTTTCGGACCAAAAGTGACCATTTCGGCATCACCGACGTCACCTTTCTTTATCCATCAAAATTGAGTTGTTTTCTCTCAAATGTGTCCCAAACATGTTTATATGGTGTGTAGGTCATAATGGGAGCTTTTTGTGCGAAAAGCTTTCCGTGAAAGTTTCGGAACAAAAGTGACCATTTCGGCATCGCCGACGTCACCTTTCTTTATCCAATAAAATTGAGTTGTTTTCGCTTAAATGTGTCCCAAACATGTTTATATGGTGTAAAGTTCATAATGTGAGCTTTTTGCGCGAAAAGCTTTCCCTGAAATTTTCGGACCAAATGTGTCCATATCGGCATCACCGACGTCACCGTTCTTTATCTATCAAAATTGAGTTGTTTTCGCTCAAATGTGCTCCAAACATGTTTATATGGTGTATAGGTCATAATGGGAGCTTTTTGCGCAAAAAGCTTTCCGTGAAATTTTCAGACCAAAAGTGACCATATCGGCATCACCGACGTCACCGTTCATTATCTATCAAAATTGAGTTGTTTTCGCTCAAATGTGCTCCAAACATGTTTATATGGTGTATAGGTCATAATGGAAGTTTTTTGCGCAAAAAGCTTTCCGTGAAATATTCGGACCAAAAGTGACCATATCGGCATCACCGAAGTCACCTTTCTTTATCCAACAAATTTGAGTTGTTTTTGTTCAAATGTGTTCCAAACATGTTTATATGGTGTATAGGTCATAATGTCAGCTTTTTGCGCGAAAAGCTTTCCGTGAAATTTTTGGAACAAAAGTGACCATATCGGCATCACCGGCGTCACATTTCTTTATCCATCAAAAACGATTTGTTTTCACTTCAATGTACCCCAAACATGTTTATATGGTGTATAGGTCATAATGGGAGGTTTTTGAGCGAAAAGATTTCCGTGAAATTTATGGACCAAAAGTGACCATACTAGCATCACCGACGTCACCTTTCTTTATCCATTAAAATTGAGTTGTTTTCTCTCAAATGTTTCCCAAACATGTTTATATGGTGTGTAGGTCATACTGTGAGCTTTTTGTGCGGAAAGCTTTCCTTGAAATTTTCGGACCAAAAGTGACCATTTCGGCATCACCGACGTCACCTTTCTTTATCCAATAAAATTGAGTTGTTTTTGCTCAAATGTGATTCAAACATGTTTATATGGTGTATAGGTCATAATGTGAGCTTTTTGCGCGAAAATCTTTCCGTGAAATTTTCGGACCAAATGTAACCATATCGGCATCACCGACGTCACCGTTCTTTGTCTGTCAAAATTGAGTTGTTTTCGCTCAAATGTGTACCAAACATGTTTATATGGTGTAAAGGTCATAATGGGAGCTTTTTGCGCAAAAAGCTTTCCATGAAGTTTTCGGACCAAAAGTGACCATTTCGGCATCACCGACGTCACCTTTCTTTATCCAATAAAATTGAGTTGTTTTTGCTCAAATGTGTCCCAAACATGTTTATATGGTGTATAGGTCATAATGTGAGCTTTTTGCGCGAAAAGCTTTCCGTGAAATTTTCGGACCAAACGTGACCATATCGGCATCACCGACGTCACCGTTCTTTGTCTGTCAAAATTGAGTTGTTTTCGCTCAAATGTGTCCCAAACATGTTTATATGGTGTAAAGGTCATAATAGGAGCTTTTTGCGCAAAAAGCTTTCCATGAAGTTTTCGAACCAAAGTGACCATTTCGGCATCACCGACGTTACCTTTCTTTTTCCAATAAAATTGAGTTGTTTTTGCTAAAATGTGTCCCAAACATGTTTATATGGTTTATAGGTCATAATGGGAGCTTTTTGAGCGAAAAACTTTCCGTTAAATTTTCGGACCAAAAGTGACTATATCAGTATCACCGACGTCACCGTTCTTTATCCAATAAAATTGAGTTGTTTTCGCTCAAATGTGCCCCAAACATGTATATATGGTGTAAAGGTCATAATGGGAGTTTTTTTGTGCGAAAAGCTTTCCGTGAAATTTTCGGACCAAATGTGATCATATTGGCATCACCGACGTCACAGTTCTTTATCTATCAAAATTGAGTTGTTTTCGCTCAAATGTGTCCCAAACATGTTTATATGGTGTATAGGTCATAATGGAAGCTTTTTGCGCAAAAAGCTTTCCGTGAAATTTTCGGACCAAAAGTGACCATATCGGAATCACCGAAGTCACCTTTCTTTTTCCAATAAAATTCAGTTGTTTTTGCTCAAATGTGTCCCAAACATGTTTATATGGTGTATAGGTAATAATGGGAGCTTTTTGCACGAAAAGCTTTCCGTGAAATTTTCGGACCAAAAGTGACCATATCGGCATAACCGGCGTCACCTTTCTTTATTCATCAAAAATGATTTGTTTTCCCTCAAATGTGCCCCAAACATGTTTATATGTTGTATAGGTCATAATGGGAGCTTTTTGCGTGAAAAGCTTTCCGTGAAATTTTCGGACCAAAAGTAACCATATCAGCATAATCGGCGTCAACTTTCTTTATCCATCAAAAATGATTTTATTTTGCTCAAATGTGTCCCAAACATGTTTATATGGTGTATAGGTCATAATGGGAGCTTTTTGAGCGAAAAGCTTTCCGTGAAATTTTCGGACCAAAAGTGGCCATATCGGCATCATCGGCGTCACCTTTCTTTATCCATCAAAAATGATTTGTTTTCACTTAAATGTGTCCCAAACATGTTTATATGGTGTCTAGGTCATAATGTGAGCTTTTTGCGTGAAAAACTTTCCGTGAAATTTTCGGACCAAAAGTTACAATATCGGCATCATCGGCGTCACCTTTCTTTCTCCATCAAAAAATGATTTTATCCACTCAAATGTGTCCCAAACATGGTTATATGGTGTATAGGACATAATGGGAGCTTTTTGAGCCAAAAGGTTTCCGTGAAATTTTCGGACCAAAAGTGACCTTATTGGCATCATCGTCGTCACCTTTCTTTATGCATCAAAAATGATTTTATTTCGCATAAATATGTCCCAAACATGTTTATATGGTGTATAGGTCATAATGGGAGCTTTTTGCGCGAAAAGCTTTCCGTAAAATTTTCGGAGCAAAAGTTACCATATCGACATCACCAACGTCACCTTTCTTTATCCATCAAAATTGAGTTGTTTTCGCTCAAATGTGTCCCAAACATGTTTATAATGTGAGCTTCTTTCGCGAAAAGCTTTCCGTGAAATTTTTGGACCAAAAGTGACCATATCGGCATCACCGGCGTCACCTTTCTTTATCCATCAAAAACGATTTGTTTTCACTTAAATGTACCCCAAACATCTTTATATGGTGTATAGGTCATAATGGGAGCTTTTTGCGCGAAAAGATTTCCGTAAAATTTTTGGACCAAAAGTGACCATATCGGCATCACCGACGTCACCTTTCTTTATCCATTAAAATTGAGTTGTTTTCTCTCAAATGTGTCCCAAACATGTTTATATGGTGTGTAGGTCATAATGAGAGCTTTTTGTGCAAAAAGCTTTCCGTGAAATTTTCGGACCAAAACTGACCATTTCGGCATCACCGACGTCACCTTTCTTTATCCAATAAAATTGAGTTGTTTTTGCTCAAATGTGTCCCAATCATGTTTATATGGTGTATAGGTTATAATGTGAGCTTTTTGCGCGAAAAGCTTTCCGTGAAATTTTCGGACCAAATGTGACCATATCGGCATCACCGACGTCACCGTTCTTTGTTTGTCAAAATTGAGTTGTTTTCGCTCAAATGTGTCCCAAACATGTTTATATGGTGTAAAGGTCATAATAGGAGCTTTTTGCGCAAAAAGCTTTCCATGAAGTTTTCGGACCAAAGTGACCATTTCGGCATCACCGACGTTACCTTTCTTTTTCCAATAAAATTGAGTTGTTTTTGCTAAAATGTGTCCCTAACATGTTTATATGGTTTATAGGTCATAATGGGAGCTTTTTGAGCGAAAAACTTTCCGTTAAATTTTCGGACCAAAAGTGATCATATCGGCATCACCGACGTCACCGTTCTTTATCCAATAAAATTGAGTTGTTTTCGCTCAAATGTTCCCCAAACATGTTTATATGGTGTAAAGGTCATAATGGGAGTTTTTTTGTGCGAAAAGCTTTCCGTGAAATTTTCGAACCAAATGTGATCATATCAGCATCACCGACGTCACAGTTCTTTATCTATCAAAATTGAGTTGTTTTCGCTCAAATGTGTCCCAAACATGTTTATATGGTGTATAGGTCATAATGGAAGCTTTTTGCGCAAAAAGCTTTCCGTGAAATTTTCGGACCAAAAGTGACCATATCGGAATCACCGAAGTCACCTTTCTTTTTCCAATAAAATACAGTTGTTTTTGCTCAAATGTGTCCCAAACATGTTTATATGGTGTATAGGTAATAATGGGAGCTTTTTGCGCGAAAAGCTTTCCGTGAAATTTTCGGACCAAAAGTGACCATATCGGCATAACCGGCGTCACCTTTCTTTATCCATCAAAAACGATTTGTTTTCACTTAAATGTACCCCAAACATCTTTATATGGTGTATAGGTCATAATGGGAGCTTTTTGCGTGAAAAGCTTTCCGTGAAATTTTCGGACCAAAAGTGACCATATCGCCATCACCGAAGTCAACTTTATTTATCCAATAAAATTGAGTTGTTTTTGTACAAATGTGTCCCAAACATGTTTATATGGTGTATAGGTCATAATGGGAGCTTCTTGCGCGAAAAGCTTTCCGTGAAATTTTCGGACCAAAAGTGACCATATCAGCATCACCGGCGTCACCTTTCTTTATTCATCAAAAATGATTTGTTTTCCCTCAAATGTGCCCCAAACATGTTTATAT
Organism: Persicaria maculosa; assembly: GCA_963922045.1. NCBI lineage: Eukaryota > Viridiplantae > Streptophyta > Magnoliopsida > Caryophyllales > Polygonaceae > Persicaria > Persicaria maculosa. The sequence goes on along the minus strand of OY998265.1, from coordinate 24,866,645 downwards.
GTTGTATAGGTCATAATGGGAGCTTTTTGCGTGAAAAGCTTTCCGTGAAATTTTCGGACCAAAAGTAACCATATCAGCATAATCGGCGTCAACTTTCTTTATCCATCAAAAATGATTTTATTTTGCTCAAATGTGACCCAAACATGTTTATATGGTGTATAGGTCATAATGGGAGCTTTTTAAGCGAAAAGCTTTCCGTGAAATTTTCGGACCAAAAGTGACCATATCGGCATCATCGGCGTCACCTTTCTTTATCCATCAAAAATGATTTGTTTTCACTTAAATGTGTCCCAAACATGTTTATATGGTGTCTAGGTCATAATGTGAGCTTTTTGCGTGAAAAACTTTCCGTGAAATTTTCGGACCAAAAGTTACAATATCGGCATCATCGGCGTCACCTTTCTTTCTCCATCAAAAAATGATTTTTTCCACTCAAATGTGTCCCAAACATGGTTATATGGTGTATAGGACATAATAGGAGCTTTTTGAGCCAAAAGGTTTCCGTGAAATTTTCGGACCAAAAGTGACCATATTGGCATCATCGTCGTCACCTTTCTTTATGCATCAAAAATGATTTTATTTCGCATAAATATGTCCCAAACATGTTTATATGGTGTATAGGTGATAATGGGAGCTTTTTGCGCGAAAATCTTTCCGTAAAATTTTCGGAGCAAAAGTTACCATATCGACATCACCAACGTCACCTTTCTTTATCCATCAAAATTGAGTTGTTTTCGCTCAAATGTGTCCCAAACATGTTTATAATGTGAGCTTCTTTCGCGAAAAGTTTTCCGTGAAATTTTTGGACCAAAAGTGACCATATCGGCATCACCGGCGTCACCTTTCTTTATCCATCAAAAACGATTTGTTTTCACTTAAATGTACCCCAAACATCTTTATATGGTGTATAGGTCATAATGGGAGCTTTTTGCGCGAAAAGATTTCCGTAAAATTTTTGGACCAAAAGTGACCATATCGGCATCACCGACGTCACCTTTCTTTATCCATTAAAATTGAGTTGTTTTCTCTCAAATGTGTCCCAAACATGTTTATATGGTGTGTAGGTCATAATGAGAGCTTTTTGTGCAAAAAGCTTTCCGTGAAATTTTCGGACCAAAACTGACCATTTTGGCATCACCGACGTCATCTTTCTTTATCCAATAAAATTGAGTTGTTTTTGCTCAAATGTGTCCCAAACATGTTTATATGGTGTATAGGTCATAATGTGAGCTTTTTGCGCGAAAAGCTTTCCGTGAAATTTTCGGACCAAATGTGACCATATCGGCATCACCGACGTCACCGTTCTTTGTCTGTCAAAATTGAGTTGTTTTCGCTCAAATGTGTCCCAAACATGTTTATATGGTGTAAAGGTCATAATAGGAGCTTTTTGCGCAAAAAGCTTTCCATGAAGTTTTCGGACCAAAGTGACCATTTCGGCATCACCGACGTTACCTTTCTTTTTCCAATAAAATTGAGTTGTTTTTGCTAAAATGTGTCCCAAACATGTTTATATGGTGTAAAGGTCATAATGGGAGTTTTTTTGTGCGAAAAGCTTTCCGTGAAATTTTCGGACCAAATGTGATCATATCGGCATCACCGACGTCACAGTTCTTTATCTATCAAAATTGAGTTGTTTTCGCTCAAATGTGTCCCAAACATGTTTATATGGTGTATAGGTCATAATGGGAGCTTTTTGCGCGAAAAGCTTTCCGTGAAATTTTCGGACCAAAAGTGATCATATCGGCATCACCGACATCACCTTTCTTTATCCATCAAAATTGAGTTGTTTTCTCTCAAATGTGTCCCAAACAAGTTCATATGGTGTAATGTTCATAATGTGAGCTTTTTGCGCAAAAAGCTTTCCGTGAAATTTTCGGACCAAAAGTGACCATATCGGCATCACCGACGTCACCGTTCTTTATCTATCAAAATTGAGTTGTTTTCGCTCAAATGTGCTCCAAACATGTTTATATGGTGTATAGGTCATAATGGAAGCTTTTTGCGCAAAAAGCTTTCCGTGAAATATTCGGACCAAAAGTGACCATATCGGCATCACCGAAGTCACCTTTCTTTATCCAATAAATTTGAGTTGTTTTTGTTCAAATGTGTTCCAAACATGTTTATATGGTGTATATGTCATAATGTCAGCTTTTTGCGCGAAAAGCTTTCCGTGAAATTTTTGGACCAAAAGTGACCATATCGGCATCACCGGCGTCACATTTCTTTATCCATCAAAAACGATTTGTTTTCACTTCAATGTACCCCAAACATGTTTATATGGTGTATAGGTGATGCGGGACCATCCAAGCTAAGGCCTTACACTCTTGTGAGCTATGCCCTAGCTCAAGAACCGACGAGGCCTCAAGGAATCAACGCAGCCCAAGCCAACAAGCTAAGGCCTTACACTCTTGTGAGCTACGCCTTAGCTCAAGAACCGACGAGGCCTCAAGGAATCAACACAGCCCAATCCACGGACCCTTGTTTGGATTGATGCCGAGGTTGTACCGAGCACATGTGCCTACTTTGCTCCGTGAAGACCGGGTCCAAATACTAGCCGTTGACAGCCTTGCTAAGTGCTCAAGTGGCCAGCCATGAAGACCTATTCTTTAGGAGCCATGATTGAAGAAGTCAAGGCCACTTCCTATCTTTTAGGGATTTTATTTGCAATTTCTGAATTTGTTTTAATTTCCATTTAATTTTCTGAATTTCTTGCAATTTTCTGAATTTCTTTTGTTGTCATTTATTTTCAGCCTTTTCTATTTCCATCTAAGGCTATAAATAGCCTCCTAGGCCGGTTGTATTAGAAAAAAAACCCATATTTGATTAATGACAAGCATTGCTTTGCAAACACATTGTTTCTTGAGGATTCAAGAGATAGACCGAGAGGATTCTTGGTGAATTGATCTTGCTTGGTTTGTCTTGTGTGTGTCGATCTTCGCTAGTTGATTGGTGCTATCAAGCTTTCACGAGCCCCTTTCTTGTGCTCCTAGGATACGTCCTAGGTTGTGTAAGATCGTAGAGATTGGTTAGCTAGTCGTTGGTTTAGGACTTTGTTCAATTGGGATCAAGGGTCTATTCGCTCGTTCTACCTAGACTTTCTCCTGCCCTATCTATCTTTTTCATTACTATTGTCGAGTCCTTTGAGTCTTTGTCGAGTCATTATTGTCTAACTTGTGTTCTTTGTTTGTTTTGTGCTTGTTGTCGAAAGATCGGGACATCCACGGCTAATCCCCGTATCAAATTGGTATCAGAGCTTCGGCTACCGACATCAAGTGTCTCATCTCCATTGTCATCATCAAAAAAAACTCAAAAACTCCATTGGAGTGCAAGGTTTGATCATCTCTTCTTTTGTTTGATTTTTCTTACTATTAGCATTGGTTGTTGTTGGTTTGCTTAGGCATTACCTTCTGCCGACCCCATCACCAATTCATCACCACCATACCGCCACCCTATCACCACCATCAGACCACCATTCGACCACCCTTTCATCACCACCAAGAAAAATCAGATTTTTGGTCTTCTATTTTTGCTATTTTCTGAAATTCAAAAGAAAAAGTAAAAAAAATCCCTACATTTTAGCCATACCATTTCCAGCTCCTATTTTTTAGCCACACTTCCATCCCAACAGCTCTATTAGTTACAAGGTCTCTTTTATTTTCATTTTCAGATTTTTCATTTGTTATTTAATTGCTGAAAGTCAAAAAAAAAAATCAGACTTCAAAAAAAAAAAGAAAGAGAAGTCGACAGTGAAAAAAAAAGAGAAGAAAGAAAGAAAAAGAATTTAGAAAAAAAAATCAGATTTGAGTTGCATTGTTGTTGATTGTTCTAAGTGTACAAGAGAAGTGCAAGAGTAAGCATTGCAAGTGAACAAGAGCCATTGTGAGCCAAGAAAGCCTAAACACCATCTTACCATTCAACCTATCCTTAGCCTACCAACAACTATCTTGCTTGTAGTTTGAAGGTTAGACAAGGTTGATTTGATCAAGTTTTGTGCTTAGTCCTTTCTTACCATTTTATTCTTGTCCCTTGTTTCTATTATCTCTTGATCTCACTTTCTTTGATTCATTTCTGAAATTTTCAGCTTGGAACCTTATCATTGATTGTCTAGCTAATCTCTTTTGGTTAGAGGATTTTTGATTGTCCTTTTGACTAGCTTGAGTGATTGACTATCGTAAGACAAATTGCAACAACAAGCATTTCAGCACCAAAGGGAGAGGAGTGCCGAGAGCAAACACTTGTGAGGAAGTTTTTGTTTTGTCTAACCTTAACCTATTTACGTGTTTGTTTGAGTTGTGATGACTATAGGTAACAAATCACCAAGGTCGGAGAATTCAGAGCCCATTTCCCCGGAGTTGTTCAACATGTTGAACAAAATGAACAACAACATCACGACGTTGATGGAAAGGATGGCAGCCCTAGAGGCCCGTTCTTCGACGTCCACGGAGATGCCTAGGGCACCCCAAGGCCAGCCTTCGACTTCCGGACATCACAGCCGCGTTCCACCCCCAGAGCACACCCAAGACAACCGGGACGATCCTCCTAGAACTCCTATTTATGCACGAAATACTCCACCTGAAGAGAACCCACCTCCTCGTGAGAGGTGTGGTCGTTTTAATCATTTTCGTGATGTGCAGGATGACTTTGAGCCATATGAACACTTTAAGGGTTTCCAAGAAGAAGAGGATCAATGGGAGCACCAATCGAGAAGGCATGAACAAAGACCCCGTCCACGGAGGCCCCGAGAGCCCGAGCAAGACGGAGTTGGCAAGGTCAAGGTCACAATCCCACCTTTTGAGGGAAAGTGCGATCCGGACACTTACCTCGAATGGGAGACCAAGATCGAGCACATTTGGAGCTGCCACAACTTCACCGATTACAAGAAGGTACAACTAGCCACCCTTGAATTTAGCGGTTTTGCACTAATATGGTGGGATACCCTTGTGAAGGAAAGGAGAAGAGCCCTAGACGCACCCGTAGCCACGTGGGAAGAAATGAAGGCACTCATGAGGGCACGATTCATCCCTCAACACTACGCTAGGGAACTCAAGCAGCGGCTTGAGAACCTCAAGCAAGGTTCCATGAGTGTGGAGGAAGCATTCAATGCCATGCAATTGGCTATGGCAAGGGCAAACGTGGTAGAAGATGAGGAAGACACCAATGCTCGGTTCTTAAGAATCCTACACCCTTACTTAGCTAGAGAAGTTGATTGTTATCCTTATAATACTAGCATTGATCTCTTACATTTAGCCGTGAAGGTTGATAGGAAATTGAAGGCAAGAAGCTTAGGAGCTCAAGGAAACCGAAGCTCAAGCACGCAGCCCTATGGCCGAGATGCCCTAGCACCAAGGGAGAAGCCTAGTCTCGGTAATGGAGGAGAACAAGGGAATCGAGGAGGAGTTCAAGCCATATCGAGTGCCAAGCCACCTAACCCTCTCGGTAACACTAAAGGAGGTACCCCTAACCCTTCTAATTTGCGAAATAGGGAAGTTGTGTGTTTTAAGTGCCAAGATAGAGGACACATGATGAAAGATTGCCCACATAGGAAAGCTCTCATGGTTGATCACTTAGGCAACACCAATTCTGAAATTGAGCATGAAAATGATGAGTGTTTGCATTTTGATTGTGATCCTATCTTAAATTCCTATGATGATTGTGATGATGAAGGCATTGAGTATGAACATGGTGAAAGTTTGATTGTGAGGAGAGCTTTGCATGTCAATCCAACTCCATGTGATGATAACCAACGAGAGAACTTATTTCATACTAGATGCTTAGTAAAGGGTAAGGTTTGTAATGTCATTATTGATGGTGGAAGTTGTTGTAATCTTGCTAGCACTGAATGGGTTGAAAAACTACAACTTTCCACTATACACCACCCTAGGCCCTATAAATTGCATTGGATGAATGATTGCGGTGCATTAAAAGTGAATAAGCAAGTTAAGGTTTCTTTTAAGCTAGGACATTATGAAGATGATGTTTTGTGTGATATAGTACCTATGCAAGCTTCTCACTTACTTTTTGGTCGTCCATGGCAATTTGATCGAAAAGTCTTACATGATGGTTTCACTAACCGTTATTCCTTTGAGTATAAGGGCAGGAACTTCACTCTAAAGCCAATGGCCCCTACTCAAGTAGCCGGGGAGTTTGAGAAGAAGAAGGAAAGTGGAGGGTCGGTGCCATCAAAAGTGTTCCTTGCCGCCAAGAGGGAGTTCGTGGACAAGAACTTGGATTCGTGGTCGAATCCTTTCAAAGAAGGGGAGGTTGATGTGGGACCATCCAAGCTAAGGCCTTACACTCTTGTGAGCTATGCCCTAGCTCATGAACCGACGAGGCCTCAAGGAATCAACGCAGCCCAAGCCAACAAGCTAAGGCCTTACACTCTTGTGAGCTACGCCCTAGCTCAAGAACCGCCGAGGCCTCAAGGAATCAACACAGCCCAAGCCACGGACCCTTGTTTTGATTGATGCCGAGGTTGTACCGAGCACATGTGCCTACTTTGCTCCGTGAAGACCGGGTCCAAATACTAGCCTTTGACAGCCTTGCTAAGTGCTCAAGTGGCCAGCCATGAAGACCTATTCTTTAGGAGCCATGATTGAAGAAGTCAAGGCCACTTCCTATCTTTTAGGGATTTTATTTGCAATTTCTGAATTTGTTTTAATTTCCATTTAATTTTTTGAATTTCTTGCAATTTTCTGAATTTCTTTTGTTGTCATTTATTTTCAGCCTTTTCTATTTCCATCTAAGGCTATAAATAGCCTCCTAGGCCGGTTGTATTAGAAAAAAAACCCATATTTGATTAATGACAAGCATTGCTTTGCAAACACATTGTTTCTTGAGGATTCAAGAGAGAGACCGAGAGGATTCTTGGTGAATTGATCTTGCTTGGTTTGTCTTGTGTGTGTCGATCTTCGCTAGTTGATTGGTGCTATCAAGCTTTCACGAGCCCCTTTCTTGTGCTCCTAGGATACGTCCTAGGTTGTGTAAGATCGTAGAGATTGGTTAGCTAGTCGTTGGTTTAGGACTTTGTTCAATTGGGATCAAGGGTCTATTCGCTCGTTCTACCTAGACTTTCTCCTGCCCTATCTATCTTTTTCATTACTATTGTCGAGTCCTTTGAGTCTTTGTCGAGTCATTATTGTCTAACTTGTGTTCTTTATTTGTTTTGTGCTTGTTGTCGAAAGATCGGGACATCCACGGCTAATCCCCGTGTCAATAGGTCATAATGGGTGCTTTTTGAGCGAAAAGATTTCCGTGAAATTTTTGGACCAAAAGTGACCATACTGGCATCACCGACGTCACCATTCTTTATCCATTAAAATTGAGTTGTTTTCTCTCAAATGTTTCCCAAACATGTTTATATGGTGTGTAGGTCATAATGAGAGCTTTTTGTGCGAAAAGCTTTCCGTGAAATTTTCGGACCAAAAGTGACCATTTCGGCATCACCGACGTCACCTTTCTTTATCCAATAAAATTGAGTTGTTTTTGCTCAAATGTGACTCAAACATGTTTATATGGTGTATAGGTCATAATGTGAGCTTTTTGCGCGAAAATCTTTCCGTGAAATTTTCGGACCAAATGTGACCATATCGGCATCACCGACGTCACCGTTCTTTGTCTGTCAAAATTGAGTTGTTTTCGCTCAAATGTGTCCCAAACATGTTTATATGGTGTAAAGGTCATAATGGGAGCTTTTTGCGCAAAAAGCTTTCCATGAAGTTTTCGGACCAAAAGTGACCATTTCGGCATCACCGACGTCACCTTTCTTTATCCAATAAAATTGAGTTGTTTTTGCTCAAATGTGTCCCAAACATGTTTATATGGTGTATAGGTCATAATGGAAGCTTTTTGCGCAAAAAGCTTTCCGTGAAATTTTCGGACCAAAAGTGACCATATCGGAATCACCGAAGTCACCTTTCTTTTTCCAATAAAATTCAGTTGTTTTTGCTCAAATGTGTCCCAAACATGTTTATATGGTGTATAGGTAATAATGTGAGCTTTTTGCGCGAAAAGCTTTCCGTGAAATTTTCGGACCAAAAGTGACCATATCGGCATAACCGGCGTCACCTTTCTTTATCCATCAAAAACGATTTGTTTTCACTTAAATGTACCCCAAACATCTTTATATGGTGTATAGGTCATAATGGGAGCTTTTTGCGTGAAAAGCTTTCCGTGAAATTTTCGGACCAAAAGTGACCATATCGCCATCACCGAAGTCAACTTTATTTATCCAATAAAATTGAGTTGTTTTTGCACAAATGTGTCCCAAACATGTTTATATGGTGTATAGGTCATAATGGGAGCTTTTTGCGCGAAAAGCTTTCCGTGAAATTTTCGGACCAAAAGTGACCATATCGGCATCACCGGCGTCAACTTTCTTTATTCATCAAAAATGATTTGTTTTCCCTCAAATGTGCCCCAAACATGTTTATATGTTGTATAGGTCATAATGGGAGCTTTTTGCGTGAAAAGCTTTCCGTGAAATTTTCGGACCAAAAGTAACCATATCAGCATAATCGGCGTCAACTTTCTTTATCCATCAAAAATGATTTTATTTTGCTCAAATGTGTCCCAAACATGTTTATATGGTGTATAGGTCATAATGGGAGCTTTTTGAGCGAAAAGCTTTCCGTGAAATTTTCGGACCAAAAGTGACCATATCGGCATCATCGGCGTCACCTTTCTTTATCCATCAAAAATGATTTGTTTTCACTTAAATGTGTCCCAAACATGTTTATATGGTGTCTAGGTCATAATGTGAGCTTTTTGCGTGAAAAGCTTTCCGTGAAATTTTCGGACCAAAAGTTACAATATCGGCATCATCGGCGTCACCTTTCTTTCTCCATCAAAAAATGATTTTTTCCGCTCAAATGTGTCCCAAACATGGTTATATGGTGTATAGGACATAATGGGAGCTTTTTGAGCCAAAAGGTTATCGTGAAATTTTCGGACCAAAAGTGACCATATTGGCATCATCGTCGTCACCTTTCTTTATGCATCAAAAATGATTTTATTTCGCATAAATATGTCCCAAACATGTTTATATGGTGTATAGGTCATAATGGGAGCTTTTTGCGCGAAAAGCTTTCCGAAAAAATTTTCGGTGCAAAAGTTACCATATCGGCATCACCAACGTCACCTTTCTTTATCCATCAAAATTGAGTTGTTTTCGCTCAAATGTGTCCCAAACATGTTTATAATGTGAGCTTCTTTCGCGAAAAGCTTTCCGTGAAATTTTTGGACCAAAAGTGACCATATCGGCATCACCGGCGTCACCTTTCTTTATCCATCAAAAATGATTTGTTTTCACTCAAATGTGTTCCAAACATGTTTATATGGTGTATAGGTCATAATCTGAGCTTTTTGCGCGAAAAGCTTTCCGTGAAATTTTCGGACCAAAAGTGACCATTTCGGCATCACCGACGTCACCTTTCTTTATCCAATAAAATTGAGTTGTTTTTGCTCAAATGTGTCCCAAACATGTTTATATGGTGTATAGGTCATAATGGAAGCTTTTTGCGCAAAAAGCTTTCCGTGAAATTTTCGGACCAAAAGTGACCATATCGGAATCACCGAAGTCACCTTTCTTTTTCCAATAAAATTCAGTTGTTTTTGCTCAAATGTGTCCCAAACATGTTTATATGGTGTATAGGTAATAATGGGAGCTTTTTGCGTGAAAAGCTTTCCGTGAAATTTTCGGACCAAAAGTGACCATATCGGCATAACCGGCGTCACCTTTCTTTATCCATCAAAAACGATTTGTTTTCACTTAAATGTTCCCCAAACATCTTTATATGGTGTATAGGTCATAATGGGAGCTTTTTGCGTGAAAAGCTTTCCGTGAAATTTTCGGACCAAAAGTGACCATATCGCCATCACCGAAGTCAACTTTATTTATCCAATAAAATTGAGTTGTTTTTGCACAAATGTGTCCCAAACATGTTTATATGGTGTATAGGTCATAATGGGAGCTTTTTGCGCGAAAAGCTTTCCGTGAAATTTTCGGACCAAAAGTGACCATATCGGCATCACCGGCGTCACCTTTCTTTATTCATCAAAAATGATTTGTTTTCCCTCAAATGTGCCCCAAACATGTTTATATGTTGTATAGGTCATAATGGGAGCTTTTTGCGTGAAAAGCTTTCCGTGAAATTTTCGGACCAAAAGTAACCATATCAGCATAATCGGCGTCAACTTTCTTTATCCATCAAAAATGATTTTATTTTGCTCAAATGTGTCCCAAACATGTTTATATGGTGTATAGGTCATAATGGGAGCTTTTTGAGCGAAAAGCTTTCCGTGAAATTTTCGGACCAAAAGTGACCATATCGGCATCATCGGCGTCACCTTTCTTTATCCATAAAAAATGATTTGTTTTTACTTAAATGTGTCCCAAACATGTTTATATGGTGTCTAGGTCATAATGTGAGCTTTTTGCGTGAAAAGCTTTCCGTGAAATTTTCGGACCAAAAGTTACAATATCGGCATCATCGGCGTCACCTTTCTTTCTCCATCAAAAAATGATTTTTTCCGCTCAAATGTGTCCCAAACATGGTTATATGGTGTATAGGACATAATGGGAGCTTTTTGAGCCAAAAGGTTTCCGTGAAATTTTCGGACCAAAAGTGACCATATTGGCATCATCGTCGTCACCTTTCTTTATGCATCAAAAATGATTTTATTTCGCATAAATATGTCCCAAACATGTTTATATGGTGTATAGGTCATAATGGGAGCTTTTTGCGCGAAAAGCTTTCCGAAAAAATTTTCGGAGCAAAAGTTACCATATCGGCATCACCAACGTCACCTTTCTTTATCCATCAAAATTGAGTTGTTTTCGCTCAAATGTGTCCCAAACATGTTTATAATGTGAGCTTCTTTCGCGAAAAGCTTTCCGTGAAATTTTTGGACCAAAAGTGACCATATCGGCATCACCGGCGTCACCTTTCTTTATCCATCAAAAACGATTTGTTTTCACTTAAATGTACCCCAAACATCTTTATATGGTGTATAGGTCATAATGGGAGCTTTTTGCGCGAAAAGATTTCCGTGAAATTTTTGGACCAAAAGTGACCATATCGTCATCACCGACGTCACCTTTCTTTATCCATTAAAATTGAGTTGTTTTCTCTCAAATGTGTCCCAAACATGTTTATATGGTGTGTAGGTCATAATGAGAGCTTTTTGTGCGAAAAGCTTTCCGTGAAATTTTCGGACCAAAAGTGACCATTTCGGCATCACCGACGTCACCTTTCTTTATCCAATAAAATTGAGGTGTTTTTGCTCAAATGTGTCCCAAACATGTTTATATGGTGTATAGGTCATAATGGGAGTTTTTTGTGCGAAAAGCTTTCCGTGAAATTTTCGGACCAAATGTGACCATATCGGCATCACCGACGTCACCGTTCTTTGTCTGTCAAAATTGAGTTGTTTTCGCTCAAATGTGTCCCAAACATGTTTATAGGGTGTATAGGTCATAATGGGAGCTTTTTGCGCAAAAAACTTTCCATGAAGTTTTCGGACTAAAGTGACCATTTCGGCATCACCGACGTTACCTTTCTTTATCCATCAAAATTGAGTTGTTTTTGCTAAAATGTGTCCCAAACATGTTTATATGGTTTATAGGTCATAATGGGAGCTTTTTGAGCGAAAAACATTCCGTTAAATTTTCGGACCAAAAGTGACCATATCAGTATCACCGACGTCACCGTTCTTTATCCAATAAAATTGAGTTATTTTCGCTCAAATGTGTCCCAAACATGTTTATATGGTGTAAAGTTCATAATGTGAGCTTTTTGCGCGAAAAGCTTTCCGTGAAATTTTCGGATCAAATGTGATTATATCGGCATCACCGACGTCACCGTTCTTTATCTATCAAAATTGAGTTGTTTTCGCTCAAATGTGCTCCAAACATATTTATAGGGTGTATAGGTCATAATGGGAGCTTTTAGCGCAAAAAGCTTTCCGTGAAATTTTCGGACCAAAAGTGACCATATCGGCATCACCGACGTCACCGTTCTTTAACTATCAAAATTGAGTTGTTTTCGCTCAAATGTGCTCCAAACATGTTTATATGATGTATAGGTCATAATGGAAGCTTTTTGCGCAAAAAGCTTTCCGTGAAATATTCGGACCAAAAGTGACCATATCGGCATCACCGAAGTCACCTTTCTTTATCCAATAAATTTGAGTTGTTTTTTTTCAAATGTGTTCCAAACATGTTTATATGGTGTATAGGTCATAATGTCAGCTTTTTGCGCGAAAAGCTTTCCGTGAAATTTTTGGACCAAAAGTGACCATATAGGCATCACCGGCGTCACATTTCTTTATCCATCAAAAACGATTTATTTTCACTTCAATGTACCCCAAACATGTTTATATGGTGTATAGGTCATAATGGGAGCTTTTTGAGCGAAAAGATTTCCGTGATATTTTTTGACCAAAAGTGACCATACTAGCATCACCGACGTCACCTTTCTTTATCCATTAAAATTGAGTTGTTTTCTCTCAAATGTTTCCCAAACATGTTTATATGGTGTGTAGGTCATAATGAGAGCTTTTTGTGCGAAAAGCTTTCCATGAAATTTTCGGACCAAAAGTGACCATTTCGGCATCACCGACATCACCTTTATTTATCCAATAAAATTGAGGTGTTTTTGCTCAAATGTGACTCAAACATGTTTATATGGTGTATAGGTCATAATGTGAGCTTTTTGCGCGAAAATCTTTCCGTGAAATTTTCGGACCAAATGTGACCATATCGGCATCACCGACGTCACCGTTCTTTGTCTGTCAAAATTGAGTTGTTTTCGCTCAAATGTGTCCCAAACATGTTTATATGGTGTAAAGGTCATAATGGGAGCTTTTTGCGCAAAAAGCTTTCCATGAAGTTTTCGGACCAAAAGTGACCATTTCGGCATCACCGACGTCACCTTTCTTTATCCAATAAAATTGAGTTGTTTTTGCTCAAATGTGTCCCAAAATTGTTTATATGGTGTATAGGTCATAATGGAAGCTTTTTGCGCAAAAAGCTTTCCGTGAAATTTTCGGACCAAAAGTGACCATATCGGAATCACCGAAGTCACCTTTCTTTTTCCAATAAAATTCAGTTGTTTTTGCTCAAATGTGTCCCAAACATGTTTATATGGTGTATAGGTAATAATGAGAGCTTTTTGCGCGAAAAGCTTTCCGTGAAATTTTCGGACCAAAAGTGACCATATCGGCATAACCGGCGTCACCTTTCTTTATCCATCAAAAATGATATGTTTTCACTCAGATGTGCCCCAAACATGTTTATATGGTGTATAGGTAATAATGGGAGCTTTTTGCGTGAAAAGCTTTCCGTGAAATTTTCGGACCAAAAGTGACCATATCGCCATCACCGAAGTCAACTTTATTTATCCAATAAAATTGAGTTGTTTTTGCACAAATGTGTCCCAAACATGTTTATATGGTGTATAGGTCATAATGGGATCTTTTCGCGCGAAAAGCTTTCCGTGAAATTTTCGGACCAAAAGTGACCATATCGGCATCACCGGCGTCACCTTTCTTTATTCATCAAAAAAGATTTGTTTTCCCTCAAATGTGCCCCAAACATGTTTATATGTTGTATAGGTCATAATGGGAGCTTTTTGCGTGAAAAGCTTTCCGTGAAATTTTCGTACCAAAAGTAACCATATCAGCATAATCGGCGTCAACTTTCTTTATCCATCAAAAATGATTTTATTTTGCTCAAATGTGTCCCAAACATGTTTATATGGTGTACAGGTCATAATGGGAGCTTTTTGAGCGAAAAGCTTTCCGTGAAATTTTCGGACCAAAAATGACCATATCGGCATCATCGGCGTCACCTTTCTTTATCCATCAAAAATGATTTGTTTTCACTTAAATGTCTCCCAAACATGTTTATATGGTGTCTAGGTCATAATGTGAGCTTTTTGCGTGAGAAGCTTTCCGTGAAATTTTCGGACATAAAGTTACAATATCGGCATCATCGGCGTCACCTTTCTTTATCCATCAAAAAATGATTTTTTCCGCTCAAATGTGTCCCAAACATGGTTATATGGTGTATAGGACATAATGGGAGCTTTTTGAGCCAAAAGGTTTCCGTGAAATTTTCGGACCAAAAGTGACCATATTGGCATCATCGTCGTCACCTTTCTTTATGCATCAAAAATGATTTTATTTCGCATAAATATGTCCCAAACATGTTTATATGGTGTATAGGTCATAATGGGAGCTTTTTGCGCGAAAAGCTTTCCGTAAAATTTTCGGAGCAAAAGTTACCATATCGGCATCACCAACGTCACCTTTCTTTATCCATCAAAATTGAGTTGTTTTCGCTCAAATGTGTCCCAAACATGTTTATAATGTGAGCTTCTTTCGCGAAAAGCTTTCCGTGAAATTTTTGGACCAAAAGTGACCATATCGGCATCACCGGCGTCACCTTTCTTTATCCATCAAAAACGATTTGTTTTCACTTAAATGTACCTCAAACATCTTTATATGGTGTATAGGTCATAATGGGAGCTTTTTGCGCGAAAAGATTTCCGTGAAATTTTTGGACCCAAAGTGACCATATCGGCATCACCGGCGTCACATTTCTTTATCCATCAAAAACGATTTGTTTTCACTTCAATGTACCCCAAACATGTTTATATGGTGTATAGGTCATAATAGGAGCTTTTTGAGCGAAAAGATTTCCGTGATATTTTTTGACCAAAAGTGACCATACTGGCATCACCGACGTCACCTTTCTTTATCCATTAAAATTGAGTTGTTTTCTCTCAAATGTTTCCCAAACATGTTTATATGGTGTGTAGGTCATAATGAGAGCTCTTTGTGCGAAAAGCTTTCCGTGAAATTTTCGGACCAAAAGTGACCATTTCGGCATCACCGACGTCACCTTTATTTATCCAATAAAATTGAGTTGTTTTTGCTCAAATGTGACTCAAACATGTTTATATGGTGTATAGGTCATAATGTGAGCTTTTTGCGCGAAAATCTTTCCGTGAAATTTTCGGACCAAATGTGACCATATCGGCATCACCGACGTCACCGTTCTTTGTCTGTCAAAATTGAGTTGTTTTCGCTCAAATGTGTCCCAAACATGTTTATATGGTGTAAAGGTCATAATGAGAGCTTTTTGCGCAAAAAGCTTTCCATGAAGTTTTCGGACCAAAAGTGACCATTTCGGCATCACCGACGTCACCTTTCTTTATCCAATAAAATTGAGTTGTTTTTGCTCAAATATGTCACAAACATGTTTATATGGTGTATAGGTCATAATGGAAGCTTTTTGCGCAAAAAGCTTTCCGGGAAATTTTCGGACCAAAAGTGACCATATCGGAATCACCGAAGTCACCTTTCTTTTTCCAATAAAATTCAGTTGTTTTGCTCAAATGTGTCCCAAACATGTTTATATGGTGTATAGGTAATAATGGGAGCTTTTTGCGCGAAAAGCTTTCCGTGAAATTTTCGGACCAAAAGTGACCATATCGGCATAACCAGCGTCACCTTTCTTTATCCATCAAAAATGATTTGTTTTCACTCAGATGTGCCCCAAACATGTTTATATGGTGTATAGGTAATAATGGGAGCTTTTTGCGTGAAAAGCTTTCCGTGAAATTTTCGGACCAAAAGTGACCATATCGCCATCACCGAAGTCAACTTTATTTATCCAATAAAATTGAGTTGTTTTTGCACAAATGTGTCCCAAACATGTTTATATGGTGTATAGGTCATAATGGGAGCTTTTTGCGCGAAAAGCTTTCCGTGAAATTTTCGGACCAAAAGTGACCATATCGGCATCACCGGCGTCACCTTTCTTTATTCATCAAAAATGATTTGTTTTCCCTCAAATGTGCTCCAAACATGTTTATATGTTGTATAGGTCATAATGGGAGCTTTTTGCGTGAAAAGCTTTCCGTGAAATTTTCGGACCAAAAGTAACCATATCAGCATAATCGGCGTCAACTTTCTTTATCCATCAAAAATGATTTTATTTTGCTCAAATGTGTCCCAAACATGTTTATATGGTGTACAGGTCATAATTGGAGCTTTTTGAGCGAAAAGCTTTCCGTGAAATTTTCGGACCAAAAATGACCATATCGGCATCATCGGCGTCACCTTTCTTTATCCATCAAAAATGATTTGTTTTCACTTAAATGTGTCCCAAACATGTTTATATGGTGTCTAGGTCATAATGTGAGCTTTTTGCGTGAGAAGCTTTCCGTGAAATTTTCGTACCAAAAGTTACAATATCGGCATCATCGGCGTCACCTTTCTTTATCCATCAAAAAATGATTTTTTCCGCTCAAATGTGTCCCAAACATGGTTATATTGTGTATAGGACATAATGGGAGCTTTTTGAGCCAAAAGGTTTCCGTGAAATTTTCGGACCAAAAGTGACCATATTGGCATCATCGTCGTCACCTTTCTTTATGCATCAAAAATGATTATATTTCGCATAAATATGTCCCAAACATGTTTATATGGTGTATAGGTCATAATGTGAGCTTTTTGCGCGAAAAGCTTTCCGTAAAATTTTCGGAGCAAAAGTTACCATATCGGCATCACCAACGTCACCTTTCTTTATAGCGCCCTTCTGGACAAAATTAGCAAGCTGATTCAGTCATGGTCGACAAGAAAGCTGTCCTACGCAGGTAGATTGCAGCTTATAAAGGCTGTATGTACTGGTGTGCAAACGTTCTGGAGTCAATCAATGCTCCTCCCTAAGGGAGTTGTTGATAAAGTGGAAGGAATGTTGAAGAGGTTTCTATGGAATGGAAACCTTGATGGCCATAAGCACTTGGTTGCGTGGGGAGAAGTCACCAGGCCCTACAATGAAGGTGGATTGGAGATACGTGAGCTTCTATCATGGAATAAAAGTGTATTTGCAAAGCTTTGGGGAGACATAATACTACCAAGGCAGAATATATGGAAGAGATGGTGCCTGCAAAACCACCTCAACGGGGATCCTAATATAGAGATTCGGCAGAAACGAGATGACTCGTGGCTATGGAGAACAGTCATACTTGTCAAGAATGAGTTGAGCGCCAGGCTGGATGTTCCTAGGCTGGATGCTACTGATCTGCGTGACTATTTGAACAGTAAAGGTAGCCTCTCGTGTGCCAAGCTATATAATTCTCTACGTCTTCATGGGCATGAGATCATCTGGGGAGAGATGATATGGAATGGGATACAGAATAGAAAATGGGCGTTTATTTTGTGGCTTGCTATGAAGAAGAGACTTCAAACTGGCCACATTCTACGACACTGGCTGGGGGACAGCGCTGAGTTATGTGTACTCTGCCTAGGGGCTGTTGAATGCGAGGATCACCTCTGGTTTGAATGCCCTGTGATCAGATTGGTGCAAAAGAAAGTCTTTGACTGGGTTGGTATTTTCTGCAGATTCCCATCTATTGGAGATTGGTTATGCTGGTTTGCGAAGGAAACCCCAAAGACACAGAAATCACATCTTTTCCAGGCGAAACTCCTTGCTCTCCAAGCTCTTGTGTACTTCACTTGGGATGCGAGAAACAAGCAAATCTTCCATCAAGAACCGTTCGATGTTGAGAAGTGTGCATCTTTGATTATTACTTCCTGTCGATCCAGGTTGTACACTATGTGCAAATGTAAAACACTTGTGGATAGGTTGGATCGAGGGTGTGGATGAGCTTGTGGATGGTCGAGCATTTGTGTGTATCCTAGATGACCTTGTTGATGACTTTGGAGATTTTAGGGAGCGTTTTGTATTGGCTACTAGAACTTTATTTGTTAGGTTGATTGCTTTTGGTAGAATCATTGGTGGGCATAGGAGGGACTTTTGGGTATAGAGGTTTTTTTTTTTTTTTTTTTCCCTCTTACACAAGACCCTTTGTATGGTCTTGGACTTTTGTACATTGGTTGGTTTAAACCACCTCAGCTATATATTTACCGTTTCAGACCAAAATTGAGTTGTTTTCGCTCAAATGTGTCCCAAACATGTTTATAATGTCAGCTTCTTTCGCGAAAAGCTTTCCGTGAAATTTTTGGACCAAAAGTAACCATATCGGCATCACCGGCGTCACCTTTCTTTATCCATCAAAAACGATTTGTTTTCACTTAAATGTACCCCAAACATCTTTATATGGTGTATAGGTCATAATGAGAGCTTTTTGCGTGAAAAGATTTCCGTGAAATTTTTGGACCAAAAGTGACCATATCGGCATCACCGACGTCACCTTTCTTTATCCATTAAAATTGAGTTGTTTTCTCTCAAATGTGTCCCAAACATGTTTATATGGTGTGTAGGTCATAATGAGAGCTTTTTGTGCAAAAAGCTTTCCGTGAAATTTTCGGACCAAAAGTGACCATTTCGGCATCACCGACGTCACCTTTCTTTATCCAATAAAATTGAGTTGTTTTTGCTCAAATGTGTCCCAAACATGTTTATATGGTGTATAGGTCATAATGTGAGCTTTTTGCGCGAAAAGCTTTCCGTGAAATTTTCGGACCAAATGTGACCATATCGGCATCACCGACGTCACCGTTCTTTGTCTGTCAAAATTGAGTTGTTTTCGCTCAAATGTGTCCCAAACATGTTTATATGGTGTAAAGGTCATAATGGGAGCTTTTTGCGCAAAAAGCTTTCCATGAAGTTTTCGGACCAAAGTGACCATTTCGGCATCACCGACGTTACCTTTCTTTTTCCAATAAAATTGAGTTGTTTTTGCTAAAATGTGTCCCAAACATGTTTATATGGTTTATAGGTCATAATGGGAGCTTTTTGAGCGAAAAACTTTCCGTTAAATTTTCGGACCAAAAGTGACCATATCAGTATCACCGACGTCACCGTTCTTTATCCAATAAAATTGAGTTGTTTTCGCTCAAATGTGCCCCAAACATGTTTATATGGTGTAAAGGTCATAATGGGAGTTTTTTGTGCGAAAAGCTTTCCGTGAAATTTTCGGACCAAATGTGATCATATCGGCATCACCGACGTCACAGTTCTTTATCTATCAAAATTGAGTTGTTTTCGCTCAAATGTGTCCCAAACATGTTTATATGGTGTATAGGTCATAGTGGGAGCTTTTTGCGCGAAAAGCTTTCCGTGAAATTTTCGGACCAAAAGTGATCATATCGGCATCACCGACATCACCTTTCTTTATCCATCAAAATTGAGTTGTTTTCTCTCAAATGTGTCCCAAACATGTTTATATGGTGTGTAGGTCATAATGGGAGCTTTTTGTGCGAAAAGCTTTCCGTGAAATTTTCGGAACAAAAGTGACCATTTCGGCATCGCCGACGTCACCTTTCTTTATCCAATAAAATTGAGTTGTTTTCGCTCAAATGTGTCCCAAACATGTTTATATGGTGTAAATTTCATAATGTGAGCTTTTTGCGCGAAATGCTTTCCGTGAAATTTTCGGACCAAATGTGTCCATATCGGCATCACCGACGTCACCGTTCTTTATCTATCAAAATTGAGTTGTTTTCGCTCAAATGTGCTCCAAAGATGTTTATATGGTGTATAGGTCATAATGGGAGCTTTTAGCGCAAAAAGCTTTCCGTGAAATTTTCGGACCAAAAGTGACCATATCGGCATCACCGACGTCACCGTTCTTTATCTATCAAAATTGAGTTGTTTTCGCTCAAATGTTCTCCAAACATGTTTATATGATGTATAGGTCATAATGAGAGCTCTTTGTGCGAAAAGCTTTCCGTGAAATTTTCGGACCAAAAGTGACCATTTCGGCATCACCGACGTCACCTTTATTTATCCAATAAAATTGAGTTGTTTTTGCTCAAATGTGACTCAAACATGTTTATATGGTGTATAGGTCATAATGTGAGCTTTTTGCGCGAAAATCTTTCCGTGAAATTTTCGGACCAAATGTGACCATATCGGCATCACCGACGTCACCGTTCTTTGTCTGTCAAAATTGAGTTGTTTTCGCTCAAATGTGTCCCAAACATGTTTATATGGTGTAAAGGTCATAATGGGAGCTTTTTGCGCAAAAAGCTTTCCATGAAGTTTTCGGACCAAAAGTGACCATTTCGGCATCACCGACGTCACCTTTCTTTATCCAATAAAATTGAGTTGTTTTTGCTCAAATGTGTCCCAAACATGTTTATATGGTGTATAGGTCATAATGGAAGCTTTTTGCGCAAAAAGCTTTCCGTGAAATTTTCGGACCAAAAGTGACCATATCGGAATCACCGAAGTCACCTTTCTTTTTCCAATAAAATTCAGTTGTTTTTGCTCAAATGTGTCCCAAACATGTTTATATGGTGTATAGGTAATAATGGGAGCTTTTTGCGCGAAAAGCTTTCCGTGAAATTTTCGGACCAAAAGTGACCATATCGGCATAACCGGCGTCACCTTTCTTTATCCATCAAAAACGATTTGTTTTCACTTAAATGTACCCCAAACATCTTTATATGGTGTATAGGTCATAATGGGAGCTTTTTGCGTGAAAAGCTTTCCGTGAAATTTTCGGACCAAAAGTGACCATATCGCCATCACCGAAGTCAACTTTATTTATCCAATAAAATTGAGTTGTTTTTGCACAAATGTGTCCCAAACATGTTTATATGGTGTATAGGTCATAATGGGAGCTTTTTGCGCGAAAAGCTTTCCGTGAAATTTTCGGACCAAAAGTGACCATATCGGCATCACCGGCGTCAACTTTCTTTATTCATCAAAAATGATTTGTTTTCCCTCAAATGTGCCCCAAACATGTTTATATGTTGTATAGGTCATAATGGGAGCTTTTTGCGTGAAAAGCTTTCCGTGAAATTTTCGGACCAAAAGTAACCATATCAGCATAATCGGCGTCAACTTTCTTTATCCATCAAAAATGATTTTATTTTGCTCAAATGTGTCCCAAACATGTTTATATGGTGTATAGGTCATAATGGGAGCTTTTTGAGCGAAAAGCTTTCCGTGAAATTTTCGGACCAAAAGTGACCATATCGGCATCATCGGCGTCACCTTTCTTTATCCATCAAAAATGATTTGTTTTCACTTAAATGTGTCCCAAACATGTTTATATGGTGTCTAGGTCATAATGTGAGCTTTTTGCGTGAAAAGCTTTCCGTGAAATTTTCGGACCAAAAGTTACAATATCGGCATCATCGGCGTCACCTTTCTTTCTCCATCAAAAAATGATTTTTTCCGCTCAAATGTGTCCCAAACATGGTTATATGGTGTATAGGACATAATGGGAGCTTTTTGAGCCAAAAGGTTATCGTGAAATTTTCGGACCAAAAGTGACCATATTGGCATCATCGTCGTCACCTTTCTTTATGCATCAAAAATGATTTTATTTCGCATAAATATGTCCCAAACATGTTTATATGGTGTATAGGTCATAATGGGAGCTTTTTGCGCGAAAAGCTTTCCGAAAAAATTTTCGGTGCAAAAGTTACCATATCGGCATCACCAACGTCACCTTTCTTTATCCATCAAAATTGAGTTGTTTTCGCTCAAATGTGTCCCAAACATGTTTATAATGTGAGCTTCTTTCGCGAAAAGCTTTCCGTGAAATTTTTGGACCAAAAGTGACCATATCGGCATCACCGGCGTCACCTTTCTTTATCCATCAAAAATGATTTGTTTTCACTCAAATGTGTTCCAAACATGTTTATATGGTGTATAGGTCATAATCTGAGCTTTTTGCGCGAAAAGCTTTCCGTGAAATTTTCGGACCAAAAGTGACCATTTCGGCATCACCGACGTCACCTTTCTTTATCCAATAAAATTGAGTTGTTTTTGCTCAAATGTGTCCCAAACATGTTTATATGGTGTATAGGTCATAATGGAAGCTTTTTGCGCAAAAACCTTTCCGTGAAATTTTCGGACCAAAAGTGACCATATCGGAATCACCGAAGTCACCTTTCTTTTTCCAATAAAATTCAGTTGTTTTTGCTCAAATGTGTCCCAAACATGTTTATATGGTGTATAGGTAATAATGGGAGCTTTTTGCGTGAAAAGCTTTCCGTGAAATTTTCGGACCAAAAGTGACCATATCGGCATAACCGGCGTCACCTTTCTTTATCCATCAAAAACGATTTGTTTTCACTTAAATGTTCCCCAAACATCTTTATATGGTGTATAGGTCATAATGGGAGCTTTTTGCGTGAAAAGCTTTCCGTGAAATTTTCGGACCAAAAGTGACCATATCGCCATCACCGAAGTCAACTTTATTTATCCAATAAAATTGAGTTGTTTTTGCACAAATGTGTCCCAAACATGTTTATATGGTGTATAGGTCATAATGGGAGCTTTTTGCGCGAAAAGCTTTCCGTGAAATTTTCGGACCAAAAGTGACCATATCGGCATCACCGGCGTCACCTTTCTTTATTCATCAAAAATGATTTGTTTTCCCTCAAATGTGCCCCAAACATGTTTATATGTTGTATAGGTCATAATGGGAGCTTTTTGCGTGAAAAGCTTTCCGTGAAATTTTCGGACCAAAAGTAACCATATCAGCATAATCGGCGTCAACTTTCTTTATCCATCAAAAATGATTTTATTTTGCTCAAATGTGTCCCAAACATGTTTATATGGTGTATAGGTCATAATGGGAGCTTTTTGAGCGAAAAGCTTTCCGTGAAATTTTCGGACCAAAAGTGACCATATCGGCATCATCGGCGTCACCTTTCTTTATCCATCAAAAATGATTTGTTTTTACTTAAATGTGTCCCAAACATGTTTATATGGTGTCTAGGTCATAATGTGAGCTTTTTGCGTGAAAAGCTTTCCGTGAAATTTTCGGACCAAAAGTTACAATATCGGCATCATCGGCGTCACCTTTCTTTCTCCATCAAAAAATGATTTTTTCCGCTCAAATGTGTCCCAAACATGGTTATATGGTGTATAGGACATAATGGGAGCTTTTTGAGCCAAAAGGTTTCCGTGAAATTTTCGGACCAAAAGTGACCATATTGGCATCATCGTCGTCACCTTTCTTTATGCATCAAAAATGATTTTATTTCGCATAAATATGTCCCAAACATGTTTATATGGTGTATAGGTCATAATGGGAGCTTTTTGCGCGAAAAGCTTTCCGAAAAAATTTTCGGAGCAAAAGTTACCATATCGGCATCACCAACGTCACCTTTCTTTATCCATCAAAATTGAGTTGTTTTCGCTCAAATGTGTCCCAAACATGTTTATAATGTGAGCTTCTTTCGCGAAAAGCTTTCCGTGAAATTTTTGGACCAAAAGTGACCATATCGGCATCACCGGCGTCACCTTTCTTTATCCATCAAAAACGATTTGTTTTCACTTAAATGTACCCCAAACATCTTTATATGGTGTATAGGTCATAATGGGAGCTTTTTGCGCGAAAAGATTTCCGTGAAATTTTTGGACCAAAAGTGACCATATCGTCATCACCGACGTCACCTTTCTTTATCCATTAAAATTGAGTTGTTTTCTCTCAAATGTGTCCCAAACATGTTTATATGGTGTGTAGGTCATAATGAGAGCTTTTTGTGCAAAAAGCTTTCCGTGAAATTTTCGGACCAAAAGTGACCATTTCGGCATCACCGACGTCACCTTTCTTTATCCAATAAAATTGAGTTGTTTTTGCTCAAATGTGTCCCAAACATGTTTATATGGTGTATAGGTCATAATGTGAGCTTTTTGCGCGAAAAGCTTTCCGTGAAATTTTCGGACCAAATGTGACCATATCGGCATCACCGACGTCACCGTTCTTTGTCTGTCAAAATTGAGTTGTTTTCGCTCAAATGTGTCCCAAACATGTTTATATGGTGTAAAGGTCATAATGGGAGCTTTTTGCGCAAAAAGCTTTCCATGAAGTTTTCGGACTAAAGTGACCATTTCGGCATCACCGACGTTACCTTTCTTTTTCCAATAAAATTGAGTTGTTTTTGCTAAAATGTGTCCCAAACATGTTTATATGGTTTATAGGTCATAATGGGAGCTTTTTGAGCGAAAAACATTCCGTTAAATTTTCGGACCAAAAGTGACCATATCAGTATCACCGACGTCACCGTTCTTTATCCAATAAAATTGAGTTATTTTCGCTCAAATGTGCCCCAAACATGTTTATATGGTGTAAAGGTCATAATGGGAGTTTTTTGTGCGAAAAGCTTTCCGTGAAATTATCGGACCAAATGTGATTATATCGGCATCACCGACGTCACAGTTCTTTATCCATCAAAATTGAGTTGTTTTCGCTCAAATGTGTCCCAAACATGTTTATATGGTGTATAGGTCATAATGGGAGCATTTTGCGCGAAAAGCTTTCCGTGAAATTTTCGGACCAAAAGTGATCATATCGGCATTACCGACATCACCTTTCTTTATCCATCAAAATTGAGTTGTTTTCTCTCAAATGTGTCCCAAACATGTTTATATGATGTGTAGGTCATAATGGGAGCGTTTTGTGCGAAAAGCTTTCCGTAAAATTTTCGGAACAAAAGTGACCATTTCGGCATCGCCGACGTCACCTTTCTTTATCCAATAAAATTGAGTTATTTTCGCTCAAATGTGTCCCAAACATGTTTATATGGTGTAAAGTTCATAATGTGAGCTTTTTGCGCGAAAAGCTTTCCGTGAAATTTTCGGATCAAATGTGTCCATATCGGCATCACCGACGTCACCGTTCTTTATCTATCAAAATTGAGTTGTTTTCGCTCAAATGTGCTCCAAACATATTTATAGGGTGTATAGGTCATAATGGGAGCTTTTAGCGCAAAAAGCTTTCCGTGAAATTTTCGGACCAAAAGTGACCATATCGGCATCACCGACGTCACCGTTCTTTAACTATCAAAATTGAGTTGTTTTCGCTCAAATGTGCTCCAAACATGTTTATATGATGTATAGGTCATAATGGAAGCTTTTTGCGCAAAAAGCTTTCCGTGAAATATTCGGACCAAAAGTGACCATATCGGCATCACCGAAGTCACCTTTCTTTATCCAATAAATTTGAGTTGTTTTTTTTCAAATGTGTTCCAAACATGTTTATATGGTGTATAGGTCATAATGTCAGCTTTTTGCGCGAAAAGCTTTCCGTGAAATTTTTGGACCAAAAGTGACCATATAGGCATCACCGGCGTCACATTTCTTTATCCATCAAAAACGATTTATTTTCACTTCAATGTACCCCAAACATGTTTATATGGTGTATAGGTCATAATGGGAGCTTTTTGAGCGAAAAGATTTCCGTGATATTTTTTGACCAAAAGTGACCATACTAGCATCACCGACGTCACCTTTCTTTATCCATTAAAATTGAGTTGTTTTCTCTCAAATGTTTCCCAAACATGTTTATATGGTGTGTAGGTCATAATGAGAGCTTTTTGTGCGAAAAGCTTTCCATGAAATTTTCGGACCAAAAGTGACCATTTCGGCATCACCGACATCACCTTTATTTATCCAATAAAATTGAGGTGTTTTTGCTCAAATGTGACTCAAACATGTTTATATGGTGTATAGGTCATAATGTGAGCTTTTTGCGCGAAAATCTTTCCGTGAAATTTTCGGACCAAATGTGACCATATCGGCATCACCGACGTCACCGTTCTTTGTCTGTCAAAATTGAGTTGTTTTCGCTCAAATGTGTCCCAAACATGTTTATATGGTGTAAAGGTCATAATGGGAGCTTTTTGCGCAAAAAGCTTTCCATGAAGTTTTCGGACCAAAAGTGACCATTTCGGCATCACCGACGTCACCTTTCTTTATCCAATAAAATTGAGTTGTTTTTGCTCAAATGTGTCCCAAAATTGTTTATATGGTGTATAGGTCATAATGGAAGCTTTTTGCGCAAAAAGCTTTCCGTGAAATTTTCGGACCAAAAGTGACCATATCGGAATCACCGAAGTCACCTTTCTTTTTCCAATAAAATTCAGTTGTTTTTGCTCAAATGTGTCCCAAACATGTTTATATGGTGTATAGGTAATAATGAGAGCTTTTTGCGCGAAAAGCTTTCCGTGAAATTTTCGGACCAAAAGTGACCATATCGGCATAACCGGCGTCACCTTTCTTTATCCATCAAAAATGATATGTTTTCACTCAGATGTGCCCCAAACATGTTTATATGGTGTATAGGTAATAATGGGAGCTTTTTGCGTGAAAAGCTTTCCGTGAAATTTTCGGACCAAAAGTGACCATATCGCCATCACCGAAGTCAACTTTATTTATCCAATAAAATTGAGTTGTTTTTGCACAAATGTGTCCCAAACATGTTTATATGGTGTATAGGTCATAATGGGATCTTTTCGCGCGAAAAGCTTTCCGTGAAATTTTCGGACCAAAAGTGACCATATCGGCATCACCGGCGTCACCTTTCTTTATTCATCAAAAAAGATTTGTTTTCCCTCAAATGTGCCCCAAACATGTTTATATGTTGTATAGGTCATAATGGGAGCTTTTTGCGTGAAAAGCTTTCCGTGAAATTTTCGTACCAAAAGTAACCATATCAGCATAATCGGCGTCAACTTTCTTTATCCATCAAAAATGATTTTATTTTGCTCAAATGTGTCCCAAACATGTTTATATGGTGTACAGGTCATAATGGGAGCTTTTTGAGCGAAAAGCTTTCTGTGAAATTTTCGGACCAAAAATGACCATATCGGCATCATCGGCGTCACCTTTCTTTATCCATCAAAAATGATTTGTTTTCACTTAAATGTCTCCCAAACATGTTTATATGGTGTCTAGGTCATAATGTGAGCTTTTTGCGTGAGAAGCTTTCCGTGAAATTTTCGGACATAAAGTTACAATATCGGCATCATCGGCGTCACCTTTCTTTATCCATCAAAAAATGATTTTTTCCGCTCAAATGTGTCCCAAACATGGTTATATGGTGTATAGGACATAATGGGAGCTTTTTGAGCCAAAAGGTTTCCGTGAAATTTTCGGACCAAAAGTGACCATATTGGCATCATCGTCGTCACCTTTCTTTATGCATCAAAAATGATTTTATTTCGCATAAATATGTCCCAAACATGTTTATATGGTGTATAGGTCATAATGGGAGCTTTTTGCGCGAAAAGCTTTCCGTAAAATTTTCGGAGCAAAAGTTACCATATCGGCATCACCAACGTCACCTTTCTTTATCCATCAAAATTGAGTTGTTTTCGCTCAAATGTGTCCCAAACATGTTTATAATGTGAGCTTCTTTCGCGAAAAGCTTTCCGTGAAATTTTTGGACCAAAAGTGACCATATCGGCATCACCGGCGTCACCTTTCTTTATCCATCAAAAACGATTTGTTTTCACTTAAATGTACCTCAAACATCTTTATATGGTGTATAGGTCATAATGGGAGCTTTTTGCGCGAAAAGATTTCCGTGAAATTTTTGGACCCAAAGTGACCATATCGGCATCACCGGCGTCACATTTCTTTATCCATCAAAAACGATTTGTTTTCACTTCAATGTACCCCAAACATGTTTATATGGTGTATAGGTCATAATAGGAGCTTTTTGAGCGAAAAGATTTCCGTGATATTTTTTGACCAAAAGTGACCATACTGGCATCACCGACGTCACCTTTCTTTATCCATTAAAATTGAGTTGTTTTCTCTCAAATGTTTCCCAAACATGTTTATATGGTGTGTAGGTCATAATGAGAGCTCTTTGTGCGAAAAGCTTTCCGTGAAATTTTCGGACCAAAAGTGACCATTTCGGCATCACCGACGTCACCTTTATTTATCCAATAAAATTGAGTTGTTTTTGCTCAAATGTGACTCAAACATGTTTATATGGTGTATAGGTCATAATGTGAGCTTTTTGCGCGAAAATCTTTCCGTGAAATTTTCGGACCAAATGTGACCATATCGGCATCACCGACGTCACCGTTCTTTGTCTGTCAAAATTGAGTTGTTTTCGCTCAAATGTGTCCCAAACATGTTTATATGGTGTAAAGGTCATAATGAGAGCTTTTTGCGCAAAAAGCTTTCCATGAAGTTTTCGGACCAAAAGTGACCATTTCGGCATCACCGACGTCACCTTTCTTTATCCAATAAAATTGAGTTGTTTTTGCTCAAATATGTCACAAACATGTTTATATGGTGTATAGGTCATAATGGAAGCTTTTTGCGCAAAAAGCTTTCCGGGAAATTTTCGGACCAAAAGTGACCATATCGGAATCACCGAAGTCACCTTTCTTTTTCCAATAAAATTCAGTTGTTTTGCTCAAATGTGTCCCAAACATGTTTATATGGTGTATAGGTAATAATGGGAGCTTTTTGCGCGAAAAGCTTTCCGTGAAATTTTCGGACCAAAAGTGACCATATCGGCATAACCAGCGTCACCTTTCTTTATCCATCAAAAATGATTTGTTTTCACTCAGATGTGCCCCAAACATGTTTATATGGTGTATAGGTAATAATGGGAGCTTTTTGCGTGAAAAGCTTTCCGTGAAATTTTCGGACCAAAAGTGACCATATCGCCATCACCGAAGTCAACTTTATTTATCCAATAAAATTGAGTTGTTTTTGCACAAATGTGTCCCAAACATGTTTATATGGTGTATAGGTCATAATGGGAGCTTTTTGCGCGAAAAGCTTTCCGTGAAATTTTCGGACCAAAAGTGACCATATCGGCATCACCGGCGTCACCTTTCTTTATTCATCAAAAATGATTTTTTTTCCCTCAAATGTGCTCCAAACATGTTTATATGTTGTATAGGTCATAATGGGAGCTTTTTGCGTGAAAAGCTTTCCGTGAAATTTTCGGACCAAAAGTAACCATATCAGCATAATCGGCGTCAACTTTCTTTATCCATCAAAAATGATTTTATTTTGCTCAAATGTGTCCCAAACATGTTTATATGGTGTACAGGTCATAATTGGAGCTTTTTGAGCGAAAAGCTTTCCGTGAAATTTTCGGACCAAAAATGACCATATCGGCATCATCGGCGTCACCTTTCTTTATCCATCAAAAATGATTTGTTTTCACTTAAATGTGTCCCAAACATGTTTATATGGTGTCTAGGTCATAATGTGAGCTTTTTGCGTGAGAAGCTTTCCGTGAAATTTTCGTACCAAAAGTTACAATATCGGCATCATCGGCGTCACCTTTCTTTATCCATCAAAAAATGATTTTTTCCGCTCAAATGTGTCCCAAACATGGTTATATTGTGTATAGGACATAATGGGAGCTTTTTGAGCCAAAAGGTTTCCGTGAAATTTTCGGACCAAAAGTGACCATATTGGCATCATCGTCGTCACCTTTCTTTATGCATCAAAAATGATTATATTTCGCATAAATATGTCCCAAACATGTTTATATGGTGTATAGGTCATAATGTGAGCTTTTTGCGCGAAAAGCTTTCCGTAAAATTTTCGGAGCAAAAGTTACCATATCGGCATCACCAACGTCACCTTTCTTTATAGCGCCCTTCTGGACAAAATTAGCAAGCTGATTCAGTCATGGTCGACAAGAAAGCTGTCCTACGCAGGTAGATTGCAGCTTATAAAGGCTGTATGTACTGGTGTGCAAACGTTCTGGAGTCAATCAATGCTCCTCCCTAAGGGAGTTGTTGATAAAGTGGAAGGAATGTTGAAGAGGTTTCTATGGAATGGAAACCTTGATGGCCATAAGCACTTGGTTGCGTGGGGAGAAGTCACCAGGCCCTACAATGAAGGTGGATTGGAGATACGTGAGCTTCTATCATGGAATAAAAGTGTATTTGCAAAGCTTTGGGGAGACATAATACTACCAAGGCAGAATATATGGAAGAGATGGTGCCTGCAAAACCACCTCAACGGGGATCCTAATATAGAGATTCGGCAGAAACGAGATGACTCGTGGCTATGGAGAACAGTCATACTTGTCAAGAATGAGTTGAGCGCCAGGCTGGATGTTCCTAGGCTGGATGCTACTGATCTGCGTGACTATTTGAACAGTAAAGGTAGCCTCTCGTGTGCCAAGCTATATAATTCTCTACGTCTTCATGGGCATGAGATCATCTGGGGAGAGATGATATGGAATGGGATACAGAATAGAAAATGGGCGTTTATTTTGTGGCTTGCTATGAAGAAGAGACTTCAAACTGGCCACATTCTACGACACTGGCTGGGGGACAGCGCTGAGTTATGTGTACTCTGCCTAGGGGCTGTTGAATGCGAGGATCACCTCTGGTTTGAATGCCCTGTGATCAGATTGGTGCAAAAGAAAGTCTTTGACTGGGTTGGTATTTTCTGCAGATTCCCATCTATTGGAGATTGGTTATGCTGGTTTGCGAAGGAAACCCCAAAGACACAGAAATCACATCTTTTCCAGGCGAAACTCCTTGCTCTCCAAGCTCTTGTGTACTTCACTTGGGATGCGAGAAACAAGCAAATCTTCCATCAAGAACCGTTCGATGTTGAGAAGTGTGCATCTTTGATTATTACTTCCTGTCGATCCAGGTTGTACACTATGTGCAAATGTAAAACACTTGTGGATAGGTTGGATCGAGGGTGTGGATGAGCTTGTGGATGGTCGAGCATTTGTGTGTATCCTAGATGACCTTGTTGATGACTTTGGAGATTTTAGGGAGCGTTTTGTATTGGCTACTAGAACTTTATTTGTTAGGTTGATTGCTTTTGGTAGAATCATTGGTGGGCATAGGAGGGACTTTTGGGTATAGAGGTTTTTTTTTTTTTTTTTTTTCCCTCTTACACAAGACCCTTTGTATGGTCTTGGACTTTTGTACATTGGTTGGTTTAAACCACCTCAGCTATATATTTACCGTTTCAGACCAAAATTGAGTTGTTTTCGCTCAAATGTGTCCCAAACATGTTTATAATGTCAGCTTCTTTCGCGAAAAGCTTTTCGTGAAATTTTTGGACCAAAAGTAACCATATCGGCATCACCGGCGTCACCTTTCTTTATCCATCAAAAACGATTTGTTTTCACTTAAATGTACCCCAAACATCTTTATATGGTGTATAGGTCATAATGAGAGCTTTTTGCGTGAAAAGATTTCCGTGAAATTTTTGGACCAAAAGTGACCATATCGGCATCACCGACGTCACCTTTCTTTATCCATTAAAATTGAGTTGTTTTCTCTCAAATGTGTCCCAAACATGTTTATATGGTGTGTAGGTCATAATGAGAGCTTTTTGTGCAAAAAGCTTTCCGTGAAATTTTCGGACCAAAAGTGACCATTTCGGCATCACCGACGTCACCTTTCTTTATCCAATAAAATTGAGTTGTTTTTGCTCAAATGTGTCCCAAACATGTTTATATGGTGTATAGGTCATAATGTGAGCTTTTTGCGCGAAAAGCTTTCCGTGAAATTTTCGGACCAAATGTGACCATATCGGCATCACCGACGTCACCGTTCTTTGTCTGTCAAAATTGAGTTGTTTTCGCTCAAATGTGTCCCAAACATGTTTATATGGTGTAAAGGTCATAATGGGAGCTTTTTGCGCAAAAAGCTTTCCATGAAGTTTTCGGACCAAAGTGACCATTTCGGCATCACCGACGTTACCTTTCTTTTTCCAATAAAATTGAGTTGTTTTTGCTAAAATGTGTCCCAAACATGTTTATATGGTTTATAGGTCATAATGGGAGCTTTTTGAGCGAAAAACTTTCCGTTAAATTTTCGGACCAAAAGTGACCATATCAGTATCACCGACGTCACCGTTCTTTATCCAATAAAATTGAGTTGTTTTCGCTCAAATGTGCCCCAAACATGTTTATATGGTGTAAAGGTCATAATGGGAGTTTTTTGTGCGAAAAGCTTTCCGTGAAATTTTCGGACCAAATGTGATCATATCGGCATCACCGACGTCACAGTTCTTTATCTATCAAAATTGAGTTGTTTTCGCTCAAATGTGTCCCAAACATGTTTATATGGTGTATAGGTCATAGTGGGAGCTTTTTGCGCGAAAAGCTTTCCGTGAAATTTTCGGACCAAAAGTGATCATATCGGCATCACCGACATCACCTTTCTTTATCCATCAAAATTGAGTTGTTTTCTCTCAAATGTGTCCCAAACATGTTTATATGGTGTGTAGGTCATAATGGGAGCTTTTTGTGCGAAAAGCTTTCCGTGAAATTTTCGGAACAAAAGTGACCATTTCGGCATCGCCGACGTCACCTTTCTTTATCCAATAAAATTGAGTTGTTTTCGCTCAAATGTGTCCCAAACATGTTTATATGGTGTAAAGTTCATAATGTGAGCTTTTTGCGCGAAATGCTTTCCGTGAAATTTTCGGACCAAATGTGTCCATATCGGCATCACCGACGTCACCGTTCTTTATCTATCAAAATTGAGTTGTTTTCGCTCAAATGTGCTCCAAAGATGTTTATATGGTGTATAGGTCATAATGGGAGCTTTTAGCGCAAAAAGCTTTCCGTGAAATTTTCGGACCAAACGTGACCATATCGGCATCACCGACGTCACCGTTCTTTATCTATCAAAATTGAGTTGTTTTCGCTCAAATGTTCTCCAAACATGTTTATATGATGTATAGGTCATAATGAGAGCTCTTTGTGCGAAAAGCTTTCCGTGAAATTTTCGGACCAAAAGTGACCATTTCGGCATCACCGACGTCACCTTTATTTATCCAATAAAATTGAGTTGTTTTTGCTCAAATGTGACTCAAACATGTTTATATGGTGTATAGGTCATAATGTGAGCTTTTTGCGCGAAAATCTTTCCGTGAAATTTTCGGACCAAATGTGACCATATCGGCATCACCGACGTCACCGTTCTTTGTCTGTCAAAATTGAGTTGTTTTCGCTCAAATGTGTCCCAAACATGTTTATATGGTGTAAAGGTCATAATGGGAGCTTTTTGCGCAAAAAGCTTTCATGAAGTTTTCGGACCAAAAGTGACCATTTCGGCATCACCGACGTCACCTTTCTTTATCCAATAAAATTGAGTTGTTTTTGCTCAAATGTGTCACAAACATGTTTATATGGTGTATAGGTCATAATGGAAGCTTTTTGCGCAAAAAGCTTTCCGTGAAATTTTCGGACCAAAAGTGACCATATCGGAATCACCGAAGTCACCTTTCTTTTTCCAATAAAATTCAGTTGTTTTTGCTCAAATGTGTCCCAAACATGTTTATATGGTGTATAGGTAATAATGGGAGCTTTTTGCGCGAAAAGCTTTCCGTGAAATTTTCGGACCAAAAGTGACCATATCGGCATAACCGGCGTCACCTCTCTTTATCCATCAAAAATGATTTGTTTTCACTCAGATGTGCCCCAAACATGTTTATATGGTGTATAGGTAATAATGGGAGCTTTTTGCGTGAAAAGCTTTCCGTGAAATTTTCGGACCAAAAGTGACCATATCGGAATCACCGAAGTCAACTTTATTTATCCAATAAAATTGAGTTGTTTTTGCACAAATGTGTCCCAAACATGTATATATGGTGTATAGGTCATAATGGGAGCTTTTTGCGCGAAAAGCTTTCCATGAAATTTTCGGACCAAAAGTGACCATATCGGCATCACCGGCGTCACCTTTCTTTATTCATCAAAAATGATTTGTTTTCCCTCAAATGTGCTCCAAACATGTTTATATGTTGTATAGGTCATAATGGGAGCTTTTTGCGTGAAAAGCTTTCCGTGAAATTTTCGGACCAAAAGTAACCATATCAGCATAATCGGCATCAACTTTCTTTATCCATCAAAAATGATTTTATTTTGCTCAAATGTGTCCCAAACATGTTTATATGGTGTACAGGTCATAATAGGAGCTTTTTGAGCGAAAAGCTTTCCGTGAAATTTTCGGACCAAAAATGACCATATCGGCATCATCGGCGTCACCTTTCTTTATCCATCAAAAATGATTTGTTTTCACTTAAATGTGTCCCAAACATGTTTATATGGTGTCTAGGTCATAATGTGAGCTTTTTGCGTGAGAAGCTTTCCGTGAAATTTTCGGACCAAAAGTTACAATATCGGCATCATCGGCGTCACCTTTCTTTATCCATCAAAAAATGATTTTTTCCGCTCAAATGTGCCCCAAACATGTTTATATGGTGTATAGGTCATAATGGTAGCTTCTTGCGCAAAAAGCTTTCCGTGAAATTTTCGGACCAAAAGTAACCATATCAGCATAATCGGCGTCAACATTCTTTATCCATCAAAAATGATTTTATTTCACTCAAATGTGTCCCAAACATGTTTATATAGTGTATAGGTCATAATGGGAGCTTTTTTCGCGAAAAGCTTTCCGTGAAATTATCGGACCAAAAGTGACCATATCGGCATCACCGGCGTCACCTTTATTTATCCATCAAAAATGATTTGTTTTCACCCAGATGTGCCCCAAACATGTTTATATGGTGTATAGGTCATAATGGGAGCTTTTTGCTTGAAAAGCTTTCCGTGAAATTTTCGGAACAAAAGTTACAATATCGGCATCATCGGCGTCACCTTTCTTTATCCATCAAAAAATGATTTTTTCCGCTCAAATGTGTCCCAAACATGGTTATATGGTGTATAGGACATAATGGGAGCTTTTTGAGCCAAAAGCTTTCCGTAAAATTTTCGGAGCAAAAGTTACCATATCGGCATCACCAACTCCTTTCTTTATCCATCAAAATTGAGTTGTTTTCGCTCAAATGTGTCCCAAACATGTTTATAATGTGAGCTTCTTTCGCGAAAAGCTTTCCGTGAAATTTTTGGACCAAAAGTGACCATATCGGCATCACCGACGTCACCTTTCTTTATCCATCAAAAACGATTTGTTTTCAATTAAATGTACCCCAAACATCTTTATATGGTGTATAGGTCATAATGGGAGCTTTTTGCGCGAAAAGATTTCCGTGAAATTTTTGGACCAAAAGTGACCATATCGGCATCACCGACGTCACCTTTCTTTATCCATTAAAATTGAGTTGTTTTCTCTCAAATGTGTCCCAAACATGTTTATATGGTGTAAAGGTCATAATGGGAGCTCTTTGCGCAAAAAGCTTTCCATGAAGTTTTCGGACCAAAGTGACCATTTCGGCATCACCGACATCACCTTTCTTTATCAAATAAAATTGAGTTGTTTTTGCTCAAATGTGTCCCAAACATGTTTATATGGTGTATAGGTCATAATGGAAGCTTTTTGCGCAAAAAGCTTTCCGTGAAATTTTCGGACCAAAAGTGACCATATCGGAATCACCGAAGTCACCTTTCTTTATCCAATAAAATTCAGTTGTTTTTGCTCAAATGTGTCCCAAACATGTTTATATGGTGTATAGGTAATAATGGGAGCATTTTGCGCGAAAAGCTTTTCGTGAAATTTTCGGACCAAAAGTGACCATATCGGCATAACCGGCGTCACCTTTATTTATCCATAAAAAATGATTTGTTTTCACTCAGATGTGCCCCAAACATGTTTATATGGTGTATAGGTCATAATGGGAGCTTTTTGCGTGAAAAGCTTTCTGTGAAATTATCAGACCAAAAGTGACCATATCGGCATCACCGAAGTCAACTTTATTTATCCAATAAAATTGAGTTGTTTTTGCACAAATGTGTCCCAAACATGTTTATATGGTGTATAGGTCTCAATGGGAGCTTTTTGCGCGAAAAGCTTTCCGTGAAATTTTCGGGCCAAAAGTGACCATATCGGCATCACCGGCGTCACCTTTCTTTATTCATCAAAAATGATTTGTTTTCCCTCAAATGTGCCCCAAACATGTTTATATGTTGTATAGGTCATAATGGGAGCTTTTTGCGTGAAAAGATTTCCGTGAAATTTTCGGACCAAAAGTAACCATATCAGCATAATCGGCGTCAACTTTCCTTATCCATCAAAAATGATTTTATTTCGCTCAAATGTGTCCCAAACATGATTATATAGTGAATAGGTCATAATGTGAGCTTTTTGAGCGAAAAGCTTTCCGTGAAATTTTCGGACCAAAAGTGACCATATCGGCATCATCGGAGTCACCTTTCTTTATCCATCAAAAATGATTTTATTTCGCTCAAATGTGTCCCAAACTCTTTTATATGGTGTATAGGTCATAATGTGAGCTTTTTACGCGAAAAGCTTTCCGTGAAATGTTCGGACCAAAAGTAACCATATCGGCATCATCGGCGTCACCTTTATTTATCCATTAAAATTGAGTTGTTTTTGATCAAATGTGTCCCAAACATGTTTATATGGTGTATAGGTAATAATGGGAGCTTTTTGCGCGTAAAGCTTTCCGTGAAATTTTCGGACCAAAAGTGACCATATCGGCATCACCGGCGTCACCTTTCTTTATCCATCAAAAATGATTTGTTTTCACTAAGATGTGCCCCAAACATGTTTATATGGTGTATAGGTCATAATGGGAGCTTTTTGCGTGAAAAGCTTTCCGTGAAATTTTCGGACCAAAAGTGACCATATCGGCATCGCCGAAGTCACCTTTCTTTATCTATCAAAATTGAGTTGTTTTTGCACAAATGTGTCCCAAACATGTTTATATGGTGTAAAGGTCATAATGTGAGCTTTTTGCGCGAAAAGCTCTCCGTGAAATTTTCGGACCAAAAGTGACCATATTGGCATCACCGGCGTCACCTTTCTTTATCCATCAAAAATGATTTCTTTTCCCTTAAATGTGCCCCAAACATGTTTATATGTTGTATAGGTCATAATGGGAGCTTTTTGCGTGAAAAGATTTCCGTGAAATTTTCGGGCCAAAAGTAACCATATCAGCATAATCGGCATCAACTTTCTTTATCCATCAAAAATGATTTTATTTCGCTCAAATGTGTCCCAAACTCTTTTATATGGTGTATAGGTCATAATGTGAGCTTTTTACGCGAAAAGCTTTCCGTGAAATTTTCGGACCAAAAGTAACCATATCGGCCTCATCGGCGTCACCTTTATTTATCCATTAAAATTGAGTTGTTTTTGATCAAATGTGTCCCAAACATGTTTATATGGTGTATAGGTCATAATGGGAGCTTTTTTCGCGTCAAGCTTTCCGTGAAATTTTCGGACCAAAAGTGACCATATCGGCATCACCGGCGTCACCTTTATTTATCCATTAAAATTGAGTTGTTTTTGATCAAATGTGTCCCAAACATGTTTATATGGTGTATAGGTCATAATGGGAGCTTTTTTCGCGTAAAGCTTTCCGTGAAATTTTCGGACCAAAAGTGACCATATCGGCATCACCGGCGTCACCTTTCTTTATCCATCAAAAATGATTTGTTTTCACTCAGATGTGCCCCAAACATGTTTATATGGTGTATAGGTCATAATGAGAGCTTTTTGCGTGAAAAGCTTTCCGTGAAATTTTCGAACCAAAAGTGACCATATCGGCATCAGCGAAGTCACCTTTCTTTATCTATCAAAATTGAGTTGTTTTCGCTCAAATGTTTCCCAAACATGATTATATGGTGTAAAGGTCATAATGTGAGCTTTTTGCGCGAAAAGCTCTCCGTGAAATTTTCGGACCAAAAGTGACCATATTGGCATCACCGGCGTCACCTTTCTTTATCCATCAAAAATGATTTGTTTTCGCTCAAATGTGCCCCAAACATGTTTATATGGTGTCTAGGTCATAATGGGAGCTTTTTGCGTGAAAAACTTTCCGTGAAATTTTCGGACCAAATGTTACAATATCGGCATCATCGGCGTCACCTTTCTTTATCCATCAAAAAATGATTTTTTTCGCTCAAATGTGTCCCAAACATGGTTATATGGTGTATAGGACATAATGTGAGCTTTTTGAGCCAAAAGGTTTCTCTGAAATTTTCGGACCAAAAGTGACCATATTGGCATCATCGTCGTCACCTTTCTTTATGCATTAAAAATGATTTTATTTCGCATAAATATGTCCCAAACATGTTTATATGGTGTATAGGTCATAATGGGAGCTTTTTGCGCGAAAAGCTTTCCGTAAAATTTTCGGAGCAAAAGTTACCATATCGGTATCACCAACGTCACCTTTCTTTATCCATCAAAATTGAGTTGTTTTCGCTCAAATGTGTCCCAAACATGTTTATATGTTGTAAAGGTCATAATGTGAGCTTCTTTCGCGAAAATCTTTCCGTGAAATTTTCGGACCAAAAGTGACCATTTCGGCATCGCCGACGTCACCTTTCTTTAGCCAATAAAATTGAGTTGTTTTCGCTCAAATGTGTCCCAAACATGTTTATATGGTGTATAGGTCATAATGGGAGCTTTTTGAGCGAAAAGCTTTCCGTTAAATTTTTGGACCAAAAGTGACCATATCAGCATCACCGACGTCACCGTTCTTTATCCAATAAAATTGAGTTGTTTTCGCTCAAATGTGTCCCAAACATGTTTATATGGTGTAAAGGTCATAATGTGAGCTTTTTGCGCGAAAAGCTTTCCGTTAAATTTTCGGACCAAATGTGACCATATCGGCATCACCGACGTCACCGTTCTTTATCTATCAAAATTGAGTTGTTTTCCCTCAAATGTGCCCCAAACATGTTTATATGGTGTAAAGGTCATAATGGGAGTTTTTTGTGCGAAAAGCTTTCCGTGAAATTTTCGGACAAAATGTGCCCATGTCGGCATCACCGACGTCACCGTTCTTTATCTATCAAAATTGAGTTGTTTTCGCTCAAATGTGTCCCAAACATGTTTATATGGTGTAAAGGTCACAATGGGAGCTTTTTGCGCAAAAAGCTTTCCGTGAAATTTTCGGACCAAAAGTGACCATATCGGCATCACCGACGTCACCTTTCTTTATCCAGTAAAATTGAGTTGTTTTCGCTCAAATGTGTCCCAAACATGTTTATATGGTGTGTAGGTCATAATGGGAGCTTTCTGTGCGAAAAGCTTTCCGTGAAATTTTCGGAACAAAAGTGACCATTTCGGCATCGCCGACGTCACCTTTCTTTATCCAATAAAATTGAGTTGTTTTCGCTCAAATGTGTCCCAAACATGTTTATATGGTGTAAAGGTCATAATGTGAGCTTTTTGCGCGAAAAGCTTTCCGTGAAATTTTCGGACCAAATGTGTCCATATCGGCATCACCGACGTCACCGTTGTTTATCCATCAAAATTGAGTTGTTTTCGCTCAAATGTGCTCCAAACATGTTTATATGGTGTATAGGTCATAATGGGAGCTTTTTGCGCAAAAAGCTTTCCGTGAAATTTTCGGACCAAAAATGACCATCGGCATCACCGACGTCACCGTTCTTTATCTATCAAAATTGAGTTGTTTTCGCTCAAATGTGCTCCAAACATGTTTATATGGTGTATAGGTCATAATGGAAGCTTTTTGCGCAAAAAGCTTTCCGTGAAATATTCGGACCAAAAGTGACCATATCGGCATCACCGAAGTCACCTTTCTTTATCCAATAAATTTGAGTTGTTTTTGTTCAAATGTGTTCCAAACATGTTTATATAGTGTATAGGTCATAATGTCAGCTTTTTGCGCGAAAAGGTTTCCGTGAAATTTTTGGACCAAAAGTGACCATATCGGCATCACCGACGTCACCTTTCTTTATCCATCAAAAACGATTTGTTTTCACTTCAATGTACCCCAAACATGTTTATATGGTGTATAGGTCATAGTGGGAGCTTTTTGAGCGAAAAGATTTCCGTGAAATTTTTGGACCAAAAGTGACCATATTGGCATCACCGACGTCACCTTTCTTTATCCATTAAAATTGAGTTGTTTTCTCTCAAATGTGTCCTAAACATGTTTATATGGTGTGTAGGTCATAATGAGAGCTTTTTGTGCGAAAAGCTTTCCGTGAAAATTTCGGACCAAAAGTGACCATTTCGGCATCACCGACGTCACCTTTCTTTATCCAATAAAATTGAGTTGTTTTTGCTCAAATGTGATTCAAACATGTTTATATGGTGTGTAGGTCATAATGTGAGCTTTTTGCGCGAAAAGCTTTCCGTGAAATTTTCGGACCAAATGTGACCATTTCGGCATCGCCGACGTCACCTTTCTTTATCCAATAAAATTGAGTTGTTTTCGCTCAAATGTGTCCCAAACATGTTTATATGGTGTAAAGGTTATAATGTGAGCTTTTTGCGCGAAAAGCTTTCCGTGAAATTTTCGGACCAAATGTGACCATATCGGCATCACCGACGTCACCGTTCTTTATCTATCAAAATTGAGTTGTTTTCGCTCAAATGTGCCCCAAACATGTTTATATGGTGTATAGGTCATAATGGTAGCTTCTTGCGCAAAAAGCTTTCCGTGAAATTTTCGGACCAAAAGTAACCATATCAGCATAATCGGCGTCAACATTCTTTATCCATCAAAAATGATTTTATTTCACTCAAATGTGTCCCAAACATGTTTATATAGTGTATAGGTCATAATGGGAGCTTTTTTCGCGAAAAGCTTTCCGTGAAATTATCGGACCAAAAGTGACCATATCGGCATCACCGGCGTCACCTTTATTTATCCATCAAAAATGATTTGTTTTCACCCAGATGTGCCCCAAACATGTTTATATGGTGTATAGGTCATAATGGGAGCTTTTTGCGTGAAAAGCTTTCCGTGAAATTTTCGGACCAAAAGTGACCATATCGGCATCACCGAAGTCACCTTTCTTTATCTATCAAAATTGAGTTGTTTTCCATCAAAAGTGTCCCAAACATGATTATATGGTGTAAAGGTTATAATGTGAGCTTTTTGCGCGAAAAGCTTTCCGTGAAATTTTCGGACCAAAAGTGACCATATTGGCATCACCGGCGCCACCTTTCTTTATCCATCAAAAATGATTTGTTTTCGCTCAAATGTGCCCCAAACATGTTTATATGGTGTCTAGGTCATAATGGGAGCTTTTTGCTTGAAAAGCTTTCCGTGAAATTTTCGGAACAAAAGTTACAATATCGGCATCATCGGCGTCACCTTTCTTTATCCATCAAAAAATGATTTTTTCCGCTCAAATGTGTCCCAAACATGATTATATGGTGTAAAGGACATAATGGGAGCTTTTTGAGCCAAAAGGTTTTTGTGAAATTTTCGGACCAAAAGTGACCATATTGGCATCATCATCGTCACCTTTCTTTATCCATCAAAAATGATTTTATTTCGCATAAATATGTCCCAAACATGTTTATATGGTGTATAGGTCATAATGGGAGCTTTTTGCGCAAAAAGCTTTCCGTAAAATTTTCGGAGCAAAAGTTACCATATCCGCATCACCAACGTCACCTTTCTTTATCCATCAAAATTGACTTGTTTTCGCTCAAATGTGTCCCAAACATGTTTATATGTTGTAAAGGTCATAATGTGAGCTTTTTGCGCGAAAAGCTTTCCGTGAAATTTTCGGACCAAAAGTGACCATTTCGGCATCGCCGACGTCACCCTTCTTTTTCCAATAAAATTGAGTTGTTTTCGCTCAAATGTGTCCCAAACATGTTTATATGGTGTAAAGGTCATAATGTGAGCTTTTTGCGCGAAAAGCTTTCCGTGAAATTTTCGGACCAAATGTGACCATATCGGCATCACCGACGTCACCGTTCTTTATCTATCAAAATTGAGTTATTGATGCGGGACCATCCAAGCT
Organism: Persicaria maculosa; assembly: GCA_963922045.1. Classification (NCBI taxonomy): domain Eukaryota; kingdom Viridiplantae; phylum Streptophyta; class Magnoliopsida; order Caryophyllales; family Polygonaceae; genus Persicaria; species Persicaria maculosa. Next base: position 24,825,237 of record OY998265.1, on the reverse strand, counting down.
AAGGCCTTACACTCTTGTGAGCTATGCCCTAGCTCATGAACCGACGAGGCCTCAAGGAATCAACGCAGCCCAAGCCAACAAGCTAAGGCCTTACACTCTTGTGAGCTACGCCCTAGCTCAAGAACCGCCGAGGCCTCAAGGAATCAACACAGCCCAAGCCACGGACCCTTGTTTTGATTGATGCCGAGGTTGTACCGAGCACATGTGCCTACTTTGCTCCGTGAAGACCGGGTCCAAATACTAGCCGTTGACAGCCTTGCTAAGTGCTCAAGTGGCCAGCCATGAAGACCTATTCTTTAGGAGCCATGATTGAAGAAGTCAAGGCCACTTCCTATCTTTTAGGGATTTTATTTGCAATTTCTGAATTTGTTTTAATTTCCATTTAATTTTTTGAATTTCTTGCAATTTTCTGAATTTCTTTTGTTGTCATTTATTTTCAGCCTTTTCTATTTCCATCTAAGGCTATAAATAGCCTCCTAGGCCGGTTGTATTAGAAAAAAAACCCATATTTGATTAATGACAAGCATTGCTTTGCAAACACATTGTTTCTTGAGGATTCAAGAGAGAGACCGAGAGGATTCTTGGTGAATTGATCTTGCTTGGTTTGTCTTGTGTGTGTCGATCTTCGCTAGTTGATTGGTGCTATCAAGCTTTCACGAGCCCCTTTCTTGTGCTCCTAGGATACGTCCTAGGTTGTGTAAGATCGTAGAGATTGGTTAGCTAGTCGTTGGTTTAGGACTTTGTTCAATTGGGATCAAGGGTCTATTCGCTCGTTCTACCTAGACTTTCTCCTGCCCTATCTATCTTTTTCATTACTATTGTCGAGTCCTTTGAGTCTTTGTCGAGTCATTATTGTCTAACTTGTGTTCTTTGTTTGTTTTGTGCTTGTTGTCGAAAGATCGGGACATCCACGGCTAATCCCCGTATCAGTTATTTTCGCTCAAATGTGCCCCAAACATGTTTATATGGTGTATAGGTCATAATGGGAGCTTTTTGCGCGAAAAACTTTCCGTGAAATTTTAGGACCAAAAGTGACCATATCGGCATCACCGGCGTCACCTTTCTTTATCAATCAAAAATGATTTGTTTTCCCTCAAATGTGCCCCAAACATGTTTATATGTTGTATAGGTCATAATGGGAGCTTTTTGCGTGAAAAGCTTTCCGTGAAATTTTCGGACCAAAAGTAACCATATCAGCATAATCGGTGTCAACTTTCTTTATCCATCAAAAATGATTTTATTTCGCTTAAATGTGTCCCAAACATGTTTATATGGTGTATAGGTCATAATGAGAGCTTTTTGAGCGAAAAGCTTTCCGTGAAATTTTCGGACCAAAAGTGACCATATCGGCATCATCGGCGTCACCTTTCTTTATCCATCAAAAATGATTTTATTTCGCTCAAATGTGTCCCAAACTCTTTTATATGGTGTATAGGTCATAATGTGATCTTTTTACGCGAAAAGCTTTCCGTGAAATTTTTGGACCAAAAGTAACCATATCGGCATCATCGGCGTCACCTTTATTTATCCATTAAAATTGAGTTGTTTTTGCTCAAATGTGTCCCAAACATGTTTATATGGTGTATTCACAATGAGAGCTTTTTGAGCGAAAAGCTTTCTGTGAAATTTTCGGACCAAAAGTGACCATATCGGCATCATCGGCGTCACCTTTCTTCATCCATCAAAAATGATTTTATTTCGCAGAAATGTGTCCCAAACATGTTTATATGGTGTAAAGGTCATAATGTTAGGTATTTGCTCGAAAAGCTTTCCGTGAAATTTTCGGAGCAAAAATTACCATATCGGCATCACTAACGTCACCTTTCTTTATCCATCAAAATTGAGTTGTTTTCACTCAAATGTGTCCTAAATAGGTTTATATGGTCTAAAGGTTATAATTAGAGCTTTTTGTGCGAAAAGCTTTCCGTGAAATTTTCGAACCAAAAGTAACCATTTCGGCATCACCGACGTCACCTTTCTTTATCCAATAAAATTGAGTTGTTTTTCATCAAATGTGTCCCAAACATTTTTATATGGTGTATAGGTTATAATGGGAGCTTTTTGAGCGAAAAGCTTTACGTGAAATTTTCGGACCAAAAGTGACCATATCGGCATCACCGACGTCACCGTTCTTTGTCTATCAAAATTGAGTTGTTTTCGCTCAAATGTGTCCCAAACATGTTTATATGGTGTAAAGGTCATAATGTGAGCTTTTTGCGCGAAAAGCTTTCCGTGAAATTTTCGGACCAAAAGTGACAATATTGGCATCACCGGCGTCACCTTTCTTTATCCATCAAAAATGATTTGTTTTCACTCAAATGTGCCCCAAACATTTTTATATGTTGTATAGGTCATAATCGGAGCTTTTTGCGTGAAAAGCTTTCCGTGAAATTTTCGGACCAAAAGTGACCATATCGGCATTATTGGCGTCCCCTTTCTATATTCTTCAAAATAGAGTTTTTTCTGCTCAAATGTGTCCCAAACATGTTTATATGGTGTATAGGTCATACTGGTAGTTTTTTGTGCGAAAAACTTTCCGTGAAATTTTCGGACCAAAAGTGACCATTTCGGCATCACCGACGTCACCTTTCTTTATCCAATAAACATGAGTTGTTTTTACTCAAATGTGTCCCAAACATGTTTATATGGTGTATAGGTCATAATGGGAGCTTTTGCGCGAAAAGCTTTCCGTGAAATTTTCGGACTATAAATGACCATATCGGCATCATCGGCGTCACCTTTCTTTAACCATCAAAAATGATTTTTTCCGCTTAAATGTGTCCGAAACATGTTTATATGGTGTATAGGTCATAATTGGAGCTTTTTGAGCGAAAAGCTTTCCGTGAAATTTTCGTACCAAAAGTGACCATATCGGCATCATCGGCATCACCTTTCTTTATCCATAAAAAATGATTTTTTCCGCTCAAATGTGTCCCAAACATGTTTATATGGTGTATAGGACATAATGGGAGCTTTTTGAGGGAAAAGGTTTTTGTGAAATTTTCGGACCAAAAGTGACCATATTGGCATCATCGTCGTCACCTTTCTTTATCCATCAAAAATGATTTTATTTCGCATAAATATGTCCCAAACATGTTTATATGGTGTATAGGTCATAATGGGAGCTTTTTGCGCGAAAAGCTTTCCGTAAAATTTTCGGAGCAAAAGTTACCATATCGGCATCACTAACGTCACCTTTCTTTATCCATCAAAATTGAGTTGTTTTCGCTTGAAAAGGTGATGAGGGACCATCCGATCCTAGACCTCCTCCAAATGCACCAATGATGACGGATGGGCCAATGACTCGAGCTCGTGCCAAGAAGCTTCACCAAGCTCTTCTCAATCTCGTGAGTCATGCCTTAGCTAAAGAGGACTCGGAATCAACGCCGCCCAAGCTACGGACCCTTGTGCGGATTAGTGCCGAGGCTGTACCGAGCACCACGCAGCCCATTACAACCACTAACGGCTAGTTGTCCTAGTCTTTAGGCTTGTCCTAGATTTTAGGGATTCTACTTGCCATTTTCTGAATTTCTTTTAATTTGCTGAATTTCTTTTAATTGTCATTTATTTTCAACTTTTTCTATTTCCATCTAAGGCTATAAATAGCCCCTAGGCCGGTTGTAATCACACACAACATTGATCATTTTATTCATCTTATGAGCATTGCTTTACAAGCCAAATTGTCTTGAGTGTTTCAAGATTGCCGAGAGTTCTTGGTGTTGAATCCGCTTGGTTTGTCTTGTGTGTGTCGATCTTCGCTAGTTGATTAGTGCTATCAAGCTCCCACGAGCCCCCTTCTCGTGCTCCTTGGATACGTCCCTGGTTGTGTGAGATTGTAGAGATTGGTTAGCTAGTCATTGGTTTAGGACTTTGTTCAATTGGGATCAAGGGTCTATTCGCTCGTTCTACCTAGACTTTCTCATCCATTTATCCTTGCTTTGTCGAGTCATTTGAGTCTTTATTGAGTTCTTTCACATCTAACTTGTGACCTTTGTGTTTTTGTGCTTGTTGTCGAAAGATCGGGACATCCACGGCTAATCCCCGTATCAAATTGGTATCAGAGTTTCGGCTACCGACATCAAGTGTCTCATCTCCATTGTCATCATCAAAAAGCTCAAAACTCCATTGGAGTGCAAGGTTTGATCATCTCTTCTTTTTTTTGATTTTTCTTACTATTAGCATTGGTTGTTGTTGGTTTGCTTAGGCATTACCTTCTGCCGACCCCATCACCAATTCATCACCACCATAACGCCACCCTATCACCACCACCAGACCACCATTTGACCACCCTTTCATCACCACCAAGAAAAATCAGATTTTTGGTCTTCTATTTTTGCTATTTTCTGAAATTCAAAAGAAAAAGTCAAAAAAAAAAATCCCTACATTTTAGCCATACCATTTCCAGCTCCTATTTTTTAGCCACACTTCTATCCCAATAGGTCTATTAGTTACAAGGTCTCTTTTATTGTCATTTTCAGATTTTCATTTGTTTCATTTGTTGTTTAATTTCTGAGAGTCAAAAAAAAAAAATCAGACTTCAAAAAAGAAAGAAAAAGAATTCAGAAAAAAAAAAATCAGATTTGAGTTGCATTGTTGTTGATTGTTCTAAGTGTACAAGAGAAGTGCAAGAGTAAGCATTGCAAGTGAACAAGAGCCATTGTGAGCCAAGAAAGCCTAAACACCATCTTACCATTCAACCTATCCTTAGCCTACCAAAAACTATCTTGCTTGTAGTTTGAAGGTTAGACAAGGTTGATTTGATCAAGTTTTGTGCTTAGTCCTTTCTTACCATTTTATTCTTGTTCCTTGTTTCTATTATCTCTTGATCTCACTTTCTTTGATTCATTTCTGAAATTTTCAGCTTGGAACCTTATCATTGATTGTCTAGCTAATCTCTTTTGGTTAGAGGATTTTTTATTGTCCTTTTGACTAGCTTGAGTGATTGACTATCGTAAGACAAATTGCAACAACAAGCATTTCAGCACCAAAGGGAGAGGAGTGCCGAGAGCAAACACTTGTGAGGAAGTTTTTGTTTTGTCTAACCTTAACCTATTTACGTGTTTGTTTGAGTTGTGATGACTATAGGTAACAAATCACCAAGGTCGGAGACTTCCGAGCCCATTTCCCCGGAGTTGTTCAACATGTTGTACAAAATGAACAACAACATCACAACGTTGATGGAAAGGATGGCAGCCCTAGAGGCACGTCCTTCGACGTCCACGGAGATGCCTAGGGCACCCCAAGGCCAGCCTTCGGCTTCCGGACATCACAGTCGCGTTCCACCCCCGGAGCACACCCAAGACAACCGGGAAGTTCCTCCTAGAACTCCTATTTATGCACGAAATACTCCACCTGAAGAGAACCCACCTCCTCGTGAGAGGCGTGGTCGTTTTCGTGATGTGTTATGTGATATAGTGCCCATGCAAGCTTGTCATATTCTTCTTGGTCGTCCATGGCAATTTGATCGCAAGGTCTTACATGATGGTTTCACTAACCGCTATTCTTTTGTGCATAAGGGAAAGAACATCACTCTCAAGCCCATGACACCCACGCAAGTGGCCGACGAGTTTGAGAAGAAGAAGGTAAGTGAAGGTAAGATACAAGGGCCGGCTCCATCGAGCCAAAACACAAGCCCTCGAGCCCCAAATGTTCTCTTTGCATCAAAGGGAGGATTTGAGGACGAGTACTTGGATGGGGAAACGACACTCATGCTCTTATGCAAAGAGTTGAGTTTGTTAAGTGAGGAGCTTCGAGCCACCTTACCCCCACGGATCTTGGCCCTACTTGAGGAATATAGGGATGTATTCCCCGAAGAGATCCCAACCGGCCTGCCCCTTATCCGAGGGATTGAGCATCAAATTGATCTCATACCCGGGGCTTCTTTGCCTAATAGGCCGAGTTATAGGATGAATCCTACCGAGACCCAAGAGGTCCAATCCCAAGTTCAAGAATTGTTGGACAAGGGATACGTACGAGAGAGCAAGAGTCCTTGTGCCGTTCCGGTGTTGCTAGTGCCGAAGAAAGACAACACATGGAGAATGTGTGTCGATTGTCGAGCCATTAACAACATCACGGTCAAGTATAGACACCCCATCCCTCGTCTAGATGACATGCTATATGAACTACATGGTGCTACTCTATTTTCTAAGATAGATTTGAAGAGTGGATACCATCAAATAAGGATGAGAGAAGGGGATGAGTGGAAAACAGCCTTCAAGACCAAATTTGGTCTATATGAATGGCTTGTTATGCCATTCGGTCTAACTAATGCTCCAAGTACATTTATGCGTCTTATGAATCATGTGCTTAGGAATTTTATAGGGAAATTTGTTGTTGTATATTTTGATGATATTTTGATTTACAGCAAGTCTCCCGAAGAACATGAAGCACATTTAAGGGAAGTACTCTCTACACTTCGATTAGAGCACTTGTATGCTAATTTAAAGAAATGTGAATTGTGCACTAATCAAGTCTCTTTTCTTGGTTTTGTAGTGAACAACAGCAAAGGACTACAAGTGGATGAGACCAAGATCAAGGCAATACAAGAATGGCCTACACCTAGCACAATCGGCCAAGTTAGGAGCTTCCATGGCCTTGCAAGCTTCTATAGACGATTTGTGAAGGATTTCAGCTCAATTGCCGCCCCTCTCACTGAAGTAACCAAGAAAAGGAGTGAGTTTCATTGGGGAACAGCTCAAGAAAAAGCGTTTTACACCCTCAAGCAAAGGTTGACCGAGGCACCACTCTTAGCCCTTCCGGACTTCACCAAGCCATTTGAAGTGGAATGTGATGCTAGTGGAGTTGGAATAGGTGGCGTGCTCATGCAAGAAGGTAAACCCATTGCTTATTTTTCAGAGAAGCTAAAAGGTGCTAGTCTTAATTATTCTACATATGATAAGGAACTTTATGCCCTTTTTAGAGTACTTAAGACTTGGCAACACTACCTATGGCCTAGAGAGTTTGTTTTGAAAACAGATCATGAATCTTTGAAACATTTTAAGAGCCAAGACAAGCTTGATAGGAGACATGGTAGATGGATGGAGTTTATTGAAACATTTCCTTATGTGATTAAATATAAGAAGGGTAAAGACAATATAGTTGCTGATGCCCTATCTAGGAGATACACCTTGTTAACCACCTTAGACTCTAGAGTATTAGGCTTTGCTTATATTAAAGAGTTATATGTGGATGACTTGGATTTTGGAGATGTTTTCAATAAGTGTGCCGAAAAGGGGTCATTTGAGAGCTTTTATGTCTTTGAGGGATTTTTGTTTAGAAAGGATAAAGTTTGTATCCCTAGATGTTCCCTTAGGCTATTGTTAGTTGATGAAGCACACCGTGGAGGACTTATGGGACACTTTGGCCGAGATAAGACATACCACACCCTTAGGAATCATTTCTATTGGCCACATATGTTAAGGGATGTAGAGCATTGTCTTAAGAGATGCCTTGAGTGCCTTAGAGCCAAATCTAGGTTAATGCCCCATGGATTGTATACCCCTTTGCCTACACCTACAGCCCCTTGGGAAGACATATCGATGGATTTTATTGTGGGGTTTCCTAGGACTAAGAAGGGGAGAGATTCGATCTTTGTGGTTGTTGATCGTTTCTCTAAAATGGCACATTTTATAGCTTGTCATAAAACCAATGATGCCTCTAATGTAGCTGATTTGTTCTTTAGAGAAATTGTTAGGTTACATGGCATTCCGAGGACCATAGTTAGTGACCGTGACACTAAGTTCCTAAGTTGTTTTTGGAAGACATTGTGGCATAAAATGGGAACTAAGTTGTTATTTTCTACCTCTAGCCACCCTCAAACCGATTGATGCGGGACCATCCAAGCTAAGGCCTTACACTCTTGTGAGCTATGCCCTAGCTCAAGAGCCGACGAGGCCTCAAGGAATCAATGCAGCCCAAGCCAACAAGCTAAGGCCTTACACTCTTGTGAGCTATGCCCTAGCTCAAGAACCGACGAGGCCTCAAGGAATCAACGCAGCCCAAGCCACGGACCCTTGTTTGGATTGATGCCGAGGTTGTACCGAGCACATGTGCCTACCTTGCTCCGTGAAGACCGGGTCCAAATACTAGCCGTTGACAGCCTTGCTAAGTGCTCAAGTGGCCAGCCATGAAGACCTATTCTTTAGGAGCCATGATTGAAGAAGTCAAGGCCACTTCCTATCTTTTAGGGATTTTATTTGCAATTTCTGAATTTGTTTTAATTTCCATTTAATTTTCTGAATTTCTTGCAATTTTCTGAATTTCTTTTGTTGTCATTTATTTTCAGCCTTTTCTATCTCCATTTAAGGCTATAAATAGCCTCCTAGGCCGGTTGTATTAGGGAACAAACCCATATTTGATTAATGACAAGCATTGCTTTGCAAACACATTGTTTCTTGAGGATTCAAGAGAGAGACCGAGAGGATTCTTGGTGAATTGATCTTGCTTGGTTTGGCTTGTGTGTGTCGATCTTCGCTAGTTGATTGGTGCTATCAAGCTTTCACGAGCCCCTTTCTTGTGCTCCTAGGATACGTCCTAGGTTGTGTAAGATCGTAGAGATTGGTTAGCTAGTCGTTGGTTTAGGACTTTGTTCAATTGGGATCAAGGGTCTATTCGCTCGTTCTACCTAGACTTTCTCCTGCCCTATCTATCTTTTTCATTACTATTGTCGAGTCCTTTGAGTCTTTGTCGAGTCATTATTGTCTAACTTGTGTTCTTTGTTTGTTTTGTGCTTGTTGTCGAAAGATCGGGACATCCACGGCTAATCCCCGTATCAAATTGGTATCAGAGCTTCGGCTACCGACATCAAGTGTCTCATCTCCATTGTCATCATCAAAAAGCTCAAAAACTCCATTGGAGTGCAAGGTTTGATCATCTCTTCTTTTGTTTGATTTTTCTTACTATTAGCATTGGTTGTTGTTGGTTTGCTTGTCCTAGCCTACCCTACCATACATTCGGCCACCATATCACCACCATCCAACCACCACTCGGCCACCATCTCTTCCATTTCAAGAAAAATCAGATTTTTGGTCTTCTATTTTTGCTATTTTCTGAAATTCAAAAGGAAAAGTCAAAAAAAAATCCCTACATTTTAGCCATACCATTTCCAGCTCCTATTTTTTTGCCACACTTCCATCCCAACAGCTCTATTAGTTACAAGGTCTCTTTTATTTTCATTTTCAGATTTTTCATTTGTTATTTAATTGCTGAAAGTCAAAAAAAAAAAATCAGACTTCAAAAAAAAAAAAAAAGAAAGAGAAGTCGACAGTGAAAAAAAAAAAGAGAAGAAAGAAAGAAAAAGAATTTAAAAAAAAAAAAAATCAGATTTGAGTTGCATTGTTGTTGATTGTTCTAAGTGTACAAGAGAAGTGCAAGAGTAAGCATTGCAAGTGAACAAGAGCCATTGTGAGCCAAGAAAGCCTAAACACCATCTTACCATTCAACCTATCCTTAGCCTACCAACAACTATCTTGCTTGTAGTTTGAAGGTTAGACAAGGTTGATTTGATCAAGTTTTGTGCTTAGTCCTTTCTTACCATTTTATTCTTGTCCTTTGTTTCTATTATCTCTTGATCTCACTTTCTTTGATTCATTTCTGAAATTTTCAGCTTGGACCCTTATCATTGATTGTCTAGCTAATCTCTTTTGGTTAGAGGATTTTTGATTGTCCTTTTGACTAGCTTGAGTGATTGACTATCGTAAGACAAATTGCAACAACAAGCATTTCAGCACCAAAGGGAGAGGAGTGTCGAGAGCAAACACTTTTGAGGAAGTTTTTGTTTTGTCTAACCTTAACCTATTTACGTGTTTGTTTGAGTTGTGATGACTATAGGTAACAAATCCCCAAGGTCGGAGACTTCCGAGCCCATTTCCCCGGAGTTGTTCAACATGTTGAACAAAATGAACAACAACATCACGACGTTGATGGAAAGGATGGCAGCCCTAGAGGCCCGTTCTTCGACGTCCACGGAGATGCCTAGGGCACCCCAAGGCCAGCCTTCGGCTTCCGGACATCACAGCCGCGTTCCACCCCCGGAGCACACCCAAGACAACCGGGAAGATCCTCCTAGAACTCCTATTTATGCACGAAATACTCCACCGGAAGAGAACCCACCTCCTCGTGAGAGGCGTGGTCGTTTTAATCATTTTCGTGATGTGCAGGATGACTTTGGGCCCTATGAACACTTTAAGGGTTTCCAAGAAGAAGAGGATCAATGGGAGCGCCAATCGAGAAGGCATGAACAAGGACCCCGTCCACGGAGGCCCCGAGAGCCCGAGCAAGACGGAGTTGGCAAGGTCAAGGTCACAATCCCACCTTTTGAGGGAAAGTGCGATCCGGACACTTACCTCGAATGGGAGACCAAGATCGAGCACATTTGGAGCTGCCACAACTTCACCGATTACAAGAAGGTACAACTAGCCACCCTTGAATTTAGCGGTTTTGCACTAATATGGTGGGATACCCTTGTGAAGGAAAGGAGAAGAGCCCTAGACGCACCCGTAGCCACGTGGGAACAAATGAAGGCACTCATGAGGGCACGATTCATCCCTCAATACTACGCTAGGGAACTCAAGCAGCGGCTTGAGAACCTCAAGCAAGGTTCCATGAGTGTGGAGGAAGCATTCAATGCCATGCAATTGGCTATGGCAAGGGCAAACGTGGTAGAAGATGAGGAAGACACCAATGCTCGGTTCTTAAGAATCCTACACCCTTACTTGGCTAGAGAAGTTGATTGTTATCCTTATACTTCCGTTATTGATCTTTTACATCTAGCCGTGAAGGTTGATAGGAAGTTAAAGGCAAGAGACCAAGGAGGAGCTAGAGGAGGAAACCGAAGCTCAAGCACGCAGCCCTATGGCCGAGATGCCCTAGCACCAAGGGAGAAGCCTAGTCTCGATAATGGAGGAGAGCAAGGGAATCGAGGAGGAGTTCAAGCCATATCGAGTGCCAAGCCACCTAGCCCTCTCGGTAACCCTAAAGGAGGTACCCTTAACCCTTCTAATTTGCGAAATAGGGAAGTTGTGTGTTTTAAGTGCCAAGATAGAGGACACATGATGAAAGATTGCCCACATAGGAAAGCTCTCATGGTTGATCACTTAGGCAACACCAATTCTGAAATTGAGCATGAAAATGATGTGTGTTTGCATTTTGATTGTGATCCTATCTTAAATTCCTATGATGATTGTGATGATGAAGGCATTGAGTATGAACATGGTGAAAGTTTGATTGTGAGGAGAGCTTTGCATGTCAATCCAACTCCATGTGATGATAACCAACGAGAGAACTTATTTCATACTAGATGCTTAGTAAAGGGTAAGGTTTGTAATGTCATTATTGATGGTGGAAGTTGTTGTAATCTTGCTAGCACTGAATTGGTTGAAAAACTACAACTTTCCACTATACACCACCCTAGGCCCTATAAATTGCATTGGATGAATGATTGCGGTGCATTAAAAGTGAATAAGCAAGTTAAGGTTTCTTTTAAGTTAGGACATTATGAAGATGATGTTTTGTGTGATATAGTACCTATGCAAGCTTCTCACTTACTTTTTGGTCGTCCATGGCAATTTGATCGAAAAGTCTTACATGATGGTTTCACTAACCGCTATTCCTTTGAGTATAAGGGCAGGAACTTCACTCTAAAGCCAATGACCCCTACTCAAATAGCCGGGGAGTTTGAGAAGAAGGAAAGTGGAGGGTCGGTGCCATCAAAAGTGTTCCTTGCCGCCAAGAGGGAGTTCGTGGACAAGAACTTGGATTCGTGGTCGAATCCTTTCAAAGAAGGGGAGGTTGATGCGGGACCATCCAAGCTAAGGCCTTACACTCTTGTGAGCTATGCCCTAGCTCAAGAGCCGACGAGGCCTCAAGGAATCAATGCAGCCCAAGCCAACAAGCTAAGGCCTTACACTCTTGTGAGCTATGCCCTAGCTCAAGAACCGACGAGGCCTCAAGGAATCAACGCAGCCCAAGCCACGGACCCTTGTTTGGATTGATGCCGAGGTTGTACCGAGCACATGTGCCTACCTTGCTCCGTGAAGACCGGGTCCAAATACTAGCCGTTGACAGCCTTGCTAAGTGCTCAAGTGGCCAGCCATGAAGACCTATTCTTTAGGAGCCATGATTGAAGAAGTCAAGGCCACTTCCTATCTTTTAGGGATTTTATTTGCAATTTCTGAATTTGTTTTAATTTCCATTTAATTTTCTGAATTTCTTGCAATTTTCTGAATTTCTTTTGTTGTCATTTATTTTCAGCCTTTTCTATCTCCATTTAAGGCTATAAATAGCCTCCTAGGCCGGTTGTATTAGGGAACAAACCCATATTTGATTAATGACAAGCATTGCTTTGCAAACACATTGTTTCTTGAGGATTCAAGAGAGAGACCGAGAGGATTCTTGGTGAATTGATCTTGCTTGGTTTGTCTTGTGTGTGTCGATCTTCGCTAGTTGATTGGTGCTATCAAGCTTTCACGAGCCCCTTTCTTGTGCTCCTAGGATACGTCCTAGGTTGTGTAAGATCGTAGAGATTGGTTAGCTAGTCGTTGGTTTAGGACTTTGTTCAATTGGGATCAAGGGTCTATTCGCTCGTTCTACCTAGACTTTCTCCTGCCCTATCTATCTTTTTCATTACTATTGTCGAGTCCTTTGAGTCTTTGTCGAGTCATTATTGTCTAACTTGTGTTCTTTGTTTGTTTTGTGCTTGTTGTCGAAAGATCGGGACATCCACGGCTAATCCCCGTATCACCGATGGGCAAACCGAGGTCACCAATAGGACGCTAACTACCATCCTTAGAGCTATAATCAAGAAAAACCTTAGGTTGTGGGAGGAAGCTTTGCCACATGTGGAATTTGCTTATAATCGAACCATGCATTCATCTACTAAGCTTACTCCATTTGAATGTGTTTATGGCACTAACCCACTAACCCCACTAGATCTAGCCCCATATCCTATGAGGGAAAAGGAGTCTTTTGACGTAGGTAAGCATGTGGAGTTCATCAAGGAGTTGCACGAACGTACGAGGCTAAAGCTTGAGCAAAAGGCCGAGTACAATGCCACAAGAGCTAACAAGGGACGGCGTCAAGTGATCTTCCAACCCGGAGATCTTGTGTGGGTTCACCTAAGGAAGGAGAGGTTCCTGGAGCGTAGAAAGAGCAAGTTGTCACCACGTGGAGATGGACCTTTCAAGGTGCTTCAACGAATTGGAGACAATGCATACAAATTTGATGAGGGACCATCCGAGCCTAGACCTCCTCCAAATGCACCAATGATGACGGATGGGCCAATGACTCGAGCTCGTGCCAAGAAGCTTCACCAAGCTCTTCTCAATCTCGTGAGTCATGCCTTAGCTAAAGAGGACTCGGAATCAACGCAGCCCAAGCTACGGACCCTTGTGCGGATTAGTGCCGAGGCTGTACCGAGCACCACGCAGCCCATTATAACCACTAACGGCTAGTTGTCCTAGTCTTTAGGCTTGTCCTAGATTTTAGGGATTCTATTTGCCATTTTCTGAATTTCTTTTAAGTTGCTGAATTTCTTTTAATTGTCATTTATTTTCAGCTTTTCTATTCCCATCTAAGGCTATAAATAGCCCCTAGGCCGGTTGTAATCACACACAACATTGATCATTTTTATTCATCTTATGAGCATTGCTTTGCAAGCCAAATTGTCTTGAGTGTTTCAAGATTGCCGAGAGTTCTTGGTGTTGAATCCGCTTGGTTTGTCTTGTGTGTGTCGATCTTCGCTAGTTGATTGGTGCTATCAAGCTCCCACGAGCCCCCTTCTCGTGCTCCTTGGATACGTCCCTGGTTGTGTGAGATTGTAGAGATTGGTTAGCTAGTCGTTGGTTTAGGACTTTGTTCAATTGGGATCAAGGGTCTATTCGCTGGTTCTACCTAGACTTTCTCATCCATTTATCCTTGCTTTGTCTAGTCATTTGAGTCTTTATTGAGTTCTTTCACATCTAACTTGTGACCTTTGTGTTTTTGTGCTTGTTGTCGAAAGATCGGGACATCCACGGCTAATCCCCGTATCAAATTGGTATCAGAGCTTCGGCTACCGACATCAAGTGTCTCATCTCCATTGTCATCATCAAAAAAAACTCAAAAACTCCATTGGAGTGCAAGGTTTGATCATCTCTTCTTTTGTTTGATTTTTCTTACTATTAGCATTGGTTGTTGTTGGTTTGCTTAGGCATTACCTTCTGCCGACCCCATCACCAAGTCATCACCACCATACCGCCACCCTATCACCACCATCAGACCACCATTCGACCACCCTTTCATCACCACCAAGAAAAATCAGATTTTTGGTCTTCTATTTTTGCTATTTTCTGAAATTCAAAGGAAAAGTCAAAAAAAAATCCCTACATTTTAGCCATACCATTTCCAGCTCCTATTTTTTAGCCACACTTCCATCCCAACAGCTCTATTAGTTACAAGGTCTCTTTTATTTTCATTTTCAGATTTTTCATTTGTTATTTAATTGCTGAAAGTCAAAAAAAAAAAAAAAATCAGACTTCAAAAAAAAAAAAAAAGAAAGAGAAGTCGACAGTGAAAAAAAAAAGAGAAGAAAGAAAGAAAAAGAATTTAAAAAAAAAAAAATCAGATTTGAGTTGCATTGTTGTTGATTGTTCTAAGTGTACAAGAGAAGTGCAAGAGTAAGCATTGCAAGTGAACAAGAGCCATTGTGAGCCAAGAAAGCCTAAACACCATCTTACCATTCAACCTATCCTTAGCCTACCAACAACTATCTTGCTTGTAGTTTGAAGGTTAGACAAGGTTGATTTGATCAAGTTTTGTGCTTAGTCCTTTCTTACCATTTTATTCTTGTCCTTTGTTTCTATTATCTCTTGATCTCACTTTCTTTGATTCATTTCTGAAATTTTCAGCTTGGACCCTTATCATTGATTGTCTAGCTAATCTCTTTTGGTTAGAGGATTTTTGATTGTCCTTTTGACTAGCTTGAGTGATTGACTATCGTAAGACAAATTGCAACAACAAGCATTTCAGCACCAAAGGGAGAGGAGTGTCGAGAGCAAACACTTTTGAGGAAGTTTTTGTTTTGTCTAACCTTAACCTATTTACGTGTTTGTTTGAGTTGTGATGACTATAGGTAACAAATCCCCAAGGTCGGAGACTTCCGAGCCCATTTCCCCGGAGTTGTTCAACATGTTGAACAAAATGAACAACAACATCACGACGTTGATGGAAAGGATGGCAGCCCTAGAGGCACGCCCTTCGACGTCCACGGAGATGCCTAGGGCACCCCAAGGCCAGCCTTCGGCTTCCGGACATCACAGCCGCGTTCCACCCCCGGAGCACACCCAAGACAACCGGGAAGGTCCTCCTAGAACTCCTATTTATGCACGAAATACTCCACCGGAAGAGAACCCACCTCCTCGTGAGAGGCGTGGTCGTTTTAATCATTTTCGTGATGTGCAGGATGACTTTGAGCCCTATGAACACTTTGAGGGTTTCCAAGAAGAAGAGGATCAATGGGAGCGCCAATCGAGAAGGCATGAACAAGGACCCCGTCCACGGAGGCCCCGAGAGCCCGAGCAAGACGGAGTTGGCAAGGTCAAGGTCACAATCCCACCTTTTGAGGGAAAGTGCGATCCGGACACTTACCTCGAATGGGAGACCAAGATCGAGCACATTTGGAGCTGCCACAACTTCACCGATTACAAGAAGGTACAACTAGCCACCCTTGAATTTAGCGGTTTTGCACTAATATGGTGGGATACCCTTGTGAAGGAAAGGAGAAGAGCCCTAGACGCACCCGTAGCCACGTGGGAACAAATGAAGGCACTCATGAGGGCACGATTCATCCCTCAACACTACGCTAGGGAACTCAAGCAGCGGCTTGAGAACCTCAAGCAAGGTTCCATGAGTGTGGAGGAAGCATTCAATGCCATGCAATTGGCTATGGCAAGGGCAAACGTGGTAGAAGATGAGGAAGACACCAATGCTCGGTTCTTAAGAATCCTACACCCTTACTTGGCTAGAGAAGTTGATTGTTATCCTTATAATACTAGCATTGATCTCTTACATTTAGCCGTGAAGGTTGATAGGAAATTGAAGGCAAGAAGCTTAGGAGCTCAAGGAAACCGGAGCTCGGGAAGCCAAAGCTATCAAGGCCGCCGAGTCACACCACTCTACGGGAGAGAGCCCTCGGTACCGAGGCAAGGCCCCGGGCATGGGGGAGAAGCAAGGACCGGGAGTGGATACCGCGGGACGCCAAATCACGCAGCCGCGAGCGCGGGAGCGACGAATGGCACTCGGACCCCGAGTAACACCACCGGTAACACCAAGGGAGGTAACCCTAACCCTTCCGCCTCTAGAAATAGGGAAATTGTGTGTTTCAAGTGCCAAGATAGAGGCCATATGATGAAGGATTGCCCACATAGGAAAACTCTTATACTAGATCACCAAGGCAACACTTGTGAAGATGATATTGAGCATGATGAAGTTGATGAGTGTTTGCATGATGATTGTGATGCTAATGTGAATTCCTATGATGACTATGATGATAATGACTGCATTGAGTATGAACATGGTGAATGTTTGATTGCTAGGAGAGCCTTGCATGCTAAACCAACCCCATGTGATGATAACCAAAGAGAAAACTTATTTCATACAAGGTGTTTAGTCAAAGGCAAGGTTTGTGATGTAATTGTTGATGGAGGTAGTTGTTGCAATATTGCTAGTGTAGAAATGGTTGAAAAGTTACAACTTCCTACTATACATCACCCTAGGCCTTATAAGTTGCATTGGATGAACGATTGTGGTGCATTGAAAGTAAACAAGCAAGTTAAGGTTTCTATTAAACTAGGACATTATGAAGATGATGTGTTATGTGATATAGTGCCCATGCAAGCTTGTCATATTCTTCTTGGTCGTCCATGGCAATTTGATCGCAAGGTCTTACATGATGGTTTCACTAACCGCTATTCTTTTGTGCATAAGGGAAAGAACATCACTCTCAAGCCCATGACACCCACGCAAGTGGCCGACGAGTTTGAGAAGAAGAAGGTAAGTGAAGGTAAGACACAAGGGCCGGCTCCATCGAGCCAAAACACAAGCCCTCGAGCCCCAAATGTTCTCTTTGCATCAAAGGGAGGATTTGAGGACGAGTACTTGGATGGGGAAACGACACTCATGCTCTTATGCAAAGAGTTGAGTTTGTTAAGTGAGGAGCTTCGAGCCACCTTACCCCCACGGATCTTGGCCCTACTTGAGGAATATAGGGATGTATTCCCCGAAGAGATCCCAACCGGCCTGCCCCCTATCCGAGGGATTGAGCATCAAATTGATCTCATGCCTGGGGCTTCTTTGCCTAATAGGCCGGCTTATAGGATGAATCCTACCGAGACCCAAGAGGTCCAATCCCAAGTTCAAGAATTGTTGGACAAGGGATACGTACGAGAGAGCAAGAGTCCTTGTGCCGTTCCGGTGTTGCTAGTGCCGAAGAAAGACAACACATGGAGAATGTGCGTCGATTGTCGAGCCATTAACAACATCACGGTCAAGTATAGACACCCCATCCCTCGTCTAGATGACATGCTAGATGAACTACATGGTGCTACTCTATTTTCTAAGATAGATTTGAAGAGTGGATACCATCAAATAAGGATGAGAGAAGGGGATGAGTGGAAAACAGCCTTCAAGACCAAATTTGGTCTATATGAATGGCTTGTTATGCCATTCGGTCTAACTAATGCTCCAAGTACATTTATGCGTCTTATGAATCATGTGCTTAGGAATTTTATAGGGAAATTTGTTGTTGTATATTTTGATGATATTTTGATTTACAGCAAGTCTTCCGAAGAACATGAAGCACATTTAAGGGAAGTACTCTCTACACTTCGATTAGAGCACTTGTATGCTAATTTAAAGAAATGTGAATTGTGCACTAATCAAGTCTCTTTTCTTGGTTTTGTAGTGAACAGCAAAGGACTACAAGTGGATGAGGCCAAGATCAAGGCAATACAAGAATGGCCTACACCTAGCACAATCGGCCAAGTTAGGAGCTTCCATGGCCTTGCAAGCTTCTATAGACGATTTGTGAAGGATTTCAGCTCAATTGCCGCCCCTCTCACTGAAGTAACCAAGAAAAGGAGTGAGTTTCATTGGGGAACAGCTCAAGAAAAAGCGTTTTACACCCTCAAGCAAAGGTTGACCGAGGCACCACTCTTAGCCCTTCCGGACTTCACCAAGCCATTTGAAGTGGAATGTGATGCTAGTGGAGTTGGAATAGGTGGCGTGCTCATGCAAGAAGGTAAACCCATTGCTTATTTTTCAGAGAAGCTAAAAGGTGCTAGTCTTAATTATTCTACATATGATAAGGAACTTTATGCCCTTTTTAGAGTACTTAAGACTTGGCAACACTACCTATGGCCTAGAGAGTTTGTTTTGAAAACAGATCATGAATCTTTGAAACATTTTAAGAGCCAAGACAAGCTTGATAGGAGACATGGTAGATGGATGGAGTTTATTGAAACATTTCCTTATGTGATTAAATATAAGAAGGGTAAAGACAATATAGTTGCCGATGCCCTATCTAGGAGATACACCTTGTTAACTACCTTAGACTCTAGAGTATTAGGCTTTGCTTATATTAAAGAGTTATATGTGGATGACTTGGATTTTGGAGATGTTTTCAATAAGTGTGCCGAAAAGGGTTCATTTGAGAGCTTTTATGTCTTTGAGGGATTTTTGTTTAGAAAGGATAAAGTTTGTATCCCTAGATGTTCCCTTAGGCTATTGTTAGTTGATGAAGCACACCGTGGAGGACTTATGGGACACTTTGGCCGAGATAAGACATACCACACCCTTAGGAATCATTTCTATTGGCCACATATGTTAAGGGATGTAGAGCATTGTCTTAAGAGATGCCTTGAGTGCCTTAGAGCCAAATCTAGGTTAATGCCCCATGGATTGTATACCCCTTTGCCTACACCTACAGCCCCTTGGGAAGACATATCGATGGATTTTATTGTGGGGTTACCTAGGACTAAGAAGGGGAGAGATTCGATCTTTGTGGTTGTTGATCGTTTCTCTAAAATGGCACATTTTATAGCTTGTCATAAAACCGATGATGCCTCTAATGTAGCTGATTTGTTCTTTAGAGAAATTGTTAGGTTACATGGCATTCCGAGGACCATAGTTAGTGACCGTGACACTAAGTTCCTAAGTTGTTTTTGGAAGACATTATGGCATAAAATGGGAACTAAGTTGTTATTTTCTACCTCTAGCCACCCTCAAACCGATGGGCAAACCGAGGTCACCAATAGAACGCTAACTACCATCCTTAGAGCTATAATCAAGAAAAACCTTAGGTTGTGGGAGGAAGCTTTGCCACATGTGGAATTTGCTTATAATCGAACCATGCATTCATCTACTAAGCTTACTCCATTTGAATGTGTTTATGGCACTAACCCACTAACCCCACTAGATCTAGCCCCATATCCTATGAGGGAAAAGGAGTCTTTTGACGCAGGTAAGCATGTGGAGTTCATCAAGGAGTTGCACGAACGTACGAGGCTAAAGCTTGTGCAAAAGGCCGAGTACAATGCCACAAGAGCTAACAAGGGACGGCGTCAAGTGATCTTCCAACCCGGAGATCTTGTGTGGGTTCACCTAAGGAAGGAGAGGTTCCCGGAGCGTAGAAAGAGCAAGTTGTCACCACGTGGAGATGGACCTTTCAAGGTGCTTCAACGAATTGGAGACAATGCATACAAATTGGAGCTCCCGGGAGAGTATGGTGTGAGTGCCACCTTCAATGTGGCTGATTTGGTGCCTTATCTAGCTATTGATGAAGACTTAGGTTCGTGGTCGAACCCTTTTCAAGAAGGGGAGGATGATGAGGGACCATCCGAGCCTAGACCTCCTCCAAATGCACCAATGATGACGGATGGGCCAATGACTCGAGCTCGTGCCAAGAAGCTTCACCAAGCTCTTCTCAATCTCGTGAGTCATGCCTTAGCTAAAGAGGACTCGGAATCAACGCAGCCCAAGCTACGGACCCTTGTGCGGATTAGTGCCGAGGCTGTACCGAGCACCACGCAGCCCATTATAACCACTAACGGCTAGTTGTCCTAGTCTTTAGGCTTGTCCTAGATTTTAGGGATTCTATTTGCCATTTTCTGAATTTCTTTTAAGTTGCTGAATTTCTTTTAATTGTCATTTATTTTCAGCTTTTCTATTCCCATCTAAGGCTATAAATAGCCCCTAGGCCGGTTGTAATCACACACAACATTGATCATTTTTATTCATCTTATGAGCATTGCTTTGCAAGCCAAATTGTCTTGAGTGTTTCAAGATTGCCGAGAGTTCTTGGTGTTGAATCCGCTTGGTTTGTCTTGTGTGTGTCGATCTTCGCTAGTTGATTGGTGCTATCAAGCTCCCACGAGCCCCCTTCTCGTGCTCCTTGGATACGTCCCTGGTTGTGTGAGATTGTAGAGATTGGTTAGCTAGTCGTTGGTTTAGGACTTTGTTCAATTGGGATCAAGGGTCTATTCGCTCGTTCTACCTAGACTTTCTCATCCATTTATCCTTGCTTTGTCTAGTCATTTGAGTCTTTATTGAGTTCTTTCACATCTAACTTGTGACCTTTGTGTTTTTGTGCTTGTTGTCGAAAGATCGGGACATCCACGGCTAATCCCCGTATCAAAATTGGAGCTCTCGGGAGAGTATGGTGTGAGTGCCACCTTCAATGTGGCTGATTTGGTGCCTTATCTAGATATTGATGAAGGGGAGGATGATGAGGGACCATCCGAGCCTAGACCTCCTCCAAATGCACCAATGATGACGGATGAGCCAATGACTCGAGCTCGTGCCAAGAAGCTTCACCAAGCTCTTCTCAATCTCGTGAGTCATGCCTTAGCTAAAGAGGACTCGGAATCAACGCAGCCCAAGCTACGGACCCTTGTGAGGATTAGTGCCGAGGCTGTACCGAGCACCACGCAGCCCATTACAACCACTAACGACTAGTTGTCCTAGTCTTTAGGCTTGTCCTAGATTTTAGAGATTCTACTTGCCATTTTCTGAATTTCTTTTAATTGTCATTTATTTTCAGCTTTTTCTATTTCCATCTAAGGCTATAAATAGCCCCTAGGCCGGTTGTAATCACACACAACATTGATCATTTTATTCATCTTATGAGCATTGCTTTGCAAGCCAAATTGTCTTGAGTGTTTCAAGATTGCCGAGAGTTCTTGGTGTTGAATCCGCTTGGTTTGTCTTGTGTGTGTCGATCTTCGCTAGTTGATTGGTTCTATCAAGCTCCCACGAGCCCCCTTCTCGTGCTCCTTGGATACGTCCCTGGTTGTGTGAGATTGTAGAGATTGGTTAGCTAGTCGTTGGTTTAGGACTTTGTTCAATTGGGATCAAGGGTCTATTCGCTCGTTCTACCTAGACTTTCTCATCCATTTATCCTTGCTTTGTCGAGTCATTTGAGTCTTTATTGAGTTCTTTCACATCTAACTTGTGACCTTTGTGTTTTTGTGCTTGTTGTCGAAAGATCGGGACATCCACGGCTAATCCCCATATCAAAAGATAAATATAGAGATGTGGTGAGAAACACCAGATTACAAAAAGGATGAGACTAAACCAAGAGTCTCATGTAAAAGGGGGACCGTATGACCCAAAAAAGCCCCTCTATGCCCTCCAACTAAACAAAAAACCCTAATGTACTCAAAAAACATCTAACTCTCAAACTCCCAACGAATACTATACTACTCCTAACCTCTAGCATTAATGCTTCTACCCAAAATCCTACTCTTCCAATTTCTTTCCATGAGTGACTTGCACTTCCACTTCACGGAAATCCTAGCTTTACAATTTTCAATAATAAATCTAGCATAAACTCTAGGATCAAAGACTTCATTACTAAATACAACCTTGTTTCTCGCCATCCACGTGAAATACACAAGCGCTTGGAGGGTCAAGAGCTTGGCCTGGAAGGGAAGAGACCTCTGTATGTCATCAGACTCCATAGCGAACCAGTGCAACCATTCAGCTATAGTCTGGAACCGACAGCCGATACTAACCCAATTCAGAACAAGCGTCTGCACCTCCCTCACAGCTGGACAAGAGAACCATAGGTGATACTCACTTTCCTCCTCCTGCTTGCATAGAGCACACAAAGCCGCATCAGCGCCTTTCCAGTGTTTGACACATCTGCCAGTCTGAAGTCGATTCTAAACAGCAAGCCAGACGATGAAGGTCCATTTTCTGCATTGCAATTTTCTCCAAATCATGCCCCCCAATCTGTATCTGGACCTCTCGTACAGAGCAGCTCATAGACCTTAGCGCAGGAGAGACTACCTCTGGGATTCAGCAGATGATCCAATTGATAAGGTGTAGAGCTCCCTGGAAGCAAGGCACCTTTCAGCTCGTCCCTTGTTTCCAAGAGGCTCTTCCACACCCAGCAGTCATCTACTTTGGGCTCTATATCCCATATGTCACTTCCCCTCAAGTGATTCTGGGAACACCATCGCTTCCAATTACTAGGGGTTTGCAAGGCTAAGTCCCCGATGAGCTTAGTTTGTACACTTCTGTTCCATGCCAGCAGTTCCTTGATGTCCAACCCACCTTCTGCATAAGGTTTGGCAACATTGTCCCAAGCAACCAAAAACTTGTGTCCTTCATTGCTACCATTCCAAAGGAACCTTTTACACATCCCTTCTATTTTGTGCACAACCCCTTTAGGCAAAATCAGCACCTGACACCAGAATGTATTAATCCCATAACATATGGCCTTTAGAAGTTGCACTCTCCCGGCATAAGACATTTTTCGGGTAACCCAAGAATTCATCAAATTCTGATATTTCCCATACAGATCACCATATTCATGGATAGCCACGGACTTTGAATGCAAAGGGATACCAAGATATTTGATGGGAAGGCTGCCCCGTACATAGCCCAGCTGCTGCACTAACGCTTCTGCCACATTATCTGTAACTCCAGAAATAAACACGGTGCTCTTCTCATTGTTTGCTCTTAAGCCAGAAACCTCAAAGAAATTATCCAGACAAGACTTGAGGATCTGAACTGAAACTGAATCAACATGACAAAACAGGAGCAGGTCGTCCGCGAAAGCAAGATGTGTAAGTTTCAAACCTTTACATCTCGGGTTGTATTTGAACCCTTGGGCAGCCGTAGCATCTTGAATCATTCTGCTCAGCACTTTCATGCATAACACAAATAAATACAGGGACAAGGGATCCCCTTGTCTGAGCCCTCGCTTACCCGGAAAGAAACCTTCTGGCGAACCATTAATAAGAACAGAGAACGCCGTGGTGGTGACACACTCCATGATTAGCTCAATCAGCTTTCTGGGAAAGTTCATATACTCTAGTGTGGCCTTTATGAAGTCCCAATTCAAGAAATCATATGACTTCTGCAAATCGACCTTTATCGTGCATCTAGGAGATACTCGCTTCGTACCGTAGCCATTCACCACTTCTAAAGCTACTGCACTGTTGTGCGCGATTGAACGTCCTGGAATGAAGGCTCCTTGACAATCAGAAATCAGTCCAGGTAACTTACAATTCAGCAGAGCCACTATAATTTTTGTAACCGCCTTTATGATGGTATTATAGCAAGAAATGGGGCGGAGTTCTCTGACCGTTGAAGGGTTTGGTACCTTGGGAAGGAGCGAGATGAAGGTTGTGTTCAATTGCTTCAAAACCTTTCCATTCCGAAAGATTTCTCTAATTGCTTCACAAGTGTCCTTCCCCACAATAGACCAAGCATACTTGAAGAATTGGCTACCAAAGCCATCCGGGCCCGGGGACTTATTAGCACCAATGCTCCAAATACTTTTCCTGATTTCATCAAAACTGGGGGTAGCAGCCAGCAGATCCAACTGATCTTCCTCTAATTGCCGTCCAACTGTAATATGGGGAAATGGAGCAGCAATGACAGACGTAGAAAAGAGGTTTTTAAAAAAACTCACCACATGAGAGCCTATTTCCCCTTCCTCCTCCATTGTTCTCCCATTGTCATCTTTCATAATAACGATGGAATTCACCGCTCTCCTTTCCTTTACACTTCTATAGAACATCGAAGATGTTTCTTCACCCATGGTAAGCCAATGTACTTTAGCTTTTTGTGAAGTTAGACTAATAAGTTTTGCCACATTCTTCTTGAGCTCATCCTCTGCAGCTTTCCCCCTGTTCAGTAGTTGTTCATTCCCCAAATCAGACTGCAACTGAAGCTGAATCTCATTGAGTTATTTTCGCTCAAATGTGTCCCAAACATGTTTATATGGTGTAAAGGTCATAATGAGAGCTTTTTGCGCGAAAAGCTTTCCGTGAAATTTTCGGACCAAAAGTGACCATATTGGCATCACCGGCGTCACCTTTTTTATCCATCAAAAATGATTTGTTTTCCCTCAAATGTGCCCCAAACATGTTTATATGTTGTATAGGTCACAATGGGAGCTTTTTGCGTGAAAAGCTTTCCGTGAAATTTTCGGACCAAAAGTAACCATATCAGCATAATCGGCGTCACCTTTCTTTATCCATCAAAAATGATTTTATTTCGCTCAAATGTGTCCCAAACAGGTTTATATGGTGTATAGGTCATAATTGGAGCTTTTTGAGCGAAAAGCTTTCCGTGAAATTTTCGGACCAAAAGTGACCATATCGGCATCATCGGCGTCACCTTTCTTTATCCATCAAAAATGATTTTATTTCACTCAAATGTGTCCCAAACTCTTTTATATGGTGTATAGGTCATAATGTGAGCTTTTTACGCGAAAAGCTTTCCGTGAAATTTTCGGACCAAAAGTAACCATATCGGCATCATCGGCGTCACCTTTATTTATCCATTAAAATTGAGTTGTTTTTTGCTCAAATGTGTCCCAAACATGTTTATATGGTGTATAGGTCACAATGAGAGATTTTTGAGCGAAAAGCTTTCTGTGAAATTTTCGGACCAAAAGTGACCTTATCGGCATCATCGGTGTCACCTTTCTTCATCCATCAAAAATGATTTTATTTCACATAAATGTGTCCCAAACATGTTTATATGGTGTATAGGTCATAATGGGAGCTTTTTGCGCGAAAAGCTTTCCGTGAAATTTTCGGAGCAAAAGTTACCATATCGGCATCACTAACGTCACCTTTCTTTATCCATCAAAATTGAGTTGTTTTCACTCAAATGTGTCCTAAACATGTTTATATGGTGTAAAGGTTATAATGAGAGCTTTTTGTGCGAAAAGCTTTCCGTGAAATTTTCGAACCAAAAGTGACCATTTCGGCATCACCGACGTCAACTTTCTTTATCCAATAAAATTGAGTTGTTTTTCCTCAAATGTGTCCCAAACATGTTTATATGGTGTATAGGTTATGATGGCAGCTTTTTGAGCGAAAAGCTTTCCGTGAAATTTTCAGACCAAAAGTGGCCATATCGGCATCACCGACGTCACCGTTCTTTATCTATCAAAATTGAGTTGTTTTCACTCAAATGTGTCCCAAACATGTTTATATGGCGTAAAGGTCATAATGTGAGCTTTTTGCGCGAAAAGCTTTCCGTGAAATTTTCGGACCAAAAGTGACCATACTGGCATCACCGGCGTCACCTTTCTTTATCCATCAAAAATGATTTGTTTTCACTCAAATGTGCCCCAAACATGTTTATATGTTGTATAGGTCATAATGGGAGCTTTTTGCGTGAAAAGCTTTCCGTGAAATTTTCGGACCAAAAGTGACCATATCGGCATTATCGGCGTCCCCTTTCTATATTCTTCAAAATAGAGTTTTTTCTGCTCAAATGTGTCCCAAACATGTTTATATGATGTATAGGTCATAATGGTAGTTTTTTGTGCGTAAAGCTTTCCGTGAATTTTTCGGACCAAAAGTGACCATTTCGGCATCACCGACGTCATCTTTCTTTATCCAATAAAATTGAGTTGTTTTTGCTCAAATATGTCCCAAAGATGTTTATATGGTGTATAGGGCATAATGGGAGCTTTTTGCGCGAAAAGCTTTCTGTGAAATTTTCGGACCAAAAGTGACCATATCGGCATCATCGGCGTCACCTTTCTGATACGGGGTTAGCCGTAGGATGCCCGATCTTCGACAATCAAGACACTAACTCAAGAATTGAGCAAGAATTTAAACAAGACTCGACAATACTTAAAGAAACGCAGCAAGATTCAACAAGAAAGACACAAGACTCGACAAGAACACCAAGATCCTTTAAGAACACGATGTCAACCAAATCAAGAAACTAGACTCGAAAATCAAAGAACAGGACCGATAGTTTGATGATTCAAACTAAAATAGAACGAGATAAAGACCCCAGGCCTCCGTAGAGGGTAGGAACCAAATACCAATGACTATAAAGCCCGCCTTTACAACCTTACACAACCAAGAGGACAACTTGGAGGCACAAGAAGGGGACTTGTGATTACCAGGATCACCAAGCTCTCGCGAGGTTGATGAACTCAAATCAAACCAAGCAAGATCTATACCAATTTGTGCAATCGATGAGCCCTGCTTCGAATCGGTTGACTTAGAACGCTCAATGTGTTTCACACAAGAGAAAACTTTCATAAAAATTCAACCAATGTTCTACAATGGAGATAGCCGAATATTTAACCTAATCAAAGGCTGATTTCGGCCTAAAAGAAATAAAATAATTAACTTAAAGAAATTATTAATATAACCCTAAAAGTTTCCTAAAATAACTTAAGTAGAAAAGTTACTAAAATAGGAAATAAAACAAGGTTCAAAGACTTAGAGTATTTCGGCCCTACTCGTTAAGTCCTATACACATCTAGCTCTTCAACGTAGGCTCCGGGATTTGAACCGTGCTCGAGAACAAGGAATGACTCACAAACATGAATGAGTCGCGTTGAAGCTTCTTAGCTCGGGCTCGAGTAATTGGTCCGTCTCCAAGTATGATCGGCGTGTCTGGAGGTGTAGAAGATGGTCCCGCATCACTTTCTTTATCCATCAAAAATGATTTTTTTTCGCTCAAATGTGTCCCAAACATGTTATATGGTGTATAGGTCATAATGGGAGCTTTTTGAGCGAAAAAGCTTTCCCTGAAATTTTCGGACCAAAAGTGACCATATCGGCATCACCGACGTCACCTTTCTTTATCGATCAAAATTGAGTTGTTTTCGCTCATATGTGTCCCAAACATGTTTATATGGTGTATAGGTCATAATGAGAGCTTTTTTCGCGAAAAGCTTTACGTGAAATTTTCGGACCAAAAGTGACCATATCGGCATCACCGACGTCACCTTTCATTATCCATCAAAATTGAGTTGTTTTCTCTCAAATGTGTCTCAAACATGTTTATATGGTGTGTAGGTCATAATGAGAGCTTTTTGTGCAAAAGATTTCCGTGAAATTTTCGGACCAAAAGTGACCATTTCGGCATCACCGACGTCACCTTTCTTTATCCAATAAAATTGAGTTTTTTTGCTCAAATTTGTGTCCCAAACATGTTTATATGGTGTATAGGTCACAATGGGAGCTTTTGGCGCGAAAAGCTTTCCGTGAAATTTTCGGACCAAAAGTGACCATATCGGCATCATCGGCGTTACCTTTCTTTATCCATCAAAAATGATTTTTTCCACTCAAATGTGTCCCAAACATGTTTATATGGTGTATAGGTCATAATGGGAGCTTTTTGAGCGAAAAGCTTTCTGTGAAATTTTCGGACCAAAAGAGAGCGCATTATCGGCGTCCCCTTTCTATATTCTTCAAAATAGAGTTTTTTCTGCTCAAATATGTCCCAAACATGTTTATATAGTGTATAGGTCATAATGGGAGCGTTTTGCGTGAAAAGCTTTCCGTGAAATTTTCGGACTAAAAGTGACCATATTGGCATCACCGGCGTCACCTTTCTTTATCCATCAAAAATGATTTGTTTTCGCTAAAATGTGCCCCAAACATGTTTACATGGTGTATAGGTCGTAATGTGAGCTTTTTGCATGAAAAGCTTTCCGTGAAATTTTTGGACCAAAAGTGACCATATTGGCATTATCTGCGTCCCCTTTCTATATTCTTCAAAATAGAGTTTTTTCAGCTCAAATGTGTCCCAAACATGTTTATATGGTGTATAGGTCATAATGGTAGTTTTTTGTGCGAAAAGCTTTCCGGGAAATTTTCGGACCAAAAGTGACAATTTCGGCATCACCGACGTCACCTTTCTTTATCCAATAAAATTGAGTTGTTTTTGCGAAAATGTGTCCCAAACATTTTGATATGGTTTATATGATATAATGGGAGCTTTTTGCGTGAAAAGATTTCCGTGAAATTTTCGGACCAAAAGTGACCATATCGGCATTATCGGCGTCACTTTTCTTTATCCATCAAAAATGATTTTTTTCCGCTCAAATGTGTCCCAAACCTGTTATATGGTGTATAGGTCATAATGGGAGCTTTTTAAGCGAAAAAGCTTTCCGTGAAATTTTCGGACCAAAAGTGACCATATCGGCATTATCGGCGTCCCCTTTCTATATTCTTCAAAATAGAATTTTTTCTGCTCAAATGTGTCCCAAACATGTTTATATGGTGTATAGGACATAATGGGAGATTTTTGCGCGAAAAGCTTTCCGTGAAATTTTAGGACCTAAAGTGACCAAATCGGCATCATCGGCGTCACATTTCTTTATCCATCAAAAATGATTTTTTTCGCTCAAATGTGTCCCGAACATGTTATATGGTTTATAGGTCATAATGGGAGCTTTTTGAGCGCAAAAACTTTCCGTGAAATTTTCGGACCAAAAGTGACCATATCGGCATCACCATCGTCACCTTTTCTTATCGATCAAAATTGAGTTGTTTTCGCTCAAATGTGTCCCAAACATGTTTATATGGTGTATAGGTCATAATGTGAGCTTTTTGCGCGAAAAGCTTTCCGTGAAATTTTCGGACCAAAAGTGACCATATCAGCATCACCGACGTCACCGTTCTTCATCTATCAAAATTGAGTTTTTTTCGCTCAAATGTGTCCCAAACATGTTTATATGGTGTAAAGGTCATAATTTGAGCTTTTTGCGCGAAAAGCTTTCCGTGAAATTTTCGGACCAAAAGTGACCAAATCGGCATAATCGGCGTCACATTTCTTTATCCATCAAAAATGATTTTTTTTCGCTCAAATGTGTCCCGAACATGTTATATGGTGTATAGGTCATAATGGGAGCTTTTTGAGAGCAAAAGCTTTCCGTGAAATTTTCGGACCAAAAGTGACTATATCGGCATCACCATCGACACCTTTTCTTATCGATCAAAATTGAGTTGTTTTCGCTCAAATGTGTCCCAAACATGTTTATATGGTGTATAGGTCATAATGTGAGCTTTTTGCGCGAAAACCTTTCCGTGAAATTTTCGGACCAAAAGTGACCATATCAGCATCACCGACGTCACCTTTCTTTATCCATCAAAATTGAGTTGTTTTCTCTCAAATGTGTCCCAAACATATTTATATGGTGTGTAGGTAATCATGGGAGCTTTTTGTGCGAAAAGCTTTCCATGATATTTTCGGACCAAAAAGTGACCATTTTAGCATCACCGACGTCACCTTTCTTTATCCAATAAAATTGAGTTGTTTTTGCTCAAATGTGTCCCAAACATGTTTATATGGTGTATAGGTCATAATGGGAGCTTTTTGAGCGAAAAGCTTTCCGTTAAATTTTCGGTCCAAAAGTGACCATATCAGCATCACCGACGTCACCGTTCTTTACCCAATAAAATTGAGTTGTTTTCGCTCAAATGTGTCCCAAACATGTTTATATGGTGTAAAGGTCATAATGTGAGCTTTTTGCGCGAAAAGCTTTCCGTGAAATTTTGGGACCAAATGTGACCATATCGGCATCACCGACGTCACCGTTCTTTATCTATCAAAATTGAGTTGTTTTCGCTCAAATGTGTCCCAAACATGTTTATATGGTGTATAGGTCATAATGGGAGCTTTTTGCGCGAAAAGCTTTCCGTGAAATTTTCCGACCAAAAGTGACCATATCGGCATCACCGACGTCACCTATCTTTATCCATCAAAATTGAGTTGTTTCCTCTCAAATGTGTCCCAAAAATATTTATATGGTGTAGGTCATAATGGGAGCTTTTTGTGCGAAAAGCTTTCCGTGAAATTTTCGGAACAAAAGTGATCATTTCGGCATCACCGACGTCACCTTTCTTTATCCAATAAAATTGAGTTGTTTTTGCTCAAATGTGTCCCAAACATGTTTATATGGTGTATAGGTCATAATAAGAGCTTTTTGAGCGAAAAGCTTTCCGTAAAATTTTCGGACCAAAAGTGACCATATCAGCATCACCGACGTCACCGTTCTTCATCTATCAAAATTGAGTTGTTTTCGCTCAATTGTGTCCCAAACATGTTTATAAGGTGTAAAGGTCATAATTTGAGCTTTTTGCGCGAAATTTTTCCGTGAAATTTTCGGACCAAAAGTGACCGTATCGGCATCACCGACGTCACCGTTCTTTATCTATCAAAATTGAGTTGTTTTCGCTCAGTTGTGTTCCAAACATGTTTATATGGTGTATATATCATAATGGGAACTTTTTGCGCGAAAAGGTTTCCGTGAAATTTTCGGACCAAAAGTGACCATATTGGCATCACCGGCGTCACCTTTCTTTATCCATCAAAAATGATTTGTTTTCGCTAAAATGTGCCCCAAACATGTTTATATGGTGTATAGGTCATAATGGGAGTTTTTGCGTGAAAACCTTTCCGTGAAATTTTCGGACCGAAAGTGACCATATCGGCATTATCGGCGTCCCCTTTCTATATTCTTCAAAATAGAGTTTTTTCTGTTCAAATGTATCCCAAACATGTTTATATGGTGTAAAGGTCATAATGTGAGCTTTTTGCGCGAAAATCTTTCCGTGAAATTTTCGGACCAAAAGTGACCATATCGGCATCACCGACATGGTCACTTTTGGTCCGAAAATTTCACAGAAAGCTTTTCACGCGAAGAGCTCACATTATGACTTATACACCATATAAACATTTTTGGGACACATTTGAGCGAAAACAACTCAATTTTGATGGATAAACAAAGGTGACGTCAGTGATGCCGATATGGTCAATTTTAGTCCGAAAATTTCACGGAAAGCTTTTCGCTCAAAAAGCTCCCATGATGACCTATACACCATATAAACATGCTTGGGACACATTTGAGCAAAACAACTCAATTTTATTTGATTAAGAAAGGTGACGTCGGTGATGCCGAAATGGTCACTTTTGGTCCGAAAATTTCACGGAAAGCTTTTCGCACAAAAAGCTACCATTATTACCTATAAACCATTTAAACATGTTTGGGACACATTTGAGCAGAAAAAACTCTATTTTCAAGAATATAGAAAGGGGACGTCGATAATGCCGATAAGGTCACTTTTGGTCCGAAAATTTCACGGAAAGGTTTTCGCTCAAAAAGCTCCCATTATGACCTATACACCATATAAACATGTTTGGAACACATTCGGGCAAAACAACTCAATTTTATTGGATAATGAAAGGTGACGTCGGTGATGCCGAAATGGTCACTTTTTGTTCGAAAATTTCACGGAAAGCTTTTTGTACAAAAAGCCCCCATTATAACCTTTACACCATGTAAACATGTTAGGGACACATTTGAGCGAAAACAAATCAATTTTGATGGATAAAGAAAGGTGACGTCGGTGATGCCGATGGTAACTTTTGGTCCGAAAATTTCACGTAAAGCTTTTCGCGCAAAAAGATCCCATTATGACCTATACACCATATAAACATGTTTGGGACACATTTGATCGAAAACAAATCAATTTTGATGGATAAAGTAAGGTGACGCCGATGATGCCGATATGGTCACTTTTGGTCCGAAAATTTCAGAGAAAGCTTTTCACGCAAAAAGCTCCCATTATCACCTATACACCATATTAACATGTTTCCGGCACGTTTAAGCGAAAACAAATAATTTTTGATGGATAAAAAAGGTGACGCCGGTGATGCCGATATGGTCACTTTTGGTCAGAAAATTTCACGAAAAGCTTTTCGCGCAAAAAGCTCACATTATGACCTTTACACCATATAAACATGTTTGGGACACATTTGAGCGAAAACAACTCATTTTCGATGAATAAAGAAAGGTGACGCCGGTGATGCCGATATGGTCACTTTTGGTCAGAAAATTTCACAGAAAGCTTTTCGCGCGAAAAGCTCACATTATGACTTATACACCATATAAACATTTTTGGGACACATTTGAGCGAAAACAACTCAATTTTGATGGATAAAGAAAGGTGACGTCGGTGATGCCGATATGGTCAATTTTAGTCCGAAAATTTCACGGAAATCGTTTCGCTCAAAAAGCTCTCATGATGACCTATACACCATATAAACATGATTGGGACACATTTGAGCAAAAACAACTCAATTTTATTGGATTAAGAAAGGTGACGTCGGTGATGCCGAAATGGTCACTTTTGGTCCGAAAATTTCACGGAAAGCTTTTTGCACAAAAAACTACCATTATTACCTCTAAACCATATAAACATGTTTGGGACAAATTTGAGCAGAAAAAACTCTATTTTGATGAATATAGAAAGGGGACGTCGATAATGCCGATAAGGTCACTTTTGGTCCGAAAATTTCACGGAAAGGTTTTCGCTCAAAAAGCTCCCATTATGACCAATACACCATATAAACATGTTTGGGACACATTCGGGCAAAACAACTCAATTTTATTGGATAATGAAAGGTGACGTCGGTGATGCCGAAATGGTCACTTTTGGTTCTAAAATTTCACGGAAAGCTTTTTGCACAAAAAGCTCCCATTATAACCTTTACACCATGTAAACATGTTTGGGACACATTTGAGCGAAAACAAATCAATTTTGATGGATAGAGAAAGGTGACGTCGGTGATGCTGATATGGTAACTTTTGGTCCGAAAATTTCACGGAAAGCTTTTCACGCAAAAAGCTCCCATTATGACCCATACACCATATAAACAAGTTTGGGACACATTTGAGCAAAAAAAATCATTTTTGATGGATAAAGAAAGGTGATGCCGATGATGCCGATATGGTCACTTTTTGTCCGAAAATTTCACGAAAAGTTTTTCGCTCAAAAAGCTCCCATTATGACCTATACACCATATAAACATGTTTGGAACACATTTGAGAAAAAACAACTCAATTTTATTGGATAAAGAAATATGTGACGTCGGTGATGTCGAAATGTTCATGATGCGGGACCATCCAAGCTAAGGCCTTACACCCTCGTGAGCTATGCCCTAGCTCAAGAACCGACGGGGCCACTTCTAGCCGTTGCCAGCCATTGCCAAGAGCTTCGGGGCCATGACCGTTGGTGCAGCCAAGTGGTTGAATAAGTCAAGTCCCACTACCTAGTTTTTAGGGATTTCATTTGCAATTTCTGAAATTGTTTTATTGTCATTTAATTTCCAACTTTTTCTATTTCCTAAAGTCTATATAAAGCCTCCTTAGAACCATTTGTAAGGAGCAACTCATTTTTAATCAAAGCATTTGCCTTTTGCAAACATTTGTGCTCTTAAGTTCTTGAGTGATTCAAGAAGTGTGCCGAGAGGATTCTTGGTGTGATCTTGCTTGGTTTGTCTTGTGTGTGTCGATCTTTGCTAGTTGATTGGTGCTATCAAGCTCCCACGAGCCCCCTTCTCGTGCTCCTTGGATACGTCCCTGGTTGTGTGAGATTGTAGAGATTGGTTAGCTAGTCGTTGGTTTGGGACTTTGATCAATCGGGATCAAGGGTCTTCTCCTCGTTCTACCTAGACTTTCTCCTTCATTTCTATCTTATTTATCATTGCTTTTGTCGAGTCCTCATTGTCTAACTTGTGTCCTTCATTGTTTTGTGCTTATTGTCGAAAGATCGGGACATCCACGACTAATCCCCATATCAAATTGGTATCAGAGCCTCGGCTATCGACATCAAGTGTCTCATCTTCCATTGTCATCATCAAGAGTCTCAAAAATCACAAAAAGAGTCCAAAAACTCATTGGAGTGCAAGGTTTGATCCCTTTTATCTTGTTTGATTTTCTTGCTATTTGTATTGGTAATTGTTGGTTTGCTTGTCCTAGCCTACCCTACCATACATTCGGCCACCATATCACCACCATACAACCACCACTCGACCACCATCTCTTTCATTTCAAGAAAAATCAGATTTTGTTATTTTGCTTATTCTATTTTCAGAATAAAAAAAAAAGAGAAAATTCAGAAAAGAAAAGGTCAAAAAAAAAATTTCCTACATTCTAGCCATACATCTTACCATCTCCTATATTTTAGCCACACTCTCATCATCACCCTAACCACCCTCCAACGGCTCTATTCTCTTTCCAGATTTCATTTTTTCATTTTGTTTTAGTTATTTTCCAGCTTTATTAAGTTAATTGCTGAGATTCAAAAAAAAACTCAGACTTCACAAAAAAAAAGGGAGAAGTCGAAGTTAAAAAAAAATAAAGAAGAAGAGTGAGTTTGTTGTTGATTGTTCTAGGGTACAAGAGAAGTGCAAGAGTAAGCATTGCAAGTGAACAAGAGCCATTGTGAGCCAAGGAAGCCTAAACACCATCTTACCATTCAACCTATCCTTAGCCTACCAACAACTGTCTTGCTTGTAGTTTGAAGGTTAGACAAGGTTGATTTGATCAAGTTTTGTGCTTAGTCCTTTCTTACCATTTATTTCTTGTCCCTTGTTTCTATTATCTCTTGATCTCATCTTTTCTTGATTCATTTCTAAAAATTTGAGTTTGGAACCTTATCATTGATTGTCTAGCTAATCTCTTTTGGTTAGAGGATTTTTTATTGTCCTTTTGACTAGCTTGAGTGATTGACTATCGTAAGACAGATTGCAACAACAAGCATATCATCACCAAAAGGAGAGGGAGTGCGAGAGAAACACCTTGAGAGGAGTTTTGATTTTGCTAACCCTAACCATTTACGTGTTGTGCTTAAGTTTGTGATTGCTGCAGATGATGAATCTCCCATGTCAACCAAATCCGAGTCCATTTCTCCGGAGATGTTCAATATGTTGAGCCAAATGAACCAAAACATCGCCAAGCTTATGGAGAGGATGGCTGCTTTGGAGGCAAGACCTTCGACATCCAGGGAGGCACCTAGGGCGTCCAATGGACAACCCTCAACCACCGGACCCCGAGTCCATGTACCACCCTAGGAACATACCCAAGAGACCCGGGAAGACATGCCTAAAACTCCTATTTATGTTAGGAATACACCTCTTGACGAAAACCCACCCTTCCGTGTGAGGCGTGGACGTTTTAACAATTCTAGTGATGTGCAGGGCCTAGGACAGGACGAGTTCGAGCCTTATGAGCATTACGAGGGATTACAAGAAGAGGAGGACAACTGGGAGAGGCAGTCCAGGAGACATGATCAAGGACCCCGTCTAAGAAGGCCACGAGAGCCCGAGCAAGATGGGATCGGGAAAGTCAAAGTCAAAATCCCTTAATTTGAGGAAAGGTGTGATCCGGACACCTACCTTGATTGGGAGACCAAGATTGAACACATATGGAGTTGCCACAATTTCTCCGAATATAAGAAGGTACAACTCGCCACCCTTGAATTAAATGGTTTTGCACTAATGTGGTGGGATAGCCTTGTGAAGGAAAGGAGAAGAGCCCTAGATGCGCTCGTATCTAGTTGGGAGCAAATGAAGGCACTCATGATGGCAAGATTCATCCCTCAACACTATGCTAGGGAGCTCAAGCAAAGGCTTGAGAACCTCAAGCAAGGTTCTATGAGTGTAGAAGAGGCGTTCAATGCCATGCAATTAGCCATGGCAAGGGCTAATGTGGTAGAGGATGAAGAAGACACCAATGCTAGGTTTCTTAGAATTTTACATCCTTATTTAGCTCGTGAGGTAGATTGTTATCCTTATACTTCCGTTATTGATCTTTTACATCTAGTTGTGAAGGTTGATAGGAAGTTAAAGGCAAGAGACCAAGAACGAGCTAGAGGAGGAAACCGAAGCACAAACACGCAGCCCTATGGTCGAGATACCCTAGCAACCAGGGAGAAGCCTAGTCTCGGTAATGGAGGAGAGCAAGGGAATCGAGGAGGAGTTCAAGCCATATCGAGTGCCAAGCCACCTAGCCCTCTCGGTAACCCTAAAGGAGGTACCCCTAACCCTTCTAATTTGCGAAATAGGGAAGTTGTGTGTTTTAAGTGCCAAGATAGAGGACACATGATGAAAGATTGCCCACATAGGAAAGCCCTCATGATTGATCACTTAGGCAACACCAATTCTGAAATTGAGCATGAACTTGATGAGTGTTTGCATGTTGATTGTGAGCCCTCATGGTGAGAGTTTAATTGTGAGGAGAGCTTTGCATG
Organism: Persicaria maculosa; assembly: GCA_963922045.1. NCBI lineage: Eukaryota > Viridiplantae > Streptophyta > Magnoliopsida > Caryophyllales > Polygonaceae > Persicaria > Persicaria maculosa. The sequence continues at coordinate 24,788,890 of OY998265.1, read as the reverse complement.
TTAACCCCGCTCCATGTGATGATAATCAAAGAGAAAACTTATTCCATACTAGGTGCTTAGTTAAGGGCAAAGTTTGCAATGTCATTGTAGATGGTGGAAGTTGTTGTAATCTTGCTAGCATTGAATTGGTTGAAAAACTACAACTTTCCACTATACACCACCCTAGGCCCTATAAATTGCATTGGATGAATGATTGTGGTACATTGAAAGTGACTAAGCAAGTTAAGGTTTCTTTTAAGCTAGAACATTATGAAGATGATGTTTTGTGCGATATAGTACCTATGCAAGCTTCTCACTGACTTTTAGGTCGTCCATGGCAATTTGATCGAAAAGTCTTACATGATGGTTTCACTAACCGTTGTTCCTTTGAGTATAAGGGCAGGAACTTCACTCTAAAGCCAATGACCCTACTCAAATGGCCGCAGAGTTTGAGAAGAAGAAGGTAAGTGGAGGGTCGATACCATCAAAAGTGTTCTTTGGATCCAAGAGGGAGTTCGAGGACAAGAGCTTGGATTCGTGGTCGAATCCTTTCCAAGAAGGGGAGATTGTTGCGGGACCATCCAAGCTAAGACTGATACGGGGTTAGCCGTAGGATGCCCGATCTTCGACAATCAAACAACAAACTAAAGAACGGAAGCAAAAGACTCAAAGAAACGCAGCGATAATTGAAAGACACGATCGATAAGGACTGAGTCGATCTATATAGAACAAGATAAAGACCCCGGGCCTCCTAAGAGGGTAGGAACCAATACCAATGACTATATAACCCGCCTCTACAACCCTACACAACCAAGCGGACAACTTGGAAGCACAAGGAGGGGGCTTGTGGATACTAGGATCACCAAGTCTTGCGAAGTTGATGAACACAAAGCAAACCAAGCTGAGACAAGAACCAATTTGCAATCGATGAGCAATGCTTCGAATCGATTGACTTTCACTCAATGTGTTTCACACAAATCTGAAATTTCATAAGAGAATTGAACGTCCTTCTACAATGCTGGAATTCGGCTATAAGTAACCCTAATATGGGCTTATGGGCCGGTTTTATCTAACTAAAAGAGATAAAATAACAACTTAAAGGAATTAATAAAATTACCCTAAAGTTTCCTAAAATAACTTAAGTAAACTTAATACTAAAAATAGCAATATAAAGGAGTTCCAATACTTAGCCAAAATCGGCTGATCTAGGACTAAGGTGGCTCGAGTTCTTCTTGAATCCCTATGCACATATAGGTCTTCAATGTAGGCTCCGGGAGTTGAACCGTGCTCGAGAACAAAGCATGACTCACAAATAGGAATGAGTCTCGTTGAAGCTTCTTAGCTCGGGCTCGAGTCATAGGTCCTTCTCCTAAGATGATGGGTGTGTCTGGAGCTGTAGAAGATGGTCCCGCATCAACCTCCCCTTCTTGAAAAGGATTCGACCACGAATCCAGGTCTTCATCCACAGCGAAGTAAGGGATTAGATCGGCGACGTTGAATGTTGCGCTCACGCCCATGTCTCCAGGAAGCTCCAATTGGTAGGCATTGTCGCCCACTCTCCTAAGCACCTTGAATGGTCCGTCACCTCGTGGTGCTAGCTTACTCTTCCGTGCTTCTGGAAACCGCTCCTTCCTTAGGTGTATCCATACAAGATCCCCAGGCTGAAATGTGACCAATCGGCGTCCCTTATTGGCCTTGTTAGCGTTGTATTCAGCCTTTTGCATAAGCTTTTGACGCGTCTGTTCATGTAGCTCCTTGACGAACTTGACATACTTACCTGCTTCAAATGATTCTTTCTCTCTCATAGGATATGGAGTAAGATCAAAAGGGGTTAGTGGATTAACACCATAGACACATTCAAATGGAGTGATTTTCGTCGCAGAATGCATAGTTCTATTATAAGCAAACTCCACATGAGGTAAGGCTTCTTCCCAAAGTTTCAAATTCTTCCTAATAATGGATCTTAGGACGGTTGTAAGGGTTCTATTAGTCACCTCAGTTTGGCCATCAGTTTGTGGGTGGCTAGAAGTAGAGAATAGCAATCTAGTTCCCAATTTGCTCCATAAAGTTCGCCAAAAATGACTTAAGAATTTCACATCCCTATTACTAACAATAGTTTTCGGCACACCATGTAATCTTACTACCTCTCTAAAGAATAGATTAGCAACATTGGTAGCATCATCAGTTTTGTGGCATGCAATAAAATGAGCCATTTTAGAGAATCTATCCACGACTACAAATATAGAATCCCTCCCCTTCTTAGTTCTAGGCAATCCTACTATAAAGTCCATAGAAATATCTTCCCAAGGGGCTGTGGGGGTCGGCAATGGTGTATATAGGCCATGGGGCATAAGCTTAGCTTTGGATTTTATACAATCTATGCATCTTTTAAGGCAATGTTCTACATCCCTAAGCATATGTGGCCAATGAAAGTGTGATTTTAAAGTATGATATGTTTTATCCCTTCCAAAATGTCCCATTAAACCACCACTATGTGTTTCACTAACAAGTAGTAATCTCAAAGAACATCTAGGAATACACACTTGATCTTTTCGAAATAGAAAGCCATCATGTATATAGAAATTTTCGGCTGGCCCTTTATCTAAGCATTTTCGAAAGATCTCCCCAAAATCAGTATCTTGTTCATACAATTCCTTAATATAAATAAAGCCTAAGACTCTAGAATCCAAAGTGGTTAAAAGAGCATGTCTTCGAACTAAAGCACTAGAATCGAAATCAGTGTTAAGAACATGTCTTCTAGATAATGCATCAGCAACCACATTGTCTTTGCCTTTCTTATACTTAATTACATAAGGAAATGTTTCAATGAACTCCATCCATCTACCATGTCTCCTATCAAGTTTATCTTGGCTTTTAAAGTGTTTTGATGATTCATGATCAGTCCTAAGAATAAACTCTCTAGGCCATAGGTAATGAGACCATGTCTTAAGAACTCTATACAATGCATACAACTCTTTATCATAAGTAGAGTAGTTAAGACAAGCACCTTTCAATTTTTCAGAAAAGAAAGCAATAGGCTTACCTTCCTGCATAAGAACTCCACCAATTCCAACTCCGCTAGCATCACATTCAACCTCAAAAGGCCGAGTGAAGTCAGGCAAAGCAAGCAATGGAGCTTGGGTGAGCTTCTCCTTTAGGATGCGAAAAGCTTCTTCCTGAGCTGCTCCCCAAGTGAATTCGCTCCTCTTCTTTGTAAGCTCGGTAAGAGGTGCTGAAATGGTGCTGAAATCACGAACAAAGCGGCAATAGAAGCTCGCTAATCCTTGGAAGCTGCGCACATGACCGATATTAGTGGGTGTCGGCCATTCTTGTATAGCTTTAATCTTCGCTTCATCAACACACAGTCCATTTGAGCTTACTACAAAACCAAGAAAAGACACTTGTTCATTACATAGCTCACATTTCTTTAAATTAGCATATAAGTGTTCTAATCTTAAAGTTTTAAGTACTTCTCTAAGATGTGATTCATGCTCTTTAGGGGATTTGCTATAAATCAGAATATCATCAAAATAAACAACAACAAATTTCCCTATATAGTTTCTAAGCACATGATTCATTAAGCGCATAAAAGTACTTGGAGCATTAGTTAAACCGAAAGGCATAACCAACCACTCATATAACCCAAACTTAGTCTTAAAGGTTGTTTTCCATTCATCACCTTCCTTCATTCTAATCTGATGATAACCACTTTTTAGATCTATTTTCGAAAATATAGAAGCACCATGTAGTTCATCTAGCATATCATCTAATCTAGGAATAGGATGGCGATATTTGACAGTTATATTGTTAATTGCCCTACAATCTACACACATTCTCCATGATCCATCTTTCTTAGGGACTAATAACACAGGCACATCACAAAGACTTAAGCTTTCTCTAATATATCCCTTATCCAACAGTTCCTGGACTTGGGATTGGACCTCTTGGGTCTCTGTGGGATTCATACGATACGCAGGCCTATTAGGCAAAGAAGCACATGGAATGAGATCAATCTGATGTTCAATGCCACGAATAGGAGGTAGACCTGGTGGTATGTCATCGGGGAATACATCCTTATACTCTTCAAGAAGAGATAGGATACGAGGAGGGAGGGTAGCTCTAAGCTCCTCACTCAACATGTTCAACCCTTTGCATAGGAGCATGAGGGTTGTTTCCCCATCCACAAACTCGTCCATAAATGTGCTCTTGGAAGCCAACAACACACCTTTAGTCCGAGATTGAGGATCCACTTGGCTCGATTGAGCCTCCCTAGCTAACTCACCTTTACTTACCTTGCACTTCTCAATCTCTTCAGCCACTTGCGTCGGCGTCATAGGCTTGAGAACGACACTCCTTCCCTGAAAAGTAAAGGAGTAGCGATTAGTATAGCCATCATGAATAACCTTACGATCAGATTGCCAAGGACGTCCTAATAGAATATGACAAGCTTGCATAGGCACGATATCACATAAAACATCATCTTCATAATGTCCTAGCTTAACATGCACTTTAACTTGCCTATTAACTTTCAAGTTTCCACAATCATTCATCCAATGCAATTTGTAAGGTCTAGGGTGTTGCATAGTGGAAAGTTGCAATTTATCGACCATTTCTTGACTAGCTAAATTACAGCAACTACCACCATCAATTATCACATTCACAACCTTTCCTTTAACTAAGCATCGAGTATGAAATAAGTTTTCTCTTTGATTATCATCACATGGTGTAGGAACAACACTTAGAACTCTCCTAACAATCAAAGACTCTCCATGTTCATATTCGACCTCATCATCATCATTATCATAGCACACAAGATTAAGGTTTTGATCATTGTCATTAGCATGCTCATCATGTTGATCACAAGAATTTTCAGATTCATATTCTCCTAGGTGATTAATCATGAGAGTTTTCTTATTAGGGCAATCCTTCATATAATGTCCTCTAACTTGGCATTTAAAGCATACAATATCTCTAGATCTAAGGGTAGAAGAGTTAGGATTACTCCCTTTGGGACCAGTAGATGTCCCGGACGACTCACGCCCATTCCATGGCGCTTTTCCTTTGTCAATGGACTGTTGAGGGGCTCGGCTCTCTCCCTTCCTTTGGGGCTGGCTCGGTCGATCACGTGGACCACTATCACCACGCCATTGGGGCTGTTGGGGCCGCGATTGGCGGCACCCTTGTTGCTGTCCATTTGAATTCCGTCCACCTTGATTCCTGTATCTAGCTCCTCTTTCAATTTTAATAGCTAAATGTAGTAACTCAATAGGAGTAGAGTAAGGAAAATAGTCAATTTTATGAGCTAAGGCGGGATGCAATATCCTAAGAAATCTAGCATTGGTATCCTCATCGGGTTCAACGACATTAGCTCTAGCCATGATTTCTTGCATTGCATTGAAAGTTTCCTCAACAGTTTTATTACCTTGCTTAAGGTTCTCTAATCTTTGCCTAAGCTCTCTAGCATAATGTTGAGGTACAAATCTATTTCTCATAAGTGCTTTAAGCTGATCCCAAGAAGCAATAGGTGCATCAAGGGCTCTTATTCTTTCTTTAACTAGGTTATCCCACCAAATTAAGGCAAAGCCAGTGAATTCTAGGGTAGCTAGTTGCACTTTCTTAGCATTAGAGAAATTATGACAACTCCAAATTTGATCCATTTTAGTTTCCCAATCAATATAGACATCCGGATCAGTTTTACCTTCAAAGGGAGGAATCGTTACCTTAACCTTACCTATCCCGTCCTCATCATGATTCCTAGGTGGCCGATTTTGGTACTGATTTCCTCTTTGATTCCGCCTCGGGCGTTGCTCCCAATACTCCTCTTCTTGGAAGTGATACGGGGATTAGCCGTGGATGTCCCGATCTTTCGACAACAAGCACAAAACAAACAAAGAACACAAGTTAGACAATAATGACTCGACAAAGACTCAAAGGACTCGACAATAGTAATGAAAAAGATAGATAGGGCAGGAGAAAGTCTAGGTAGAACGAGCGAATAGACCCTTGATCCCAATTGAACAAAGTCCTAAACCAACGACTAGCTAACCAATCTCTACGATCTTACACAACCTAGGACGTATCCTAGGAGCACAAGAAAGGGGCTCGTGAAAGCTTGATAGCACCAATCAACTAGCGAAGATCGACACACACAAGACAAACCAAGCAAGATCAATTCACCAAGAATCCTCTCGGTCTCTCTCTTGAATCCTCAAGAAACAATGTGTTTGCAAAGCAATGCTTGTCATTAATCAAATATGGGTTTTTAATACAACCGGCCTAGGAGGCTATTTATAGCCTTAAATGGAGATAGAAAAGGCTGAAAATAAATGACAACAAAAGAAATTCAGAAAATTGCAAGAAATTCAGAAAATTAAATGGAAATTAAAACAAATTCAGAAATTGCAAATAAAATCCCTAAAAGATAGGAAGTGGCCTTGACTTCTTCAATCATGGCTCCTAAAGAATAGGTCTTCATGGCTGGCCACTTGAGCACTTAGCAAGGCTGTCAACGGCTAGTATTTGGACCCGGTCTTCACGGAGCAAGGTAGGCACATGTGCTCGGTACAACCTCGGCATCAATCCAAACAAGGGTCCGTGGCTTGGGCTGCGTTGATTCCTTGAGGCCTCGTCGGTTCTTGAGCTAGGGCATAGCTCACAAGAGTGTAAGGCCTTAGCTTGTTGGCTTGGGCTGCATTGATTCCTTGAGGCCTCGTCGGTTCTTGAGCTAGGGCATAGCTCACAAGAGTGTAAGGCCTTAGCTTGGATGGTCCCGCATCAACCTCCCCTTCTTTGAAAGGATTCGACCACGAATCCAAGTTCTTGTCCACGAACTCCCTCTTGGTGGCAAGGAACACTTTTGATGGCACCGACCCTCCACTTTCCTTCTTCTCAAATTCCCCGGCTATTTGAGTAGGGGTCATTGGCTTTAGAGTGAAATTCCTGCCCTTATACTCAAAGGAATAGCGGTTAGTGAAACCATCATGTAAGACTTTTCGATCAAATTGCCATGGACGACCAAAAAGTAAGTGAGAAGCTTGCATAGGTACTATATCACACAAAACATCATCTTCATAATGCCCTAGCTTAAAAGAAACCTTAACTTGCTTATTCACTTTTAATGCACCGCAATCATTCATCCAATGCAATTTATAGGGCCTAGGGTGGTGTATAGTGGAAAGTTGTAGTTTTTCAACCAATTCAGTGCTAGCAAGATTACAACAACTTCCACCATCAATAATGACATTACAAACCTTACCCTTTACTAAGCATCTAGTATGAAATAAGTTCTCTCGTTGGTTATCATCACATGGAGTTGGATTGACATGCAAAGCTCTCCTCACAATCAAACTTTCACCATGTTCATACTCAATGCCTTCATCATCACAATCATCATAGGAATTTAAGATAGGATCACAATCAAAATGCAAACACTCATCATTTTCATGCTCAATTTCAGAATTGGTGTTGCCTAAGTGATCAACCATGAGAGCTTTCCTATGTGGGCAATCTTTCATCATGTGTCCTCTATCTTGGCACTTAAAACACACAACTTCCCTATTTCGCAAATTAGAAGGGTTAGGGGTACCTCCTTTAGGGTTACCGAGAGGGCTAGGTGGCTTGGCACTCGATATGGCTTGAACTCCTCCTCGATTCCCTTGCTCTCCTCCATTACCGAGACTAGGCTTCTCCCTTGGTGCTAGGGCATCTCGGCCATAGGGCTGCGTGCTTGAGCTTCGGTTTCCTCCTCTAGCTCCTCCTTGGTCTCTTGCCTTTAACTTCCTATCAACCTTCACGGCTAGATGTAAAAGATCAATAACGGAAGTATAAGGATAACAATCAACTTCTCTAGCCAAGTAAGGGTGTAGGATTCTTAAGAACCGAGCATTGGTGTCTTCCTCATCTTCTACCACGTTTGCCCTTGCCATAGCCAATTGCATGGCATTGAATGCTTCCTCCACACTCATGGAACCTTGCTTGAGGTTCTCAAGCCGCTGCTTGAGTTCCCTAGCGTAGTGTTGAGGGATGAATCGTGCCCTCATGAGTGCCTTCATTTGTTCCCACGTGGCTACGGGTGCGTCTAGGGCTCTTCTCCTTTCCTTCACAAGGGTATCCCACCATATTAGTGCAAAACCGCTAAATTCAAGGGTGGCTAGTTGTACCTTCTTGTAATCGGTGAAGTTGTGGCAGCTCCAAATGTGCTCGATCTTGGTCTCCCATTCGAGGTAAGTGTCCGGATCGCACTTTCCCTCAAAAGGTGGGATTGTGACCTTGACCTTGCCAACTCCGTCTTGCTCGGGCTCTCGGGGCCTCCGTGGACGGGGTCCTTGTTCATGCCTTCTCGATTGGCGCTCCCATTGATCCTCTTCTTCTTGGAAACCCTCAAAGTGTTCATAGGGCTCAAAGTCATCCTGCACATCACGAAAATGATTAAAACGACCACGCCTCTCACGAGGAGGTGGGTTCTCTTCCGGTGGAGTATTTCGTGCATAAATAGGAGTTCTAGGAGGACCTTCCCGGTTGTCTTGGGTGTGCTCCGGGGGTGGAACGCGGCTGTGATGTCCGGAAGCCGAAGGCTGGCCTTGGGGTGCCCTAGGCATCTCCGTGGACGTCGAAGGGCGTGCCTCTAGGGCTGCCATCCTTTCCATCAACGTCGTGATGTTGTTGTTCATTTTGTTCAACATGTTGAACAACTCCGGGGAAATGGGCTCGGAAGTCTCCGACCTTGGGGATTTGTTACCTATAGTCATCACAACTCAAACAAACACGTAAATAGGTTAAGGTTAGACAAAACAAAAACTTCCTCAAAAGTGTTTGCTCTCGACACTCCTCTCCCTTTGGTGCTGAAATGCTTGTTGTTGCAATTTGTCTTACGATAGTCAATCACTCAAGCTAGTCAAAAGGACAATCAAAAATCCTCTAACCAAAAGAGATTAGCTAGACAATCAATGATAAGGGTCCAAGCTGAAAATTTCAGAAATGAATCAAAGAAAGTGAGATCAAGAGATAATAGAAACAAAGGACAAGAATAAAATGGTAAGAAAGGACTAAGCACAAAACTTGATCAAATCAACCTTGTCTAACCTTCAAACTACAAGCAAGATAGTTGTTGGTAGGCTAAGGATAGGTTGAATGGTAAGATGGTGTTTAGGCTTTCTTGGCTCACAATGGCTCTTGTTCACTTGCAATGCTTACTCTTGCACTTCTCTTGTACACTTAGAACAATCAACAACAATGCAACTCAAATCTGATTTTTTTTTTTTCTAAATTCTTTTTCTTTCTTTCTTCTCTTTTTTTTTTTTTTCACTGTCGACTTCTCTTTCTTTTTTTTTTTTGAAGTCTGATTTTTTTTTTTTTGACTTTCAGCAATTAAATAACAAATGAAAAATCTGAAAATGAAAATAAAAGAGACCTTGTAACTAATAGAGCTGTTGGGATGGAAGTGTGGCTAAAAAATAGGAGCTGGAAATGGTATGGCTAAAATGTAGGGATTTTTTTGACTTTTTCTTTTGAATTTCAGAAAATAGCAAAAATAGAAGACCAAAAATCTGATTTTTCTTGAAATGGAAGAGATGGTGGCCGAGTGGTGGTTGGATGGTGGTGATATGGTGGCCGAATGTATGGTAGGGTAGGCTAGGACAAGCAAACCAACAACAACCAATGCTAATAGTAAGAAAAATCAAACAAAAGAAGAGATGATCAAACCTTGCACTCCAATGGAGTTTTTGAGCTTTTTGATGATGACAATGGAGATGAGACACTTGATGTCGGTAGCCGAAGCTCTGATACCAATTTGATACGGGGATTAGCCGTGGATGTCCCGATCTTTCGACAACAAGCACAAAACAAACAAAGAACACAAGTTAGACAATAATGACTCGACAAAGACTCAAAGGACTCGACAATAGTAATGAAAAAGATAGATAGGGCAGGAGAAAGTCTAGGTAGAACGAGCGAATAGACCCTTGATCCCAATTGAACAAAGTCCTAAACCAACGACTAGCTAACCAATCTCTACGATCTTACACAACCTAGGACGTATCCTAGGAGCACAAGAAAGGGGCTCGTGAAAGCTTGATAGCACCAATCAACTAGCGAAGATCGACACACACAAGACAAACCAAGCAAGATCAATTCACCAAGAATCCTCTCGGTCTCTCTCTTGAATCCTCAAGAAACAATGTGTTTGCAAAGCAATGCTTGTCATTAATCAAATATGGGTTTTTAATACAACCGGCCTAGGAGGCTATTTATAGCCTTAAATGGAGATAGAAAAGGCTGAAAATAAATGACAACAAAAGAAATTCAGAAAATTGCAAGAAATTCAGAAAATTAAATGGAAATTAAAACAAATTCAGAAATTGCAAATAAAATCCCTAAAAGATAGGAAGTGGCCTTGACTTCTTCAATCATGGCTCCTAAAGAATAGGTCTTCATGGCTGGCCACTTGAGCACTTAGCAAGGCTGTCAACGGCTAGTATTTGGACCCGGTCTTCACGGAGCAAGGTAGGCACATGTGCTCGGTACAACCTCGGCATCAATCCAAACAAGGGTCCGTGGCTTGGGCTGCGTTGATTCCTTGAGGCCTCGTCGGTTCTTGAGCTAGGGCATAGCTCACAAGAGTGTAAGGCCTTAGCTTGTTGGCTTGGGCTGCATTGATTCCTTGAGGCCTCGTCGGTTCTTGAGCTAGGGCATAGCTCACAAGAGTGTAAGGCCTTAGCTTGGATGGTCCCGCATCAGGAAGTCATCGTCGCGCTCCGAGTAGTAGAAATCCTCTTGGAAGCCTCGTCCTCTTCCCCTTCCTTGTCCTTGACCCTGCACATTAACAAACCCATTATTCCTACCAATTCTCCCACCTCGTGGAGAGTTGTTTTCTTCAAAAATAGGGTTATGAATGTGAATATTAGGGTTAGGGTTAGGGTTAGGATTATTGACTTCCCTTTCACCTTGAGGCGTTTTGTCACGCCTATGATTACCTTGACCACCCATGGTGTTAGAACCACTAGGTCTCGACTCCAAAGCTGTCAACCGATCTAATATGGCTACCAAGGTGTTATTCAAGTTGTTGAACTGCTCAGGTGTCACGGTTGCACTCGAGCTACCCCCATTGTTGGGGTTGTTCTCATTGTTAACCTGATTATTAGACATTATAACAAAGAGAAAAGAAACAAGGAACTATGTTAAAAGGTTAGTAAAACTATAAACAGCTCACAATTGTGTTTCGCTCACACTCCCTCTCTGATTGGTATGTCACGCTTGCTAGGGCAATCCGCTTTGGGCAAATCAACAACCAAGCAAAAGAACTAAGCAATCAAAGTATGCAGTCAAGAGAATGAATGAAACAAACAACCAAGAGAACTCGACAAAGGCTGTGGAGAACTCGATGTAAGCAACAACTTAATTGAAGCAAAACAGATGGGTAGTTGCAAGAATTCAACTCGACACAAACTAAAGAGTACTCGACAGGGGTCAATGTACTCGACACAAGCAACTAAGCAACTTGACACAACAAGGAAGAACTCGACAAGGCTGAGATCACCTCGACACTAGCAATTCAGCACTTCGACAATGAAGATAAGTGCTCGACACAGCTACAACTTAACTCGACAGCAGCTGTAACAAAAGAAATAAAAGAAAATTAAGAAAGAATAGAAATTTACCTCTTTTGATTGAAAACCTTTAAGTTATGATGTTGTAGTTGCAAGGTAGGGTTTCAATTTTGTGATTTTATGGAGGTAATGTGTTTGGGATAAGGGTATGTCGATAGGGCTGAGAAATCACCACAAAGTGTGGTCCTTGGGAGCTTTCTTGCACTAGATCAACAAACTCTTTCCTTTTTGTTTTGTTTTTTTTTTTTGAATCTGATTTTTTTTAAATATGAAACTAATGCAAGAAAAGACTCAAAATAAGATATAGGACTCGAAAATTCAGTAGGTAATGGTGAAAAGATAAAATTTGTAGCCCTAAAGATAGATATATAGGTGAAATTGGCTAATTTTGGTAATTGGATCTATCTAAAGCCTTTATGATATAAGATAGATAGAATTGGATTAAATCTATCAATAAAATCAGATTTTAAATAAGGCAATGAAATAGATAGATTAAAAGTTCCAAAGATAGAACAAATAAGCCAAAGATAGAAAAGGATAAACAAACTAGGGTTTTCTTGTGGTAGGTGAATGTCGACCAAGCAAGACTATGGGGACAAGGGCTGCCGTCGGCTAAGGTGTCACACAAGGGAATTGCGCACCACTTTGGTCGACTCCACGGTCTCGGCTAGGCTTGTGTTTAGGCTATGCAACCACAAACAATCACAAACTCAAGATTAGTGCAATAATCAAATAAAGAACAAGAAGTAAAAGACCAAAACAAGAAAAAGACTCTTTTTGTGGGTTTTGTGTTTATGAAAGTAAAAGACTCAATTTGATGTCGATAACCTAAGCTCTGATACCAATTTGATACGGGGTTAGCCGTAGGATGCCCGATCTTCGACAATCAAACAACAAACTAAAGAACGGAAGCAAAAGACTCAAAGAAACGCAGCGATAATTGAAAGACACGACCGATAAGGACTGAGTCGATCTATATAGAACAAGATAAAGACCCCAGGCCTCCTAAGAGGGTAGGAACCAATACCAATGACTATATAACCCGCCTCTACAACCCTACACAACCAAGCGGACAACTTGGAGGCACAAGGAGGGGGCTTGTGGATACTAGGATCACCAAGTCTTGCGAAGTTGACGAACACAAAGCAAACCAAGCTGAGACAAGAACCAATTTGCAATCGATGAGCAATGCTTCGAATCGATTGACTTTCACTCAATGTGTTTCACACAAATCTGAAATTTCATAAGAGAATTGAACGTCCTTCTACAATGCTGGAATTCGGCTATAAGTAACCCTAATATGGGCTTATGGGCCGGTTTTATCTAACTAAAAGAGATAAAATAACAACTTAAAGGAATTAATAAAATTACCCTAAAGTTTCCTAAAATAACTTAAGTAAACTTAATACTAAAAATAGCAATATAAAGGAGTTCCAATACTTAGCCAAAATCGGCTGATCTAGGACTAAGGTGGCTCGAGTTCTTCTTGAATCCCTATGCACATATAGGTCTTCAATGTAGGCTCCGGGAGTTGAACCGTGCTCGAGAACAAAGCATGACTCACAAATAGGAATGAGTCTCGTTGAAGCTTCTTAGCTCGGGCTCGAGTCATAGGTCCTTCTCCTAAGATGATGGGTGTGTCTGGAGCTGTAGAAGATGGTCCCGCATCAAAGACCTTACACCCTCATGAGCTATGCCCTAGCTCAAGAACCGACGGGGCCACTTCTAAAAGTTGCCAGCCACTGCCAAGAGCTTCGGGGCCATGACCGTTGGTGCAGCCAAGTGGTTGAATAAGTCAAGTCACACTACCTAGTTTTTTGGGATTTTATTTGCAATTTCTGAATTTGTTTTATTGTCATTTAATTTCCAGCTTTTTCTATTTGCAAAAATGCATAAAACCACCCTTTATTCAAGGTTGTTTGCAAATAACCACCCCTTATTCAAAAATTTACAAATAACCACCCATTATATACCAATTGGTTGCAACTAACCACCCATACCCACTTTAATTTCTTGTTAAATCTAATTAAGTTTTCTCCAATTCTAAACAAAAAGGGTGATGAATGTCTAGAGTCTCCTGCTGTTCATTGCCTCCAGCAATGACGACCTCTGGTGGAACCTCTTGGTGGTGGTCTTGTTCGTGGACCTCTATTTGGCTAATTAGATTGGAAATTTGATTTAGTTGAGACTAATAAAAAGAAATCTGTAAAACATTAAAAAGTTATGGGTATAATTTAGACCTGTCAAAACACGACCCGACACGAACGCCCGAAAAATTTTGGTTCAAGACCCGAAAATTTTAACCCGGAAATTTTTTCCGACCCGAACTCGAAAACCCGGTAATTTTCTGGGTCATCTGGGTTTGAACCCGTACCCGATTGACCTGGTGACCAGATTGATTTATAATTATATATGATTAAATTTTTTTATGGAGATTCCAATTTATTACATTTTATAATTACAATCACTTGATCTTTCATTTTCAAATCAACTTTTTTTTGTATTGTGTAATACTCCTTCCAATCGATAGTATTTGATTTTTTATTTTTCATCACATTTTTTAAGAAGATGAAAACTCTAAAAAATATTAAAATAATTATATGCTTATTACTAATTTCATCACATTTTTGATATTTTATATATTTTAAAATTTTGTTAAAAATTACGAGAAATAATAAAAATAAAATATTTTAGATCGATATATTATATAATTACAAGCCAAAATCAACCTGATTGACAAACCTAAAATCGATCCGATTTGACTAGAAACTGAGTCAAACCCGAGTTCAAGTCAACTCAGATCTACCCGAGACCTGTTTTACCCGGAACCCCCGATTGACAAGTGTAGTATAATTTTCTTTTCCTATTAACTTAAGTGAGGTTTAACAAGAAAAGTGGGTATGGGTGGTTAGTTGCAGCCAATTTGTATATAATGGGTGGTTATTTGCAAATTTTTGAATAAGGGGTGGTTATTTGCAAACAACCCTGAATAAAGGGTGGTTTTATGCATTTTCGCCTTTTCTATTTCCTAAAGGCTTATATAAAGCCTCCTTAGAACCATTTATAAGGAGCAACTCATTTTTAATCAAAGCTTTTGCCTTAAGTTCTTGAGTGATTCAAGAAGTGTGCCGAGAGGATTCTTGGTGTGATCTTGCTTGGTTTGTCTTATATGTGTCGATCTTCGCTAGTTGATTGGTGCTATCAAGCTCCCACGAGCCCCCTTCTCGTGCTCCTTGGATACGTCCCTGGTTGTGTGAGATTGTAGAGATTGGTTAGCTAGTCGTTGGTTTGGGACTTTGATCAATCGGGATCAAGGGTCTTCTCCTCGTTCTACCTAGACTTTCTCTTGCCCTTTCTATCTTTTCCATTGCCATTTTCAAGTCTTTTAAGTCCTTTGTCGAATCATTATTTTCTAACTTGTGTTCTTTGTTGTTTTGTGCTTGTTGTCGAAAGATCGGGACATCTACGGCTAATACCCGTATCACGTCGGTGATGCCGAAATGGTCACTTTTGGTTCGAAAATTTCACGGAAAGCTTTTCGCAAAAAAAGCTCCCATTTTAACCTTTACACCATATAAACATGTTTGGGATACATTTGAGCGAAAACAACTCAATTTTGATGAATAAAGAAAGGTGACGTCGGTGATGCCGATATGGTAACTTTTGATCCGAAAATTTTACGGAAAGCTTATCGCGCAAAAAGCTCCCATTATGACCTATACACCATATAAACAAGTTTGGGACACATTTGAGCAAAAAAAACATTTTTGATGGATAAAGAAAGGTGATGCCGATGATACCGATATGGTCACTGTTAGTCCGAATATTTCACAGAAAGCTTTTCGCTCAAAAAGCTCCCATTATGACCTATACACCATATAAACATGTTTGGGACACATTTGAGCAAAAACAACTCAATTTTATTGGATAAAGAAAGGTGACGTCGGTGATGCCGATATGGTCACTTTTGTTCCGAAAATTTCACGGAAAGCTTTTCGCGCAAAAAGCTCCCATTATGACCTATACACCATATAAACATGTTTGAGACACATTTGAGCGAAAACAACTCAATTTTGATCGATAAAGAAAGGTGACGTCGGTGATGCCGATATGGTCACTTTTGGTCCGAAAATTTCACGAAAAGCTTTTTCGCTCAAAAAGCTCCCATTATGACCTATACACCATATAACAGGTTTGGGACACATTTGAGCGAAAAAAAATCATAGAAAGCTTTTCACGCAAAAAGCTCCCATTATGTCCTATACACCATATAAACATGTTTGGGACACATTTGAGCAAAAACAACTCAATTTTATTGGATAAAGAAAGGTGACGTCGGCGATGCCGAAATAGTCACTTTTGGTCAGAAAATTTCACGGAAAGCTTTTCGCACAAAAAACTACCATTATGACCTATACACCATATAAACATGTTTCGGACACATTTGAGCAGAAAAAACTCTATTTTGAAGAATATAGAAAGGGGACGCCGATAATGCCCATATGGTCACTTTTGGTCAGAAAATTTCACGGAAAGCTTTTCACGCAAAAAGCTCCCATTATGACCTATATACCATATAAACATGTTTGGGGCATATTTTAGCGAAAACAAATCATTTTTGATGGATAAAGAAAGATGACGCCGGTGATGCCAATATGGTCACTTTTAGTCCGAAAATTTCACAGAAAGATTTTCACGCAAAAAGCTCCCATTATGACCTATACACCATATAAACATGTTTGGGACACATTTGAGCAGAAAAAACTCTATTTTGAAGAATATAGAAAGGGGACGCCGATAATGCGCTCTCTTTTGGTCTGACAATTTCACGGAAAGCTTCTCACGCAAAAAGCTCCCAATATGACCTATACACCATATAAACATGTTTGGGGCACATTTTAGCGAAAACAAATCATTTTTGATTGATAAAGAACGGTGACGCCGGTGATGCCAATATGGTCACTTTTGGTTCGAAAATTTCACGGAAAGCTTTTCGCGCAAAAAGCTCACATTATGACCTTTACACCATATAAACATGTTTGGGACACATTTGAGTGAAAACAACTCAATTTTAATAGATAAAGAACGGTGACGTCGGTGATGCCGATATGGTCACTTTTGGTCCGAAAATTTCACGGAAAGCTTTTCGCACAAAAAGCTCTGATTATGACCTTTACCCCATATAAACATGTTTGGGACACATTTGAGCGAAAACAACTCAATTTTGATAGATAAAGAACGGTGACGTCGGTGATGCCGATATGGTCACTTTTGGTCCGAAAATTTCACGGAAAGCTTTTCGC
Source organism: Persicaria maculosa (assembly GCA_963922045.1). Classification (NCBI taxonomy): domain Eukaryota; kingdom Viridiplantae; phylum Streptophyta; class Magnoliopsida; order Caryophyllales; family Polygonaceae; genus Persicaria; species Persicaria maculosa. The sequence goes on along the minus strand of OY998265.1, from coordinate 24,772,002 downwards.
ACAAAAAGCTCACATTATGACCTTTACACCATATAAACATGTTTGGGGCACATTTTAGCAAAAAAAAAATCATTTTTGATGGATAAAGAAAGGTGACGCCGGTGATGCCAATATGGTCACTTTTGGTCCGAAAATTTCACGGAAAGCTTTTCGCGCAAAATGCTCACATTATGACCTTTACACCATATAAACATGTTTGGGACACATTTGAACAGAAAAAACTCTATTTTGAAGAATATAGAAAGGGGACGCCGATAATGCGGTTATGGTCACTTTTGGTCCGAAAATTTCACGGAAAGCTTTTCACGCAAAAACTCCCATTATGACCTATACACCATATAAACATGTTTGGGGCACATTTTAGCGAAAACAAATCATTTTTGATGGATAAAGAAAGGTGACGCCGGTGATGCCAATATGGTCACTTTTGGTCCGAAAATTTAATGGAAAGTTTTTCGCGCAAAAAGCTCCCATGATGACCTATACACCATATAAACATGTTTGGGACACATTTGAGCGAAAACAACTCATTTTTGATAGATAAAGAACGGTGACGTCGGTGATGTCGATATGGTCACTTTTGGTCCGAAAATTTCATGGAAATCTTTTCGCGCGAATAGCTCACATTATGACCTTTACACCATATAAACATGTTTGGGACATATTTGAGAGAAATTAACTCAATTTTGATGGATAAAGAATAGTGGCTTCGGTGATGCTCATATGGTCACTTTTGGTCCGAAAATTTCACGGAAAGCTTTTCGCTCAAAAAGCTCCCATTATGACCTATGCACCATATAAACATGTTTGGGACACATTTGAGCGAAAACAACTCAATTTTGATCGATAAAGAAAGGTGACGTCGGTGATGCCGATATGGTCACTTTTGGTCCGAAAATTTCACGGAAAGCTTTTTCGCTCAAAAAGCTCCCATTATGACTTATACACCATATAACAGGTCTGGGACACATTTGAGCGAAAAAAAATCATTTTTGATGGATAAAGAAAGGTGACGCCGATGATGCCGATATGGTCACTTTTGGTCCGAAAATTTCACGGAAAGCTTTTCACACAAAAAGCTCCCATTATGTCCTATACACCATATAAACATGTTTGGGACACATTTGAGAAAAAACAACTCAATTTTATTGGATAAAGAAAGGTGACGTCGGTGATGCTGAAATGGTCACTTTTGGTCCGAAAATTTCACGGAAAGCTTTTCGCACAAAAAACTACCATTATGACCTATACACCATATAAACATGTTTGGGACACATTTGAGTAGAAAAAACTCTATTTTGAAGAATATAGAAAGGGGACACCGATAATGCCGATATGGTCACTTTTGGTCCGAAAATTTCACGGAAAGCTTTTCACGCAAAAAGCTCCCATTATGACCTATACACCATATAAACATGTTTGGGGCACATTTTAGCGAAAACAAATCATTTTTGATGGATAAAGAAAGTGATACGGGGATTAGCCGTGGATGTCCCGATCTTTCGACAACAAGCACAAAACAAACAAAGAACACAAGTTAGACAATAATGACTCGACAAAGACTCAAAGGACTCGACAATAGTAATGAAAAAGATAGATAGGGCAGGAGAAAGTCTAGGTAGAACGAGCGAATAGACCCTTGATCCCAATTGAACAAAGTCCTAAACCAACGACTAGCTAACCAATCTCTACGATCTTACACAACCTAGGACGTATCCTAGGAGCACAAGAAAGGGGCTCGTGAAAGCTTGATAGCACCAATCAACTAGCGAAGATCGACACACACAAGACAAACCAAGCAAGATCAATTCACCAAGAATCCTCTCGGTCTCTCTCTTGAATCCTCAAGAAACAATGTGTTTGCAAAGCAATGCTTGTCATTAATCAAATATGGGTCCTTAATACAACCGGCCTAGGAGGCTATTTATAGCCTTAAATGGAGATAGAAAAGGCTGAAAATAAATGACAACAAAAGAAATTCAGAAAATTGCAAGAAATTCAGAAAATTAAATGGAAATTAAAACAAATTCAGAAATTGCAAATAAAATCCCTAAAAGATAGGAAGTGGCCTTGACTTCTTCAATCATGGCTCCTAAAGAATAGGTCTTCATGGCTGGCCACTTGAGCACTTAGCAAGGCTGTCAACGGCTAGTATTTGGACCCGGTCTTCACGGAGCAAGGTAGGCACATGTGCTCGGTACAACCTCGGCATCAATCCAAACAAGGGTCCGTGGCTTGGGCTGCGTTGATTCCTTAAGGCCTCGTCGGTTCTTGAGCTAGGGCATAGCTCACAAGAGTGTAAGGCCTTAGCTTGTTGGCTTGGGCTGCATTGATTCCTTGAGGCCTCGTCGGTTCTTGAGCTAGGGCATAGCTCACAAGAGTGTAAGGCCTTAGCTTGGATGGTCCCGCATCAACCTCCCCTTCTTTGAAAGGATTCGACCACGAATCCAAGTTCTTGTCCACGAACTCCCTCTTGGCGGCAAGGAACACTTTTGATGGCACCGACCCTCCACTTTCCTTCTTCTCAAATTCCCCGGCTATTTGAGTAGGGGTCATTGGCTTTAGAGTGAAATTCCTGCCCTTATACTCAAAGGAATAGCGGTTAGTGAAACCATCATGTAAGACTTTTCGATCAAATTTCCATGGACGACCAAAAAGTAAGTGAGAAGCTTGCATAGGTACTATATCACACAAAACATCATCTTCATAATGTCCTAGCTTAAAAGAAACCTTAACTTGCTTATTCACTTTTAATGCACCGCAATCATTCATCCAATGCAATTTATAGGGCCTAGGGTGGTGTATAGTGGAAAGTTGTAGTTTTTCAACCAATTCAGTGCTAGCAAGATTACAACAACTTCCACCATCAATAATGACATTACAAACCTTACCCTTTACTAAGCATCTAGTATGAAATAAGTTCTCTCGTTGGTTATCATCACATGGAGTTGGATTGACATGCAAAGCTCTCCTCACAATCAAACTTTCACCATGTTCATACTCAATGCCTTCATCATCACAATCATCATAGGAATTTAAGATAGGATCACAATCAAAATGCAAACACTCATCATTTTCATGCTCAATTTCAGAATTGGTGTTGCCTAAGTGATCAACCATGAGAGCTTTCCTATGTGGGCAATCTTTCATCATGTGTCCTCTATCTTGGCACTTAAAACACACAACTTCCCTATTTCGCAAATTAGAAGGGTTAGGGGTACCTCCTTTAGGGTTACCGAGAGGGCTAGGTGGCTTGGCACTCGATATGGCTTGAACTCCTCCTCGATTCCCTTGCTCTCCTCCATTACCGAGACTAGGCTTCTCCCTTGGTGCTAGGGCATCTCGGCCATAGGGCTGCGTGCTTGAGCTTCGGTTTCCTCCTCTAGCTCCTCCTTGGTCTCTTGCCTTTAACTTCCTATCAACCTTCACGGCTAGATGTAAAAGATCAATAACGGAAGTATAAGGATAACAATCAACTTCTCTAGCCAAGTAAGGGTGTAGGATTCTTAAGAACCGAGCATTGGTGTCTTCCTCATCTTCTACCACGTTTGCCCTTGCCATAGCCAATTGCATGGCATTGAATGCTTCCTCCACACTCATGGAACCTTGCTTGAGGTTCTCAAGCCGCTGCTTGAGTTCCCTAGCGTAGTGTTGAGGGATGAATCGTGCCCTCATGAGTGCCTTCATTTGTTCCCACGTGGCTACGGGTGCGTCTAGGGCTCTTCTCCTTTCCTTCACAAGGGTATCCCACCATATTAGTGCAAAACCGCTAAATTCAAGGGTGGCTAGTTGTACCTTCTTGTAATCGGTGAAGTTGTGGCAGCTCCAAATGTGCTCGATCTTGGTCTCCCATTCGAGGTAAGTGTCCGGATCGCACTTTCCCTCAAAAGGTGGGATTGTGACCTTGACCTTGCCAACTCCGTCTTGCTCGGGCTCTCGGGGCCTCCGTGGACGGGGTCCTTGTTCATGCCTTCTCGATTGGCGCTCCCATTGATCCTCTTCTTCTTGGAAACCCTCAAAGTGTTCATAGGGCTCAAAGTCATCCTGCACATCACGAAAATGATTAAAACGACCACGCCTCTCACGAGGAGGTGGGTTCTCTTCCGGTGGAGTATTTCGTGCATAAATAGGAGTTCTAGGAGGACCTTCCCGGTTGTCTTGGGTGTGCTCCGGGGGTGGAACGCGGCTGTGATGTCCGGAAGCCGAAGGCTGGCCTTGGGGTGCCCTAGGCATCTCCGTGGACGTCGAAGGGCGTGCCTCTAGGGCTGCCATCCTTTCCATCAACGTCGTGATGTTGTTGTTCATTTTGTTCAACATGTTGAACAACTCCGGGGAAATGGGCTCGGAAGTCTCCGACCTTGGGGATTTGTTACCTATAGTCATCACAACTCAAACAAACACGTAAATAGGTTAAGGTTAGACAAAACAAAAACTTCCTCAAAAGTGTTTGCTCTCGACACTCCTCTCCCTTTGGTGCTGAAATGCTTGTTGTTGCAATTTGTCTTACGATAGTCAATCACTCAAGCTAGTCAAAAGGACAATCAAAAATCCTCTAACCAAAAGAGATTAGCTAGACAATCAATGATAAGGGTCCAAGCTGAAAATTTCAGAAATGAATCAAAGAAAGTGAGATCAAGAGATAATAGAAACAAAGGACAAGAATAAAATGGTAAGAAAGGACTAAGCACAAAACTTGATCAAATCAACCTTGTCTAACCTTCAAACTACAAGCAAGATAGTTGTTGGTAGGCTAAGGATAGGTTGAATGGTAAGATGGTGTTTAGGCTTTCTTGGCTCACAATGGCTCTTGTTCACTTGCAATGCTTACTCTTGCACTTCTCTTGTACACTTAGAACAATCAACAACAATGCAACTCAAATCTGATTTTTTTTTTTTCTAAATTCTTTTTCTTTCTTTCTTCTCTTTTTTTTTTTTTTTTCACTGTCGACTTCTCTTTCTTTTTTTTTTGAAGTCTGATTTTTTTTTTTGACTTTCAGCAATTAAATAACAAATGAAAAATCTGAAAAATGAAAATAAAAGAGACCTTGTAACTAATAGAGCTGTTGGGATGGAAGTGTGGCTAAAAAATAGGAGCTGGAAATGGTATGGCTAAAATGTAGGGATTTTTTTGACTTTTTCTTTTGAATTTCAGAAAATAGCAAAAATAGAAGACCAAAAATCTGATTTTTCTTGGTGGTGATGAAAGGGTGGTCGAATGGTGGTCTGATGGTGGTGATAGGGTGGCGGTATGGTGGTGATGAATTGGTGATGGGGTCGGCAGAAGGTAATGCCTAAGCAAACCAACAACAACCAATGCTAATAGTAAGAAAAATCAAACAAAAGAAGAGATGATCAAACCTTGCACTCCAATGGAGTTTTTGAGTTTTTTTTGATGATGACAATGGAGATGAGACACTTGATGTCGGTAGCCGAAGCTCTGATACCAAATTTGATACGGGGATTAGCCGTGGATGTCCCGATCTTTCGACAACAAGCACAAAACAAACAAAGAACACAAGTTAGACAATAATGACTCGACAAAGACTCAAAGGACTCGACAATAGTAATGAAAAAGATAGATAGGGCAGGAGAAAGTCTAGGTAGAACGAGCGAATAGACCCTTGATCCCAATTGAACAAAGTCCTAAACCAACGACTAGCTAACCAATCTCTACGATCTTACACAACCTAGGACGTATCCTAGGAGCACAAGAAAGGGGCTCGTGAAAGCTTGATAGCACCAATCAACTAGCGAAGATCGACACACACAAGACAAACCAAGCAAGATCAATTCACCAAGAATCCTCTCGGTCTCTCTCTTGAATCCTCAAGAAACAATGTGTTTGCAAAGCAATGCTTGTCATTAATCAAATATGGGTCCTTAATACAACCGGCCTAGGAGGCTATTTATAGCCTTAAATGGAGATAGAAAAGGCTGAAAATAAATGACAACAAAAGAAATTCAGAAAATTGCAAGAAATTCAGAAAATTAAATGGAAATTAAAACAAATTCAGAAATTGCAAATAAAATCCCTAAAAGATAGGAAGTGGCCTTGACTTCTTCAATCATGGCTCCTAAAGAATAGGTCTTCATGGCTGGCCACTTGAGCACTTAGCAAGGCTGTCAACGGCTAGTATTTGGACCCGGTCTTCACGGAGCAAGGTAGGCACATGTGCTCGGTACAACCTCGGCATCAATCCAAACAAGGGTCCGTGGCTTGGGCTGCGTTGATTCCTTGAGGCCTCGTCGGTTCTTGAGCTAGGGCATAGCTCACAAGAGTGTAAGGCCTTAGCTTGTTGGCTTGGGCTGCATTGATTCCTTGAGGCCTCGTCGGTTCTTGAGCTAGGGCATAGCTCACAAGAGTGTAAGGCCTTAGCTTGGATGGTCCCGCATCAGAAAGGTGACGCCGGTGATGCCAATGGTCACTTTTGGTCCGAAAATTTCACGGAAAGTTTTTCGCGCAAAAAGCTCCCATGATGACCTATACACCATATAAACATGTTTGGGACACATTTGAGCGAAAACAACTCATTTTTGATAGATAAAGAACGGTGACGTCGGTGATGCCGATATGGTCACTTTTTGTCCGAAAATTTCATGGAAATCTTTTCGCGCGAAAAGCTCACATTATGACCTTTACACCATATAAACATGTTTGGGACACATTTGAGCGAAAACAACTCAATTTTGATCGATAAAGAAAGGTGACGTCGGTGATGCCGATATGGTCACTTTTGGTCCGAAAATTTCACGGAAAGCTTTTCACGCAAAAAGCTCCCATTATGACCTATACACCATATAAACATGTTTGGGGAACATTTTAGCGAAAAAAAATCATTTTTGATGGATAAAGAAAGGTGACGCCGGTGATCCCAATATGGTCACTTTTGGTCCGAAAATTTCACGGAAATTTTTTCGCGCAAAAAGCTCCCATGATGACCTATACACCATATAAACATGTTTGGGACACATTTGAGCGAAAACAACTCATTTTTGATAGATAAAGAAAGGTGACGTCGGTGATGCCGAAATGGTCACTTTTGGTCCGAAAATTTCACGGAAAGTTTTTCGCACAAAAAACTACCATTATGACCTATACACCATATAAGTATGTTTGGGACACATTTGAGTAGAAAAAACTCTATTTTGAAGAATATAGAAAGGGGACACCGATAATGCCGATATGATCACTTTTGGTCCGAAAATTTCACGGAAAGCTTTTCACGCAAAAAGCTCCCATTATGACCTATACACCATATAAACATGTTTGGGGCACATTTTAGCGAAAACAAATCATTTTTGATGGATAAAGAAAGGTGACGCCGATGATGCCGATGTGGTCACTTTTGGTCCGAAAATTTCACGGAAAGCTTTTCACACAAAAAGCTCCCATTATGTCCTATACACCATATAAACATGTTTGGGACACATTTAAGCAAAAACAACTCAATTTTATTGGATAAAGAAAGGTGACGTCGGTGATGCCGAAATGGTCACTTTTGGTCCGAAAAATTCACGGAAAGCTTTTTGCACAAAAAACTACCATTATGACCTATACACCATATAAACATGTTTGGGACACATTTGAGTAGAAAAAACTCTATTTTGAAGAATATAGAAAGAGGACACCGATAATGCCGATATGGTCACTTTTGTTCCGAAAATTTCACGGAAAGCTTTTCACGCAAAATGCTCCCATTATGACCTATACACCATATAAACATGTTTGGGGCACATTTTAGCGAAAACCAATCATTTTTGATGGATAAAGAAAGGTGACGCCGGTGATGCCAATATAGTCACTTTTAGTCCGAAAATTTCACGGAAAGCTTTTCACGCAAAAAGCTCCCATTATGACCTATACACCATATAAACATGTTTGGGACAAATTTGAGCAGAAAAAACTCTATTTTGAAAAATATAGAAAGGAGACGCCGATAATGCGCTCTCTTTTGGTCCGAAAATTTCACGGAAAGCTTCTCGCGCAAAAAGCTCCCAATATGACCTATACACCATATAAACATGTTTGGGGCACATTTGAGCGAAAACAAATCATTTTTGATGGATAAAGAACGGTGACGCCGGTGATGCCGATATGGTCACTTTTGTTCCGAAAATTTCACGGAAAGCTTTTCGCGCAAAAAGCTCACATTATAACCTTTACACCATATAAACATGTTTGGGACACATTTGAGTGAAAACAACTCAATTTTAATAGATGAAGAACGGTGACGTCGGTGATGCCGATATGGTCACTTTTGGTCTGAAAATTTCACGGAAAGCTTTTCGCACAAAAAGCTCTGATTATGACCTTTACCCCATATAAACATGTTTGGGACACATTTGAGCGAAAACAACTCAATTTTGATAGATAAAGAACGGTGACGTCGGTGATGCCGATATGGTCACTTTTGGTCCGAAAATTTCACGGAAAGCTTTTCGCGCAAAAAGCTCACATTATGATCTTTACACCATATAAACATGTTTGGGGCACATTTTAGCAAAAAAAAATCATTTTTGATGGATAAAGAAAGGTGACGCCGGTGATGCCAATATGGTCACTTTTGGTCCGAAAATTTCACGGAAAACTTTTCGCGCAAAATGCTTAGATTATGACCTTTAAACCATATAAACATGTTTGGGACACATTTGAACAGAAAAAACTCTATTTTGAAGAATATAGAAAGGGGACGCCGATAATGCGGATATGGTCACTTTTGGTCCGAAAATTTCACGGAAAGCTTTTCACGCAAAAACTCCCATTATGACCTATACACCATATAAACATGTTTGGGACACATTTGAGCAGAAAAAACTCTATTTTGAAGAATATAGAAAGGGGACGCCGATAATGCGCTCTCTTTTGGTCCGAAAATTTCACGGAAAGGTTTTCATGCAAAAAGCTCTCAATATGACCTATACACCATATAAACATGTTTGGGGCACATTTTAGCGAAAACAAATCATTTTTGATGGTTAAAGAGAGGTGACGCCGGTGATGCCAATATGATCACTTTTGGTCCGAAAATTTCACGGAAAGTTTTTCGCGCAAAAAGCTCCCATGATGACCTATACACCATATAAACATGTTTGGGACACATTTGAGCGAAAACAACTCATTTTTGATAGATAAAGAACGGTGACGTCGGTGATGCCGATATGGTCACTTTTGGTCCGAAAATTTCATGGAAATCTTTTCGCGCGAAAAGCTCACATTATGACCTTTACACCATATAAACATGTTTGGGACACATTTGAGAGAAAACAACTCAATTTTGATAGATAAAGAATGGTGGCGTCGGTGATGCTCATATGGTCACTTTTGGTCCGAAAATTTCACGGAAAGCTTTTCGCTCAAAAAGCTCACATTATGACCTATACACCATATAAACATGTTTGGGACACATTTGAGCGAAAACAACTCAATTTTGATCGATAAAGAAAGGTGACGTCGGTGATGCCGATATGGTCACTTTTTGTCCGAAAATTTCACGGAAAGCTTTTTCGCTCAAAAAGCTCCCATTATGACCTATATACCATATAACAGGTCCGGGACACATTTGAGCGAAAAAAAAAATCATTTTTGATGGATAAAGAAAGGAGACGCCGATGATGCCGATATGGTCACTTTTGGTCCGAAAATTTCACGGAAAGCTTTTCACACAAAAAGCTCCCATTTTGTCCTATACACCATATAAACATGTTTGTGACACATTTGAGCAAAAACGACTCAATTTTATTGGATAAAGAAAGGTGACGTCGGTGATGCCGAAATGGTCACTTTTGGTCCGAAAATTTCACGGAAAGCTTTTCGCACAAAAAACTACAATTATGACCTATACACCATATAAACATGTTTGAGACAAATTTGAGTAGAAAAAACTCTATTTTGAAGAATATAGAAAGGGGACACCGATAATGCCGATATGGTCACTTTTGGTCCGAAAATTTCACGGAAAGCTTTTCACGCAAAAAGCTCCCATTATGACCTATACACCATATAAACATGTTTGGGGCACATTTTAGCGAAAACAAATCATTTTTGATGGATAAAAAAGGTGACGCCGGTGATGCCAATATAGTCACTTTTAGTCCGAAAATTTCACGGAAAGTTTTTCACGCAAAAAGCTCCCATTATGACCTATACACCATATAAACATGTTTGGGACAAATTTGAGCAGAAAAAACTCTATTTTGAAGAATATAGAAAGGGGACGCCGATAATGCGCTCTCTTTTGGTCCGAAAATTTCACGGAAAGCTTTTCGCGCAAAAAGCTCCCAATATGACCTATACACCATATAAACATGTTTGGGGCACATTTGAGCGAAAACAAATCATTTTTGATGGATAAAGAACGGTGACGCCGGTGATGCCGATATGGTCACTTTTGTTCCGAAAACATCACGGAAAGCTTTTCGCGCAAAACGCTCACATTATAACCTTTACACCATATAAACATGTTTGGGACACATTTGAGTGAAAACAACTCAATTTTAATAGATGAAGAACGGTGACGTCGGTGATGCCGATATGGTCACTTTTGTTCCGAAAATTTCACGGAAAGATTTTTGCGCAAAAAGCTCACATTATGACCTTTACACCATATAAACATGTTTGGGACACATTTGAGTGAAAATAACTCAATTTTGATAGATAAAGAACGGTGACGTCGGTGATGCCGATATGGTCACTTTTGGTCCGAAAATTTCACGGGAAGCTTTTTGCGCAAAAAGCTCACATTATGACCTTTACACCATATAAACATGTTTGGGGCACATTTGAGCGAAAAAAAATCATTTTTGATGGATAAAGAAAGGTGACGCCGATGATGCCGATATGGTCACTTTTGGTCCGAAAATTTCACGGAAAGCTTTTCAGGCAAAAAGCTCCCATTATGTCCTATACACCATATAAACATGTTTGGGACACATTTGAGCAAAAACAACTCAATTTTATTGGATAAAGAAAGGTGACATCGGTGATGCCGAAATGGTCACTTTTGGTCCGAAAATTTCACCGAAAGCTTTTCGCACAAAAAACTACCAATATGACCTACACACTATATAAACATGTTTGGGACACATTTGAGTAGAAAAAACTCTATTTTGAAGAATATAGAAAGGGGACACCGATAATGCCGATATGGTCACTTTTGGTCCGAAAATTTCACGGAAAGCTTTTCACGCAAAAAGCTCCCCTTATGACCTATACACCATATAAACATGTTTGGGGCACATTTCAGCGAAAACAAATCATTTTTGATGGATAAAGTAAGGTGACGCCGGTGATGCCAATATGGTCACTTTTAGTCCGAAAATTTCACGGAAAGCTTTTCACGCAAAAAGCTCCCATTATGACCTATACACCATATAAACATGTTTGGGACAAATTTGAGCAGAAAAAACTCTATTTTGAAGAATATAGAAAGGGGACGCCGATTATGCGCTCTCTTTTGGTCCGAAAATTTCACGGAGAGCTTTTCACGCAAAAAGCTCCCAATATGACCTACACACCATATAAACATGTTTGGGGCACATTTTAGCGAAAACAAATCATTTTTGATGGATAAAGAACGGTGATGCCGTTATGGTCACTTTTGTTCCGAAAATTTCACGGAAAGCTTTTCGCGCAAAAAGCTAACATTATAACCTTTACACCATATAAACATGTTTGGGACACATTTGAGTGAAAACAACTCAATTTTAATAGATGAAGAACGGTGACGTCGGTGATGCCGATATGGTCATTTTTGTTCCGAAAATTTAACGGAAAGATTTTCGCGCAAAAAGCTCACATTATGACCTTTACACCATATAAACATGTTTGGGACACATTTGAGCGAAAATAACTCAATTTTGATAGATAAAGAACGGTGACGTCGGTGATGCCGATATGGTCACTTTTGGTCCGAAAATTTCACGGAAAACTTTTCGCGCAAAAAGCTCACATTATGACCTTTACACCATATAAACATGTTTGGGGCACATTTGAACGAAAAAAAATCATTTTTGATGGTAAAGAAAGGTGACGCCGATGATGCCGATATGGTCACTTTTGGTCCGAAAATTTCACGGAAAGCTTTTAACGCAAAAAGCTCCCATTATGTCCTATACACTATATAAACATGTTTGGGACACATTTGAGCAAAAACAAATCAATTTTATTGGATAAAGAAAGGTGACGTCGGTGATGCCGAAATGGTCACTTTTGGTCCGAAAATTTCACGGAAAGCTTTCCGCACAAAAAACTACCATTATGACCTATACACCATATAAACATGTTTGGGACACATTTAAGTAGAAACAACTCTATTTTGAAGAATATAGAAAGGGGACACCGATAATGCCGATATGGTCACTTTTGGTCCGAAAATTTCACGGAAAGCTTTTCACGCAAAAAGCTCCCATTATGACCTATACACCATATAAACATGTTTGGGGCACATTTTAGCGAAAACAAATCATTTTTGATGGATAAAGAAAGGTGACGCCGGTGATGCCAATATGGTCACTTTTAGTCCGAAAATTTCACGGAAAGCTTTTCACGCAAAAAGCTCCCATTATGACCTATACAACATATAAACATGTTTGGGACAAATTTGAGCAGAAAAAACTCTATTTTGAAGAATATAGAAAGGGGACGCCGATAATGCGCTCTCTTTTGGTCCGAAAATTTCACGGAAAGCTTTTCACGCAAAAAGCTCCCAATATGACCTATACACCATATAAACATGTTTGGGACACATTTTAGTGAAAACAAATCATTTTTGATGGATAAAGAACGGTGATGCCGGTGATGCGGATATGGTCACTTTTGTTCCGAAAATTTCACGGAAAGCTTTTCGCGCAAAAAGCTCACATTATGACCTTTACACCATATAAACATGTTTGGGTCACATTTGAGTGAAAACAACTCAATTTTAATAGATGAAGAACGGTGACGTCGGTGATGCCGATATGGTCACTTTTGTTCTGAAAATTTCACGAAAAGCTTTTCGCGCAAAAAGCTCACATTATGACCTTTACACCATATAAACATGTTTGGGACACATTTGAGCAAAAATAACTCAATTTTGATAGATAAAGAACGGTGACGTCGGTGATGGCGATATGTTCACTTTTGGTCCGAAAATTTCACGGAAAGCTTTTCGCGCAAAAAGCTCACATTATGACCTTTACACCATATAAACATGTTTGGGGCACATTTGAGCGAAAAAAAAATCATTTTTGATGGATAAAGAAAGGTGACGCCGATGATGCCGATATGGACACTTTTGGTCCGAAAATTTCACGGAAAGCTTTTCATGCAAAAAGCTCCCATTATGTCCTATACACCATATAAACATGTTTGTGACACATTTTAGCAAAAACAACTCAATTTTATTGGATAAAGAAAGGTGACGTCGGTGATGCCGAAATGGTCACTTTTGGTCCGAAAATTTCACGGAAAGCTTTTCGCACAAAAAACTACCATTATGACCTATACACCATATAAACATGTTTGGGACACATTTGAGTAGAAACAACTCTATTTTGAAGAATATAGAAAGGGGACACCGATAATTCCGATATGGTCACTTTTGGTCCGAAAATTTCACGGAAAGCTTTTCACGCAAAAAGCTCCCATTATGACCTATACACCATATAAACATGTTTGGGGCACATTTTAGCGAAAACAAATCATTTTTGATGGATAAAGAAAGGTGACGCCGGTGATGCCAATATGGTCACTTTTAGTCCGAAAATTTCACGGAAAGCTTTTCACGCAAAAAGCTCCCATTATGACCTATACACCATATAAACATGTTTGGGGCACATTTGAGCGAAAAAAAAAATCATTTTTGATGGATAAAGAAAGGTGACGCCGATGATGCCGATATGGTCACTTTTGGTCCGAAAATTTCACGGAAAGCTTTTCACGCAAAATGCTCCCATTATGACCTTTACACCATATAAACATGTTTGGGGCACATTTTAGCAAAAAAAAATCATTTTTGATGGATAAAGAAAGGTGACGCCGGTGATGCCAATATGGTCACTTTTGGTCCGAAAATTTCACGGAAAGCTTTTCGCGCAAAATGCTCACATTTTGACCTTTAAACCATATAAACATGTTTGGGACACATTTGAGCAGAAAAAACTCTATTTTGAAGAATATAGAAAGGGGACGCCGATAATGCGCTCTCTTTTGGTCCGAAAATTTCACGGAAAGCTTTTCACGCAAAAAGCTCCCAATATGACCTATACACCATATAAACATGTTTGGGACACATTTTAGTGAAAACAAATCATTTTTGATGGATAAAGAACGGTGATGCCGGTGATGCCGATATGGTCACTTTTGGTCCGAAAATTTCACGGAAAGCTTTTCGCGCAAAAAGCTCACATTATGACCTTTACACCATATAAACATGTTTGGGACACATTTGAGCGAAAATAACTCAATTTTGATAGATAAAGAACGGTGACGTCGGTGATGGCGATATGGTCACTTTTGGTCCGAAAATTTCACGGAAAGCTTTTCACGCAAAAAACTCACATTATGACCTTTACACCATATAAACATGTTTGGGGCACATTTGAGCGATAAAAAATCATTTTTGATGGATAAAGAAAGGTGACGCCGATCATGCCGATATGGTCACTTTTGGTCCGAAAATTTCATGGAAAGCTTTTCACGCAAAAAGCTCCCATTATGTCCTATACACCATATAAACATGTTTGTGACACATTTTAGCAAAAACAACTCAATTTTATTGGATAAAGAAAGGTGACGTCGGTGATGCCGAAATGGTCACTTTTGGTCCGAAAATTTCACGGAAAGTTTTTCGCACAAAAAACTACCATTATAACCTATACACCATATAAATATGTTTGGGACACATTTGAGTAGAAAAAACTCTATTTTGAAGAATATAGAAAGGGGACACCGATAATGCCGATATGGTCACTTTTGGTCCGAAAATTTCACGGAAAGCTTTTCACGCAAAAAGCTCCCATTATGACCTATACACCATATAAACATGTTTGGGGCACATTTTAGCGAAAACAAATCATTTTTGATGGATAAAGAAAGGTGACGCCGGTGATGCCAATATGGTCACTTTTAGTCCAAAAATTTCACGGAAAGCTTTTCACGCAAAAAGCTCCCATTATGACCTATACACCATATAAACATGTTTGGGACACATTTGAGCAGAAAAAACTCTATTTTGAAGAATATAGAAAGGGGACGCTGATAATGCGCTCTCTTTTGGTCCGAAAATTTCACGGAAAGGTTTTCATGCAAAAAGCTCTCAATATGACCTATACACCATATAAACATGTTTGGGGCACATTTTAGCGAAAACAAATCATTTTTGATGGTTAAAGAAAGGTGACGCCGGTGATGCCAATATGGTCACTTTTGGTCCGAAAATTTCACGGAAAGCTTTTCGCGCAAATACCATTTTAGGATCCATTGCTCACACCCGAAAAGCCAGAAAAGGTACTCCCCTCCCATTCGCAAACCTCTTGACACGTGTCTTCAAAGCTTCTAAAATTGATTTTGAAAATGAAGAACAACAACATCATACGGGAAAATTTGACTCCAAGAGCTTTGAGAAGATCGGCATAACTCAGACCCCTCAAGGGACTTGGAGTCTTGCCTCTTCTTCTTCAAAAACTCTCCCCACTAGCTCTGCCATCGATGAATGCATGGAGAACCTGGAGTTGGGTTTGGAGGAAGTTCGCCTGGACGTCAAGGAGTTGCGCCACGAGTTGCTGGTTGAGATGAGAGAGCTGGCCAAGCAGTTAAACGAGTTGAAGATGCTGATCAAGGATGGTGCTCAAGACGATGAACCCTGAACCCCTATCATGACCCTTGATCTAACTCTCTAACACTGCTAGCCCTGTTTTCAAAACTTTTGGTGACTGTTATCATACTCATCCCTTTGTTAAAAAACAAAAAGGGGGAGATTGGTTAGACTTTTGGTGACTTCTTGGTTAGACTTTAAACCGTTTTGAAGTAAAGGGTCTTGGAAGACCTTATTTTGCCTTATTTTGTTGGATGCGTTTATCATTGGTTTTGAACTTATATGATCCAACATTTGTCTAACCCCTGCAGGTACTTAGTCCGATTTTTTATATGATATATTTGCTTGACTAAGTTACAGGGATGCACAGGTTTTGTCTTTCATCAAGGGAGAGATTGATAACTCCACTCCCTTGATGAAAATCGGAAAAGGTTTCAAAGGCTTTGACACAAAGCCTGTGTCAAAGGTCTTGAAGCTAAAGCTGTATTGATGAAATTCAATACCTGTATTTTAGTTATTATCTTATATATATTATCTATGTATGGTTTCCAAATATTATTATACATATGTTATATTAACCATACAGCAAAGATTTCGAAGAAATCTCCTTCCTTAAAGCTGAAAGACATGAAGATCAAATCAGGTGGATTGTGGCTTCGTAGTTTCCCGAAATAGAAGATTGCGAAGATCCTTCCTAAGCCATGATCTCAAGTAGCCGTTGGGTGAAGATTCTTGGCGCCGATTTGATCAAGAATAAAAGGAGATGAAGAAGAAAGAAGAAAGTAGAGATGAACACTGACGATCATTGAACTACAACGCACACTCAGCCCTCAAGTCAATCTTTCTTCTACGTGTACTCTCTGCTAGGTGTTAAGTGTTTTATCTTTTGTTTCAAAGCATTTGAGAGTTACACAGTGAGCTTATAGGATATATTTTGAGAGAGTGTTATACTCGAGAGTTTATAACTCAGGAAGTGTGCACTAGGTTATTGATTCACGAGTGTAAGAGGATTGTACTAGATAGCTGAGAGAGGTGGGGCTCTTCTAGATTGGTCTAGGACTCCAAGGGAATGAGAGTTGACTAGATTGGAATTGTATAGGAGAGAGGCTTCTCGGTGAGCTATTAGGCTCCTAAGCTTTATGAATCAATAAAGCCTGTTGAATCCTAGGGTTGTGGAAGAACCCTAGGCAGGGACTAAGCCTTAAAGGAGCCGAACCTCGTTAACAATTCATCGTGTTCTTTACTTATTGCTTTATCATTATTTCCGCACTTGTTTCGAATTGTATAACTTTGTTGTGCTTCAGGTATCCCAATCGAAAGAATTGAGTTTACTCCCAGAGGTTTGGAAAGCGTTTCAAAAGTCTTGAGATTGTCAGCGAAAAGTTGGCATACTCTATTCAACCCCCCTTCAAGAGTATCTTTATTTTACTTTGTTATACATTATCGAACCTTCAGCATGGAAGCTTACTAGATAGCTATCCTTCGAGGGATAGCTTGGCGAGCCGGCCTCTAAATCCTATCCCATTCCAACCACCATGGTTGCTCCCTTGGAGTCTTCTTCGACCACCTGTAAAGGAAATCCTTTCAACTTTGCCCTTTAAAACCTTTTAAAATCCTTTAAAACTTCCAAAACGGTGGGTGGGTTTTGAAAATGTTTTATAACTCGTGCGTACTCAGGTCGAGCAACCTTGGCTCTGATACCAACTTTGTAACGACCCAAAAGTTTGGATATCCGAATATGCCTCCATTAATCCACTTAGAGGATTAATAAGGTTCGGATGATCCGGTTATTCGGTGTACGTTAAGGAAGAGTTTTGAATTCTTCCGTGAGCTTTAGATCTTACGACCGAGTACGAGTTATTACTTAGATGATTTATTTAGCGGAAGCGTAGATAAGTTGTTAAAACGGGGATTTTGAACCCCAAAGCAAACGCATGCCCATTGGAGGCTAGAACCTGTCCTAGGTAACTATCGCAAAACAGTTTTTTAAGCGGAAGATAAAGGCGGAATTAAAGTACAACACATGTCGCGGCCAAGCCGGGTCAAAACGCAAAAGTAATAAGTAGCGAGAAAATACTAAAACATGGTCCATGTCTCTCTCACTCTATCGTCCCATAGGTTGTGCCCGGCAAACACCCACATATGATCACGCATATCGGGTATCGGGGGTACCTGAATCAAAAAACAAGAAAGACAACGGGGTCAATCATTGATTACTCATGCATGTATGCACCAGCATACTCTGTGAGTACGTAAAAAGGCATATAAACGTGATGCGATAAAACTGTAAATACACTGTCATGCTCCTAAGGCATAATCTAAATATATAAATAAATGCGGTAATGGGTACCCAAATGATAACAATCAACCATATAATCCCTTTCCAAATGCTTGGAGGTTACACCATCCTTTATCACCCAAATTCTTGGAGGATGTGCCAACCTTTATCGAATACTCGAAGGTTCGGCTACGCCGCAACCTTTAGGGAATCCCGATAATCACCACACAACAACATAGAATAGGATGGCCACCTATTATAACAAAGACAAAGAGAAGACAATGGTTCATTTCGTTCCCTATGTTCCGTTCTATGTTATAACTCCGGTTTATACCCTACAACAATTCTATGTCATAAAATATGCATGAATCTATCTCGTTACGACACTCATGTGTCACGAGTAACCTCATGATTAAGTCCAGGGGACTTACCTGAAATCCGAAGGTAAGCACGGAAACCAAAAAGCACCAAGTGTAAACACGAATCAAGCGCCTAACAATTGTAATTATTTCACATTAGGTTCTTCTTATTAATGCATCACATAAACCCATACCGCAAGATAATCACACACATTCACATAAGGTTAATGGCTTAAGGACTTATAAGCTTGGTTAAGTATCCACACTTAACAAGTTATAATCCGGGTCATATCATCACGTAATCCTAACCTTTTCATCCTTATTATTGGACAAGTTATGGCTATACTTCATTTCCGTATTTTATATGCTCTAAGTTTCGGTTATTCCATCATATATTTAACCATATTCTTAGCATTCCCTTAACCAAGTTTTTAATCGAGTAATTATAAACATTGTTTACTAAAATTATAATAACTCTTGATCCAACCGTTGGATCGTCCTCATTTTTGGAGGGCAGTTAGATAACATTGCCATGAATATCAAATAATGATTTCAGCCAGATCAGATCATTGGATTGGAAATAAAGTCCAAATTACAGAGGCACATATATCCATTTTATTTTTTGACATTTTTGCTACAAAACGCAACCAAAACACATAGAGGCTCCACTTTCTAAGCCTTTTCCACACCAAAACACATCTATCCTAGACAGGGGAAGGTGGATGAGAGATTACCTTTGAAGAATCCCACACAAACGACTAAAGAACACCCTCGGGAGTCCTTCGGAACACCGTCCAAACACCTTGCCATTTTGTCACCAAAAATCCCAAAACATGATTTAGATTCTTACTCAAAGTTGAAGAAAAGGAGTTATAAGACATGTTGGAACTCAGTTTTGAAAGGAACCAAGAGGACTTACCAAAGATCAAGTTGAAAAACCCAAGGTCCTCCTAGAACACTCCACAGCAGCCCCAAAGATCGGTCAGTTTGTATAGGAAAATCACTTGGATTTGGATGTTTGATATATGTATTGAAATCTGATTCAAAGACGGAGCTAAAGGCTCAAGAATCACTCCATTTGGATCAATATTGAGGGAGTTATGGCTTTTTGAATGGAAGGCAACCAAAAAGGACTAGCAATGGAGATAGGCTTCTTTTCTCTCCATTTCCTCTCAAGTGACGGCTTGTTCTTTGTGAATGAGTGCGGCTGAGCCTTGGGGATCAGATTTAAAGAATGGGAGAGGGCTCCTTTGGTCAAAGCATGGGAGGGGTGATGGGAAAGAGAGTGAGTGAGATGAATAGGATCCTAGCTTGTCATATGATCAAATCAAAGGGAGTGGGTGAAATGTGTGCAAAGAATGGATGGGGCGGCTGCCCTTATATTAGCAAGACGTAAATCCTGAGTTCGTGACACGTTAAAATCCGTTACGTTTACAAGATACGAGAAAAGTGGCTCGGGTATATATTTCTTTCATAAAATCCATAATTAAACCAATGTAAAGCCATCCATAAATTTTAAATTTTTCGGGTTTTCATAATCATAAGGGAGGATAATATTCGGATTATCCTACGGATATTTTATAAATATTAATTAAATTCCGGTCTTTACAGATATCGACGTTTGCCTCGACATCGACTGGGCTGTCGACTGGATCTGCTGCTTTCTCTTCCGATTCCGTTCATGGTTTATGTACCTTGTTGCCAGTCCTTAGTTGCATGGCTGCGACGTGGCCCGTTCTGGATTGCCCCTTAGGATTTGTTGTTGGTTGCCCAGGGAATGTTCCGGACGGTCTAGGTATTTGTGCCGCCAATTGACCCAGTTGGGTCTCTACATTCTTTTTCCAAATATCCATCTCTTCAATCCTTATGGTAAGGTGATTGAGTTGGGAATGGATTGTATTGTTGGATTGATCATTCTTAGCTTGGTTTCGCCTTATCTCATCCAGCTTGTAGATCATCCTTTCGTTGGTCCCTCTCCGAGTGCCAAGGAGCTCTATAAGGCGGGGGGTCCCTAGGGTTAACCGGGTTCCTTTGTGGTTGATGGAACCTTTGGTCTCCCCAATATTGGTGATTGGGACCCCTCATGTAGCGCGCCTCTTGGTGAGTCTCCGCTAGTTGTACTTGTTCAGCATGGGGGCACTCGATGGTGGTGTGCCGCTGCGATCCGCATTCAATGCAATCTTGGTTCACTGAAAGGAACCTCACTTGCTTTTGGAGCTTTCGAAGTTGATCTCTATGGAATTGCTCCTTCACGTCCAGATCGATTACCTTGAAGGGTTCATATAAGGGCATAGATGGGGCAGGCCTCGACGATGATGATGTGTCGAAAGCCTCAAGAGTCCCATATGTGTTGTCGAACTCCACCAACCTCTCTATGGTGTCCCAAACCTCTTGTGGAGCGAGTTCAAGGTAGCCATAGGAGGTGTATGTGTTAATCCTCTCGTTGGTTGCAGCATCAAGAGCATTGTAAATGATCTCCTGAATCACGTACGGTGGTTGGCCATGCGTCGGGCATGATCGTAGTAGGTCCTTAAACCTTTCCCAAACAGTTGCCAGAGCCTCACCATGCTTTTGTTTGAAAGCCGTGATTTTCTGTCGGATCAACGCCGTCTTGGATGGAGGGAAGAATTTGTTGAGGAACGCATCCTTGACTTCATTCCAGGTGCGGAGCGATCTTGGGGCTAAGCTCTCCAACCTCTGCAATGCTTTACCTGTAAGGGACCAACGAAAAGCTTTCAGTTAGACATATTCAAGACTCTATCCATCAGCAATAGTATCACAGAGGTCTAAGAAGGTTGATATATGTGCCATAGGGCATT
This sequence comes from Persicaria maculosa, assembly GCA_963922045.1. Taxonomy (NCBI): domain Eukaryota; kingdom Viridiplantae; phylum Streptophyta; class Magnoliopsida; order Caryophyllales; family Polygonaceae; genus Persicaria; species Persicaria maculosa. The sequence goes on along the minus strand of OY998265.1, from coordinate 24,750,752 downwards.
CATTAGGTTTTCCTTCATATTGATGCCTTCTTATTTCAGTAAGGAAGTTAGGTTTAATTTGAAAATTAGAGGCAGGGATAAGAATCACCGATTCAGGCACTGTGAGCGCGGGGTGCATGTATTGCTTGGCATTCCGAGGGAGGGCGTTGATTTGGGCTTCTATTTGCCTCCGACCTTCCTCCTCCATATCCGCACGCTCCTTAAGTGCCGCCTCTCTAGTTGTTAGGTCCTCCACCTGCTTCCTTAGTTTCTCAATTAGTTTGGCCTGGTTCGCGTTGTCTGCCATGATTCTCTGAGCTTGGGCTCTTAGGTGGAAATAGCGTTCAGGGTCGTCTACTCCAAATTCAGGTGGGCGATCAGCGCGTCGCATACACCTGCAAGGCCAAACTAGATAGAAACGTGAGATAGACTACTAGGGCGCGATTGATTGCCTCCCTGGCAACGGCGCTAATTTGTTAAGTAGGAGGAATGTCGAGTTCTTAAGTACAAATATAAAGATATATAAATGTAAACCGACTCCTAGCCTATGCAAATAATTACAAGACTTCCTCCCGTTGTAGTGGAAGGGTAGTCAGAATCGATCCACGAGGAGGCGTGTCAGCGGGATCCTAGTAGCGTTGGAAATTCACGTCTTTCGTCGACCAGAAGCCTCGATCTTCGACCTTGGTGCTCGATGTTGACCTTGGTTGTCTCTCCTCTCTGCAACAGAAGACCTGTAGAGACAAAAACAAGCAGTTGATATCAACTAGGGTAGGTCGATATCGATGTTAGTTCCAGAAATCGATTGGCTCAGAAGACTGCCAGTCGACACAGGTGGTCGATATCGACGTTGAGGGGTCGATATCGATCTCAGTAACTTGGCAGGGATGCTCGTCGTCGACTCAAAAAACTGTCGACGAAACTCAGTGGTGGATATCGACGTTTGTTGGTCGATATCGATGTCTTCTCCTGCAAAGTTGTTAGCTTTTGTCGGCAAAGAAAGGCCGAAGACTTAAGGATGAATGAGGATGCGATGAACAGAATAAAGACAGTGTTTTGAATGAATATAAACTATATGAAAAGCAACTCCTAGGATTAGGGTTTACCACAACGTTAACCAATGCATGCGATAAGATAAATAAGACGGACAATTGCGCTATTTCACCCGAGGGACAAGCTTTCGCTGTACACCAACTCTTAGGATTACTCTTGCAAATAAACCTAATTGTCTCTACCAATTTTATGTTTATAACTCAAGTTGTTAACATGAATCCCTTTTGTTTCTATTAGGACTAAACATAGAATCGTAGGAGATGATATAGACACAACGATATCAACATCTAACACTTAACTCAGGCACGCATGGCTAAAGTCGGGCTCACCCCAACCCTAAGAGCTTTGGGGGACTACTCACTTCTCATCATGGAACTCATCATTGATTGAAAGAGAAATTGCATTAAAAAACTTCAAAACTTTACAACTCAACGTCGGCTCTCGCAAATGCCAAACCATAAAGCTTCTTCTAACTCTAACTCTATTGTATGTAAACTGAATGTGTGTCTGTGGATGATTGAATGCCATCCCCCTAGGGCTTTATTTATAGGCTACTAACCCTTGCTAGCCAAGGATTGTAACTTCTATCTAAACTATGAACTCTATCCAAACAATTAGGATAGGTCTTTTATTTTGATAAAATTCTAACAACTTGATAAATCTTAAAGGTAAAAAGTAAGTAAAACTTCAGCTGCCATCTATCTATAGTTACAAGATAATTCGTGCTCCTTGAAGATAGAATAGGCAATCCGCGTCTCGAAAAGCGTGTCAAACCCGTGTCGAAGTATGGTCGATATCGACCAGGAAGGTCGATTTTGATGTCTCTGTTTCTGCTCAACAATCTCAGCTTCACTCGATTCCTGGGTTGAGGTCGATATCGACGTATAGAGGTCGATATCCAGTGCTTTTCTCTATTGTGCATGGTCTGTCTCGACACTCGGTTCTGTGTCGATGTATTTGTAGTCGATATCGACCTTATGGGTCGATTTCGACCTCTTCTCTGCTCTCCTTAGTTTCTTCGTTTTGACTCCGATTTCGCTCGAATTCCTGCATGATTAGCTCAAAACTTGTGCAGACTCTATTTCTTGCACTCTTTCTCATTCTTACACAAGTTTACATTATTTTCAACCTTAAATTTGGAAATCAAATGAAATATGAAATCAAAAGATGCAAATAAAAGAGGTACAAATTTGTACATCATAAGCCTAGGACGAGTGGAGGAAGGTTAAAGATGCTCTTTTATGTAGCTTCGAGTTGAAAGACAAAAGATCGAAAGCTCATCTTGTTCAAAACCGAAATCAGACAAGAGGAATGGCGTCGGCCCTGCCTTGTCGGAGTCGGGGGTGGTTTTATTTTGCCGGCAACAAGAGGGAGGTGGAGCTTTAGTGAGTGAAAAACAGGGAGGGGATTGTTTGGTGAATGTCGCTACTGCTGCTCGATTAGGCCGCTTCGAGACAGAGGAAACGGAGCTTGAAGCTCGGTTCTTGCTTGCGGCAAACAGGGAGGCGCTCGACCTCGGCTTCGATGGAGGGTCGACGTCGACGACGAGGATGACTGGGGAGGTTGTGAGGTGCTAAAAGTCAGAACGAAAGGAGGAAGGAGACGGATGTGGTGATGGCTCGTGGTGGTGGCTGAAGTTATGGTGCTCTGGCGGCGAGGGGGTGGCGTGGTGGTTGGAAAACCAAAATTGGAGGTGAAGGAGGGGGAGTGGAAAGAGGCTTTGTGTTTGAAAATGAAACTGGGAGAGGGGAGAAGTGTTTGGTGGTGTGTATGCTGAGATTGGGGTGAAGGGGATTTGGATTCCAGGAGAGCAAAAATCCAGTAATTGGGTTGTTTTGAATGGTAAGGGCGAGTTAGCTTGTAAGAAGAAAAGGGGTATGTGATGGTACTGAATTTGGTAGATGTAGGCAAAAGAATCAAACAAAGCAAGGGAAGGGTTGGTGCTGTTGCCATTGTTGCTGAACTGCACTCTGTTGGGTCTGATTTTGAAAGAAAAGGGAAAGAAATAAGGAGTGTGGTCCCCAAGAAAATACCCGAAAAAAAAGAATTTTGAATCCCGCTCTCTCGAACCTATCCCGACTCGATCGAAATTAAATTATAAGTTTTTAAATCCGAAATAATAAATCTCGCTGGTCGATAAAATAATTGGATAGAACCTCGTAAAATAGTTTTAAGTTTTGAACTAAAATTAGCGGAATAAAATCCGCTTTTTAAATCTAATTTGAAATTATACCGAAATTCGCTTTGAAAGATTTCGAATCAAATATATTGCTCGAGGACGGAATTTTCAAAATTTTTCCAAATTATTATAATTAAAATCCCAATTAAATCAATATTAAATCGAAATTAATTCTTAATTTATAAAATAATATTTTGAAATCCCGAGTCTTTACAAAGGATCCGTCTTAATAATTTAAATTGAAAAAAGAAAAGAAAATAAAAGAAAGAGAGTACAACAAAAGAAAAAACAACAACAACAAGGGTTGTTCCTGTAACACCCCCTTTTATAATCCAAAAGGGATGTTACAGCGCCAGTAATTATTCAGACTTGAATGTCTTCATAATTACCTTAGACTTATAGGGACATGCAACCATGCTCCCATAAATAAGACGGTCAATAATATATTATAGCATAAGACTTGAAGTATGGTTTTTATAATTAAACATGGTGCAAAGCTTTTACATATATTTTTCGTAAGATAAAGTGAAATTTCATACAAGGTATAGAAATTTGAAAGACTTTATTATATAACAAAATGTTTAAAATCTTTACTTGTACAATGTCAACTCTTCAAGGCCTCCTTATCTAACCTGCAAAATTTTGACTGATGTACATCGTATGCAGACGAGGCACACTAGCCAACCATTTCACAACATGGTCGGTTAGTTCGGTGAAGAACTAGCAAATGACGGAACGGAATAAATGATAACAACTTAAATCCCAGTGTCCGTAATATGGTATGGGTTTAAGGGGATATATATTTTACAACTTTCTATTAGTTTACGCATTGATTCCACAATATCTTATTTGACACACATGACTCGGATAATTCTTAAGGATTGGGTAAAAAAAGAAAGATTTAGTTAACACGTACCATACTTCGAGTAATATCAAACAATGATTACTTAAACCCCACTAAGGCATTAATGCTTATTTTATGAAATATTTATTTATCACTCACTTGTATCATTTTTTTTATTAAACCACGTTGTACTTGGCATAACAGTAGCAACGTCATGCCGACACATGCCTATTTTACCACTCATCTGGGTAAAATGTATCATTTTGATGATATTCAAAATAAAATTTTCATGAAAAGCTTATAGAGCAAGCCGTAACGAGTCTTGACCTGTTATTATCACGCACATTCACACACACACACGCTTAATACTCCTTTTTGATACTAGATTAGTAACACACGTGAGTCACATTATAAGGATTCATTAGATGAACCCGTGTACTTTTCCACAATATACATTTATTTCGTTAGCTGCCAAGGCATTAATTTATACATATGCTCATCTTGAAGGATAATTAGATACGTTTAGCGGAATTTCAGATTATATCTAAACATCTAATTCAAGGAACTTCATGCATAAACGATAGATCAACCATTGTTCATAGGAGATACCTGTTGATGCATGAACCGGATCGAATCGGGATGAAATCGGAAGAGAACGAAAGCCTCAAATGCGACTTCCCTACTATGTCCACACGAGCTTGGTGTCTAGATCTCTTTTAACTTCTACTGGTAGGACGAAGGTGGAAAGACTAGTAATCAAATTACTTTTGGCTTGATTTTCGTGGTTAGAGTCTTCCAAAATCAACACTTGATTTTCCTCTCCTTTTTGCTACTGTCAATGCGTGAACCCAAAAACTACCTTTTTGATGTTCTCTCTTTCCTATGGTCCGTACCATTCAAAAGAAAAGCAGTCATTTTATTTACTTCAGATGTGTGCTAATTAATTAGGAGAGAGTAATAAAATTAATTAGAGAATTGCAAACAACCATGCTCACCGGTTACAACTTTTGTAACCTCCCTAATTAATCTATCTTTTAAATCTCCTAATAAATCACCTCTTTCATTTATTTCAAAAATAAATAATATTTCATATTCATACATTATAACATATATGTTAATAATCAATCATCAAACCCGTTAATCTAGTCCATCAACTCAAAGTGTGTGACCTCATAAGACCCATTTATATTAGTCATGGATTTAATCCATTTAACTCCATTAATCGTAGTTGGCTTCTAGCAAAGCACTACGACTCCTAAAATAATCGGATTGTATATCTCTATCAATCGTCCTATCTCATGTTTAGTCATTGCACATTTAATTAAAGGACACAATTCCTTCAATCTCCCACTTGTCCTTAAACAAGTGTGCAATATAAGATACCTTTGTCTCTTAATGTCTTATTTAATTATATGGTGACATTCATATCTATTCTCAAATATGTTTCTTGAACTCCGAGTTTGAACTGTCAATTAAACGGATGATTACTAATAATCCATCCGAGAATGGCCATGCATTTTCAGTTCTCTCTCTTCAAGTGGCCTAGACACCATTCCTTTTCGATGCATCACATTATGCACGAAGAAGGAGGACTTCTCCAATCTTGTATGACTATGACTCCCACTCAACTTTTGGCAATCACAACTACGACAGCTCCATGTTACGGAAAGTGTTTAGCCGTGTCAAAGAAATACCAATCATCAAGAGAGACCATAACATACTCATGTCTGAGGAATCTACTAATCATGGTTTAACTTAAAACTCTGCAATCCCTTTTGTAGAGTCTTAAGGTGGGTCTGTCCTATATGTATCATCCATACATATATATGTAATTGACTAGACATCTCCATGTCCCTATAGCCCATGAAACCTGGCGCTATCAGATAACTTACAATATAGTCATTAATAAAATCACCTATGTCCAAGTTGATGATTTCAGACTACGGACTTGGAATAATTCATAACTGCATTTCACTTAATGGGGTTTCATTTACCAGAACACTTAAGATAACCCCATTTGTGAACTACGAATTATTTGGACATTTTATTTATCATCGTTCAACACAATATATAAATAAAGATGAAATATCATATATCATAAAATCATCCAGTCGAACATAAACTTAGTGTCTAACACTCTAAACATAAAATGTAATAGAAAGCAATCTCAAAGCCATTCTCCAATGTGTCTGAGACCCTTAGCCCTAGTGTGACTATCATGCTTGGGCCTAGGCATAGGCTTTGTCAATGGATCTGCAATGTTGTCATCTGTATGCACCTTACACATCTTAATGTCACCCTCAGTTACTATGCGTCGAATAAGGTGATACTTCCTCATAACATGTCTGGATTTGGAGCTTGAACTCGGTTCCTTGGATTGGGCTATGGCACCATTGTTGTCACAATAGATGTCAATGGGCCCTGAAATGCTAGGAACAACACCAAGTTCATCTATGAACTTCCTCATCCAGACAGCCTCCTTAGCTGCTTCATTAGCGGCTATATATTCAGCTTCTGTCGTAGAATTGGCAACTGTGTCTTGTTTGGAGCTCTTCCAGCTCACAGCTCCTCCATTAAAGATGAAAACATATCCCGATTGAGACTCGAAGCCATCTCGGTCAGTCTGGAAGCTTGCATCAGTATAGCCTTGTACGATCAACTTATCATCACCCCCATATACTAAGAAATCATCCTTGCTTCTTCTCAAGTACTTTAGGATATTCTTAGCTGCACACCAATGTGCCTCTCCTGGATTCGATTGGTATCTGCTACACATGCTCAAAGCATATGCAACATCTGGTCGTGTACACACCATGGCATACATGATAGATCCTATAGCAGAAGCATAAGGAATCTTACTCATCTTTTCTATCTCAACAGGTGTCTTAGGACAATGCTTCTTGCTGAGATATATACCATGTTACATAGGTAAAAACCCTTTCTTGGAATCTTGCATTTTGAATCTGTTGAGAATCTTATCTATATAAGTTCCCTGACTCAATCCAAGCAATCTCTTAGATCTATCTCTATAGATCTTTATTCCAAGTATATACTCTGCCTCTCCCAAGTCCTTCATTGAGAAACATTTCTTCAGCTATTCCTTAACGGACTCAAGCATCAGAATGTCATTCCCAATAAGTAGTATGTCATCCATATACAAGACTAAGAAGACCACTTTACTCCCACTAAACTTCTTATATACACAAGGGTCCTCTTCACATCTGATGTAATCAAACTCTTTGATCTTTTCATCAAATCAAAAGTTCCAACTCCTGGATGCTTGCTTAAGCCCAAATATAGACCTCTTAAGCTTGCATATCTTCCCAGCATTACTTGGATCTTCAAAACCCTCTGGTTGTGTCATGTACACATCCTCTTCCAAGAATCCATTCGGGAAGGCGGTTTTAACGTCCATTTGCCAAATTTCATAATCATAATATGCGGCAATAGCAAGGATTACCCTAATGGATCTTATCATGAGTGAAGATTTCCGAGCTTCGTACGGTCCACCCTCGATCGATTATCGGCTCTTCATGGTTCGGTGCACGCAGTTCGGTGCAAATTCCGCTTCGAGAATGACCAAAAAGCTTGATCGGGACCAGCCTAAGCCGATCCCAACACTCCGAACCGATCCCTTTTTACATTGTTCTTGAACCTCTATTTATAAGGAGAGCCTCCTTCCCCACTATCGATGTGGGCAAGAATCAAGAGCTGTTTGCCTTATTACTCATTGTATTTGCTTTTGACCTCGTGGCTTTTACTTAGCCTCTTGGGTAGGTATGACGAGGCAAGCAGGACAAGGCAATTTGGCCTATTTCCCTTGCCGACATACATATGTATAACAATATAATATATATATATTATATTATTACGGGGTTTAATTTATATAGCGGGAAACCCCTATTAATTTATCCTATTAAGATCGTATAATCCCCTTTTGGTCGAATCACTGTATTAATTAGTTAGCCCTAAATTCAGGGCATCGTCATAACTCCTCGGACCTCAATCGTGTCCTGATCGATTGGGGTTTCGACAAAACGATGCATTTACTTATATGTATTCTATCTCATCAATGATCTAGAGATACCGTCAAAAACGATGTATTTTACTTATACCTTCCCTTACTTGTGATCTGGAATTGTTATAGACTTATGTCGTTATGATATTGTAATCTTGAATTTCCTGAAGATCGTGATTGCGTTGTTATATGCGAGCTTTAGTATGTTAGAAAGAGCCATGCGAACTATTTTGATCTGAACTCTAGCGTGCTGAATGAGCTATGCGAACTATTTCGATCTGGGCCCTAGCATGCTGAATGAGCCACGTGAGCTATTTCGAGTTCGATCGTGCCCAACGAGGCACGAGAACTAACTTGACTCGAACTCCAGCGTACTAAGATGAGCAACGCGAATTACTTTGAGTCGAGCTCGAGCGTGCTGAATGAGCCACGCGAGCTAATCTAAGCTCAAGCAGGCTCGACAAGCCATGCGAGCTATTTCGAGTTCTATCGTGCTCAACGAGGCACGAGAACTAACTTGACTCGAACTCCAGCGTGCTAAGGCGAGCAACACGAGTTACTTTGAGTCGAGCTCGAGCGTGCTGAATGAGCCACGCGAGCTAATCTAATCTAAGCTCAAGCAGGCTCGACAAGCCATGCGAGCTATTTCGAGTTCTATCGTGCTCAACGAGGCACGAGAACTAACTTGACTCGAACTCCAGCGTGCTAAGGCGAGCAACGCGAATTACTTTGAGTCGAGCTCGATCGTGCTGAATGAGCCACGCGAGCTAATGCATATGTGTATGATGTATATATGCATGTGTGAATGATGTCTTAAGTGTCGACTCCGACTGCTCAAGTGTGTTTTTATTCTCCGTAGAGGCTTGTATGCAACTCCGTGCTCGAAAGGCACGCGAATGCTAAATTCATTTTCCGTAGAGGCTTGTATGCATGCATATCCGTGTTTAAAACACACGCGATAGCTAAATTTATTCTTCGTAGAGGCTTGTATGCATGCATATCCGTGTATAAAACACACGCGATAGCTAAATTTATTCTCCTTGGAGGCTTACGTGCATGCATATCCGTGTTTAAAGCACATGCGATAGCTAAATTTATTCTCCTTGGAGGCTTACGTGCATGCATATCCGTGTTTAAAGCACACGCGATAGCTCAATTTATTCTCCTTGGAGGATTACGTGCATGCATATCTGTGTTTAAAGCACACGCGATAGCTAAATTTATTCTCCTTGGAGGCTTACGTTGTACGAGGTCGATCCCAACCATCGTAGTATAAATATAGAGTGTCGACCCCGACTACTCAATTTAGCGTTTGAAATATCAAGTGTCGAATCCGACTTCTTGAATACGCGAATTTAAAGTTGAAATATCGATTTCGACATCCCATGTTTCAGTCGTTATAAATATTAAAGTGCGTGAAATCATGAGATGGAACTTTAGTAGAATACCTCTTGACGCGTGTTTGTGAGATGTAAACCCCTAAATAAATAGGGGTTTTGATACATAAATCCCTTTCGCGAGTTGTTTCCGTGGACATGTGTTGTCTTTCCGTCGGATAGAGATATAAAATTTAACTATTACAAGAGCTTTTCGTGGCCTCAATGGGGCTTAAACCCGCGATCTCCAGGATTTTGTACGCATGCTCTACCTTTGAGCTATACTGACTTATCCACAATTATACAAATCAAGTATGTACATACATGTATATCGTATATATAATGAAAAAAGACAAATGCTTTTTTGAAAGGAGTTGAACCTGAGACCTTTGATTCCCGTCTGCGTGCTCAACCATTGAGCTAGGACGACCTATCTGTTTATAAATTAAAGTACATATATACTGTTCAATTCATTGCCTTACTGAGATTGTGTGGACATTCGCGATTTCGACACTAAAATGTGAATCGCGACGGAGACATGCCATCTTCTTTTGATCTCCACAATTCGTTCCCCGCCTTCTTGTGCTTTTTGCGAATCCAGCCCTTGAATGGGTTTGTGTTTGCTTGCAGATTTATCGAGTACATGCTGTGGAACAGGGATGGTCTACAAAAGAAGCAAGAGGAGATGACAAATTACCGTTATAAATATACCTTTTTGTGAACGTTTTGCCAGCGTTCGATTCGGATGAGTGTAGTCATGGGTGGACCTCGGAAAGCATCGCGAACGCTGAGGTGCTGACGCACCTTTGTGAGTCCACTTTGCTTCTCGTCACAAGTTGTGGATGCTCTGATTTGGAACACCGGTCAGATTCAAGGCGTCTTCGGCTTCGAACGTGAATAATATAGTCGCCACTGGCCTGCTTTTTCTTCTTGAATCTTGATTCCTTTCTAATTTATAAAGAGAATCGCAAACTATCTTTCATTAGCCAGACTCAAGGGAATCGCGAGCTATCTTTCAAGCTTGTTGTTCCAAGCTACTAGCTGTCGCTATTACCATCCATTTATTGCTTTTGCGGTCATTTGAATTTTCTCCCACCTAACACCTCCATGTGCTCACTCCATGCCTGGAACAAGGCATTTGACCTTTGTGTTGCGACCTCAAACCTGCACGTCTACACAAAACTTGTCTCATATTTACTTTGCAATCAACTTATGTGAGTACTTACTCTGGTTGATGCCAAGTAATTTCAATCCCTGTTCAGCTCGATTGGTTTAAGTGATTCTTTGATCGCGAGCTCAGGTTGACACATCGACCGCGAACTCAGGTTGACATATCGCGTGCCAATTTAGATTGGGGCTGATCTGCAAATTCACATTGCGAACTGTGAATGATAGGCCCATGTCGACATCGCGGTTGATTTATTTGGTTGTTTCTTGATCGATCACTTGCTGTTTAATCCATGACTGGCCTAGCTTTGCTGAGATCTGACTGGTGAAGATGACAGATGATGGCTGTGAGTTTACTATTTCGCGAAGTCCCCTATAATCACGAGCGGACTTCCTTGTGTCCTGTCGCTACTGTTCACCCATTTTTTGGTGGATCGAGATGTGTAATCGCGAATGGGATTTGGCAAACGAACAGGTACTCGCGTTCATCCATTACGTATGTCCTTTGTGAGGAGATTTTCATCTGATTGGGGAGCCCCTTTCATGAGGGATTTGAGATTTTGCTTTGTTTCGTCATAGTGTTCGCGAGCAAAATTGCGAGCGGGTGCTTACTATTCCATGCCTCGCCTTGCCTACCTACAAGTCTGCGTTTGACTTTTTCAAGCTACAAGTTTTGTTAGCCAGATAATTTATGACAGGAAAGACATGTGAAGTTGCATCAAGCTTTAGGGGCCTAATCAACGTTTATAGGAAAGATAAAAAGATCTTGTTTCAGGCTTTTCTTCTTAATGATTTGTTTTGCTTAGCTCTGACACGAAATTCGAGCACGGGATGATAATCCGCGAATGATATGCCGATTTTGACATCACAATCGATTTATACAGTTGTTCCTTGATCGATCACTACTGGCTAAAATCGAGTCAGGCCTAATCTTCGCAGAGTCTTTGCTGACGGTGGATCAAGATATGTGATCGCGAGCGGATTTCTCTGCATTTCGTTGCTGTTGTTTGTTCCTGAACAAATGTAAACGCCCTCCATTACCTGGTGTAATGAGTACACGATGGATAATTGAGCCCATTACAGAGCTTTGTTCGCGACCTTGAGCAGGAATGCAACATCCCATAAGTGGTGTCCTCGAAGCCATCGAATACACGATGCTTAGCTTTTTTCTATTACAGTTCATGAGTCTGTAACTGCTAGAAAATAAGTCAAAAGACATATATATTAAAGGAACTAAACAACTTGATTTATTGAACATAAAGCTCTATAAAAGAAGAAAGCTTTCGATGACCGCGAACGGTTGCCTACAGACTTGATGTTGTCATAATTTCAATCCGAGCCGGTTCAATGGCCCTTGCGAACGAGACCCCAACTGGGATATTGATTGCGCTGAGTTCGCGGTAACAACTAGTTCGCGATCACGGATGAGCCTTACGCAAGTCATGTTTAGCCGAATCTTAGAGACGAGATTGCTCAAGATTGGCTAGCTTTTGCACGAAGGGAGACGGGTCGCGATCTCTTCATCGGCGGTCGTGATTGTGAGTTCGCGATTTGTTATTGACAATTGTGTAACCCGTACTTGAAGATTGTCTTTTGCTTCGCGATCGATCAACTCGCTTGGATTTGAGCTACGTGGTTGTTTCTCAGCATCCATCTCCTTGTTGATCTTTAGGGCCTGTTTGGTAATTTGATATGTAGATATCAGATATCAGATATCGATATCGATATCAAGTATATCGATATCAGCTGATATCTTGATATCCCTGTTTGGTATGCTGTAAGATATCAGATATCAGTTCTGATATCTAATATGTTGTTTGGTAATGAGTTGCTAGATATCGGACATTTTGTAAACAAAAATAAACCTACCATATGGATTGAATAAAAACTCAACCTGTACCAAGAATGCATCACTATATATATATGGATTGAATAAAAACTCAGCAAGAACTACCACAATTAAAGCAACAACGATTGAATATAGCAACAAATCAAAGCAATCGACTCAGCAACAAATCAAAGCAACCAGGGTTGAGGGCGAGCAGCAGAAACGATTGAATATCATCAACAAATCAAAGCAATCGCTCAATATCAGCAACAAATCAAAGCAACGATTGAAATAGAAACCCTAATTAAGGCAGCATAAATCGATTGAATACAAGCAAAAACGATTGAATACAACAAAAAATCTCAGCAGAATCCCTAGGCTGCATATCGATTGAGTAAGGAGAGGAGAGGAAGAGGAGATGAATCTGAGGGCGAGCAGACGGGCGAAGCAACCAAGGCTGCAGTAGAGAGCGAAGGCAGAGACGGCGAGAATCAGTAGAGAGCAAGGCAGAGACGACGAGAAATTTTGATATCTGATATCAGGATTCTATACCTCCCAAAATTGGGGGATATCACTTTTGGGTTGGATTAGTATATCAGGTGATATCAGGATATCACTTGATATCTATACTTTGCCCCAACCAAACACTAGATATCAGATATCAGGGCTAATATCTGATATCTGATATCTAGATATCATTACCAAACACCCCCTTACTTCTTTCCTCAATTCTCAATAGAAGATTAATGAAGACAATAAAATATTTATATATACGTATGCCATATTTTAGTATTAATCATGTCCACTGTTACTCGGCTAGATTGATTTTTGCATTGACCATGCTCTTGGACAAAGAATGGGTTTTATTAAACCCTGATCTAATGAGAGTAACACTATGTATATACAAATACAAACTAATTCAAAGCTTCTATAAAAGCTCCCTGACTTACCTGTATGTATTTACAATGTATATATACATCCATGACAGTCCTTAGCTTCAACTGTTTATCCTTAGATTGAACTACTTGTTTATCCAAACAAAAAAATCATATATTATCGAACCCAATTAAGGAAAAAATAGGCGGATACTTAACCTTAACTAATCACCTCTTGGGGTGAATGGGTTCCCACAGACGGCGCCAATGAAGATTTCCGAGCTTCGTACGGTCCGCCCTCGATCGATTATCGGCTCTTCATGGTTCGGTGCACGCAGTTTGGTGCAAATCCCGCTTCGAGAATGACCAAAAAGCTTGATTGGGATCAGCCTAAGCCGATCCCAACACTCCGAACCGATCCCTTTTTACATTGTTCTTGAACCTCTATTTATAAGGAGAGCCTCCTTCCCCACTATCGATGTGGGCAAGAATCAAGAGCTGTTTGCCTTATTACTCATTGTATTTGCTTTTGACCTCGTGGCTTTTACTTAGCCTCTTGGGTAGGTATGACGTGTTTGAACGGCATCCAGAGTCTTGCTTGCATAGTAGATGGCATGAAGCTTTTTGTCTCTCCTTTTTCCTAGGACAGCACCTACGGCATAATCGCTTGCGTCGCACATGATCTCAAAAGGTTGCGACCAATCGGGTGATTGAATGATTGGGGCGGATATGAGGGCCTCCTTCAACCTGTTGAAAGCTTCAAGACAATCACTGTTGTGGCATAAAACCCCGACTTTGGAAGCCTCTTAATTAATTAAATTCTTCATAAAAGTCTTAGTTTGTTTCTGTTCATCTTCCCTCTCCATTCTATTTTCTTCGGATCCTTTTCCGACAAGTTGGTTACAAAAACAGTTTCTGTGACAAGCATCGAAATCGACCTTAAGGGTCGATATCGAGTACTAACATCGATATCGAGGTCTCTGCTCGACGTCGACTTGCTGTTTTGTCTTCTGCAGGAACTGCGCTAGGAAATCGACCAGAACTGAGGTCGATATCGACCAGTATACTCGATATCGAGTGTCTGCTGAGGTCGAAAGCATTGATCGTGAGTACAACGAAGGAAGCGCTGACCTACCTCCTCGTGGATTCGATCCTGAATTACCCTACTACTACAAGGGAGGGGATTCTTGTATTATTTGTTTGGGACAGGGAGATAGTCTAGTTGTGCTTATTTTATTCTCCTATTTTACATACACCCCGCAACTACCCTACTAGCGAACAAATTGGCGCCGTTGCCGGGGAGGCAATCAATCGCCACCTAAGTTAATCACGATCTTTTTCTAAGCTTATTTTGCAGGTTTATGCGACGTTCTGATCGCGGACCTATCCTGGAACCAATTGACGAGCCTGAACATTTCTACCATCTTCGCAACAAAGCAATTCGCATCATGGCTGACAACGAGACGCAGGCTGAGATCATAGAGCGGTTGAGAAAGGAGATCGAGGACCACAATGCTACAATCGCTGCTGAAAGGGCCGCTGCTGCTGCTGAGCGAGCCCGTGCTGATAGGGAGGAGGATGCGCGCAGACAAGCCCAAGAGCGGCTAAATCAGTATCCACAGACGGCGATGCAATACATGCATCCGCCCCTTCATGTTCCTGAATCTGCCATTATAATTCCTCACTCCAATTATGAACTGAAAATTAACTTCCTATCTGAGATTAAAAGAAATACTTTTGAAGGAAGACATAATGAATGCCCCCTGCAACACATCTCTACTTTTATGGATTTATGTGAAACAGTTGCTGATGGAGTAAACTTAGAGTATGTGCGACTAAAATCTTTTCGATGGTCTTTGGCAGGAAAGGCATTACAATGGCTTGAAAGTTTGGCCCCACGATCGCTAAGGACATGGGCGGAGGTGAAAGATGCATTCTTGAATAAGTTCTTCCCACCTTCTAAAACGGCGATGCTACGACAAAGGATCACGGCTTTCAAACAAAAGCTAGGTGAAACCCTAGCACAGGCGTGGGAGCGCTTCAAAGACTTGCTGAGATCATGCCCGACGCATGGGCAACTTCCATATGTCATCCAAGAGATCTTTTATAACGCCCTTGATGCGCCGAATAAGGAGAGGATCAATTCATATACCTCCTATCGGTACATTGAGCTTACACCAACGGAGGCATGGGAGACCATTGAGAGGCTTGTGAACTTTGACATCCGCTCCTGCAAGGCCTGCCCCATCTATGCCACTATATGAGCCTCCAAGGGAGATAGATCCTGAAGTACGGCAACAATTCCATAACGATAAAAAACGCCGCCTTCAAAAGCAAGTAAGGTTCCTGAGCAACAATCAACCTTGTCAGGAGTGTGGTTCAATAAGGCATAACACCAGTGCCTGTCCACATACTGAGCAAGTATCCATGGCGGAACAACATGAGGAGGTCAAATGGATGAGAGGCCCCTATGGAGGGGGCAATCAACAAAATTGGGGTGATCAAAGGTTCTATCAAAGGGATCCCCCAACCTATAGGGCACCAGGGCACCCAGAGCGGGAGACTAAGAAAGATGACCTGCAAATCATCCTTGATGAAATGCGGAGGAACCACGCTGAGTTCAAACAAGCCAATAACTCCGTCCATACTCAGCTGCAGGGCATAAATTCTAGACTTGGGGAGATCGACGTTTGGAAGCGCAACATGGAGACTCAAATGAGTCAATTGGCGGAAGCAATGCCTAAAGCGTCCGGATCACTCCCTGGATCCACTGTGCCCAACCAAAAGGGCAAAACCACAGGTCATATTGCGGCAGTAAACCTAAGGAGTGGGCGTCAATTACAAACGCCCGAGCGAAAAGTGGAGGAGAAGGAGCCAGAAGAGACGTCGATATCGACCCCCCCTGTCGATATCGACCAAGGTGACATCGATGTCGACCCTCCTGTCGATGTCGACCCTAATTCTGCGTCACCACAGAAATCGACTCTTCCAGTCGATATCGACCCTACTGCTGCCGATATCGACCTCACTACAGCCGCAGAAAGGAAGAAGGTGTTGCCATTCCCAACTAGAAATGTGACTAAGGACCCAGCGGAAAAGAAGTTCCAACGGTTCTGAAGATGCTCCAAGGGCTTAATGTCTCTATACCATTCACAGAGGCACTTCATGAGATGCCATCTTATGTAAGGTTCCTTAAGGATATCTTGGGGAAGAAGCGATCGCTCTCTGAGATCGCAGAGGAATGCAACAGGTTGGAGCTACCACAAAAGCGGGCGGACCCAGGTAAGTTTTCTATCGCTATAGGTCTAGGTCAATTCAAATTTAATGCTTTAGTTGACTTGGGCGCTAGCGTTAGCATGATGCCACTAACCATTTGGCACAAGGTAAAGATAGGTCCTCTGGAGCCCGTGGATGCAAGATTATACATGGCTAACAATACCGTAGTTATTCCAACTGGGATAGTGACGGACGTGCCGGTACAAGTAGGCAAATTCTTTGTCCCTGCTGATTTCCTAGTTGTTGACATAGCGGAGGACCCTGCTTGTCCAATTATTTTAGGTAGGCCATTCCTAGCAACCGTCGATGCCAACATTAGCGTGAAGAAAGGATTGCTCTCACTCACAATTAGTGATGAAGTAATAGAGTATTCCTTCAACAAGACGGTGCAAAGTCAAGGGCCAATGGAGATAAAAGCCATCAAAGAAGCCCAAGTAGAGGAAGTTGAAGCAATCTTGAACGAAGGAGCTCAACAGGACATCGAAATCGACCCAGGTAAGTCGATATCGACCACTATTGTTCAAGATTCTATGACAGGTCATAAGTATGGGGTCGACGGAGGAAAAGAGGAAGCATCGAAATCGGGGTCAAGGGTCGATATCGACCTCTGCACATCGAAATCGACCACCATCGGTGCTGAGAAGAGAGGCGAGGAGACCTCGATATCGACCTCTGAGGGTCGAAATCGACCTGATCATATCGAGTCAAAACTCCCCAAATCGACTGATCCTACAGGTGTACAACAGGGAAGGTCGATATCGACCTCTGAACATCGACATCGACCTGAGCCACAGACTGAGAAGAAGGTAAGTCAAGGTACGGATTCCTCTTGTTCAATTACAATTAAGGACTTATCATTATTTGGAAGAGGTGTGCCTTGACATGTGCGTTTATGTAGGATATCCGATGATAGTTCAAGCCAATATGAGATAGGAGACAAGGTCTATGTTGCCAAATCTAAAGACCATTGGTTCCCTACAAGATTCAAGGATAAGAGCTTAGGTCCATTCACGGTGAATCAAATCAATCCCAGGGGAATGCAGCTGCGGGACAAGAAAGGAGTGATATTTGAGGCCCAAGCCACATGGGCTCTGCAGATGCCACCTTGAAAAGCGCAAAGGAAGAAGTCGGCCTAGCGACTTAAAAATCTAGAGCTTGTAACAAAGACTTAGTTTTGGTTTTAAGACAACTTTTGTTTTGGTTTTAGACACTTCATTGTTTTGCATATTTTGTGTTTAGTTTTCAAATTGCAGGAGAAAGAAAAGCACACAGAAAAGCATCGAAATCGATGGCGGACATCGAAATCGACCTCAAGGTCGACATGGATAGGGTTTGTGATCGAGGCCGAATCACCCTGAAGCCCGAGCAGAAATCAGAGAGACATCGATATCGATGTAAGGGGTCGATATCGACCTTCCCTGCTGTCTTCTTCGACTCCTGAAATTTGTGACGGTTTAGTAAGTCTTCTTCTTAACCCTAGTTATAATACAGTGAGGACACTGTAGATTTTAAGTATGGGGTAGGGGAAAGGCTTATTTGCATATTCATGCTTAGTTTAGGGTTGCATATTTATTTTTTAATGCATAAAAAAATTGACCCCCATCAAAAATTTTGAAAAAAAAGAGTCATGGAAGTATAAAAAAGAGCTCTATGATGCAAAATCAGATTCATTAGAGATATAACATGAGATTGCCTAGTTAAGGGAAGTCCCAATGAAGTGCAATTTTTTTTTTTGAGAAAATCATAAAGGAGATGAAAATTTGAAGTTGCTTTTGACATGTGCGTGATAAGATGATGGAGGATTTTTTATAAAAATTCCATACAAGCAGAGTTCATATCCTAGCCTTACCTACGCATATTCACAAAGCCATATATAGACTTATTATGATCATTATTGCTCCACATATACATATTATCCATTTTTTACCTTATACCCTATCCGGGGACAAAGTTTTTTGAATGGATGACATCTTTGGAGTTATATGGAGTTGTGCATTTATAAAGTTGTTGGCAGGAATGATATAATATGGAAAATTAAATGAGCGAGAAAAAATCCGATCACCTCAGGAGATAAAGGTAGGTCGACCCTGCTCGCTGAGATAATAGTTCGGCGAGATGGGACACAAAGGTGAGGAGTCCAAAGTACTAAGTATCCGGGGCCATTCATGACACCCATGTTTGTGACTCGCGAGAAGACAGTGCTAAGGTTAGAGAGGTAAAAGCATTAAAGTGAAAAAAGCATTGAACGATGAGTGAAAGGTGAGACATTATGAAGGAGGAATGTGGAATATTTTGGAAAGAAAGTGTACTTCCCCGGATTTAACACCACATAGCCAAATATTAGCCCACCTTTAGCCTTTTACCAATCCACTTCTCACAAGCTTGAAGAAAGTCCTCTTGATTATTAATGCAATGTCGCTAAAATTGTTTTTTGCATATTACCTCCTTTATAAGTGTGAAATTGCTTTTATGCACAGGCATGGACTTGGTTGACATAAGTACCTTCTCGAGGATGGCAATTGATTGTAGGGACATATGAAAAATGAATCTATGATGTTGAGGGTTTACTTTCTTCCCCTGAATGACCATTAAGAGTATTGCTTGGGGACAAGCAAGCTTAAGTATGGAGTGTTTGATGTGCGCGCATATTACCATATTTTCTATGCACATATGAATTCATTTTGTTGTCTTTTACATGCACATTAATGGGAAAACATGGGAATAGTGTAGTTTATGCTTAAATGTCAAATATATGGGTTTGCACGAGTTTCCATGTGATTTCGTAGAAAACAGATGAAAATGGATGAATTCAGAAGAGCGGAAAAAGAAATCGAAGTCTTCTGAAGAGGTCGAAATCGAGCAGAGACCTCGACATCGAGTACATCGAGACATAGGAATCGAGCAGAAAGGAAACAGAGCATCTCGACACAGAAGAGGTCGATATCGACGTCTGGGGGTCGATATCGATGCTGCCAGATCGACCAAGTTGATAGAAGTCGAGTAGGAGAAGGAGAAGCTCGAGATAAGATTTTGGAGGGGTCGATATCGAGTGGAAGGGTCGATATCGACCATGCCAGCAGAGGAATTCGACTCCGATTTTGATAGAATTATATCCAATGCTTGCAATATCTATCCAAAGGTCGAGATTTCCTATCATCAACATCAGATTTATCATGAGGAGGCTGATTTCACCATGAAGTTTTAGCTTTTACTTTTTATTTATTTATTTATTTATCATAGAGAATAAAGATAAGGTTTCGAGTCCTTATCGACATCTACAAATAGAAGCCAATAGGGCTGAGTTTAGGTATTTCCGAATTCAGTTTGAGACATAATTCAGTTGCAATAGAGAGAGAGAGAGAGAGTGGCCGAGTGGAGTTGTAAAGCGAGAGCGGAGTGGCTTGTTCGGTTGTACTTTCTTTCAGAGTTTTAATTCAAAGTAGCTTTCTTTCAATAACAATGATGATGATGTGCATGATGAGGAGCGAGTAGTCAACCCACTTCTAGGGTCGGGGTGAGCCCGACGATAGCAATGTGAGGTAAGTGCATCAAAGGTATGACTTTTATGCGATTCCGTCTTCTACCACATGCATGATCCTTTGCGAAAGTTAGGGAGATTCATTATTTGCATTATTGAAGCGAAAGCCACTCATATTGCGAACTTGAATTACTCATGAATTGGATAGTAACTCTTAGGAATTATGCGAAAGCCTCTAATCACCTAAGTGTTGATAACGAAAGTTATTTGACGGAAAGACATAAAAGTTCATATCTTTAGCATGAAACTTGCATTGTTATCGTTGTGGCATAAAACCCCGACTTTGGAAGCCTCTTAATTAATTAAATTCTTCATAAAAGTCTTAGTTTGTTTCTGTTCATCTTCCCTCTCCATTCTATTTTCTTCGGATCCTTTTCCGACAAGTTGGTTACAAAAACAGTTTCTGTGACAAGCATCGAAATCGACCTTAAGGGTCGATATCGAGTACTAACATCGATATCGAGGTCTCTGCTCGACGTCGACTTGCTGTTTTGTCTTCTGCAGGAACTGCGCTAGGAAATCGACCAGAACTGAGGTCGATATCGACCAGTATACTCGATATCGAGTGTCTGCTGAGGTCGAAAGCATTGATCGTGAGTACAACGAAGGAAGCGCTGACCTACCTCCTCGTGGATTCGATCCTGAATTACCCTACTACTACAAGGGAGGGGATTCTTGTATTATTTGTTTGGGACAGGGAGATAGTCTAGTTGTGCTTATTTTATTCTCCTATTTTACATACACCCCGCAACTACCCTACTAGCGAACAAGGGCCCGTATCATCATCGTAATCATCATCATCATCACCATCATATCATAATATCTTCTCAAACGTACTCATCCTCCTCAAACATACTCATTCTTCCTCATCATAAGTATTTCATCATTTCATTCTTGTTCCAACTAGTATAAGTCGTCTATTCAGATTTTGACGACTGTCCTACCATAGACATATAGCATACATATGAATTGTTGGATTTACTAAGTTCATCCTATGTCATATTACCGGTTTATATTCCTAAACATGTTACTAGGTCACGTGATGCATGAAGACACTCGATAAGACAAAGAGTATCACATAAATCCATCATGAGTAAGTCTAGGGGACTTACCTGGAGTCCGGAGAATAAGCAAGCAATAAAATGTGCAACCAAGGATCCAATCAATAAGAGCCTAGGGAGGATGCCAAGAACGGAGTTGAGACAACTTCCGAGACCTTTGGGACGTTCCAAACACCAAGAAAACAAGTCAAGAACTCAAGATCTCTCAAGGAACACTTTCTACAGCCTTAAAGATGCACGTTTTTGGCTGGGCAAACGACCTTGGATTTTTGTGTTTAAGATATGTATGGAAAGCTGGGTTCAAGACGGATCCATGGCCACCAATTTTCTCAATTTGGATGAGTATGGAGGAAGATATGCAAGTTTTGGTGCAAGGTGTCCAAAAAGGACCTACAATGGAGGAGGGGGGTTTTTCTTTGGGTTTTCAAGGGGAGTGTCGGCTAGGGCTTGTGTGAATGGATTCCTTGAGCTACTGGGGTCAGTTTATAAAGAGAAGGAGGAGGCAAGGGGCTCATTTAGTCAAAGCATGGGTGTGATGGGAAGGAAGTGATGGGGGTGGTTGAACTAGAATAGGAGCCTAGTTAGTTTCCATCCAAATCAAATGGGGTTGGTAGCTCCTTGTTGGGCATTGGTTTGGATAGGGCGGCTGACCTTTTTAACATAACGTAAAACCCGAGCTCGCGATGCGTTAAAATCCGTTACGTTAATAAGATACGAGAAAAGTGGCTTGGGTACATATTTCTTCATAAAAATCCCGAATTAAACCAATGTAAGTCATCCATAAAATTTTAAATTTTTCGGGTTTTCATAATCATAAGGGAGGATAATATTCGGATTATCCTACGGATATTTTATAAATATTAATTAAATTCCGGTCTTTACATGTGTGGAATGGATTCGAATGTTGAGGTGATTAGGGAATGAACGATAAGTCTTTGAGGAAATGTCTTAAGCGAAGTAAAGGACATCGTTAATAGTACTTATGTGTCTGGTTGCTTGTGTGTGTAGGTAGAAAGACTGCGAATGGCAAATATGAGAAGTAGTCGAGGTGGAGAATGTTGGGAATGCTAATAGTTAAGGGTTTGTGGAAAATTCAATACGTTGGTGGTGTCTTGGTTATGTTTGGATAAGGATAACATAGAGATTCTCTGAGCAAATGATTGGTAATAAAGGTCATTAAGAGGTAAGGTGTCGTTGCTTGAAGACTATAGTCTAAGACAAATTAGGAGTATATGGCAATAAGGAACTAGGGTAAGTGTCTTGTGGGATTATGAATGTTTGGGGGAAAATATTGGAATTTTGAAGCGGTGAATTAGTGTTGGGAGTAAGTGAAAATGTTACGAACTTTGGGAAATGAGGAAAGGCGATTCAGTTTAGAGATATCCTGATGAGTTTGCTTAGGTAACACTTGTGCGTTTAACCGCTTGGGAATAGGTGCAATTGAGGAAAACTTGATGAATTATGATTTCAGGTTCATCACTAGTTGGCTCTCTGGTTTAGAATCTGATGAGTGTGGGAGGCTGAGTATTGCTAGGACTTCTGACATAGTTGAGTAAGGTGTTTGGGATATGTAAGTAGCTTCGGAGAGGAAACTCCTATATTGCTTAAGGACATAGGAAGAATGAATGAATTCGGGAGGAAACACCTATATTTCTTGCGCGCTTGATAAAGGTTCTTGCGAGAGTTTAGAGTGTTAGACTCGAATTATGATTTTCTTGGAGAGTTATGAGTTCCTATGCATGGGCTTTCAGTGGTTAGGTAGGAAGTCGGATTTGAGATCTTGAGATCATGAGTGAATTGATTCTTAGAGGACTCGTTGACCTGAGCTTTGAGGTACATATTAGATGAAATTGGAATAGGCTTGACCTGAGGACACCCATGAGTTTTGGTTATAAGAGAAACGAGATGCGGTTGTACTTGGGGGTTTTAATATGATTTGAGTTGGTGAACCTAGATTAGGCTTAATCTTGGCTTCAGGGGCTTGATGGTGATGTTTGAGTTGATGGTTGTGTTATGTTCCGGTCGCTAACTACATACAAATTTTTCTAATTTTATGATCTATTGATAATAAGATTTGATATGTTGCCATTTGGATAAAATGAAATCCTCGTTATGAATAATTCTGCTATACTAGAATTTTGATAGGACGATATTTTGGTATGATGAACCTCGTTATGTTGATATGTGATATTCTGATGTGTTAATGTTTGACATATGATGATATCGTGAGCTTTGATATGACGTTGGACCTTGTATTGATGAATCTTGATAGAGTGACGTTGGTTATGTTGATGTGTTGGTTGTGCTATATTTGATATGACAAGACTGATTCTAATAAATGAATCCAGGAAGTGGAATACGGGATTAGCCCTTAGAGGTGGATGTTGCCACCTCTCGAATCCTTGAAACCTAATTGACTAACATAGGGAGAAAAAATTTGGATTTTGAAAAGCTTCGTTGTTTTTTCAAAATGATTTTAGTTTTGGGGACGAGACTTGTTTTTAGAGGTGGATGATGTAAAGACCGATATTTTTAAATAGTATTTTTATAATCATAAATTCCATTTCAATTTAAAATTTTATTTGATTTCTAATACTCCGAAAATTTTCAAAAATTTTCGTCATCCAGCAAGCGATTTATTTATTCTTTTGAGATGACTTCCGGCATGAACTTGTCATTCGATTTGAAAATGGATTTATTTCCGCTTTGTTATTTCGGGCCTCGAAAATATTTTTGAGTTTCGTTGTTTAATTCGGATTCAAATGTTTATTTCAAATTTTATTTTAGTCGCATCGGGATTTATTATAGGGTATTATTTTGACTTTTATACCCAATTAAACACTCAACCTCACACCCACTCCCTCGCCCTTCACCCGGCCTCACCCCTATAGTCCCTCTACCCCCCTATTTCAGTTGTCCCAAATCCACAACCCTTTTCTTACATTTCAATCCCCACCAAATACAGATACCTTCCCCTATTTTTCTCGATCATTAGCAGCAACATGAAAGCAACAACCCCTTTCCCCCTAGTTCATCAGACCCATTCCTCCCCTCTCCCTATAGCTCTAGCTACAAAGTCACATCTCCACACACACAAAACCATTTTCCTTGTTGATTCATTAGCCGAGAGCCATCACCATTCCACCTTCTATTCCCTCCTTTCGTTTCTAATTTCCGAGCAACCACCACCACCTCAGCACCTCCGGTCGCCCCTAGTACCTTCAAGAAGCCACCATGAAGCCTTGTTTCTCTGTTTCGCCGAGTGTAGCTAGCCGAGAACCTCCGAGCATCCATTCCTCCTCGTTTGAAGCCAGTTGTTGCCCAACACCTCCTAGCACACCCTCCCTCTGATACCCGAACACGAAGCCGAGAAGCCTGAGCCAGGAGCCAAAGCCGGGACCGAGCATTTTCTTCACTCTTCCCCTGTTTCTTTTCCCGATCACACCGCGGTAAGCTCCTTCTTTCTTTCTCTGACCAACAACCTCGTACAGTCGCACCTTTATGACTCTTTCTTCCATCCTAGGCCAAGTAAGCACAGCCTCGTGCCTTCGACAAGCCAATCAAACTCTGGCGAGCTCGAGTCCTCTCCGACAAAGCTTCAACCCTCTCAGTGAGACTCTCTTTCTCCTTATAGTTCGTCCCATTTTCAATTCCTTTCTTGTCCAATGGTTGTCGGGATGTGGGTGAGAGCATGTCTGGTGAGCGAGAGAGCACCGGAGAGCGAAAACAAGGTCGAGCGGGGAGCGAGAGGAAGAGATTAGTGAGGGTGAGTGAACAGTGGCATGGGTGATTATTTGGGGAAACCGGTTTAGCAAGAGTCGGTTTTCTTTTTATTTATTTATTTATTTGCTAGAACCCATTTTGGGTTTAATTGGTATATGCTTTTGGGTTGGGCTCGATTTTCGGATTCGGGTTTGGGCCTTCATTTTGGGTTATTATGGGCCGATTGGTTATGTTTTATTTGTTTTATTAAATTATTTTATATATTATATAATTGTTATCTAAATTGTTATATAACTTGTGTTATTTATTTATTTAATTACTATTAAGAATATTTGAATTATTATTTTAAATATTATAGTAAATTATTTAGAGTATTTAATTATCTATTTTAATATATTTAAAATCTATTTTTAAATATTATTTAGTTAATTGATTATGTTGTTTTAATGTGTGAAGGTTATTTAAATACTTTATGTATTGTGATTCTTTATATGGTTAAGTTATTTAATTATCTTTTCTCTGATTTATTTATTTAGTTACTTAAAGTGATTTGTTGAGAATGATTTATGTGAATAATCTAATTGCTAAGTTTCGATATTTAAAATGGGTAATTTGAGTTGTTGGGTTGTTTATAAAGATTTATAAATGCCGGAATCGTTTTAATAACTTCACTCGTTGAAATGAATTTAAAAAAGGAGTTAAATGTTGATAAAGACTTGTTAGCCAAATAATATTTTAACGGAAAATATTATACCGATTGACTTAATTGGACTTGATTATGTGAAATACTTGTAAGGTGATATTGTTACTGAGTACAATGAGTTTTGAAGCATGATTTGAGTTATTGGAATTTTAGGATAATTCATGGGATTAAGAATGAGTTGAGTTGACTAATGATGATGATGGTATTATGACCGAATTGAGAAAGATGTCGGATTATGAGATATGATGAGACGAAATGAGAAATGGAGAGGAGATGATAATGTTGTTAATGATGAAATGGTTGGGTTATATTATTTATGTTTATCTTATATGTTTCATATGTAACTTGTGTGTTATTTGCCATGCTTTGTGTAAATTAGACTTAGAATTATTATGTTATTTATGAAATTACTAGGTGATCTCTGATCTGTTGGATTGCTTACTCTTGCTGCCTTATCTTGTTGCTCTTCACCTCTGGGTAAGTCCTCTGGGGCTTACTCAGTGACCGGACCTTATGCCTGATGTGTCATATAGTATGTAGGTGTTGCATATCACATGCCGTGTAATATCATGCTTAGGTATTGCATTACTAATGAGCATCTATATTCTTTATGCGCTTGCAAATAGAACGGCCATTATCTGTGAGTCCTAGAGTCTTTGCTAGGGTCATAGGACAGCCCGGCTTCATCGGGTGTTGTCCTCGAGTCATTTATACACACACACACACACACACACATATATATATATATACACACACACACACAGATATATATATATATATATATCATGTGATATGATGAGCATGAGATATGATGATGATGAGATATGACATGCTATAATGAGACATGATATGCTATAGCATCGAACTGGCATGTATCTACAGTAACGGAAAGGGGTAGAGAGGTAGGAGAGGGATATGCCACTTGGCATTTATGTGGATCCATTTACCGCTTTCTGCATATATAAACTGTCAGCATGCTTGAGAGATTTAAATTCCAGTACTACATTAGAGCATCCTTTATTTTAGGTTTAGGCGTATTATATGTCCTCAGTGAGGTCTTTAAGGCCCGCATGCGTCTCTTGGCCTGACTTCGTGGTTAGTTTCGGGTACCCGTTCCCTTACTTGATTCCGTGTTGTTATGGCGGGGATATCCTTTGGCGCAGTGAGAGGGAGAGAGACTTACTTTGGACTCTGCACTTTTGCTACTTTATATTTTCTCGTATTTGGTTTTGACCCGGGCATGTCGTGGAAAATTGTATTGTGAGATTTTCTTCTTTATGCTTTTTGAACATAAAATGTTTTGAGCGATTTAGGTAAGTAGGACAGGTTCAGGGTACCCAACAGCCCTATCGCGAATTTAGAGTGTGAAATCCCTTCTTTGATTACTAACACTTTGTTTTGAAACTCAACCCGTATTCGAATTGCAAGATCCGAACGAAGATATCTAATCCTTAGAAATGTAACCCGAATATTTATATTTGGACCGTTACATGGGTAACGTGGTTCCGACTCGGAAGTAATAAATTCCCGACCCACTTGGAAAAAATACCCCTTCGAATCCACCTATCATTACACACTTTAGTATCATACCCTTTGTCGACTAACCACACAAAGTGATAGGTGTGATACATGTGGAAGAGAGGAGACGGTGAGGCATATTATTACATTGTGCACAGAATAGGAGGGTGTGAAACAGGGAATATTTTTTTTTAAATTGGCCAAAAAATAAAATAAAATTTTGGAAAATAGCCAAAGATCCAAAGTATTTTGGTAAATAGCCAAAATTGGGCTAAGTCGCTGTTACAAACAGCGACTCTAACCCTGATTTAAAAAAAATAATAAAATAATAAAATCGCTGGTATAAACAACGACTTAGGGATATTTTTAGATTTTTTTAAACTGTCAAATATTAGTATAGTTAAAAATGCAAAAAATAAAAAATAAAAAAAAATAAATATAGAATCGTTGTTAGTAAGAGCGGGTTTCTATATCCCCTCCCTCCCCCACTACTTTTCTCACTCATCTCTCTCCTCTTTCCCCTTATCCCATAACCCCCACCACCCACCCCCTCTCTCTCATTCTCTCTCCATTCCCCTTTCTCTCCTTCTTTACATTTTTTAAAATAAAATAGAGTCGCGGTTTAAAACCGCGAATCTAGGGTATTTTTTTTTCTTTTTTTAAAAAATATTTTTAATTAAATAAATACCCTATAAAAATAAAAAATATTCATAAGTCGTGGGTTAAAACCGCGACTTTATTATTTTATTATTATTTTTTTGATTGGGGCTAAAGTCGCTGTTTGTAACAGCGACTTAGCCCCGTTTTGGCTATTTACCAAAATACTTTGAATCTTTGACTATTTTCCAAAAAAAAATTTTATTTTTTGGCTAATTTAAAA
Source organism: Persicaria maculosa (assembly GCA_963922045.1). Classification (NCBI taxonomy): domain Eukaryota; kingdom Viridiplantae; phylum Streptophyta; class Magnoliopsida; order Caryophyllales; family Polygonaceae; genus Persicaria; species Persicaria maculosa. The sequence continues at coordinate 24,722,734 of OY998265.1, read as the reverse complement.
AAAAATTCTGAAACAGGCAACCTTTGGAATATGTATACTGCCTACACTCAACTGTTGGAGTTAATATAATGCGGTGAATAAATAAAATTTTATAATAGACCTTTAAGCTAATAAAAATTCTATAATAGATGGTGAGGCATATTATCACAAATAAACATGCTAGGAGAGTACAAGAGAAAAATTGAAATTTCTTTCAAAATATTCAAGTTTTACAAACTAATTACCACTATATTCAATCTTTCAAACTATTTTAAAAAATATTCAAAGATTTCAGCTTTTTCTTTTTGATTTTTCATAAGATACCCGTACTAATATTAAAATTACAAACTTGGTCTTTAACTTTCTAATTTTCGACAATAATATTCAGGATGCACTGCAGAATTTTTATAAACGACTTTTGGTGGTACTAACTACCATAATCTACTAACTATATTAAGAATAATGAGTTTTCTATGGTTTCAAGCCCACCACGCTCTGCAATTAAAAACTTATAGATAGAGAGGTTCGACCGATACCTGAACTTAGTTACACTGGACCACCGGCGTTCCTGTAGCTTCCGGTTTTCTAGAGGTGGCTAACCTTCAACCAGGCCTCCCTTAGTCCACCGGCGTTCATGTAGCTTTCCTTTCCTACCTCAGACCGTAGTCTCTAACTCTCAGTTTTTGTTTTTGGAGGGTGAAAGGATTGGAATCAAGAAAACTAATTATTCAGAACATAGAGTTCAATTAAGTAGCTTTCCCTTTCTTAAAAACAAACTTTTATTGAATCTGGAAAATATTACAAAACACAAGCACTCCTAATTTAAAACTTACAAACATACAAACATACTAAATTCTCACACCAGAAAGATCCATCGAACGATTCTTGAGTTTTTGAGTGATGGGAAACCAACCTACTCAGAACTCAACAATGCTTCTCTTTCTCTTTCTGTATTACAAGACTTCTCTCTCTTTTCATATGGGTTTTTCTCTCTCTGGAAATCGACGCCTTAGAAGTCTGAGGAGAGCTCTATATATAGAGCTGGTTGAAAGGCATTGGATGCCTTTACAACGTATAAAAGCTAATGGCCGGCATATGGGCCCCTACACACTCAGAAAACAATAAAAGCACACAGTGCTGACTCAATAATACAACTCACATGATGAAAAAAGCAAACAGAAAGGTACAATAATTGTGCAGTTGCATGATGGTGATGTTTAATCATTCAGGTTCTGGACCCCTTCTTCTCCCATATTGGCCTCTAAGACATCATCATCATCCATTATCAGATCTTGGAGATTATCAATCTCTAAATCTTGCTCATTATCTAAATCAAGATCAAGCATTAGGCCTTCAGTGTATTCTCGATCCCATGTAATTAACATATCAATCAACCTCTCATGGCCTTCTCTATCTAGAAAACGTCCAGCTTCTATTTATGCTAAATAGAGCTCAATGGACTTGGACCTATCTATTGCCTGCTGCATCAATGGCTTGAGCTGTGGGGTTATGATGAAGGTGGTATTCCCAACTTTGAATATTCCACAATCAGTCTGTCTAAACTTGTTGATGTAAAAATAGATGTAGAAGAACCATTTCGCTCTTGCTACCCATGGATGTCTTATGGTATTACCAATGTTTCCTATTACTGGATCTATCACGTACCAGTATTCTTCAGTAAATAGTAGGAAGATCATGTAATATGGTAACCGGGTTTTTCCCCGGTTAACATCCATGCAAGCACTGATAACACGACAACCATTTATTTCCTCTATCTTCTCAAACTTTGTTGCTCTGAGGAAAACCTCCTTCTGGAATTTAGTGAAGTGGTTGTACAGGAAACTCTTCTCCTCTTATTTTGGCCATGGTCGCTTGTATTTGTAGAGTCCATTACACATTCTATATCTTCATGCTTTTAGATACTCTAAATCAGCATATGTCGTAAGTGGCAATGAGATTCCTCCTAATCCAGCGCCATTGTTTAACAGAAATGGTGACACCACTCTCTGGTTCTTGCTAGAGTATCGTGATCCCTCAAGGTTACTGTCCAATAGAAGTGTTTGAAATCTCTCATCCTCCATCTCCTACAGATTTCTTCTTGAAGTTCTATAGGTAGTTAAAGAACTTTTATAATGATTTCCAAAGTTAAGAATCTTATAACCGCTCTGTGTCTCGTTTGTAAGAGTCCACGATGGAATCTGTTATGAGTAAACCTTCCAAAATCAACAGAAATGTAAAAACTTGGAGGGGAAACCCATCATTGATATTCCCTTTTGCCACTTAAGAAATCAAGATCCATCTCGCTGGTTGCCCAGCGAGGGTCTTCCCATCGAGTCTGATTTCTTTGGTCCATCAACAAGCTCTCTAGTTAGGCTGTCTGCTAGAGAATTTTTTGAACTTTGCCCATGTTCGACAGTAAAGGTGAATTGATTAAGGGCTAATTGCCAACGTAGGAGTCTCCCATGCGCTTTCATATTATCCAGATTATTATTTATAAAACCCAATATTCCTTTACAATCTGTTCTGACTGTAAAAGGTTTAGGGGCTAAAAAGATTACAAACTTCTGGATTCCACGATAAATTGCAAGAATCTCCTTTTCCATGACAGTGTAATTATACTCAGATTTGTTGAAGCTGCCACTCCTGTACCTGCAAAGCTTGTTATCTTTCTTTAATTTCAAAACAGCTCCCTAATGATAATCACTAGCATCTGTTTCAAGGACTAACTCATCATCTTCATTAGGTAGAGTCAATATTGGAAGCTTTTCACATCTTCTTTTTAGTTCCTTGACTATTTTTCTGTCTAACGGAGTCCAATTCCAAACTTCGTCTTTCTTCAATTTTATTTGTAAAGGTTTTTTTAGTTTGGATAAATCTTTAATGAAATCAGAAGCATAAGTAAGACAGCCTAGAAACATTTCTAGCTGTTTTCTGTCTTTGATTTCATTAGGAAATTTTTCTACCTTTTCTAAAATATGTTCCTGCAACACAATTTGACCTACTTTTATCTTGAGTCCTAGGAATTCAATTTCTGGTTCAGCATAAATGCACTTTTTCTGTCCTAGAATGATTCCATGATCAATGCATTTTTGGGTTATAGCTTTTAAATCATGTTTATGTTGCTCCAAGGTTTTAGAGAAGATTAAGATATCATCAATGTAAACAAGACAACAATGTTTAAATTTGTTGAAAACGTTGTCCATTCTTCTCTGGAATATTTGTGGTGCGTTCTTTAACCCAAATGGCATGACTATCCACTCATAGTGTCCTTGTGGAGCACTAAATGCAGTAAGTGGAATGCTGTCTTCATTCATCTTTACCTGCCAATAACCACTTTTGTAGTCCATTTTAGAGAACCAAGTGGCTCCCTGTATTCTATTAAATAAAACTGTTTTATTAGGGATATAGTATCCATCAAAAACAGTATTATCATTAAGCTTTTTATAGTTGATTACCATTATAGCTTTTACTTTTTTTTTTCCTTAGCATGATTCCTGACCATAAAGGCGGGGCTAGAATGAGGGCTTTTGCTTTCTCTGATTAATCCTTTCTTTAATAGCTCATCAATTTGTTCTTTAAACTCTTGTTGATCTTTGTAAGTGTAAACCATTTGTTCTACTCTAATGACAGTTTTTGGATCTATTAACTCTATGGTAGCAAATGATTTATCTTTTTCTCAAAATTTTAAAGGATTTTCAGAATATAACTCTTTGCACATTTTTTCTTGTTGTTTAAGAATTTTTTCTTTTAAAGTTATTTCACATATGGAGAGTGCAAATTCTCTTTGAGTAGGAAGAATATATTCCTCACCACGCTTAGTGCGCGTGAACTCTATTGCTTGGTGTGTATATGCTTGTTTGATCTTTTTAACCCAAGCATCTTCTCCATTGATATTTAAGACCATCATGTCTAAGTGTTGAGTGACTGGGACATGGAGTCTTTGGAAGTTGTTTCCAATTAACATGTCGTGTGAAGGTTGAGTAGTAGCCCAGAGTGTAGGGATTACACACGAGACTCCACCTATCATGATTGGCACATCAGAAGCAAATTCTGAATGAACCATGATACTATCGTCAGCTATCCTGACTTGGATTGGTCTACGAGATTTCTGCCATATGAACTCAGGAACCAATGCATTCTTACCAAAGCATACAGAACAACCGCTATCCACAAAGGCACATCATTCATAATTATTAAACCCTTCTAAACAAATACTTATTGGGATATAAATACTATTGGGGTTTGTGATTCTATAATTTTTCTTCAAGGATCCTCTACTAACATGTTCAAGGCTCTCTTCTACCCTCGTATTTTCTTCGTAGACATACCTAAGATCCATTACTTCCATTCTCATTCCCATTTCTTCTTCATAAAACGGTTCACAAAATGGTTCCTTATGAGGTTCCACGAAATTCTTTGCCCTTACATCATTTTCAAAGATAGGTTCACTAATGGTTCTAGTTTGGTATCCTACTATCTTTCCTTTAGGCTCAGAACTGGATGATTCTCCCTGTCTTTCCTCAACACTTAAGAGTATTGGAGGATACAATGGAATTGTACTAGCTTCATTAAAAGGACAGGAACCTAGATCAATACTATGTCTAGATGGTTCTCTTATAATTTTATTTTCTAATATCTTGTTGAAGGCTGCTATCATGCTAGCTATATCTTCATCTACCACAAATGACTTGTCTTTCTCGCTTGCCGTAGCTCCTTGGTTTCTTGGGGTAATACTAAGATTAGGATTGAACTTCAAACTGGGATTTCTTGCTAGACTCGGACACCTAGATAGGTTTACTTGTGGTTTAGCATTCGTATGGATTCTACCTTCTTCATCTATAGTTAAAACTTTATCGCTGCTAGTGGCCGCAGAATTTTCGAATGCATTTACTCAAATGGTCTTTAGTTTTATCTGGTTTGGTCTTAGCTTTACTGGCACAACCTCTTTGCTAGGGCCTACTATCTCGTGTTTTTGAGCTTCTACTATGTGACACTTACGTGGAGGATTTGTTGTGTTTTCCAGTTTATAAACTACCTTCCTGGAACGGCCCGGGATTATGATTTCCGAGTTATGTTTCGAGGGATAAAACCCCTCGTTGGATATTGCGCTCCGAGTATAGGTTGAAGGTTTTAAAATCAACAATTTCGCTTTAAAGGTGAGATTTCATACCCAAAAACCGAGAGGGACGGTTGGAATCATCAGGGTAAGTCCCCTGTACCTGTCCTATGGCCTAAGTCGCGAAATTCATTGATCATACAACCAAGAAAGATTCCAAATTTATACATAAGGTTGCCGCGACGGAACCGGGTCAAAACATGATCAAAACATCCAAACCAAACCGTCAAATAATTGGTGAAGTCAGAGTCTCGACTCTCTCTTTCCGCCATGTTAGACCCCGCGATCATGGAACCAAATCAGCAGCAATAATGATAAGCATAATGGATACCTAAAAACGTTAATTGTGGGTGGGATCAGATCGATGCCCACTTGGGTCTGTCCCTTCATTAAGGGTGATGTTCCCACAATATGTACACACATACGCTATACCTAATAATCATGCTTCTAGATGCAAGGCGGAATATTAACACACTAGCATGCCCCTAAGATCAAATGAATAATAAAAATAATAAGGCCTTATCACAGACTACCAAGTGGTATATCCCTCTTCTACTCCCGCACCCATGCTCATTAGTGCAGGAACCGACCGCGTTTTCTACTCCCGCACCCATGCTCGTTAGTGCGGGAACCAGTCGCGTTCAATATCATAACATCATCAATCGCATCAATAGAAATAAAGTGTTGCTCCAGACTCATATGACTCAGGACAAGACCCGATGGGACTGGGCTGTCCTATGACCCTAACAAAGACTCTTGTTAACTTCACATATAACGGCCGTTCTATTTACATACGCATACAGAAATAGAATGCTCAATGGTCAATGCAACCTAGCATGATACTACATGGCATGTTGATCATGATATGCAAGCACCTAGTATATCATGCACATATAGCAGGGAGATCTATTCAATCTGAGTAAGCTCCAAAGAGACTTACTTGGCTAGCAGAAAAGCAAAATAGGACCCGGCACACAGCAAGCGAAATCACAGAATATCACCTAAATACATCACAAGAATACACTGAGTATATTTCTATAGCTACTACGAACATATATATCACACACTCATACAAGCAAATAAATAAACAAAATTGCATCTGTCATACTTTCAATTCATCACGATCAATCATCTCTTGTCTCATACCATATTCATCTTAACTTGTAAACTCATTAACTTAGACAACCTCCAAATCATACTTAGCCAAATCCGCATATTACCATTTAATACTCACGCTTAACATAAAAATATATATACATCACCATCGTCATAAGTAACTAATATTCATCTGCTTATAATAAATCACCACAAATCATACTATCAGTTACACATATCATACCATCAGTCAACTGATCATAACAATCATGCTAGTTAGTCATTGAACAAGTCAGATTCCAAATTTGTTTGAAACCGTTCCAAAATCTGCGTCAAACAGTTTAGAATTCCGACCTTTGAAAATGCTCGTAAAATTCCCCTTTTTTAAATTTATTTATTAAATAATTTTGTAACATTGAAATTATTTTCTAAATTCCCTTTTTTTACAACTTCAAGTATCAAATAATATATTTTAAATCTCAATTAATATTATATACTATTTAAATACCACTTATTAATTACTTTCGAAAAATACATCCAAATCCTTTAAAGTCCCGACCGTTTTTATTTAATAAAATCAACCCTTTATAAAATCTCCGAAATAATATTTTATATTTTAATCCTCAAATAATATTATAATATTTTAAATACCATTAACTAATTAAATAAATAATTAATTAATCGGATAAACCCGAACCGAACCAAACCCATTTAAATCCAACCGAACCGGACCGAAAAAATATATATACTCCTAACCAGTTAAAACCAAAACACAAATAAAGTAATGTGGCAAGGGCCCACAAGGCCATCTTCTTCTTCCAATTCAAACAAAGAACCGCTCCCGCCAGTGAAGCCTCGCCCATGCCGGCCTCGCCTCGCGCTCGCGCTCTCGGCCCTGCTCTCGAGCTACCGGCGCTCTCGAGCTCACCCGATCATCCCGCACTCAGCTCACGCACACTCCCGACTAGTCTAAGCATCGAATTAGGCTCGAAATCGAGGTGATCGATGGTGGCTACGGTGATTGAGATGGTGATGGTGGCTCTGGGTGATAGTGAGGAGGAGATGGTAGTAGTGGCGTGAAGTGGTGAAGGAGGTGATGGTGAGCTGATGGTGCAGGCGCGAGGAGAGGGAGCGGGGAGGGTGATGGTGAATGACGGTGATGATGGTGATGAATATGGTGAAGGATGGAAGTTGGTGATGATGATGGTGAATGAAAGTGACAGGGAGGGATGGTGATTTTGAAGGGTATGGTGAATGACGGGAGTAGTTGAAAATTGTGTGTTGAATTGGTTAACCAATACCCGGAAACAAATACCGAATTTCGAATCCCGGTTTTCCCGAATCCTGCTTTCTCGATCAATTAAATTTTTAAAATTGAAAAGGATATCGCCATCCGAAATTATTTTAAATTTCTTGAGGTAAAAGGACGAAATCGTTCGTCAAATTTTAAATTTAGGTCGGAATCCGCTAAACGAGTTTTAAATTTGATTTAAATTCATTTTTAATTTCCTTTTTCTGAAAATAATTAGTATTAAAAAATCTGAGCCTTTACATCATCCACCTCTAAAAACAAGTCTCGTCCCCGAGACTAAAATCATTTTAAAACAGGGAATGAAGTTTAAAATTGGTGAGTGCAAGGATCAGGCCATGGATCCCGTAAGTACCTCATAAGTGCCCTCATGAGATCTCACAGTATCGTTGCCGTGATCATAATATCCCCAATAGGTCGTAGCAAGAATGTGATATGGTCCCCTACCACATCCTCATTCCGACTTATCGGCCATATCATAACTCAAAAGCATTATAGTGTCCCACTAGGTCTTAGCAAGCAACATACAGGTGTGCCCATAAAATGCTTGTATCCACTTCGTGGGGCGTTACAATGAAAAGCTCGAGTTGTTTTAGTTTCCTCAAAAATCCAAATTTACTCTTTATAAAGCACCGTTCCAAAACTTCAAGTTTGACGTTATTCAAATCATTCTCAACCTTCCAATCGTCCTACCGTCCCCCTCTAAGGGCTAATCCCATATTTTCTTCCTAGGTTCCACATCAGAATTAGGTTCTAATAATTTAGTTCCATCATTCCAATATTCCGATTTCAAGACATCATAAAATATCACAATCACATAGCACGTTCACTAGCATTCCACAGTTTCATCGATAATAATCACGCACCACAACACAGCTAGCACATTATCACACATAGTAGAATCACATCACATCACAAAAGTTGTACGTCATAACACTAAGATAGATCACATCATACCTGCACTAATAGTCAGAGTCATACAAGTACCGTTGCATCTCCGCATTCCATCAGGCTCAAGGAGGAACTATGTTAGTACTATTGTCCATGGAAATACATCAGAGAGTCAACATTGCCTATAGCATAGAATTGCACAACATTTGGTCCCAAGTACTGCATAACCATAGATCACATCCTCGAGAACACTCGCCTATAATTACCAACAGTAAAAAGACACGACCACTATCCATCATCTTTCGCATTAAGATTAACCTCACTTAGGTCTACCAACTCAAATCCAATACCAGGTCTAACTACAATTGCATCGCTCATATACGAATTTCCTAGCCGTACAACTATCCGCAATTCCAGACCTCATCTCAAGCCAATTACTACGTATCTCAACTCTTATGCCATCGAGCCATCTAAAACCCATATACCGGGGTTCTCAATCACCCAATCCCTTATTACGCCAAGCTCCACACCTCAACCATCTACCAAGACTCCCTATCAAGTATTTATCATTTATCATTCGAGACTCCCTATCAAGTACAACCTCTTCCCGGGGTTTTCTACGAGACCCATCACTATCCTTAAAGGGAATTCTCATGTCGCCTCAATACTCAAACCTTACCTCACTATCTCCGACTCAAATCTGTAACTGATCCCCTATTACGATCGATCTAGGTGTCCCTTAACAATCTCGCTTACTATTCCTAGGCTCTCAAGCATTTATCTGACTATCATATCTCAAGAGACATCTCGAGTGCCCTTGCTACTCTGATCACACTTCCCACCCCACTATGCACTCTCACCAAATCATCCACCTCTAAGAATCCAACTCCTACTGACCAGCTTTACACATGACATTCTCACCCCTATATCCTCGACGTTCCTGAAAAAAGGCCCACCTCCTAAGCCACTCTCGTACCCCGAACAACACAAGCATCTTATTTCACTAGCATCTACTCAATAACCCACTCCCAACAAGCTCTAACGCAGAAGACCATCTAGTGCTAACGCCCAACCACAATCACCCGCGTCTACCCCAGGTAACCCACAACACATGCTACCAATCTAGCTCTCAAGACCCAATCGATTCAAACCATAGCAATGTATTCCCCCAAAAGATCATGAGAATTCACTTGCCACTAGTCTAAATTCTTCCGTTCCAGACTTCACGAAACCTTGACCAATCGCGACTCCTCAAGCAGTCCTACTCTAGTTCCTCATCTCGTCAATTTCCTAATTTTCCCCAAGATATCACTTCTTAACCACGACACCTTAAGCCTCTACCCATCAATCATTATTCCCAAGGGACTCTATGTCAACCTAATCTGAACTTCCACATCATCGAAATCTCATAAAGTCTTCCACGATTCTCCAACCTACGGTATTCTCAATATCCTTTACTTGGACTAGTTTCCACAATTCTGCATGTTCCCCAAATGCCCCAGATTACGCTTCCTCGAACCTCGACATCTTACTTCCTAAAGCCCTCTTCACCAATCATCTATTCTACAGAAACTCTATACCAACCGCACTCAAATTTCTCAATTTTTGAAATTTCACCAACCTTCTAAGATCCTCCACCCTTCCGTATACCCAATATCGTCCATCTTGCCTAATTCCCATATCCATTACTCAGAAATTCCCTATCTCGACCCTTAAGCAATCAGTCTTATTAGCAATCTCAACGATATCCTCTCCTAGCTACCAACCTTTCCTCGAAGATTCTACTCACATCCTCAAGTACCTCCATGGCCAAAACAATTTCCAACCGTCAATCTCGATTCCTTCTCTATACCAAAATCCTCCAACAACCCATCTAGAATTCCTTCACTTTCAATTTCACCAAATATTCCCAATCTTACCTAAACAGCCACAAATACTCATCTCACATACCGTCCCGATATCGCAAAACCTAATCCCACAACATATATGTTTTCGCAAGCAACCCTGTACTACTCATCTTTAACAATTCCTCAACCTCATTCCTTACCCAAAATCGTTCCCAACCACAACATATATAGCATAGTCCCAAATTCTATGATTTCTCGTACATTTCTTAGTCGATCATCCTTCATGCACTCCAACACCCGCTCCTAGACTACCTAGACACCATCCTTAGCACACTAACCTATCTAACGACATTTCCCTTATAAAAACTCCTCGATCAACTCCTAGCTTACCTAACCAGCTTCAGAACTATGCTAACTACCTATACTCACACCCACTCTCAAGATTACCCTAATGAACTATCCAAGCCTACCACCAACTACCCTCCTACGCTACTCACCTGCACTACCCATACATTCTGCCTACTTACACTACCTCCGCTAACTGCAATCTCTCCCTCAAAACCTCGCCATCCTAACCCAAATCCCCGCGCTAAGACCCATGTGGAAGCTCATCCGACAACCCTGCTAACCACTATCTCCTACGAGTATTAAAACCCGCTCGACTCTACTTAAGCGAACACATTCTTCTCGTACTCCACCTCACACGACCAACGACTAGATCTGAAGACCTCAAATTTACTTGTCACTTTCCGACCCAGCTTATCGAAGAATCTCACGACTCATACTCAAGACAAAAGCACCATCAACATATAGGTCCTATATATCTTTCTTACTAGCGAGTCAAAATACTAAGCACCAAGGCACATTATCATAGACATAAGTCAGTCAGGCAATTATCTTCTACCAGCTCAACACATCAATCATCACATCTAGCTAGGTCATTTCTAGGCCTACTGCTCAATCTCCCTTCCATTCAACATAGAAGAACCCGTAGTTTGAATGAAAACGCTCTCCCTGGAGTCGTCTAGGAGTATCCTGTCCATGAATGCCATCTTTGAAGCGTATCTATCCTTCGTATGCCTTCGGTGACATTGGTCCTAGGGTGTATGGATCCACCACACTTCCGCTGCACCGCTCCTGTGTCACTCGGTTGTTCGCTCTCTCTTCCATATCGACGCTTATGAAGGGATCACAAGGGTTAGAAGTTACGGAGATAGGGGAGAGACAAGGACAGACAACACAAATTACTTATGGATTTAGACATGAACCAGGACTAAAGACGACGAGACCGTAGATAAGATCTCAACTTAAGAGTTACAGCGATGCCCTTAGGTCATTCTATGAGGTTATAACAGTGGCAAGCAACACTTAGCATGTACCTACCTCAAGGAATAACGACCTATGCATTAATAACATGTTCATATAATCAACTTCACATGCACGCGGAACAAGCCAGCAACCTATTATCTCATTTACTAATCATGCTTGACATATTAAAATCATGTATGCACAAATCGACAATAGACATATGCAACATAAGTTATGCATGACATAGCGAGCATTATAGGGTATCACATGTATGATTCATCACTCATTTTTGGTACACACGTAAGCAAGTCGAGACAACGCAAAATTAATAACGAGCATGCTGAGATGCACCCTATTAATCATGTTAGGGGATATGGTTAGATCATATGGGCATAGCAACTATCACATCAGATATAACCATGTTCATATAGCAAGACAAGTATGGCACATAATCATGCGAGAGACTATAATTAGAATGCATACATCCTACATGATACTAGCAACACTCATTAAGCGTGTACACAGTCAACGAGGTTCAATTTGATTAACTTAACATGCTAAGAAATTCATTTTATATGTTAATCATACAACGAGGGTAGATCACACTATCATGGACCTAATGGGGAGACAATAGTCATGGAAATTCCATACTTATAACACATACATTTACTCATCAGGGCAATCATGCAAGATATCAAGCAAGTCATGTTGAAGTACACCAATACATCATATCTTGCAATCACAAAAAGGCTATTATTATAACTGGACAGAATTCTCAAAGGGCAAACACCGACTCATCACCCCGTTTTCCTGTGAGACGCTAGTATGATTTATTTGGTAAAACTGAAAGACATTCACACTATTTTTCTGAGAGAAGATGGTGGGGTTCGTGTTTAGACCCTCGTGGTAAGAAGACATGGTCGATCATTACGGAATTTGAGAGGTATGACTTCATAAGACAACTCACTCCTAGACTCGGATTCAGGTCGATAATCATCCTTACATCCGAACACATTTCTTGGAAGCAATTAGTTGACCAACCAAATTTTCCATAGAGGACGCCGACATCATGTAGGAGACTCGATAAGAACATCTATGGTTAGGATAAGAATTAACCGGATAAACCCGAACCGAACCAAACCCATTTAAATAAATAATTAACCGGATAAACCCGAACCGAACCAAACCCATTTAAATCCAACCGAACCGAACCGAAAATATATATATACTCCTAACCGGTTAAAATTAAAACACAAATAAATTAATGTGGCAAGGGCCCACAAGGCCATCTTCTTCTTCCAATTCAAACAAAGAACCACTCCCGCCAGTGAAGCCTCGCCCACTCCGGCCTCGCCTCGCGCTCGCGCTCTCGGCCCTGCTCTTGAGCTACCGGAGCTCTCGAGCTCACCCGATCATCCCGCACTCAGCTCATGCATACTCCCAACTAGTCTAAGCATCGAATTAGGCTCGAAATCGAATTGAAGTAAGGAAGAAAGTGGAAGCTCACCGAGTGGGTTTTTTCGCGACTTCGGAGCTCTCGATCGGAGATCTGGGCATCGTCGGAGGCTCGCGATGACTTCTCGGACCTGCACCAGATATGAGTGAGCCCGATGGTGAAGTCTGAGGGCAGTTTCGATCGAAAACGAAGGAGAACGGCTTACTGGAACGAGGCTCGCGTTAAATAGGGGAGACGACAATTCGGTGGCTTATCGGTGGCGCTGGCTGCTCGGGCTGCTTCTGGCAGCCACTTGGGCATCTCCGTATGCTTCCTACCTGCTACCCTTCTAGAAATAAGGAGGGACGAGGTGATCGATGGTGGCTACGGTGGTGGCGACGATGATTGAGATGGTGATGGTGGCTCTGGGTGATGGTGAGGAGGAGATGGTAGTAGTGACATGAAGTGGTGAAGGAGGTGATGGTGAGCTGATGGTGCAGGCGCGAGGAGAGGGAGCGGGGAGGGTGATGGTGAATGACGGTGATGATGGTGATGAATATGGCGAAGGATGGAAGTTGGTGATGATGATGGTGAATGAAAGTGACAGGGAGGGATGGTGATTTTGAAGGGTATGGTGAATGACGGGAGTAGTTGAAAATTGTGTGTTGAATTGGTTAACCAATACCCGGAAACAAATCCCAAATTTCGAATCCCGCAATTAGTTCTAAAATGTTAGTTTTCCTGAATCCTGCTTTCTCGATCAATTAAATTTTTAAAATTGAAAAGGATATCGCCATCCGAAATTATTTTAAATGTCTTGAGGTAAAAGGACGAAATCGTTCGTCAAATTTTAAATTTAGGTCGGAATCCACTAAACGAGTTTTAAATTCGATTTAAATTCATTTTTAATTTCCTTTTTCCGAAAATAATTAGTATTCAAAAATCTGAGCCTTTACACTTCCACTTTAGCTGTAATGGACAAGTTCCCTTGTGCATACTGATACCTTCTCTTAACAATTCTATAGCTAAGAATTTGGATGCATAATGATCTTCTAAACTAACATAATAGTTCGGCCTACAGATCCAAGAGACTGCTCCTTGACTCAGATTACAGACTATTGCACTAATGCATTGGTCACTAAACCTTTTATGGTTGATATCACAAACAAAATTAATGCATTGCACATCCTTACCATAGTCTTGTAACGGAGTTATAATAACTTGGATGCCACATATAAATATATATTTAAATTTTTTGTCTTTGTTATGTTTTTGAATATTTGCCCAATTAATTAAGTTCACTTCAGTTGCTTGGTTTTCATTGTTTTTTACTGTTACATCTCCAGACATTTCTTCACACACATATTTAGCATATTTAGAGAACAATGATTTTTTAACAAACTGTTCTTTGGCAATGATCGGGAAATCAACCCCTGATCTAGTCATTTCTTCTACTTGCTCTTCATCAATAGAAGTTTCAGCTTGCTGAAGTTGAGCTAAGGTGGTCATTTCATATTCATCAGAGAACTCACTAGGAGCTTCCCCTTCCATCATCTCATTCATTTCTTCACCTTCAATTGACTCATTTTTCAGATTCTTCATTTTCATCAAACTTTTCTTCAATTATTTCCACTATTCCTTTGTTATTCCTTAGAGCTAATTCTACTGCTTCATCTTCTGATAGTTATATGTATTCCAAACTACCTAGGGCTTCCGCTAATCTATTGTTCTTCTTGTTTTTGCATTCATTAGCATAATGAACGGATTCTCCACATGCCCAGCACTTGCAGTTTTTCTTTTCTCAGGACAAAATGAGGCTTTCTGGAAAAATCTTCTATTTTTTGAAAAAGGTTTTTTTTATAATACTTCTTATAGTATTTTTCGCCTCTTTGTTTGTTGAAACTTTTTCTCTTATAGTTCCTTCTCCCTTGATAATCTCTATTGTTGCATCCCCATTCTGTTGGTGTCTCCCAACAAGTTAAGAATTGTTTCTTCATTCTTTGGGTGCTTCTGACATCTCGACATTTTTTCTCAACCCATTTCCTAACATAGGAAATTCTATTACCAAGAGAATCTTTGCTTCCATTTTTTATTAGCTCTCGATATTCGTCACTTATTTGTTCATTAATTGGGGAAGGAAGTTTATCAAAGAACATTTGAATATTAGTGCCGTTTTCTCCTATCTTATAGTAACATCTCTCGAATTCTGTTATATAGTTATCAACATATTTCATGTTACAGATTTCAAGATTGTTTAAAGTTCTTTGCCATTTTAAAGCTTCCTTATCTTCATCTTCCTTTTCTCCAATGAATTCATCTTCAATTAACTCACATATTAATGTGAACATATTCACTGGACTTGCCAGATTCCTAAGTTCTTGTTTAGCTTCATCACCAATGGCTCCATACCAATCGGTAATACAACCATAGAAACTGTGTTCTATATAATTAAGGAATTGAGAAGAATTCCATCCTACATTCATGTTTAATACGCTCATCATGCTTTTCTTCCAGAATTCTATGATCTCACGCCTGTTCCTTACACCATCCAAGTTTAATTTGTAACCTGTTTCACTTATGGGCTCTAGGTTAAGTTCTCTTTTCCTATGGTTTGGCATAATACTTACTCCAAATCTTTCTTTCTTCTCTATTAACTCCTTTGGCTTTAGCCTAGGTCTATAATTACTGGTTGAACCAGGTTCATAGTGCCTGTAGTTTCTTCTAACTTCGTTATGTTCTACTGGTTTATTTTCCCTCAGCCTTCTTTGTCTTAGTATTTCATCTAGCCTCTGTTGAACTTTGGATATGGAAATGTTTTCCATGTCTTTTAGATTAATTAGTCCCATTCGCTGATATACTGCTTCTTCATCAGAATTTCTGCCAGACTCATCATCACTCATAACTTCTTGGTTTGTGAAGTTGACTTCAATGGTTTTGAGTTTCTGTAATTTCAACTTCCATTCTGGGTCATCCAACTTAGTGTTAAATCTCCTTGTTTGTAGAACTGGATGTTGATTCATTTTTAAGGATTTGATTTTCGTCTTGATTTTCTCGTTCAATAGTACCTTTTTTCTTTATATTATCTAACTTAGTAGAAAACTTCTGTTTGGATTTTTTAAATGAATAACTATATTTAAAAGGATCTCCTTTCTTAATTTCACCACCAGATTTTAGGCTTATCTGATGACTAATTTTATTGATGGATTTGAGATTGGTTGAGTGATGCACTTCACCTGTTTCTTTTACGATCTTAAAAATCTTACCGCTAATCTCTAGATATAACTGTTCTAATTTTTTAACTTCAACTTTTAGATCTATAAGTTGGTCTGAAATAGCATTTAAAATTGCTCCAAAGTGCTTATCATTTATATCTAAATGTAAAGCATGAGGATAAGTCTTATGGGGACAATTAGTAGATACCTCCAGATTGGCTTATAGATAAATACAGATATTTTAATTAACTTGGCTCTGATACCAAATTGCAGGATCTAACTAGATTAATGTTCTGATTATGATAATTAAGGCGGAATATGGAACTAGACAAATGACATTTAAGGATATTAATGCAAATTATAAAAAGATACGGTGATTATTTATGATTTTTGTTTTTTATGGGAATTTATAAAAAACAAGTGGGACCCTAGTGAATATTTTGGTAAATACTTTTAAACCATAAATATTTTGGTAAATATTTTTTATTTTGTGAAAATTTTGGTTAACCACTCAGAAAAATTCGTTTAAATAAAAAAGAAAAATAATACAGTTGCAAAGGAAACAAAACTAAGGGAATGGTACCGATCTATTCGTGAGGGTGTGGTGTGGGTACAGGTGGGGGAGGGGGAGAGGGAGAGGGAGAGGGAGAGGGAGAAGGGTGTATTTATGGTTATTTTCTTTTTTAATTTTATTCATTTTTAATGGTGGGGGTAGCTTGATCTACACAGAGTGTTCATCACAGAAGAAGGAAATGAGAGGTTAAAATCTCAACATTGTTCGATTTTCGAGATTTTCTCATGCCATTTCTTCTCCCCCCTTTGGAATTGCCAACGTAATCCACTCTTGTTTGATCTCGGTTGTCTGGTTTCGATCTACGACAACCACTAAAATGGTGACTTCAGTGGTGGATAGAGCTACGAGTAGCATGTTGATCGGTCCTGATTGGGCACTCAACATGGAGATCTGCGATATGCTTAACCGTGATCCAAGGTATGCCACTCTCTCTGTCTTTGTCACGATCACTGTTTAATTGTTGTTCTTGTTTTTGGCACCCCAAAATGATTTTGTCTCTTTTTTTATATATATATTTTTATCTTTTTGGCTATTCTTGTTTTCTATTTTGATGAATTTCAAAATGTCAATTGAAAATGATGAATTTTCTCTATCGGTGTTGTGTTTATTTATACCAGTGAATTATGGAGGTTCATATTTAGGGATCTAGTAAGATGTTATTGGTGTTTTGATGTCTAATTCTCTCTTTTTTTAATTTCTTTTTTTTTTTTTCTAAATTGGGTTTCATTTTATTTCTAATGTTATTGTCATATTGGCAACAATGTCTTATCAACTTAGCTTTTATAGGATAATCATTAATTGGTTTAATGTATCATGATATAAGCAGGGGGAGTATGGATGATCAATGGCCAATTTTCCATTAATGGATGGATAGTTTATTTTGCTTGAATGAACTTTTCAATAAGTGTTGGGGAGCCTCAACAATTAAGTTCGTTAAGATGATCAAGGGAGGTGTGTAGTTCACTACCATAAGAATTTCCTAGTGTAGGTGCTTAATCGGTATCGGAGGCTTCTTATAAGATTACAACTTTAGGAATGTGTTCGGACCACTGCTTTTTGACTACATGGGAATGAATTTATGGATGATTGGTTGAACTTACCTTACCTTTTTCTTGCAATATAGGATGGTTAGGTCAATAGGCTTTTTATAATTGTAAAATTGTTATTCTCCTATGAAAGAATAATAATACTTATATTCAGTTTCATTTCTTCTCTTGTTTCTATTTTTGTACATCATCCTCACATTTCTATTATCATAGTGTCTTTTCTATTTTTTTTACACAAAACTTCCTTGTGTTTGATGAGAAGATGAGGTACTCCAGAAGTTCCCTTTAACAGTGATTTTGCTAAAAATGGATTTATAGGCTTTTTTTTTTCCATCTTATTGCCTCAACATTTTGTTGTGTATGTTGATGTTTTTGGATGGTTATTTGTAGCTTTGCTCTCATATCATTTTATGTTGATGTAATTATTTTGGAAAACCAGACAAGGCAAGGATGTTGTAAAAGGTATCAAGAGGCGAATTGGAACAAAAAGGCCCAAAGTTCAGCTTCTAGCTCTAACGGTGAGCTTGTTACTTATCTACTTCACTGGTATGATCTAAATTTTGCATTTACTGATGACTCGACATGATGTACGGATTCATACTAATGTTTTTGCTTCATTTTTGTTTCTTAGACCTTCTTTATTTACTTGTCTATTTCTAGCTTGAATGTTTTAATATGTGAAATCATGGACACCCATAACATCGGAAGAGAGATAGTAAAGATCACCAGTTTAGTGTCAGAGGCTTAAAGGGAAACTAGATATACACACTTGAAAAACTAAGAACATGGATCTACTAGTAACTCTCAAGTATTATGATAGCTATTGTAATGCATTTTTATAGTGAAGTAAATTTATCTTCCATTTCCATGTATGTAGTTACGTAGCATTTTTATAGTGAAGTAAATTTACTTTCTTTGTGTCTACTTGCAATTTTCTAGTTGTTGGAGACTATCGTAAAGAATTGTGGAGATATTGTGCACATGCATGTGGCTGAGAAAGGTCTTCCTCGTGAAATGGTGAAAATTCTTAAAAAGAAGGTGAACCATTTTCATTTTATCTTCTTACTGATAAGTTTGTTCATCTATTTTGGTCTAAAACTTTTTTTTTTATTTAAAAAAAAACTGGTTATAGCCTGATTACCAAGTGAAGGAGAAGATCTTATTCCTTATAGACACTTGGCAAGAAGCATTTGGCGGACCAAGGGCAAGATATCCTCAATACTTTGCTGCATACCAAGACTTGCTTGTAAGTTTAACACTTCCATTTCAACTACTACTAGGATTTTTATGTTTTGAAGTAAGTGACCAGTCTCTGATTGGATTGGTGATCTTGAAACTTGAATGTTCATGTTTTTTAATCCCTATTGTAATTTTTTTTTTACTAAAGGAGTTGATTTGTTAATGTTATTAAATTTATTTTGCTCCTCAAATGTCTTTTTGTATTGTATCAGCATGCTGGGTCAATATTCCCTCAGAAATCTGATAGGAGTGCTCCTATATTAACACCACCACAATCATACCCTCTCTCATCTTATTCTCAAAACGCACATACTTCAGAAAATAACCATGAAGGCACTAGGGTTGGGACATCTGCTGAGGGTGAATCTTCCAATTTGAGGTATGTTCTTTGATTTAATTTCAACAAATACACAGCAAACTTTAGAGGTTGAGTTTTCTACTTAGGTTACACGAACATTAAGCATTTGAATAGTGAGATAGCCTATGAAAGGATATACTGCTTCATGATAATATAAAGTTATTGATTGCTTCCCATTCCGGGTTATTGGATGATACATTAGTAACTGCTATTGCTTTTGTTACTATTTTCTACAAGAATGAATCGATATCTAGTTATTTAATGTTGGATTGTAATGATCTTTGTTTTTCCAGTAGACAAAATAATTCATATATCAATCAAAATAGAGTTTTCAAGGTCATATCATGTTTCAATATCTATCCAACTCATTTAACGATAAAAATGAGCTACTTGTCTTGATTTTATTTTACTATTTACTTCCTTATTGTTTTTCTTATGTGATTGATGTTCATTGTCTGCTTTGATTGACCTGCCTATTTTCTTGTAGTTGTCTTGACTTTTCCCCTTTTGACTAAGCTTTTGTCCTATTTGACAGCTTGAGCGAAATTCAAAAGGTTCGCAGTAGTGTCGACGTTCTTACTGAGATGCTAAGTGCAATAAATCCTGGGAATAAGGAGGTTAGTCTCCACAGTTTATCTAACCTATCATTTACTTCCACACGCAATTATTAAAAGGTAAATTTGGAGATATACCCTACCAAAAAAAAGGTTGGTAAAAGTAAAACTGATTTTTATCAAATTGCAAAGGATGAATATTTAGGCATTTTTATAATAAATTTATTATAATTTTATGCATTATTGAAACTAAAATCTATAGAAAAGAAATTTAATTTTGAAGAAAGTGAAAATTAAGAAAAATACAAAATTAAGAAAAATGAAAATGAAGATATAAATATCAGCAGGTAGATAATATTCCCTCCAAAATATTATGATTTGTTACATTTTTAATGGCGTTGATCCTGCCAAGGTGAAATATATATATATATATATATATATATATATATATATATATATATATATATATATGTATATATATATATATATATATATATATATATATATATATATATCCTATCATAGAGATTCTTATTTCCTATGAAAAGTAAAAATTAGGTTGGTTCATGAATTTATCTATATTTTACTTTTATAAACGGATCAACAATGTTTTATCTATTATGAAATCAGTGTACTTTACAATTTATAAAATTTATGATCTTTTACATGTCAATAGTTTTTTATCCTGTTATGGTGAAATATATATATATACTATCATAGGCTTTCTTATTTATATCAAAAGTGAAAACTAGTTTCGGTTCATGAATTGATCTATGTTTCTTTTTATAAATTACTCAGTGTTTTTGTTATTTGTGGAATTGTTGTACTTTAACAATTTGCAAAATTTATTATATGTTACACACAAGCATGTGGTCTCACCAATGATGACATGTTTATCCTTTTCAACTTCTAATTACATTAGGTTCTTTTAAACCATCTTTTGAAACCTTATAAACATTCCATTCAATGTATTCTCAGGACCATTGATATCTTCTGTGATTCATCTCTAAATCACCTTAAGATTCCGACCCAAGTATATCCACTTTTTTATTGTTATGATGTTCACAACTGTAATAGTATGCTTTTTTCTAAAATCAAAATCCTCATAATCTTGATAAATAAATGTGTAACAAACAACGAATAAGCCAAAAAAAATAATACCTCATTGTCATTGCCATCATCCCCTTCGTCACTCGATAATTCAACAACGTCCATCCTAGCTAGTCGTGGGGTTTTCCTCTCAAGGAACACAAGCTTATGATACCTCTCTTTAAGCCTTTTAACCCATCTTTGTTCAATCCTCTTGTCCCACTTGCTCCCTCAGGACTTGAGTCCTTACTTTTCCCTCTTTTGTAATCTTCATGGAATTGGAAATTTTCCAGTGATTTTTCTGCTACTGTTTCAAATGAGAGCAATGACATTATATTAGAGACGAGAAGCCATGAAAGAGGGAAGAATGGGTGACAATTATGACTATCAGAGAGGTTGACTTTCGACCTAGTGTTCCGGCATGGAAGAGATTGATTTGGGTTAACAAAAGGGCGGTGCAAAAATTTGAACAAAAATAGTTTTTCTTCTAGAAACAACCAACCAATGGTAGAAACGATAATCAATTATGAATTTCCAATGCAAACAGAGGTCCACAACTAGTCAGGAATTCAACATTAGCTAAAAAAAAGGAGTTATAATGGTCTAATTTGTCCTCTAAGATTCACATAAGATGGAACCATAATCCATATAAGGGTTTGAGCCACAAATCCATATGAGAGGTTTTCGTAACTAAAAAAATTGAGCCATTAGCGAAACTCTTAGGAAAGGAAGTATAGAGACGCTAATGGACGAGGGAGTGGGAAGGAAAGACCGACCTTGATGCGAGAAACGAGTTGATGAAAATAACCAAATACAGTGTAAAGGAATATTGGATGATCCTTGCAGTATTAAATTATAGTATTTGCTTTATTTTTATTTTTTTTTTGCTTTTTATATTTTATTTTAATCATTAATGATCATTTATTTTATTTAAAAAAAATAATTTTAGGGTGTTTGGGCATATTTGCAATTATTTAAGGTATTATTGCAAATTTATATATAAAAAAACAAGTTATAGTTGCAAATGGATATTCATTTTTGGGTATTTACAGCTATTCCCCAATTAAAATTAATCCGATGTTGCATCTATCTTATATTAATTTTTTTTTTTTGATAAGGAAAGAATTCGGACGAGCGAGCTCTACCCGATGACATCCTTTCGGATGAGGTCTAAAAGATCGAAATCGTTGTGAATCTCGACACCCCAGGCAGAGTGGCAAAGGTGTGCAACCTTATCAGCCACTCTATTGCCTAAACGGGGCACATGAAAGAAGGAAACTTCTTTCAAAGTCGATAAAAGAAGTTTAATATCTGACAAGATCAGTTCAATTTTCCAAGGGCATTTAGATTTTTGGTTGAGGTGGTTTATGATTATACTAGAATCGCCTTCAATGTGGATTTTGTCGATACGGAGTTGAGTAGCGTGTTGGATTCCCAGTTTTAAAGCAAGAGTTTCCGCTTTCAATGGGCTTTGTTTACCAAGTTTTTGGTAACATATGCGAATTGGTCGTCCTTCCCAATCCCGAATTATAGCTCCCGCCGAGCTGTCGTTGTTTGTTTTTGTGGATCCATCAAAATTTAGCTTGAGAGTTCCCCTCGGGGGTTTACGCCACGTAACCTTACCATACTTATTTTTCTTCTTTGGGTGATTAGAGTTTTTAGTGTGTAAGAGGAAGTACTCATCTAAGCTATGCTCTATCTGAACTGTTTTACCCCAATTCTCCTTGTGGGTTTTAATAATACGTAGTGTCGTATCTTTAAGCGGGATGGGGAACTGCCATCTATCTTATATTAATGATCAACAATGGGTGTTTATTCATTTTGATACTAACTCATAAAAACAATCTCAACCTTAATCTTTTTAGAGCTTCACCCCTTAAAAATAGCCTATTGCCAAATATACCCTTAGAATTAGGGTTCTTTTTTTAGTGCATCTTGGTGAGATACTTAGAATGGATATCCAGTTTACCAAGCACTTACATATGTCAATGACATGCATTCTATATGTACAAAATATGACATAGCGTTTCACCGAATTAAAAAATAGTGGTTAAGCATTCAGGATTATGCTAATTGCAGGCTCTCAGGCAGGAGGCTCTTGTTGACTTGGTGGAGCAATGTCGTACTTGCAAGCCGAGGGTTGTCCACCTTGTTAACTCAACTGCGTAAGACCTTGTACCAGTTATCTTAAATATTGTTGATTGTTGTTGCCCACACACAAAGACACCAATTGATATTATATAGTTTTAAATAAAATAAATATAAAACTTTAGTTTAATTAGATTTTGAATAAGAGTTTTTCAACATCTATATTAACCAAATCTTTTCAAAGCTTTTCCTTATCTATTAACAAGTTTACATACTAGCTTACTAGCTTATTAATATATATTTCACATAAATAATCTATCAGTTTCAACTATCTTATCAGTTATCATTTTACCATACCTTGTCAATCTACTTTTTTATATATGATAAACATTTTAGATTCTCTTTGCGTCTACTGGTTAAAATATATAATTATATATCCATAGTAGCTATTTTCAATGACATCTTCTTTATTAGATGTAAAAACTTATTGCTTTAAGATCTCATATAAAACTGAACCTCATTCTATATGATTTTTTTTTTTTTTTGCTATGGACGTGTTTTGTGAGTGATGTTAGTCAAGGATTCACTCTGGCAACCTCATTGAATTATACTTGTAACATAATCATTTGCATGAAAATTAGTTGATAATGATCCTTTTGTGCATATTTTCCTACATAATATATGTGCTTATTGTTCGTAGGGGGAGGGATCGCTAAAAAAATATCAATATAAAATATCAAACTAAACCGACTCCCTTGTCTAATCAAATAAAATACAAGGATCCCTCCCGATGTAGTGATAGGGTAATTCAGGATCGAATCCACGAGGAGGTATGTCGGAGCTTTCTAAGCTTGCAGTCATGATCAAATTTCGACTCCAGAAGACCACTCGATATCGAGTAGACTTGTCGATATCGACCTCAGTTCTGGTCGATTTCCAGCAGAGTTCATGCAGAAGACAAAAGCACAGTCGACGTCGAGTTGTTCACTCGATATCGATGTCAGCACTCGATATCGACCTCTGCAGTCGAAATCGAGTCTTCAACAGAAATAGAAAAGTAACCAATTTGCGTCGGAAAAGAGTCCGAAGAATGTAGAATGATGATGGAAGGGTGGACAAAATAAAAACACAGATTTTTATAACTTCTATAAATATAAAAGCTTCAAAGATCGGGGATTCATGGCACAACGATAACCATACAAGTATTATGCCAAATTCATGAAAGATGATGCATTTCCGTCAAATAACTTTCATTGCCAACAATTTGGTGATTAGAGGCTCTCGCATAAAACCTAAGAGTTACTATCAAATTTCATGACAAATCCAAATTCACAATATGATTGGCTTTCGCTTCAATAATGCAAACAAGGAATTTCATCAACTCTCGCAAAGAATCATGCATAGGATAGAAGACGTAATCGCATAAAAATCATACCTTTGATGCATAAACTTACATAGCTATCGTCGGGCTCACCCCGACCCTAGAAGTGGGTGAACTACTCGCGCCTCATCATCGTTGACATCATCATCATTGAAAAGAAAATACTTTGAATTAAACTTGCAAAAGAAAGAGTACAACCGAACAAAGCAACCCCGCTCTCGCTTCCTACACCCCACTCGGATCTCTCTCTCTCTCTAACTTACTCTATTGAATACTGAATGCTTGTGGATGATTAAAACTCAGCCCTGATAGCCTCTAATTATAGATCTCTAACCTCGCTATCCAAGGATAAGAAAATCTATCTTTATTCCTCAGATAAAACTTAAATAAAGTAAATAACTAAAACTCTTTAGGTAAATAACAAATTCACCATAGAGGATAACATGTTTGGTAAGAATGGATAGAAGATCTCGACTTTAGGATAGATGCATTGCCTTCGGATAGAATTCTATCAAAAACAGCGTCGGATCTGTCTGCAGCAGCAATCGATATCGACCAACACATATCGATATCAACCTCTTCTTTCTCTATCTCGAGCAGTTCTACTCGACCTCGGATTGACACTCGGAATCTATCAATCCACTCGATTTAGGGCACTCGATATCGACCACTCCATGTCGATATCGACAACTCCATGTCGATATCGACCTCTCTGTGTCGATATGCTATGTTCTTCCTCTACTCGATTTCTGGTACTCTGTTTCCACTCGATGTCGAGTCTTTTGGTCGATTTCGACTTGTCATTAGACTTTGAGTTCTTTTTCCGTTCTTCTTCTCTTGTCCAAATTGATCCATTTTTGTCTCGATTTCTGCGAAATAACATAAAAACTCGTGTAGACCTCTATATTTTGCAATTAAACATGAACTACACTAATCTTATGCTTTCCCAACCAATATGCATGCTAATATCGACAAAATGGACTTAAAAGTATATAGAAAATATGACAATTTGCGCGCACATCAAACACCCCATACTTAAGCTTGCTTGTCCCCAAACAATACTTTCAATGGTCATTCAGGGGAAGAAAGTAAACCCTCAACATCATAGATTCATTGTTATATATCCCTACACTCAATTGCCATCCTTGAAAAGGTAGTAATGTCAACAATATCCATGCCTGTGAATAAAAGCAACACCATACTCACAAAAGGAGGGTTATATGCATAAAACAATTTCGTGCAACATAGCATTAATAATCAAGAGGACTTTTGCAAGCTTTATGAGAAGTAGATTGGTAAAAGGCTAAAGGTGGGCTAATTTTTGGCCATGTGGTGTTAAATCCGGGGAAATAAACTTTCTTTCATTCCACATTCCTTCTTCATCATATTTCTCACCTTTTACTCTTCGCTCAATGCTTTTTTCACTATAATGCTTTTACCTCTCTAACCTCAGTACTGCCTTCTCGCGAGTCGCAAACATGGGTGTCATGAATGACTTCAGATACTTAGTACTTCGGACTCCTTACCTTGTGTCCCATCTCATTGAACTAACATCTCAACGAGCAGGGTCGACCTACCTTTATCTCCTGAGATGATCGGATTTTTTCTCACTCGTTAAACTTTCCATATTTCAAAATTGCTTTCATTCTTGCCAACAACTTCAATAATATGCACAAACTCCATATAACAACTCCAAAGATGACATCCATTCTCAACATAGTCCCCGGATAGGGTATAAGGTATAAAAAATGGGAAGTATGTAATATATGTGGAGCAATAATGATAATGTAAGGCTCATATATGGCTTGTGTAATTGCAAATATGCATAGGTAAGACTAGGGTATGAAATTGAGCACATGTATGGAAAATATAAAGTCCTTCATCATCTTATCATGCATACGTCAAAAGCAACTTCAAATTTTACCTCTCTTTCATGGTTTTCTCTAAAAAATTTCACTTCATTGTGACTTCCGTTAACTAGGCAATTTCATGTTATATCTCTAATGAATCTATTTTGCATCGTCGAGTTCAATAATAGCTTCCATGACTCTATTCTTTATTTTCAAAATTTTTTTGATGGGGGTGATTTTTTTTGAAACATAAACATGTTGCATAAAATAAATAAAGAATGCTAAAATAACTATATAAGAAAAATATGCATAAACATGTAAAAGAAATATGCAAAAACTATAAAAAAATTTTAAAATATGCTCAAAAATGCTAAAAATATGCAAGTAAGTTTTTGCCCACCCCATACTTAAAGATTACAATGTCCTCACTGTATAAGAACTAGGGTTAAGAAAGAAACTTACTAAAAATTCACGAAAATCAGGAGTTGAAGACGTCTACAGGGGCAGTCGATATCAGGTGGACCAGTCGATATCGACTAGTTTCACTCGATTCCTAGTGGTTCCAAGCTTCAGGGTGATCTCATGTCGACCATAGCTCCTCTAAATCGACCTGCTAGGT
Organism: Persicaria maculosa; assembly: GCA_963922045.1. Classification (NCBI taxonomy): domain Eukaryota; kingdom Viridiplantae; phylum Streptophyta; class Magnoliopsida; order Caryophyllales; family Polygonaceae; genus Persicaria; species Persicaria maculosa. Next base: position 24,695,744 of record OY998265.1, on the reverse strand, counting down.
CGATATCGAGCATATTACTCGATTTCGATGTGTATTTTGTGCTGCTTCTCTTCCTGAAACTTGTTAGAAAATAAAACTAAAACAAAACAAAACATAAAGTATCAAAACAAACAAAAAGTGTCCAAAACTTAAAAACACATTGTCTTGTTACAAGCTCTAGACTTTATAGTCGCTAGGCCGACTTCTTCCTTTATGCTCAAGGCGGTATCTGCAGAGCCCATGTAGCCTGGGCTTCAAATAACACTCCATTCTTATCTCTCATCTGCATCCCGCCTGGATGGATTTGGTTCACAGTAAAGGGTCCCATCATCTTTGTTTTGAATCTACTCTGGAGCCAATGATCCTTTGATTTAGAGACATACACCTTATCTCCTACTTCGTAGTTCCTTGGATCATCATTGGATACCCTGCACAAGTGCACATACTAAGGCAAACCTCTTCCAAAAAGTGATAAATCTTTAATTGAAATAGAAAAAGAAGAATTCGTACCTTGGCTTACCTTCTCTGTCTTTGAGTCTAGTCGATATCAATCAGTGTCACTCGATATCGACCTCTGTTCTGCACATGGAGGTTCTGTCGATGTGGAGGATTTCTGCTCAATTTGATCTGGTCGATTTTGACATGTACTACTCGATATCGAGTTGCTTTTTCCTCCTTCAGCTTCTGGTTCAGTCAACGTCGACTTAGGTTTTTGGTCGATATTGACCTCTGTACTCGATTTTGAGCTCTCTTCTCCTACGTCGACCCCATACTTAAAACCTGGCACAAATTCTTGAACTATGTTAGTCGATATCGACTTACCTGGGTCGATTTCGAGTGGTTTCTTTGCTCCTTTGTTCAAGGTTGCCACGATTTCCTCCACTTGGGTTTCTATGGCCCTCTTTTCAAGCTCCTCAGGTGTCATATTTCTTACCTTTGCTTCACCGCATGTGATGTAGACACCTTTGATTGACTTTACCTCCATAGGCCCTTCATTCTTTCTCACCGTTTTGTTGAAAGCGTACTCTATCACTTCATCACTAATGGTGAATGAGAGCAATCCTTTCCTTATGCTTATGTTGACATCGACGGTTGCTAAGAATGGCCTTCCTAAAATAATGGGACAAGCAGGGTCCTCTGCCATATCAACAACTAGAAAATCAGCAGGGACAAAGAATTTACCTACTTGCACTGACACATCATCCACCATCCTTGTTGGAATAACCACCGTTTTGTTGGCCATGAAAAGTTTAGCATCCACAGGCTCTAGGGCACCTATCTTTATCTTGGACCATATGGTTAGTGGCATCATGCTAACACTAGCACCTAAATCACATAAAGCATTAAAGCGATATTGACCTAAGTCTATAGCAATAGAAAACTTACCTGGGTCCGCTCTCTTCTCCGGTAGTTCCGACCTGTTGCACTCCACTGCGATCTCAACAATTGATCGCTTCTTAACTAGTATATCTTTAAGGAACCTCACATATGATGGCATCTCATGAAGTGCTTTGGTGAATGGAATGGTTACATTGAGCCCTTGAAGCATCTTCACAAAGCGCTGGAACTTCTTTTTCGCCGGATCCTTAATAAAATTCTTAGGGAATGGCAACACCTTCTTCTTCACTACGGTTGGAGTTGAGTCGACATCGAGTAGAGGGTGGTCGATATCGACTAGAGGAGTCGATTTCTGGTGAATCTCAGCTTCTGTGTCAACATCGAGTAAAGGGGACTCAACATCGACTTCACCATGGTCGATATCGACTGGGTTAGTCGATATCGATGTCTCTTCTGTGGTTTTCTCCCCCGCTTTTTGCTCAGGCGTTCGCAGTTGATGCCCACTCCGTAAATTCATTGTCGTTATACGTCCAGTAGTTTTGCCCTTAAGGTTAGGCATAATAGATCCAGGCATCGATCATGACGGTTTGGGAATTTGCTCCGCCAATGGACCCATTTGGGTCTCCATGTTCCGCTTCCAAACGTCGATCTCCCCAAGCCTAGAGTTGATGCCTAGTAGCTGAGTATGGACGGAGTTTTTGGTTTATTTGAACTCAGCATGGTTCCTCCGCATCTCATCAAGAATGATCTACAGTTCATCCTTCCTTGGTTCGTGCTCAGGGTGCCCTGGTGCTCTATAAGGTGGGGGATCCCTTTGTTAATGTTGAGGTTGATAGAACCTTTGATCCCCCCAACATTGCTGATTTCCCCGTCCATAGGGGCCTCTCGTCCACTTAGCCTCCTCATATTGCTCCGCCATGCTAACTTGCTCAAGATGAGGGCAGACATTGGTGTTGTGCCTTGTTGACCCACATTCTTGACAAGCTTGGTTGTTTAAGAGGAACCTAACTTGCTTTTGTAGGTGGCGTGTCTGATCGTTGTGGAATTGTTGTCGCACGTCAGGATCAATCTCCTTTGGAGGCTCATAAAGTGGCATAGATGGGGCAGGTCTTGAGTCATAGGTCGCTGCAGTCCCATATGTGTTATCAAAGTTGACTAGCCTCTCAATTGTGTCCCAGACCTTCGTTGGTGTGAGCTCAATTTACCGAAAGGAGGTGTAAGAGTTGATTCTCTCCTTATTCGGCCCATCAAGGGAGTTGTAGAAGATCTCTTGGATGACATATGGTAATTGCCCATGCGTAGGGCATGATCTGAATAAGTCCTTAAAGCGCTCCCACGCCTGTGCCAATGTCTCACCAGGCTTTTGTTTAAAAACCGTGATCCTTTGCCGCAGCATCGCCATTTTAGATGGAGGAAAGAACTTGTTTAGGAACGCATCCTTCACCTCTGCCCATGTCCTCGGTGAGCGTGGAGCCAAGCTTTCTAGCCATTGTAAAGCCTTCCCTGCAAGAGACCATCGAAAGGATTTCAGTATAACATATTCTAAGTTTGCACCATCAGCAATAGTCTCACATAAATCCATAAAAGTAGAAATATGTTGCAAGGAGCATTCATTAGTTCTTCCTTCAAAAGTATTTCTTTTAATTTCATACAGGAAGTTAATCTTAATCTCATAGTTAGAGGGAGGAATAAGAATTGCAGATTCAGGAATGTGGAGTGGCGGATGCATGTATTGCATAGCCGTCTGTGGATACTGATTGAGCCTCTCCTGGGCTTGTCTGCGTGCATCCTCCTCTCTATCAGCGCGGGCTCTCTCTGCAGCAGCAACGACCCTTTCATTGGCGATTGTAGTATTATGGTCCTCTATCTCCTTCCTCAACCGATCTATGATTTGAGCTTGTGTCTCGTTCTCCCCCATGATTCTGATAGATCTGTTTCGAAGATGGAGAAAACGTTCGGGCTCGTCTATACTTTCCCGGATAGGTTCGCGATCAGAGCGTCGCATAAACCTGCAAAATCAGCACAAAAAGGAAACGTGAGAAAAGCTTAGGGCGCGATTGATTGCCTCCCCAGCAACGACACCAATTTGTTCGTAGGGGGAGGGTTCGCTAATAAAATATAAATATAAAATATCAAACTAAACCGAATCCCTTATCCAAGCAAATAAAATACAAGAATCCCTCCCGATGCAGTGGTAGGGTAATTCAGGATCGAATCCACGAGGAGGCATGTCAGCGCTTCCTAAGCATGCAGTCATGATCAAATTTTGACTCCAGAGACCACTCGATATCGAGTAGACTGGTCGATATCGACCTCAGTTCTAGTCGATTTCCAGCAAAGTTCCTGCAGAAGACAAAAGCACAGTCGACGTCGAGTTGTTCACTCCATATCGATGTCAGCACTCGATATCGACCTCTGCAGTCGAAATCGAGTCTTCAATAGAAACAGAAAAGTAACCAATTTGCGTCGGAAAAGAGTCCAAAGAATGTAGAATGATGATGGAAGGGTGGACAGAATAAAAACATAGATTTTTTGTAACTTCTATAAACTTAAAAGCTTCCAAGATCGGGGATTCATGCCACAACGATAACCATGTAAGTATTATGCAAAATTCATGAAAGATGATGCCTTTCCGTCAAATAACTTTCGTTACTAACAATTTGGTGATTAGAGGCTCTCGCATAAAACCTAAGAGTTACTATCCAATTTCAAGACAGATCTAAATTCACAATATGATTGGCTTTCGCTTCATTAATGCAAACAAGGAATTTCCTCAACTCTCGCAAAGGATCATGCATAGGATAGAAGACGGAATCGCATAAAAATCATACCTTTGATGCACAAACTTAAATAGCTATCGTCGAGCTCACCCCGACCCTATAATTGGGTGAACTACTCGCGCCTCATCATCTTTGACATCATCATCATTGAAAAGAAAATACTTTGAATTAAACTTGCAAAAGAAAGAGTACAACCGAACAAAGCAACTCCGCTCTCGATTCCTACACCCCACTCGGCTCTCTCTCTCTCTCTAACTAACTCTACTGAATATTGAATGCTTATGGATGATTAAAACTCAGTCCTAATGACCTCTAATTATAGATATCTAACCTCGCTATCCAAGGATAAGAAAATCTATCTTTATTCCTAAGATAAAACTTAAATAAAGTAAATAACTAAAACTCCTTAGGTAAATAACAAATTCACCATAAAGGATAACATGTCTGGTAAGAATGGATTGAAGATCTCGACTTTAGGATAGATGCATTGCCTTCGGATAGAATTCTATCAAAACTAGCGTCGGATCTGTGTGCAGCAGCAATCGATATCGACCAGCACATATCGATATCGACCTCTTCTTTCTCTATCTAGAGCAGTTCTAATCGACCTTGGATTGACACTCGGAATCTATCAATCCACTCGATTTAGGGCACTCCATATTGACCACTCCATGTCGATATCGACCTCTCTGTGTCGACATGCTCTGTTCTTCCTCTGCTCGATTTTCGGTACTCTGTTTCCACTCGATGTCGAGTCTTTAGGTCGATTTCGACTCCTCAGTAGACTTCGAGTTCTTTTTCCGCTCTTCTTCTCTTGTCCAAATTGATCAATTTTTGTCTCGATTTCTGCGAAATAACATAAAAACTCGTGTAGACCTCTATATTTTGCAAATAAACATAAACTACACTAATCTTATGCTTTCCCAACCAATATGCATGCTAATATCGACAAAATGGATTTAAAAGTATATAGAAAATACGGCAATTTGCGCGAACATCACTTATGAAATAGTTTGGTAATAGAATGGATGTTCATATTATATATTTGTTCAAATGTTTTCCAAAGTTATTGTAATCAGTTTATTCTAGAAATCTGAATGACAAAAGGCTGTAATTTTTCTAGGGATGAGTCACTGCTCTGTCAAGGCCTCACTTTGCACGATGAGTTGCAACGTGTGCTTGCAAAGTATGAATTTGTTCTCTCTGGAGTTAGTGTGCAACCAGAGAAAACTAAGTCTGAGCTTACCCATCAAGATTTTGTCAGTGTGGAAAGTCATGTTGTTGATGTAGGAGAAAACAACAAACATGTTAATGGAAGGTACACTAACTTCTGAGTTATGTTATGTAATGGAAAACTATGCATCCTAATAATTTACAATTCATAGAGTGGAATATCTCTTCCTAACACACGAACAAATGTTTTGTTGCCAGATCTACTTCTGATGTAAGTGGTTTGAAAATATCGCCAATCGCACCGCCCGCTACCAACGACACTCCAACTCCACCAAAAGCTGAAGTAAAAATGGATCTCCTCAGTGTTGACCTTCTGGGTGGAGATGATTACATCTCACCAATGCAAAACTCATTGGCCCTTGTTTCTATTTCAAGCCCCCAGCCAGCAACTCCAGTAGCTTCTGACCAAAATGCTTTGACATTGGTTGATCTTCTTTCTATGGGTAACAATCCTCTGAATCCCTCAAATGAATTCCAGAAGCAACAACAACAGTTGCAACCACAACAAGGTTCAGTGCATCAAAACGGAATGAATCCAAACATGACATCACTTAATGAACAACTGGGGTATCAACAAGCTTCCGGTCTCCCCTGGGGTGCTCAAACTGTCCAATTGCAACAACAAAAACAACAACCATCTCCACTATACCCGAATGGTAATCCTCCACAGATGGGATCACCTCTTGAACAATCAGGCTTCTTCTACCCACATGCTTCTGGCCCCTCTTGGGGCGCTCAAAGCGTCCAACTGCTACAACAACCGCCATCTCCAATACAACAGAATGGAATGAGTCCCAACATGGGATCAACTCAAGAGCAATCAGGGTTCCCACAAGTTTCAAGTCTCGCTTGGGGTGCTCAAAGTGTCAGCCTACAACACCAACCATCATCTTCAGTCCATGGTGCACTTCTAATCCATTAAGTTCTCTAAAGTAGTGAATACAATTCCATATATTAGTTCTTTCTAATAAAAGAAGTTTTAGATGTATCAATTGGCATGTTTTACAGGTGCACAAAATGGAGGGTCATTTCCACTGCCTCCATGGGAATCGCAAACAACCGACATCCAGCCCTTTGGGAATACATTCTCTTCCGCAATGATAATCTCCAAGACGGGCAATCCACAAACACTAAGAATGCAGACTTTAGGGATTCCAACAGCTGGGAATGAGCAGCAAATAGTCGGAATGTTTGTGCAACCAATCACGGGCAGCCAATTAATGGCGTTGAACCAGTCCTTCCAGATGCCAACCATATACAGTACACAACCACTACAAGGTTCACAAATGATGGGTATGCTTTCACAAGCAATGCAAGCCAACCAGATGCATCCTCAACAAATGTATGGTAACCAAACAGCGGTTGGGTACGGATACGGAGGGGATGGGCAATACCTTGAAGAGGGAATGTACGCGATGTCTTTGAAAGACGAATCTAGTCTGAGTCTGACTAGCAGCAACCCAAGCCAACTCTCGATTGGTCCTTATATGCAAGCTGTGAAGCAACAACCAAAGGCAGGTGATTTGCTATTTGGAGACCTGTTAGATATCGCCAAAGTGAAGCCGGCTAAAGCCCCACCCAGTAGCAACGAGAGTGTGTGACACTGTCTAGATCTTATGAGTCTCAATTTTGATTTGACTTAACTTGCTATTTTCTTCGCCTTATACTAAGGTTGATTCATTCAAATTGCCTTTGTCACAATTAAAGAAAAATGTCCTTCCGCTTCTTCTCTTTTTATCTTTCAATTTGGTTTAAATCTTTCAAAATAGGATCTACAATTTACATAATTTTACACAAGAAGACATGTAACAAACTTTCCTAGATTCATAATCAGTTGTGCATACTTTGATGCAAAAGCAAAAGGACGCATATAACTTTTAGAAACACCCTATAGATAAGGTGGATGTTACACCTCTCATGTTACAACCCGTTACATTAATTTAATTTTCTGCCTTTATACCCAACCTCTATTCTCTCCATTATTAACCGTTTTAATATTATCCAATATAAATTGTCTTTAAAAGTGACGCAGTAGAAAGCGATGAGATACACGCAAATGTGAATTCTCAATGATAGAAGGTTAGCAAGCATCGAAACCTTAGAAAATATGACTGGAATCCATTAGAAAGAGGATTTAGCTGAAATTCACCAAGGGATAAAGAAAAATTTCGCTAAACCATTAAAATGATTAATAATATGATTGATAATTATGGCCCATGCCTTGCTTAAATAGAAGAAAAACCCTAGTATCTAATTTGTGCACCAAGGATGGCTAAAAAGATAAAATATTGAAATTTCTTAAAATTATCGGTAAATTTGCTAAATATACCTTTTAAAAAATCCAATTAGGAATTTGAACCCTAAACAGAAATATTTAGGTGGGTGACTCTCATCTTCAAGTCAGGTAACGTTGATAATTGATGCCACTTTTTTATTACCACATTTTATGACACATTTTGGATGACGTACACTTTTTATGACAATATTTTCTTGAGTGATGTTATAGACAAGACGATAAAACGACTACTGATAAGATAAATTTTATAAATTTGTACAACTAGTCATTTTCAATTTCAAAAAGTATTTGTAAATTACATGGAGAGGGGAAAGAAGTCATAAATGAATTTAGTTTGAATGCAATGACAATTAAATCAATGAAAGCACTGAAAGTCTAAAATTAATCAAGACTTACAATTTGTTCAAAATACAAGCAGTCAACAATGTCACTCTTCCTAGAAATTCATCTCTGAATATGTTAATCAGTATAAGCACCGAAAGTCACTCGATCGAGACGTCACCATAAGCACTGACAGACTAAAATTAATCAGTACAAGCACCCAAAAATTCTTGAAATTAATCAAGACTTACAATTCATCTCTGAATAGTTAGGATTTAATGGGGGTTGTTATTTGTACCGCTAATTTTTTACTATGTCCATCGCTAATCACCGTAGCTAGCGACGGTGGCTTTAATGACGATTAACAAAAGTCACCGTTGTATGTAGCGGTGGGGTGGACCATATAAGGTCAACCACCGACGTATATGACGGTGGCTAACTTCGTCTGGGGAAAGACGGCGTTAAAATTAGGTAACCCACCGTAGCCCTATACGGTGGCACCCACCCCATCCACCTACGGTGGAGCAGGCTGTAGGGAATATGGTTTGGGGTTTAATTTATGGGGGAGAAGAAGGTGCCGGCCTAAACCGACCCGAGTAGTGATGGTAGCCCGACCCGTACTGACACAAAGATTATCAAAAATTCAAAAAAAATTATCCGAAATGAATTGTTTTTCGGACCGGATAACCTCAATTTTTGTAGCTCTTGTACTACCCTAATAGACCGGCCCGGACCGGCCCGAGTAGTGATGGTAGCCCGACCCGTACTGACACGAAGATTATCAAAAATTCGAAAAAAATGTCCGAAATGAATTGTTTTCTTGATCGGATAACCTCATTTTTTGTAGCTCTTGTACTCCCCTAATAGAACTTGAAATTTGCAATCAACATCCACAATTTCAATAATAGCGTACATTGGTGGGTCGGGTCGGTCTAGACAAACGAGCATATTTAAGTATATCAAAAGGGAGACGGATAAAACCAAGTTTGGAAGAATGTCATAAAAACAAACGTAGTTAAGACAATAAGATATATTGAACAACATATGTCAGGAAATGAAAGACAGAAAGACGGAGGCTGCAAGTCCAGGAAACATGAAAATGCTAATATCGCGGCTGACGACCACCATCTTGCCGGCGGTAGGGTCTGTATCGTACAATCCTGGCTGCGAACTGCTCGTCCCACTCATTGACTGTTGGATGGTGGTGTTGTGTCCACGCAGAGTACACGGGAGGTAAAGGGGATCCAGGAAATAACCAAATCTGCGTAAAACGTATGGAAAAAAAAGAAATGAGAAGGAAAAAAACTCAATGTGAAGAAGGAAATGCATATGACATTCAAAACATACCGGCACGAAGTGGTTCCTGTTGCCGACTAAAGCTATCCCATCTAACTCGTCGTACGACGATACGGACGGGCCTCCAGTGGCATAAAGAGGGAGGCACAACATCGGCATCATCTGTGACAGTATCACCAACGGACGTTGGTGCAGCGTGGCACACACTTCGCCCATTATCGGAATCTCCATCCAATACGTAGCATCATGACTTTCAAACTCTCCTGGACAAGGGAATAGTAGAAATGATAGGAGTTGAAGAAGAAGAAGACTGCCAAGTAGCATGGGGTATTAAACATCTATCATAAGCAATTCGACCTGAAGCGGAGAGAAAGAAAAAACCATCTCCGTCTGTCACGGTACAGGGGCACCATCCGTTGGTTGTTCGAGGAAGAGTCGTACATGTCTGACCGAGTGACGCGTCAGTTCGGTCGTATTCAACACATACCCTCTAGCCCAATTAGGCAAACAGATTTCATCACTTATACGACATGTCGGACATCCCGCAGACTAGCAGTGAGTACCCCTACGGTGTTGTCGATGGTTATCTGCATTGGTTTCACGAGATCAGTCACCCTTACCTTCTCCCCGACACTAAACGATCCGAGCCCATCATCCCGCCTCCACCACCTCCCCCTGCTGTCTTAGTGCCCCCACCACCATCTGATGTCGCGACGCCGACACTAGAGGAGATCAACCGCGTAGCCGGTTGATCTCCTCACCGCGCGACCGGTGAAGAGATCAACCGGCTACTGGCATAGTGCGTATCTCTCACGCGGAGTGGCTTTGTTCGGTGTAATCTTTCTTTCGAATTTAATCAAAGTAGTTTCTTTTCAATGATGATGAGTTCAATGATGAAGCGCGAGTAGTCAACCCACTTCTAGGGTCGAGGTGAGCCCGACCATAGCAATATAAGTTTGTGCATCAAAGGTATGATTTTTATGCGATTCCGTCTTCTATCCTATGCATGATCCTTTGCGAAAGTTGAGAAGATTCATTATTTGCATTATTGAAGTGAAAGCCAATCATATTGTGAATTTGGATTTGTCGTGAAATTGGATAGTAACTCTTAGGTTTTATGCGAGAGCCTCTAATCAACTAAAAGTTAGTAACGAAAGTTATTTGACGGAAAGACATTAAATTTCATAACTTTAGCATCATACTTGCATGATTATCGTTGTGGCATGAATCCCCGACCTTGGAAGCTTTTACTTTATAGAAGTTTATAAAAAGTTTGTGTTTTTATTTCTGTCCATATTTCCCTCATCATTCTACGTTCTTCGGACATCTTTTCCGACAAATTAGGTTCGTTTACAATTTCTGTTTGAAGACTCGATTTCGACAACTGTGAATGTCGATATCGAGTGCTAACATCGATATCGAGTACCATCTCGACGTCGGCTGCTTTGCTTCTATCTTCTGTAGCAAACAGCTAGAAATCGACCAGAACTGAGGTCGATATCGACCAGACACCTCGATATCGAGTGGTCTTCTAGAGTCGGAATTTGATCGTGATTGCAAGCTTAGGAAGCGCTGATATACCTCCTCGTGGATTCGATCTTGAATTACCCTACCACTACATCGGGAGGGATTCTTGTATTTTATTTGCTTGGATAAGGGAGTTAGCTTAGTTTGATTTGAATATTTTATTTAAGCGAATCACCCTCCCCCCACGAACACTAGTACTGTGCAAACATAGTCTACTGACCAGTTTTTGAAGTTAATGGAAGTTGCAAACTTGCCATTGTATCCAGGATCTAAGAAGCACAATGCGTTGTCCTTCGCTGTGCGCCTCTTACAAGCAAAAGGTTTACATGGTTGGACAGATCACTCATTTAAAGAGTTGTTGGAGATATTTTCTGAGACTTTGCCCAAAGGGGTTAACCTACCTAAATCTTATTATCAAGCCCAGAAGTTAGTGGAAGATTTAGGATTCACTTTTACAATTGTGGACGCATGTCCTAATAGTTGTATGCTCTTCCAAAATGAAAATGCAAACCTAGATCGATGTCCAATATGCAATGAATTGCGATGGAGGCAAACCGCTGAGGGTTTTGAATCAAGCACACAAAAAGCTACAAAACAAGCTCGGTATTTTCCGTTGACGCCACGCCTCCAAAGGTTGTTTGCGACAGCAAAGTCTGCCACCCTAATGAAATGGCATTGCTTGAAACGTGTTGATGATGGTGTGTACCGGCATCCAGCTGACTCCCCTGCTTGGAAGCATCTTGATGCTAAACACCCGAGTTTTGGAGCTGAGATGAGGAATGTGCGACTATGCCTTGCTTCTGATGGATTTAATCCTTTTGGTAATCAAAATGTGAATCATAGTACATGGCCTGTTGTCCTCTTTTCGTACAACTTGCCACCTATGTCTATCATGAAGCAACCATATGTATACCTCTGTGCTCATAGATGGACCAAAAGGACCTAGAGATAAGATAGATGTGTATTTGGAGCATTTAATGCTTCCATGAATGAAATGTTTCAAATGCGGGTTGCCATTCTTTGAACTATCAATGACTTTCCAGCTTATGCGAATTTTTTTGGGTGGAGTACTAAAGGTGAGTATACATGTCCAAATTGCAACATAAAGCCAGGGGCAACATACTTCAGAGCTAGCCACAAGTGGTCGTATGGGAGGAGTAGGCGGTTCTTGCCCTACGATCACAAGTATCGAAGAGACTCAAAGTCCTTTTATGATGGACGAGAATTTGATCTTGCACCTCCTAGATTGACTACGGCTAATCACCTCTCACAACTTGAAGCTAACAGAGTGCTTACTTGTTATAAAAAGGATGAGATGATATTGAGAAAGGAGATGAGAGCAGATAGACCGGAAAGGGATCCAGCCAAAAAAAAAAGCATAATTGGAAGAAGAAAACCATCTTGTATGAGCTACCTTATTGGAAAGACAATTTGTTGACATACAACATAGATGTGATACACTTCGAGAAGAATTTCGCCGAAAATGTTATGAATACAATCATAGGAGTGAAAGGTAGAACAAAGGACAATGTCTCTGTCCATCATGACCTTGAAAGCCTTGGAATTCACAAGGAATACCATGTGAAGGTCACAGAAACAGGTACTCGGGTGTATGAGAGAGCTGAATTTGAGATGGACAACGCCGAGAAGGATAAGTTCTTGTTAGCATTATCTAAGGCGAGAATGCCGGATGGTTTATGTTCTAGTATTGCCCGGAGGGTTAACTTAAAGGACCGAACCATTAGGGGCCTGAAAAGCCATGATTATCGCATCCTTTTACAATAATTAATTCCGCTCTGTGTACGGAGTTCCTTGCCCGGGAATGTGGTTTCCGTTTTTATTGAAGTAGGAAAGTTCTTCAAGGTATTGAGCTCAAAAGTTAATACAAGTGCTTCATTGGAAGAGGCACATTCTCAGGTCACCCTAACCCAATGTGAGATTGAGAAGATATTTTCACCATCTTTCATGGATGTGATGGAGCATTTACCTGTGCATCTGGCAGAGGAAGCATTCATCGGTGGACCTGTACAATTTCGTTGGATATACCCTATCGAGAGATTCCTATTAACTTTGAAGACTTATGTATGCCAACAAGCTTGGCCAGAAGCATCACTAGCCAAAGGTTACATCATGGAAGAGTGCATGAACTTTTGCTCTCGGTATTTAGAAGATGTGGAGAGCAAGGCACAAAGACCACCAAGAAGAATAGATGATGCCGATAAAAAGGGAAAGGGATTCATTCTACCAGAAGTGACGCGTTCCCAAATTCACCGATGGGTATTGTTCCATTCAAATGCAGTCACACCGTATGTAGAGTAAGTCTTGTTCAACCTAGCTTCATTTTTCTTTGCCTGTTTATCAAAGCATAATTACATGCCTTGCTAACGAGTCTACCTATTTCTTAACATTGAAGGGAACATTTGGAGTCCCTTAAACACCAAAATCCTACGACAAATGATACGTCACTGGCATTACTTCATTTCAGCACGTTCCCAGAATGGTTCAAGTCACATGTGAGTTTACAATCCTAGATTCCGAGTCAAAATATTGTGCTTCATGTATTTTAATAATATGTGAACTTCAATGGTTGTCCCACCTAAATTATCAGGTCGCAATGTTGCACCGGGCAGGGGATGTTGCATTAAGCGATGAAGTCGTGGCATTGTCCAACTTCCCTTCTCCGGTGGCTGCACGGTTGACCTCATACACATCCAATGGCTATTTCTTTCATGTCAAAAGTGTTGACATCAAAAGAACGAGATAGAATTGTGGGGTGTATTTGCATGGAGATACCCTACCCTATTATGGGAGATTAATAGATATTATAAGGGTTACATATGCCTTAAATATCAAGTACGTATTATTTTGGTGTGAGTGGGCACATCCTTCGACAAGGGTTAAACTGGACCCTTTTAAATTACCCTTAGTAAACTTCGGGAAGTTACTATACCCACATGATCGTCTTGAGGATGAGCCTTTTCTCTTAGCAACGTAAGCACAACAGATATAGTATAATGCAGATCCTTCTGGACATGGGTGGTTAACTATTGGGGAAGTTGAATCTAAAGCGTATGCCCATGTGGATGATGACAATGTGGATGATGACAATGTGGACGATGACAATGCAAATCCATCTGAACTGTATTAGCAGGGGCTTGCCCCTTCTACTAAACAGAATTTACTAGGAAGATCCATATTTTACTTTAGATGTTCAAGACAAAAGAAATCAAAATATTTGTAACCTTTGTACAGAAATCCTCTTCTTGGGTTATATTTTCCATCAAGATCTAATCTATCAGGTATCAATCCATGATTTATGATTTTTTCTCATTACTTTTCTAGTGGGTCTTAGCATAAAGAAGATAAAACAGTTCTAATATATCTTCCAATCATTAATTTTTGTCTTGCATAAACTAATGTTCAATGGCATACCTTATTATATATAAGTACGTCTTACAAAAATACCTAGATTAAACCTCGCTCTAGAAAATTTCATCTCATTCTTTTTTCTCATTACATTATTTCTGTAATACTTAGTTATTTCTTCTTTGCAATGCAGTTGGTGTGCAATCATCATAGGCATTCATGGCGAAAAGAAAGGGTGCATCCACTAGACCGCGAACCATGGGTGAACTCCTAAGTTCTACAAACTCACCCCCCGTATCCCAGAGTAGCTCCTCATTGTCCATAGCAGTAGTTGGAACAATGCCGCTCACAGCTCCACAACCGGCTCCACCAATGCCTCTGCTTGCAGATGCATCTTCATAACCAGCTCCACAACCGACTCCGCTTTCGGTAGCAACTCCACAACTGGGTCCGCTTATGACTACAGCTACAACAAAGGTAGGTCGCGTGCTTTTCATTTGCTTTGTGTTAGTATTGAAGGTTTTCCCATTCGTATAGGCACCCCTGAAGAAACGCAAGGTTGGAGGAGACAGACCGCGAAAAATATCCGATTTTCTACAGCCTACTAGCGAGAGATCCTCCCAGCTGAGTGGGTCCTCACCGCCCACATCAGGAGCTGTAACACTCCCTGTCACTGAACCAACACCAAATGCAACTCCAACTGACCCCCAGCCACATGGTTCGCTTCCTGCCCAATGGGGTACTCCAGTCACAGTTGTACCCAGTACCTCGAAGCTACAGGTAGCATCCACATCAGCACCACTGACGGCAGATGCTCTAGAGTCGGACGACCATTCATCTGGTTAGGCATTTTCATGCATCGTTTTATACACTTTTGTATTGTTTGTATTATTATGTACACATGTTAATAAAATTTTAAATATTTGTTGTTTCAAGATGAAGAGGCAATTCATATTCGTAGAGGTCACACTACGGGTGTGTCAGGCTGGAACAGCGGAGCCAAGTATGCAGTCGAATTCAATGAGTTGTTCGTTCCAGTTGGGGTTAATGCCAAACAGCTGAGGTCACAACTAGGGATATTAGTGCGTAATGGGCAACGACTTCCTCTGACTACACTGGATTAGACCTCTTTCGGAGATGATGTGATGGATGGTATATGGGAAGAAGTGAAGGTATTTCTGTAATACTTAGAAAACTAGGTTATAATATTTGTGGTTAGAACATTTCTGAAATAATGGAAACAACTAGGTTCATTCATTTGAAGAGGAAAAAAATATTTCTAACATACTTAAAAATAATAGGTATTACAGAAATACCTTTATATATATATATATAGAGGTTGGGTAATGTGTTAACAACTCTTACGGTGTTAAATGTTAACAAATCAATATTCGGCAAAATTTATCAAATATTCATCACAGTCACTCAATTATTCATCAAAGCTTTTGTTAAAATTACTCAAATATTAATCACAATCACTCAATCATTCACAATTTCCCAAATATTCATCAATATTCGACAACATTTAAGAAATATTCATCACAGTAACACAATTACGAGATTGGGGATGGTTACATGCGCAAGGGTTTGAGTTTTTTGGGTGATAATTTTTTTTAATTGGCAATAATTATTAATTGAAATGAATCTCTTAAATGTTGTCGAAAAACTTTGATGAATAATTGAGTGACTTTGATGAATATTTGATAAATTTTGCCGAATATTGATTTGTTAACATTTAACACCGTAAGAGTTGTTAACATTTGATCCGTATTCTATATATATATATATATATATATATATATATATATATATATATATATATATATATATATATATATATATTGACCTATTTATGAAATACCTTCATATAACTAAGTATTACAGAAATACCTTCATATATATAACTAAGTATTACATATAACTAAGTATTACTGAAATACTTCTTAAATACCTTCATTTAAGCATATGCATACTAGAAGAACTTTCACAGATTACATAACACTTTGACTTCAACTTAAGATTCAATATCTGAATTTGAATTTCTCAATTTATATATATAGGGAGATCTTGTCTCCTTCTGTAATACTCAATGTAATGATGTTTTGTAGCTAAGTAGGTATTTTTGAAATACTTCTGGAAAACATAAAAACACTAGGTATTTCTGTAATACTCAATATATATATATATATAGAGAGAGAGAGAGAGAGAGATCTTGTCTCCTTTTAATGTGGTAGCAATTGAATGATGTTTTGCAGCTAAGTAGCTCTTTATTGCCTTCATTTTGGTATAGAGAAATTTATTGAATCCTCCCGACGAGTTCAAAGAGGTTTGCTTGCACATGTGCAACCTCATGTGGAAGGACTACAAGGCAAAAACAAAGTCTAAATGTTTTACGAAGGTCATAAATGATCCTGATCTGCAGAAGAACCGTCCACCGAATGTCCTGCCGGATGATTGGATTACGCTCATTGCATTTTGGAGAAGTGAATATGCCCAGGTAGTCTTTATTTCCTCCTCGTGTTACATGGTCCATAAGCAAAGATATGTCCAGTCTCTTTGTAAAGTCTTGCTGTGTACATAAACAATCGCAGCAGAACTCAAAGAATCGAGATAAGCATGGACCGGCGCATATCACCAGGTGAAAGTCATTCGCTGAAGTAAGACATGAGGTTCATATGTGTACGCTCCTTGATTTTATGCATTTCTTTTGTTTTTAGTGATGACACTTTTGACTACTTGGGTGGATCAAATCCATGAGGTTTGTATTTAATCTGAATTGGATTTGTTTCATTTTAATAGAGGCGCAAATCCAAGCAACCAACTGATAAGATGAGCATATGGGTTGCATCTCGAAATGCAGATGATCCTGGCGTTATTGAGGTCATTGTAAGGTTCTTTACCCTTTTACTTTTCTGAATATGATGTTGCCTTAATGTTGGTAGCTAGGTTACCGTCGTTCAGATTCATATGTTGAATTCTTCTAATAATGTAGAAAGACTTCAATGCCCTCTTAGAGCCGGAACCCGAGGAGGAGCGAGATCTTGACTCCGCGAAAGATAGGATATTCCATCGACTCATTGGACTTGATGGTCATGGGTATTGCCGCACATATGGTGCTAGTGCGCCTCCACGTTTGGTGTATAACTCTTTATCAAACACGTCTCAAATTGGTGTTAGAGAGATTCGCGTGATTGGCCAATAAATGGAAACCAACCTCAAAAACCACATAGAGACGAGACTTCAAGACTTTAAATCTGAATGTATGGCGAGTTGCTGGTGCCATGACGAGAGTGGCTCACGTTCACACGGACAGGTAAGTTAGAACTTGTTTGAAATAATTGCAGAGGAAAATGACTGATGCATTACTAATTGTTTGTTTATTTCATTCCCTTATTTTTCTTTATAACATATATGAAAGATAGAAAATCCTTCTATTATCAAACTCATAATTGCACTGCTAAAAGTTAGCTCAATTGGATAGGTTTTATTGCCATCTTTATAATTTTATTTTGCTTATTCCGATGTATAGTCCAAGTACACTTCAAATGACTTAGAAAGGTTCTTGAGTTTTTACAAGTCGTTCGGTTCAGCTCCTAATATATGATATTTTCAGTGTTGCACTAATATATTTATGCCTTCATGCTTTGTTAGCTATCTATAAAGCTGTGTCTGAATTTGTGCAAATACCTCCTACTGAACAGCTTTCATGATTGAATGGTCAAATAATTAGATTCTCTTATGTGGATTTGGATGTTACTTAAAATAGGCACCCATCAAGGGCATTTTTTATTTGCAAAGAACAGGACTTATGTTTCAATTAATTATGAGCTAAAGTTGTTAGCTTTGATGTAAGTCATTTTTTTCTACTTTTCTATTGTAGACAAGTGTTCATCAAACAAATCAGCGAGAGTCAATTGGAGATGGCGCTGTTGTCCTATCCAACGACGATCACGCTGCTCTCAACAACTCAACACAACCAGAAGGAGACACCGACCAATCTGCCCACGGTGTGAATGACGGAGGTGTTGTCTGACATGGTCAATATCACGCAGTTTAGCACCAGGTTCTATGGACTTTTAGTTTGTTACACTATGAATGTGCACGTCTTTTGTCAGATTGAACTACATTTTTTACTTTGCAGTCATTGTTAGGCTCGCTGTATGCATGGATATATGGTTCATTCGTCTGTTGACATGAAGTAGATGTTGGACTTCACATGCTTGTTTTGTTAATATCTTTCGAACAAGGTGTATGTAGGACTTATTGGAATGGATCTTTAACTTATGATTTTGTGAATATAGTATTTCGTAGAATCTGTATTGGTGTACATGCATTGTGTGTATATATATATATATATATATATATATATATATATATATATATATATATATATATATATATATATATATATATATATATATATATATATATATATATATATATATCCCAACATGAGATTATATACCCAATATGCAGTAGCCTATATAATATACAACCCGACCCGTAGCAACGACTTGTAGCCATAGCAACCAAATTATAAACATTTTCGATTAAAAAAACATCAGTAGCTTCGGCTAAAAGTCGTGGCAACATCATTATAATGATTGTTGTAGTAGCTTCGGCTAAATGTCGTGGCAAAATCATAGCAACGCCAACTTTGGCGGGAAAAATCTCACCATCCAAAATTTTTGGTGCCAATTTGTTAGCCACGGTATCTGTCGTGGCATGCGAAGGAAAAAGGCGCCAAATTTTTGGTGTCTTCAATATCTCTAGCAACGGCAATGTACCATCGCAAATGGGCCTTAATTTTTAGCAAGCGTCACTCGCCATTGCTGCAGCCGTGGCTAATATGCTTGCCATGGCTAGTAGCCGAAGCTACTGACTTTTGCCACCGCCCTGTTGGCTATGCCCCCATTTGTCGTCGCAGTGTCGAAGCTACAACCGTTTTGCCACCACAGACAGCCCTTTTGCCACGGCTTTTTGCTAAAGCAAATTTAATTTTTTTTATAGTGATCCTCTCTTCAATCCCACGAAGCTTCGACACCTCAGAGGAGAACTTTAGTTTCTCCCTTATCGTTTTCCAAGTTCGCCATTTCAATTTCTTCGAGCTTTCACTTATTCCTCCTAATCTCATTTATTTATCCTCCTTTCCTCTAAAAAATCATCTATTTATCCTAGGCGTGATTCTTTTTTATTTTTAAGTTCGATATTTGATTGTTTTTTTCTGGAGTTTTTGAGCGAGAGTGCAGATCTGGTGTATTGATTGAATTTGTGATTCTGTTTGGGACTGGCTATTTGATTTGGAGTTGTTCGTTGTAGTTCTCAATTTTGCGATTTTGCGATTTAATTTTGGGATTTAGAGTTGTTCATTGTAGTTCTAGAGAGGTTCTCTCTTTTCAGTTTGTTTTTGAAGCTGAATTTCTGAGTTTTGGTGATTTTAGGTTTTGACCCTTTCCTTTTCAGATTCTTTAATTCTGATAAGATGGTTAAAAATCAGATTCTTTTATCACTCAAAGTTCAGTTTTCACATGGAACAAAACAATAATATTTAGTACTATATACGTCTTCTATAGTTGAAATGTGGTTGCTAGAGGTTTTTGTTTCAGAGAGCTCTCTTAGGATTTGCAATCAGATTCTTTTATCACTCAGGCTTGTTCGTTGATTTCATTTCTTTTGGGAAATAATTTCTTTTGTTCTAATAGTAATAATAGAGTTTGATTTCTAGGGCCAGTAATGGCTGATTTTTTAATTTTTTTTATTTTGACAAAATCTTACCTTTCATGTTTTCTAATTGACAGTCCCTTACACTGTCATTTGAGTTTCATGAGTGATTTGTTTTCTATCCTGAAAAGTTAGGGGATTTTTCCATGGGTGTATTCACAAGAGACTAGAGAGAACCAAGCTATGTGAGCTTAAGAACTTGCTTTGGTACTCAATTGAATTCACAGGGTAGAGGAAGTTTTTTTATTGTGTGTGGTGTTAGTTTCTAGATCTATTTGATTAGCTTTACTCACTCTCTTAATTCTGTGCTTTGCATGTGACATCTATGAAGGAGCTAAGTGGGCAAAGTTGCCAAATTTGTGGTGATGAGATAGAGATTACAGTGAATGGGGACCATTTGTCGCTTGCAATGAATGTGCTTTCCCCGTGTGTAGACCTTGCTACGAGTATGAAAGGAGAGAGGGAAATCAAGCTTGCCCTCAATGCAAAACTCGGTACAAGCGTATCAAAGGTAGCAATGAATTTTTAAGTTGTAGAAAGATATTGTTATGTCCATAGCTAATTATATTGGTATTTTTGTTGTGTTGTGTGTAGGGAAGGGGAAGGCAGTATGTTATCTCCAACTCAGTTAAGAGATTTTTTAGATTTTATTGAGGGGCAGACCGAGACCGAGTATGAGGAAGACTACAAGTGCAAGTTTCCAAGGCTTGCATTGGCATACTACAAGAATAAGCTATCATTGTGTATGAGACAAGGGGAAGATGGTGGTTGTAGAAAGGTTGAGACTTGTTGTATTATTGAACTTTTGAGTGTGTTTTAGATGTGTTTTTAATGGTGTAATTAATGGTTGTATTTTGGATATGTTTCTGACAAATTTGTAAAATTATATTAAATTTATTTCCAAGTTCATAGAACAAATCAGGCCACAAATAAGGCCACGGGCATAGCTAGCAATAAAGTCACGAACTTAGCCACGAATACCGCCACGGGAATAGCCCACGAACTTAGCCACCTAATTGGCCACGATCGTTGCCATGAAATCAGCCACAAAAGACGGCAGACATCCCGCACGTGCCAAGCCACGAAATCAGCCACAACATACATCGTGGCTAACTCCGTCGCTACAGCCATGAATGACACGATCCGAACCGGCTACGAACATAGCCACAGACTTGTTAGATCCTGGCTATTAGCCACGGATGTTGGGGAGCTGGCTATTAGCGACGAGGCATATAGCCACGAATGGCGACGAATGTATAATTCATGGTTATGTCCGTCGCTAAACCGTTTAGCCACGATCATTTGTGGCCAGTCCGTGGCTATTTGTCCATGGCACGGTGGCCGGCAAGGTACTCCACCATTGTATTTTACTCTTCATTATTCGACAAAGGTAGAGAGGTGTATGTCACCTAACATTGTCATCATATATGTGTGTAGCGGGGATGGAGAGAGGTGGATGACAGGTGATGTGCACTCTAATTACCATATTTTTCATCTACTTTTATGTCCATTTTTGTCTATATTTTCATGCATATTGGTTGGGAAAGCATAGGAATTGTGTAGTTTATATTTATTTGCCAATTATGGAGGTCTACACGAGTTCTTGTGTTATTTCACAGAAATCGAGCAAAATTGGAGCGTTTTGGAGAAGAGAAGAAAAGATGGAAAAGTACTCGAAGTCTACTGAGGAGTCAAAGAATAATGCAACTCAACACAGACTGGTCGATATCGACTAAAGATGGTCGATATCGAGTGCCCCAAATCGAGTGAAGAGATAGAGATCGAGTACAGAATCCGAGATCGAGTAGAGTTGACTCGAGATAGAAGAGAAGTGGTCGATATCGACTGAAGCTAGTCGATATCGAGTAACGCTGCAGATAGATCCGAAGGTTTTTGATAAAATCTTATCCGAAGCGGTTTGCTTCTACATTAAGTCGGAGATCTTTTATCTGAATATCAGACTTTATATCCTTTAGGGTGAACTCATATTTACCTAAAGTGATTTTATTTATTTACCTTTAGTTAATTTTATCTTAGGAATAAGATAGATTTTCTTATCCTTGGATAGCGAGTTTTAAAATCTATAATTAGAAGTCATTAGGGCTGAGTTTTTTTTATCATTCAAGCAATAGAGAAAACACTTACAATTCAATAGTTAGAAAGAGAGAGAAGGCTGAGTGGAGTAGAGAGAAGCGAGAGCGGGTTTTTGCTTTGTTCGGTTGTACTCTTTCGACGTTTGCAATTTCAATTCAAGTTTATTTTCCGACAATGATGATGATGTTTATGGCTATGAAGCGCGAGTAGTTCCCTTAATTCTAGGGTCGGGGTGAGCCCAACAATAGCCATGTAAGTTTATGCATCAAAGGTATGATTTTTATGTGATTCCGTCTTCTATCCTATACGCATGATTCTTCTACGAAAGTAGTAGGCGATCCTTATTTGCATTATTGAAGCGAAAGCCATCTTTTTGTGAATTTGGATTATTTATGAAATCAGATAGTTGTAACGGCCTAGATTGTGAAATTCGGCTTACGTTTAGAGGGAAGAAAAATCCCTCTGCCAGATCTTAGCAATCCAAGTACGAGCTGCATATTTGTCATCTTCAAGTTATAACACTGTTTATGTCTTAAGTACTTAATGATAGAGTTCAAGAAAAAAAAAGGGATTTCAAACCCACAAAATAGTCAAATAATCCAAGCATGACCTTGTGTTTTCGCGCGGAACCTGTCCTAATTCCACTAGTCAAAACTCGAAAGAGACAAAACGAGTTTAAATCAAGATAAATATACATTACTTCTAAATGTCCAACTAAACCAAAACATAAAAAAACCAAGTTGTAAGAGTTACGAAATCGTCTTAACACTCTCGTCCGCGATAAAACCCCGCCATAGAAGCAGATCAGCAAGTAAAAGGAAGCGGGTACCTGAAACTATCCACGAAGTCAGGCCAAGAGACGCATGCGGGCCCTAAAGACCTCCCTGAGGACATATAATACGCATATACCTAAAATAAAGGATGTTATAGTCCAGTACGAAATTTAAATCACACAAGCATGCTGACAGTTGATATATATGCAGAAAGCGATTAAATGGATCCACACAGAATGCCAAGTGACATATCCCCAATCTCCCAATCTGTGCCCACTCCGGGGTCATACATGTCCGTACCCAACTCCGAGGTAGGACGCTCGGTCGGTGACGCAGCCATCATATGTCCGTACCCAACTCCGAGGTAGGACGCTCGATCACTGCCGCAGCCATATCATAATATAAGACTCGACTGGGACCAAATCGATATGAAACACGAATGATCCAATGACCCTAGCAACGACTCTAAGGACTCATAGATAACGGTCATTCTCTTTTCAAATGCATAAAGAATAGGGATGCTCATTCATAAGTGCAAGTCCTAAGCATGATACTACATGACATGCTTTTATGCAGATGCAACACCTACATACTATATGACACATCAGGCATGAGGTCCTGGTTATTGAGTAAGCTCCCGTAGGAAACTTACCTGGAGTCTTCACATCCAATTAGCCAGCAAACAAGCCACTCAAAGAATCATCCATCGGCTAACAAGCCACTCAGAGAATCATCCAATCACACTAGCAAGTAATAAGCAATGAATAGTTCATCAATACATATTTAATTAACACACAAGCAGGCTTTCAAGTCAACACAAGACTAAATAATATTTCATTTAAATAATCTAACATTCTCATCATGACCATCATTCTCAATTAACCTTGTTCTCATCAAGTATGAAACTAAGTTCAAGGTCTTACAAATATCATCACTAAACACCTTACTTTCGTTCAAGCTCGGGTTTTCCTTACACATTTGCTTAAGTGATTCATCGTCATCATCTTATATATCATTGATGCGGGACCATCCAAGCTAAGGCCTTACACTCTTGTGAGCTATGCCCTAGCTCAAGAACCGACGAGGCCTCAAGGAATCAATGCAGCCCAAGCCAACAAGCTAAGGCCTTACACTCTTGTGAGCTATGCCCTAGCTCAAGAACCGACGAGGCCTCAAGGAATCAACGCAGCCCAAGCCACGGACCCTTGTTTGGATTGATGCCGAGGTTGTACCGAGCACATGTGCCTACCTTGCTCCGTGAAGACCGGGTCCAAATACTAGCCGTTGACAGCCTTGCTAAGTGCTCAAGTGGCCAGCCATGAAGACCTATTCTTTAGGAGCCATGATTGAAGAAGTCAAGGCCACTTCCTATCTTTTAGGGATTTTATTTGCAATTTCTGAATTTGTTTTAATTTCCATTTAATTTTCTGAATTTCTTGCAATTTTCTGAATTTCTTTTGTTGTCATTTATTTTCAGCCTTTTCTATCTCCATTTAAGGCTATAAATAGCCTCCTAGGCCGGTTGTATTAAGGACCCATATTTGATTAATGACAAGCATTGCTTTGCAAACACATTGTTTCTTGAGGATTCAAGAGAGAGACCGAGAGGATTCTTGGTGAATTGATCTTGCTTGGTTTGTCTTGTGTGTGTCGATCTTCGCTAGTTGATTGGTGCTATCAAGCTTTCACGAGCCCCTTTCTTGTGCTCCTAGGATACGTCCTAGGTTGTGTAAGATCGTAGAGATTGGTTAGCTAGTCGTTGGTTTAGGACTTTGTTCAATTGGGATCAAGGGTCTATTCGCTCGTTCTACCTAGACTTTCTCCTGCCCTATCTATCTTTTTCATTACTATTGTCGAGTCCTTTGAGTCTTTGTCGAGTCATTATTGTCTAACTTGTGTTCTTTGTTTGTTTTGTGCTTGTTGTCGAAAGATCGGGACATCCACGGCTAATCCCCGTATCAAATTTGGTATCAGAGCTTCGGCTACCGACATCAAGTGTCTCATCTCCATTGTCATCATCAAAAAAAACTCAAAAACTCCATTGGAGTGCAAGGTTTGATCATCTCTTCTTTTGTTTGATTTTTCTTACTATTAGCATTGGTTGTTGTTGGTTTGCTTAGGCATTACCTTCTGCCGACCCCATCACCAATTCATCACCACCATACCGCCACCCTATCACCACCATCAGACCACCATTCGACCACCCTTTCATCACCACCAAGAAAAATCAGATTTTTGGTCTTCTATTTTTGCTATTTTCTGAAATTCAAAAGAAAAAGTCAAAAAAATCCCTACATTTTAGCCATACCATTTCCAGCTCCTATTTTTTAGCCACACTTCCATCCCAACAGCTCTATTAGTTACAAGGTCTCTTTTATTTTCATTTTCAGATTTTTCATTTGTTATTTAATTGCTGAAAGTCAAAAAAAAAAAAAATCAGACTTCAAAAAAAAAAGAAAGAGAAGTCGACAGTGAAAAAAAAAAAAAGAGAAGAAAGAAAGAAAAAGAATTTAGAAAAAAAAAAAATCAGATTTGAGTTGCATTGTTGTTGATTGTTCTAAGTGTACAAGAGAAGTGCAAGAGTAAGCATTGCAAGTGAACAAGAGCCATTGTGAGCCAAGAAAGCCTAAACACTATCTTACCATTCAACCTATCCTTAGCCTACCAACAACTATCTTGCTTGTAGTTTGAAGGTTAGACAAGGTTGATTTGATCAAGTTTTGTGCTTAGTCCTTTCTTACCATTTTATTCTTGTCCTTTGTTTCTATTATCTCTTGATCTCACTTTCTTTGATTCATTTCTGAAATTTTCAGCTTGGACCCTTATCATTGATTGTCTAGCTAATCTCTTTTGGTTAGAGGATTTTTGATTGTCCTTTTGACTAGCTTGAGTGATTGACTATCGTAAGACAAATTGCAACAACAAGCATTTCAGCACCAAAGGGAGAGGAGTGTCGAGAGCAAACACTTTTGAGGAAGTTTTTGTTTTGTCTAACCTTAACCTATTTACGTGTTTGTTTGAGTTGTGATGACTATAGGTAACAAATCCCCAAGGTCGGAGACTTCCGAGCCCATTTCCCCGGAGTTGTTCAACATGTTGAACAAAATGAACAACAACATCACGACGTTGATGGAAAGGATGGCAGCCCTAGAGGCACGCCCTTCGACGTCCACGGAGATGCCTAGGGCACCCCAAGGCCAGCCTTCGGCTTCCGAACATCACAGCCGCGTTCCACCCCCGGAGCACACCCAAGACAACCGGGAAGGTCCTCCTAGAACTCCTATTTATGCACGAAATACTCCACCGGAAGAGAACCCACCTCCTCGTGAGAGGCGTGGTCGTTTTAATCATTTTCGTGATGTGCAGGATGACTTTGAGCCCTATGAACACTTTGAGGGTTTCCAAGAAGAAGAGGATCAATGGGAGCGCCAATCGAGAAGGCATGAACAAGGACCCCGTCCACGGAGGCCCCGAGAGCCCGAGCAAGACGGAGTTGGCAAGGTCAAGGTCACAATCCCACCTTTTGAGGGAAAGTGCGATCCGGACACTTACCTCGAATGGGAGACCAAGATCGAGCACATTTGGAGCTGCCACAACTTCACCGATTACAAGAAGGTACAACTAGCCACCCTTGAATTTAGCGGTTTTGCACTAATATGGTGGGATACCCTTGTGAAGGAAAGGAGAAGAGCCCTAGACGCACCCGTAGCCACGTGGGAACAAATGAAGGCACTCATGAGGGCACGATTCATCCCTCAACACTACGCTAGGGAACTCAAGCAGCGGCTTGAGAACCTCAAGCAAGGTTCCATGAGTGTGGAGGAAGCATTCAATGCCATGCAATTGGCTATGGCAAGGGCAAACGTGGTAGAAGATGAGGAAGACACCAATGCTCGGTTCTTAAGAATCCTACACCCTTACTTGGCTAGAGAAGTTGATTGTTATCCTTATACTTCCGTTATTGATCTTTTACATCTAGCCGTGAAGGTTGATAGGAAGTTAAAGGCAAGAGACCAAGGAGGAGCTAGAGGAGGAAACCGAAGCTCAAGCACGCAGCCCTATGGCCGAGATGCCCTAGCACCAAGGGAGAAGCCTAGTCTCGGTAATGGAGGAGAGCAAGGGAATCGAGGAGGAGTTCAAGCCATATCGAGTGCCAAGCCACCTAGCCCTCTCGGTAACCCTAAAGGAGGTACCCCTAACCCTTCTAATTTGCGAAATAGGGAAGTTGTGTGTTTTAAGTGCCAAGATAGAGGACACATGATGAAAGATTGCCCACATAGGAAAGCTCTCATGGTTGATCACTTAGGCAACACCAATTCTGAAATTGAGCATGAAAATGATGAGTGTTTGCATTTTGATTGTGATCCTATCTTAAATTCCTATGATGATTGTGATGATGAAGGCATTGAGTATGAACATGGTGAAAGTTTGATTGTGAGGAGAGCTTTGCATGTCAATCCAACTCCATGTGATGATAACCAACGAGAGAACTTATTTCATACTAGATGCTTAGTAAAGGGTAAGGTTTGTAATGTCATTATTGATGGTGGAAGTTGTTGTAATCTTGCTAGCACTGAATTGGTTGAAAAACTACAACTTTCCACTATACACCACCCTAGGCCCTATAAATTGCATTGGATGAATGATTGCGGTGCATTAAAAGTGAATAAGCAAGTTAAGGTTTCTTTTAAGCTAGGACATTATGAAGATGATGTTTTGTGTGATATAGTACCTATGCAAGCTTCTCACTTACTTTTTGGTCGTCCATGGCAATTTGATCGAAAAGTCTTACATGATGGTTTCACTAACCGCTATTCCTTTGAGTATAAGGGCAGGAATTTCACTCTAAAGCCAATGACCCCTACTCAAATAGCCGGGGAATTTGAGAAGAAGGAAAGTGGAGGGTCGGTGCCATCAAAAGTGTTCCTTGCCGCCAAGAGGGAGTTCGTGGACAAGAACTTGGATTCGTGGTCGAATCCTTTCAAAGAAGGGGAGGTTGATGCGGGACCATCCAAGCTAAGGCCTTACACTCTTGTGAGCTATGCCCTAGCTCAAGAACCGACGAGGCCTCAAGGAATCAATGCAGCCCAAGCCAACAAGCTAAGGCCTTACACTCTTGTGAGCTATGCCCTAGCTCAAGAACCGACGAGGCCTCAAGGAATCAACGCAGCCCAAGCCACGGACCCTTGTTTGGATTGATGCCGAGGTTGTACCGAGCACATGTGCCTACCTTGCTCCGTGAAGACCGGGTCCAAATACTAGCCGTTGACAGCCTTGCTAAGTGCTCAAGTGGCCAGCCATGAAGACCTATTCTTTAGGAGCCATGATTGAAGAAGTCAAGGCCACTTCCTATCTTTTAGGGATTTTATTTGCAATTTCTGAATTTGTTTTAATTTCCATTTAATTTTCTGAATTTCTTGCAATTTTCTGAATTTCTTTTGTTGTCATTTATTTTCAGCCTTTTCTATCTCCATTTAAGGCTATAAATAGCCTCCTAGGCCGGTTGTATTAAGGACCCATATTTGATTAATGACAAGCATTGCTTTGCAAACACATTGTTTCTTGAGGATTCAAGAGAGAGACCGAGAGGATTCTTGGTGAATTGATCTTGCTTGGTTTGTCTTGTGTGTGTCGATCTTCGCTAGTTGATTGGTGCTATCAAGCTTTCACGAGCCCCTTTCTTGTGCTCCTAGGATACGTCCTAGGTTGTGTAAGATCGTAGAGATTGGTTAGCTAGTCGTTGGTTTAGGACTTTGTTCAATTGGGATCAAGGGTCTATTCGCTCGTTCTACCTAGACTTTCTCCTGCCCTATCTATCTTTTTCATTACTATTGTCGAGTCCTTTGAGTCTTTGTCGAGTCATTATTGTCTAACTTGTGTTCTTTGTTTGTTTTGTGCTTGTTGTCGAAAGATCGGGACATCCACGGCTAATCCCCGTATCAATCATCATATGACATCTCATCATTTTTCATGGCAATTCCCATAAATCAACTCAAGATTCCAAGTATCAATCATGTTTTTAACTCATATATTCATATCTCAATTACATACTTCATATATTTCATACCATAACTCACATAAGTGCGCAAGTAATTTCATTAATCAAGTCATCAAGTCAACTCAAGTAAGTAATAAATTATCAAACCTCAAATGACTCAACGAAATCATAATTCTCAACCATCAGAAGAAGTCAACAATTTATCTTATGTGAATTCTCATGTACTAAATCCTCTCAAACACAATCAATTAAGATGACAACTCAGATTCGGACATGAGAGGAGAGAGAGAGATCGTGAGAGAGAGAGAGAGAGATAAACCATGGAAGCGTTGTGTGTAGAGGTTGAAGGAGGCGGCTCTCAGCTTGGAAAAGAAGCGGCTGAGTGGCTGAGTGACTTATATGGGTTCAATTAGGGTTACAATTAATTATGAGAAATTACAATTTCAGCCCGTTATTTCTGTTTTATAAAAATTCTAACACAAAAAAAATACAAGATTTAACCCAACAAATCCTGTTTAATTTAGAATGTCATAAGAATTGTCATACTCGTCTCTTTGGATTCAAATCGATATTCATAAAAATAATATTTTAAAATTTCCGGTCTTTACAATAGTAACACTTAGAGTTTATGCAAGAGCCTCTAAATCACCTAATTGTTAGTAACGAAAGTTATTTGACGAAAAAGCATAATCTTTCATGAATTTGGCATAGGCTTATGTGGTTATCGTTGTGGCATGAAATCCCCGATCTTGGAGGTTTTTAAGTTTATTGAAGTTTATACAAATCAGTGTTTTTATTCTGTTCATCCTTCCCTCATCATTCTTAATTTCTTCGAACACTTTTCTGACAAATTTGGTTACGTTTACAGTTTCTGTGAAGACTCGAAATCGACTTATGTGGTCGATATTGAGTGGCTGACCCGATATCGAGTGCTCTACTCGACGTCGACTGTCTGTTTTTCTGGTTTGTACGAATTTGCTGGAAATCGAATGGAACTGTAGTTAATATCGACTGATCTACTCGATATCAAGTGATCTTCTGGAGTCGAAATTGAACGTGATTGCGAGCTTAAGAACCGTTGACATACCTCCTCATGGATTCGATCTTGAATACCCTACTACTACATCGGGGGGGATTCTTGTAATTTTATTTGCTTGGACAGGGAGTTGGTTTAATTCATATTTATATTTCTTTGATCCAGTTTCCCTCCCACAACAAATTTTGGCGCCGTTTCCGGGGAGGCAATCATTCGTGCCCTAAGCTTTTACTCACGTTCTTTTCTAGTGCTGATTTTGTAGGTTTATGCGACGCTCTGATCGCGAACCTGTCTTGGAAAGTCTAGACGAGCCCGAACGTTTTCTCCACATCCTAAACAGAGTAATCAGAATCATGGCGGAGAACGAGACACAAGCTAAACTCATTGAGAGATTGAGGACCACAATGCTACCATTGCCAATGAAAGGGCAACTGCAGTTGGAGAGAGAGCTCGCGCTGATAGAGAGGAGGATGCACGTAGACAAGCCCAAGAGTGGCTCAATCAATATCCGCAGATGGCGATGCAATACATGCACCCTACACTCACCGTGCCTGAATCTGCGATTATCATTCCTCCTTCTAATTATGAAATCAAAATTAAATTCCTTTCTGAAATGAAATGCAATACATTTAAAGGAAGAACTAATGAATGCCCCTTGCAACATATTTCTACTTTTATGGATTTATGTGAGACTATCGCCGATGGCGCAAATTTAGAATATGTTAGACTAAAGTCTTTTCGATGGTCTCTTGCAGGGAAGGCATTGCAATGGCTTGAAAGCTTGGCTCCACGCTCACTGAGGACATGGGCAGAGGTGAAGGATGCGTTCCTAAACAAATTCTTTCCTCCATAAAAAACGGTGATGTTGCGGCAAAGGATCACGACTTTTAAACAAAAGTCTGGCGAAACATTGGCGCAAACATGGGAGCGCTTCAAGGACTTATTGCGATCATGTCCTACTCATGGGAAACTACCTTATGTCATCCAAGAGATCTTCTATAACTCCCTTGATGCGCCAAATAAGGAGAGAATCAACTCTTACACCTCCTATCGGTACATTGAGCTTACACCTACGGAGGCCTGGGACACAATTGAGAGGCTTGTCAACTTCAACAACACATATGGGACTACTGCGGCCTATGACTCAAGGCATGTCCCATCTATGCCACTTTATGAGCCTCCAAAGAAGATCGATCCGAACGTGCGGTAACAATTCAATAATTATCAGACACGCCGCCTGCAAAAGCAAGTTAGTTTCCTCTCCGACAACCAAGCTTGCCAAGAATGTGGGTCAACAAGGCACAATACCAACGCCTGCCCACATATTGAGCAAGTCAGCATTGCAGAGACACATGAGGAAGCTAAGTGGATGAGAGGCCCCTATGGAGGGGGCAATCAACAGTATTGGGGGATCAAAGGTTCTATCAACCTCAACACCAACAGAGGGATCCCCCACTTTATAAAGCACCTGGGCACCCCGAGCGGGAACCAAAGAAGGAAGACCTGTAGATCATCCTTGTTGAGATGCGGAGGAACCACGCTGAGTTTAAACAAGCCAACAACTCAGTTCATACTCAGCTGCACAGCATAAACTCTAGGCTCGGGGAGATCGACGTTTGGAAGAAGAACATGGAGACCCAAATGGGTCAATTGGCTGAACAAATCCCCAAACCGTCAGGATCGCTACCAGGATCTATTGTGCCCAATCTTAAGGGTAAAACTAATAGTCATGTAGAGGCTATGAATCTAAGGAGTGGGCGTCAGCTGCGAATGCCCGAGCAAAAAGCGGAGGAAAAAGCTATAGAAGAGAACTTGATATCGACTTATCCAGTCGATATCGACTGAGATGCAGTCGACATCGAGTCCCCTATACTCGATGTCGATACAGAAGCTGAGCATCACCAGAAATCGACACCTCCAGTCGATATCAACCAGACCCTACTCGATATCGACTCAACTTCAGCCGCAGTGAAAAAGAAGGTGATGTCGTTCCCTAAGAAAACTTTAAAGAACCCAGCGGAAAAGAAATTCCAGCGCTTTGTGAAGATGCTTCAAGGGCTCAATGTTTCAATTCCATTCACCGAAGCTCTTCATGAGATGCCATCTTATGTAAGGTTACTTAAAGATATTCTAGGTAAGAAGCGATCAATCGCTGAGATCGCAGAGGAATGCAGCAGGATGGAGCTACCAGAGAAGAGGCCAGACCCAGGTAAGTTTGCTATCACTATAGGCTTAGGTCAACACCGATTTAATGTATTATGTGATTTAGGGGCTAGTGTTAGCATTATGCCACTAACAATATGGTCAAAGGTAAAGATAGGTTCCCTAGAGTCTGTGGATGCTAAACTCTATATGGCGAACAACACGGTGGTCATTCCAACAGGCTTGATGGATGATGTGCCAGTGCAAGTAGGTAAGCTCTTTGTCCATGCTGATTTTCTAGTTGTTGATATGGCAGACGGCCCTGTTTGTCCAATTATTTTAGGAAGGCCCTTCTTAGCAACCGTTGATGCAAACATAAGCGTAAGGAAAGGATTGCTCCCATTCACCACCAGCGATGAAGTTATAGAGTACGCCTTCAACAAGACGATGAAGAAGAATGAAGGGCCTGTGGAGGTAAAATCAATCAAAGGTGTTTACATCGCTTGCGGAGAACCAAAGGTAAGAAATATGACCCTCGAAGAGCTAGAGAAGAGGGCTATAGAAGCCCAAGTGGAGGAAATCGTGGCAATCTTGAATGAAGGAACTGAAGTACCTCTCGAAATCGACCCAGGTAAGTCGATATCGACTAACAATTTTCAAGATTATGTGCCAGGTTTTAAGTATGGGGTCGATGTCGGAGCAAACAGCTCGAAATCGAGTGCAGCACTCGAAATCGACCAAAATCCAAAGCCGGCATCGACTGAACCAGAAGCTGAAGGAGAAAAAAGCCACTCGATATCGAGTCCACCTAGTCGATATCGAGTTGATCATGTCGAGTCGAATTCCCCCACATCAACAGAACCACCAGGAGCAGAAGATAAGTCGATATCGAGTGACAGTAGTCGATATCGACTGGACTCACAGACAGAAAAGGAAAGCTCTGAAAAGGTAAGCCCAGGTATGAATTCCTCCTACTCAATTTCAATAAAGGATTTATCTCTATTTGGGAGAGGTTTGCCTTGGTATGTGCGCTTGTGCAGGATATCCAATGATGAACCGAGCAACTACGAAGTAAGAGATAAGGTGTATGTCTCCAAATCAAAGGATCATTGGTTCCCAAGCAAGTTCAAAACAAAGAAGATGGGTCCATTCACAGTAAACAAGATCCATCCAGGCGGGATGCAACTGCAAGACAAGAACGGAGTACTATTTGAGGCCCAGGCTACATGGGCTCTGCAGATGCCGCCTTAGGAGCAGGAAAGAAGAAGTCGGCCTAGCGACTATAAAGTCTAGAGCTTGTAACAAGACAATTAGTTTTTAGGTTTTGGATATTTTGGCTTGAGACTTTATATTTGGTTTTGTTTTTGGTTTTGTTTTCTAACAAATTTCAGGAGAAAGATGTAGCAAATGAAAGAACTCGATATCGATTACAGTACTCAATATCGACTGCTAATGTCGATTTAGAGAAGCTGTGGTCGACCTAGGATCACCCTCAAGCTTGAAACCACCAAGAATTGAGTGACATCAGTCGATATCGACTGGATCACCCGATATCGACTAGCCCTGCAGACGTCTTCACCACCTAATTTTTGCTAATTTTTAGTAAGTTTCTTTCTTAACCCTAGTTCTTATACAGTGAGGACACTATAATATTTAAGTATGGGGGTAGGGGAAAGACTTACTTACATATTTTAATCATTTTTTCGCATATTGCACATTTTTATCATATTTATGCATAATTCTCCAATTACATTATACATAGTTACTTTATATGGGTTTATTTATATTTATGCATCATATTTATTTTCCAAAGTCTAAAAAAAATCACCCCCATGAAATTTTTTTGAAAATTTTGAATAAGAGTCATGGAAGCTTTTATTAAACTCGACGATGCAAAAGTAGATTCATTAGAGATATAACATGAAATTGCCTAGTAAAGGGAAGTCACAATGAAGTGCAATTTTCTAGAGAAAACCATGAAAGAGAGGTAAAATCTGAAGTTGCTTTTGACATATGCATGATAAGATGATGGAGAACTTTATATTTTTCATACATGTGCTCAATTCCATATCCTAGCCTTACCTATGCATATTTGCATTATACAAGCCATATATGAGCCTTACTTTATTATTGCTCCACATACATTACATATTGCCCATTTTATATACCTTATACGCTATCCGGGGACTATGTTGAGAATGGATGTCATATTTGGAGTTGTTATATGGAGTTTGTGCATATTATTATTGAAGTAGTTGGCAAGATGAAAGAAAATTTGAAATTATGGAAAATTTAATGAGCGAGAAAAAATCCGATCACCTCAGGAAATAAAGGTAGATCGACCCTGCTCGTTGAGATGTTAGTTCGGCAAGATGGGACACAAGGTGAGGAGTCTGAAGTACTAAGTATCCGGGGCCATTCATGACACCCATGTTTGCGATTCGCGAGAAGGCAGTGCTAAGGTTAGAGAGGTAAAAGCATAATAATGAAAAAAAGCATTGAGCGAAGAGCGAAAGGTGAGAAATCTTATGAAGAAGGAATGTGGAATGAAAGTTTGGAAAGAAAGTTTATTTCCCCGGATTTAACACCACATAGCCAAAAATTAGCCCAACTTTAGCCTTTTACCAATCTACTCTTCCATAAGCTTACAAAAAGTCCTCTTGATTATTAATGCTTTGTCGTATGAAATTGTTTTATGCATAACCCTCCTTTTGTGTGTATGATGTTGCTTTTATTCACATGCATGGAATTGTTGACATTAGTACCTTTTCGAGGATGACAATTGATTGTAGGGACATATCACAATGAATCTATGATGTTGAGGGTTTAGTTTCTTCCCCTGAATGACCGCTAAAAGTATTGCCTGAGAACAAGCAAGCTTAAGTATGGGGTGTTGATGTGCGCTCAAATTACTATATTTTTCATCTACTTTTATGTCCATTTTTATCTATATTTTCATGCATATTGGTCGGGAAAGCATAGGAATTGTGTAGTTTATGTTTATTTGCCAATTATGGAGGTCTACACGAGTTCTTGTGTTATTTCACAGAAATCGAGGCAAAATTAGAGCATTTTGGAGAAGAGAAGAAAAGCTGGAAAAGTACTCGAAGTCTATTGAGGAGTCAAAATCGACCAAATGACTCGACATCGAGTGCAACTAAAGAGCAGAAATCGAGCCAGAAGAAGAAAATTGCAACTCAACACAGACTGGTCGATATCGACTAAAGCTGGTCGATATCGAGTGCCCCAAATCGAGTGAAGAGATAGAGATCGAGTACAGAATCCGAGGTCGAATAGAGCTGGCTCGAGATAGAAAAGAAGTGGTCGATATCGACTGAAGCTAGTCGATATCG
Organism: Persicaria maculosa; assembly: GCA_963922045.1. NCBI lineage: Eukaryota > Viridiplantae > Streptophyta > Magnoliopsida > Caryophyllales > Polygonaceae > Persicaria > Persicaria maculosa. The sequence continues at coordinate 24,660,491 of OY998265.1, read as the reverse complement.
AGTAACGCTGCAAACAGATCTGGCGGTTTTTGATAAAATCTTATCCAAAGCGGCTTGCTACATTAAGTCGGAGATCTTTTATTTGAATATCAGACTTTATATCCTTTAGGGTGAACTCATATATACCTAAAGTGATTTTATTTATTTACCTTTAGTTAATTTTATCTTACGAATAAGATAGATTTTTTTATCCTTGGATAGTGAGGTTTGAAATCTATAATTAAAAGCCATTAGGGATGAGTTTTTGATCATTCAAGCAATAGAGAAAACACTTACAATTCAATAGTTAGAGAGAGAGAGGAGGCCGAGTAGAGTAGAGAGAAGCGAGAGCGGGTTTTTGCTTTGTTCGGTTGTACTCTTTCGACGTTTTCAATTTCAATTCAAGTTTATTTTCCCACAATGATGATGATGTTTATGGCTATGAAGCACGAGTAGTTCCCTTACTTCTAGGGTCGGGGTGAGCCCGACGATAGCCATGTAAGTTTATGCATCAAAGGAATGATTTTTATGCGATTCCGTCTTCTCTCCTATACGCATGATTCTTCTACGAAAGTAGTAGGCGGTCCTTATTTGCATTATAAAAGTGAAAGCCATCTTTTTGTGAATTTGGATTAATTATGAAATTGGATAGTAACACTTAGGGTTTATGCGAGAGCCTCTAAATCACCTCATTGTTAGTAACGAAAGTTATTTGACGAAAAAGCATAATCTTTCATGAATTTGGCATAGGCTTATGTGGTTATCGTTGTGGCATGAAATCCCCGATCTTGGAGGTTTTTAAGTTTATTGAAGTTGATACAAATCAGTGTTTTTATTCTGTTCATCCTTCCCTTATCATTCTTAATTTCTTCGGACACTTTTCCGATAAATTTGGTTACGTTTACAGTTTATGCGAAGACTCAAAATCGACTTATGTGGTCGATATCGAGTGGCTGACCCGATATCGAGTACTCTACTCGACGTCGACTGTCTGTTTTTCTATTTTGCAGGAATTTGCTGGAAATCGACTGATCTACTCGATATCGAGTGATCTTCTGGAGTCGAAATTGAACGTGATTGTGAGCTTAGGAACCGCTGACATACCTCCTTGTGGATTCGATCCTGATTACCCTACTACTACATCGGGGGGATTCTTGTAATTTTATTTGCTTGGACAGGGAGTTGGTTGAATTCATATATATATATATATTTATCCAGTTTCCCTCCGACAACAACAGGCTACGACACTGAGCTTACGAAGGATTTCTTACCTCCCTACAGACAGTTAGATTTTGGTTCACCACAGAGGTACAAATGCCGTGTTATTTAGTTAGTGCATTTGATGTAGGTCATGCATTTGTAGTGAATTTTCATTTGGTTAGTAATTGATGCATCACATAGAGCAGAGTTGTTACCTTCTGCGTAAAAAGGTAACGGTGAGGGGTGATGACGTTGGTCGTCGAGTCATCATTGTCGAGACGTACTGGCTGCACCTTCTTGAGATGGAGTGGAAGAAATACAATCATGCGTTTGACAGCTACGAGGTGGATTAGTCGGTGCTTGCGTGCTTTAACGGTCGGTGCCCGGCGATGATAGGGCTTCCATGGACAAAGGTGGACCTCGTCCTTCTTCCCTTCAACCTAAAGAACAAACATTGGGTTGCCCTTTCCATTGATCTGAAGGAGTGGTAGGTGAGGGTGTATGACTCTGATGTGCACTTTGTGATGGGCCGCCAATTTTCATCCCTCTTAATGTGTGTCACCCACTTAATCCCCGTTCTCATGAATGCACACCCCGAGTTGAAGGCCGCCTATGCGGAGAATATAACAACGACATTTTCCCTACATCGCGACAAGGGCCTCCCGCATAACAAGCAGAGGTAAGTTGGGTGCGATGCTCCAATTTCATTTCATTTGAGGTGTTAACTACGTCATATCGATTTGACAAAGTGTTATTCATTGCAGTGGCAGTTGTGGACCATATACGATCAGGTTCATACAGCTCCTACGGGAGGCCGTCCCTCGTTTCGATGGACTAGACGATATGTTCATCTGGGTATACAAGCACATGCTAGAGATTGCCATCTTCTATGGTCAACTTGGAGGTCAATGACTGTTTGTCATCAGGGCGTACTTTCGGATACAGTCGAATGTGAATACTTGTAGTTTTTTATGAACATCGTTGCTCTAAACTTGGACTTTAATTCGTTCGATGGATGTACTTGATGTGAATACTTAAAGGTAGGACTTGACAATTGTTTTGAACTTGGATGCAAATAGTTGAAGTAGGTGTAGGTACATATTGGACTAGGTACATATTAGAATAGGTACATATTGAATTTGGTATATTTTGAATTTGGATATGAACATGTTGTGCATTTGACGGTTTATCTATGAACATTATTGGACTATAATTGATTCGATGCAGATAAAGAAAGTGATAAGTTACACAATTTAGGTGACACGACGACAAAAACAGGTGACACGATGATCGAAACAAGTGACAGAGGTTATTTTCACAAGAAATAGAAAGTTAGAATCTCAGTAGTGACATGAGATAATCGAATAAGTGACATGTGCATGGAATGACCTGACACATGCATGCAGTTAAGTGAAAGTTACTTGCACATTTACTTTGACCAACTCGAAAAAAAAAAGAAAAAAAAACCGAATAACAACCTGGAAAAAAAGGGAAAAGAAAGGAAAGTTACTTTCACCCACTTGCATTTATTGCACATGGGGAAAAACCAAAACAAAAGGGGAAAAGTGAGTGGCTTTATACAGTTGGAGCGAAAGGGGGAGATAGAACAAAGATAGAAGGGATGTTGACGAGTGGGTGGTCGACCGATTGCCACAAAGTACAAGGGAGGGTCATACTAAAGAGTAGCACGTCTGAGAGGAGTACACTGGAGATGAGCACGCCGGAGAGGAAGTAAGTTGTAAACCTTTTTCTTTAAATGTCTCTCCCTTCTCTGCAACTCTGAATCTTGGTTCCAATTTATTTTCGGTTTTCTAGTGTGAATGCTATTTGGTATGGGTATTGAGGATTATTTCGCAATGTTTGTGGAGAGGGTGGGTGCGATTGAGGAATACGGAGGGTGATTTTGGGGTATCCATCATGCAACATTAAAATGCAGTTAGGGTTTTGATGCGGATGAAGGTGGAGGGAAAATTGGGATATGGGGATGTATGAGTTTGAGATTGAAAAAGAACGAGGGAGGTTGGGGATGGGTTGTAATTAAAGAAGAAAGAGCTAGGTTAGCGGTTGTGACAAACAGTTTTTTGTGGGTGATGGGAAGTCATCGAAATGTTAGAAACGGGGATTCCACAAAAGGGGAAGTCATCTTATTTAGGTGATATGGTTAGGAAATCGTGTGACATGGGTTTCAGCTACCCAAAAAAGCAGAGCCACGATACGCAGTCCCAGCGGAAAAGCATTTCCGGAGACGTGTGAACCAAAATTCGAGAGTGTCGCTGCATGTGAACTTGGATGACTAGATCCACCCGGTAGATTGGGAGAAGCTGCAGAGAAGCCAACTTGGGGGGTTGTAGAATTGGTAAACCAATTCAATTCTAACCGCAACTAGTGATCTATGTCTTACAACAACAACTTATGACAGAGAACAAGTGGGAGAAGTGGTACATGCTACAAGGAAAGCTTTGACGCTTCTCGATCAAGGAGTTTATGCTCGTGACTGAGTTGCCTTGTGGTCGACCCCGGGAAGGAGAGATGAAGGACGGCAAGAAGGTTGCTAAGGACTTTTTATCAATGGACAGGATGACCATGGGTGAGCTAGAGTACGCTTTCAAGACCTCAATCTTGAAAGAGCCGAGTGCAAGAAGGCGTTTTAAGATAGCTCTCCTCCTCATTGTCAAAAGAGTTCTGCTGAACCCAAGGAACCTATAGGAGGGTGGATTATGAGGCTTGTGGAGAACATGATCAGTTCTTGGCATTCCCTTGGGGCAGGGTTGTGTACAAGACCACCCATACGTCCCTGTGGGGTATCATAGAATGGCGGGTCGCTGATTTGAAGTCGAATGTGGAACGGGCTGATTATAGGCTAATGAGTTATCCGTTGGTGTTCCAAGCAATCTCCGAGACCGGAGTTATATTTTAATTGTCAAGTGCAATTTATGACATCGAGTTTACATGTGTTGTTTGAAAGCATTCAATTCTTAATTTATATGCATTCGTAGATTGTAATGTCGAACGCGTGGGTGGTGGGTGTTGTAGATTTGGTTGTACAAAGCGGTATCGGACATTAGGGTCCAGTTTGTGGAGAAGGTATCGAAGACGACATTGTCTCACTTGTTGAGGTGGGCTTCCGATGACGACAATCTAAGTATGACTCGATACAAACCCGCATGGACCCGGAGAAGTTGAAGAGCATAAAGGTGGAAGACAACCCCATACTAGTCCTGAATGATGGTGAGTTTGAGTTGATGAACGGGTGCATCTACAGGCATAAGGAGCCTGATCTCTTCTACGATGACGTTGACGCTACGTTGGCATGGTGATGGCTCTGACAAGGTCGGACCAAGTCGGGAATACGTGACGGGAACAGGGAAACTGAAGAAGATAAGGTGGGGAAGACATTTGACCTGATGTTGGAGAGGCCGGAAACTATGACAACGTGGATACGGAGCATGGATGAGAAGGTACATCCTTCGCTTATCTTTGTTTTGGCACAAGTATGCATAACATTCATGACAAGAGTATATAAACTACTAACACGACATGATTAGTAGGTGACACGTAAATTTCGTTGAATGTGATCAATTTGAGGAACCACCCCTCCTTTATGTTATGTGTGGTGTAGATGAAGTTGCTGGAAGGTGTTGTGAATATGATGCGAGATGCCCATGGGAAGGGAGAAGGGGTGAAGCAACACAAGAGGGATGTTCGGCCGATGTCCCTCGATGATAATAGGGCACGAAGAAGGAGAGGGATGATGGGTTGGAGGTGGAGGCTGTAAATGTGGAGGGTGTGCGAGGCAACAAGACTAGGAAGGTTGGAGGAGGTGATGGAGAAGACATGCATCCCCTTGCGAAGAAACCGCGTGGCCAAAAAGCTTGATTGTTATAAACCGCTAGGGCGTACTTTTCCTTGTCCTAGGTCATTATGAACGTTGTTGACATTGTATTTTATGAGCTTTGTTGCTCAAATCATATAAGATGTTATGATCTACGTTGGTCAGTAGGTGCAGTAGTTTATGACATTGGTTGGTCGGTAGAGGTTAGTCTTTTATGAACATCTTATGCATTTGTACATGCCTCTAATTTCTAACTAGATTAGTACCCGCACAATTGTGCGGATGCTTTTTGTATAATAATTTTACACATGTGTAAAATATTTATATAAGTTAAAATACAATATGATTCTGATCACTTTATCTAATTTTCTTTTAAAATTTCAATAAATTTCATATTAATACCCGTTCAACTAATGATTTTACTTTACTATAGTTGCATTAATTCAATAATATATTATAATATTATCTTTCACAACTAAACTAATTATTTTTATTCATAAATGTAATAAAGTAATTTATTACATGACTTATTATTACCTGACTATAGATTATACTCTACACACACTCACTCATATATATACACACATACGCGCGCGCGCACACACACATATAACATTTATTGTTATCATTGAATGAGAATAATTGATTAAAGTAAATATATAATCAAATTATAACAAAGTAATTTATTAAATGGATCTAATCGTTATTTATATATTATCCCATGAATCAAAACTACACAAAATTATATGTTTTTATTGAAAAAAGTAATTTAAAAGGAAAATCAATCGGTTAAGATTTAGAAAAAGAAAAGAATTAATTAATTACTTATTTAAAGAAGTAATTTGATTTATAATAAATAATGATTTATTTAAATATAGAAAAATTAATTAGTTAACAAACAAACCTATATTAAAGGAGAAGTCGTCACATGACGTAGATGACTTCTCCTTCAGTATTATTAATTGATTATAGTTAATAATCTAGTAGTTATGATTTTGGATAAAACTATATCTTTAGTCTCTTCCTGATTATTGATTTCATCCTGTCAATATTAATGTTCAGCTTTCTCATCATCAACATTTATCCTGTCAAAGTGAACTTTTTATAGCATGAAGATGCAGTATTGACATTCATATTTTAATCCCTTATTAAGGCAATATTGTTATTTCGATTCGTTTTATTATTTGTAAGTTTTTGGAAAAAAAATATTATTTCAATAGATAATTTTTTTAACTTTTCTTTTTATCATAATTTTCCTTTTAAAGATTTTTACATTTAAATTTAAAGGTAAAATCATCCCTTATTTTTTAGCACGAACGACCCACCCAAAAAAAATCCCCTATTTATCTAGGTTATTCATTTCATCTATATCAACGACCCAAATTTGCGTACAAGATACATCCGTAACAGGTGAGTACATCTCTATATATGTTGTCAAATACAGTAATAATCTTGAACTAAATTTGACAAAATTCAAAACACTCTCACCCTATGTTCTTAGGTTGGCTTCGGGTTGTTTGGTTTTTGGTTATTGTGGGGCTTCGACTCGGTGGTTCGTGGTTAGTTTTGGACGAGGTGCGTCGTGTGATTCCTCGTCTAGATGGAGAACATCGTGTGATCTACACTGGGTGGGGAACGTCATGTGATCTACACTTCTCCGGGAGTCGTCTATTGCCCATCGTAGAATTTCTGCTTTCGGTTCCCCAACGATGAGACATCGTATCAGGATTAGCGTTCCCTTATGCTCGATATCCATGTTCTACCCCCAAGTCTTCCATTCCCACTCAGCCGGTCTTATGTCTAGTTCTTAGCTTTTGGGTTTTTTTTTATTAAGAAAAAATTCAGGTGAGCAAGCCTTACCCGAATGGGGCTGTTTTCTTTGGTTTTGGTTTGGGTAATTGGTTTATTATTTGTATTACTTATTAGGGGACTACTTTTTAGAACAAGGCTAAATTGCTTTTCAGAACAGGACGAAAATACCCTTATAATTAAATTAATTTACCAATTCACCCACATTACCCTAGCCCACCCATTTCATTCATTTCCCTCACAACCCTCACCCAAGTTCTCACCAAATTGCTTCTTGAGCCAAGAATCTCCACTTTCAACTCCTACAAGTGAAGGTAGCACATCCAAATCAAAGATCTATCGACATTAAGGTACGAATTTGTCAATGTCATGGTGATTTTGAGTTGAATATTGTGGTTTTAGGGGATTTTGGTGTTTTAATGTTTAGATTTGAGATTTGGGATGAAACTAGAGTGATTTTGTTGTATTTGTTATGAAAAAAGTAGTTTGAAGGTGTATAATAGTCAGATCTACCATTTATGAAGGTAAAAAATAAAGTTTTCGAAGGTGGGTAGATGTTGGGTAGCGCAGTCGGCGGAGGTTGAAGACGACATGGTCGCTGCGACCAAGTGAGCTTTGGTCGCTGCGACCATATGCTGCACTGGTCGCTGCGACCATATGCTGCACTGGTCGCTGCGACCATATGTGCACTGGTCGCTGCGACCATTGCTACTTGTGGTCGCTGCGACCTATTGATATGCAGTAATTTTTTTTGGTTGTGTTTGATCCTTGATTTGTTGTGTGTTTGATCCTTGATTTTTTTTGGTTGTGTTTGATCCTTGATTTGTTTTATATTCATAAGTTTTTTTTGTGATTTATTTCGAAATAGATTGTGGGTAAATAATTTGTGGAACGAAATTTGCGATGTGTGAATGTGAACATTGTGATATTATCAATAATTGCGTGTTTTAAATTCATATTGAAATGTAAATACACAAGTAAGAAATCTGTCATGTTGATTAGTTTCTTTCCTTGTGTTGTGGAACTCAAGCGCATTCTTGATGATTAGTTGCACCTAATGTAGAAAAAGCTCATTCTTATTGATTTGCTAAGTCCAACAATATTAACATGTATGGTGATTGTTTGTTTTGGTTACAGATGGATAGACGATCAGCATTACACGCATCGGCACGGCGTCAGCGCGCCGCCGCTCGGGCTACACGCGAGGCGGATCCGGCCGATGACGATATGATACCGGAGCAGACGGCATCGGCGGCTCCGGATGCGCCAGAGAGTTCTAGGCGACGGCCTAGAGCCTCGAGAAGTAGGCGGCAACAGGGCGCAGGTCCGACAATAGCACCACTGCTGACGTGTCCAGCTTCGGGAGGTCCTCGTATTCCGGATCTTCTTTTGGGGTTTGAGGGACACATCGCTCATGCCATTTGGGCTGGGATGGTGAGTAAAATCTTATTAACGTTATTTATTGTATATACGCATGATAAATTTCATAAAATATATATTCTTATCATCTATGATTGATGTATGTTTCGATAGGACCGGGAACCACTGAAGCTTCATATTCGTACGACACAGCTGTCAAGGTGGGTTTTGGACGAGAACCTGCCATGGGTAGATATTGTGACAAGCAGTGGTTTGACCCATCTGCAGACTTCGATGTACAACAAACATAACGGAAGTCTTGTGGATGCGTTTGTTGAGCGCTGGCATCCAGAAACGAACTCGTTTCATATGCCATTCGGAGAGATGAGTATCACGTTGCACGACGTGTACTATTTGATGGGGATCAACATTACTGGAGACGTAGTCTCACATCGTATGGATCCGAAGGTAGTGTTGCGAGAGCTGGTGGAGGAGTTGCAGATTGATGCGCAGGAGCTTGAGGATCACCAGATAGGGAGGCGGGGGTTCCCATATGAGTTTCTGGTTAGTCAATGTGAGGACGAGAACGCTGTATATCTGCCACCCGAATCAATTGCAACTTGCTTCCTCCTCTACCTCCTGTGTTCTACACTGTTCACTGACAAGACACAGAACAGGCTTTCTCTATCTTACCTCCCACTTTTGCGCGATCACAGCCGGGTGAGCACCTTATCATGGGGTTCTGCTACTCTAGCATATTTGTACCACCGGCTGCGAGAGGCATCTCGTAGAGATTGCAGCCAAATGTGTGGTTGTATTACACTCCTCGAGGTGCGTATCAACATTCATTTCCAATATTTCATAATTTTTTGTTATAAATTTTGAATGTTGATCATATAAATTTTTTTTTATGGAAATAGGCTTGGATATATGCATATTTTCCAAGATTTCGTCCTACAAGATCGAGTGATTGGGATAGGGACACAGAGCCATTCGCATGCCAATGGAAAAATGCGACTCTGCCTACTCCTCCGTACCCTAACTACAGAAAGTTATTGGATGGGCTGCAGGCGAATGAGGTATGCGTATATTTCATATTCATTGATAATGTAGACCCAGTTTTGAATAAAGTAGATTGAGCAGATAGGAGATGATTTGATCTGTTTGAATGCACACAGGTGGATTGGATGCCGTATGGGGATGTCGACTTTTACATCCCTGATATAGCGCCATCTAGATACCATGGCATAATCTCATGTCTGGATATTAATGAGCCGTATATGCCAGATCGATTCGCGAGGCAATTTGGTCGCCAACAGGGAGTGCCATCTGCGGTCATCCAGCCCACGACTGCTCTGAGGGGTGTGAAGAACACAGAGTACAAGGTGGTCTACGAGACTGGGGCGTGGGCTTGGACTCTTCCCCACATCCACTCCATGTCCATGGACATGATTGGCCCTATGAGTAGGTATGCTGGTGATGTGTCCGACGATTATGCTTCATGGTACGAGCCGCGAACACATCGGTTCGTACATCCCACTTCTGCGCCGGCTTCTGAAGAATCATTGGTAACACTCCATAATTACATATCGCTCTATTTTGCGTTATTATCATTTAATATATTTTCAATACTTAGTCTTGTGCTGCATGAATTTCAGCATATGCAGCGGGCGCTTGACCATCTCACCCCGTGGTTTGCCGAGGATACTAGGCCGCGGGTGCCTGACGACGTCCACCAGAGCATGATGTACGCGGCGATCGAGCTAGGGTATATGGGCTTGAACGAGTACCCTAGTCGCTCTAACTATGAAGTGGGACAAGGTAGCAACACATCTACTGAGAGATGGGGATCATGGAATGACAACCCACCACCAAGTGGTGATGGGGGATCATGGAATGACAACCCACCACCGAGTGGTGGTTGGGGGTGGGGATCTTGAGTGACATGGACATCGCGATATATGGTAGACTTAGATGATTATTTGTCGTAGATTTTATGTTTATTTGTCGTAGACTTAGATGATTATTTGTCGTAGATTTTATGTTTATTTGTCGTAGTCTTAGATAATGTTATTTGTCGTAGACTTTATGTTTATTTAGTATAATGGGAGTTAGGTAGGGGGTATTTCGTAATCGAAAGTCAATATGAAATAATCATATAATATCAAATGTTGGAAGCCAATATAAATAAACATAAACTATCCTGGTAAAACATCAAATGTATAATATAAAGGTATAATAAACTATCAAAGTAAAAGCCTTCTAATCGCAATTAACAACAGTATCATCAATTATCCTTTGGACTTCGCCTCGTTCATACAGATATGCGTCAAGCCGATCTCGGAGGAAGGATTCAAGGCCGGCAGCGCTTTGATCTCGACAATGATGCCAGTTGGGTGCAATAGGAGGCAGGGGTGCATCAGGTATTAGCAATATCTGCGTAGACAAAGAATGCATATCATAATCCGATCAGATAACACTTTCAACTAAAAAAAAGGATTCATATGAATGTTGTACTTACACCACTGAAATGTGCATACTGCAAACATATCGTATTAATCCCCAACTCTTCATACGCCCAATCGGGTCGGACCGTTAGAGGAGGGACTGTGAACGCATCTTTAGGAGAGAACACAATAAATATGCTGTTAAATGTCGTTGCAACCAACGACCCCATATCGAAGGCTGATAGCCAATACTCAACTGGAGCATCAACACCATCGACAAACCAGTCTAGTGCTTTCGTAACCCTAGCAATGCCGTCGTCGCCGCCTAACCACTGAGCATACAACTGGGGACGATTTTGTAATTCTGTAATCATGCTTCGTCTGATCGTCTTCCAGTAATCTTCTTCATCATGGCCTCCTGAACGCGCAATCGCTCTGAATCCACAATTCCCATCAGGTGCCACGCTATATGACTCGTTAACATATTTGTTCATGAATTCTGGAATGGCACCAATGTGCGGACCTGCAACTAGACCAACTGGGGTAGGATTCGCAATCTTCGCTGCAACTACAGCGGGGGACGACTTCTTAGGCAACGGAGGTCTACCTCGACGCCTTTTCACAGGTGTACATTCATCCGACCCGGCTATAGAGGTCTGAATAGGTGTCTCTGCTGGGGCTACTTCATTGTGGATGCTAGGGGGCCTGCCTCGTTTTCTCTTGATCGGAGTCACTGGCATGAGTGCAGACTTTTGACCAGGTGGTGGTGCATTTTGTTCCTTCCGGAGTTGGATATCAGTGTATTCCCACCCACAAAGGTCGCGTTTGTTGAGGCTCCCTCGCGGGCGACCCTTGGTCTGTACCACTTGCGGTTCCTTCAGATTTGTAAGGTGAGGGTTGCGCATGCCATAAATTGTTGTCGCCCATCGATACTGTTCATCTGCAGAAGCTTTTGGGAAGTCGTTGAAGTACAACTCATCCATCAGCGATCTAGCGACCCTGCGCTTTCGATTAGCATCATCATCAAGCTGGTCTGGAGTATCATGAAGCGGGATCTCAAGCTGTGTCCAGAAACGATGCAGCGCCGAACAGGAGATCGGAATATCACGATTCTTATGACGAGCAACTGTGTGGTAGCATGGAAGTCCATATGTTACTTCAATTGTACAGTTACATACGTCGTCACACAGACCATGCAGCTCAGCCTGCTGCTGCTCTTCCATCAACAACTTTATAGCCTTATGAGAAACAGAATGTTGCAGTAACCGAAACACATCTTCAGTTGCTGCAGACGTCATCCCTTTGAGTCGAGATTCTCCAAACGATGCTTTAATTTCACTGATTTGAACCTGAAGAGCTGCATGCATGCTGTCGAAGACAGTATCAAGACTCATTGCTCCCTTTGGAGTCATGAACTCCTTAAATGTGGAATGTGCACTCTCGACTCTGCAATGAATTAGGTACGCATGGAGTAAAGGCATAATATGAAACAAGATATGAAATATATTTGAATGACAAAATTCAATCATACCTGTTAGTGTTTCTGGTTCCCAAATGGAACACCTTGTCCGTCCAAGCAGATACAAGATTTTCTTTATAGTTTCTTAACCACTGCCGCTCAAAGTAGTTCACCAAGCCTGATCTATTTTTCCAGCTATCACGTAGTCGAGTCAATCCACTGACGTACTGCTCTTCGGTCCGTGACCAGAGTAAAGTCATGCACTCTCTCGCAAACTTATCTGCAACTGTCACGTCTTTTGTTAGTTTCTTTGCTCTGTCCTCCAAGTTTTTTTGCACATGACGCCGACATAGGATTCGCTTTGTCTGGGGAAAGACAACTGTAATGGAATTAATCAAAGCGAGCTCTCTGTCGGTGGCTATGGCATCAGGAGACCTTCCGACTAAGTTGAGAAGTTCAGCTATGACACCCATAACCCACGAGTAATTTTCAACAGTTTCCCCACTCATAAAAGCACATGCTATGTTGTAGTTCTTCCACGTAGATGTGATGCCAATGACTTCAAAGAAAGGCATATTGTACCTATTTACATAGTAGAGTGTTAAATAGATATATGAAGCTCTCTAATATGGACATGTGCAATGGACTAAAAAACTTAAACAAGATTGACGAAATGTACCTGTTCACTTTGTATGTCGCATCCATCACTAGTACATAAGGGAATGCCTTCAAGAGCGCGATAGAATCGGGATGTGCCCAGACAATGTCACTCAAAACCGGGGAGTCTGGCGCTGTTCTGTGCCGCACAAAATACTTCAACTCCATAGCCTTGGCAAAAAATTGTTGCGGAACGGTTCTCCCCTGCATACCCTTCTTTCGAAGGCTGCCTCTTATGTTGTAGACTTGCTTTAGTTTTGTGACATTCCCGGGCTCCTTTTGAAGGGCTAGCAAAATGTTCCTTGGCTTCGCATGGCTTTCGGTCATGGTCTTAATCAACTCATGATGTACTATTGTAGGCCTTCCGGCGAACGCATGCCCATGCAAACTCTTGTGTAACTCGTGGTTGTGAACTCCTACAATCATCTGAACCTTCCAACATCCCCTTTCAGTCTCTACAACTTTCAACATGAATGGACATCCACGTTTTTTTGTATTCACGCGTTTGTGGATGTCATCTTTCACGGGTTTGTACCACCCTTCTCTCTCGCAATACATCCATGTCCGCCCAAGTGTAGTCGCATCACTCTTGATGACACGTCTGATCACAATGCACATCTGATTCGATTTGCCCTTCTTCTTCACCCATTCTATAGCTTCCTCCCTACTCTTGAATGTTTCATTAGTAGTAAACTGTTCAATGTAATCTGCTGACATTACCTGCACAGGCTCCGTTGGGACAGGCAAAGTATTTTCGTATGGGGAACCCAAATCAGATGACAGTTGACCAAGTTGCGTCCCATTAGTTTCCTCTCTGACAGTTGACTGGTCTGGCAAAAGGGTGTTGTTTGGCACTATAGTGTCAAAACTGTAATTGATATACAATTCAGTGCCATCGTTGTCCCCCTTACAAAACCACGAAACAAGTGTCAGTCTCGATATGATAGAGCCAAATTAAATTGTAAAATATTAAATTCATTATCTATCTATCTATCTATCTATCTATCTATCTATCTATCTATCTATCTATCTATCTATCTATAGATATCTACCTAATTTATTTCAATTCATAACATTAATTTTGTATATACTTTATTTATTAACCCCATTATTATAATAAATCCAAACTATATTATAATGCAATTTCGTTAACCCTAATAATATAATGCAATCCCTTTTAACCCTAAAAAATTTCATTAACCGTAAACAATTTCATGAACCCTACTAACTAACAAACCCTACAAAAACATTGAAATTTTGAAAGTTTGAAAGTTTGTAATTTTATATTTCAAGAATTAATGTTATGTTACAAAAGTCATAGTCTCGTCTAGAACATCATCAATACATAATAAGGATGATACATACCCGACGGAAAAATAAAGTTTTTTATAAAGGTAGTAGAACATTCGACACATAATAAGGATAATACATACCCGACGGAGTTCGAATTCCAGCGATATGTCTTCGAGGCCTTTACTCAACTCATCGTTCTCTTTCGACATGTTGACAACTTAATTCTATGCTTGATAACACCGCACAGCTCTTTCGAATACCCACGTATCTTATATAGGCGACGTAGGGTTTTTTTTTAAACGTAGTAGATGGTCGCAACGACCATGTCACAACTGGTCGCAGCGACCAGGAAACAAATGGTCGCAACGACCATGTCACACAAGGTCGCAGCGACCAAGTGACCAATGATCGCAGCGACCAGTTGCGACATGGTCGTTGCGACATGGTCGTTGCGACCAGTTGTAACATGGTCGTTGCGACCAAGTGGAGGTTTCAAAAAAAAATTATGGTCGCAACGACCAGTTGTAACATGTCGTTGCGACCACATGGCATGCGCTAAACGGCAATTTTGCCTTGCGCTAAACAGAAATCGTGACTTATTATTATTATTTTTAAAAAAAAAAAGGACTGAAGAGGGGAAGGGGAAGAGAGGAAGAGGAAGGGTCGACTCTCGAGGACTCGAAAAAACAAGGAAAACAGTTCTTTGAAGCTTCGAAGCCATGCCGGAGATCACCGAGGTAGAGGTGGCCAGGAAGGCGGTGGAGGACCATTGCGTGGGGAAGAAGATAGTGAGAGCAATTATCGCCGACGATCCCATAGTCATCGACGGTGGTATCTCCCCCTCCGACTTCGAGGCCTCTCTGCTCAACAAGACCATCGTTGCTGCTCGCCGCAAGGGCAAAAACATGTGGCTTCAACTACATTCCCCTCCTTTCCCCTCTTTCCAGTTTGGTACTCTTCTTCCTCATAAACCCTAAAATCCTATTTACCTTTTCTCTCTCTAGACATTACAGTTCGGAGGATTGCGTTTACGGTTGGCTGCTGCTTAATGTGGTATTTTTAGGAGGGAAGAAACTTGATTTCAAGGCCCTCTGGGAAAGTGCGCATTTGCATTTAGCTGCTGCATTTTTAACTGAAAAGGGTTTGTTTCGGTGACTTATCTCCTACAGGGATGGCGGGTTCTATATACATCAAGGGTGTGGCTGTGACTAAATACAAGGGGTAAGGCAATCTGTGTATACAAAGTTAGCCCTTCAGCAATTTGATATCTCTTCCAAGTCTGTTTGTACGGCAGGAAGGGTTGAATTAGGGTCATGATGATAAAATATATGGGTTAGCTTGCTGTCAGGTGAGTAAAAGTCACATTGGGTGCAGGAGAACTAGCATTTAGGGAAATAGGATGCAAAACGGCTTGAATTAATAACTTAGAATTGCATAAGTAATGGAAGTGTAAGTGCTGTCTAGTTTGCATATAGTGGAAGAGAGTGTTGTTATGAGGACAACGTATGATTTATGAGCTTCAACTGGAAGATTGTACGCTCTTTCCTGTACAGGTGTAGCCTTGCATTTGGTTAGTTGTGCCTAGAGTAGCTAAACTATTGTTAGGGCTATCTGTAATGGACCCAAAAAAAAAAACGATTATTGATGGCCTCTAGTTTTCATGGGAAGTTTTTAAGACACCCTTGAAATGAAAAAGAGCTTGGTGAAGTTATATTCTCCAAACAGAGGATAGAAATTTGATGAAAATATATCGTATATGTTATAGAAGGTGACGGATCTAGTTAATGTTTTGATGCATTTTTCCCCTTTGTGTTTGAGCTGAGTTACCCAAAATCAAGCCACAGTATTTCATGTTCTTTTAATGGTTGGATGAAAGACAACAAATGGAGAGCTTCTAAAGGTTCTGTAGATGGTCTTTGAATTGAAAGTTGTTTATGTTCATGCTCCTTTAAGAGTTTCTCAGCATTATGATCCTTCTTATTTACTGCAGGTCTGCTGTAAAGGACACTGATGAATGGCCTTCAAAGTATTCCAAGTTTTTTGTTGAAGTAAGAATATCTCTGAAAATTTCTTTATCAATATATCACTCACTGTTTAACAAACAAAAGTGAAGGTGTTTGATTCTCGCATTAATAAAGGTGAAGTGAACCAGTTAAGCTTCTGAAAAGCGGGAAACCTTCAGCATTTTTTTTTCTTTTCTATATTCATTTTAAAGTCATTTACTCAGCAAGTGTGAGAGAAGTCTATTACCCTGGTTATCTGTCATTTGTTAAAGGTTTTATAAAGCCATGGTCGCATTGCTCTTGGAGAATGTATTCTGGTTTATCTCTTACCAGTGTATAAACCCCTTTTTGGACGATGATATATATTCCTTTAGGAGTTATGAGTGGATTAGTGTTTTTGCATGGAAACTAGAAAGGTTGGATCTTATTGACAGTTCTCAGAATATAAATGGGACACAAAGTGCTTTTGATGGTTAAGTTTCATCGGTTGCAACAAGAGACAAAAGGATTTGAGTTTTGAGTTTGAGTTTGACTAGCTATTTGACTTTCTGGTGGGCTCTTGATACATCCTGATATAGGAAGCATGTACATTTTGTTTTTTCTGTTGTTGTAGTTGGCATAAACACCACTGTTCATAACATTTTTGTAGTGTTATAATAATAAAAGTATTCCTACATTACTACAGTCATATAGAAAAAATTATACTTCATCACTGTTAAGTAATCTCTGATCTTTCTCTAAATGTTCTAATAATAACCTCATTTTTGGGGGGCTTTTACAGCTTGATGATGGTTTAGAGCTTTCGTTCACAGACAAGAGGCGATTTGCTAGAGTTCGCTTGTTGGATGATGTAAAATATTCAAACCTACGGAAAATTTATTTTTTCGTTCACTCTACATTTGGACACTCAATTCTGGTTTTATTTGGTTCAGCCAACTTCTGTTTCCCCTATATCTGAACTTGGTCCGGATGCACTGGAGGAGCCAATGAAATTAGATGACTTCTTTACATCTCTGCATACAAAGAAAATTGGAATAAAAGCTCTGTTGCTTGATCAGGTTAGGTTATACTGACCTGCTATTTTTGTTCTACTTGATCAGGCTTGATTACTCCTGAATGGACATTGAATCGCATATATTTATGGTGTTATCAAATAGATGGCCTTCAGCAGGATCACATGATTACCTCAAATCCATCTCTAAGGGAGAACCTGGTGGCAAAATGAGATTATAGTTTTTCAATTTTGATTATAAAATCCATGCAATTGTAAATTTAATCCTATTCAGCATCAATTAAGTTCTTAATGATAGTGTTGTGGTTTCAAATTAAAACAATCTCTCTCTCTCTCTCTCTCTCTCTCTCTCTATATATATATATATATATATATATATATATATTAAATCCTTACGTTTTAGGTTGTTTTTGTTATTTTCTTATTCTAAGATGTTGTGATTTATAATATCCTATCAGACAATTTGATTATTTAGTAGGCCATCATGTAACCCCGTACTATGAAATTTGCACTTTTGCTTATTTCAGTCATCAAAGGTACTGATATGTGGAGAATGATTCCTTTGATCTTTAATGAACACGGCATCTCTCAATTAATTATTTTCCTATATCTGTAATTTCTTAGCTGCAATTAGGATGTATTTTCATTTGGGATATACTGGGGGGTTGTATAATCATAAATTATGTCAACTGGAATCACTGTGTGGAAATTATTTGCTGCCAAATTCATGAACTCTGTGTCTTCTTATTTTGGTAATGATGTTGCTAACAAGCCTTACATATATTCAGTTCTTAGGAAAATATAACCAATTCTGCTTGTTCACTAATTCTCTTTTGCAGAGCTTTATTTCAGGGATTGGAAATTGGATAGCAGATGAAGTACTCTACCAGGTTAGTTCACCCATTTCTAACATTTGAATTTCAAACCTGGCTTGATATACATGCTCAAATTTGTTGCTGGTATTTATGTTTGATATTTTGGCTCTCAGTTTGATACTCCATCCAATTAGAAATAGTTGATGTTTTAGAAAAACACACAATTTATAAGAAGAAACTACTCTGCATCTTAATCTCATTTTCACCCAAAAGTATGAGAGTTTGATTGGTGTAAATGAGTCAGGGAGATAAGGTCTTCTATTTTCCAAAAATTTTGAGACTTTAATTGAGAATAGGACTATAAGTAATTATATTATTATACAACATCAAATATTGTTTAGAAAAATTCATCTCCTAAATGATCAACTATTTCCAATTGGAAGGAGAACTTGTTTGCTAGAATTCTTGCAATGGCTATACTACCTATCATCTTGCCTTCCAATCTTAGCGACAACTGCAGAAATTTCAATTGTAGCTGCTGTGGAGTCAAGCATTACATCCCCCTACTATCTTCTACCTTCACAATAGAGATAACCTCTTCCAAAGTTGGTAGCTCTTCTCGACCATGGATCTGGACCTTGATCCGGTCATATTCAGAGCTTAATCATTCCAGAAGGGCATAAGTCCTTTTTTAGTCTTGATATTTTCTCCACTGTGCATCATCTTCTTTGCACTTCTTTCAAGAACATGATATTGGTCCGATTCCTGCCACAAGCTTTGAAGGAGGTTACCATACTCAGTGATGGTCTTTTCCCTTTTCTTAGTGGAATAGGACTTGACAGTAAGTTCAACTGTCAAGGCCTCATCCCTTGCTTTGGAGTAAGACCTCTGGATGAAATCCTAGACATCTTTCGCAGTCTTCAAGAACTTACATGGTACACTGGCACTGGTTCCATAGATTCCCATAGCGAGAACATGATCATTGAATCTGTCTCATCCCAACTGTGAAAGTTGGGATCTTCTTTTTCTGGAAGTCCCCTGGAACTCCCTCGGCCAGAGGGTTCAGATTTCCTTTTCCTTTGAGATAGGTCTTCACGGCTTAAGATCAGGTAATTCTTACCATTGAGTTTGTAGGCAGATTGGAGGCTTTGGAAATCAGCCTTCTTTTTTGAAGAAGAATTTTCAGAATTGGGTGTTTTTGACATGGCTGAATGTGGAAAAACAAACGCAGCAATGAAGGCTACTGAAGGGAAAAGTTGTCTTCAAAAGAAGAACAAGAATGCTGCAGCAATGAAGGCTAACCATCAAAGGGAAAATATAGCAGCAATGAAGGCTATAACAACCGGAGTATATGTACAGTCTTAGATCTAGAATTACAAGGAAAGATAGGAAAGAATAACTGTCTAAAAATTACTACATATCATTTAATATCTCTTGAATAATTCTGTATCGGTCTTTCTAACCTATGCCTTCGGGGCATAGGTTAAGAAGCTCAATTGGGAAATATTTTCGAAAATTAAATTATTTTAGCTTTTCTTACAATTGCTTTCCTAAGGTCACTACTATGTTTGCTAGGGAATCTTTTCTGATTGAGCTTCTTAACCTATACCCTTGGGGCATAGATTAGAAAGACCGATTCTATATAAAATCTTTCCTTACAGATATTCAACAATAGTAAATAGTATAGATGTACGTATCTTCTGTGAATTTCATAATGTGGTTGACTGATTGATAATATTACAGGTGCCATAATGCTCCAAGGAGAAAGATCTTTTGTTTTTTAATTAAAAAAAGTGGCATAATGACTCTGCCTATGACACCCTTGTATACTATTGTGTTTCATTAAAGTCCCCCCGCTCTCTTAAGTCTTATGTGCTTAAGGAAGTATTATCATCTTTATTCTCTACGAACTTCTTTGTCCAGTCTTGTAATGCTTCCTTGTAAATAAACAACAATCCTAGTCTATTCTGGACATGACAGGGTCTAGGGGTTGGGGTGTACTGTGCACATAAGCTTCTGGATCAATTATTATTGCATTTTGGCCAAATTATGCGCATATTTATAGCAAGTTTAATTTCCCTTTGTTTCTTTCACAGGCAAGAATTCATCCAATTCAGTCTGCAAACTCTCTATCAAAAGAGAATTGTGCAACCCTCCTGAAGTGCATTAATGAGGCGAGTGTCAATTTTCTATGATTACAATAATTGTTTTTAGTGTTCTCTTAATGGAAGGCTTAGAGGCAACATTTGTAGGTCATAAAATATGCAGTTCAAGTTGATGACGACAACAGCAAATTTCCAATTGATTGGTTATTCAATTTTCGTTGGGGCAAAAAACCAGGAAAGGTTAATGGTAAGCTATTACTGGTGTAAGACATCATTACATTTATTTCTGCAGGTCATTGAAAAATCTATTGAGGTTGGGGCTGATGATAGTCAATTTCCAAGTAATTGGATTTATCATTCCCGAGAAAAGAAGCCCGGCTATGCCTTTGTTGATGGTTTGCCCTCTTTTATCTGTTTTTTTGTTTTAAATCTATGTCTCACTTTGTTATTTTCTAATAAAGCCTTTGCTGATGGTTTTTCTTCTGAATTTTAAAGTTATGTTTCACTAAATTTTGTTGTTTCTTCTTGTTCCTAAGTAGCAGGAGTTGGTTTAAGTGGTTAGTAATGATGTTGGTTTCTTTTGCTCAAAAAAAAAAAAAGTAGCAGGAGTTTCCTTATGTAGCAAGGTAAATGTGGACACTATAAAATTTGTTAGGACAGAGAATTGAAATAAGTGCTTGTACTTCTGATGTTTAGTACATTCTTTATAACACATAAACAGAAATAAGTGCTTCTGATGTTTTCAGATATGGAATCATGTAAAACACAATTCCTGAGATAGACTGTAATTGGTAAGACAGAAAACTGTAGATGATTCGGGTGCATGTCGTATTTATGTAACTTGACCAATAGGATCAAGTAGACCTATCTACTGTCTTCCATGAACTCTAGCTTGGATTGTAGTTAAATGATATTTAAAGATATAGTTTCTACTACCTTGTGTGCATGATGATTTTCTTTCCGATTGGTGGAAAATCATTAAAATACACTATAAAGTACCCACACTTGTGGGAGAAATAATAAAAATTTCTCACTTTAGCCAATTAGAGTGGACTAGAGAATCCTCACTGCTGTTCTTTGCCTTTCTTATTCTTTTAACTTTTACTTGTTTTATCTGCCATTATTATTTGGCTGGTTATTGAATATATTTTCTAGATCCTCTATTGTTCTTATAATGAAATTCTAGATTGGTTGGCAATTTAGCACAGAACCCAATCAAGAAAATAATTGTTAATTTAAACCAAGTAATTCATCTGTAGTGAACTTTGTCATAATGCAAATCAAAGCAGCAGTGAATAAACAAGTAACAAAACTGTTGACTAATAGGTGTTGAGAAAGAAATCTTTTGTATACTTGACAAATTTATGATAAGATGGCTCATACAAGGCACTTGAAGATGGTCCTTGGGGATCAAGCATAGTCGATTATTTCCTATATATTGGAGTACTATATTAGGCATATTTTGATTAAATTTGATATCTAAGAAGATTGTCCCCTTAATTCTAACTCAAAGCTACTTTTTATTCTAGTAAATAGGGTTAATTTGTCCTCCCTCCGTTTGCCAAAACATGTCATTCTTCTCTCATGCTCAATTTTTAAGAAAATCAACAAATATACTAATTATCCTTATTTATTACACTACATTTTTACTTTATCAAAACTACAACTAATAATTTCCTAATTATTATATTATAAGGGCATTTTTGTAAAGTAAAGCCCCGAATACTTATAATGACATGTTTTTGTGAACAAAATTAACACCCTAAAATGACATATTTTACCGAACAAAGGGGGTACTTTCTAAGTTATCCAAATCTGCATGTTAATTACAAATTCAGTATTCAAGTTGTGCACGAGATCTCCCGCAGCCCCTTCTTTTTTTTTTTCTCTTTTTTCTCTTTTTTCTCTTTTTTCTCTTTTTTCTCTTTTTTCTCTTTTTTCTCTGAGCCGTTTCAATATTACATTTGACTACTTGTCACAGACTATGAAAGAGCAGTCATTGTGAAAGAAATCAAGTGATTGACTGTACCAAAATTCACGGTTTGGAAGGAAAATAATTTCTTTGTAATCATTAATCAAGTCGTGAGTGATTGGATATGTAATCCCTCCCTGAGAACTGTATACCATTTGATGGCTTTACTTGACTGATCAGTTAATCTTACTCTCAGATGATACTTGATTGTAAGGGTTGGCATTTTTGGATAGAGCTGAAAGTAAATTTGTATTTATCACCCTTTCTATTCTTTCCAGTGCGATTGCCCATATGAACATTCACAGTGAGTTCTCTCATACAAGGTCTAGGAATGGGAGGGAACATCTCATTAACTCCCCTAGTCCCCTTATCATTAATGTCCTGTATATAACTGGGTGGTGATAATAACTTTGACAATATGGTTATTGAATCATTGAACCACTGTATTCTACAAATTTATTTATTTCTCATGTATGTACTTGGCGTGTAACAAAGTTATATTGATGCAGGTAGGGAGATTGAGTTTATTAAAGCTGGGGGCAGGGTATGTTGCAAATTAAAATGAAGTACCGGGTTTCTTTTCTGTGAGTAGCCTAGGACTGTAAAATATCAACTAGATGATTTTTTGTTTCTTCTTCAGACTACAGCATATGTACCAGAGCTGCAAAAGGTTAGTGGAGCTCAAGCTTTGAAGGCCCCTGCTAAAATGGTCAAGCAAGCTTCCAAGAGAAAGAAGCAAGAATCTAGTGATGATGGAGGCAGTGTTGAAGAAGGCGCAACTTCCAAGCGCAGCGTAAAGAAGTCATCAAGAATAAAGAAGCCCACGGAAATTGATGATGATGACAATGAAACTGATGATGAAGACAGTGACATTGATAACAAGAAAAGTAGGACAAAAGGTAAGAGGGGTGCTGGGCAAGCAAAGAATTCAAGAGCTAACAAGGCTCCTTCAAAGACGAAATCTGGAGAAGAGAGAGTTCCTGATAGCGAGGATAATAACAGTGATGGTGAACATGTTGGAAATCAGAAGGGAGCGAGAAAAGCCACCAGCAAACCGCAGACAAAGGCAGGGAACGTCTCCAAGAAAAAGGAGACCATTGGTCGAAACATGGGGCAGGTGCAGAAGAAAGCGAAATGAATCGTATAATAGGAGTGAAGTTCAGTTTCCACCTACGGCCTGTGAATGGGAATGCAGGTAGTAGGTGCTGTGCTTAAATTTTTGCGTATGCTATCGTATAATAACTAGGTTTGAACTGTGATTAGCAAATCATGCGAATAGATGGACGTATTAGAACCGTGAATGCATATTCTTCCATTTCCGTCTTTACCTCTTTTGAGATTGGCCATGCTTGCTCGAAACCACCGGGTCATTGGTTGTTCCCAGTTGTGTGTCCTACTAAACACTGGGAGATGAAGACGCTTTTGTCATTGGTGCTAATACTGCTACTGAGAGCAAACCCAATTGGGAACAGGAACTCACTTGGCATGAAGCTAGCTTCGTTTCTTCCAAAATGACCAACTCAACGTTAACAAGTCTAATTTCACTGTCTCGTTGACTAAAATGGTTTTGATCGCATTTCAGTTGCTTCAGGATGACCAATCTTAGCTAGACTTGGGCAAAGGCGGGTGGGCCCGCTCGGCCCGTCCCGTCCGCCCGCATTAGCGGACGGGCTTGGACATGGAGAAAAGTCATGCGGGCTGCTAGGCTCGGCCCGCACCCGCAGTAGTTTTGGGATTGGACAGGTCAATCAACCCATTACGGGCCTAGCGGCCCGTAACGGTTACCCGTCTTTTTTATTAAAATTAATATATATATATAATAAATAATATTAATTATTCATTTTTAAAATAAAATAAAAACAATAACTATATATGTAATATATATATAGTAACTACATAATACTCCCTCTGTTAATTAAAACTTGTCGTTTACTATTCATGCACGCTTTCTTAGAATGATAAAAACTATATGAAATATTAACTTTTTTAAAAATTTGTTTTTATAAATTCATACTTAATAGTAACAAGTATGAAATTTTTTAAAAAATATATTAAAAAAGTTAATATTTTATATAGTTTTTAACACCTCAAAAAACGTGCATGAATAGTAAAACGTCAAGTTTTAATTAACGGAGGGAGTACTAATTATTCATCGTGTGATAAAAACAGTAACTAAATAATATTAATTATTCATGCATGTGTAACCTTACATATATACAACTTACATATTATAATAATAATAATAATAATAATAATAATAATAATAATAATAATATAATAATAATAATAATAATAATAATAATAATAATAATAATAATAATAATAATAATAATAATAATAATAATAATAATAACCTAATTAGTATAGCTTTAATAAGAAAAATTAACTAGATCTGCGGGTACCCGCGTGCTACCTGCATCCGCATTTACGGACGGACTTGGACACGACTTCCAACCCGTTAAGCGGGATTAGTCCGGCCCACGCCCGTAACAACGAGACAAAATCTCGGGTAAAGCCCGGTCTAAACCCGGTCCGCGCCCGCGTTTGCCCGAGTCGAATGTTAGCCATACTAGGGTTGTTTAAAACAGACAGAAGGTACCCACATGTTAAAAGCAGCACCAATCGATCCAAATCTATCCCCAATTGTACTAGGGTAATTTTTTTCAATTTCTCTAAGAGTTGTTGAACCTGAGTGGGTAGGAAGTATCCATGTGCAATGAGGAGTGTGTATACTCACATTGTACTAGGATTTTCTCCTATTGAATGTGAAATAAAGACACTTGCTCTCTGTTTTCCCTCCTCTCTTCTTCTTCCTTTATCTTCATTCACATTCAGATTCGGGAGTGAATCATCATTATGGTATTAGAGCAACATGCATTTTCTTCGATGGAGTGATTGATGAACAATCAATTCTGAATTCATCAAATCTTCACACTATGAAGTCGACAAGACGGGAGAGATAGTATTTATTTGCTAGGTGTTAGTGACTTATTGCTACTCACTCCCCCTCCCCCCCCCCCGACATGCAAGAGTTTAGGGATTTAGGTTGTATTATAGGTAGGGGTGATATACGAGCCGAACCGAGCTCGAGCCCAAAAATTATTCGAGCTTTTTTTGGCGCTCAAGCTCGGCTCGCGAGCCTAGAGACAAGCTCGAGCTCGGCTTGTGAAGGCTTGAACAAGCCGAACGAACGAGCCTCAGGCTCGTTCGGCTTGTTCAAGCTCGGAATATATATATATATATATATATATAGGGATTGACTCCGGTGAAAACCTCAAATTGCGGTAAAAACTGTGAGGACTACTTTATAGCTTGGTTTATTTGAAACCCGTGCTAAAAACCTCAATTACATAGTAACTTTACAACTTAGTTCAACATAAAAACCGTGCTAAAAACTTCAGTTTTAAAATAACACATGACTTTATATATCGGTTAAACCTAAAAACCGTGCTGAAAACTCATGTTTTAAAATTACATTAGTGACTTTATAGCTCGGTTTTATTAAGAACCGGGCTAAAATATGTGACCTTATAGATCGGTTCTATTTATAACCGGGCTATAAAGCTAGTGAAGGAGCGCAACCCTATATATATATATATAGGGGAGGGTTCAGATGAGAAGTAACCCATCCGGTAAGAAGGAAAGAAGGACTTTGATTGGTTAAAACAGATCTAAAATTTTAACTCCCTACGCACCTCCCTATATTTCAGATCCCTTCCTTCTTCATCTTTGCTTCGACTCATCTTTGCTTCGACTGCGCCCGACGGCTTTGTCGACGACGACGAAGGGCACGCCCTGTTCCCGGAGCTTTGAGCGGTCGTAGGTGCGCTTTTGGGAGGTGGAGCTTTGAGCTTCGACTCATCTTTGCTTTGGGAGGTGGAGCTTTGAGCGGTCGTAGGTGCGCTTTCGCCACAGCGAGGCGATGCAATCGGCTCTGTCGACGACGACGAAGGGCACGCCCTTTTCCCGGAGGCAGGCTCCGACGGCTAGACCCGACTGCCCGGCCTCGACTATGACCGGGCTGTTGACCCAGATTGTCCTCCCTGAAAGGAGGTTGCTTTGTTCATGAAATCCTCCATGGTACAATGTTGGAAATGGTTTCCATTCCATGTAATAGCTACACACACCTTGTCCGGGAAGGGCAATGTTGGAAATGGTTTCCATTCCATGAGATTAAAATAATTTAATCAATTTTAATCTCACAAGGTGGATGCAAACGCAAATGTCCGCATCACAGCAATCCATGGAGGATTTCATGAAGAAGAAGAAAGATGCCGAGCCTAAGCAAGCTTGTCTTTGGGTTCCACAACTGTTGTAAACTTATATTAATTGGTTCAGAGGTTTATACCAAGTGGTTCAGAGGTTTATACCAAGTGGTTCAGTGTTTTAATACCAAGTGGTTCAGTGACTAAATAGAGAGTGGTTCAGTGACTTAATAGAGATTGGTTCAGTGACTAAATAGAGATTGGTTCAGTGACTAAATAGAGATTGGTTCAGGGCTAAATAAAGAGTGGTTCAGTGACTAAATAGAGAGTGGTTCAGTGACTTAATAGAGATTGGTTCAGTGACTAAATAGAGATTAGTTCAGTGGCTAAATAGAGATTGGTTCAGAGACTAAATAGAGAGTGGTTCAGTGACTAAATAGAGAGTAGTTTAATGACTAAATAGAGATTGATTCAGTGACTAAATAGAGAGTGGTTCAGATACTAAATAGAGAGTGGTTCAGTGACTAAATAGAGAGGTTCAGAGACTAAATAGAGAGTGGTTCAGTGACTAAATAGAGAGTGGTTCAGTGACTAAATAGAGAGTGGTTCAGTGACTAAATAGAGATTGGTTCAGTGACTAAATAGAGATTGGTTCAGTGACTAAATAGAGAGTAGTTCAGTGAGAGTAAAAGGGCTGAACCACTGAGAGTAAAAATGGTTGAACCACTATGAATAAAAGGGCTGAACCACTAAGAGTAAAAGGGCTGAACCACTTCTTGGTAACTTGATGAACCACTTCTTTATAGCTTGTGAACCATATTTTTTTTTTCAACAAAACATATACAAAGTGGGTGTCTATGTGTAGATAAAATTAAAATACACCCAAAAATATATTTTTTATATTTTTTTAACAAATGAAAATCCCAAAAAATAATTTTTAAAAGTCCATGTAAACGCTTTTCATATGTACGTACATTGTCTAATTAATTAGTAAATTTTGTTGATTGGCGCGTGCAATTAATTAGCGTTACGTGTGAGAGTATGAGTGTTACTAATTAATTTGGGTAGGTATTACTAATTGATTGGGGGAATACGCGTGTCTCGTATTTTTAATTTATTTTTGGACACGTGGACCAATCAAGTTACTTCTTTCCTTCTCACCGGTAGTATGCTTCTCACCCGAACCCAACCCTCTATATATATATATAGGGTTGCGCTCCGGTGAAAACCAAAATTGCGGTAAAAACCTGTGAGGACCGGGTTTTTAGCTCGGTTCACTAGCTTTATAGCCCGGTTTTGAATAGAACCGATCTATAAAGTCATATATTTTAACCTGGTTCTGAATAAAACCGAGCTATAAAGTCACTAATGTAATTTTAAAACATGAGTTTTCAGCACGGTTTTTAGGTTTAACCGAGATATAAAGTCATGTGTTATTTTAAAACTGGAGTTTTTAGCACGGTGTTTAGGTTGAACTGAGTTGTAAAGTCACTATGTAATTGAGGTTTTTAGCACGGTTTTCAAATAAACCAAGCTATAAATTAGTCCTCACGGTTTTTACCACAATTTGAGGTTTTCACCGGAGTCAATCCCTATATATATATATATATATAGACTAAAACAGTATATATGTCCGTATGTATATATATAAACATTCAAACGGTATATATATATGTGTGTGTGTGTGTGTGTATATATATATATATACACATATATATATAGGGTTGCGCTCCGGTGAAAACCAAAATTGCGGTAAAAACCTGTGAGGACCGGCTTTTTAGCTCGGTTCACTAGCTTTATAGCCCGGTTTTAAATAGAACCGATCTATAAAGTCATATATTTTAACCCGGTTCTGAATAAAACCGAGTTATAAAGTCACTAATGTAATTTTAAAACATGAGTTTTCAGCACGGTTTTTAGGTTTAACCGAGATATAAAGTCATGTGTTATTTTAAAACTGGAGTTTTTAGCACGGTGTTTAGGTTGAACTGAGTTGTAAAGTAACTATGTAATTGAGGTTTTTAGCACTGTTTTCAAATAAACCAAGCTATAAAGTAGTCCTCACGGTTTTTACCATAATTTGAGATTTTAACCGGAGTCAATCCCTATATATATATATATATATATATATATATATATATATATATACCAGTTATACCCAGCTTAATGATAATGTAATGATAATGTATGAATGATGATAATGACAGTTATAAAAGACTGATAATGACGTTTAATGTACGGATTTATTGATAAAACAATAATAAGAAAGCAATAAAGTGAAAATAAAGTAAACAAGATTTGCCAAAAAGAACTTACTTTTATTGGATTTGATGTAGGAAAAGTACACTTAAGAAATCTTGCAAAAGGAAATTACAAAGCAATTATTGAGGAATTTCTAAAGGGCTTTTTTCAAGCTTTATGATTTGAGAGTCTAAAATGAAGCGTGCCTCCTCTATGGGAGATGATGGGCTTTTATAGAGAGGTTGCCGTGTTCTTGCTCTTGAATTTGTGGATGATATTGTTTCTTGCTTCTCATCATGAGAGTCTTGAATTCTTCCTTCAAATGATGAACTTCTTTGAATTCTTGTAGTACATGATGGTGTCTTGCATAAAACATCTTGGCTTGGTCTTCTTTTGTCTTGGTCTTCAATGATGGAATACTCCTGTACAAAGTAGGAGCCTTGGCATACAATAATACATTACAATATAATTTTCCTTTTTTTTTTAAATAAGATGATTATAATTCAAAAGGATCATAATCATCATCAAGGTTTACATTTTTGCCCTTTTCTTGCTTGGCTTCCTTTTCTGTTTGATCATACCAGTTGAAGTTAATTTTCTTGCCTTTTTGTAACTGTAAGAACTCTTGATATTTTTGAAACTCTTGAAATTGCTTCCAAAGATCTGGATTTGGTTTTGCATTGGACTCAACTGGATTGCTTGGAGGTTTTATGGATGAGCTGGACGAAGATGACTCAATCTGTATAGGTTCTTGTGTTTTAGGGATTGGGTCTTTTTGTGGAGGATTTTTGTTTGGAATGGAGGCCTGAACTCTTTCAATGGCTAGAACATTTAGGTCAAATTTTTCCCACCATCGAACTTTGTATTTTCTGCAAAGTGATAATGGGTAAGGAATTGGGTATATCTGTTCAAGCTCATACACCCAACAGAGGATCCAAGTCATGCCATTGTTTTTGTGGAACAGTAGTGACTTTTTGTATTTTTCAGTTGGGGAGTGATTGTAGTAGTAATCATAGGCAAGTTGGACAGCATCGGGGAAAATTTCATGTGTGCTGCCAAAAATGTTCCACCATTCATAGAACCATTGTGGTAAGTCATCGTTGCAGTTTCTTGAAAAGATAAAGAACCAGGAATGGCTGAATGGCCTTATGAGAAAGGTTCGAAACCATGCCATTTTGTAGTCATAGAAGGTATATCCCTTAGGATAATGAGGTATGGAAAATGTTTTGACGGTGGTTAGATTGTCCCAATCTTTTCTTGTGAGGACTCTGAGGATTTTGCATTTAGAGAAGATAATGTGGTCTGTTTTGGTTTGGTCTTTTGTATGTGTCAGGTCAATCGAACCAGAATCTACGAGTATTAACTCATAGAATTTTCGGGTTTTGTTAATGTCTTCAGGGAACCAATGGAACGAAGGAGGAAAGACTTCGGGAAGACGGGGTTCAATCTGTTCTTGCGGGAGAGGTTTAAATTCTGGTAGTAGGCAAATTTCTTGTGCTATATGGGGTTTAAAGAAGTATTTGTAAAATGGAGTTTCTGGGTCTGGTCTTTTTTGTGATGGTTTTACTGGGGTTTTTGGTGCAAGGACCGCTTGCTTGTAAGGTAACTGGGCAAGAGGCTGGAACTGATTTGTTGTGGTAAGGATTGGTATAGGAGTGCACTTTGTGGACTGTGGATGTGTCATGAGGTAGTCTTGAGGCCTCATTGGCTTTCTTGAAGTATCCTTGCTGGACGAGGCCATTGCTACAATGTAAACAAAATAATTGTTAGAATGGGATGTTTCTGAGGCGTCTCTCTGCCTCTTTCTCCAGTTCTTTGAGAAACTCTTCTTGCTCCAAGTCTGGATGTCCGCCAAGAATAGCTGTATAGATTAGATCCCTTATAGGAGGAATCCCAAGAACTTCTTCAATTTTCTTTTTCCAAATTTTGTAGATAAATCTCATAACCGAAAGCTCTACGTTTTGCCCTGCAGAAATTCTCTAGTAAGAAAATCTGGTAAAGAATTATTTTCTCCTTTAATAAATTCAATGTCAAAGTCAAAAACAGAAAGAATAGCTTGCCATCTTGCAAATATCTGTTTTGAAACAATGTTTTGAACATCCTTTTGTAAAATTTCTTTTGCTGACTTGCAATCAACACGAAGTAAAAATCTTTTGTAATAAAGATCATCTTGAAATTTTGATATGCATGCAACAATACATAAAATTTCTTTTTTAACAGTGCTATAATTCTTTTGAGGACCAGTCCATGTTCCAGAATGATACCTAACCAATTGTTCTTCCTTTTGATCTTGTAACCTTTGTTTAAGAATGCCACCATATCCTAATTCTGATGCATCTGTCTCAACTATCATGAATGCCTTAGGATGCGGTATGCTGATGCATGGCAATGATTTAACCTTTTCTTTAATAATGTGAACTACTTTAGTATGCTCATTGGTCCAGACAGGTGGATCTTTTCTTAACCTTTGGAACAAAGGCTTGCACAATTGTCTAAGTTTAGGGAAGAAATCAGAAATATAATTAAGACATCATAGAAACCTTTGCAACTGAGTTTTTTCTTTGATTTCATCTGGGAATTTATTAGCAAATTCAATACTTCTATTTATTGGTTTTATTGTTTGTTGATAAATATCATGGCCAAGAAATCTTATTCTTGTTTGAAATAATTTCATTTTTGTAGAGGAAACAACTAATCCATTTTTCTTAATAACATGTAGAAAGGTATTCAGATGTTTGAAGTGTTCATCAATACTTTTGGAAAAGATTAGGACATCATCAATATAGACAATAGTGAATGAGGAATAAGGGTTTAAAATATCATTCATTATTTTTTGAAATTTAAAATATCATTCGTAATGACCAAAAGGAACAGTAAAGGCTGTTTTGTATCGATCTTCTTCTTTTATTTGTATTTGCCAAAAACCACTTTTCATGTCAAATTTTGAAAATACACGAGAATCATAAAGCCTGTTTAATAAATCTCTTTTATTAGGTAAAGGGTACCTAATCCATTGCAAAGCTTTGTTTAAAGG
Source organism: Persicaria maculosa (assembly GCA_963922045.1). NCBI lineage: Eukaryota > Viridiplantae > Streptophyta > Magnoliopsida > Caryophyllales > Polygonaceae > Persicaria > Persicaria maculosa. The sequence continues at coordinate 24,629,069 of OY998265.1, read as the reverse complement.
CTTATAGTTTATAACCAGCCTAGGGGCACCTCTCTCCTTTTCAGCTTGATTCATAACATAGAAGGCTGCACAACTCCAAGGAGATCTAGATCTTCTAATAAGTCTTTTAGATAACAAAGACTCAATTTCTTGCTTACAATAGTCTAAAAGGCAGGACAAGGCAATTTGGCCTATTTCCCTTGCCGACATACATATGTATAACAATATAATATATATATATATATATATTATTACGGGGTTTAATTTATATAGTGGGAAACCCTTATTAATTTATCCTATTAAGATCGTATAATCCCCTTTTGGTCGAATCACTGTGTTAATTAGTTAGCCCTAAATTCAGGGCATCGTCAATGAGAACTGGTGAAAAGGTCTCATCATAGTCTATACCATGAATCTGTTTAAAGCCTTTGGCAACTAATCTTGCCTTGTATATAGATACCTTTTCATCCTTATCTGTCTTGAGTTTGAAAACTCATTTGCTCCCTATAGGTTTTACCCAATCTGGCAAATCTATCAAGTCCCATACTTGGTTTTCAAACATTGAATCCATTTCGGATCTCATGGCCTCAAGCCATTTCTTGGAGTTTGGACCCACCGTTGCTTGCTTATAGGTATTAGGCTCATCATGTTCTAATAGAAGAACATCAAGGTTTGCATTCAAGATGAAATCATCATAACGTCTTGGTTGTACCTTGGCCTATCTGATCTACGAGTGGGTTCAACTGGTTCAACAACTAGAGCTGGAATAGTTTCCACGACTGTTTGTGGATCCTCTTGTTCCGGTTCTTGGATGATTTGGGGCCCTTTGCCTTCCAAAACCATCAACTCATCCTCGACATCATCTATGCCATCATGTTGTTGAGTTTGTTGCTCTTCATCTTGAACTAGTTTTAGATGAATATTTCTCTCACTTGACTTGTTGGAAATAAACTCTCTTTCCAAAAAGACACTATCCCTTGCAACAAACACCTTTTGCTCAATGGGATTGTATAAGTAGTATCCAAAACTACCTTTGGATAACCTATAAAATAGCATTTATCTAATTTAGGGGCAAGCTTATTAGTTTGTAAATGTTTTACATAAGCTTCACATCCCCATATCTTCATAAAAGACAATTTCGGAACCTTTCCAGTCCATATCTCATATGAAGTTTTGTCTACAACTCTAGACGGAGTCCTGTTTAGTGTAAGTACGGCAGTTGTGAGGGCATATCCCCAGAAGGATACCGGAAGGTCGGCAAAACTCATCATTGACCGAACCATGTCTAACAAGGTCCGATTTCTCTTTTCAAACACACCATTGAGTTGTGGTGTTCCCGGAGTAGACAACTGTCTTACTATCCCACAGTTTTTCAAATGATGATCAAATTCATGGCTCAAGTACTCACCACCACGATCTGATCGAAGTGCTTTTATTTTCTTGTCAGTTTGAGTCTCTACCTCATTTTGAAATTCCTTGAACTTTTTAAAGGATTCCGATTTATGTCACATAAGGTAGATATATCCATATATACTCATGTCATCAGTAAATATGATGAATTATATATAACCATCTCTAGCTTCTGTACTCATTGGCCCACATACATCAGTATGTATAATGCCCAATAGCTCAATAGCCCTTTCATTTGTTCCTTTGAAAGGTGACCTTGTCATCTTGCCCATCAAACATGACTCACATGTATCAATGGATTCACAATCCATGTCTTTTAGAACTCCATCTTTATGGAGCTTCTTCATGCGGTCTAAACTGATGTGACCCAAACGACAGTGTCATAGGTAGGCTTCACTCAACTTACTTGATTTTTGCCTTTTTGTATGTATGTTATAAGATTCTGTTGCAAGGTCGAATACAAATATTCCATTAATATCTTGAGCACGATCATAGAAGATATCATTCTTGTGAATAATTATACCTTCATCTGTAGTGCTAAAATTAAAACCTTCAGAATAAATTACTGCAGCCGAAACAAGGTTCTTTGTAATGCTAGGAACAAAATAACAATTATTCAGTTCTAAGATTAAACCAAAAGAAAGAGATAAACTAAAATCTCCTACAACAAGTGCAGCAACACTTGCTCCATTTCCGACGCGTAGGTATATCTCCCCTTTCTTCACTTGTCTCCTATTTCTTAGTCCCTGCACATTTGAAATAATGTGAGCACCACATGCGGTATCTAATACCCAAGTAGGACCATTATCTAATGTGAGGACATTGGTTGACAGTAATTCAATAACATAAATACCTGAAGTGTTGGAACTCAAAGTCCCATTCTTCTTGTCTTTTAGATACTTGGGACAGTTTCTATTCCAGTGTCCCTTAGCCTTACAGTGGAAACAATCATGGTCTGCAACCACCCTTGGCTTCTCACCACGTACCCTTCGGTTTTTCAACTTTCTTGCCTTTCCCTTGGGTATTATTCTTGTTCTTGGCTACCTTCTTGAACCCTTTCCCTTTGTTAAGATTAAGAACTTCCTTCTTGTAGTCAGTGGGAGTATTCTGCTCATCAGCTTTGAGCATACCATGGAGTTCATTCAGATTTTTCTGAATACCATGCATATGGTAGTTCATTCTGAATGAGGCAAAGTCATCATGTAAAAAGTGCAAGACGATATATGTGGCCAACTCTTGGTCATATGGGGTGCCCAGTGTCTCCATACGGCTAAAAAGATCGATCATGTTAAACACATGGGGACCTACTGGCTTTCCCTTCACAAGCTTGCTATCCATTATAGCCTTGTGAGTTTCATATCGTTCAATTCTTGCTTGTTCCTGAAATAGCATTTTCAGGTTGGAGATGATAGTGTAGGCATCCTGGTGTTCAAACCTCTTTTGAAGATTAGGTTCCATCCCTTCTAACATCAGACAAGTGACAGGCAAAGACTCACTCTTTAACTCCATTACTCTCACCTTCTCCTCATCCGATGAGTTGTCGGTGATAGTAGGGATAGGGGTGTTTAGGACGTCCTCACGCCCTTCGGACCTGAGAACAATTCTCAAATTCCTTTCCCAATCGAGAAAGTTTGTTCCATTCAATTTGTTTTTCTCAACTATTGAGCGCAGGGTGAATTTCAAGTTATCGTTCGACATAATGCCTATATATAAAAGGAAATGACATGCAAATCAGTATATGTTTGAAATGCAATTACTTAAAATTAAACACCTTTAATATATAAGTAAATGCGCATTTTATTCGAAATGTTATCGTTCCTTGTGAATAAAATGATTCCAAGATCCTATTACAGACAAGACCCAACGTACCTTTGCACTGTCTTAAGTCTTGTGTGTTCAAGGTAAGTAACAATTACTAATTATAACTCCTTATAATTCTTGGTTGATGATCCACATCCAATGTAAAATCATCCACATGCCTCAAGATCCAAAACTTTGCCTTTTGGTCTCTTGTTGGGTACAAACATATCAAGGTTTATGAACTCCCGTATAGATTCACCCTCATTAGTCCAAGATTGTGGAAAGACACCCTCACTTTTGTGACGCCCATCCAACCAAAAATCCAGAACTTAATGGGTTATGATATGGAAAGGCATTGTCCCAATTTACTTTTGGAACTTAAGCATGCAATTGTCATTTATTTATAAGTGAAAAAAATAAATAAAACAATGCAAAACTTTAAGTGCAAAAATCAAGCATTCAAAATGTAACGAAAATTGTGATCCTAGTATGGCCCCTACGATGCAAAATTTTAAAGATCTAATCTTCATGGGTCTCCACCCTCACACCCTTCATGGATCTCCATCCTTGAACTTCTTATGTCTTTTTCTTCTTGTATTACAATATTTCCTAATAATCTAATTACCGAAAATAAAATACAAAAATACATAACGATACGCAGATCGTGTACAAAAAACATAACGATGTGCAGATCGTATTTATAGGCCATACTAGTCACCTTATATATGCAAGCAATATATCATAATATAAAACAAGAATAATAATTAATCTCAATTTAAAATTAAATCCTTATATGGCATTAATCAATATTAATAATAAATTGTAATAATTGGATTAAATTGTATGCAAAAGAGATATAATATCAAATATTAATCTTAAGTGGGATTTCCTAACTTTTAGGAAATAATTAAAATAAATAATATCACAATATTATCAATCTTAATTTTATGGGCAAAATCTCAATTCACCGGCAAATATTTTACAACCAAATATTTTACAGAAAATATGTTATATCAAATATATTTTGAGATCTAGCCAAATATACAGTTTCTGTTCCATCACCGAATCGGATCGAATCTGACTCGGATCGGTGATATTCTATTTCCATGTCAATTCATACAATTTCATCTCTCAATTCATCAAAATCTTCATTTCAATTTTACATTTTATCCATATAGAATTTACCATCAATTTAAATCTAGATCCGCATCAAAAATTAACAATTAATCTATTGATCGTATCAATTTATGCAAGATGGTTCTGATACCAATTGAAGGATAATTAGATGCGTTTAGCGAAATTTCATATCATATCTAAACATCTAATTCAAGGAAATTCATGCATAAACGATAGATCAATCATTGTTCATAGGAGATACCTGTGGATGCATGAACCGGGTCGAATCGGGATGAAATCGGAAAAGAACGAAAGCCTCAAATGCGACTTCTCTACTTAGTCCACACGAGTCCGGTGTCTAGATCTCTTTAGACTTCGACTGTTAGGACGAATTGAAGGTCGAAAGACTAGCAATCAAATTACTTTTGGGTTGATTTTCGTGGTTAGAGTCTTCCGAAATCAACACTTGATTTTCCTCTCCTTTTTGCTACTATCAATGCGTGAACCCAAAAACTACTTTTTTGATGTTCTCTCTTTCCAATGGTCCGTACCATTCAAAAGAAAAGCAGCCATTTTATTTACTGTGCTAATTAATTAGGAGAGAGTAATAAAATTAATTAGAGAATTGCAAACAACCATGCTCACCGGTTACAACTTTTGTAACCTCCCTAATTAATCTACTACGTATCTTTTAACTCTCCTAATAAATCACCTCTTTCATTTATTTCAAAAATAAATAATATTTCTCATTCATACATTATAACATATATGTTAATAATCAATCATCAAACCCGTTAATCTAGTCCGTCAACTCAAAGTGTGTGACCTCATAGGACCCGTTTATATTAGTCATGGATTTAAACCATTTAACTCCATTAATCGTAGTTGGCTTCTAGCAAAGCACTACGACTTCTAAAATAATCGGATTGTATATCTCTATCAATCGTCCTATCTCATGTTTAGTCATTTCACATTTAATTAAAGGACGCAATTCCTTCACATCTTACATAATAAATAAAGATTAGGTCTAAAAATCAATCAAAGTCCACATCTGAAAAAATATATTACTGGCTTAAATAGAGAAGAAACGAACAGAGATTGCAAGAATAAAATATATTTAAAACTCACTAGCTTGAACAAAGAAGGAATGAACAGAGATTGCAAGAATAAATAAACTTTGCAATTTATTTTCAATGAATAGATATACTTGATAATTAAAAATTGTCACTGATTAAAAGAAGGACATTGAGTCGTTTAAGAAGAGCAAATGAGACAAAGTCACTTGCCGAGAAATCTGCAGTTCGAATGGGCATTTCATGAAATGTTTATAGAGTAAGGCTTAACAACCTTGACCTGACATTACCCTTTTATAATAATTTTCTTTATAATCACATCACACACTATCATAACTAAAATCACAAGTTCACGACTCGGTGATCAACTCATTTTTATCCACTTTAGAACATTAAAATGGATGAAGTAAACAAAATGACTAGTATAGATATTTTAAGAAAATCTTAATAACACGTACTTATAACTTAGCATGAAGGAATTAAGAACAATAAATGCTATAATGGAATTTTGGACATTTTTGCCCAAGTTTCTAAACATGCCTTGAAGTGCAATTATAAGAGTAAATGGATTTTGTAATTTATTTTCAAGGATAGGCATATTTGATAAAAATAAACGGTATAAATTAAAATGAAAGGCGCGAAGCTGTAAATGAATAAATGAGACAAAGCCACTTGCCTTGGTTATAAACCTGAAGCTTACGGATAATAAAGATTGTGATCAATTAAGAGATTTAATTCCTTCTGAAGACATAGGATCTCGACTGACTTCACCAACTATATATCCAGGCGCATCCAGACACGTCGTACATAGCAGAAAATAATAATTTAATTAGCTTACGTCCAATAATTTTACCCTTGGCAGAATCCCCCTTTAAAATAATCCTTAATTAATCCGATAAAACTTATCCTTTAATTTCTAACAATCACTTGCCCAACATTATTTTTAAAATGCCCAAACAGTATTAGGACTTGCAAACTTAATTTAGGATTTCCTTTCCTAAATTTAATTGGGCATTATAACGACTTAAGAATGCCATATAATTTAAAATAATTGTGTATTATCTCGACTTAAAATAAATATCCGTTTTATCCAATATTATATCGTTTTAATAAATACCTAAATTTCTTAATATCATAACGACTTATAAAAATATTTCCCACGTTAAATATGAACATTATAACGATAAAATATCCATAAATTTAAAAGAAATGGGAGATATCTTACGGTACCATATTGAATAGGTTGATCACGAATTGAAATAGGGAACTGATGAAGGTTGGGCTTTTGGAAAAAACTCTCTCCACTCTCTAGAATTTTAGAGAGAGAGGGAGCACCAACCCGGCTTCGGCCGTCGTACTTCGGCTACGGCCGCCTCAACCCGGCTCCGGCTGTCTTACTCTTACCCCGGGTTTCAACTGCCCCTGCTCCGATGTGGCTGAGCCATGCCCGGTGTTCCGGGGTTGTTTTCCTTGTCGAACCACATGATTATGAAAACCCCAATTTTGAAAGCTCGTCTACATATGTTGATTAAAACCCAAATTAACCCAGGGCTCTTGATGTTTCTGATTTCTTCCTCCTTTTTCATCAATCCCCTTGTTTCAATTTGAGATCTAATCTCATATATCACACCTTGGCTTGGATGCCTCTCCCGCTTCTAGGCTGAAACTTTCATGGTTCAACCCCAAATCCAATTCTCCACTGCATCCCTCGTTCGCCGATTCGAGCACCGTTTTCCGGCTTCTGGGTACTCCGGTGGTGTCTTCGGCGCCCCCTCCTCCCCATCCTCACTGGAGCCTCATCTATTCGCCTCATCGATTTCAGCATCACACACTCCCGCAGCCGTCGCTTTTAACGTCGTCTTCGCTGCCGGTCATCTGGTCACCCAACTCCGGGCCTGGGCTGTGGCTGTCCAGTGGTCACCTTGCCACCGGCGGTCTGTTTTCTCCTCCGGTTCGGTTGTTCCCTCTAAGTTTCCATCGACTGGGGCTTACCCCCCTGTTGTGGGTGGGTTTCGGCTGCCCCGGTCGACCCCCTCCTGCTGCCCTCTCGGCGACCCTGGCGTCGTTCCTCTGGTGGTGCCTCTCGCTGCCGGCGTCCTAGCTGTCACGCACTCACGCCTAACTAAATTATATATATATATATATATATATATATATATATATATATATATATATATATATATATATATATATATATATATCCACACATATTTTATTGATTAAAATCCCACAAGGGTTTAAATACCGCTCGTATGGGCATGTACGAAATACCGTTAGGGTTGATCAAATTCCGATAGGGTTTTTTGGTGCTCTTTACTCTGGCGTTGTGCGGCTCTGTGATGGCATGGCTTGACGATCTTCTCATTGGTTTTGGTTCTGGTTGTCGGAGTCGGGATAGGTTGGGGTCGTGGTAGTGTGTAGCGTGGCGTCTCCATTACTCGGGTTGACTGCTTCCCTGGAGTTTCGTCCTCACTGCTCTCAGGATGATCGGGTCCTGCTGTATCGCTGGCCTACGATTCTACTTCAGTGTGGGGCTTGGCTTCGTCCGTCCTCTTCGGCCACTTCCAGTTTGGTTTAGGTCTTTTTGGTTTTGCTTTTTGTAGAGTGCGTGTGCCTGAGTCTGCACCATTTTGTTTGGTTGTATGCTATGTTTTTTTAGACGGTTCTACCGTCTGCCGGTTTAGCCGGCCATCGAGTTTCAGATATGCCTGAACTCGAATTCTTACCTAATAAAAAAAAAAAAAACGAATTGAAATAGGGGATAGCCCTTGTGAGCCGGCTTCGGTAGTGCAACATGCAAGCTTGCACCGGACTGTATATATATGAATGAAAATGGGGACGGAGGGCTGCACAAAGCCAACTCTCCTATTTATACACAATTCCAACCAATTAGAAATGTGTACGTGTGATGTCCAGGTGTCGATTAACAAAACAACCACTTTACCCAAGCTAATCTATATGACGTAGAGTGCATTTGAACATTGACCCAGTTTAAATCATAATTTCGAAAATTATCCCGTCTTCAATAAGTTTACATATTTTATCCTCCTGACATCTTCCAACAATTTTTCACTCTACCGCTTTGGAATATTTTACCAACTTATTATTAAGCATGTCTTAATATCCAATAAATTTTATAACCTCTTTACTTAACCCTTGACATGCTAGTGGATCTTCCCTAAATCTCACTAAATTCCAAACTTGATAAGACTTTGTAAAAATTTTACCTTAGATCTTCATCCCCGATGTCATAATTCCTTACAAAGTGACGTCATAAAAGGAAAATACAATCGGGGTGTTTCAGTTCCATAATCCATCCTTGGTACATTTAAATAATAACAGAAAAAAAAGTAAACAGTTGTTGCTACCCCGCAACTTGCCAACCTAGAAGGAAAAAAAATACAAGGACGGATCATGCCATGACACGTCCTATATAATCCCCAAAACACGGAGGGATCTTTTTTTTACAACTTGTAATGATTGATGGACAAATGTCATTTTATAGGTGAAACGAATCCTAGATCCATCCGAATAGAGTGCATATAGCCACCCTGCAATGAGTGCATATAGCCACCCAGTTTAGTATTTTATATTTTAACATGTAATTATTTCCCTACAAGTTACATGATAACTAGTTTACATAAAAGTAAAATAGGTGTGTACTTTTCTACTTTTAGCTTTTATAGCCTTTTTAGTTTTCAAACTTTTTGGTTGTCTAGGTTTATTTAGTACTTAATAGTTATCTTCCTCTTTATGTAGTAAAACTCAACTGAATAATCATTTTTGTGTAAACGGTTGGGTTTTTGGTCCATGGGATTCGATTTCTTCTCATAATATGGTCTTGTCACTTTCCAATTTCATAGTGATTAAAAAAACACAGGCAAGAGAAATTTTAGTTCGACACTATTTAGTTTTGTATTGTTTCATGTGGGGAGTCACCTATCAAACAAATTTTCCAAAAGTTGGTTCTTCCACTTTCAACTTTCGACTTGTCACACTAGTTCTACGTAATTCATCTTTCAATCCTATTAGTTTGGTCTATTACCAAGATGCTTGTCTTTTCTTCTGTTATTCTCAAATGTGTTTATCTTTCATTTATTTTCATTGATCACTTTCACCCATCTGTATAATTTTACATAATACTAATAATAGTGCCATTTTTATTACTTTGTTCATGCCTTTAGCTTTGGTTAATTCAAGTCTGCAATATCGTTTGGGTTGTACATTTTTTCCCACCAATTATGTTATGGATTGTGCTATATGCACTCCAACAGATGGATCTTAGATCTGTCCAGTAATTATGTTTAGTATGTCATCTGTCCAGTAATCATTGCAAGTTGTAGAAAAAATACACGAAAAGATCAAGGATCCATCTGTTGTAAAAAAAAAATCAAATGACGGATTAAGGATCCGTCTTAATAATTTCAATTGCAAAAAGAAAAGAAAATAAACGAAAGAGAGTACAACAAAAGAGAAAAAAACAACAACAAGGGTTGTTCCATATTCCATTCTTAGTACATTTAAATAATAATAATAATAAAAAAGTAGACAGCTGTTGCTACCCCGCAACTTGCCAACCTAGAAGGAAAAAAAATACAAGGACAGATCATGCCATGACAAGTCCTATATAATCCCAAAAACACGGAGGGATCTTTTTTTTTCAACTTGTAACGATTGATGGACAAAATGTCATTTTATAGGTGAAACAGATCCTAGATCCATCCGACTATAGTGCATATAGCACCCTGCAATGAGTGCATATATCCACTCAATTTAGTATTTGATATTTTAACATGTAATTATTTCCCTGCAAGTTACATAATAACTAGTTTACATAAAAGTAAAATAGGTGTGTACTTTTCTACTTTTAGCTTTTATAGCCTTTTTTGTTTTCAAACTTTTTGGTTGTCTAGGTTTATTTAGTCCTTAAGTTCTTAAGAGTTATCTTTCTCTTTATATAGTAAAACTCAACTGAATAATCATTTTTGTTTTTTTTTCCACTCTCCATATCTCTCATACTAACATGGTATTAGAGTTTTAAATATTTTTTTTCTAAGCTTTTTTTTTTCCTTATGAGCCTCAACTTTCATTGTGGAGATTTTGAAATTTTCCTTCTTTAATTTTTTAGCCTTCATTGCTAAAACCTATTGAGTGTTCTTGCATTTATGTCTTCCTTAAACTCTCAAATTTCATTATCTGCTTCTATTGTCCCATTCTTTACCAGAGTAGTTGGATGTTTGCTATCACATGATTATTGCTTGCCATCAGCTCGGTCTTGAAGATGTGATGGGTGACAATTCGAATGGCTCTATATGGACTAGAAGTGCGGAGCAAATTCTTTGCCCCAAGTTCCCGCCCCACGACCTCGTCCCATAAAAATATTTTACCTCTAAATTAATATTAATAAAATTTAAACAATATATTTAGCTTATACATACTTATTATAACATATTTGAAAAAACAATCTTAAAAAATGAACTTACAAAAACTAAAATAATTCAAAATAGATAGAAAGATTTTTTTTTGTAAAGACCAAATATATTCCGTATTATATAATGATTATTTTAGTTAAAATTATTTGAAATATGACTATTTTATTCGTGTGATTGGAAGAAAACTTGTCCCCGAGCAAGGTCAATTTTATAAATCCTTCCGACTTCATTTTAAATCAGATTTTACTCGGAGTCGAATTCCGTTCTTGAGTATTTGAATTTTAAAATTTATTTCTTACTCGAAATGTTGTAATTCAATTTAAATTCTTAACGTCGGAAATTCGAAATTTCAAGGCGAATGGGACCCTTCCACCTCATTTATCATTAATTATATTATATATATATATTATTTATATTTATTTATTTAATTCTTTCTCTCTCTCTCTCTCTCCCTACCCGCCTGCTGTATTGGTCCCCCTCCCCTGCAGTATAACGGCACCCCCCCCTCTCTACACACACAGCCCATATATATAAACACAACCCTCATCTCTCTCCCTCACCCTCCTCTTCATTTTCCATCATCACTCTCTCTCTCCCTCACCCTCATTTCCTGTCATTCCTCCAGGAGGAAACCCACGAAAAACCCTCCCTAAGCCGCAGCCATCCCTCCCCCAAGCTACCCCCTTTCTTCCTCCATTTTCACGTTTCTCCTCCAAGCCTTCCTCCATCTGTGAGCCAGCAGCATCCTCCACCCACTCCAGGAGCCAGGAGCCCCGACGACGACGCCGGAGCCGCCAGCGGAACCGAAGGAAGACTCCTCCTCCCCTGTTTCGTTTGCAAGCGGTAAGCACCTCGTTCCTCTTCTCTTCGCTTCAACCACGGTAATCTACCCCATTTACTCATCCCTCTCCCTCCCTAGGCCAAGAGGAGCCTCTTTCGGACACGAGGAGGCTGCCGCCGAAGCTGCACCACCATCCCCTCCCCTGTTCGAGTTCAAGAAGGTAAGACCTTCGATTCCTTTGTGTTTCGGCCTATAGTTGCGTAAAAGTCACTCTCTTATATCTCTTTCCGTCATCCTAGGCCGGAGCAAGCCCCTCCTCCATCGTTACTCTCGGAATCCGCCACCTCTGCCGGCGCTTGGCCCTTGGAGTCGCGGCTGTAAGTGCCCTCTTCCTCCTCCTTTTCCTTGCGTCGTTTCTTCGTTTCGGGGTGGGTCTTGGTCGGAATTTCTCATCGATTCTGTGGGTGAAATTTGGAGCCGAACGACGCTCCCTAGCCGGAGCTCCTCCCTCTCTTCCTCGTCGCTTTTCCCGCTCCTCCACTGCTATCTCGAAGGTTGAAGATGATGGGATTCGGGTTTTGGGCCTTTTTCTTCGGGTGGGCTTGACCCATATCCGGAGCCGGGTCATCTCATTTTCCCCTTCCGGATCCCCTTTTGTTACCTTGTATCCATGTGGGTTTGGGCCTAATTTTCTGGGGTGGGCCGGATCCACCAAAACTCACCACTTCTCTCCTTTTCTGAAGCCCTGGCGGGTCTGGGTCGAGGTTCTGGGTTTGGTTCTGGGTTCAGCCATGGGTTGATGGGCCGGCTGGGTTGGTTACTTGTTTTTGTGGGCTGAGTAGATATATATAATATATATGTTATACATATATATTCTATAGTAACGTTATTTTACTTATTGTTATTATTATTATTAGTATCATTATTATTATTGTTGTTATTATTATGACAAATCTGATTTTATGAAAATAAAGTTTGGAAAGTGTTATATTATAAAATGATTTGCATAAGTGCCTTTGTGATGAATTTAAAATGTTTTAGTTGAGAAACTTAAAATGATTTCTTCATAAATTTGGAGGTGTGTTATATTAGTTAATTATATATTATAAGTAATTGTTTAAAAGGAGTTCTATATTTGGAAATATCTTTTGAAGAATTTTGTTGAAGAACAAGGTATTGGAAATTCTATTATAACAACTTTGACCAAGTTTGACCTAGATTTGGATATTTCGGATACTTTCTCGGAAATTAGTTACTTCATTTGAGAATGTCTTGTGAAAGGTTGCTATGTGTTAAATAGTAGAATAGTATCTTATGGCGCTTTTATCGCTTATATACTAGGTGATTGTTGATATTTCTTGGATTCTGCTTCTACCGTATCTTTTGCTGTTCGACTTATTCAGGTAAGTTCCTTTATGGGCTTACTCAGATTCGAAAGAGATTACCGGCTTGTGAATGTATGACATACTAGGTGTTGCATAAGCATTAAAGCATGCCATGTAGTATCATGCTAGGTTGCACTTGTGATTGAGCATTCTATTTCTTTACGCGTATGAGACAGAACGACCGTTATCTATGATAGTCCTAGAGTCTTTGCTAGGGTCATAGGGTAGCCCAGCCCCATCGGGTGCCCTGAGTCTATCGAGTCGATATGAGCATGATGATAGCCCAGCACCATCGGGCATGTTTATTTTAATTATGTTGTGATGATGAGATATGATATGATATGCTATAGCGTCGAACTGGCCAGTCTCTGCACTAACGGAAAGGGGTGCAGAGGTAGGAGAGGGACATGCCACTTGGCATTCTTTGGGCGCCTTTACAGTTATTTCTCGCATATTGCAAATTAGGATCATGCTAGTGTGATTTAAATTCCGCATCTGCATCATCCTTATTATTAGCGTATGTGTATGTTCGCTTGCTGGACAGAGCGTGTTGGGGCCTCGGTCTGACCCCGCTCGCACCAATTGTTTTTAGGTATAATTGCTCTTTGTCTCTATGACGTGGGAAACTCCGGGCGCTTGCAAATAATCTGTCTAACCCCGCTAACTCGGCCTTACAACTTCATAATTTTGTGTTTGGTTTTGACCCGGCCTTGCCGTGGCAAGTTGTACTCTACTTCCGTTTATTCTTTCGTTTGCAAACGAATTTCCGCGACTTAGATTTAGGACGGCTCGAAGACTCCGCGTGGCCATCAGGCTATTTTCGGGTCCGAAATCCCCACTTTAAAATACTAATCTTGAATTTCAAAACCCCGACCTGTACTCGAATCGCAAGATCCGAACGAAGGTACCCAACCTTCGAAACGTAACCCGGGTATCTATATTCGGGCCGTTACAAAGTTGGTATCAGAGCCAGGTTTTGCAATTTGGGTACCAAAGGGTCGAGTGTATGTTTTGAAAACCGCCCACGAATTTCAAAAGTTTTGAAAGAGTTTCAAGGGGCAAAATGAACTTAATATGTCTAACACAAATGAACTTAATATGAGCTTGGCCTTAAAATGGAGTAAAAATCAACCAATGGGGATCGAGTGGGTAGAATGGCGTTAGACCATCCCTATTGGATGTAGATCGGGAATGGGTAGGCAAAACATAGCTTACTCTTTACAGATGGGCTTAGAAGGCTCCAAGGAATTGCACTACGGTGGTTGGAGTGGCGAGTTAGGTAGAGGCCGTGAGGTATTTGCCCCTTCGGTCGGTCGCTCCTCGAAGAGCGACCTTAGGTAGATTGACGTGTGTATTTATACCAATTGGGCCTGAGGGCGATCTCCCTCGAAGGAGATCATTGCAAACATTCTTGAATGCTTCTGTGCTGAGTGATGGTTCTGGGTATGCAGCATGGTCGACACACGACGTGGGACCGTCAGGCGTGGGGGCCCAGTGCGCAGACGCAGAGGACGACCTCGCCGAGTTGTACCTGACAGGACAGATGATGACGTTCAGGATCTCGGGGGTGAGGAGGTCCCCGCCCCCCAGACAGAGGAGATCGTACGACAGATGGATCGGGCGACCCTGATTGAGATGCTGAGAGGGCTGGTCGGAGACCCTCCACCAGATACACCTGAGTTACTGACTCCTGTCGAGCCGCCAGCTGAGCCGGTTAGAGAGACCCCCGTTGGACAGCCAGTCGTACCAGCCCCCATCGATGTGCGCCCTGAGAAGCACATCGACTGGGTTCGATCCTTGGCACTCTACAGCCCGCCACATTTCTTGGGAGAGGACGGGGCGGACATCGAGGCATGGCTTCGACAGATCGACAACATATTTGACTTCATCGGCGCTCCGACTTCTGAGCGTCAAAGGTTGGCAGCGGGACTTCTGAGAGATGATGCCTTTCTTCACTGGACCGTCTGTAAGACGGGCCAGACAGAGTGGAGCTACGAGGAGTTTCGAGCACTGATGCTCCGGGAGTATTGTCCGCCAGGGACACAGACAGCTAGGGAGGTTATCTTCATGCGTGCTACTTACGACCCATCCCGCCCTGTATTGGAGGTCATTCGCCAGTTCAAGAGGGAGCTGATCCATTGCGCTCACCTCTGTCCCACTTATGAGAGTCGTATCCGCTTATTATCCATGAGGCTGCCGCTAGAGATCCTTCTACACGCATCTAGTTTGGGAGCTGTTCCGTTCGATCGCTTTCTGGAGGTCGTGATGATGTGTGAGCAGCAGAGGATTTTGACTACTACTGTGTATGCCCCCCTTCGCCCCGCGGCGAAGAGGCCCGCTGACACGAGATGGGATACGAGCTTCCGAGGAGCCTTCCGCGGAGGATTCAGAGGAGGGATGTCGAGAGTTATGCCACCCCCAGCACCACCAGTGGCTAGTCGAGGTGCTAGCGTCCAAAGCATTACCTGCTATGGTTGTTCTGAGTTCGGTCATTACCAGAGAGACTGCCCTGATAGATCTACCAGGTGTTACACTTGTGGAGGTATGGGACACAGAGCCACCCGCTGCCCCTAGGGTGGTAGGACCCCACCAGCTCCACCCGCACCGAGACTTCCCGCTGCTCCCCAGCCCCCGCTTCTTACTTACACCCCGGGGCAGGGGAGGGGCAGCACCACTGTTAGAGGTCGATCCGGAGGACGTGGCAGAGGTTCAGCTAGAGGGGGTCGTGGGCCATCTGGGCCCGGGACAGGCAGAGGATCATCATCCGCAGGACCGTCTAGGTCAGGTTATGGGAGAGGACAGACATCTGGAGCTTCTGGTTCTACATTGCCCCCACCGCCCCGCGTTTTTCAGATGAGAGTTGAGGATCGATCCGCTCCGAGTGCCTCAGGTACTATATTTCTCCGAGATGACTGTTTGAGTATTCTTTTGACACGGGTGCCACACACTGCTTCATAGCAGAGTCGTGCGTCTCTAGGCTTAGCCTGAGCTGCACGAGGGGTCCGCCCCTGACTGTGGGTATGCCGGATGGGGCTAGGATTAGGATGAGTCGTGAGATCCTAGGTTGCCCCATCCGTATAGGAGAGCGAGAGTGGCCCGCCAATCTGATCGTGATGGCCTTGAGGACCCACGACCTGATCCTTGGGATGGATTTCATGGACTATTATGGGGCGATCATCGACTTGCGGACGAGGACCGTATCGATTCTAGCAGAGGATGGCACCGAGCACCAGGTTTGGGGTAGCGACCCCAAGAGGAACGGGGCACTGATCAGCGCAGTTCGGGCAGCGAGACTTCTGGACCAGGGTTGTACGGGATATTGGTGTTATGCTTTGGAGGTGGATCGAGGCCGACCCGCCATGTCTGAGGTACCCGTTGTTCGAGACTTTACCGACGTTTTCCCCGATGAGTTACCCGGACTACCTCCGCAGAGAGAGGTCGACTTCGCTATCGAGTTGGAGCCGGGCACCAGGCCCATTTCCCGAGTACCCTACAGGATGGCCTCCACAGAGATGGCTGAGCTTAAGGCTCAGCTTGAGGAGTTAGCCGGGAAGGGCTATATCCGTCCGAGCGCATCACCATGGGGAGCTCCAGTGCTGTTCGTCAAGAAGAAGGATGGTTCGTTGAAGTTGTGCATCGATTACCGCGAGCTGAACCGGGCGACGGTGAAGAACCGTTACCCGCTTCCGAGGATTGACGACCTGATGGACCAGCTTCAGGGTGCAGTGATCTTTTCGAAGATCGACTTGAGATCGGGGTATCCTCAGCTCAGAGTGCGATCAGAGGACATCCAGAAAACCGCCTTTAGGACGCGGTATGGGCACTATGAGTTTGTGGTCATGCCTTTCGGGCTGACCAATGCGCCAGCGGCCTTCATGGAGCTTATGAACAGGGTGTTCATAGACTATCTGGACAGATTTGTCGTGGTATTCATCGATGACATCTTAGTGTACTCACGGAGCCACGAGGAGCATGAGCAGCATCTGAGGATTGTTCTGGAGACGTTGAGGAGGCATCAGATGTTCGGCAAGTACAGCAAGTGCGAGTTTTGGATCCCCGAGGTGACCTTCTTAGGTCATGTGATCTCAGCAGCTGGAGTCGCCGTGGATCCGGCGAAGATTGATGCCATCGTTGCTTGGGAGGTGCCTAAGAACGTCCGAGACATCCATTCCTTCCTAGGATTAGCCAGCTACTACCGTCGCTTTGTTCAGGACTTCTCGAGGATCGCTCGACCGATGACACAGCTGACACGGAAGGACGTCCCTTTCGTTTGGAGTGAGGAGTGTCAGGTCAGTTTTGAGCTTCTCAAGGAGAAGCTGACGACCGCACCAGTTTTGGCTCTATCTGATGGGACCGAGGACTTCGTGATCTATACAGATGCTTCGCGAGCTGGTCTGGGATGCGTTCTGCACCAGAGGGATCGAGTTATCGCTTATGCTTCACGTCAGTTGAAGCCTGGAGAGGAGACCTACCCCACACATGATCTTGAGCTGGCAGCTGTAGTGCATGCTCTGAAGATCTGGAGACACTATCTGTATGGTACTTCATGCAAGGTGATGACAGATCACAAGAGCTTGAAGTACATCTTCACCCAGAGGGAGCTCAACATGAGGCAGAGACACTGGTTAGAGCTCCTGAAGGATTATGATTTGGAGATTATCTATCATCCCGGGAAGGCCAATGTGGTGGCCGATGCGCTCAGTCGGAAGACTCATCAGGAGGTGACTATGGCCAGACTGACAGCACAACGTAGATTACAGGCAGAGTTGATGTCTTGTGGCATAGAGGTATGGATTCAGCGAGAGAGGGGTCAGCTATCCTTCCTCGAGATTCACTCAGAGCTGACCGATGAGATTCGCAGAGGACAGGCAGATTGCCCTGAGGTGGCAGCCCTAAGAGAGCGGATGGCACAGGGGCGAGCAGTTGGAGAGCTTATGGAGAGAGCCGATGGGTTGCTGACTTTTCAGAGCAGAGTGGTAGTACCCTCTACGTTAGATCTGAGGCAGAGGATTATGCAGGAGGCTCATACCACCCCTTATTCGGTCCATCCATGGACGAATAAGATGTATCAGGATTTGAGGAGATCCTATTGGTGGCAGAGGATGCGAGCGGATATTACAGATTTCGTCGCCAGATGTCAGATCTGTCAGCAGGTCAGGATTGAGCATCAGAGACCGTGTGGCTTGGTCAGATCACTTCCAGTTCCCGAGTGGAAGTGGACGGACATCTCCATGGATTTCGTCACTGGATTGAGGAGAAATATCCGAGGGTTCGATGCTATCTGGGTCGTGGTCGACAGACTGACCAAGTCGGCCCATTTCATCGCCATTCAGGAGACATGGCCGGTTGCGAGGCTAGCAGACGAGTTCATCCGACAGATTGTGAGACTCCATGGGGTTCCCGAGAGGATAGTTTCTGACAGAGATGGCCGCTTCACGTCGAGGTTCTGGCAGCAGATTCATGATGCTTTGGGGACTCGTTTGCGTTTCAGCACTGCTTATCATCCGCAGACAGATGGACAGAGTGAGCGGACGATCCAGACCCTAGAGGATATTATGAGATCTTGCGTTTTGGAGTAGGGCGACCGTTGGGTCAGATTCTTACCGTTGGTCGAGTTCTCGTACAACAACAGCTACCATTCTTCGATCGAGATGGCACCCTATGAGGCACTGTATGGGAGACGCTGCAAGTCGCCAATATGTTGGGACGAGCCCGCTGACACCACAGCTTCATTGCCAGAGATGGTTCGAGAGACAGTCGACCAGGTCGGACGCATACGGGAGCATATGAGGGTCGCTCAGGACCGGCAGAAGAAGTATGCGGACCGCAGACGGACAGAGCTCGAGTTTGAGGTTGGATCGCATGTATGGCTTAGAGTGTCACCGACCAGAGGAGTTCGCCGCTTTGGCATCAAGGGCAAGCTGAGCCCTAGATTTGTGGGACCGTTTGAGATTCTCGAGAGGGTCGGTGAGGTCGCATAACGTTTAGCCCTACCCCCATCGTTAGCCGGAGTGCACGAGGTGTTCCACGTGTCCCAGCTTCGGCGATATATCCCCGATCCGAGTCATATCCTTGACCATTCCGATCTCCGGATAGAGCCCGACCACACCTATATAGAGAGCCCAGTTAGGGTACTTGACCGTCGAGTCAAGAAGTTGAGGACCAAGGAGGTTCCTCTTCTTCTGGTCCAGTGGTCTAGGAGGAGTCCCGAGGAGGCGACTTGGGAGACCGAGGATAGCCTTCGGTCGAGCTATGGGAGTGTCATAGACGAGCTCTTAGCATCTTATGTTGAGCCGAGTGTTGACCTATCCTTGACCTCGTGAGCTAGTGGTGAGCCTTAGTAGCCTTTTATTTCGGGAATGGGCATTTCTGTGATTTTGTGTGCTTATGATTGCTTTCTCTGTGCAGATTCTATGCTGAGATGATATGGCTAGAGATCGGTTCTCGTGGCTTGCGTGATGATATGCTTGTTGTGACGTCCGTTGGGACTTATGATACTTTTATAGGATATTGAGATACTTTACTCGTAGTATGATTAGACCTTGTCGCCATTTTTGGCACGTTTTGAGACATTAGTATTCCCCATGTTGTGTTTTAGACCGTTTGCGATGAGCGGTTTGACTTGTTGAGACTATCTCCTTGTTGTTGAGACTTACCACGTGAGAGGTGGTTGATATTATGGTAGTTATCTATGCTTGAGTTGATTACAACATTATGATTCTTGATGAGTTAGAATTGGTAATTGAATGACTTGGAACATAGAAAGAGAATCTTGGATTAGCCCTTAGAGGTGGATTATTCCACCTCTCGCAATCTGAAATTTCTGGAATTTGCATCGGATTTGAAAACTTTGAGCAGTTTTAAAAAGGACCATTTTGGGTTTTATTAAAGATTAAACGCTATCTAAAATTCCGTGATTTTGAGGTCAAACTTTCCATTTAAAACGCTTTTGAACCCTCCCAAACCATATTATATGCTTTTGAGTTATGATACGCCCGAGGAGTCGGGGCAGGGATGGGATAAGGGCCCATATCCCATACTTGCTCCAACCAATTGGGAGTAGCATGATCACGTCAAAGATACTGCGAGAATCTCATATGGGCCCTTATGAGATACTTACGGAATCGAAGGCATGATTCTCGGACTCACCTCTTTCAAATTCTTTCCATTTCTTTAGAATGATTTTAGTCTCGGGGACGAGACTTGTTTTTAGAGGTGGATAAATGTAAAGACCAAATATATTCCGTATTATATAATTATTATTTTAGTTAAAATTATTTGAAATATGACTATTTTATTCGTGTGATTGGAAGAAAACTTGTCCCCGAGCAAGGTCAATTTTATAAATCCTTCCGACTTCATTTTAAATCAGATTTTACTCGGAGTCGAATTCCGTTCTTGAGTATTTGAATTTTAAAATTTATTTCTTACTCGAAATGTTGTAATTCAATTTAAATTCTTAACGTCGGAAATTCGAAATTTCAAGGCGAATGGGACCCTTCCACCTCATTTATCATTAATTATATTGTATATATATATATTATTTATATTTATTTATTTAATTCTTTCTCTCTCTCTCTCCCTACCCGCCTGCTGTATTGGTCCCCCTCCCCTGCAGTATAACGGCACCCCCTCCCCTCTGCACCAACTCTCCCCCTCACAACCCACACTGCCTTGCACCACCCCCCTCTCTGCACACACAGCCCATATATATAAACACAACCCTCATCTCTCTCCCTCACCCTCCTCTTCATTTTCCACCATCACTCTCTCTCTCCCTCACCCTCATTTCCTGTCATTCCTCCAGGAGGAAACCCACAAAAAACCCTCCCTAAGCCGCAGCCATCCCTCCCCCAAGCTACCCCCTTTGTTCCTCCATTTTCACGTTTCTCCTCCAAGCCTTCCTCCATCTGTGAGCCAGCAGCATCCTCCACCCACTCCAGGAGCCAGGAGCCCCGACAATGCCGCCGGAGCCGCCAGCGGAACCGAAGGAAGACTCCTCCTCCCCTGTTTTGTTTGCAAGCGGTAAGCACCTCGTTCCTCTTCTCTTCGCTTCAACCACGGTAATCTACCCCATTTACTCATCCCTCTCCCTCCCTAGGCCAAGAGGAGCCTCTTTCGGATACGAGGAGGCCGCCGCCGAAGCTGCACCACCATCCCCTCCCCTGTTCGAGTTCAAGAAGGTAAGACCTTCGATTCCTTTGTGTTTCGGCCTATAGTTGCGTAAAAGTCGCTCTCTTATATCTCTTTCCGTCATCCTAGGCCGGAGCAAGCCCCTCCTCCATCGTTACTCTCGGAATCCGCCACCTCTGCCGGCGCTTGGCCCTTGGAGTCGCGGCTGTAAGTTCCCTCTTCCTCCTCCTTTTCCTTGCGTCGTTTCTTCGTTTCGGGGTGGGTCTTGGTCGGAATTTCCCGTCGATTCTGTGGGTGAAATTTGGAGCCGAACGACGCTCCCTAGCCGGAGCTCCTCCCTCTCTTCCTCATCGCTTTTCCCGCTCCTCCGCTGCTATCTCGAAGGTTGAAGACGATGAGATTCGGGTTTTGGGCCTGTTTCTTCGGGTGGACTTGACCCATATCCGGAGCCGGGTCATCTCATTTTCCCCTTCCGGATCCCCTTTTGTTACCTTGTATCCATGTGGGTTTGGGCCTAATTTTCTGGGGTGGGCCGGATCCACCAAAACTCACCACTTCTCTCCTTTTCTGAAGCCCTGGCGGGTCTGGGTCGAGGTTCCGGGTTTGGTTCTGGGTTCAGCCATGGGTTGATGGGCCGGCTGGGTTGGTTACTTGTTTTTGTGGGCTGAGTAGATATATATAATATATATGTTATATATATATATATATTCTATAGTAACGTTATTTTACTTATTGTTATTATTATTATTAGTATCATTATTATTATTGTTGTTATTATTATGACAAATCTGATTTTATGAAAATAAAGTTTGGAAAGTGTTATATTATAAAATGATTTGCATAAGTGCCTTTGTGATGAATTTAAAATATTTTAGTTGAGAAACTTAAAATGATTTCTTCATAAATTTGGAGGTGTGTTATATTAGTTAATTATATATTATAAGTAGTTGTTTAAAATGAGTTCTATATTTGGAAATATCTTTTGAAGAATTTTGTTGAAGAACAAGGTGTTGGAAATTCTATTATAACAACTTTGACCGAGTTTGACCTAGATTTGGATATTTCGGATACTTTCTCGGAAATTAGCTACTTCCTTTGAGAATGTCTTGTGAAAGGTTGCTATGTGTTAAATAGTAGAATAGTATCTTATGGCGCTTTTATCGCTTATATACTAGGTGATTGTTGATATTGCTTGGATTCTGCTTCTACCGTATCTTTTGCTGTTCGGCTTATTTAGGTAAGTTCCTTGATGGACTTACTTAGATTCGAAAGAGATTACCGGCTTGTGAATGTATGACATACTAGGTGTTGCATAAGCATTAAAGCATGCCATGTAGTATCATGCTAGGTTGCACTTGTGATTGAGCATTCTATTTCTTTACACTTATGAAACAGAACGGCCGTTATCTGTGATAGTCCTAGAGTCTTTGCTAGGGTCATAGGGTAGCCCAGCCCCATCGGGTGCCCTGAGTCTATCAAGTCGATATGAGCATGATGATAGCCCAGCACCATCGGGCATGTTTATTTTATTTATGTTATGATGATGAGATATGATATGATATGCTATAGCATCGAACTGGCCAGTCTCTGCACTAACGGAAAGGGGTGCAGAGGTAGGAGAGGGACATGCCACTTGGCATTCTTTGGGCGCCTTTACAGTTATTTCTCGCATATTGCAAATTAGGATCATGCTAGTGTGATTTAAATTCCGCATCTGCATCATCCTTATTATTAGTGTATGTGTATGTTCGCTTGCTGGACAGAGCGTGTTGGGGCCTCGGTCTGTCCCCGCTCGCACCAATTGTTTTTAGGTATAATTGCTCTTTGTCTCTATGACGTGGGAAACTCCGGGCGCTTGCAAATAATCTGTCTAACCCCGCTAACTCGGCCTTACAACTTCATAATTGTGTGTTTGGTTTTGACCCGACCTTGCCGTGGCAAGTTGTACTCTACTTCCGTTTATTCTTTCGTTTGCAAACGAATTTCCGCGACTTAGATTTAGGACGGCTCGAAGACTCCGCGTGGCCATCAGGATATTTTGGGGTCCGAAATCCCCACTTTAAAATACTAATCTTGAATTTCAAAACCCCGACATGTACTCGAATTGCAAGATCCGAACGAAGGTACCCAACCTTCGAAACGTAACCCGGGTATCTATATTCGGGCCGTTACATTTTTTAAGTTGTAAAAAGATGTTATTTTACTATATATTTTTTTAAAAAAATTATAATTCGATTTTTTAAGATTTTTTTTCAAATATGTTATATTAAGCATGTAGAAGCTAAATATATTTTTAAAAATTTTTTTAATGTTAATTTAAATGTAAAATATTTTTGTGGGGCGGGGTCGTGGGGCAGGAACTTGGGGAGGGGATTTGCTCCGCTAGAAGTGTATTTGTCAATTCCTAATTTTAATCATACTTCTTTGTTTCAACTTTCGAGGGAAAAGTCTAACAGCATTCGCACCCATCATGTTTCCCCTCCCTTTTAACTCCCTTATTCTTTTCTTATTCATGTGGGATCAACCCCGTCATGGGAAAATCTTAGTGTCATGGTGTAATCCCACTCCCTCTCCCATCTCTTTTTGTTAAAAAAAAAATCATAAAAGTGGCTCATATATATGTTTTTATTAAGTGGCATAAGTTTTGATTGGTTAAAAATATGTAGTGGGGTATAAATAAAGTTTAAAAAATAGTAGTGGGATAAACTTGTGGATTTGGGATAAAAGTTAGAAATTCTTAAAGGATAGAGTAAAGTTAGTAGAAAATAAAGTGTCAAAATATTACGAATAGAGAGAGAGATGAGGTACCCCATGAGTGTTGATGCTCCAGCGGATTCTCTTTTGTTGACAGGAGTGACAACTACAATATAATCAAAACATGGTAAGATCGACATTGATCCTTTCTAGAAATATAAAACACTCTCTAGGTCATCACCGCCCTTGCGGTTGTTGATCATCTCCACCACCGAGCCACCCTTGAGCAGTTTGACTCGGAGACGGTGTTCCTCCTTCGGGTTGTTCCACCTCGGCGTCGTCGTCTCGTCTGGTGGCTTCGACGTTGTTCCTCCTTCGGGTTGCCCTCTCCTGGTCTGACAATCCTTGTCGTTCGTCCACCATCATCTAAGTTTGTCACCTCTCTTCTCCTCCGGCTCCCTACTTGGATGCCAATTTCGCATTTCCCCTCTCACACACCTATGGCCTTCTTCTGCCTTCGACGCCGATTTTGTTTCAATTTGGGCGCCTTGTATCAAATTCCGATAGGGGTCGGTCATGATTCGTCTTGAATCATGCCACAGCTTCTGATTGGGTTGGATTGATGCTTCAATCCTTTCTCCCTTTCCGGGTCTGCCATGAATCTCTCGTTTTTTGCCTCTTCTATTGGCTACCTTTGGCTCGGTTTTCGTCGGCCCACTGGTTTTTTGTCAGTCCCCTTACTCCTTCGCCACTGTCGCCTTCAGTTTGTCGTCATCTCCGGCCATCGTTGCGGGCGGTGCTCGGTCGGTATGTTGGACGTTGGCTTGCTCGTTGTCGTGTCATCATGCACTTTTCCCATTCTTCACTTTTATTCCTTGAGCGCGAGTGTTTGGTCCATGGGGCCCAAATTCGGGTTTCTTTGGGCCTAAGGGTGGTGGAACTTATGAAAAATTATAATCTAAATTAAAATTATATTATATATATACATAAATCACTTTAACAACATTGTTGGAATAAAATTATGGCAATTATAAATGTCTTTGAATATATATATATATTGGGTCAGGTGTACACACCCCTTATGGTGTTAAATGTTAACAAATCTAGGTCACTGATTGAATGAAATTGGTGGCTGAGATTATTTGGCAATTTTGTTTTTTTTTTTAATTTAAAATCAGTGAGTCCCACATCATTTCTTGCCCACTTGCTGAATTAGGGGAGCGTGTGATGTACTGCTTGTGGTATTGTGGGGCACGATTTTTTTTCCTATAAATTAGTCGATGGTATCACTAAAAAATATTCGATTGTATTGCTTGATTATTGGATGATATATCGTGATTATTCGATGGTATCGATGCATTTTTCATTGATATGACCGCCAACATAAAAAAAAACCATCTCATGAGGCACAAATTATTCGATTGTATTGCTTGATTATTCGATGGTATAGCGTGATTATTCGATGTTATCGATCCATTTTTCATTCGTCATGGGGAACAAATTATTCGATGGTATTGTTTGATTATGCAGTAAGATTTGGGCAATTATTCGATAAATTCACGAACAATTTGTGTGAATTTCAAGAAACCCACATCTAATTACCTAGATACATATGAATAATTCCTTATTATCAACGAATATTGAGTATAAACTTGCCGAATATGAGATAAATTCATAAACAATTTTACACGATGTTTGAATTTCAACAAAACTGCATCTAATTGTCCCTACACATATGAATAATTTCTAATAATCATCGAATAATTACTCTGAAATTGCCGAATAGTCGAAGTCGATATTTGTTTCGGTTTCGGTGGGGGTGGAGACGTGGAGTTGGTTGTTGCTGCTTTGGGGTCTTCTTGCTGCTTTGGCCGTCAGTTTGAGAGCCTTTGTTGCGAGCCTCGGTTTCAGTTTTGGTTTCAGCTTTGACTTTAGCGGGACAAAGCCCTCTTCATACTCAATTATGATCGCCATTGTTGAAAGCTTTAGATTTCACAAGGAAACAATATCAATTTGAGAAAGAATTGAGGACGTACAGACCATACAAAAAAACAATATATTGAATTCATTACCTCATGAGACCCCCAAATAGGATTCCTAGGTCTCCAATCACCGCCGCCTCGGTGGACATCGAGACCCCTACCTCCTGAGACCCCAAATCGGATTCCTAGGCCTCCAATCACCGTCGCCGACTCGGTGGACATCGAGACCCCTAAATCGGATTCCTAGGCCTCCGGCATCCTCTTTGGTGGCGCAATTAGTCCAGATCTCTCATCGGCACTGAGTAAAGAGACTTAGAAGCCACCGCCGACGAATAGAGTCATGGAAAGTCAGCGACTCTGCCTCCTCTAAAGACTTCAAAGTTGCACGGGTTAGGACGACGATTGAGAACAGAGAGAACTGAAGAAAAGGACAGAGAGTGGAGGGAGGCGAGGCAAGGCGGAGGAGTAGTTAGGGTTCTGACGACCCAATTGAAGAAAAAAAGAGAGAGCGGGCTTAATACACGCGCTAGGTGGGGGTGGGATTTTTTTCATTTTTCATTTAATTTACAATTAAGCCAATAATTGAATAATATAGACCATCCATCTTTCCCCAATCAAGGGCCCAGAGTTGTTAACATTTAACACTGTAAGACTTGTTAACATTTACCACAATTTGAGGTTTTCACCGGAGTCAATCCGTATATATATATATAGGCAAGAGTTCCAATGAAACAAAGAATACGGTGAAACGAATGAATATTGTGTTATATTAATATGAATATGGCATTATGTGGATATGAATATGTGAATATTGTGGTGTGTGGATATGAATATGGTGTTATTCACTTTATATTATTTGAATATAAATAATAACATATTCATATACCCATATTTAAATCATATTCATATTCACACAACATAATATTCATATTTATATATTCATATAACATAATATTCATATGAATATGACTCAATATTCATTCGTTTCACCGTTACACCGTATTATCCGTTTCATTAGTGTATATATATATATGTATGTATAAGTATATATATAGTCCAGTGTACTCACCCCTTACGGTGTTAAATGTTAACAAATCTGGGCCCTTGATCGTAGGAAAACGGAAGGCTAAGATTATTCAACTAAATTAATTAATTGTAATATTAAAAAAATAAAGAACCTAATTTACTCCTTTCAAAGCGCGTGTGGTAGACCTACACAAATCCTTTTTAGAGTTCCTGGGAGAGAGAAAGAGAAAGCGACAACTCCTTCATCGACCCTACTACCAAATCTCAACCTCCTGGTGCCACTTTCGTCTGAGCAAAAGAGGATTCCGGTGCCAAATGGCAGCCTTCCGGCGACGCACCAAGTAGTTCCGGTAAGTGATCGAAGGCGGCGCGGCTTGAAGGGAGGGCATTGCTGCGAAGAAGTAGTTCCAGCAATTGAAGGCGGCACGGCTTGAAATCGGTGTCAATTCGCGTAGCAGAGGCGGTCGGCGTGGGAAGCGGTTGTCAACGGCGAGCAAGACATCCCTCACAGCATCTGAATCTCCATGGGTAAGTTTCGTTCCTTCTGAGGATTGCAATTATTCTGCAATTGATAAGTGATCGAGACGATTTGGATCTGGTAGTTTAAGCATTTGCTATCAAGCCCCCAATCACATTTCTATATATAATGTGATAATTGTAGACTGCAATCTCTCAATCTAATCTAAGCTTAAGGGATAGCAAGTTTTGAATCTCCTGTTATTTGGAACATAAATAGGTCAGACAAAAAAGAAGAAGATGCATCCAAATAAATCTCCTGTGATAATTGCAACTATTCGATAAGTTGATAGTAATTATTCGCTAAATTGATAGTAATTATTCGTTAACTCGAAGACCAGCGAGGCGACCCATAATTGAAATTTGAAAGAATGATTGTAATTATTGTAACTATTAGTGCAATTATTCGATAGAATGATAGTAATTATTCATTGATAATGCAAACCCATGGGATGTTAGAATGATAGTGCAACTATTTGATAGAATGATAGTAATTATTCGCTAAGTTGATAGTAATTTAACGGCCCGGATATAAATACCCGGGTTACGTTTCGAAGGTTGGTTACCTTCGTTCGGATCTTGCAAATCGAGTACGGGTCGAGGTTTCAAACCTCAAAGGATCAGTATGTAAAGTGGGGATTTCGAACCCCAAAACAATCGAAGGGCCACTGGGAACCCTTAAGCTGTCCTAAGACTATATCGCGGAAGTTCATTTTCAAAACAGGTGAAAGCGGAAGTAAAGTACAACTTGCCACGGCGGAGCCTGGTCAAAACCGAAATCATAATCAAATAACACTTAAGCCAAATTAGCGGGTTAGTCCAGTTCTTCGCTTTCGCCCAGGAGGATCCCTCGCCATATAAGCACAGAGCAGCAAAAGGGCGGGTACCTAAGTCTATCCACGAAGTCAGGCCCATAGACGCATGTGGGCCCTAAAGACCTCGTCGAGGACATATAATACGCCTATACCTAGAATAAAGGATGTTCTAATGCAGTACGGAATTTAAATCACACTATCATGCTCCTAGTTTATATAATATGCAGAAAAGAACTGTAAAGGCGCCCAAAGAATGACAAGTGGCATATCCCTCTCCTACCTCTGCACCCCTTCCCGTTAGTATAGAGACTGGCCAGTTCGATGCTATAGCATATCATATCTCATCATAGCATATCATATCTCATCATCACATCATATATCATGCTCGTGCCCGATGGTGCTGGGCTATCTCATCATCATGCTCATATATCGACAATACTGACTCAGGGCACCCGATGAAGCTGGGATACCCTATGACCCTAACAAAGACTCTAAGACTCAGAGATAACGGTCGTTCTCTTTTCAAACGCATAAAGAATAGGGATGCTCATTCATAAGTGCAATTCCTAAGCATGATACTACATGGCATGCTTTTATGCTTATGCAACACCTACATACTATATGACACATCAGGCATGAGGTTCGGGTTACTGAGTAAGCTCCCGTAGGAAACTTACCTGGAGGCGCGCAGAATCCAAGCAATCAACACCAATAATAAGCAATGTCTAATAGATCACGAATCACCTAATAAACATACAAATATGCATAAGTCTATCTAAGTCACACATGGCGCCCCTAACTATCATACATAGCTTCACATATCTCATTTCAAATTATTCCATCTTATCTCATTATGCTCATTTCATGCTCATATCATCTCAATATATAATATCTCATCCATCATCTCATCTTGCATCATCATATAACATTCCATATCTTAACTAAAATTCACATAATTCTCAAGCAGAAATCAACAATAGGTTCCCCGAGTTAAATCAAGTAAATCATTTTCCAAAGTTTTCCAACTCTTAGATCTCAAGTTAAATCAACTCATATTCAAAACGATTCCTCAAATCATATTTGGCTAAAACCCATGTATAAAACAATAAATCTTTAATCAACTTGCAATTTACACTACTAAATAATTCTGGCATAACTTGCATTATTTTAAAATCATCATCTTAAAATTACCATTATAAAACATTATATAATAACATTTCTCAAATAATATTACTTTTAAAACCATTTATAATATATATAATATTTTCAGAAAATATATATTATGTCACCACCTCAGAAAATAACATATAATAATAGTAATAATAATTTAACAATTACTAACCATATAATATAACCCCAACATATAATAAAACAACTAACAACATCAACCATATACCCAATAAATCTACATTCAAAATAATTTATAATATATATCATAAAATATCATAATATATTTCATAATAATGTATAAATAACATTTCATAATTAATTTAAATAACAAGTAAACATATGACAGATTTTATATAACATAACAACAAATAATATAACAACACAAACAGGCCCAATCTCACAAGAACCCGGATCCGGCCCAACAGGAAAGAAGAAAAGGGAACCCAATACTGGAGTCCAAACCCGCCCAACCCAATCAAAGAAAGAAAAGAACTCGTCCCTACCCCGCTCAGCTCCTCTGAAATTTCGCGGGAAAACGGAAGAGAAAGGGGAAGAAGCTCAGGCTCCGGCGGAGCCCTGTTCTCATCCGACCACCCCTAATCTGATCGATACTGAATTCTGACCCCAACCCAAGCAACGAGAGTTAAGCGTGAGTGAAGGAGAGGGAGAGAAGAGAGATTACCGAGAATATGAGGTGCTTGTCGGAAACGTTCACCGGGGTTGAATCGATTTTCGCCAGAGGCGGTTTGGCGTCAGAATGGACTAGGACAAAAAGGAAGGTCATTGAGGCTCACGTTTATAGCGGATTCAAGTCGGAAATGGTGCATTCGAGGCTTACCCAACCGGAAACGGAAACGCAGGGGATTTGGGGGCCTCGCAGCTCCAGAAGCAACTTCTCCGGCGGATCCTGGATGTTGTAGGCGCTACTGGGTTCATCTCGGCGTCGGAGGGTCGACTGTGCTCGGATGGAGGTGGGCTCGGCTCTTCTTCGGTGGAACAGGGGAGGATGCTAACGTGGGTTGCTTCGGAGTTGGCAGCTTGGTCAGGGAAGAGCAAGGCGGCTCGGTTTGGTGATCTTGTGAAAGAGGAGGCAGGGGTGGTGCTCGTGGTTACAGAAAACTCAAAGGGAAGGTGGTGGCTCGGTGGAGCTGATGAAGAAAGCAAGCGGAGGTGGAAGTGATGGTGGTTGGTTTGGTTAATTTCTGGGTTTACAGAGGACAAATGGGAAGGAGGGGGAAGGCTCCTTGTGGGTTTTTGGTGTCTGGGTGAAGGGGAATAGAGGGCAGGGGGATGGGTTTCAAATGAAATGGGCAAGGTGTGTGTGGGTGTTTGAGGGAGAAGAAGACAAAATGTGAGCTGTTGTGTGCAATGGTGGGTGCAGGTAACGGCCAGGAAGGGGGGGGGAGAGAGAGAGAGTAAAGAAAAAGGAAAAGAAAATAGGAAATAAAAGAGGTCCCCACAATATCAATTTGAATTCCCGACGCTCGAACTCAATCTCGCTCACTATAACGAAAACCCGACACTAGGAATTTAATCGAAATTTAATCATCTCAAAACTCAAAAGCGAAAATCCAATCCCGTCAAAATCCAAATTTTAAAATGATGCCGGAAAGATTTTTAAAATCGACCTTGTGCTCGAGGACGAGTTTTCTCCCATTTTTACAAATTGAATAAAATAATCATTTATTTAATTAAAATAATAATAATAATAGAATATATTCGGTCTTTACATTCATCCACCTCTAAAAACAAGTCTCGTCCCCGAGACTAAAATCATTCTAAAAGCACTACAAAAAAAAAACATTTTAGCAACGGCTACTTACCGTGGCGAAAAGGCCATTTGCCGTGGCAAAAGGGTGGTAGCGACGGCTATAGCCACGGGAGACGAGCCGTGGCGAAACCTTTGGTGGCAAAAGAGCTAGCTACGGGATTTGCCGTCGCTAGATTAAAAGGCCACGGCACAGCCGTCGCTACGAACAAAGCTGAAGTAAATTAGGCCAAAAAAGTTGCGACGGGTAGATGCCGTGGCTATTAAAATTTTCCCGCTAAATTTTGGCGGTTTAATTGTATGGATGCGACGGGAACATGTCGTGGCTACCATTTTAAGTTTTTCCCCTTGTTAGCCACGGCACGTGCCGTTGCTGAACTTAGCAAATATCTTAATTTTTTTTTTCTGTTTGTTGTGACGGCAAGATGCCGTGGCTAATAGTAAAGCCTTTTCCCTATTTCACCTATTTAGATCAATCCTCCCTGTTTTAATTCTAATCACACATACATATTGGCAATCAATAATAACCACTTCTCAGATAACTTGCACCATCGAATCTTCCATATAACATATATAGATTTAACATTCGAATCACACATACATATTGATGATTAAAGTATATAACAAAAATATGTTCCAAGTCCGGAGTTTCAGCATTCCGACAAAAGGGGTGAGTGTATATTCACACATGGAGCCAAACAAAATCATACTTGTTCTTTTGGTGCTAAAACATTGCCATCTCAACGAGCAGCTTGTTGAGAATCTCTCTCAACTTCTTCAGACAAAACGTCATCCTCTTCTTCTGTTGATGTGTTTCCTGATGCCTCGGGAGATACGAGAATAGCTCCATCTCCTATAGATTCCTTGAGCTGGACACTTGTTGTCTATATATAATATAAAAGCATAGAAAAAGTAAGCTATATTGAGAGAAATAGACACATGACAGTAAAGATATTACTGCTACTAGCTAGTCGTATTAAACTAGATGAAATCAATTAATGGTCTCCTATACCTATATCTATATCTATATATAAAAAGGGAGAATAACCGTGTTGAACAATGAATTTACACTTTTATCCATGTCTTTATAATAATTTCCATTTCTTAACAACTCATTTTTTATATTTAAATCTCCATTTCTTTCTAATCTCTTTTAGATCTCTTTGCTCTTTCAATTTTTCTCTCAGACAGAGACTGATGCCTTCTCTTTTTTTCTCTTCACCGGTAACCTTCTTCAATCTTGTCCTTCGAACTTCGCTTTCGGATCCCTTGCCTCCTCTTATACTGAACTATCGGCATATGCTTTCATGGATCATATACACCGAATGTAATATTACAGTAACCCACATCTTTTTCTTCCCTTGTCAATCTCAAATTCGAATTCCCTAAATTGAAAAGGTTAGTGTTTTATACATTATACTTTTTGAATTTATAAGGTAGCTTAATTTTGACCTTAGTTTTGAATTTATGGGTTGTGAATTGAATTTTATAATGTCGACTTGTATTGACCTTAGTTTTGCATAGTGGAAAGTTTCAATTTTGATTTATGGTTTCCTTTATTGTGTTTTATTGCTGAAGATCGCCCCGCCATTGCCTTCCCTTCTGAACGCCCCTCAATGAAAGAGTTTGTTTCAATGCTTGAAGATTCTAATAAGGATGAGTACCGTTTTGAATCTTTTGATCTCCTTAATCAAACTTACTTGTTCATTATCATTTTCTTACTTGTCAATTCATTCTCTCTCTCTCTCTCTCTCTCTATTTTTTTTTTCAATTCATCAAAATAATTGTTTATTACTACTCTCTATAATAGAATCTTGATAATTTTTAACTTGACCAGAACCAAACTTCAAACTAGAATACTAGCCGACAATGCTTCCGCTAAATTAAAGTTGATTCGAGTGTATTTAATTGATTGAAGTTGATTCGACTTCATTTTTAGAATTTTCCCGTTGTTAATTAAATTATGAGTTTCTTTGAATTTCTGAATATTTCTCTGATTAATTTCTTATTTTGTTCATTATCATTTTCTTAGACATATTTGAAGTTGCTTTTCATGCCTTGTAATTTATCATTTCCTCTTTGAATTCCTGTACAGAGATTCTGCTTCTTCAATCTTTTTCTTCTCCTTTCAATCTCATATTCAAATTCTCTAAATTAAAAGGGTTAGTGTTTTACTCGTACTTTCTGAATTTGTACTATAGCTTCTGATATAAGATTGAATTAGTAAATAAGATGTGAGAATTCGTTTCAGGTTTTTTAGAAATCAATTTTGGAAATTAGGGTTTTTGATTAAAGTTGATTCGACTTCATGTTTAGAATTTCCCGTTGTTAATTAGATTATGAGTTTTTTTGCATTATTGATTAAAATTCTCTCATTAATTTCTGATTTTATTAATTTTCATGTTCTTGGACATTTTAGATTTTTTCCATCATTCAGTTAATGTTGTTTTTTATTATGCCTTGTAATTTATCATTTCATATTTAGAGTTAGACCAAAGTCTGAGGAAGAGGAAGGCAGAGGAATCACCCCTAGTTATTAAATAAAATACTGGCCACTTATACTTGACCCATCTATAATTATAATCTTTATATGCAGATGATTTGAAACCCTACAAAACTATATTTATATATCTAGTTAATGATTACCCTTATGGTAACTTATGACACCACACTTGACTACCTGTTTAGCCATATTTTGCATCCACATTCCACACAGTTAGGAATCAACAGTACATCCCTTTTTTACTAGTGGTACTCCTAAATAAAAGATTAAAAAAACAGAGAGAATAACACATGTTTGATCCAGATGGAATCAAAGGATTTGTTGGACTTTCATATCACTCTAGTAGACCAGAAAGAGAGTTACTGTATGGTTCAAGAGATTGATTGCTTAAACAATGACTAATGGAATTAAAGAAAGACAATGTATGTGTAGATGTTGAAATTGAAGAAATTGAAGAAAGACATGACTGATGAAATTGAAGAAAAGCATTGACAAACCTACGCTTGTGAATGAGCACTTGTCCCATCAGCGATCCCTGTAGTCCCCAACATTTCCGATCTCAGCGCTTGGAGTTTTTGGTCAAATTGCCTTGATATGTGCTCAGCAAACTCTTGAAGCTGCTGTCGGATCATGGCATCACTGCTATTAGGCGTGGCAGATGATCCTGGATACACCAACCGAGAAGGGACACTGCAGCCATATGTGCAACCGAGAAGGGACTTTCACAGATGTAAGTTCATGTTGATCCGCTGGTTCCCTACTCAAGAGATCATTGTAGTCCTTCTAAGTATGACAAATGAAGACGAGAACATTATACAATTTGCCACATACTTTAAACATTATACAAATGAAAAGGTATACAACTACAAGGATTTGACAAACTTACGATGGATGCAATAACATCAGGGTCATTGCCATTTCGAGATTTGATCCACACACTCATTTTGTCAACTGGTTGACCACTTTTTTGCAGCTGATCAATACCAAAAAATAGTACAAAATGCAACTCAAACTAAGATAGAAACAAAAAAATAAGGTACAATCTCAGTAAAACATACCTCATATTTTACTTCGGCAAATGACTTTCAGCCAGTGATATGAGATGGTCCATGCTTATCTCGATTCATGGAGTTTTGTCGTGATTGTTTCTATTTATATCAAGGTCCAATACTCATAGTTAGAAATGAATGAACGCATACGGATATCAAAAGCATGATTGGGTCAATGATAATTTATATTTTCTGGAAAAAAAAGAGAAGAAAACCTGAGCCTCAGCACTACGCCAATATGCAATAAGCTCAGCCCATTGTTCTGGTAGAACATCTGAAGGGTGCTTCGAAGCTAACTCTGGATCATCTTTCTTCGCTGTAAAATATCTTGCTTTTGTTTTCGACTTGTAATCTTTCCACATGTTGTTGCATGTTTTCAAACAAACCGATTTATAGCCTTCGAGGACATTTAATACATTTCTCTGCGAGTTTGATCAAAGTAAATAGGATAAAAATAAAATAACGACACAACTTGTAAACTCAAAAAGAACATAATTTCACCTGAACTTCTGCCCATATTCCCTCCTTGATAGAATCGTCAATAAAGGTCCAATCTAGATTGGTTAACGGAATCCTTTGACCATCACGCACTATAATTCCTAATTGAGACTTCAAAGGTTTGGCATTATCTCCAACCGGCTGGAAAACTTTGTTGAATTCAACAAAGATTTTGACTCCGGTGTTCCACTCTCGTATACCTTTATAATGGCCTCGAACTGCAATTTGCTTCTGCTCACCTTTAGTCAAAGAAATATTATACAAATTAGAGGTTTAATAAAATACTAAATATTTGTATATATTGTGGTTGAATAACTCCAATGAATTGAGTAAATATTTGTCAAATATACTATTAACACTTGTTTCCATGGGAGATGGCGCAAGGGATGCAGTTGGAGGTGGTGCAGAAGTTGTAGCTGTAAGAGATGCATCCGGATGTTGTGAAGGTAGAGCAAGGGTTGAAAGTGGAGCACTAGGCAAAGCCGGTGGAACCGCTGATTCCGCTGATGCAGCCAAGAACTCAGTTATCGTCCGCGGACTCCCACGTCCGCCCTTTCTTCTCTTCATGGTAATACATTGGCGATCACCTTTAATTGAAGTAACACCATTCGTCAAAGAACTTTAACAAAGTATTATCTATATTTCTCTCTTATCTAGTGCTATTATCCATGGTATAGCTTCAGGTTCAAATTGATTGCTCTCTATAAATGAAAGGATGATTTGTGCACCCTATTAAGTTTAATTGAAGTAACACCATTCGTCAAAGAAGTTTAGTAAAGTATTACCGATTTCGAAGTGAGTTGAAGTTGTTGGCACAGTTGAAGATGGAGCAGCACTTGTTGCATGTGGAGCTGGAGATGTTAAGGCAAGTGGAGCAGCACTTGTTGCATGTGGAGTTACAAGTGAAGGAGTAGGCACAGCTGCAAGCACAGTAGATGGAGCAGTCGATACAGGTGCAAGTGGAGCAATAGTTGTAGTTGTTAGCAGCGCAGGACTTGGATCTACAAGTGAAGGAGTAGGCACAACTGCAAGTGGAGCAGTAAAGGGAGCAATAGTTGTAGTTGCAAGTGGAGTCGTAGACGCAGCTGTTGATGTTGGCAAGGACCCGATATGGCCATCATTTGAATTGGTAGAAAGTAAGAACCCGGACATAGTTCTCGGTCTTCCAGGTCCACCCTTTCTTTTCTTCCCCATGGTTACCTATAAGAACATGGAAAAAAACAGTCAGAGACAGCCTGCATAGAGCTTACTTACTGTAAAATAGATGGTGTACATGTATTTCTTCCAAATATTAAAAATACAGCACATGACTTGAACATACAGTGGCAACAATACAAACCGAAGTACACTCATCCCTAACCTCTATCAAATAAGAGTATCTTCAACCTCCACCTCAGAATCACCTTCTAACTCATCGTCAACATCCACATGAGAGTACTCTTTGGATTCCACTTCCCCAACATTAAGCCACCCTTGACCAGAAAGACACGGGTTATACCACACTTGTCGTGCTTGAGATGCCAAGATAAAAGGCTCATCCCCGACACGATCATGTGGGTACAGTAATCTCTCGAAGTTTACTAAGGTGAAGTTGAAGGGGTCCAACTTCACACCAGATGAAGGATGTGCCCACTCACAACTAAATAACACGTAGGTGATATCTATAGAGTATGTAACCTTGATAATATCAGTCAATCTTCCATAATAAGGTACATTATCTCCTTCTAAATACACACCACAATTATGTCTTGTTCTTTTATTATCTACGGTTTTAACACGAAAGAAATAACCATTCACGGTATAAGAGGTCAGCCTTGCCGCGGAAGGAGAAGGGAAGTTAGACAAAGCTACAATTTCATCGGCCAAGGAAGCATCCCCTTCCCTTTGCAAACCCTGAACCTACAATGTGTAGTTATAATCGATCAGTAGATAGATAGGTGAAAATTGATCAGTAGCTTATAAGTAAACTCACATGTGCCTTCAACCATTTCGGAAACTCTTGGAAATGAGTTAAGGCAATGGAATCCTTGTTAGCTGAAGGATTATGATTTCTGATGGAAATGATATGTTCTCTTCACCAAGAAAAAAGAGAAAACATTATGGAGGCTGAATGTGAAGGGATCTCATAATAGAATGGATTCATGTTTTGATGTAATGGAGACTTATTTTAGATATGGTGTGACCGCATCTGTATGAAACAAGACCCACCGATGAATTTGAGCCCGAGTTATTTCTGGGAGAATGATGCGGGACCATCCAAGCTAAGGCCTTACACTCTTGTGAGCTATGCCCTAGCTCAAGAGCCGACGAGGCCTCAAGGAATCAATGCAGCCCAAGCCAACAAGCTAAGGCCTTACACTCTTGTGAGCTATGCCCTAGCTCAAGAACCGACGAGGCCTCAAGGAATCAACGCAGCCCAAGCCACGGACCCTTGTTTGGATTGATGCCGAGGTTGTACCGAGCACATGTGCCTACCTTGCTCCGTGAAGACCGGGTCCAAATACTAGCCGTTGACAGCCTTGCTAAGTGCTCAAGTGGCCAGCCATGAAGACCTATTCTTTAGGAGCCATGATTGAAGAAGTCAAGGCCACTTCCTATCTTTTAGGGATTTTATTTGCAATTTCTGAATTTGTTTTAATTTCCATTTAATTTTCTGAATTTCTTGCAATTTTCTGAATTTCTTTTGTTGTCATTTATTTTCAGCCTTTTCTATCTCCATTTAAGGCTATAAATAGCCTCCTAGGCCGGTTGTATTAGTGAAAAAAACCCATATTTGATTAATGACAAGCATTGCTTTGCAAACACATTGTTTCTTGAGGATTCAAGAGATAGACCGAGAGGATTCTTGGTGAATTGATCTTGCTTGGTTTGTCTTGTGTGTGTCGATCTTCGCTAGTTGATTGGTGCTATCAAGCTTTCACGAGCCCCTTTCTTGTGCTCCTAGGATACGTCCTAGGTTGTGTAAGATCGTAGAGATTGGTTAGCTAGTCGTTGGTTTAGGACTTTGTTCAATTGGGATCAAGGGTCTATTCGCTCGTTCTACCTAGACTTTCTCCTGCCCTATCTATCTTTTTCATTACTATTGTCGAGTCCTTTGAGTCTTTGTCGAGTCATTATTGTCTAACTTGTGTTCTTTGTTTGTTTTGTGCTTGTTGTCGAAAGATCGGGACATCCACGGCTAATCCCCGTATCAAATTGGTATCAGAGCTTCGGCTACCGACATCAAGTGTCTCATCTCCATTGTCA
Organism: Persicaria maculosa; assembly: GCA_963922045.1. Taxonomy (NCBI): domain Eukaryota; kingdom Viridiplantae; phylum Streptophyta; class Magnoliopsida; order Caryophyllales; family Polygonaceae; genus Persicaria; species Persicaria maculosa. The sequence goes on along the minus strand of OY998265.1, from coordinate 24,590,693 downwards.
TCATCAAAAAGCTCAAAAACTCCATTGGAGTGCAAGGTTTGATCATCTCTTCTTTTGTTTGATTTTTCTTACTATTAGCATTGGTTGTTGTTGGTTTGCTTGTCCTAGCCTACCCTACCATACATTCGGCCACCATATCACCACCATCCAACCACCACTCGGCCACCATCTCTTCCATTTCAAGAAAAATCAGATTTTTGGTCTTCTATTTTTGCTATTTTCTGAAATTCAAAAGGAAAAGTCAAAAAAAAATCCCTACATTTTAGCCATACCATTTCCAGCTCCTATTTTTTTGCCACACTTCCATCCCAACAGCTCTATTAGTTACAAGGTCTCTTTTATTTTCATTTTCAGATTTTTCATTTGTTATTTAATTGCTGAAAGTCAAAAAAAAAAATCAGACTTCAAAAAAAAAAAAAAAAGAAAGAGAAGTCGACAGTGAAAAAAAAAGAGAAGAAAGAAAGAAAAAGAATTTAAAAAAAAAAAAAAATCAGATTTGAGTTGCATTGTTGTTGATTGTTCTAAGTGTACAAGAGAAGTGCAAGAGTAAGCATTGCAAGTGAACAAGAGCCATTGTGAGCCAAGAAAGCCTAAACACCATCTTACCATTCAACCTATCCTTAGCCTACCAACAACTATCTTGCTTGTAGTTTGAAGGTTAGACAAGGTTGATTTGATCAAGTTTTGTGCTTAGTCCTTTCTTACCATTTTATTCTTGTCCTTTGTTTCTATTATCTCTTGATCTCACTTTCTTTGATTCATTTCTGAAATTTTCAGCTTGGACCCTTATCATTGATTGTCTAGCTAATCTCTTTTGGTTAGAGGATTTTTGATTGTCCTTTTGACTAGCTTGAGTGATTGACTATCGTAAGACAAATTGCAACAACAAGCATTTCAGCACCAAAGGGAGAGGAGTGTCGAGAGCAAACACTTTTGAGGAAGTTTTTGTTTTGTCTAACCTTAACCTATTTACGTGTTTGTTTGAGTTGTGATGACTATAGGTAACAAATCCCCAAGGTCGGAGACTTCCGAGCCCATTTCCCCGGAGTTGTTCAACATGTTGAACAAAATGAACAACAACATCACGACGTTGATGGAAAGGATGGCAGCCCTAGAGGCCCGTTCTTCGACGTCCACGGAGATGCCTAGGGCACCCCAAGGCCAGCCTTCGGCTTCCGGACATCACAGCCGCGTTCCACCCCCGGAGCACACCCAAGACAACCGGGAAGATCCTCCTAGAACTCCTATTTATGCACGAAATACTCCACCGGAAGAGAACCCACCTCCTCGTGAGAGGCGTGGTCGTTTTAATCATTTTCGTGATGTGCAGGATGACTTTGAGCCCTATGAACACTTTAAGGGTTTCCAAGAAGAAGAGGATCAATGGGAGCGCCAATCGAGAAGGCATGAACAAGGACCCCGTCCACGGAGGCCCCGAGAGCCCGAGCAAGACGGAGTTGGCAAGGTCAAGGTCACAATCCCACCTTTTGAGGGAAAGTGCGATCCGGACACTTACCTCGAATGGGAGACCAAGATCGAGCACATTTGGAGCTGCCACAACTTCACCGATTACAAGAAGGTACAACTAGCCACCCTTGAATTTAGCGGTTTTGCACTAATATGGTGGGATACCCTTGTGAAGGAAAGGAGAAGAGCCCTAGACGCACCCGTAGCCACGTGGGAACAAATGAAGGCACTCATGAGGGCACGATTCATCCCTCAATACTACGCTAGGGAACTCAAGCAGCGGCTTGAGAACCTCAAGCAAGGTTCCATGAGTGTGGAGGAAGCATTCAATGCCATGCAATTGGCTATGGCAAGGGCAAACGTGGTAGAAGATGAGGAAGACACCAATGCTCGGTTCTTAAGAATCCTACACCCTTACTTGGCTAGAGAAGTTGATTGTTATCCTTATACTTCCGTTATTGATCTTTTACATCTAGCCGTGAAGGTTGATAGGAAGTTAAAGGCAAGAGACCAAGGAGGAGCTAGAGGAGGAAACCGAAGCTCAAGCACGCAGCCCTATGGCCGAGATGCCCTAGCACCAAGGGAGAAGCCTAGTCTCGATAATGGAGGAGAGCAAGGGAATCGAGGAGGAGTTCAAGCCATATCGAGTGCCAAGCCACCTAGCCCTCTCGGTAACCCTAAAGGAGGTACCCTTAACCCTTCTAATTTGCGAAATAGGGAAGTTGTGTGTTTTAAGTGCCAAGATAGAGGACACATGATGAAAGATTGCCCACATAGGAAAGCTCTCATGGTTGATCACTTAGGCAACACCAATTCTGAAATTGAGCATGAAAATGATGAGTGTTTGCATTTTGATTGTGATCCTATCTTAAATTCCTATGATGATTGTGATGATGAAGGCATTGAGTATGAACATGGTGAAAGTTTGATTGTGAGGAGAGCTTTGCATGTCAATCCAACTCCATGTGATGATAACCAACGAGAGAACTTATTTCATACTAGATGCTTAGTAAAGGGTAAGGTTTGTAATGTCATTATTGATGGTGGAAGTTGTTGTAATCTTGCTAGCACTGAATTGGTTGAAAAACTACAACTTTCCACTATACACCACCCTAGGCCCTATAAATTGCATTGGATGAATGATTGCGGTGCATTAAAAGTGAATAAGCAAGTTAAGGTTTCTTTTAAGTTAGGACATTATGAAGATGATGTTTTGTGTGATATAGTACCTATGCAAGCTTCTCACTTACTTTTTGGTCGTCCATGGCAATTTGATCGAAAAGTCTTACATGATGGTTTCACTAACCGCTATTCCTTTGAGTATAAGGGCAGGAACTTCACTCTAAAGCCAATGACCCCTACTCAAATAGCCGGGGAGTTTGAGAAGAAGGAAAGTGGAGGGTCGGTGCCATCAAAAGTGTTCCTTGCCGCCAAGAGGGAGTTCGTGGACAAGAACTTGGATTCGTGGTCGAATCCTTTCAAAGAAGGGGAGGTTGATGCGGGACCATCCAAGCTAAGGCCTTACACTCTTGTGAGCTATGCCCTAGCTCAAGAGCCGACGAGGCCTCAAGGAATCAATGCAGCCCAAGCCAACAAGCTAAGGCCTTACACTCTTGTGAGCTATGCCCTAGCTCAAGAACCGACGAGGCCTCAAGGAATCAACGCAGCCCAAGCCACGGACCCTTGTTTGGATTGATGCCGAGGTTGTACCGAGCACATGTGCCTACCTTGCTCCGTGAAGACCGGGTCCAAATACTAGCCGTTGACAGCCTTGCTAAGTGCTCAAGTGGCCAGCCATGAAGACCTATTCTTTAGGAGCCATGATTGAAGAAGTCAAGGCCACTTCCTATCTTTTAGGGATTTTATTTGCAATTTCTGAATTTGTTTTAATTTCCATTTAATTTTCTGAATTTCTTGCAATTTTCTGAATTTCTTTTGTTGTCATTTATTTTCAGCCTTTTCTATCTCCATTTAAGGCTATAAATAGCCTCCTAGGCCGGTTGTATTAGTGAAAAAAACCCATATTTGATTAATGACAAGCATTGCTTTGCAAACACATTGTTTCTTGAGGATTCAAGAGATAGACCGAGAGGATTCTTGGTGAATTGATCTTGCTTGGTTTGTCTTGTGTGTGTCGATCTTCGCTAGTTGATTGGTGCTATCAAGCTTTCACGAGCCCCTTTCTTGTGCTCCTAGGATACGTCCTAGGTTGTGTAAGATCGTAGAGATTGGTTAGCTAGTCGTTGGTTTAGGACTTTGTTCAATTGGGATCAAGGGTCTATTCGCTCGTTCTACCTAGACTTTCTCCTGCCCTATCTATCTTTTTCATTACTATTGTCGAGTCCTTTGAGTCTTTGTCGAGTCATTATTGTCTAACTTGTGTTCTTTGTTTGTTTTGTGCTTGTTGTCGAAAGATCGGGACATCCACGGCTAATCCCCGTATCAGAGAATGAAGCCTTTCCCCTTCTTATCATCATCAATTTTCCTTCTTGCTGGTCTATTTGATTTGCTCTTCACATCTCTGAGATATTGTGCACAGAAATTCATGCATTCCTCCATCACATAACCTTTCGCTAGTGATGTTTCTGGGAATGCTTGTTGTCGCACATGATTCTTCAAGGTTAGAAAGAACCTCTCTATTGGGTACATCCAACGAAAGTGAACAGCCCCACCAATCATCGCTTCCTCGGCAAGATGTATGGGCAAATGCTTCATGATATCCATGAAGGATGGTGGAAATATTTTCTCGAGCTCACAAATTGTTAAAATGATGTGAGAGTGTGCCTTCTCCAACTCAAATCTAGAATTCACTTTAGAGCACAACACTTTAAAGAACTTTCCTACATCAACCAAAACTGAAACAACATTATGTGGCAAGGAACTACGTACAAATAATGGAATCAAATGTTGTAGAAGGATATGATGATCGTGGCTTTTAAGGCCCCCAATTGAACGATCCTTCAAATTAACCCTCCGTGCAATATTCGAACATGAACCATCAGGCATTCTAGCCGTGGATAAGGCTAATAAAAACTTATCTTTCCCTTGGTTGTCCATCTCAAATTCGGCTCTATCAAAGTACTCAACATTAGACTCGGTTTTCTTGACATGATATTCGTGTCTAATTCCTAATGTTGCAAGGTCAAGTCGGGCAGAGACATTGTCCTTCGTTCTGCCTTTAACTCCCATGATTGTGTACAGAATGTTTTCAGCGAAATTCTTCTCAGCATGCATTGTATCTATACTATGCGGTAGTAGATTGTCTTTCCAATAAGGTAGCTCGTAGAAGATGCTTTTTTTGTTCCAATTGTGTTGTTTTTTTTTTTCGCTGGATCCCTTTCTGGTTTCTCGGGCCCCATCTTATGTCTACAGAGCATGTCTTCCTTTCTATATTGTGTACACACTCCAGTGGACTCAATTTGTTTGAGCAATTCAGCCCCGGTCAACCTGGGAGGAGGTTCATCAAACTCTCGTCCATGATAGAATGACTTCGCATCTCTCCGATGCTTGTGATCGTATGGCAAGAATCTCCTATTCTTCCCATAAGACCACTTGTGGCTAGCCTTCAAGTACGTTGCCCCAGGCCTTGTGTTACAATTTGGACACGCATATTCGCCTTTGGTACTCCACCCGGATAAGTTAGCATAGGCAGGGAAATCGTTGATAGTCCATAGTAGTGCAGCCCTCATTTGAAATGCTTGGTTGGTGGAAGCATCAAAAGTAGGTACACCCACTTCCCACAACTCTATGAGCTCTTCAATTAATGGCTCCAAATACACATCTATCTTATCACCAGGCCCCTTTGGTCCATCAATGAGTACAGATAAATATAGATATGGTTGCTTCAAGATAAACTTTGGAGGCAAATTGTATGGAAAACACAAAACAGGCCATGTACTATAGCTTACATTCTGAATTCCAAATGGATTAAAGCCATCAGATGCAATTCCTAGTCTAACATTTCTTATCTCAGCTCCAAAATTTGGATATTTAGCATCAAGATGTTTCCACGCAGAAGAGTCTGCAGGATGCCTAAACACACCGTCATCCACACGCTTCAATCCATGCCACTTCATCAATGTTGCTGACTCTGCTGTTGCAAACAGCCTCTGTAATCTTGGTGTTAGCGGAAAGTATCTAGCTTGTTGTGCTGCCTTTCGTGTCCCAGATGCAGAACTTGAGTCTACACTTGTTGCCCTCCATCGAGATGCATTACATACTGAACATACATCCAAGTTTGCATCTTCATTTCTAAATAACATGCAACTATTAGGGCAAGCATCCACGGTTTTGAATGTGAATCCTAAATCATCCACTAGCTTTTGGGCTTGATAATATGATTTAGGAAGATTAACCCCATCATGCAAAATCTCGGCAAATATGTCTAATAACTCCTTGAAAGAGTTGTCTGTCCATCCATGTAGACTTTTGGCTTGTAAAAGCCGAACAGCAAAAGACAAGGCCGTGTGCTTCTTAGAACCTGGGTATAGGGGTAAGTTCGCACATTGCATCAGCTTTGAGAACTGTTTTGAACACTCATCTTCCCCAATAGAAGCACCTTCACCCTCTCCATAACTGTGCAGATCTTCTGGTATAGCTCTATTTGCCATTCCCATTGCGTCTTCAACCAATCTAGCCATATCAACATCCATATACCCATCAGATTCAGGTGGCACTTCATTCGTCGGCAATGGCTCCTCAATAAAATCATCAATGCTCTCACCATGTTTTATCCATAACTTATACCTAACCCAGAATCCATTGTCCTGAAGGTGCTTCCGCACAACTTCTCTAACATATAATGCCCTATTTTTACATTTCCTACAAGGGCAGTAAATGAGAGAACCAACTTCTTTCCTAGCATAAGCAAAGTCTAGAAATTCATCTAACTTTGCAAAATATGGCCCAGAAACTCTAGTTCCCGAGTCAATCCATGATTTGTCTATAGCCATTGCAGATTGTATAGTGTGTACGCGAGTCTATGACACCTAAATGCAAATTGGTGAAAGCTTGAGTAATTGTGTAACTTGATATTATATAGTTCTTTATATCTACCCAGCTAAATAAAAGATTCATTCCTCACATAAAGCAAAATTTAAATTAAAAAAAAAAAGAAAATATGTTAAGGCATGCTTATACATCAAAGATATGAACATATGCTAAAAGAAAATATGTGAAGGCACTTCCAGATTTAGATACACAATCAAAGATGGATTGAACACTCAAACGTTATAGCACCTTACCCATCAATTGTTGAAAATATGTGAAGGCACTTCCGATCCAGATTTATTGGAGTTATTTCAATTTTTTTGTTTAATTTAGAATTAAAATTGACCTGACCTAAATATGATTTTGATGAAGTTTATATAGTTAGCATGTTTAACATTTTAGAATAGAAGGATTCAAACGTTATAGCACCGTACCCATCAATTGTTGAAAACTTTGGACTTAGGAATGCATTTCTAGTTTCCTACTGCTACTCATTTAACAAAATCAATGCTTTTGGACCATATAATTTTACTTCAAAATATTCTTGTCAGTTATTTGATTATTCATTTTAATGTGTTATTACTTACTATAGAAAATTTATTTATATTAATAAGCATCTTATTTGTGTGTGTGTATATATATATAATTGATAAAAAAAACCCTCATAATATAAGCTTATCATGTCAAACCAGTAGAGGAGTTGGGACTCCTAGTGGTTGAAGCTCCTACCTCAAAAAAAATATTATATATATTTTTACATAAATTTTACTGAGTTTTGGACTAAAAAATGGTATAAATAAATAAATGGATTAATTAATTAATTAGGAAGTTTACCCGGCTTAATTGGTAGCTGGTGGGTGGATAACCATGAGATTACGGGTTTAAACTCTTTAGGCTTTATTTTTTATTATTTTTTTAAAAAATTCTTAGTTTTTTAAATTAAAAATTATTATGTAAATCATATTTTTTTCAATATATCTACAACAATTATTTCCCATGTATATCCAAAGAAAATCAAAATAAAAATGTTAGACCTATAAATTTTTTCATGGGTATAATACTCCGCTGTGTCAAACCAACCACTATAGTTGTATGAGATTAAACATATTATAAAACAACTAACCATTGGGTATCTCTTGGAATATCATACCACAGTAATAAGAACAGCAAATGATACACATAACACCTAAAATAAACACATTAAAATGTTGGCAGCTTACCCAACTATAAATACACAAGAACATCAAATAAGGAAGGGGAAAAAGTAGCAATTTCGTTTATCTACATATAGCGAGGGAAACAATAAATTGATGCTGACATGAATTGATGATAAACAGAAAGGGGACAATTTCTTTATTTTTTAATTATAAGATTAGAAAGAGGGCCAGGTCCTTAACAAACTTTAATAAGATCACTAGCTAGGAGTTAGGTTCCATATGGGATACATTTGTTAAATGAAGAAAACTCCAGATGTTTTTCGGAGGCTCGCTAAATTCAGCTAACTCAACAAAGGTAAAGTCACATTCAACTCCGCATATGCTTAATCATACTTGCATTAATCACGACGAATTCATTTAATGAACCATCATTTATATCTCAGTCCCTTATCAACACAAACAAGTATAATCAGCACAACTAAGACCATAGAAAAACAGGTACTCTTTTCCCTTGACCAAAAGAGACACAAAAGACCTTTATAAATCGGGAAGATAAATTTGAACAAGCTTTGGGTAAAGTAAGATGATGATTCATGAACTTCGTCTTACTTATGAAGTTGAGCATTTGAAGTCAGTATGAGTAATGACTCATCAATCATGGTTCATCTTCTTTTGCCACTACTTTAAAGTTTTCTCCAGATATTCGCAAAGAAAACAGATTAAAATTTCCCAAGCTAGGCATAGTACACAACATGATACTTGGTACGTAGCAAAGATCCTGGAATCTGAAAATGAGCTATAAATCTATAACCATGCACAAATCAATCAGCTTTACCTCTCCACTATCCAAAGTGTGGCTCCTAGAGTCCTATTACTATACTAGTGTTACACATGAAAGTAGGCAGCAACTTATTAAGTCGATCACCCAGTTTATATGATGATGAGCAACCACAGAATTAAAAGGGGGAGAAATCAGATGAGCTCAATTCAACAGTGCACACATGAAATCAGTTTCAACATTGCAGATGAAATATCATTAAATTCTATATATATCAGACAGTCATTGCAATGAAGTGATGAAAGAGATCAAGAAATTAAAAATGACATACTTTAAAATTTCCACAACAACCTGAATCTCGCACTTGGCATACAATCTCTCTACATCATTCAGATCCAATATGGCAATACCAAGGTACTCCTGAAAATAAAATTAAAAGGGACACAAAGACCTTTAGAAATCGGGAAGAGAAATTTGAACATGCAAAGTTAAAGCATTTCTTTGCTAAGATGAATAATGCATCAATGGCATGACAGATTAGTTATAATTATGAGCATGACCCATTTTGTGTGAAATTTGTTAATAAAACGTTAACTCTCACCCTACTTGTACATAAATTGAAATATATTTTTTAATAAGGTTGAATTTGATAAATAAAATAGTAATTTGATATTTTTAAAATGGTTCAAGAATAGAAAACCAAATTTATGGGTAGTTTTGTGAAATTTACAACTTGATAATTGATGGTTCTGTGAAAGATACTTTATTTTAAGGGATTTTATGGACTATACCCATATCTGCATAGCAGATGTATAAAATATAATAAAAGGAGGTTCAAAATGGCTTGTAATAAAGTCTACTGAAACATGTTCATAAGATGAATGAATAGAAATGGAAGAGAGAAAGAGGGAGAGAGACTGAATTAAATAAACTTTGTCAAAGTCATTATATAGAAAGTAGTGGTGTAGGCCACTTTCAGGGCTCAGCCTACAATCAGTAGTAGCCCAGTCTATATATATATAAATACAGAGAGGAGGAGGAGAAGGTGATCAATTGAGCTGATAAGATTGGAAGGAAAAAAAAAGGGGTGATGCAGAAGCAGAGAGATCAGAGCTTGTGAAGTTGTGATCCATTCTTTAATTACATTGTAGTATTAGTTTATTAACAAAGGGATAAAAAAAAGCTTAGTATCACTGTTGACTGTAAGGGTAACACTGAAATAGGTTAACATAGATTTTTTTTCTCTGTTATTAAACTCTTCAGATTTTGTGGATATATGAGAGAGCATTGTTGTTTTAAAAGCTTTTGCCAGAAAGATGATATGAAGGAATCAATAGTTCTACAAGTACATGCAATGGAGAGAGTGATTGTGAAACTTCCAGAGAGATATGATGATCATAGATGAGTACAAGTGCCAACATGAAAAACTAAAAAATTCAGGCAATAATATATTCTAGAGGAGAAAAGGGAGAGGATATATACACAAGTACAGAAGCAAGAAGAACCTCAGGAACTTCAACAAGCAGATTCAAGTCTCTTTTTATAGTTGTCTGCAGCAAATCCCTATTTCACTTGAATTTGTTATCAAGTTTAAACAAAAAAAAAACATCAGTATGAATGCAGGAAGGCATTAGCAGACAACAGAACGATATTCAAAGGACGATTTGTGAGGAATGATGAGATATCAATTATGACGACAATAACAATAGCTATATGTGAATGCCTTTTCTTGTTCATATGAATGGTCTGAACTGATGCTATGTATATTCCTTCTTTCTATTACAAGAATGATTAAAAGCACATCAATACTATACCTTCAAAGAGCGAGATTGACAAAGTATCGGATGAGACATGCGATCGCAGAAGCACCGACCTGAATGGACCTGCGAAACCTAGTTAGTGAGAGATTGACAATAACAATAGCAGCAGATGGATGAAGAGGGTGATGTAGCAAGTACATACCTTGGCTGCGTAATTGATGGAGGACGATTAAAGTTTAGCAGCCCGGCTGTCGGATGAGGCCAACCGCTTGTGCAACCAACAACACCACAGTCCAACCACAACGCCACCACAGACGAACAACACCACAGACTAGGAGAGCCTGCAGACGAACCTCACCACAAAACCACGACACGAGCCTGCAAACACCTGTCGAACAGCACCACAAGGGATGATGATGACCACGCAGCAAACCGGAAGAGACTTAAAAAAACAAAAACGAATAGCAGCAGATGATGTGCTCCAAAACAAACTGCAGAAGAACAACAGCGGGGTGATGGAACACATACCGCAACTGATGTGCACCAAAGAAGTTGAAGGCGAGACCTTTCACGGCCAAAGAGGTTGAAGACGAAACTGGAACAACACCACAAGGGATGATTATGACCAATATCGAACAAGAAGCAAATTAAAAACAAAAACCGAATAGCATCAGAACATTGTACGTGCGCCTAAAACGAACATCAGTAGATCGAATGACAGCGGGATGATGGAACACATATATGCAAAATAGACAGAAGTTGAACTCACTAATAGATACAATGACAGTTACCTGAAAATGAAGATGCTCCAACTTGCTTACTGCATGAAAGCACTCAAATCCAAATAATCTTCCCTTTGTAACCAAAACCTAGAAATCACTTCACAATTAGTCAAGCTGAAACCTCAATTTGGAAGATGCTCTTCCAATTCCCGATTTCCCCAAATTAAGCCCTAACCCTAAATGAAACCCTTACTTGAAATTGAAGATGTTGAGGAGCGTTATGGGGGAGAATCAGCAGTTGGAGATGTCGAGGAGCTCACGGGGGCAGTGTCGAGAAGCTCACGGCGACCACCCCAACGGCGCTGTTACGGCTTCGCCTGAAGATTGAAGATTGAGAGATGGAGAAGAGAGTTGGTGAAAGAGAAGGTCGGAGAACCAGCATGCAGAGATATGGAGAAGACCTGAGCAGATGGAGAAGGCCGAAGAACCAACAGAGAGATGGAGACCTGAGCAATTGGAGAACCAGTATGGAGAAAGTGAAGGCTATGGAAAAGAGAAGCTTGGAGTTTGGCGCTCTAAAATGGTGGTAAATTTGGAATCCCCGCCCAAATAGAATGTAATTAGAGTCTGGTTTCTTTTTCCTTTTCTTTTTAATATAAAATGGTAATTCTTTTTTTTTTTACATATTTTCCACCGGAATTCCCCTCCGTTACTACTATACGTGGCTACTTTATAGTTTTTTAACCCAATAGCCACGGCTAACCCTGCCGTTGCTACCATTGGTGGCTACTTGGTTTTTTTCTTACCCAACGGCCACGGCAAACCTATGCCGTTGCTACCAGGTGTGGGTAATTTGTTTTTTTTTTTTTGTAGTGAAGCAAGGGGATAAAGTTTGAAATGGGCGAGTCCAAGGATCATCTCGTTGATCCCGTAAGCAACTCATAAGGGCCCGTATGACGTCCTCACAGTATCTTCGTCGTGATCATGACATCCCCAATTGGTCGTAATAAGTATGTGATATGGGCCTCTCTCACATCATTACCTCGACTTCTCGGTTATATCATAACTCAATAGCATCATAACTTCCCGACTAGGTCTTAGCAAGCAATCTATAAGTGCCCCTATAAAATGCTTGTATCCACTTCGTGAGACGTCATAATGTAAGGTTCAAAAGAGTTTTGTAATGGAAAGATTGGCCTAGAAATCATTGAAATTCTCAATATCGTTTATTCTTTTAAAATCCAAATTGGTCCTTTCCAAAAACCGCTCAAAATCTTCAAATACGACGTTTAACCAAGCAATTTTTCACCAAAAACAAGTCAAATCCATTCAAATCAAGATTTCATCAAAATCTTCCAAAAACCAAATCAGTTTCTTGCATATCAATCAATCAAATTCATAAGCTAGGAGGTGGAATCATCTGCCTCTAAGGGCTAATCCCATATTCTCTTCCTAGTTTCCATAATCAAATCAATCTATCAATCTCAGCTCAAGCAAAATTCGTAAGCCATAACAAATGCATAACCGCATAAACCAACCAATCTCCATCCAACACGTCACAAGGCAAGTCTCAAATCACATACTAGCACAATGTTACAAGGCCACATCAACCATCTCCACAACATATCAAAACCATGACAAACGTCTCGACATCACACCAGAAATCATAAAAGTATCTCCTCATCATAGAGTCAATGAACCAAAACCCATTGTCAACACATCCACACAACCAAGGTCATGCTATTAAGATTCAGCAAAATGGAAGATCAAACAGTATATCGATCATCAAAATGTCAGCATATTCACCAAACATCATCTCAACTCATTATAATGCCATATAACAATCAATTAGCAACCATGCACCATCATCTCATATATACATGTTATATTCATGCTCCAAGTCATATTCATCATCTAACATACCTATAATCATGCTTGCCAACCATAGAATACGACATCATGTTTACTACCACATAATCTAACATCATGCTCTCACACAATAACACATCATTATCTCACATATCATATCACAACACATCCTAACATGCTTCTAAAACAACATCGCAAAGCATCAATATATCATGATAACACTTGTCACTGCCAACTAGATTTCAATATTGCATATCAACATGTAATATCATTATGTATCAGATTCATCATGGTTGCTATCTAACATCATGCAAGCATATATTAATAAATCACAATATCAAGAAGATCCTCACATCACCACCAACCAAATAGAATACAATCCCCGCTCGCTCGAGTCCAATTCCCAAATCGAAACCACCCTCATCTAGATTCACCCACATCAGCTCAAATAACATCTCCTAAAAGAAGTCCCGATTCTTTTCGATACTCCGATCTCGCCCCTCATTCCACCAAGCACTCTCACTAACAATCCACCTCTAAGAATCCAACTCCTATCTCTAACCTCACACCCGAGTACCCTCGCATACTATATCCTCAATACTCTTACAAGCCATTTCTTACATTACCCATACTACCTAAGACATCACAAGCATCATGCCCTAACCACACCTCTGCTATAAGAATTCTCCGATCACCACCTAGCCGACCTATTCCTAACCATACCCCCACCCAAGATTCACCTAGAAAACTCATCAAAACCCACCAAGCATTGCCTCTTATAGATCCCAAAACACACTCAGTTTAAGCCAACATCCCTCTCTTGCGATTTACCTCATAATACCATCGATCATCCTAACCGCTCAAATTCTTTCACCACCCTCCGACCATTCTTCAAGAGAATCTCACCCACAAGTTCAAAGAAGAAGCAATCATGGACATTATTACACATAAGGACTACATCATGTCAACTAGCATTTATATCAATAGCATCATTAGTTCATCATTAAACATTGCAACTGTATCAAAAAGTCCTAATTTACCGTCATGCTCAACAAGTATTGCAAAACATCATATATGAACCTAATCAAATCAAGCTAGCAAGCTTCATCATAACCTTATCTAATAAACAGTTCAGGTTCTCAGCATTTGCAGTTCATGCTTTTATAGGCAAAGGAATTTAGAGCATGCTTAGCAACTCAGAGTATCATCGAATCAAGACATCATGGAACATTAGAACTGTAAGGCATCGAATCATATTATTATAGACAACAGATAATCAGGCAACATTCATTACCAAGTCAACACATCAACACGCAATTTCCATCGTCAAGTCAGTGCAATATCACCATCAACAAGTTCAGAAAGGATTAGCAATCGAATGGAGGACACTCCCGCTTGCAAGTCATATCGCGCTTAGTAACTGCAACTCTCGAAGTGAGCTTGTTCCATCAACATCGTCGATCCTGAGGCCCGTGGGGTATGGGCCCACGCTTCCGCTGCGCTGCTCTACCGCTATCCAGCTTCCCATTCCCTTTTCCATGCGTTCGCTCGTCCAATGAATCGTGTAGGAGTCCAAGTTAGCGGAGATAGGGGAGTGACAAGGGCGGATAACCCAATTTCCTCTCGGAGACAAACATGAATCAAAGCTAAGGACGACAAGACTAGAGACAAGACTCCGACCCGGGAATAGTAACGATGCCCTTAAGGAAGTCTATTAGGTTACAATTGTGACAAACAAGCACGAATTCATCATGGAGCATATCAATCACATTAATCCACACTAACATGTACCTATCTCAAGGAACAACGACATACATATTCATTCCAAAGATACAATCGAGTCCTACACTGATGCGCGTGAGGCAAGCTAATAGTCTTTCATTACAGGGAAGCAGATACGTCTAGCAATTTCTAGCAAGTTATGCAGAGTCAATAATGGTCATGCAGGATTCGAGGTCATGCGGGATTTAATGAGGATAAAAGTATCATGTATATGAACAATGCACGAGTATGGCATACATATCACCAAATAAGGTCAAATATATCAAGACGAGGTATATCATAATAATCAACTAAGCGTCATACAAGAGTACATAAGAGCAGCATAGTAATCACCATATCTAACAACAATGATCATATAATAGGTTAGGGATGGCATGTAATCATACGATGTGATACGCTTGGGAAGTATAGGTCCTATATGATGCTAGCGATACATGATAAGGCATGAGCATAGTCAAGAGTGATTAAATGAGTTCAATATGATGTACATGAAAGCAAAAGGATCACCACAGAGTAAACAAGATAACATCACGGGCGATATATTATAATCATGCTAGGAATGAACCGTCATAGGGCACATAAAACGATACAACAACTATCACATTACAGTATAAGCATGTTCACGTAATAGGTCAAGTAAGACATGTCACCATTTCGCGAGTCATATTGGAACTCATAAGCCATATAGGATACTAATAACACATATTGAACATGAATACAATCAAGGTAATTCGACTAGATTCATTCTAACATTTATGTGTCATGCGTATGCGAAATCATGATATAACGTGGTGTGTGATCATGCGAGGTGTCAAGTCATACGTTCATGAAAGCACAAGAAGATATCATAGAGTGATAGAGGGATACCACCAAGCGAGAACATGTAATCATGCTAGAATTAACCATCACGGAAAGCAAATTGATCTTTGAATTCAACATTAATCTAATCAGGATGAGTGAAACATGTTAAGAGAATAGAAAGAGGGAAGAACAACATTATCAGGGACCTAGCTCAAGAGAGAATCAACAATAGTGTAGGCAAGGTAGGATTCGCATAAGTCACAACCAAGGGTCCTACATGGTACTAATGGCTCAACATAACATATGATACATACATGCACTTGATTGATTAATCTACATTAAGCAAGACTTCAATTCAATCACATTCCAACAATATAGAAGCATGGGAGGAAATGTAGCGAGGTATAGTGCAAGTCTAAGTAACATGGCAACATGACTAGAATACGGGGACAGGAGTTCAAATCAATGTATACTGGGATGAAACATGTATTTATCAAGACTCATTTATACTAACATATATTCAATTTAGCACAATTAACACACAACAACATTGATTGCAGAAAAAATCAACAATATTTAGTCTAAGGAATACTAAATAGATGGGCATGCTATAGATTCTTGTCACAAAAAGAATGATAAGCATCAAGGCGTCATCAGCTAGCATACCAAGGAGAACATCTTACGAGGCATTCATACAAGGAAGAGCTGATCACACTATCATGTACCTAACTCAAGAGAAAGTAATATCCATATCATGTGGTTCATGCTTCTAACCAACCATTAATACGATCAATACAATAGGTCAAGTAGGCATGCTATTTAATCATGATAGAACGCAAGGCACAACAAGAGATCTGAGCAAGGTAACTAATCATAGATGTAATGTCATGAGTAGCTGTTCTCGAATGGTTAGTCGTAAGATACATGTTGGAGATCACAAAATAATGCCATGTCATGCAATTTCAGAGAGAGTCGCCATTACAACCGGACAAAGATCTATAAGGGCAACCATTGACCTTTCCCAACTGACTCATCACCCTTCTTTCCCGTGGGACTCTGGTACGACTCTTTGTGGCAAGAAGACACTGGTTGATCGTAATAAGAATCGAGAAGGACAGCCCCAGAAACACCTTACTCTCTAACACGGAATTACATCAAGAGCCAACTTCCAATACTCTCCCAAACAACCCTCATATTCAACCATGATTCCCGAAACAATGTGTTTACCAACCCGATTTCCCGTGGAGGGGACCGATATTCAAGAGAAAGACGCGATAAGACCATCAAGGGGTTAACATAGTGGAAGGGGTTGTTCCACACAAGCTGGGCTTGACCATATAAGAAGAAGAAGGGTACTCCCGCTATCCCGTTTGCACAGATCATTCAATACACATTTCATAGTAACAACCTACCAATCAAATCTTAAGCATAACAATCACTCAGCATAGAATCAGTCAGTACCAATTATAATGATCTTCATCGAGGGAAATCGTTCTCATGCCCAATTAATACATAAAGCACATCAAGCTACCTAATGCCGCTCTTCGAGGAGCGACTGATCGGAGGGGAAAAAACCTCACGATCTCTACCTAACTCGCCACTCCAACCACCTCGGTGCAATTCCTTGGAGTCTTCCAACCCATCTGTAAAGAATAAGCTAATATTTCGCCTAGTCGTTCCCAACTACATCCAATAGGGATGGTCTAGCGCCTTTTCTACCTACTCGATCCCTTTGGTTTGATCCATCATATTTAATAAGCCGAGTTCATATTTAGTCCAATTGAGTTGGGCATATTAAATTCATTTTGCCCCTTTAAAACATCTTCAAATCCTTTGAAATTCATGGGCAATTTTCCAAAACATACACCCGACCCTTGCGTACCCGAATTGCACAACCTCATTCTGATACCAACTTTGTAACGGCCCGGATATAAATACCTGGGTTACGTTTCGAAGGTTGGTTACCTTCGTTCGGATCTTGCAATTCGAGTACGGGTCGAGGTTTCAAACCTCAAAGGATCAGTATTTAAAGTGGGGATTTTGAACCCCAAAACAATTGAAGGGCCACTGGGAACCCTTAAGTTGTCCTAAGACTATATCGCAAAAGTTCATTTTCAAAACTGGTAAAAGCGGAAGTAAAGTACAACTTGCCACGGCGGAACCTGGTCAAAACCGAAATCATAATCAAATAACACTTAAGCCAAATTAGCGGGTTAGTCCAATTCTTCGCTTTCGCCTAGGAGGATCCCTCGCCATAGAAGCACAGAGCAGTAAAAGGGCGAGTACCTAAGTCTATCCACAAAGTCAGGCCCAGAGACGCATGCGGGCCCTAAAGACCTCGCTGAGGACATATAATATGCCTATGCCTAGAATAAAGGATGTTCTAATGTAGTATGGAATTTAAATCACACTATCATGCTCCTAGTTTATATAATATGCAGAAAAGAACTGTAAAGACGCCCAAAGAATGCCAAGTGGCATATCCCTCTCCTACCTCTGCACCCCTTCCTGTTAGTGTAGAGACTGGCCAGGTCGATGATATAGCATATCACATCTCATCATAGCATATCATATCTCATCATCATATCATATATCATGCTCATGCCCGATGGTGTTGGGCTATCTCATCATCATGCTCATATATCGAGAATACTGACTCAGGGCACCCGATGAAGCTGGGCTACCCTATGACCCTAACAAAGACTCTAAGACTCACAGATAACGGCCGATCTCTTTTCAAACGCATAAAGAATAGGGATGCTCATTCATAAGTGCAATTCCTAAGCATGATACTACATGGCATGCTTTTATGCATATGCAACACCTACATACTATTTATAATATATATAATATTTTCATAAAATATATATTATCTCACCACCTCAGAAAATAACATATAATAATAGTAATAATAATTTAACAATTACTAACCATATAATATAACCCCAACATATAATAAAACAACTAACAACACCAACCATATACCCAATAAATCTACATTCAAAATAATTTATAATATATATCATAAAATATCATAATATATTTCATAATAGTGTATAAATAACATTTCATAATTAATTTAAATAAAAAGTAAACATATGACATATTTTATATAACATAACAACAAATAATATAACAACACAAACAGGCCCAATCTCACAAGAACCCGGATCCGGCCTAGCAGGAAAGAAGAAAAGGGAACCCAATACTGGAGTCCAAACCCGCCCAGCCCAATCAATGAAAGAAAAGAACTCGTCCCTGCCCCGCTCAGCTCCTCTGAAATTTCGTCGGAAAACGGAAGAGAAAGGGGAAGAAGCCCAGGCTCCGGCGGAGCCCTGTTCTCATCCGACCACCCCTAATCTGATCGATACTGAATTCCGACCCCAACCCAAGCAACGAGAGTTAAGCGTGAGTGAAGGAGAGGGAGAGAAGAGAGATTACCGAGAATCTGAGGTGCTCGCCGGAAACGTTCGCCAGGGTTGAATCGATCTTCGCCAGAGGCGGTTTGGCGTCGGAATGGACTAGGTAAAAAAAGGAAGGTCATTGAGGCTCACGTTTATAGCGGATTCAAGTCGGAAATGGTGGATTCGAGGCTTACCCAACCGGAAACAGAAACGCAGGGGATTTGGGGGCCTCGCAGCTCCAGAAGCGACTTCTCCGGCGGATCCTGGATGCTGCAGGTGCTACTGGGTTCGTCTCGGCATCGGAGGGTCAACTGTGCTCGGATGGAGGTGGGCTCGGCTCTTCGTCGGTGGAACAGGGGAGGATGCTAACGTGGGTTGCTTCAGAGTTGGCAGCTTAGTCAGGGAAGAGCAAGGCGGCTCGGTTTAGTGATCTTGTGAAAGAGGAGGCAGGGGTGGTGCTCGTGGTTACAGAAAACTCAAAGGGAAGGTGGTGGCTCGGTGGAGCTGATGAAGAAAGAAAACGGAGGTGGAAGTGATGGTGGTTGGTTTGGTGAATTTCTGGGTTTGCATAGGACAAATGGGAAAGAGGGCGAAGGCTCCTTGTGGGTTTTTGGTGTCTGGGTGAAGGGGAATAGAGGTAGGGGAATGGGTTTCAGATGAAATAGGCAAGGTGTGTGTGGGTTTGTGAGGGAGAAGAAGACAAAATGTGAGCTGTTGTGTGCAATAGTCGGTGCAGGCTATGTTACACGGAAACAGAAACGGAAACCGGAAGGGAAATGGAAACGGAAACAGGGAAACGACAATCCAAAATTTGTAGGAAACGGAAACGCCGAGGAAACGACAACATGAATTATATGTTCATTTAAAGGTTTAAATAAAGGCAATAAACATATCACCAAGTCAAACACATAGAATGCAACATTAGGCTACAAATTGAAATATTTAGTACCGTAACAAACAGTGTCCTTACTCCTTAACAGAAATCAATACAGATATGTCAAGCATTTTAAATGTCCTTACTCCTGATCTTCGACTCCATTAGTTGTAGAGATGGTTTGCTAGCTTTGTTCAACACT
The DNA here is from genome assembly GCA_963922045.1 of Persicaria maculosa. Lineage (NCBI taxonomy): Eukaryota > Viridiplantae > Streptophyta > Magnoliopsida > Caryophyllales > Polygonaceae > Persicaria > Persicaria maculosa. Next base: position 24,570,888 of record OY998265.1, on the reverse strand, counting down.
ATGATTTCCACTAGGACCGCTACTCGCATTTAAGGATGACATAGTGAGAGCCGAGAGGGAGAGAGCACTGAGCAAGTGAGAGTTTACGAGGAGAGCACACCGAGCAGAGAGAAGGGGGTCACCGGAAGGAAGGAGAGGAGGGAAGACCAAACATGGAGGAGAAGAAGGCGGCAAGACTAGAGGGAAACAAGAATTTCAGACGAGAGGAAGGGAAGCATAATTTAGATTTAGATTTTTCATTTCTTTTCAATTATAAAATTAGTGGAAACGCCACCTGGCAAGGCAGAAACGTTTCTGACCAAGCGGAAACGGTCAAGGTTTCTGACTTTTCTGGTCAACGAAACGGTCAAAGTTTCTGACCTGTCAGAAACGTTTCTAAGGTGTTTCCCCGGAGTTTCGGAGTTTCTTCATATCCAGAAACGTGAAACCGCAATGAAATGGAGTTTCGGGGTATTATAGGGTGCAGGTAACGGCCACGAAGGGGGGGGGGGAGAGAGAGTAAAAAAAAAGGAAAAGAAAATAGGAAATAAAAGAGGTCCCCACAATATCAATTTGAATTCCCGACGCTCGAACCCAATCCCGCTCACTATGAAAACCCGACACTAGGAATTTAATCGAAATTTAATCATCTCGAAACTCAAAAGCGAAAATCCAATCCCGTCAAAATCCAAATTTTAAAATGATGCCGGAAGGATTTTTAAAATCGACCTTGTGCTAGAGGACGAGTTTTCTCCCATTTTTACAAATTGAATAAAATAATCATTTATTTAATTAAAATAATAATAATAGAATATATACGGTCCTTACAAGTAATTATTCATTAAGTCGAAGACCGTTGATAGCAACGATTTGATCCAACTATTCGATAAGTTAATAGTAATTATTCGCTAAGTTGATAGAAATTATTCTTTAAGTCGAAGACCAGCGAGGCGACCCATAATCAAAATTTGAAAGAATGATTGTAATTATTGTAACTATTCGATAGAATGATAGTGCAACTATTCGATAAAATGATAGTAATTATTCGTTGATAGTGCAAACCCATGGGATTATAGAATGATAGTGCAACTATTAGATAGGATGATAGTAATTATTCGCTAAGTTGATAGTAATCATTTGTTAAGTCGAAGACCGTTGATAGCCACGATTTGACATATTATTCGCTAATATATGATAAATTATTCGCTAATATATGATAGATTATTCATTGGTATGTGGTAGTATTTCAAAATATACTCCATTAAATTGCAAACCCATGGGAATCTTAAAAAAACCAAAGTTTGCCAAAAAAAATAAGTGAAAAAAAAGAAAAAGGAAATGAGTGCACAACAAAATATTGGGTTGTTACCTGTACGCCACTTACTACATTTGAAAAGTGATTTTTTTTAATTAAAAAACTTGTTCCCACGCGCCTGTTTCTAAGGGTGGTTATTGATTTTGAATGGGGCCCACGTTACTTGAATTAAAAAAAATTCAGAAAACACTTTCAATCTCCACCCTTGATTCATCTCTAATCAATGTTCAGGATTTGTTAACATTTAACATGTTAAGACTTGTAAACATTTGATCCGTCCTCTATATATATATATATATATATATATATATATATATATATAAACATTTGATCCGTCCTCTATATATATATATATATGGTGTGGTTAAAATGAAAAATGTGCTTAAAATGAAAATAAGGCTTAAAATGAAAATGGGGGAAATAAGGGACACGCGCGCCCGGTTCAGAAATAAAATGCACTGAACTGCTGTGAACCGGAAAAAAAAAGGAGAAAAAAAAACAAAAGAGAACTGACCCAAGTGATCCCTAACCCTCTTCCCCTCTTTCCTTCCAATCAGACCTACCTCTTCCCTCTTACCCCGTCGTTCTTCGCTCTCGCCCTTTTCCTCTCTCCTCGCCAGCAACACCCGCTAGACCACCGGCCTCCGGTGCTGCATCTACACTCCGACGTCCTTTCATTTGAGCACGTTGCTGGATCTGTACTCATTCGATCATAGGGTTTGCATCTTTCCCCTTCGCCCTTTCTATTCGGATCAAGTATCGTCCCTACTCGGGAGGAGCCTCAGCTCTCTTCTCTCTCCCAGAGCGGCCATGGCTTCCTTCCCCCTCGCGAGGAGCCTCGTTTCGTTGCCCGCTCCGCTCGGACCGCTACTGGTAAGTTCCTTTCCATCACCCATCCATCTCTAATCTCCTAATCTTCCTTCTTCTTCTTTTGATTCCATCTCTCTGCCATTTCATTTGCTTGAAAAAACAGAGTTTGGAATATGTCCTTTTTTGTTGCTTTGTTTGCTAGGGTTCTCCACTGCTCTTGATTTTTCTTGTTCTAGTTGTTAGGGTTTCCCCTTCATCTGTTGTTTACTTGTTTTTTGCTACATTTGAACTGAATCCTTCACTTCGCCTTCTGCATTTATATATAATTTGAGCTATGTCGGTGCCAATTTAATGGTTTCCAATTGATTCTCATAATCTAAAATTCCCATTATTTTTTCCCCTAGTGTCAAAAATGTACAACCTTTGCTGTTTGGTGGTTTTTTAGGTTGAAATTCCCATTATTCCGAGGCAATAGGGAGTTAATCTTGCTCTTCAGTCGTGTGCACATTGCTTCAGTCAACCAATGTCTTGTTGCAGGAAGATGGCGATTAACTGAGATGATGTTGAACTCTTCTTTGATAATCTGAAAGTGAATAGCTAGTCTCTTCTTTCATAGGTATCAGTGTCAGATTTCGTTTGCTGTGTAGTGCCTTTTCGCTATCATTCCCTATTTCCCTTGAAAGTTCTGGATGTGTAGGACTGTAGGGGTTTCCTTGTTAGCCACCAACTTTAGTTATTCTGTTGAGCTGGGCTACTGCTGATATGTAATGAAGACATATTGGTTTGGTTCCTTTTGAAGTTGCAGATGTTTTGGTTCAATATGCAACCAGTTCTTGTGAGTTGGATTGAGGTGCATCGAATTTCAGCTATGTCGGTACCAATTTGATCTCCAATTTCTCCATTTTTTATTAGCTAGATCACAAATCCCTCTTTATTGCTCATAATCTTCATGATTTGCATTAAAAAATTTATAGTGAATTATTATAAATTGCAATGGCATATTAGCTCAATGGTAGAGCAATGTGTTTATGCACATAGACGTGGGTTCGACTCCTACATAGGTCAAATTGCTTAATTTTAATAATTTGTATTATTTTCTGTTAAAAGTGCAATTCATAATCTTAATTGTGCACTTTATAATCTTATTCTTGCACTTTATCATTTTATTTATGCACTTTATAATCTTAATTGTGCACTTCATAATCTTATTCATACACTTCATATTATTATTCTTACACTTCATCAATTTATTCTTGCACTTTATCATTTTATTTATGCACTTTATCATTTTATTCTTGCACTTTAGAATCTAATTATACACTTCATCATTTTGTTCTTGCACTTTATCATTTTATTTATGCACTTTATAATCTTAATTGTGCACTTCACAATCTTATTCACGCACTTCATATTTTTATTCATATACCATCATTTTATTCTTGCACTTTATGATTTTATTTATGCATATCTTAATTGTGCACTTCACAATCTTATTCATGCACTTCATATTTTTATTCATATACCATCATTTTATTCTTGCACTTATCATTTTATTTGCACAACATAATATTATATTTGCACAGCATAATATTATATTTGCACAACACAATATTATATTTGCACACCATAATGTTATATATGCACTTTATCATCTTATTTGTGCACGTTATCATTTTATTATTGCACTTTATAATCTTATTCATGAACGGGAACAAAAAGAAGACAACCATAAATATTTTATGCGGGATTTTTAAACTCGAACCTTTGTGCATGGGCACATCGCTATACCATTTTTAATTGAGCTAATAGGCTTTTAATGACACATGTCACATTAAATTACAAACCCGCTATAAAAATAGCAGCCCATAAAGAAAAATTTTGGTAGGAAACTTACTTTACATTATGAAAATGAACATTTATTAATAATAACCTTTATTGTATTATTTGTTCACTTTATATTTTGTAATCTCGTATTTTTCACTTTTTAAAATAAAGACAAAAAATGTGATGTAGCATTTTTTGTTGCATTTTGTAATCTTATAGTTGCACCTTATAATATTATTTCAAATAAAAATCATGGGCTAAAATCTGTAATTTTTATAATTGAAATAAGGGCAATATTGGTATAAATAGAAAGTATGGGAGAGGTGGTGACATTTACCTCATAATTAGGGTCATTTACCCATTTACCTCATAATATTAGACCCATTTACACATAAATTAGGCCCATTTATCTTCAAATTAGACCATTTTCATTTTAAGAGGGATTTTCATTTGATCCATTTCCTCTATATATATATATGCTTACATCTTTTGAGTAAACCCACTCGAAAGGGCTTGATAAAAATCCTAAAAGGGCTTTCTGGTGCATTTTACAATGGTGGTTCTCGGTTGCGTTTCCGGTTGTTCTTGGCGGTCCTATTCTGGGTTGGGGCTCTGGCGTCCGGTGTCGGGTTTGGCTGACAGTATGCATCGAGGCGACTCCTGATATACTGGTGGTCAGCGGTGTCATTGCTTGGTAGCGCTTAGCTCCAGGTCTTAGTCTACGTTGTCTCCAGCATTTTAGGGTTAGGCTTGTTCATCTGGGTCTGTTTGCCGGCCACTTTTTGTTTTGTACCGTTTTTTATTTTATGTTGTATGTTTAACAGTTCCCCATTTGCCCTTTGTCAGCCTCTCGATGAGCCAGGTTTGTCTGACTCTCAAATTATTTTCTAATAAAAAACAATCAAAACATGGTGTCGTTCCAAAAGAAAATGAGAACATGGATACTTGAGGCTGATGGCCAAGGATTCCCTGGAACAAAGAGAGGAAACTTGGAACAAGAAGACAGAAATTAGGCTGGATGAAGAAGTATTTCAACTGAAGCAAAGGGATGAAAAAGAAAAGGCAACCATTCAGGACTTGGAAAAGCCGCTCATCAAGAGTAGAAGAAGAGCCGACTAGTGTCAGTCAGAGAGTAGCAGAGGCACAGCCTTGTTATGGAGCAATGTTTGAGAAAATAATGTGATGGGGCAAGGCTTGAAGCACAAAAGGCAATTTGCAATTCGGAAGAGAAAGAGCTCCACAACAGAAAGAAGATTTGGAAAAACAGATACAAGCAGAGCAGGAGCCAGTGAGCTGCAAGAGATCAAGGATGGATGATAATTTACAAATTACAACAAGATTGCAAAGCATTACTACTTTTGGCTGGAAAACATGCTGCAGCACATACGGAGGAACTAAAATGTAGTGAAAGCTAATCGGAAAATAAGGTTGACAGAATTGGTGAATCAAGGAAATTTAAATATTCGGCTCCCTGTGGTCTCACTGAGACAGAAATGGCTGGGAATGCTGTTGGGGAACACAGAAGAAGGGGATCAGTTGATTGGTGAATCGGATGAGGAACACGAAATTAGAGCAACGAGTGAGATAATGAAGAAGCTAAATGAAAGATACCCACAGAAGCGGATGAAAGGAATACAATTTTCAGAACGAGCAAAAAAAGGTGACAGAGGATATGGAAAGCTATGAACAGAAGAAACAAGTGACTGCAGATGTGAGAAGAGGATATGGATATGGAAAGCTACTTGTTAGGCAAGGGTCAACCAGCATACCCATGAGAAGATCAGTGTCGGATAATGTGCGTGGTTTCAGTGACAGATGTGAGAAGAGGAAGAAGCCAAAGTTTGGTGGTGCCAAAGAGAAAGGGCTAGGGCATTCATCAGGCCAACAAAGTTTGGGGGTGTCAAAGAGAGAAGCCCTACTCTTTCGATACAGTATCCCTTTTTAGCTGAATGAGCATTTGCAGTTTGTTATGTAATTTGTTGGGATCGGATATCCAGTCGTAAGTCGCCAATGGTTCAGAATTTCAACTGATCAAAAAGAATTTCAGGACAAGATAAATTTATAGGTGGATCATGTTACATGAGCTACTTCTGGTTCTAATATCATACACACACACTCTTTCCAGAGAATACTGGAGTATTCTATTCTACAAACAACATTTACTTTGGACTACTTTCCCTAAGCTCACCCTGAAGTATATCACTTGAAAATGAGCTATGTTGCTAAAATATGGGGGGAAAGACGAGTTTCTATCCCTTGTATTTGTATACCCATCCCTCCTAATAATAGTTGTACACATTCAAAAGTACAGCATGCCATGGTGATACTATCTCTCACTACGATAATCTCCGAGCAGGTAAGTGTGCTTTTCAAAATGATAGTATCAGTAAACTGAAGTAGATAATACCTATCTCCGTCTCACACACCTGTAGAGATACTCTTTCTGCGAGTTCCATACCTTACAGGTTCCCCCAAAAAGCCTTCGTCTCCACAGGAGCATATCCCATCCTTAAAGTGGTGAAATTGTTCAGTGTCCCTAACAAAAATTTCTCTCCTAACAACTTTAGAAATGAACTTCATGGTAGCATGACAACTTCCACACATACTGAGGTTCTTCGTAACCCAAACAGGCATTCCAGGAGCAGTATTGAGCAGCCCAAATGCAATGGCCAATCTCTCGCTGTGTCCACAAAGGACCTCATCTTTCGAACCATCTTTAGAGCATATTTCAGCCTCAGTAAACCCAGACGCTTTCATTTTCTGGTAAAACCCATACAAAACAGCATTCATTTCTTTAATCCGAGGATGGAAATCATCGCCACTGAGGAAAGCGTGGACCTTTCCCTTCACTTCTATCCAGCTACATGCTGGATCAACGATTAATCCCCTTTCTCTCATTATTCTTCTTATCTTAGAGAGTTGATCCCATCTTCCACTCTCAGCGTAGAGATTGCACAAGAGAATATAATACCCGACACTTTGGTTATCAACTTCAAAGATTTTCGCAGCTGCAAGTTCCCCAAGCTCCACATTCCGGTGGATTCTACAAGCATTGAGTAGGGCTCCCCAAATTGCTGGATCTGGGTTCAAGGGCATCTTCTGGATAAAGTCATGAGCAGCCTCCAACTGCCCAGCACGGCCTAGCAAATCCACTATGGATGCATGATGCTTTAGATTTGGAGCAATACCGTAATCATGTTGCATGATATCAAAATACTCCAACCCCTGACTGACCATGCCAGAACGACTACAAGCACACAGGAGTGCAAGGAACGTAACGCGGTCTGGAGATACATCAGAGGCAACCATCTTGTCGAAGAGATCAACTGCAAACCCACCATTTTCCCTCTCTGCATAACCTTTGAGGATGATATTCCATGCTGCCATATCTTCTTTCCGCCCATTGAATAAATTCCATGCAGCTCTCATCCTTCCACATCTGACATACATATCCAGAAGAGCATTGGGCAAAAACTCCTCAAAAGCAACTCCTGTCCTTAAGGCATGGGCATGGATCTCCTTCCCACACATCAGAGCACCTATTCTACCACATGCTGAAAGAACCGCAATCAGAGTAACGGAATTCGGTTGCATCAGCAGTTTCATCTTTCGAAAGAAAAACATAGCCTCGAAACACCTGTTGTTGATCCGAAGCCCTAAAATGATTGAGCTCCAAGATATGACATTCTTATAAGGTATGTTGTGGAAGACTTCCAAGGCTCTGTCAATGCAATTGCATTTGGCATATAGATCAATCAGCGCATTAGCAACTATGACATATGAAATGTGCCCTTTTCTGTTGGCAAGCTCATGCAACCTAACACCAATGTCGTGACGACCCAAGGAAGCACAGGCAGATATAGCACTAGCTATTGCAATCTCATCAGGGATGATGCCCTCTTCCTCCATCCTTTTATAGGTTTCAACAGCCTTGGAAGACAACCCATTATCTTCATAACCAGAGATCATGGAAGTCCATGACACCACATCTCTAGATTCCATTGCGCAGAAAACCTTCTCAGCTTCTTCCACACATTGCCTAGAGCTCATGTACATTTTGATTAAGGAATTGCAAACCGAAACCTCAAGTGTGAACCCAGCCTTTAACACATAGCCATGAATCTCCGACCTGAATCTCTCATTAGGTAGAAGTTCACAAGCCGATATTACACTGGTCAATGTCATCAAATCAGGATCAATATCAAGTTCATGCATCATAAGGTACAATCTCAACCCTTGGAGAACCTCTCCATTCTCAACATAGCCTGAAATCATCGCGTTCCATGAAATCCTATCCCTTTTAGGCATTCCATTAAACAACAACCTTGCTCTATAAGCATCACCACACTTGGCATACATAGTGATTAGAGCATTGACAACATCCACATCTGAGTGATAACCAAATCTAATCGAATGAAGATGAATCTCCCTACCTCTCTCCCAATCAGGAACACCCCCACAAGTCCTCAAAACACAAGGGAAAGTATAAACATCCGGCCTAACCCCGTCCCACAACATCCTGTGGTACAAATTCAATGCCTCGTCAAAGAGCCCACCCTTTGCATATCCACTCACCATCACATTCCAAGAGAAAACATTTCTCTCGCGCATTTTGCCGAACACATACCAGGCATCGTCCAAACTACCACCCTTGACAAGCATACCCAACAAGGCGTTCCCGATAGCAACACTAAAATCGATACCTGACTTCAATACGAAAGAATAAACACGAGAGCCCTCTCTGTACGCTCTCTTCCACTCGCAGAGCCTCAGCAAAGCTATGAAAGCATCTTCTCCCACGCTCATATTCAACTCCTGCATAAATTCCAAGTATTTCATCGCTTCTTCCAGGTTTCCTTTGATACAGAGTTCGTTTAGCTGTGCGTTCAAACTTGCAGGGGAGGAGGAGGAGGAAGCGCTGGAAGGATTCAAGTTGAGAGGTGAAACTTCTTGCGTCTTCCCTGGAGACAGAGAATTCTGTTTGTTGTGGTGTTGGAGAGAGAATTTTAGGGTTTTGGTTTTGAACAATTTTGTTTTAAGAAGATTAAAGGGATCTGGATTTGGTGATACATGAAGGGTTTTGGCAGAAACCGCCATTTTTGGAGAAGCTCGGAGCTTCCTGTATTGTGTGCTGGCCTTTGCACCGAGGTTTTGGATGAGGTTTAGCGGTTAAAAAATCAACACTCCGCACAAAAGGTTTTTGATATTTGTTGCCTCATCCTCAAAATTATAATATCTTATAGCAAACCCAACAAATTTGTTAATAGAGATTAAAATATCAAAATCTCTAAAAAAAATCCACTTCAACTCCAACAGTTTATCTATTTTACAGATTTTTACATTTATTACAGACTATGATAAATAAATACATTTATTAAAGATATTTAATTCTACATTTCTAAAAACTTCATTTAAACTTAATTCTAATATTTAGCCTCATATTTGTTGGTGAACTAGTATATGTTACCCATCCTCTTGCACGATATATTAATTATTATTATTATATTCTCACATGATATTTTTTTAAACAAACTCCAAGGATAAATTTGATATTTATTTTTAAATGGTATTAATATTAAATTTAGATTGTTACTATAAAAGTTATCATGAAATTGGATAAAATATTATTCAAATTTAATCTTATTATTTTCAATTGGTTAATATATATTTTATTATAAATTAGATTGGCGATTGATCATATATGATTAATTAATGAAATTAATTAACTAATAAGGCTTAATTTATAATTTATAAAAATAAAATCATTCCAATATCAGTTATGAGTTCAAGTGAATATTTTTTGAAGTGAAAATTTTATAGACTAATTTTTTAATGTGAACTTTATAGCATAAAATTGGATGAAATTAATTATCCCATTTTATTTATAAAAGTTCACATAGAATTATGATGTTTGGTTTATCTATCGATATTGATTTAACATAATTAATTTATATATTATATCAAATCATATCAATTTTTTTATTAATTTTTAAAAATAATTATATTTTTATTACTAGTAATTATGAAATTATATTTTTTTCTATATTATGGGTGAAAATGTTAGGTTGTGTCCAGTGGCGGAGCCAGAAAAATTTCGAAGGGGGGCATAATTATACATGTACGATATAGTTGTGGATTAAATTGACATAAAGAGTTATATGTAATACGATAATAAATTATGTTATTTTAAGATAAAATGTTGTCGGTTTATGATAAAACGCTATCATTTTTTTCGTGCCTAAAAAAAGAAATATAAATATATAAATGAAATATCCGAAAAGAAAATTAACTAAATTAGTATAGGAAACGCGATCTAATAAACAGTAAGTAAGTTAAGATTTTGGTTGTTATATATATGAGTTAAAGTTTGGCTCGAGTTTAGCTCAATCAATAAAAGCTCGGCTTGAGCATCATTTACAAAATGAGTTGATTACGAGCACATTTTTATGCTCAATTCATGAGTCAGCTCGGATCCATTGAAACTCAAATAGCATGAATTTTGTGAAATTTACAAATTTTCTTTTAACTTACTATGTCATGAGCAAGTAAAGTTGCATAATACTTGGGAAAAAAACTCAGCTCAAGCTCGTTCACTTACTAAACAAGTCGAGTATGAGCTCAAGTTCAAATATAGGTTCGACTCGAGCTTGACTTGTTTCTAAATGAACTAAATATAATCAAACAATACTAGACTTGTTTAGCTCGAATAACAACCTAGTTAATATATAACGTGTTACACTCATAACATATAATAATGTATAACCCGATATAAAATTTTTAAACTTGTATAACTTCTTATCTAATTGTCAAAATGATTAGTATAACCTCTCATTTCGAAGCTCTCGAGATGAATTATAGTATGTGAATTTTAATTTAAGTAAAATATAAAAGCATTATAGTCTATTGAAACAAAATTAAAGTGATTAATATACCTTTAATTTTAAAACAGTCATAACTTTTTACTCAGATGTCGGATTAAGGTGTATTATATATCAAAACGAAGCTGTCGATGATGAGAATACACATAGATAGTTCGTCAAATGAGAGGGGGGCACGTGCCCCCTAGGCCCCCCTTCAGCTCCGCCCCTGGTTGTGTCATTAAATTCTATCTAGGGACAAGTGAACATTTAATTATAGAGATCAACTTCTCTTCCTACAAATTTAGAGATTTTTTCACTCTCTCCATCCATTTCTCTAATTTAGAGATGAGTTTAGAGAAGCTGTTAGGGAGAGAAAATGGATTTTTTTTCTCTAAAATCTCTCATTTTCTCTATTTTGGAGAAGCTGTTGGGCTTGCTCTTATACAGTAGCTTTTACCTGAATTTTTAAAATAATCTAATTTTAGGGGGTTTACTATTTGCACGGCGATTATCTCGCCCTTTTACACGGTTCGTAATCGCACATTGCGAGTGTTCAAATCAAATAATCTAATTTTAAGGGTTTACTATTTGCACAGTGATTATCTTGTCCTGTACACGGTTCGCAACCGAGCATTGCGAGTGCGCGGATCCGTGCACCCGCAATGCACGGTCGTGGTTTTTAAAAAAAAAACAATCCGTATACTAGCACTGCGTGTACACAGATATATTTTTTTAATGCAAATTAAGATAGATATATATCCAGAAGATAGATATCCCATTGATATCAATCCCGGTCAAAAATAGATTCGAGCAAAAACTCGAAGAAACGGACGCTGATGCAGCGGCGGCGGGCGCCGATCCTCTAGGTTCGGCCTGTTCGTCGAATTTCGTCAAGTTATGCGAATTGGCTTCAATCCTTCAACTTCTCTCCAAGATTAGACCTTTAGCTTTGATGAAAGAAAGTGAATTCGCCCTATGAAAACTCAAAAGAAATTAGGTTAGAGCGGATTAAAATATGAGGGATTATATTTACAGGAGATAGAAGAGATAGAAAAGATAGAATTTGATCTTAATGATAGATTTTCGGGGATAAAAGATAAATTCAAAACTCAAAAAGATAGATTATGCACTCCCTTATCCTTATCCAAAAGCAATTTCATATTAGGATTGATGAATTTGTCGAATTCGAGTCAAATCATAACTGAATCTATGTTTCTAGGTACATCAGCGGGCGCGACTGAGGTGCGGCAGGCGCCGATTTTCTGGGGGTGCAATTGCGGACGCGGCTTGTGGGTAGCGGGTGTCGATCTTATGAGTTCTTCTTTTCTTCCTTCTTTTCCTCCAGGATTCATTCTATATAAGATCAACACAATCACAGAAATACACTTCTTCCAGAAAACTAGGTCTCTGCTGTAACCTTCTCTTTCGGATTCACTACCACCTACGATGGTAGCTTTTCTGCAGCATATGCCTTCAATTCGCCAATTTACCGTGCCATTTGCCCAACAACTTTTTCTGTAGTTGTAAACTTATTCAGATTAAGTCGAAGGATCTCATCCTGTTGGGGTTGATTTGCTGGCATGGGATTTCTGGGTCAAACTTTGATCTGAGTTCTTCCTTATTATGGAGTTTGAGCATTTGACTTATTTCAAAACCCTTGATAAAAATTTGAATTGAAAATAGGGTTGAATGAGTTGTTATCATATCGTCGAGGACAATAGTCTCCAACTGCATTGACTTTAATCACTTCAACTTGGACTTGAGGACAGAGATCATTCGGATGCGACGGATCTCCACATACTCCGTAGGGTCTTGCATGTGTTTGAGCAACATGAGTAACTAAGCTTTTCACCAGTTTTGTAAGCATGTTGATATCATCTTGGTGGGTCGGATCGGAGCTTGTACTCTTGATATGATGTATTCCTCTAACTTATTGTGTCCTCCGATGGTTGCGTTGATTACTCCTCGCTCTATGTCAAGCAAACCCTCATATGGGTAGAGAAGTATATCATCCTCCGTAATTCCATGATGCGAACAGCTGACTTTGAGCTTGTTAAAGCATTCAACGTACTCATATAAAGATTATGCAAGAGATTGCTCAATGCTGGATACCTCCTTTTTGACTTTGCTACGACGAGTAGTTGGAAAGTATTTGTTGAGAAACACCTTTTTTGTCTCTATCCAAGACTTGATACATTCCGTTGACGGATAGTACAACCATTCATTAGCAACATCTTTGAGAGTGAACGGAAATACTCTGAGCATCATCTGGTCGTCTTTAATTCCTACGGGTCTAACGCGATTGCAGACCGCTGTAAATTCTATCATATGCTTGTTTGGGTCTTATTCGTTCCTTCCATGAAAGTTGGGCAACAGCGATGCACATCCTGATTTGAACTCAAATTTTGATCTTGTAGGGAGATCTAGGAGCTTAATTGCCAATAGTGGCAAAGTAAGTGTAGGCTCCTTGAGATCTCTCAACGTTTTATTTGGTGGATCTTCGTCAACCATCTTGCTTGAATTCTATCTTCTTAACCTGGAAATGCTCCTTTCAATTTCTGTATTACAAGGCACTAGAGAAAGATTAGTAGAACGGGTGTGAACCATACAAGATGGTTACAACAAAGCTTGCAAAATACACTTAGTAAAAAAATCGCACTCCCCGACAATGGCGCCAAAAATTTGGTGACGGTTGGAATATCATGGATCTAACCCTCCCAAATAGTAATAAACTTTATCTTCGACTAATAAACTAGTACTAGCAATAAGTAAATGTCGATCTCATAAAGAGTGCGTGTGCCTTGGCTAAATGCAGTATCTTCTTAACCTGGAAATGCTCCTTTCAATTTCATACATTCTTTCGTATTGTTTTGACCTGGCCCTACCGTGACAACTATGTATCATTTTGTGATGGTTGTTGTTTTGGTCAAAACTTATTTTACATGACTCAGAAATTAGGATAGGTTCAGTGTGCAAACACCCGATCCCTAATCAATGGACCTATCACAAATTTAGGGTATGAAATCATTTTTTTTAAAACTAACACATTGTTTTGAAACTCAACTTTTACTCGAAAACAAGATCCGAATGAAGGTATCTAACCCTTCGAAACGTAACTCGGGTTCCTTAACTCGGGACGTTACATCTATACATCCCACATGAGGATCTTGACCGTCCTGCTATTGGCAATGTTGCACGACACTAGGAGGAGCCGTCAAGAGAGGTGCCTCCAGATCTTGCATTTGATTTTAAGATAATGGATTATGATGCTTATCTGTAGCATGAAGAGCCCACATATTTAGAGTTTGAAGGGGCAAGCATCTCCCAGAGTGGATCGCATGGAGCTTATACAAATTATGGAGCAAGTTCCTCACATGGAAGGACATATGACACTTATTCAGATTTTAAAGGAGTCAGTTTACCACAATATGACGATTACACTTTTCCATCGCAACACTACTTTGAGCGATCTCATCGCCATATCATTGACACACCTGGCCGCCGAATCGAGAGCGTTGAAGCAAACCAAAGGACATTGTGTCGAAGGATTGATGGGATCAAGGAGCGATTCGAGTGATGATTTGAGGGCTATGATCAACAATTTGCAATCATCATTGCAAACCAGGCTCAGATGAATATCTTTAATGACTTATGCGGCATGTTTCAAGGAGTGAATTTCTATGGCTATCCACCACCACCAGCACAAGAGTAAACCCCTTTTCACACCTAAGCTTTATTGTTTATTTTGTTATCTTTTATGTTTCATTTAGGACAATGAAAAATTCAAGTGTGGATGAGAGATATAGTGCATATACATAGCATTTAGTTAGATCATGTTTCAATTTTCACATGCATTTCATGTTAATTTTAACACTTTAATTTTTTTCATTTTATATTCATATTTCCATTCTAAAATAATCAAAGAACCGCTGATCACCTCACTTCTCCCACCTCAGTTGCATTCGACCTTTCGCAGGCTGCATCTTTATCTCCGGCTTGCTTGGCGGATGTTGCCCTATGCTCCACTCCTTTACCTTTTTTCCTTTATCTTGTTTTCTTCATGGACCGAATGTTGCCGAACCCCGTTTTGATTCCATTCTCTCCCCTCATTACCCTCGGCGGCTGCCCCTGGCTCCCTCGGCCTTTGCAGCCACTAACCCGGTCAGATTTCTTCCGGGGATTCTTCCGGATTTCTCGCGGCTGTTTGCCCTTGGCGTGCAAGGGTTAATTTCTTCTTTGCGCGCCAAGGTCATTCACGAGAAAAGAAAAAATATAATCTTTGGGATAACCTACCTCCAATTAAGAACGGGATAACCTCCCTTTTTCAATATTTGGATAACCTCCCTTAATGTTTTATGGGATAACCTCCCTCTTTCTTTCTTTGGGTTACCCCCTACTCGATCTTTCCTGTCACAAGGATTTTTGCCCCGACTTATTCTAGAGTGTTTGTTTGCTTGATTCTAGCGGTGGTATCTATTTGAGCTTTGTGGTGTTTCTTTTGCCGCCGCGCGAGAGGTCGTGGACGTGTTTGAGATCTGACGGCTCACTGCCGATCGAGTCCATATCTGAGGTCTCCACTTTTGTTCCCCAGGGATTTCCTACGTTACCTCTACCAACTGACAAAAGAAATGACTCGCATTGTCCCGGTTCCAAATCCGTCCGCCTTCGCTAGTTTTGACTTCTATTCTCTAGTGGTTCGTGGTAGTCTTGTCTTTGCCGATTTGGTTGTATTTCGGTTCTTTCATAACGGTTTGTCCGTTGCCGTTCTTTCGGCCTCTCGTCCCTCCGGGTATGTCCGGTGGGTCGAATTATTTCCGGTTCAAAAAAAAAAGAAATAGAAAATTGTCAAAAATACCAAAAAAAAATCATGCATTGCATTTAGGTGTTACTAAAGATACTCAACTTGTCTTACTTTGTCCTCTAATTTATTTTTATGAAATTAAATATATAAGTCCCATGATTTGATTGAATTACTTAATTTTGTCACGTACTTGAAATGAATTTATATAGGAGCATAATTTGAGAAAATAATTGAGAAAGTATGGTTCATAGAGGTTGAATTGTCACCTACTTAATTTTATCACCCAATGTCTTAGGTTTGGTTTTTGGTTTGTAATTTTTAAAAATTCGATTTTAGATTCGATTCTGTTCGACCCGGTTGGACTCAGTTTATAACCCATGAGGAGGCTTAATTATTATTGGAACAAATGAGATATTATATGGAAGTGAGAGAGTCATCTTTAATGGGGTACTGTGAGTACCATAGCTAATTTAAAAAAGATAAAATAAAATTAAATGTCAAATTTTTTATTAAACTAATGTAATTATGTGAGATTATGATACTTACTTTATTGGTTTTCCCCTACTTTTGTTTTTATTTTTATTTTTAAAGAGCATCTTTATCCATGATACCCAATTCAAGTATCATATCTTAAATATTTTCTTGCCACATTATTTTAAGATACTTGAATGCACAACCATGGTACTCACAAAAGTATCTTAACATATATTTTATTTTATTTTTAAATACTTATGGGTATAGAAAAAAAAAAGAGTGGTCCCCACATGTTATTGTTTATTGGATAAAACTAATGATATTGTGTAAAAATGAATATCATCTAAAAGCATCTTTAATGGTGGTACTCTAGTTGAGTATCATAACCTATTAAAAAAAATAAAAATACAAAAGTGGGGGAGAAACAATAAAGTGAGTATCATATTTATGATACTCCTCTCACATAATTACATTGGTTTAATAAAAAAATCGGACATTTAATTTAATTTTTTTATTTTTTAAATTAGTTATGATACTCATAATACCACCATTAAAGATGGTCTAAGAGCATCTTTAACCATGATACTCATGTTGAGTATCATAACTTGTTTTTTGTTATTTCTCTCACTTCCACCTCATTTTAAGATTTGATACTCCACAACCATGGTATTCAACATGAGGATCTTATTAATAGTAGAGGGAGAATTAAAAGGGGAGTGAGACCTCTCTTTTTTATAATTGGGTAAATGAGATGATATTGTATCAGCCCAAGTATCATATGCATGATAATCCATCTATCTATATATCTTTAAAAATCCTGTTCCAAGGCCCCTTAATGACTATGAACATTATTATTCTTGAAAAAAATCTAAAATTACACATGAAAGAAATTGAACCTTAATGACTATCAAAGCAGCTGCTCCACATTCAGCGTTACAAAATACATTTATATTATGAGCCCAATAACCTTACATATCCAAGCAGCTCCCTTCCACATTCCTGCAATTGCTTCACATTCTCAACGTGCAATATACATTTAATTCTAATGTATGTATAAGCCTTTGAAATTCTAACCTATAAGCCATCAAAATTGAACCTTAATGACTATCAAAGCAGCTGCTCCACATTATGAGCGTTACAAAATACATTTATATTTAGTATTGTTGAGCCCAATAACCTTACATATCCAAGCAGCTCCCTTCCACATTCGTGCAACTGCTTCACATTCTCAGCGTGCAATATACATTTAATTCTAATGTATAAGCCTTTCAAATTCTAACCTATAAGCCATCAAATATATTCTTAAATACCAACAAAGATTTCAACCATTATCTATTTTCAGCAACACATTCCACCCGAAAGTTATTCCATCAGTTCCATACAACCTCTCTATGGCTCCCCTCCGTGAATCGCCGGAAAAAGAAGATCATGTTTTCATTCATGAACTGCGCGCAGGTTAAGAAGCCAAAATCAAAGTGATGATATGTCGAAAATGGGATGTTCTTACTCCAAAAGGAAAATACCTTAGCACGGACTTCATCGTGTCTGACGAAAAGGTATGTCATACCCACAAGTTTCACCACATTCTTCGATCTATTTGAATATAACACATTAGTCTACAATTTACACATTATCGTTTGCACAGGGAAATATTATTCAATGCACTGCGAAAAGGAATGTTGCCCACTGCTTTATAAAACTAGAAGAAGGTGGCATATATTACCTCAAGAAATTCAAAGTGCAGCCGAACCCGGAGGAGTATCGAGTTCTCAAAGATAATGAGCATATGATTGAATTAGAAGGATCTACCATTATCATCAAAACTGCACCAACCTCTGCAGCTTTCAACAGACATCCTTTCCGGCTGATCCCCTACGAGGAACTCCAACCTACAAACAAGAGATATTTTGTTAGTGAGTCAATTATGGTCTCAATCAGCCAAAACAAATCAATATACTACTGTATATGCAGCCCTGTAAATGAAACAAACCTTTTTTTTTTAAATTTACAGATGTTATAGGTTACGTTACAAATGTTGGGCAACCAACTACCCCAAACGGTTCACATGCACTTGATTTCGACCTCATCAATGAAAGGTAATAAGAAATTGAGCTATAATTTCCAAGTTTCCATTAAGAAATTTATTCCCTCACGTTTTGTTTAAGCCTTATACTTTTCCCACTCAGATTTATTTTTCCTCCTAATCTAAACCTCATAATACAGGGGTCACAGGATTTGAGTAACCCTATGGGGACGGCTTGGTAAGGAACTCCTTAGCCGTAAATCCCACCATACTAAGGGGTATGCAGTCATTTTAGTGGCAATGCAAGTTAAGGAATACAAACGTATGTACACAACATATATATATATATACATACATACATACATACATACATACATACATACATACATACATACATACATACATACATACATACATACATACATACATACATACATACATACATACATACATACATACATACATACATACATACATACATACATACATATATATTTATATCCTATGTCTATAGCCCAAAACCTCCTACATGAAGCTAACAATCTTATGAATGCCAACTACATGTCGCAAATGTTCAAACGCGCAATAGTTGGTATAGATTTAGTTGCCCCAGTGGCAAGTGTTGGAAAAGCCTTTCACGATTTGATGGCGAGTTTTGGTGTGAGTCGTGTGAAAAGATCGTAAGCTACCCAACACCCAGGTACTCCACACAAAATATAAAATGTTTAATTACTACATTAAACATTTTTTACTATAATATCAACATTTATTTGATCAATAATAACAATCATTTGATATCATTTCCCCTAATGTCACTAGGTTTAGATTGCAACTTGAAGTTGTTGACCCAACTGGCTTAGCAACTATCACTATGTTCGACGATGTTGCAAGAAAATTACTCAATACCACAACAGTGAAGCTACTGGAAGAAATGAATGTATGCACAAGAGTAAAGATTGATTCACCTTATTCTTATCTGCATTCCTACTGTTGCCTTACGTGTTTGTCGCCCTCCATAGGATGAAGAGAATGAAAATGTGCTCCCACCAGTAATTTCAAGCCTCATCAACAACACCTTTACCTTAGAAATAGAAGTTTTTTTGCATTTAGCCAAAAAACACAAACTTTTTATGAAAATAGCCAAACTTCCAAAGTATTTAGCGATTTACCCAAAACAGGGTAAAGTCGCTGTTACAAACAGCGACTTTACCCTGTGTTTTAAAAAAAATAATAAAATAAGTAAGTCGCTGTTTATAACAGCGACTTACCTATTATCCCAATTTTTTTTTAAATTTCATTTATAAAAAACCGTAAACCAAAAAAAAATATATAAATAATGGAGAGTAGCTGTTCTGAACAGCGACTCTCCCATTTATTTGAAAAAAAAAATAAAAAACCTAGAGTCGCTGTTTGTAACAGCGACTCTAGGGTTTTGGTCAAAGATGCCTGCCCGCCTGCTGCCCCTGCAAGATTCCCTAGGTGAGTCGCTGTTAGTAACAGCGACTCACCCTTCTTCCCCAACTTCGAAACCGTTCCCCTCGGCCTCCCCTCTATTTAACCGACCTCGCTCCACCATCGAAACCACCACTTCTTCACCCTCTTCTTCAACTCTTCTTCGCCCATAGCCCCATATTCCTAAGCCACAAATCACCCTAAACCCCTTTAACTACTGTAATCGACACCTAAAGCCCTCTATTTAGCCACAAATCCGATTGCGTTGGTGGAGATCGAGGAGGAGCGAACCGCCGCCGCCGCCGCCGGATCTGTTGAAGGGAGGCCGACAGTGTCCCCATAGAAGCCCGACATTCCCGACAAAAAGGTTGGTAACAAAATCCTTTATTTGTATTTTAGCGGAAAATATTAATATTAAAATTAAAATAATGTAATGTTTGGATTCGTTATTAGTAGATTCGTTATTTGTATTTTATAGTAGATGCCGTTATATGTATTTTATAGTAGATTCGTTATTAGTATAATAAAGTTTTGATGAAATTGAAAAATGGTAGATTTGTTATATTATATTAGATTCGTTATTAGTATATTTAAGTTTGAATAAAATAGAAAAATGTAAAAAAAAAATTGATTTTTATAGTAGAGTAGATATTAGTATATTAAAGTTTGGATAAAATTGGAAAAAGGTAGATTTTTAGGAGTTTTATAGAATTGAAAAATAAAATTGAAAAATAAAATTGAAAAATTGAAAATGGGAATAAGAGATAATAGAATTGAAAAATGGGCATAAGAGATAATAGATTTGAGAGATAAAATTTGTACTCGTTTTATAATATTCAAATTAAAAATTAGGTGAAATTGAAAATAAAAAGTTGTAGAATTGAAAATTTGTAGGAGTGTTATAACATAAGAGTAGAGTTGGAAATTTGTAGAATTGAAAATTAGGTAAAATTTGTAGGATTTTTTTTAATAAAAGGGATAATACAATTGAAAATAAAATTTGTAGAATTGTAAACAAAATTAGGTCAAAATTTGTTACGTGTGATATGACAATGTTTCAATTTTGCAATTTAAGATTCGTGTGAGAAATTTTAGAAGGCAAAAATGATTTATTATAGTAGTAATATATTGATATATGGAATTGATATATGAAATTTTAGATACATGAAATTTTAGATATAGTAGTAATATTGATATATGGAATTGATTTATGAAATTTTAGAAGTGTTTGATGATAAATATATAGACATGGACAACGTCGGTCCATATCTACCCTACGGCGGTACGGGGGTGTTCAGTAGTCTATTGGCCAATGTTCAAGGTGGGAGCCAAACTAGCACTACTCAGGCCCCCGTGATCGATTCAGAAATAATTGACGATATTGAAGCGGATGCATTTGGGATCGACCATGAAGACGATTTGCATCAAGAAGAGGAGTGCAATGACGGTGCGGAGGGGGAAAATGTCGAATTGACAAGGGAGAAGGCCAATGAGATTATTATGAAAGCGGCTACGAGTATAACTCCATCTTGGAATGATGCGCATGAACCCATCACCCAAGAGCTCGACACATGGACAACATGGGACCCGACAACCACTTTCACGTGCGGAATGGAGTTCCAGAAAGGCTTGTTCTTCAACAGCATAGAAGAGTTGATATACCAGATGCAAGTGTACTCCATCTCCAACAAAAAATCATTTCGGGTTTTGAAGCACAATACTCAGAGGTATGCCGCAGCATGTAGTCGAGCTACAACGTGTGGATGTACATGGAAACTAACTGCGAGAAGAGTTGATGCCACCCTTGGGTTATGGATGATAGTATCATATGCAGGTCCTCATGATGATATATGCGCAGAGGATGTGATGGCTCTGGATAATCGCATTGTCACAGCTGAGTTCATATGTCGTGAGATTATCCCACTCCTTCGGGTTGACAGAACACTCCGACCACATGTGATCGTAGAGATCATCAATTTAAAGTACGATGTCTTGGTATCGTACTTCAGGGCATGGGATGGAAAACAACGAGCAATCGCAAAGATTTATGGGGATTGGGAGGACTCATATGCCCAGCTGCCACGCTTATTAGATGCATTAGTCAGTAGCAACCCAGGTTTGGTAGTTGAGCTCTCAGCAATCACGGACCCAACTGGGGCTATGAGGACATTTCATCGTGTTTTTTGGGCATTTGGGCCAGCCATTACCGGGTTCAATCACTGTAGACCGCTGATCTCTATTGACGGCACCCACCTTTATGGGAAGTACAAAGGAGTGCTGCTTATGGCGATGTCAATCGACGCTGACAACCACATATTCCCATTAGCTTATGCAATTGTTGAGAGTGAGAACACTGAAAGTTGGCCGTGGTTCATGCAGCTCATCCGTGAACGAGTTACGCAGCGCACTGGCCTCTGTGTTATTTCTGATCGCCATCGGGGCATCCTCAGGGCGATGCAACATCCTCTTTGGATGCCACCTAATGCACACCATCGTTTCTGCATCCGACATCTTGCATCTAATGTCAACAACACCTTCAAAAATCGGCCCTTAAAGGCTCTGTTGAAGAATGCTGCGAATGTCAAGGAACGAGCGGAGTTCGAGCAGGCGATGGAGGCTATCAGGAGGTGTGATGAGCAAGCCTACAACTACCTTTCTGAAATACCGCCAGAGAAGTGGTCTCTCGCATGTGATGGAGGATTTCGATATGGCATCATGACCACGAACATGTCAGAGTCTTTCAACGGGGTCATGAAGGGTGCAAGATGCTTGCCCATTAAGGCGCTCGTGGAGGCAAGCTTCTACAAAGCAAATAGCTACTTTGTGTCACGGTTTGGGCAAACACAGTTACGCAGCTCCGAAGGTCATGATTACACGCTGAAATTAGAGGAACGACTACGGGCAAACTTCAAGAAGATTCGGATGATGGACGTTATCCCATTCAGCATGCAGGCGAACTTGTTTGAGGTTGTTGTTTATGCCCCCATGGGACACGTTCGATCTGTTCGGAGAAGGCATACTGTTAACCTCGAGGAGAGGACTTGCACTTGTCAGCGGTGGCATTTATACCATTTTTCTTGCTCCCATGTCCTAGCCGTGTGTCGCAATAGGAGTTTGGCCTTCTCGCAATATGTGTCACCTTGGTTTAGTGTCGTGGCTCAGTTGGAGACATACCGAGTGCATTTCAGACCACTTGGTGATGAGCAGTCCTGGCCACCATTGACTTATCCTATTCTCATTCCAGATGAACGGCGAAAGCGTGAGATAGGGAGACCACGATCAGGACGCATTCACAATGAGATGGATGAGGTTGTCCCGTCCACAGTTCGTTGTCGCTTATGCAAGCAAGAGGGTCACAACATTCACACTTGTCCGATGCGCGCTGGGCCATCGGGGTCATAGTAGTGTATGCGTTATGTATTCCATGTGTGTGTATTTTCATTTGACTTTTTTCATGTCGCGGGGATGGCGGGGATTATGTATATTTGTAATTCAGTAGGATATGTGATCGTAGTGTGTTATGTAACTGTTTACCCATATTGTATTATGTAACTGTTTACCCATTTTGTCTTAATTTGTTATGCTTTATTTAATGTCAATGTATGAGTACGTTATCACACATGATGCTATGTCACTGACAATATAATGTATGTATGAACATGTTAAGCAGTTGCCATGGATCCAAGACCACAAGTTGAAGATGTGCTTACTTGATAGCTACATCATCGTTCCACAGATGTGTGGAACGATGCCCCATACGTAAGATATTAATGCGTTATTGTACATTCGTCCTATGTCATATCCTGCTAACTGTGTACCTTGTCAACCCTACTTCAGACATTGAGGCCGTTGACGAACAGATTGCATCTCCGGACGTTTGGTCGGGCACACGTCGACGACAGGATCCTTCATTACGTGCGCGTGGCCGGGTTCTACTGCGTACATCGGTTGGGGTCGACGTTCGAGATGGATATGCATCTCGTCACTTCCCTCGTAGAGAGATGGAGGCCAGAGACACACACATTTCACCTTACAGTTGGGGAGGCCACCATCACACTGCAAGATGTGGCGGTCATAATGGGCCTACGGGTGGATGGAGTGGCAGTAACAGGCACTGCAAACCATAATTGGCGCCGGGTTTGCCGAGATCTACTGGGGATCGAGCCACCAGCTGGGGATCTACGAGGCTCGTCGGTCAAAGTGCATTGGTTACGGAATGCATTCGGCGAACTTCCAATGACGCTGACGATGCTACAGTTTAGTGTCATGCGAGGGCGTACATATTGCAGTTGATGGCAGGTGCCCTGTTCTCTGATGCTAGTGGCGGGGAAGTCCAGCTGCTGTACCTCCCACTGTTGGAAAATTTGGAGCAGGCAGGTGAATACAGCTGGGGAGCAGCGACTCTTGCATACTTGTATCGTCAGTTATGCAGAGCCGCACATAAGGAGAAGCTGGAGATCTCTGGTCCAGTTGTCTTACTTCAGGTGATGCTAATACTTGCACATCATATAGGTTACATTGAATTGAGTACATAATACTGACGATGTAGTACATGTACCTCAGATATGGGCTTGGGAACACATCCCAATCGGCAGGCCAGTTTGCACCCCGACATCGCACATGACGCAGCAGCAGGCTCGCAGAGCCCGATGAATGCAGCAACGCAATCCAGCCATACAAGGGAGTCAACCACCACCTATTGGTCAACACTTTCAAGTTGGGCAAGACTCTCTAGCAGTGAGGTAATGCTTGTCACTGACAACTATTGTCCATATTTTGTGACATTGCAGACACACTAAACAGTGAAAATGCAGGTGGATCCACTGTACATACGATTGGGGGCACGAAAGGTTACAGCTGCCACAATTTCGTGACGCACTTGACAGACAACAGGAGAATCAGGTTCATTTCAATACCGATGTACTTCTTCATTTCAACATATTTTCTATTGATATTGTGATGAGGAGTACTTACATGTAATGCAGTTCATATGGGAGCCATACACAGAGGTGATCCTGAGCCAACTCGGAGCCATCTGTCGAGAAGGAGCCGATATCTGGATGGCGCAAGTCCCCCTGATATGCTTTGACGTTGTTGAGGCGCATCGCCCTAATCGTGTCATGCGCCAGTTTGGCCACGCACAGTTCCCTCCAGGGCCAGCAGGATATGATGTGCAGTTACACGCCATAGATCGTCGAGGGAAGCATACTACGAACTGGGCAGCACTTTTTGCGGAACACATCAACAATTGGAACAACCGTGAGGAGAGCACAGTACAGCCTGTCGAGGGCATCTCTCCATCGTATGTGCATGATGAGTACATGAGTTGGTATAAATCCCGCACTCGTTTGTTCATCAGCCGACAAGCTGTTGCCCCACCCGCACGATACCATCCGGTCGCACCTGATATATACTTACTGGTAAGTATTATATATAAACTTTTGAAACAATATAGATTGTGATCGTTAGTATTGATTTTTACTTGCATGCACATGTAGGGCCACTATGTAGCTGACGTAGGCGATCGAGGGCGACAAGTAGCAGACATCGCCCAACAAGCATCTCAGCTCCATGATTACTCTGGTCTCGCTGGTACTGTGGCGTCCTTTGGTGAGTACGCATACTCGCAGAGTTCACTGGTGTTCGATCACGTCTCGTTCGACCAAGCCTACTTTGGGGGTGGTTTATATGGTACAGGATCCTCTTTCTCCCACTCTTCCCCACACCCGAGCCATCATTCGGGGGATGCTGAGGCCGCAGGATATGGGCAACAGTCGGGGTCTGCCCCACCTTCTGGATCTGTAGGCTATGGGCAACAATCTGGGTATGGTGCAGACTATGTGCAACCTTCTGGGTATGGTGCTCCGGTGCATGAGTTCGCATTATCTTTTGGGTCTACACCTCCATCAGCTTCAGAGTACATTCCATCGTCATTCTCGCAGTGGTCATCAGATATATTTTCTACGACGTTCTGGTGTGCACCTCCGAATGTGTCAGCAGGTGTTGGCCCTTCAGTTGATGCGGGATCCTCATTTACATCGTTGCTTACGATGCCATTACAATCTTCAGGCCCGCTTCCGCCCTCTACTTCGACGTCCAATCCTAATGTGCAAGTGTCTCCTGTCTACGGCATACAACCCCGACGCCCTTACCCTACTTCGCTTCCAGATGCATTTAGAGAGGGACACTTGTTCACACTCTCAGAGGGCAACGAGAACGCCCAAGAGGAGGCTGGCGATGATGAACAACAGGCTAACGATGATGAAGCAGATGCTGATGAAGATGAAGAGGAGGAGGATGATGATGACCAGGAGGAGCATCTGCTATCTGCTCGTCGTAGGCGATAAGCCATCCAGTAGTATTATTACTTATATCTTGTATTTGGATATTTTTGTTTGGATATGGTGTTCTCAATTTTCTGTTTGTATAGTTTCTATAAATAATTTAATTTCACTACCATATAAGTGGTTTTTTTTTATAAAAATGAATTTAAATATGCAACCTAAGTAAATGTGTAAAAAAAACATTTACAATTAGACTAAGCAAGATCAAAAAGTTCTAATAAGCATTTATAAATTTCAATAATCAAAACTTTATTATATACACATATATCATATTATTACACTAACCAAGATCAAAAACTTTATAAACCTAAAACTCTATAAACCCAAGATCAAAAACTTTATAAACCTACCACTAAACCTACCACTTTATACGCCCAAGTGTTTTATAAATCTACAATTTTGTGAACGTAATAATATGGGTATGTGAGTCGCTGTTCTGAACAGCGACTCAGTAACTGCCCGCCCTAGAGTCGCTGTTACAAACAGCGACTCTAGGTTTTTTATTTTTTTTTCAAATAAATGGGAGAGTCGCTGTTCAGAACAGCGACTCTCCATTATTTATATTTTTTTTGGTTTACGGTTTTTTATAACTGAAATTAAAAAAAATTGGGATAATAGGTAAGTCGCTGTTTATAACAACGACTTACTTATTTTATTATTTTTTTTAAAACACAGGGTAAAGTCGCTGTTTGTAACAACGACTTTACCCTGTTTTGGCTAAATCGCTAAATACTTTGGAAGTTTGGCTATTTTCATAAAAAGTTTGTGTTTTTTGGCTAAATGCAAAAAAAGTTCTTAGAAATATCATCACACACATACTATAATGATGGAAATTTTAAGAGCTTCACATGCTTGGACGTGCACCTGGATCAAGTAATTCGAATATGGATTTACACATTTATAACTAAGCAAGTTAAAGTGGGGTGATGAATAATACATATTCATGCTTTGACATTTGTTAGGTTACGTTCGATCATAAAACCAACAAAGAGGATTCACCTGAGGATAAGGAATCTGCGTCTCCATCATTGAAGCGCTTGCGAAAAGCTAACATTGAAGGCATAACTGACACAACATCTGCCCCTAAAAGAGGAAAACTCATGTAAGTTCAAATCTATAATGTTTGTGCATGTAAAGGCTCGGATTTATGAATACTAATTTTTTCGGAAAAAGAAAATTAAAAATGAATTTAAATCGAATTTAAAACTCGTTTAGCAGATTCCGACCTAAATTTAAAATTTGACGAATGATTCCGTCCTTTTACCTCAAGAAATTTAAAATAATTACCGGATGATGATATCCTTGTCAGTTTCAAAAATTTAATCGATCGAAAAAGCGGGATTCGAGGAAACTAACATTCGAAAACTAATTACGGGGTTCGAAATTCGCATATTTGAGATTTATTTCTGAGTATTGTTTCAACCACTCCTACCTAACCTCACCCACTCCCTCACCTCACCATACCCATTCAAATCACCATCCCTCCCCGTCACTTTCATTCACCATCATCATCACCAACTTCCATCCTTCACCATATTCATCACCATCATCACCGTCATTCACCATCACCCTCCCCGCTCCCTCTCCTCGCGCCTGCACCATCAGCTCACCATCACCTCCTTCACCACTTCACGTCACCACTACCATCTCCTCCTCACCATCACCTGGAGCCACCATCACCATCTCAATCATCGTCGCCACGACCGTAGCTACCGTCGATCACCTCGTCCCTCCTTATTTCTAGAAGGGCAGTAGGTAGGAGCCACCCGGAGATGCCCAGGTGGCCTCCCAGGAGAAGCCCGAGCCGCCAGCGCCACCGACGAGCCACCGAACCGTCGTCTCCCCTGTTTAACGCGAGCTACATTCCGGTAAGCGATTCTCCTCCGTTTTCGATCGGAACCATCCCCGAGCTTCACCATCATGCTCACCCACATCCGGTACAGGTCCGAGAAGCCATCGCGAGCCTCCGACGATGACTAGACCTCCGATCGAGAGCTCCGAAGTCGCAAAAAAACCCACTCGGTAAGCTTCCACTTTCTTCCTTGCTTCAATTCGATTTCGAGCCTAATTTGATGCTTAGACTAGTCGAGGGGTGTGTGAGGGCTGAGTGCGGGATGATCGGGTGAGCTCGAGAGCTCCGGCGAGCTCAAGAGGAGGCCGGGAGGTGGAGCTCGAGATCGCCGGCGATTGGGTCTCGAACAAGCTAGGCCGGGCGGGAGTTTTGAACATTTGGAGAAGATGGCCTTGTTGGCCCCACCTTTAATTTAATTTATTTTATTTTTTATTGAATTGGTTGGGAGTTATATAATTAGGCATGTTCGGTTTGGTTCGGTTCGGTTGGGTTTAAATGGGTTTGATTCGGTTTGAGTTTATCCATTTATTTATTTAATTATTTAATGGTATTTAAAATATTATATAATATTATTGAGGAGTAAAATATAAAATGCTATTTTGGAGATTTTATAAAGGGTTGATTTTATTAAATAAAAACGGTTGGGATTTTAAAGGATTTGGAAATATTTTGCAAAAGTGTTTAATAAATGATATTTAAAATAACATGTAATATTATTTGGGATTTAAAATATATTATTGAGAATTTATCAATTAAAAGGAAATTTGGAAAATAATTTCAAGGTTGGAAGTGATTTAATAAATAAATTAAAAACGGGGAATTTTGCGAGCATTTTCAAAGGTCGGAATTCTCAACTGTTTGACGCAAATTTTGGAACGGTTTGAAACTAATTTGGAATCTGACTTGTTCGATGACTAACTAGCATGATTGATATGATCGGTTGACTGATGGTATGATATGTGTGATTGATAGCATGACTTGTGGTGATTTATTATAAAGCAGATGAATATTAGTTACTTATGACGATGGTGATGTGTATATATTTTTATGCTGAGCGTGAGTATTAAATGGTAATATGCGGATTTGGCTAAGTATGATTTGGAGGTTGTCTAAGTTAATGAGTTGAGAAGTTAAGATGAATATGGTATGAGACAAGAGATGATTGATCGTGATGAATTGAAGTATGACATGTGTGATTTTGTTTATTTATTTGCTTGTATGAGTGTGTGATATATATGTTCGTAGTAGCTATAGAAATATACTCAGTGTATTCTTGTGATGTATTTAGGTGATATTCTGTGATTGTGCTTGATGTGTGCCGGGTACCTATTTTGCTGTTCTGCTAGCCAGGTAAGTGATGTACATATTTGTACCTTTGTTTATTGCATCTTTTGACTTCATATTTCATTCGATTTCCAAAGAAAAGTTTCAAAAGTATATAAACTTGTGTACGAATGGGCTAAAGTATAAGAAATAGAGTCTACACGAGTTTTGAGCTAACCATGCAGGAATTCGATGAAATCGGAGTCAAAACGAAGAAGCCAAGTGAAGCTGAGAAGAGGTCGATATCGACTGGAGACATCGATATCGACCCTAGATTTCGACACGACTTCTGAGTGTCGAGATAGGCCACACAGACCAGACAAGAAAGCCTCGATATCGACATACAAGCATCGATATCGACCATCATCATAGACATCGACTAGAGCTGGACAAGTCGAGCAGAAACACAAGCATCGATATCGACCTCCGGTGTCGATATCGGCCCTACCTCGACAGAAGATAAATCCGATTTTGAGACTCGGATTGTGAAGTCTATCATCAAATCCATGAGTTATCTCGTTCTTTTAGATATTAGCAGCTGTTTATTATCTTTTCCTTTAAGTTTTTATCAAAATCAAAGACCTATCCTAATTGTTCGGATAGAGTCCATAGTTTAGATAGGAGTTACAATCCTCGGATAGCGAGGATTAGTAGCCTATAAATAAAGCCCTAGGGGCTGATTTATTAGATCATCCAATCCAAGAAGCAAGACAAAGACAATAGACAATAGATAGTTAGAGTTTTTGAGCTTTAAAGTTTCAAGCGCTTACGATAGTTGGCGTTGAGATTGTAAAGATTCGAAATTTTCCATTTATGCAAGTTATTTCAGTTCAAGAAATGTCTACAATCAACATGAGCGAGTAGTCTCCCTTTCTTCTAGGGTCGGGGTGAGCCCGACGATAGCCATGATGGTAAGGTAAGTACGTCACTAAAGAATGTATCTTTTATCTCCCTCTACCTTGTGCTTCATCTTTAAATGCGAATTTAAGGAACTCATGTTGTAAAACTTGGGTTGTAATTAGGGTTTCTATTCGAAAGATTATAAACTCAATTATGACAAAGGTAGACACAAATTAGGTTAAGTAATTGCAAAATCTCTTTTCCTATTTGTCGGTTTAGGTGAAAGCCTTTTCCTTTATGATGAAAGCATGCATCTTTAGTTGATTCTTACTTCTTCTATCATGGTTGTCGTCGCGGTAATCCTAGGCTTTGGAAGACTTTTCCTTTATTAAGTTTACATTCAAATTTGTCCGTCGTTTGTTGAGTCATCGAAAAACCCAACACCTTTGCTTATTTCTGATCATTGCTTCCTCCCCATTCTCAATTCTTCGGCCCTTTCTTTGCCGACAAAACAACTAACTCACTACAGGAAGACATCGATATCGACAACAGAGGTCGATATCGACCAAACTGATAGATCGACAGTTTTCTGAGTCGATCTCGAGACTCCTGAGAAACTTCTGCAAGCATCGATATCGACCCCCTTGTGTCGAAATCGACCCCTCTGTATCGACTGGCAGACTTCTGAGCCAGTCGATTTCGTGGACTAACATCGATATCGACCCCCACCAGTCGATATCGACTGTAGTTTTTGTTTCTGCAGGTCTTCTGTTACAGAGAACATCGACAGCCAAGGTCGACATCGAGGTCTGGCATCGAGATCGAGGCTTCTGGTCGAACATAAAGGACGTGTCTTCAACGCTACTAGGATCCCGCTGACTCGCTTCCTCGTGGATCGAACCTGATTCCCTACTACTATAGCGGGGAGTCTTGAATTTATTTGAAGAGGCTAAGATTTGTATTGCTTTATATTTTATTATATATTTCGATTCAATTCTCCCCACGTCAAATTTTGGCGCCGTTGCCGGGGAAGCTATCAATCGCGCCCTAGTAGTTTATTTTCACGGTTCTTTTTAGTGTTATTTTATAGGTGTCTGCGACGTACTAGTGACCAACCTGAATTTGAAGGACTAGACGAACCAGAACGCTTTCTTCACCTAAGGTCTCGAGTTCAAAGAATCATGGCGGACAACGAGACCCAAGCACAACAAATTGAACGCTTAAGGAAGCAAGTAGAGGATTTCACTACCAGAGAAGCGGCACTAAGGCAGCGTGCTGATAGGGAGGAGGAAGCCAGGAGACGATATGAGACTCAAATCAACGCCCTCCCCCGGAATGCAAAGCAATACATGCATCCATCGCTCACAGTGCCTGAATCGGCTATTCTAATCCCTACTTCTAATTTTGAAATAAAACCAAATTTTTTAACTGAAATAAGAAGGCATCAATATGAAGGAAAACCTAATGAATGCCCTATGACACATATATCAACCTTCTTAAACCTCTGTGATACAATTGCTGATGGACAAAGTCTTGAGTATGTCCAACTAAAAGCCTTTCGCTGGTCTCTTACAGGAAAAGCATTGCAGTGGTTGGAGAGCTTAGCCCCAAGATCGCTCTGCACCTGGAATGAAGTCAAGGACGCGTTTCTCAACAAGTTCTTTCCTCCTTCTAAGACGTCGTTGATCCGACAGAAAATCACGACTTTCAAACAAAAGCCTGGTGAGGCTCTGGCAACTGTTTGGGAAAGGTTCAAGGACCTACTACGATCATGCCCGACGCATGGCCAACCACCGTACGTAATTCAGGAGATCATATACAATGCTCTTGACGCTGCCACCAAGGAGAAGATCAACACTTACACCGCCTATGGCTATCTTGAACTCGCTCCACAAGAGGCTTGGAAAACCATTGAAAGGTTGATGGAATTTGACAATACATATGGGATTCCTGAGGCTTCCGACGCACCATCATCGTCGAGGTCTGCCCCATCTATGCCATTGTATGAACCCTCTAAGGTGATCGATCCGGATGTAAAAGAACAATTTCATAGGGATCAACTTAGAAAGCTCTAGAAACAAGTGAGATTCCTTTCGGCAAACCAGGATTGCATCGAATGTGGATCGCTGCGACACGCTACCATCGAGTGCCCCCATGCTGATCAAGTGCAACTAGCGGAGACTCATGAGGAACCCAACTTCATGAGGGGTCCCAATCGCCAATATTGGGGAGACCAAAGGTTCCAACAACCACAAAGGAACCAGGTTAACCCTAGGGACCCCCCACTCTATAGAGCTCCTGGGCACCCGGAGAGAGACCAAAAGAAGGATGATCTTCAACTTGTGTTGGACGAGATAAGGCGGAACCAAGCTAAGAATGATCAATCCAACAATGCTATCCACTCTCAACTCAATCACCTTACCACAAGGATTGGGGAGATGGATATTTGGAAGAAGAACGTAGAGACCCAACTGGGTCAATTGGCGGCACAAATCCCTAGACCGTCCGGAACATTCCCTGGGCAACAAACTACCAATCCTAAGGGGAAATCCGGGTCAGGACACATTGCAGCCATGCAACTAAGGAGTGGCACCAAAGTTCATAAACCACAAACGGCAACGGAGGAAGAAACAACAGAACCTGTCGACATCGACAAACCAGTCGATGTCGACCCTGAGGTCGATATCGACACCCATGTCAACCCCCTGGTCGACGTCGATATCACTGCAGAACCTGAGAGATCACAACAGAGGTCGAAATCGACCCTTCCTGTCGACATCGATCAACCTCCAGTCGACATCGATGTTCAGCAGGCTCCTCCGACCACCGTTTTGGCTTCTCCGCCAAAGAAAACATTGCCCTTCCCTTCCAAAGCATTGAAGGACCCCACTCAAGGTAAGTTTAGGCGCTTTGTAAAGATTCTCCAAGGACTTAACATTACTATCCCTCTTACAGAAGCCCTAAGCGAGATGCCCGCCTATGTTCGATTTCTAAAAGACATCCTTAGCAAGAAGCGGTCCATGGCAGAGATCGCAGAGGATTGCTCAAAGATGGATTTCCCTGAGAAGATGAGTGATCCAGGGAAGTTTGCAATCACCGTGGGACTTGGCCAACATCGCTACAAAGCCCTATGTGACCTAGGGGCAAGTGTAAGTCTCATGCCTCTCTCTATTTGGCAAAAGGTGAACATCGGAGCACTTGAACCTGTGGATATGAAACTTTATATGGCTGATAATTCATTCGTTAGACCCACATGTATAGTTGATGACGTCCCTGTAAAGGTAGATAAATTCTTTGTGCCTACTGATTTCATTGTATTGGACATGCCCGAAGATCCTATTATACCTATCATTCTTGGTAGGCCTTTCTTAGCTACTGCTGATGCCAATATTAATGTACGTAGAGGATTACTAACCTTTACTATAGGGAACGAAGTAATTGAATTCTCCTTCAACCCTACAATGAAGGAAGTTAATGGTATGGAAATCAAGTCGGTCTACACTAGCATCATGGATTGCAAAGAACCGACGGAAAGGGCCCTAACTCCTGAGGAGGCCCTAGCCCTAACTGCAGAGGAGCTTACCGACAAGGACATTGAGGAATTCCTGGCTACATGCACGAGTGATGAGGAAATATTCGACGATGCTTTATCTATGGAGCTCGAAGAAGAGGTCGATATCGACAAGGAGAGGTCGACATCGACCAAATCACTCGATATCGAGTGCCCTTAGTCGACATCGACACACTCAGTAAGTCAAGTTCTCTCTTCTTCTCTTACAGGCGAAATCGACCAGCCCATGTCGACTGAAGAGGTCGAAATCGACCAGCCGATATCGACATCAGAGGTCGAAATCGACCCTTACCACTTGTCGTCAAACAGCTCCGAGGCCGAGGTATGTGCTGAACTCTCAGTCGATATTGACTATTCCTACTCGCCCTCGACTTCTTTTCTGCAGGAATATTTTGAAGAGTCCCAATCAAAGTTGGCATCATTCTATGTTTGGTCCACGCCAACCCCTATCGCTGATTTGGGAACTTCAATCAAGAGAATTGAGACGGATTACCTTGGTGAGATTATGAAGATGGAGGAGGTAGAGCCAATCCTTATCCCACAAGGCCCTTCTCCGGTGCTTAAGCCTTTACCCGACACACTTAGGTATGAGTTTCTTGGTCCAAATTCTACTTTCCCTGTAATTATCAATGCTTCACTAACCACACAGGAAGTAGATAAGCTTATGGAAGTACTTCGTGCTCATCGTAAGGCTATTGGATATTCTCTTGAGGACATCAAAGGTATTTCACCCGCTACTTGTATGCATAGAATCCTCCTTGAGGATGATCATAAGGCATCTATAGAACACCAACGGAAGCTCAACCCCAACATGAGAGAGGTAGTGAAGAAGGAGATCATGCGCATGCTGGATGCAGGAATAATCTATGCCATCTCCGACAGCGAATGGGTGAGCCCAGTCCATGTGGTGCCTAAGAAAGGTGGAATGACCATTGAGGAGAATGAGAAGGGTGAGCTTGTGCCAAAGCGAATCACAACTAGTTGGCGAATGTGTATTGATTACAGGAAACTCAACAATGCCACTAGAAAGGATCACTTTCCCCTTCCATTCATTGACCAGTTATTAGAGAGACTCGCCGAACATGATTATTTTTGTTACCTGGATGGATATTTTGGCTTTTGGCAGGTCCCTATTCATCCTGACGATCAGGAGAAGACCACCTTCACTTGTCCCTATGGGACTTTTGCATATAGGAGAATGTCATTTGGGCTATGCAATGCCCCTGCTACCTTTCAAAGATGTATGATGGCCATCTTCTCCGACAT
The DNA here is from genome assembly GCA_963922045.1 of Persicaria maculosa. NCBI lineage: Eukaryota > Viridiplantae > Streptophyta > Magnoliopsida > Caryophyllales > Polygonaceae > Persicaria > Persicaria maculosa. The sequence goes on along the minus strand of OY998265.1, from coordinate 24,536,154 downwards.
GATTAAGGACATCGTGGAGGTATTTATGGATGATTTCTCTGTTTATGGCACTACATTCGATGTTTGTCTTGCTAAACTTCGCAGGGTACTTGCACGATGTGAAGAGACAAACTTGGTTCTCAATTGGGAAAAGTGCCACTTTATGGTAAGGGAAGGGATTGTGCTAGGCCACAAAGTCTCTAAATGGGGAATTGAGGTGGACAGGGAAAAGATAGAGCTCATTGAAAAATTGCCACCACCTTCATCAATTAAGGACATAAGAAGCTTCCTTGGTCACGCAGGTTTCTATAGGAGGTTTATTCAAGATTTTTCTATGATTGCCAAACCTTTAACTAACCTACTAATGAAGGATGTTAAGTTTGCATTTTCTAGTGATTGTCTTGAAGCTTTCAATATGTTGAAGGAGGCCCTTATATCCGCCCCAATCATTCAATCGCCCGATTGGTCGCAACCCTTTGAGATCATGTGCAACGCAAGTGATTATGCCGTAGGTGCTGTCCTAGGACAAAGGAGAGACAAAAAGCTTCACGCCATCTACTATGCAAGCAAGACTCTTGATGCCGTTCAAACAAAGTACACCACGACGGTAAAGGAGTTCTTGGCAGTGGTCTTCGCTTTTGAGAAGTTCCGTTCATACCTAGTGGGTTCTAAGGTAATTGTTCATACTGACCATGCAGCTCTTAGGTACTTGATGGAGAAGAAGGATGCTAAACCTAGGCTCCTACGATGGGTGCTCCTACTACAAGAGTTCGACGTTGAGCTTAAAGATAAGAAAGGAACGGAGAACTCCGTAGCCGATCATCTTTCACGGCTACCCATAGGGCTTCTGGAAGAGTCACATGACAACATACCAATCAATGACTCCCGCCCTGACGAGCACCTATTGAGGCAAGAGGTAAGACGGGCAGAAAATCCACTCGATATCGACCTCGACAGGTCGATATCGACTGCCCCGAAGGTAATACAGGCATCGATGTCGACCAATTTTGATCACAGGTTTTCCACTGCAAAGGTCAAAATCGACCTCCAGACGTCGACATCGAGGACCCATATCGAGCAGCCCATATCGACTGAACCTGTCGATGCCGTCCAGTCGATATCGACCCCGACAGGTCGATATCGACCACCTTCAAAACCCTCTGAAGGTGACGAAGAGGTAAGCTTCGGTGAGGATTTCTTCTTTACACCTCCTTCCAGTCCTATTCATGATTTATTTGTTGTAAGAAGGGCGAATGTACCTTGGCATGCGGATTTTGCTAACTATATTGTAGGAGGCGAGATTCCTTCAGGCTTAACTTCGCAACAAAAGAAGAAGTTTTTGCACGAAGTCAAACAATACTATTGGGATGAACCCTACTTATTCAAACAGGGGAAAGACCATGTCTTTCGACGTTGTATCCCGGAGGACGAGGTAGAGAGCGTGATTCACCATTGTCATTCTCTCCCTACAGGAGGCCATGCTAAAGGATTCAAGACCGCGGCGAAAATTCTTCAATGTGGTTTTTATTGGCCTAACCTTTTCAAGGATGTGCAAAACTATGTAACCTCTTGTGATGAGTGTCAACGTGCAGGTAATATCACATGGAGGAATGAGACACCACTCACAGGCATTCTAGAGGTAGAACTCTTTGATGTATGGGGCATTGACTTCATGGGACCATTCCCTGCTTCAGGCCCCTACAAATACATTCTAGTAGCGGTGGACTATGTCTCTAAATGGGTGGAGGCCGTGGCAACTAGGACCAACGACGCAAAGGTAGTCTCTAAGTTTATGAAAACTAACATCTTTCCTCGCTTTGGTGTTCCTAGAGTTCTTATTTCAGATGGTGGCTCGCATTTTATTGAGAGAGGCTTTGAAGCTCTTTTAGCTAAGTATGGGGTAAACCATAGGGTGGCAACACCCTATCACCCTCAAACCAGCGGCCAAGTAGAAGTCTCCAATCGCCAAATCAAAGCCATCTTGGAGAAGACGGTCTCCCGCTCGAGGAAAGATTGGTCGTCCAAACTGGATGATGCGCTCTTGGCCTACCGAACGGCCTATAAGACACCACTTCGCACAACTCCCTATAACTTGGTATATGGTAAGTCATGTCACTTGCCCGTTGAACTTGAGCATAAAGCAATGTGGGCTCTTAAGGAGCTTAATATGGATTTCAACGAAGCGGGAAAGAGAAGGTTCATTGACTTACAAGCCTTGGAGGAGTTGCGCCTAAAGGCTTATGAGAATGCCGAAATCTACAAGGAGCGCACTAAGAAATGGCATGATAGGAAGTTGGTGCCAAAAACATATGAGATAGGTGACAAAGTCCTTGTTTTCAATTCTAGACTTCGCTTATTTCCAGGGAAACTAAGGACAAGATGGAGCGGACCTTTCAAGGTTCATAAAATATTCCCTCATGGAGCGGTAGAGTTACTTTGCGACGATGGATCCACCTTTAAGGTAAATGGCCACCGAGTAAAGAAATATTATGACAAGGAGGACCCAGAAGAAGAGATTCGCGCCACCTTGGCGTTGAACTAGCGCAAAAAGGGAAATATGTCGAGCTAGCGACTTAAACTCAAGCGCTTCCGGGAGGCAACCCGTTCTTTTCCTTTTCTTTCTCTTTTAGTTTTTAGTCTATTTTATATTTTTTAGATCATTCGTGGCTATTCTATCTAAAGTCAACAAGGAAATCAAGTCCGGAAGAGAGGTCAATATCGACCTATATGGTCGATATCGACAAGCCGACAGAAGTGAGCAGCAGGCAGAACAACACGGATGCAGAAGGGGGGTCGATATCGACCTCTAAGGTCGATATCGACTACAGCTGGAGGTAAGTGCCAGGTTAGATTTTAATTTCTTTTCGGTTTTTAATTTTTGGTTTTTTTACCCCTTTATATCCCCCGACTTCGACACCCCCTCCCCTTTTCGATACCCTACCCAGCTGCCGCTCTCTCTTCTTCATCTCTCTTCTTCATCTCTCTCCTGCACCTCTCCGGTCGCCCTCCTCACTGCCGCACCCCGCACTGTCATCCCCATCACAACAGCCCACCACAACAGTTCACCAGATCCAACCCCGCAAGCCCTCGTCCACTCTTTCTCTTCTCGCCCTAGCTCTCTCTCTCTCTCCCTCTTTTTCAAGCCGACAGCAGCCAGATCTACCCACAGGAGGCCAAGAAACACCAGATCCGGCCGCCCCAAGCCACCGGAGAGCCCACCGCGCCACCAGCAGCCCCGACATCGCCCAGATCCGGTCGATTTCGACCCCCAGGCACCGATTTCGACGTCTCCTGTTCGACAGCGGTTTTCGTTTTCTTGATTTTTGCGGTTGTTGCCTCTTTCTCCCCTAATTCCGACACTCTTCTGGTATGATTTCTTACCCTTCATCTATTTTTTTCAGATTTGCATGATTAATTAGTTGATTTAAGGAAGAAATTACATATTGGGTGTTTAGGGTTTGAACGTTAATTGCGCGGGAAAGAGTAATCGTATATATGTGGGGCATTGATCTGATTTTTTAATTTATGTGGGGCATGAATCTGATTTTTGTATGTATATGGGCATGAATCTGATTTTTATATGTATATAGGGGGTGAGATCTAATTTTTAATTTATGTGGGGCAATAATCAGAATTTTCCATAAGTATGGGCTATGAATCTGAATTTTTTTTATATAAGGGCTGATTCCGGAATATTTTTTTTTAGTAGTTTAAATTCTGATTTATTTTGGGGTTTATATTTTGATTTTTTTTTACAAGCTGAAATTCTGATTTATTTTAAGGTTTAAATGCTAATTTATTTTCGAGTTTAAATTCTGATTTCTTTTACAAGAGCTGAATTTCTAATTTATTTAGGAGTTTAAATTCTGATTTTTTTTTAGGGATTAAAATCTGATTTTTTTATATATGTGGGCCAAAATTCTATAAGTCATTAGGTTCCTTAATATTAAAAATTCAAGAAATTATGTTTATATAAATTGCCATCCTTAGGAACTTTCTTTTTAGAACATATTACCACTTTCACTTAGACAATTTACCTTTACATAATTTCTAGCATAATATGGAACCTAAGTATGGGGTTCCCCCTATTTTATACATAGGGGAATTATCTTTGGCAATGGTTTCTTTTGCAGACGATGGTGAGAGCCAAGAACATCCCTCAGGACACGCTCCGCATTGAGGATGATCAACAGCGTTCCCTAGCTGAGGATTTGATTGCCCGAGCCACCAGGGCACGATGGTACCATCTCCCTGACATGATCCAGCTAGGATTCCACACATGCGTTCAGGATGCGTTTGAGAATGTCTCTCTACACAGGCTGATTGAGCCACTGGAGGCACACTACCCCGTTCTGACTGGGGAGTTTATGGCCACATTGGAGGTCCCCGACCGCACCTCGACCAGCCGTCGAGTCATCTTCCAGCTCATCCACACTCCAGCCGCCTTCAGGGTCCAGGACCCCAACGTCATCTGGAGCTACATATCAGGTATACCCTACCCCGCTCCTACTGACTCCTTCACCTCTAGGGTTGTGAGTCCGCTTTTTAGGGTCATCTTGAGGGTCCTAGCGAGTACCCTTTGGGCCAGGCCTGAGCTCCGTCGCCCCACACACCGTGAGACGGAGACTCTGTGGAGGATGCTCTTCGAGGATGACCCTCTACCATACCTCCACGCCTGGCTCGAGCATATCGTAGACCGTAGACGCACGGTCTCTACAGACATTATGGACGGTGGCATGGTGGCCATCCTCGCCGAGGGACTAGGCGTCCACACTGAGAGGTACACGACCTACCAGCTCACGTACCTAGACGCTGCAGTATTGCGCCAGGGCGAAGTCATCGCACCAGGAGCACAGGGATGGAGACACCCCCAAACAGGGATGCGCTTGCGCCACGATTTTATGGATCTTCTATATATCCCAAACTGGTACCAGTCTTGGACTGGGCAGCCATATCATACGGATATAGATCCGTCTGCTGACCCCACCCTACGGAGGAGACACCCACTCTTCAACCATGAGCCAGAGGTGGACGCTATGTCTTGGGACGCTGACCCCCATTCCGACGGAGCAGAGCAGCCCCCAGCCTACCAGGGGGCATGGATGGCGACGACGATGATGATGCCAGGGATGATGCAGTTGGAGGAGGAGAGGCCCCGTAAGGGTCCCACCACAGCCACCACAGCCATCATAGCCACCATAGCTATGTACCTCCACCTCCTCCTCCCTTCCAGCCCGCCTACACCACTGATTGGCAGGACGATATGACTGCCCACTTTACTAGGCTGGAGCTCTCCGTCACTGAGATGCGCGAGGAGCAGCGCCGCTATGGGAGGTTCCTCGAGGGCTTGGGCTCATATATGGGCTTTTCCTTCGATCACCAGGCTGGACCTTCCACATTCCCGCAGGGCGCCCCGACCTACTACTCAGGGTCAGCTCCTACACAGGACTGGCCCTTGCTGTTGCCACCCCTCCGCCTCCTGAGCAATGATATGTGTTGAGTAAGTGAGCGTGAGTGATTCCTTCCCTCTACTTTACTTTTCTAACAGTGAGGACACTATAATCTTTAAGTATGGGGTGGGGATTGAACTTGGACATTATAAACTGCTTTATCTGGTTGTGGTAGGGTTTAAAACTTGGCGAACTTGGCTTGTATTTTATTTACTTTCTACTCTATTTGTATGCATTGCATCATATGTAAACATTTATGCATTTTAAAGTTTAAGACCTTAATCTTTTAGTTTGTTAAGTCTATAAAATGTCAAAATCTAAAAAAAATAGAAAAATGTCAAAAATACAAAAAAAAATGCATGTTTATTTTTAGTTTATTTTCTAAACCCTACTTAGATGTCCTATGATGAAAACTCAATAGCTGACTTGATCATGTAAACCCTATGGCATATTTGGATGGTTTAGCCTAAGTCTTTAAAATTTTATGTAGATTGTGAACTTGTGATGAAATTGAGCACATATGATCCTAGGCTAAAAAGCAAATCCAACAAAAATTGTCCTTGTGAGAATTTTGACCTATAGGGAGAACATCAAAAATCCCTCCGCTTTCTTGAGTGAATTTACTCTTCCTATGCATCTCTAAATGTTGTGATAGTTATTCAAAACCAATGCGTATATATGTTTATGTTTACGAGAATTAAATGATGGAGGCATCTTTTAAGCCATTTTTATCCTCTCTTTACCTACCCTGCATTATCCCTGCTTGAAGCCAAAACATTAGCCTGGGCCTGAAATCGCAAACTCCACAAAATTATCCCTAGCCGAATTGAGCCTGACCCCCATTTGGGAATTGAGACTTAGATTGGTTGGACTAATGCCTTGTGGAAAGAAAAGAGCATAATGTCCAGTTTTGAGCAAGGAAATTATGGGTTGGTGCATATTTACATTTTGTCATATTTTGTAAAAGGATTTATGGCTCAACATATAAAGGCACATATTTACTTATTATTTTCGAAAAAATAAATAATATATATATATATATATATATATATATATATATATATATATATATATATATAGTGCATGAGCCAAAATCCTTAAGTCTTTTATTCATACAAGTGTTATATTCTTTGAGAGGTATATTAGAACTTGGAAGAAGGGTTGATAGTATGGTTTGCATCTTTTAGTGCATCTCTAGAACATATTATATAAAGATGAGTTGGGAAAGAGCATTATAGAGATTGAGCTTACATTGAAGAGTTATGGTTTGGGTATTGCAAGTGTTGAGATTTAGGAGTCTTGATTCCCGAATTATAAAAGCACCAAATAGCCAAATAATTCCATACCCTTGTATTTCATACCAAGCCCCATTACAACCCCGCCGAATGGAGTCTTCTTTGAAGTCTTCCATTGAGCGAAAGTCCTCCTGATAGTTCTTATTGCATTTTCATAATTGGTTGCGAAGTGGATTTTTATAAATTGCAATGTTTATGAGATTGTATATGGAATTGAGTTGAGAGTTGATCTTCATAGCCTAAACACATGAGAGTTGAGTGCAAACACATTATCCCCGTGAGGTTGGATCAAAATTGCATATGCCTATGGATCGCCAAAATATGTGCTATGACGTTAAATTCACTTGCTTTGCTTTGCTACCGCTTATGATGTTGCTTTTGACAAAGGCGAAGACTTGAAGGATGTGTTGTAGGTGTTGGTTATTGCTTGGTTATTGCTTGAGGACAAGCAAGTCTAAGTATGGGGTGTTTTGATGTACATATTTGTACCTTTGTTTATTGCATCTTTTGACTTCATATTTCATTCGATTTCCAAAGAAAAGTTTCAAAAGTATATATACTTGTGTACGAATGGGATAAAGTATAAGAAATAGAGTCTGCACGAGTTTTGAGCTAACCATGCAGGAATTCGATGAAATCGGAGTCAAAACGAAGAAGCCAAGTGAAGCTGAGAAGAGGTCGATATCAACTGGAGACATCGATATCGACCCTTGTTGTTGCAGGAGGCTTGATATGTCGAGTAATTACAAATAATAAATATGTAATAAACGTAAACCAACTCCTAGCCTAAGCAAATAATTACAAGACTTCCTCCCGTTGTAGTGGAAGGGTAGTCAGGATCGATCCACGAGGAGGCGTGTCAGCGGGATCCTAGTAGCGTTGGAAATTTCACGTCTGCGTCGACCAGAAGCCTCGATTTCGACCTTGGGCCTCGATGTCGACCTCGGCTGTCGATGTTCTCTGCAACAGAAGACCTGCAAAGACAAAAACGGTAGTCGATATCGATTGGTGGGGGTCGATATCGATGTCAGTCCACGAAATCGACTGGCTCAGAAGACTGCCAGTCGATACAGAGGGGTCGATTTCGACATCGATATCGATGCTTGCAGAAGTTTCCCAGGAGTCTCGAGATCGACTCAGAAAACCGTCGATCTATCAGTTTTGGTCGATATCGACCTCTGCTGTCGATATCGATGTCTCCCTGCAGTGAGTTAGTTGTTTTGTCGGCAAAGAAAGGCCGAAGAATCAAGGGTGGAGAGAGAAGCAATGAACAGAAATAAAACAGTGGGTTTTATGTGTATAAACTATTTAAAAAGCAACTCCTAGGATTAGGGTTTACCACAACGTTAACCAATGCATGCGATGAGATAAATAAGACGGACAATTGCGCTATTTCACCCGAGGGACAAGCTTTCGCCGTACACCAACTCTTAGGATTACTCTTTCAAATAAACCTAATTGTCTCTACCAATTTTATGTTTATAACTCAAGTTGTTAGCATGAATCCCTTTTCTTTCGATTAGGACTAAACATAGAATTGTAGGAGGAGAGATAGACACAACGATATCAACATCAAATACTTACCTCAAGCGCGCATGGATAACGTCGGGCTCACCCCGACCCTAAGAGCTTTTGGGGAACTACTCGCTTCTCATCATGGAACTCTTTGTTATTTGAAAGGAAGTAACTTGCATTAAAATAAACTTCGAAGCTTTACAACTCAACGTCAACTTTCGCAAACGTCAAACCCTAAAACTTCTCTCTAACTCTAACTCTATTGTCTATTGTCTTGGGTTGTTCTATGATTGTATGATTGGATTGGATTATTGAAAGATGATCTAACAAATCAGCCCCTAAGGCTTTATTTATAGGCTACTAATCCTCGCTATCCAAGGATTGTAACTCCTATCTAAACTAATAACTCTATCCGAACAATTAGGATAGGTCTTTTATTTTGATAAAACTTAATGGTAAAAGATAAATAAAACTTCAGCTGTCCTCTATCTTTGAAAGTATGAGATAATTCCGTGCCTCCTTGAAGATATAGTTCCAATCCGCATTCGAAATCGAGTCTATCTTCTGTCGAGATAAGGGGTCGATATCGACACCAGAGGTCGATATCGAGGTCTCTGTTCCTACTCGACTTGTTCAGCTCTGGTCGATGTCTATGTTGAGGTCGATATGGGGGTCGATATCGACACTGGGGGTCGATATCTGGGTCTAAGGTCGATATCTACCTCTTCTCAGCTTCACTTGATGTCTCCGTTTTGACTCCGTTTTCGCTCGAATTCCTGCATGGTTAGCTCAAAACTTGTGCAGACTCTATTTCTTTCATTTTAGCCCATTCTTACTCAAGTTTATATACTTTTGAACCTTTTCTTTGGAGATCGAATGAAATATGAAGTCAAAAGATGCAATAAAAGAAGGTGCAAATGTGTACATCAAAACACCCCATACTTAGACTTGCTTGTCCTCAAGCAATAACCAAGCAATAACCAACACCTACAACACACCCTTCAAGTCTTCGCCCTTGTCAAAAGCAACATCATAAGCGGTAGCAAAGCAAAGCAAGTGAATTTAACGTCATAGCTCATATTTTGGTGATCCATAGGCATATGCAATTTTGATCCAACCTCACAGGGATAATGTGTTTGCACTCAACTCTCATGTGTTTAGGCTATGAAGATCAACTCTCAACTCAATTCCATATACAATCTCATAAACATTGCAATTTATAATAATCCACTTCGCAACCAATTATGAAAATGCAATAAGAATCATCAGGAGGACTTTCGCTCAATGGAAGACTTCATAGAAGACTCCATTCGGCGGGGTTGTAATGGGGCTTGGTATGAAGTAAAAGGTATGGAATTATTTGGCTATGTGGTGCTTTTATAATTCGGGAATCAAGACTCCTAAATCTCAACACTTGCACTACCCAAACCATAACTCTTCAATGTAAGCTCAATCTCTATAATGCTCTTTCCCAACTCATCTTTCCATTATATGCTTTCAAAAAATATAACACTTGTATGAATAAAGGACTTAAGGATTTTGGCTCATGCACTATATATATATATATATATATATATATATATATATATATATATATATATATATATATATATATATATTTTTCGAATTTTTTTTTTTCGGAATTAATACTAACGCTATGTGCATTTATATGGTGAGCCGAAAAAATCCTTTTACAAAATATGACAAAGTGTAAATATGTACCATCCTATAATTTCCTTGCTCAAAACTAGACATTATGCTCTTTTCTTTCCACAAGGCATTAGTTCCAATCAATCTAAGTCTCAATTCCCAAATGGGGGTCAGGCTCAATTCGGCTAGGGATAATTTTGTGGAGTTTGCAATTTCAGGCTCAGGCTAATGTTCTGGCTTCAAGCAGGGATAATGCAGGGTAGGTAAAGAGAGGATAAAAATGGCTTAAAAGATGCCTCCATCATTTAATTCTTGTAAACATAAACATATATATGCATTGGTTTTGAATAACTATCACAACATTTAGAGATGCATAGGAAGAGTAAATTCACTCAAGAAAGCGGAGGGATTTTTGATGTTCTCCCTATAGGTCAAAATTCTCACAAGGACAATTTTTGTTGGATTTGCTTTCTAGCCTAGGATCATATGTGCTCAATTTCATCACAAGTTCACAATCTACATAAAAATTTTCAAGACTTAGGCTAAACTATCCAAATATGTCATAGGATTTACATGATCAGGTCAGCTATTGAGTTTTCATCATAGGACATCTAAGTAGGGTTAAAAAAAACAAACTTAAAATAAACATGCATTTTTTTTGTATTTTTGACATTTTTCTATTTTTTTGGATTTTCTGACATTTTATAAAAGTAAAACTAAAAATTTAAACATGAATGCAATACGAAGAAGAAAACCAAGTTAAGACCATAAGACATGTCTTTCCCCCACCCCATACTTAAAATATACAGTGTCCTCATTGTATTAAAAAGAAGAACAAGGGTAGAGAGAAACTCACAGCGCAGCCTGCGGATTCAGGTCGATTTCAAGTTGGTCGATGCCAGAAGTCGATATCTAGGTCAGTGGTCGATGTCGACTGCATCTGTCGAAGTCGAGGAAGAAAATGAAGACGAGGGCTGCCTGATGGGGGTTGATATCGAGTATTAGGGTCGATATCGACCTCTGGTTTTCGCTCCTGAGTCCTCGATGTCGACTCCAGGAGGTGGCTTGACCCTGGGGGGGTCGATTTCGACTGGCCTGGTCGATTTCGACTGCCTCTGCAGAAGCTTCTTTTCTTCTTCGTCGTTCCTTTTGCTTGATAACCTGAAATCTTCGTTAGTAATATAGATAAAGCACGAATTATCTCAGTTTTAAAAGTTTCAAACAACCAAAAATTAAATCCTAAAAACCATCTATGCGAAATTTAAATGTTTTATGTACATGCTCTAGATTTTTGAGTCGCTAGGCCGACTTCTCCGTCGATTCTTCATGACCCTTTTATGTAGGGACCCTTCGAGCGTGAGCCTTCTCCTGGATCATCTAGGTCCTTTTGGTAGTAGTGAAGTTCGGCGACCAAGGCTTCTTTGATGTTAGGTTCTTCTTTGGGCGCTTTTCTTCTCTTTCTTGACCTAACTTTAGCAATATAGGCAAACCATGGAGCTTTGACCCTCTCTTTAGTAGAATTATCAATAATGGGCTTAATTGATTTATCAATAATGGACGGAGCCCGACGATAGCCATGATGGTAAGGTAAGTACGTCACTAAAAAATGTATCTTTTATCTCCCTCTACCTTGTGCTTCATCTTTAAATGCGAATTTAAGGAACTCATGTTGTAAAACTTGGGTAGTAATTAGGGTTTCTATTCGAAAGATTATAAACTCAATTATGACAAAGGTAGACACAAATTAGGTTAACTAATTGCAAAATCTCTTTTCCTATTTGTCGGTTTAGGTGAAAGCCTTTTCCTTTATGATGAAAGCATGCATCTTTAGTTGATTCTTACTTCTTCTATCATGGTTGTCGTCGCGGTAATCCTAGGCTTTGGAAAACTTTTCCTTTATTAAGTTTACATTCAAATTTGCCCGCCGTTCGTTGAGTCATCGAAAAACCCAACACCTTTGCTTATTTTTGATCATTGCTTCCTCCCCATTCTCAATTCTTCGGCCCTTTCTTTGCCGACAAAACAACTAACTCACTGCAAGAAGACATCGATATCGACAACAGAGGTCGATATCGACCAAACTGATAGATCGACATTTTTCTGAGTCGATCTCGAGACTCCTGGGAAACTTCTGCAAGCATCGATATCGACCCCCTTGTGTCGAAATCGACCCCTCTGTATCGGCTGACAGACTTCTGAGCCAGTCGATTTCGTGGACTAACATCGATATCGACCCCCACCAGTCGATATCAACTAAAGTTTTTGTTTCTGCAGGTCTTCTGTTACAGAGAACATCGACAGCCAAGGTCGACATCGAGGTCTGGCATCGAGATCGAGGCTTCTGGTCGAACATAAAGGACGTGTCTTCAACGCTACTAGGATCCCGCTGACTCGCTTCCTCGTGGATCGAACCTGATTCCCTACTACTATAGCGGGGAGTCTTGAATTTATTTGAAGAGGCTAAGAGTTGTATTGCTTTATATTTTATTATATATTTCGATTCAATTCTTCCCACGTCAGTAAGTCTCTTCGGAGCTTACTCAAATTAAATAGATCTCTCTGCTATATGTGCATGATATACTAGGTGCTTGCATATCATGATCAGCATGCCATGTAGTATCATGCTAGGTTGCATTGACCATTGAGCATTCTATTTCTGTATGCGTATGTAAACAGAACGCCCATTATCTGTGAAGTTAACTAGAGTCTTTGTTAGGGTCATAGGACAGACCAGTCCCATCGGGTCTTGTCCTGAGTCATATGAGTCTGGAGCAACACTTTATTTCTATTGATGTGATTGATGATGTTATGATATTGAACGCGGCCGATTCTCGCACTAACGAGCATGGGTGCGAGAGTAGAAAACGCGGTCGGTTCCTGCACTAATGAGCATGGGTGCGGGAGTAGGAGAGGGATATACCACTTGGTATTCTGTGATAAGGCCTTGTTATTTTTATTATGCATTTGATCTTAGGGGCATGCTAGTGTGTTAATATTCCGCCTTGCATCTAGAAGCATGATTATTAGGTATAGCGTATGTGTGTACATATTGTGGGGACATCACCCTTAATGAAGGGACAGACCCAAGTGGGCATCGATCTGATCCCGCCCACTATTAACATTTTTAGGTATCCATTATGCTTATCATTATTGCTGTTTATTTGGCTCCATGATCGCGGGGTCTAACATGGCGGAAAGAGAGAGTCGAGACTCTGACTTCACCAATTATTTAACGGTTTGGTTTTGGATGTTTTGATCATGTTTTGACCCGGCTCCGCCGTGACAACCTTATGTATGAATTTGGAATCTTTCTTGGTTGTATGATCAATAAATTTCGCGACTTAGGTCATAGGGCAGGTACAGGGGACTTACCCCGGGGATTCCAACAGTCCCTCTTGGTTTTTGGATATGAAATCCCACCTTTAAAGCGAAATTGTTGATTTTAAAACCTTCAACTTGTACTCGGAGCGCAAGATCCAACGAGGGGTTTTATCCCTCGAAACGTAACTCAGGAATCATAATCCCGGGCCGTTGCAGTGCACATTCCATATTACCCTTTTCCATTGCATTTAATTATGCGACAGAATATGAGACTAAAATGATATCAAACAGTGAAATCACATAAGAATAAACTAACAACCAGCTCTTTGTTTCCTATATAAACAGGTTCCCTGAAGAAACAATTGATCCTTCTACAATTGTTGGAGTATCCGAAGAGGAATTTCCTACAGAAGAATCTACTCCCACAAATGCCAAACCAGTTTTGGAGAGCATGAAAAGGAAGACCATCGGGTAAGTCCACACACATACGACAATTTTTTCAACATATATATATATATATCCAAATAACTTATAACTTTTCCTTTCACATATGACCAGATTAGATGAAGAAGACATTGAATGAAAATGTGAAGTTGCGGATGTTAAAGACTCAAAAGGCACACATAGCAAGCAAGTTCGAATTGTCATCTGCCCGTGTTTTTGTTTCTACACATTTAGTTGCTTTTCTTATGTTTTCCACCTATTTGCAGACAATCTAAACTCCTAGCATATTTCCCTTTCTACCTATTTACTAGATTTGGTTATGTTTTTTTAGCTATATTTTATAATAAAAATATCGTAGTTTGGATATCATAGCAATCTAAGTATCTAATTGCTCATTGTTACAAGCAATTAGAGAAATACAATCTAGATGAAGAAAATATGGCATAATCTCGGTAATTTGGCATCTAATAGAACACTCCAAAATGGTATGTAGCCCTTTAAAAATTGTGTCCAAAGACCTTATTAAGAAAATCTGGCATGGTCTCAGTAATTGGTATGTATCCCTATAAAGATTGTTTCCTAAGACCCTAATATTTTCGTAGTTTGGATATCATAGCAGTTTGAGTATGTAATTGCTACCCTTTACAAGCAATTAGAGAAATACAATCTGCATTCAGAAAATATGGCATAGTCTGGGTAATTTGGCATCTAACAGAACAATACAAAATGTATGTATCCCTATAAGAGTATAAGTTACGGTCAATGTCAAGCTAGAATTTTGACATTAACAAAAACAAGTTCACGAACATGTCCTTTAAGTTACGATCAATGTCAAACTGAAATACCCACCCCATGGCCCAACAGTTATAGGATTCTTCTCCGATCCAATGGAACTTTGAAGTTGTCAAGGAAAATGTTACTGTTACATGCAAAAATTTCATAAAGTAAAATTTACATAGAAAGAACAAATTGTTACTGTTCTTCTAAGCGGAGAAATTTTCAAGCCGAGTAAAAATTATGGTCAATGAGATGTGTCTGCTGATTTCCAAGGACAATGGAATTTATTGAATGCCTGACTACCAATTTCTCATTAAAATAACTTTGGATGCACGTTTGAAAATGCCAGTTCTAGAAACCACTATGAACACAAGCATATAAAAGTTAGAGCATCAGATACAAAGTCAGAGGATCGGGTCCCAAAGTTCCAACTAGAGAAATTCTCTTCTGTAAAAAAAAGTACATACATTTCAGATGGTTAGGAAATGTCTATCTCTCTACGCAATAATAAAAGGCATGGAGCTGACGCTTCTGCATTAAAGATTCCTGCATACAATTCTCAACAATGAACTTTGTGGACCTACTGAAAATTAAGCTAAATGAAAACGAAATTGAGGATTCACCTAATGATAAGGAATCTGCGCCTCCATCATTGTAGCGCTTGCGAAAAGCTAACATTGAAGGCATAATTGACACAACATCTACCCCTAAAAGAGGAAAAGTCCTCTAAGTTCAAGTCTATAATGTTTGTGCAGATTCCATATTACCTTTTCCCTTTGCATTTCATTATGTCCATCAATGTCATCTAAACAGGGTTTAATATCAAGTATGATTAGTCAACTAAAAATAAGCGTATTTATTACCCAAAGTTTTCCTTTTTATTTGAGAGCCCTATTTTCCCAACTAATTAAAATCACAGAAAAAAGTACAATAAAAAACATTAATGTTCCAATCTTTCCAATCGATGTTTTTAAATTACACTCCTACAACTTCTCTATCATTACACACCAAAGAACTTTTCAATTCCCAACAGTTACAAACATTGCAACATTAACACTCTCATTTGTAAAGCAAATAAACCTACAGGACCATATCACATTGTTTTCCAATGTTCTAGGTCGTTTAGAACAAATCACATCAAAACTTATTTTCAAATCTTTGGTCATTAGTACTGCATCACATACTAGAAAACTGCTCATAAGCCAAAAATGGCTACAGGTACCTTTTATTATTACTTACCATACCTTTTACTATTACTTACAGATTTCTTACAACTATCTTACATTTCAACCTTTACTAAAATGTGATATGATAAACATTTCAGATTTATTAAGTCGATTCACAAAAACATCGACAACTACATATGCACATCAAATGATGATAGCCATTGAATCAGTTACAAACATACGGAGTGATGGAAAAGTCCAAAGCTATTGTGGGATGAAGCTAATTGAGAATAGGCCAACAGGTACGATCCATCATGCCATCTTATAGTAAATTAACTCTAAAATTTCATAATAAACACCCTACTTACTGACAGAAATTTGATATCGTTAAGTATTCTATTTTGATCTTACTTCTTTTTTATAATCAACCACAATACTCCTTAACCAAAGTCAAACGTTTTTTTAAATACTGCATCATTGAGATGATCAACAATACCAAAATTGCTAATAACAACACTAAGAATTAATATTTTATCTCAAATATATATGATCAACTATGAATTCTCAATCAAACAACGAAAAATGCAAGGATCCTGAATTGTATCAAATTAGAGGTTAAAAACTGATAGGAGAAACAAAAGTAAGTATAGAATATTTTATCTGAAATATGACATCAAAAACTGAAAAAAAAACAAAAGTAAAGATAAAAACAAAAACACCCTAAGAATTAATACTTTATCTCAAATATATATGATCAACTATGAATATTTTGTCTAAAATCTCCTTTATATGTTATCAATTCCACAGGCAATGGAGCTTCAACCTCACAAACAAAGACTAGAGTTTTTTGTGATGCTTCCAAATCCAAAAGTTAGTATAGTCTCTGAGCTCTTAACTTTCGAGTATAATTAAACTACACTATATATGCCTAATGATATGGAAATTCTTTTTAGATGTTGAAATTGACTACTATAACATTGGGCCTCCTTCACATCAATGTCCTCATTGCAACGCAACAATGTGGTATGAAGAGAGAGTAATCAAATCAAAGAAATCTGCAAATCCTACATTCTCACTTTGTTGTCAGGAAGGAAAAGTGAAGCTACAGAAACTCCAAACAGCACCTATGCCTTTGCGGCGACTACTCGAGTATAATAACAGTAGTACAAATCGATTCCAACAAAATATAAGGGTTTATAATGCCATGTTCTACTTCACTTCATTTGGAGCACAAGTTGACAAATCAGTTAACCAAGGAGGGGGCCCTTATACCTTTAGAATCAGTGGGCAAAACTTCCATAGGATAGGATCATTGATGCCGGTTGAAGGAGGGCGGCCAGTATATGTCCAACTATACTTTTATGATACATCTAATGAGATCACAAATCGTATGTCCGTGATTCCACATCAAGAAGGTGAAGTTGATGTAGAGATAGTGCAAGAGCTTATGGAGATGTTAGATGAGCACAGTTGCGTCGCAAAGGCATTCAGAATGGCAAGAGATTGCTGTGAGGAGAACAATCCAACTGATCTGAAACTACATTTGTTAGGAGAGAGACAACCGTCTACAATACAATACAACATGCCCACAGTTTCTGAAGTTGCAGCATTAGTTGTAGGAGATTTTGGTGAAAGCACTAGAATAAGAGATATTGTGATAAACAGCAAAGCATGCAGGCTGCAAAGAATTTTAGAGTTACATCCTTTATACATGGCTTTGCAATATCCACTTCTATTCCCATATGGTGAAGATGGATTCCATGAGAAAATATTGTATCATAATAACATAGGCAAAAGAAGAACAAAAAGTGAATTCCTGACTATGAAAGAATATTATTCATATCGGATTCAACAAAGGCCTGATGAGGATTCAACGTTACTAAGAGCAGGAAGATTATCTCAAGGATATCTGGTGGATGCATATATTGGAATGGAAGAGCAATGATTAAGGTGGATACGAAATAATCATGATGACTTGCGAGCTGATGTGTACCAAAATATAAATCTCCCAAGGATATCTGGTGGATGCATATACTGGAATGGAAGAGCAACGATTAAGGTGGATACGAAATAATCAAGATGACTTGTGAGCTGATGTGTATATGTGATGCTGTTACTAGAGGTGACACAAAAGCAACATCAGTTGGTAAAAGGATAGTGCTTCCATCTACATTTACAGGTAGCCCGAGATACATGATACAAAACTACCAAGATGCAATGGCTATTTGTAGAGCACTAGGAAATCCAGACCTTTTCATAACATTCACAGCAAATCCTAAGTGGCCGGAAATTGGAGGAATGTTATCTCAAATACCAGGCCAAAGAGCATCTGATCGTCCAGAAGTCATGGCAAGAATCTTCAAGATAAAACTAGCACGGCTCATGAAAGACATTGAGAAAGAAGGCATCTTTGGAAAAATACATGCTGGTAAGGAATTGAATCTTTCGTTATATTAACATTATACGCTTCACTTTATTATATAAAAAATAACAATGATATTATTTTGTCTTTCAACAGTATACACTATTGAATTTCAAAAGCGTGGACTACCACATGCACATATATTAGTTTGGTTGGGAGAAGAATTCAAATGCAAAACTCCAAACGATATAGATGATATCATCTGTGCAGAAATACCATCCCAAGAAACAGACCCAAGAGCATACAAGATTGTCACCCAATGCATGTTGCATGGTCCATGCGGTGAAGCTAACAAATCTGCATCATGCATGGTAGATGTAACATGTATCAGACACTTTCCAAGGGCCTTTTATGTAGAAACAACGATTGATGAAGATGGATTCCCAGTGTACCAGCGAAGAGACAATGGTGTGCATTTAAAAAAGGGAAAAACAAAACTGGATAACAGATTTGTTGTACCTTACAACCGTTATCTTTTGCTAAAATATCTGGCACATATTAACATCGAGTGGTGCGATCGATCAAGAGCTATCAAATATTTGTTCAAGTACTTGAATAAAGGCCCGGATAGAGCTACTGTTATTGATGGGAGTAAGGTACCAAGGAGAAATGGATCAATGGGTGAGGAACACCAGCAGACTATAGAGGTGGATGAAATCAAGCAATATCAAGATTGTCGTTACCTAGCACCGTGTGAAGCAGCTTGGCGTATATTTGGGTTCCCCATCAACTACTGCAATCCATCAATTATACGCATAACATTTCATTTGCCAGATCAAAATTTGATAACGTTGCGTGATTCAGAAAACCTATCAGGCCTCTTGCGAAGGCAAGGGATTAAAGAGACAATGTTCACTCAATGGTTTGCTTTAAATGTTGTTGATATTAAGGCTAGAAAATACACATATGTAGAAATACTTCGCATTATGTGTGGAATGCAAAAGAAAAGGCTTGGAGACCACGAAAACAAGGAAATTGCATTGGTCGAATGATGTATTCACATCCCACATCTGGGGAACAATATTATTTAAGAATTCTCCTAAATGTGGTGAAAGGTCCAAGATCATTTGAAGAACTCAAGACAGTAGATGGAAAGGTATTCAACACTTTCAAAGAAGCTTGCAATGCTCTTGGAATGATCAATGATGATAAAGACTGGACCGATGCGATTATAGAAGCAAGATTGTGGGCTACATGGGTACAACTTCGTGAGTTGTTTGGAACAATATTGTTGTTTTGTGAAGTTAATAGCCCTAAAAAACTATGGGAGCAAAATTGGGAAGCATTGTCAGAAGATATTTTACATAAGAAAAGAAAGCAGTTCAAATTCCCAGATTTACAGCTAACAAAAGAGCATTTGAAGAACTACTGTTTGCTACACATACAAGGGATATTGAACCGGAGTAGAAGATCACTAGCTGATTATGATAGGATGCCCCTGCCAAACCCAGCTTTGTTAACCAATGCAGACAATCATTTAATTCAAGAAGAATTGAACTACAACTGCACTGAATTAGCAAGAGAGCAACAAAGCCTTTATACCTCCCTTAATACCGAACAACAACTTATTTATGACCATGTCATCTCTGCAATCCAAGATGATAAGGGAGGATTCTTCTTTGTTTACGGGCCTGGAGGAATTGGTAAAACTTTTTTATATAAAGCTCTTTTGGCACGACTAAGATCGGAAAGGAAGATCGTTTTGGCAGTTGCATCCTCAGGTCAACTTATTTATATGAATAACCTTTTTATATTTTCTTATTACCCTTTTCTCATAATTAGTTGTAATTCTAATTCCTCCTTTGAAACATGCACTGTATATTTGGAGGCAAATGCACAAAAATTTAATCGTTGCTGATTTCATACGCAGGAATAGCATCATTGTTGCTACCAGGAGGTAGAACTGCTCATAGCAGATTTGTCATTCCACTGGAATTGATGGATAATAGTACATGTGGCACCAAACAAAACACTCATCTTGCTGAATTGATGCATGAAGTGAAGTTGATAATCTGGGATGAGGCACTTGATAGAACACTAAAAGACATTCTTGGTGCAAGAGATGAAAGAAACAGACGAAAGTTATTTGGTGGCGTTATTGTTTTATTAGGTGGCAACTTCAGACAAATCTTGCCCGTTATACCGAAGGGAAAACGACAAGATATTGTCCAAGCTTCCATAAATAATTCCCACCTTTGGAAGCATTGTCGCGTATTAAAACTCTCTCGCAGTATGAGGGTTAATGAGTTTGATGAAAATGGTTGTGTTGATATTTACAAGCAACAATTCAACAAGTGGGTGTCACTAGTACAAAAAAGCATATTAATAGCGGTTTTTTATTGAAAAGGATAGCGGTTTTCAGTGCGCTGTTAACGGAAGTGCTGAGAACATTATTGAAAGCGGTTTTTTAAAAGCGTTGTTGTCAAATAGAAGGAAAGCGCTTTTTGAAACAAACGCTGTTAAACTTCATTAAAAAAAAGCGATACCATCAGCTCGCCCATTTTTGCCAATTTCAGTACCTACGACCATTACACCTCTATCCCCATTACCATCTCATCTCAAATCTACACCACTTCCTTGAGTTCCTTCACTTACATATCCATATTTATTCATAAACTCAACATTAAAAAAATCAAAACACTAGAAGAATACAAGAAAAATCACACTAAACCTTAAAACATCTAAAGTCATTTATTAATCAAATTAGAAGTTACATAGTACATGAGACTTGAAAAAAAAATCTGAAATTGAATAGAAACTACACAACACAAAAGACTTGCATAAAAATCAAAATCTACTGAACAATATGAAGCTTATAGAGTTGAAGATAATTAAACTCGTAGAAATATGTCGAAACGCCTAAAAACAAGAACGGATCTGGTGGATCTAGCAATTTCGAAATCAACAGATCGAAGATGTTGTTGATGGCACCATTAGGTTGAAAATGGATCACGGCTTGGGCTGCGACGAGTCCTTGGCGTTGGCATAGACTATGTTCCGAAGAAAGTCGTACTCGACCTGGAGGCAATTGCTTGCAGCGATCTCCCTGCGGCGAGCTCTTTGCGTACCAGACTATATTCTGGCGGAAGTCGCACTTGGCATGGAGGCAATTGTGAGCTCCTTTGATGCGTCAGTGAACAAGGAAGGCGCCTCCTGATAGTCGTTCTTCAATCCTCGATCCGCTGCTCATCACGACCTTGTAGCGCGCCTATAGATTCGGCTTCGGCAATCGACATTGAGAACTTGAGATCAAAGAGGGAGTTTGAGGCGGTGACTGTGAGAAAAAGAAGTTAATGGAGATAGTTCGTGACTTGTGAGATATAAAGAGGGAGTTAGGGTTTTTTTAAGAATAAAATTTAACATTAACAGCGCTTTTACTTAAAAACCGCTATCCTTCCCAATTGGGACAACGCTTTTTGGTATAAAGCGTTGTTAAACTAATGTTGTTTTTAAATATTAACAGCGCTTTTACTTGAAAACCGATATCCTTCCCAATTGGGACAGCGCTTTTGGTATAAAGCGTTGTTAAACTAATGTTGTTTTTAAACATTAACAGCGCTTTTACTTGAAAACCGCTATCCTTTTCAATTGGGACAGCGCTTTTTGGTATAAAGCGCTATTAAAAAATTGTTATTAGCGGTTATTTTATAAAGCGCTATGCAAAATTTTAATTAACAGCGGTTTTTTAAAACCGCTTTAAAATTTGTGCAGTTAATCTACAAATTTGTACTAGTGTGTTAAAAGTGGGTGATGGAATTGTCCCAGCAACAGCAAGATATGGAGAGGATGAGCCCAGTTGGATCAAAATTCCAGAAGAATTCATTATTAGGAAAAAGGAATGCCCCTTGGAAGAAATGATTACCCAAGTTTTCCCAAATTTCATCGAAAGGCAAACTGAAGCAAACTATCTTCGAGAGAGAGCTATTTTGACCCCGTTAAATGAAGATGCTGATAAGATCAACAACCATATGTTGAAAAGTTGAATGGGTCAATAAAGACATATAGGAGCTCTGATGAAATCTGCAAGGCTTCAACTGACATCGCTGACCAAGACCAAATGTTTCCTATGGAGTTTCTAAATGCTCTAGAATTTCCAGGGATGCCACCTCATTCTCTCAAACTGAAAGAAGGTTTGCCAGTTATGCTGCTACGAAATGTCAATCCAAGTCAAGGTTTATGCAATGGGACTCGCCTAATTATTTCACATCTTAGAGAGTGGGTTATCGAGGCATCTATTATCACATGTAACAACATAGGGAGAAAGGTCTTGATTCCAAGGATTACACTCACTTCGCCAAAATCAAAATGGCCATTCATATTGAAAAGAAGACAATTCCCAATAAGGCCATGTTATGCAATGACAATCAACAAAAGTCAAGGGCAGTCACTCAACACTGTCGGCATCTATTTACCAAAGCTAGTCTTTTGTCATGGGCAACTATATGTTGCAATCTCTAGAGTGACAGATCCAAAGGGGCTAAAAATCTACTTAAAGGATGACACCGGAGAGTATAAAAACCACACAAGAAACATTGTTTTCAAGGAAGCCTTCGCCAACTTGACTTCAAATCACTACGTAAGCATTACTATCAATCCAATACCTTTCAATGTTTAGCATGTTTAAAAACTTTATTGCATTTACCAAATCCATATTCATCCTTAATTATTTTTTACACAGAAATGGAACATGCCCAAAATCCAAAAAACTCCAACTCAAATTAGCAGGAATAAAGTTTAGGTTCACAACTGGAACCTTGCAGCAAAGATGTATGACTGTTGCCTAATTATTGAGTACGAATTATATTTCAATATTTCTTTCTTCTTAGCATATTACTCCTTAACCGAATCCAAAAAAGTTGGAAAATAACATTGAGCTGATGTAGAATACCATATGAACTATATAAAAAATATAAACATTACTAACAAAAGCATGAGATATGACCCAAAATTACATCTTCCAGTAAATTAACCTTGAAATTCAGTGATAAACACCCTACTGCTTCCAAGAAACCCTAAATTCTCAATCAATAAGTGAAAAACTAAAGAATTTTTGAATCATACAGTAACAAATTAATAGCACATTAAAAAATCAGAGAGACTTACGAGATTTGATTTGTAATAAACACTAGGACTAAATGATCCCTCACCGAAAAATAGTTGTCTACACCTAGACGGCATGTTTGATGTCAAATCTCCCATCATGACCACGACACTCTTCCTTCAGTGTCTGAAAACTAAAACAATAAATAGAGAACACTTAATCATAAGCATAAAACACATGCTTAACTAAAAAATTGATATATACTCGATTATTAAGTATTCTATTTCGATCTTAGTTCTTTCTTAACACGTAAACTTTGATATAAAAGTGAAATGATCACATTTTGATATGATTCTTTTGTTGATTCATATTGTTGCTTTTAATCCTTAAATTGCTACTTTTACAACTTGACTGATACCAGTATTTATGCAAAATTCACAAGAACAACACAATCAACCAAACAATATTTTTTAAAAAAAAAAATTAAAATGCAACATCACTGAGATCGTAAAATTGCTAACAAGAGCACCAAAAACGAACTAACATTCCATCAGCCCCCTAAATTCTCAATCAAACAAAGAAAAATGCAAGAATCCAGAATTTTCCCAAATTAATAAAACATCTAGAGATTACATATACTTACGGGGTTTCAACTGAATTCAAGAAAATAAGATGTTCTCCCCATTTTATAATATATTGATTCTTTGCATGCAACTATAATCAATTGTGTTTTGTTTAAAATAAAAGATTGAATTTGCAGGTGCAATTTAGGTGGAATTAGATGTCTCACCGACCCGCCTACTGTGCACTTTGCTTCTCCATCTTCAACACCCATCTCCTGTGGAGAATTGGATGTCTCACCGGTGCCGCCTCTTTGCTTCCATCTTCAACACCCATCTCCTGTTTGCTTTCTCCTCACCACCGCCTACTGCCTACTGTGCACTTTCCCAATTTCATATGTGACTTCACTCTCTCTCTCTCTCTCTTTTTTTTTGTGTCTAAATTTCACTTTTATCAGAGCATGTTTATTGGTGAGCCTTGGGGCTCACCAATATTACACATCATCAAAAAAGAAAAAAAGAAAAAGCAAAACAAATGAGTTGGCTAATGAGCCCCAAAAAAAACTTCCTGCAGTTGAGCCCTTAATGAGCCCAACTTTTGGGCAGAAAATGGGGTCCACTTGTACACCTTTTTCTTTTTTTGTTGTACATGCAAAGAACAATACATTTAATCCCTCACCAAAAAATAGATCTTCTCTTCCCTATACTACCCATTTTTAGTTGACCACTTTTTATGGTGAATGTTTTTTTTATAATAATAATAATTATTATTATTATTTTTAGGCTTATTTCGAAATTAAAAAAAAATTCGAATATAATTTTTTTTTCTACCCATAAACACCCATTTTGTATATCTTTTTCTAAAAAAAAATTCACACATTTAAATACCCATTTAATCCCTCACCAAAAAAAATATCCATTTAATCACCTCTTACTCATTAAAAAATACATTTTTTACCCCATTTTTTCCTAGTAATTTGTAACTTTCAGTTCATATTATCGTTCTATGTAACGTTGAATTATTCTCATTTTATAGTATTATTATTACGAAAAGATTAAGTAATGACGAATAATAATAATAATAATAAGGTAAAACTAATTCAAATAACCCAAACTTTGGTTGGGTGTGCATGTAACACCATGAACTTTATAAAGTAACAAAAATAACCCAAACTCTTACTACTATGTGCTTATATCACCACCAATGTCTTTTTTAAAATAAAAAATAACACCTAACTTTTATAATTTTAAAATAGAACCTCAAACAATATTAAACTAGGTTTTTTAATCAAAATTACACAAAAGGTAAATTTTTTTAAATGAAAAATAAATTTTTTGACTTAAGATAGTTGAAAAAAATATCGCTAATTTACGTCATATTTTTAAAACCCATAATTTGGTTTGAACAAATGATATAAGTTAGAATTATATTTGTAAAATATTTCTCAAATGAATTATTTTAATTTATTCTTTAATTGAAAATAATAATAAATTAACAAAAATACAACAAAATAAAAAATATACGGAGTATTTCAGTTGAGAATATTTCGAACTGATATAATTTGTTCTAACCAAATTATGGGTTTTTGAAATATGAAATAAATTATCGATTTTTTTCCAATTATCTTAAGCAGAAAATTTTATTTTTTATTTTAAAAAGTATATTTTGTGTAATTTTGATTAAAAACTTAGTTTAATATTTTTAGGTCCTATT
Organism: Persicaria maculosa; assembly: GCA_963922045.1. Lineage (NCBI taxonomy): Eukaryota > Viridiplantae > Streptophyta > Magnoliopsida > Caryophyllales > Polygonaceae > Persicaria > Persicaria maculosa. Next base: position 24,510,820 of record OY998265.1, on the reverse strand, counting down.
TGAAAAATATAAAAAGTTATATCGTTTGAGAAATATTTAAAGGTAATATATATAAAAAGTTATATTTTGCGTAATTTTTATTAAAAAATTCATTTGAGAAATATTTTTAAAAAATATTTATAACGAATATCATTTGTTCAAACCAAATTTTGGGTTTTTAAAATATGATATAAATTAGCGATATTTTTTTCAATTATCTTAGGTTGAAAATTTATTTTTCGTTAAAAAAAAATTTACCTTTTGTGTAATTTCGATTAAAAAAAACCTATTTTAAGTATTGTTTTAGATTTGATTTCAAAACTATAAAAGTTAGGTGTTATTTTTTGTTTTAAAAAAGATATTGGTGCCTAGTGGTGATATAAGCACATAGTAGTAAAAGTTTGGGTTATTTTTGTCACTTTCTAAAGTTCATGGTGCTACCTGCTCACCCCACCAAAGTTTGGGTTATTTGAATTAGTTTTACCTAATAATAATAATAATAATAATAATAGCTTTGTTTATTTGAAGGAAAAAAAAATAGATAAAAAAAGGTAACTTATGAGCCCGGGACAAGGCTCACTAATAATTTGCTGAAAAAGTGAAAAGCTGGGTTGGGGCTCATAAGCTGACGTGGCAGTTAAAAAGTAAGCAGTGAGCCCTGGGCTCACTGATAAATATGCTCTCATGTTGAAACATATCACAAAAGTAATCATTCACCCACATGTCTTCTTTTTTCTGCACTTGACTAAATTAATTAAAAAAAACAATTCCATATAGAGTACTATTTAATAGATCTGTCAAAAATGTAACCCAACCCGAAAGTCCGACCCGAACGCCTAAAATTTTTTGGGTCAAGACCCAAAAATTTTTATCCGGGAAATTTTTTGCACCCGAACCTGAAAAATCGGTATTTTTCTTGGTCAAATGGGTTTCGACCCGGTGACCCGACTGACCTGCCCGATTTTTTAAAACAAAATTTTGACTAATTAATAAAAAACCCAAGAAAATCACAAAATCATATTAGAGTAAGTTTAGTAATGAATATATTATTAAAATTAATTAATTTATAATTATATATTATTAAAATTATTTATGGATATTTCAATTTATTACATTTTATAATTACAAACACTCGATCTTTCTTTTTCAAATTAACTTTTCTATTTATTTGTATTGTATATTACTCCCTCCAATCGGTAATATTTGATTTTTTATTTTTCAACATATTTTTAAAAAGATAAAATAACTCTATAAAATATTAAAATTTTTAATTAAATTTTTATACTCATTAGTCATTACTAATCCGTATCAAGTAATTTAAAAAATTGACCCGAAACCGGGTCAAATCCGGATTTGAGTTAACCCGGATGTACCCGCGACCCATTTTACCTGGAACCCATTTTACCCGAAACTCATAAAATTTATGAGGAATTTTAAAGTATCTATATAATTTTGTCTTTTTATGAACTAAATATCAATATTAGTATTTGGTTTGAAAACTAAATATTACTTTTTTTAATGTTTTTTTTAACAATGCCTTCAATAGTTTGAGCATAATCTTTTTTTTTTTAATTGGGAAAAAAATCATTTTCATTTGAATTTAAGATTAAAATATAGATGAACAAAAAAATATAATGTTTGCTTTAAAGATGAAAATGAAGACATTAAATATAATAATAATATTTCTTAAAAGTTAAAATATAAGACATACAAAAAAATAAATATTTTATAAATAACTTAAAACTATATACGTATAAAATCAAGATTTTCTATTTGTGCATTGTTTTATCGTTTTTGTGTATCCTAAAGACTATATAAATATATGATATATCTATATCTATGTCTATATCTATCTATCTATCTATCTATCTATCTATCTATCTATACATATATATATATATATACATACATACATACATACATACATATATATATGTATATATATATATATATATATATATATATATATATATATATATATATATGATACATCTATATATACTCAAGGCAACCAAATTTATATTTTGATTTTGAAGTGCAAACAACATCAATAGCTTAATCCAACATAAAACAATTAACTTTTACAATTTGTAGATGATAGGATAATCAATAGAAAAAATATTAACAAATCAAATTATGAAGTGAATTTCACGTAAGATATCAAACTAGGACATTAACTATATCACAATATCATATAAAAAAAAACTATATCATAATATGTGTCATTAACAATTGCATGACAATATTTATTAAAATTAAATGCTAGACATACAAAAAAAATAATCATTTTATAAATAACTTAAACCAAATTGTTATGAAGTATATAAAATCGAGATTTATCGGTTGTACGAATAAATATTTTAGATTAGAGAATAATTATTCAACAATATGATATAAAATAATCTCTTAAATAATCTTATAAACTACCAAAATTTATATGTCCCATGCGTAGTACGGGCATGACTTGCCTAGTAGTAATAATTATCTTGGTTCTCACAAAAATTATGACATTTATTTTCATTTTCTTTTTAAAAAAAATCTTATGATACTCAAAATATCATCATTAAAGATGGTCTAATGATACTCACTTGTAATAATTGCGTTGATTCCCACTCCAACTCTAACATTTATTTTTATTTTTTATTTAAAAATAAGGCTATGATAATCCAAGTACCACCATTAAAGATGATACTCAACTAGAGTAACACAATTAAAGATGTTTAGATGAGATAATTACAGTAACTCGACAATATAATTTTCCATCCCTAATAATGGGAGACTTTAATGAAATAGAATCAATAAATGATAAAATTGGTGGAACAAATCCACAAAAAAATAGATTCATTCATATTCAACAAATTAAGGAAGAATTAGATATCCATACTCTCCCTTATACTGGAAGTCCAGTTACCTGGAGAAAAAGACAATCTCCTATTGACAATATCTATGAACGACTAGATAGAGTCATGATCCACACAGACATCTCTAATCAATTTCCTAACCTAACAGTTCACAACCATCCTTTTACGAGCTCTGATCACTTTCTAATATCCATCTCAATTGGAATAAAAATAATCAGAGCAGGATCACCTTTTAAATTTGAAATGTCTTGGACAAATAATGACAACTACAATAAACTAATCAAATCAACTTGGCAGAATAAACTTCATGGATCATTTATGTTCACACTACTGCAAAAACAAAAACTAATTAAGAAAAACACAAAAATCTGGTGTAAATCACATCCAAACAACAACTTTAGACAATTAAAAGACATTGAAGATCAACTCTTATTGCTACAAACACAACAAGTCAATGGAAACTCTAATGATAATATAAATAATAAAAGACATAGATTATTAAATAAACGTGAAATACTCATGAATTTTAATAACGCTTTTTGGAAACAAAGGGCTAAATCTAACTTCTTTAAATTTGGAGACAAAAACACCAAATATTACCAATCAATAACCAAAATTAGAAATTCAAAAAACCTTACTCGTAACTTTACAAATAAAAGTGGTCTAGTCATCGAAGACGAGAATTAAATTAGAGACGAAATTACAAAAGAATTAGCGGAAAGATTCATATCAAACAACGAACCAACTGATAATAACTCATATTTTCTAAACTTAATAAATCACACCATTACTGATTCTGAAAATTTAGCCCTAACTCAACCTTTCACAAATAAAGAAATCAAAGATACTCTATTCTCAATGACAGAAGATAAATCTCCAGGTCTTGATGGCTTCCCATCTGAATTTTATAAAAAATACTGGAACATTGTAGGAAGCCTACTATGCAAAGCTATCAAATCATTCTTTCATACAAGCATTCTTCTCAACGAAGTAAACACAACATTTATTGCTCTGAACTATTAACATTAACCATTATCGTCCGATTAGTCTATACAACACTATTTATAAAATTATCTCTAAACTATTAGCCAATCGTCTAAAACCTATCTTACCCCGTATTATTAATCCATTTCAAGGAGCCTTTGTACAAGGAAGAAATATTCAAGATAACATCTTAATAGCTCATGAGGTTTTTCACTCCTTCCATAACAAAAAAGAAAAACCTGGATGGATGGCAATAAAACTTGACATGGAGAAGGCTTATGACAAAATAAGTTGGAATTTTATACAAATTATACTAAACAAATTTGGCTTTCACCATAACTGGATAAACTGGGTCATGACCTGTCTTACTAAAACTAACTTTTCAGTTTTAGTTAATAACTTGCCTGGTAAGACTTTCCAGACTTCTCGAGGTATACGACAAGGAGATCCTCTTGCACCATATATCTTTGTTATAGTTATGGAACTATTAGGAAGAATGATACAACAAGAATCATTAGAATACGAACCATTAATTGTAATCAAACTCACAAATAATAGTGATCCTATACCTTTTCTTTCATTTGCAGATGATACACTCATTTTTGGAAATGCCAATGAATTAAGTCTTCATACAATTAAAAATCTCTTAAACAATTTTTGCAATATATCCGGTCTTTCTATAAATTATAACAAAAGTTCTTTACAAGTTTCCAAAAACATCTCACTCCAAAAAGCTCAAAGTCTTGCTCAACAATTAAATATTCATGTTACCAAAACAATTAAAAATATTTAGGGATACCACTAATTAGTGGTAGAGTTAATAATAGCTTATTTGACGAATCAATCATAAGCCTAAAAAAACAACTGTCTAAATAGAAATTGAATACTCTCTCCCAAGCAGGTAGATCTGTCCCCATTCAGGCAAACCTCAACTCTAAAACAAATTATTTAAAGCAATCTTTTCTTCTTCCTAAAGGAATTCTAGATAAAATTGATCAAATTAACAAAAACTTCTTCTGGAATAAACTCCAATCTGATAATTATCATCCCTTAATTAGCTGGAAACGTCTATGTACCCCTAAAAGGGATGGCAGATTGGGTTTCAAATCAGCTGAACAAATCAATATAGGCATGCAGATGAAATTACTATGGAGAATAATAGCAAATCCTAATAACATTTGGTCAAAGGTAATCACCAAAAAATATCTCTCAAAGGAAACATTGATGGAAAGAGGAAAAACGAAAACTTCCTGGCAATTTGGACGACTTCTCAACATCAGAGATCTCTTCTCCAAAGGCTTGCTTTGGCTTGTCGGTAATGGTAAAACTATCAATGTCTGGTCCGATATCTGGGTAAATGCACAATACCTCGAAAACTTTAGAAATAATCGTAATCCTAACTTAAAAAGTTTGTGATCTATTTACAAATTCTAGGACCTGGGATACTGAGAAACTAAATATTATTTTCCCCCCTCATATTGCTCAAATGATAACAAATATTTACATCCCAAAAATTGACATCCCAGACAGACTTATTTGGATCTACAATAAAAACAGACTTTTTACTGTCAAATCTACATCTTCTCTCTTCAATACTAGAAATACAAATAATATCTCAGCAGAATGGATTTGGAAACTTAATATTGCTCCAAATATTAAAAATTTCATTTGGAAAATTATACTCCCTCTGTTAATTAAAACTTGTCGTTTACTATTCATGCACGCTTTTTTAGAATGATAAAAACTATATGAAATATTAACATTTTTTTAAATTTGTTTTTATAAATTCATAATTAATAGTAACAAGTATGAAATTATATAAAAAATATGTTTAAAAATTTAATATTTTATATAGTTTTTAACACCTCAAAAAGCGTGCGTGAATAGTAAAACGTCAAGTTTTAATTAACGAAGGGAGTATTAGATATTTTACCTACTACTGCACTGTAAAGGCCGAGTATATTTATATATTATGTTTATTTTAATAAATAAATTATTATCAAATTCAATTTGTAAAAGTGGAATAAAACCCGTTCTCGAGCGTAAGTTTTGGATTTTAGTTATTCCGGCATCATTTAAATTTCGGATTTTGACGGGATTCGATTTTCGCTTTCAAGATCGAGTATTAATAAAGACTAATTTAAACTCCGAGTTTTGATTGAAATTAATTTAATTCCGTTGTATTGAGATTAGTAAATTAAATTTAATTAAATTCGATTTAGTCGGGATTCGATCGTGCGAGCGGGTTTTGAGTCCTTTCCGCTAATTTTTGGAATGGTATTGTGGTAATCCTATTTCAATTTCCCTTTTCTTTATTCTCTCTTCTTTCTCTCTCTCTCTCTCTCTCTCGGTTGCTATTGAAATTTTGCTGGTCCCCCTTGTCTTCTCCCTCACCCACAAGCTCACACACCTCCAACCTCCTGCCTCTTTGTGCAGCAGTGTGCAACAGTACCCCTTCTCCCTCCCACCTTGTCCTCTCTCTCCCAATTTCTGATTTTGTAAACCCCCCATTTCCCATTTCTCCTCCCTCCCATCTCCATATCTTTTCCTTCCAAACTCCCCTTTCCCCTGCCTTGTGCAGCCGCAACACCACACCACCACTTTCCTACATCACCACCACCCCTCCTCAGCTCCTCGTCGTCGCCGCCTGCACAGCTCCACACCAGCACCACCATCCCCCCCTACCTACTCCTCTGTTCGTTCCAGCGGCCACAATGGCTTCTCCCCTCCTCTGTTCCGGAAAGCGCCGAATAGCAGCCACCATCATCACCTCCTCTTCCTTTGCCTCCGAGCAATAGCAGCAGCAGCTGGGAGTCATCGGAACCCCGAATCGAGCCCCAGAGCGCCACCAGCGAGCCGCCTTTCACCCTGGCTTCCATTCAAGGTTGTACTCGCTCTTCATGTCGATCTCGTTTCGAATAACCTTCAATCCGTTTTCGCTCACTCCGTATCCCTTCCTAGACTCCAGCCGAGGCTCCCTTCCGTGTTGCAGCCGGAGACGCCGCCGAACAACCTCCCCGGAGTCAATCGTCGAATCTTCGGTAAAACTCTCCTCTCTCCTTCCTTCTTGTTCTCATTTCGTTTTTGTTGGTCGGGTTGGGTTCGGAATTTCATTCCGATCACCTGGGTACAACCTCAACCCGAACGGAGCTCCGCCGGTTACCCCTCCTTCTTCTTCTTCTCCCTTCGCTTCTCCGGCGCCGCTCCCCCTACTCTGTTTCATTGAATTGAAGAGGGAGGGTTCGGGTGAGCCGGTTCCCTCTTTTGTTTTCTATTTCTTTGGGGGCCGGTTCAACATAATCTCCGGTTCATTAATGTTATATGGAAGGGGGATCCGGATAGGGGATTTCGGGTCTGGGCTTGGGTTTGGGCCAGGGATCCGGGTCATGGGAAATTGTTTGGGTTAAGGGGTTGGGCTGGCTTGTGGCTATTTCCTTATTTTAATTTCGGTATTAATTATATTGCTAAATGTTATGTTTATATGTATATATATATTATGTGTTATATTGATTATTATTTCGGACTTGGGAAATTATATATATATATATATATATATATATATATTCTGAAATATTTTAATATATTTAAAAGGTTTTAAAAGTAATAATAATTAATATTGGGTTATATATATATGTTCTACCTTATCTGATGTGGTATTTTGGTTTGATGGTAGATATTATAAAGGGACTAAAATTGGTATTATTTGATATATATATATATATTTATATTATTATGGTTTTATGTGGTGTTTAATTAAATGTTTTAGAAATGATAAAGTAAGTAAGTTTTGTGTTTTATAAAGGTGGGTTGTTAAAATGGAGTGATTTTGGCAATTCTATTATATTTAAATATTCCCTGAGAAGTGTTATTATATAATGATTTGTAAGATGATTAAGATGAGGATTTTGAAGAGAAACATGCCGGAACTATTTCTATACTATGATTTTGAGAAATTGACTCTAAGGATTTAAATGTTTAATGTCGGAATTTTGGCCAAGTATGAATTGAGGAATTATTTTGAATATGAGTTGACTTAATTTTGGATTTAAGAGTTTGGAAGATATGGTTGATATGATTTTATCAATGAGATGAACATGGAATGAGATATGGTTTGTGATGAAATGAGATGGAATAATCTGAAATGAGATATGAGAAGAGATGTATGATAGTTAGGGGCGCCTTGTGTGAAATAGGTAGACTTATGCATTTATATGTTATTAGGTGTTTGTGAATGTTGGACGTTGCTTGCTATCGATGATTCATTTCTTGGATTCTGCTCTGCCTTGTTCTCTGTTGTTCGGCTTATTCAGGTAAGTTCCTTTATGGGCTTACTCAGATTCGAAAGAGATTACCGGCTTGTGAATGTATGACATACTAGGTGTTGCATAAGCATTAAAGCATGCAATGTAGTATCATGCTAGGTTGCACTTGTGATTGAGCATTCTATTTCTTTACGCGTATGACACAGAACGGCCGTTATCTGTGATAGTCCTAGAGTCTTTGCTAGGGTCATAGGGTAGCCCAGCCCCATCGGGTGCCCTGAGTTTATCGAGTCGATATGAGCATGATGATAGCCCAGCACCATCGGGCATATTTATTTTAATTTATGTTATGATGATGAGATATGATGATGAGATATGATATGCTATAGCATCGAACCGGCCGGTCTCTGCACTAACGGAAAGGGGTGCAGAGGTAGGAGAGGGACATGCCACTTGGCATTCTTTGGGCGCCTTTACAGTTATTTCTCGCATATTGTAAATTAGGATCATGTTAGTGTGATTTAATTTCCGCATCTGCATCATCTTTATTATTAGCGTATGTGTATGTTCGCTTGCTGGACAGAGCGTGTTGGGGCCTCGGTCTGACCCCACTCGCACCCATTGTTTTTAGGTATAATTGCTCTCTGTTTATATGGCATGGGAAAGTCCATCGGCGATTGCAAAGAAATCTGTCTAACCCCGCTAATCTGGCCATCCGACTTTAGAATTATGTTTTTGGTTTTGACCCGGCCTTGCCGTGGCTTTTGTATCTAAATCATATTTCCATTTCACTTTCGTTTAAACTGAATTTATGAAACTTCGACTGATTAGAGGTTTGAAACCTCGACCCGTACCTGAATTGCAACATCCGAACGAAGGTATCCGACCTTCAAAACGTATCCCGGATATTTATATCCGGGCCGTTACAAAGTTGGTATCAGAGCCAGGTTGTGCAATTCGGGTACGCAAGGGTCGAGTGTATGTTTTGGAAAACCGCCCATGGATTTCGAAGATTTGAAAGCGTTTTAAAGGGGCAAAATGAACTTAATATGTCTAACTCAATTGGACTAAGTAATGAACTTGACTTGTTATAAAAGAGGAGAACCGACTAATAAGGGATCGAGTGGGTAGAAACGGCGTTAGACCATCCCTTTTGGATGTAGTCGGAAATGGGTAGGCGAAATACTAGCTTGTTCTTTACAGATGGGTCGGGAAGACTCCAAGGAGATCATTGTAATTGCCATTGACTGATTCTGTGTTGAGTGTTTGATATGCTAAAGATTTGATTGTTATGTCCTAACTATTTGATGAATATTGAATGATCTGTGCGAACGGGATAGCGGGAGTACCCTTCTTCTTATATGGTTAAGCTCAGCCTTGTGGAACCATCCCCTTCCTTATGAACCTTTCTGACAACTCAATCGAGTCCTCCCTTCGAATATCGGTCTTCCATGGGAATTGGGTTGGTAAACACATGGTGTCGGGAATCATGGTTGAATATAAAGGTTGTCCGTGAGAGTATTGGAAGACGGCCCTTGATGAAATTCCGAGTTAGAGAGTGAGATGTTTACGAGGCTGTCCTTATCGATTCTTATGACAATCCATTAGTGTCCTCTTGTCACGCAAAGTCGCATCCGAGTCCCACGGGAAAGATGGGTAATGAGTCAGTTGGGAAGAGTCAATGTTGCCCTTATGGACTTCTATCGGGTTATCTTGATTGCCCTGTTCATGATTGTGTGATTCTATATGCACTACTCCTTGACCTACAATTGATCCTTAGTGTGAATTTGTGCTTATGTGCTTTGATGCTCATGATGACCATTGTATAGGTTCGAAATACATTTATTATGTCCATATCATTCTGACATGATCTGTTTAGTATATTACATTGTCATACTAGAGCACGATTATAGATGTCATATGCTAGGAAGTGGTACAATTGATGTACTTGTGATTGAGCATTCTATTTCTTTACGCGTATGACACAGAACGGCCGTTATCTGTGATAGTCCTAGAGTCTTTGCTAGGGTCATAGGGTAGCCCAGCCCCATCGGGTGCCCTGAGTTTATCGAGTCGATATGAGCATGATGATAGCCCAGCACCATCGGGCATATTTATTTTAATTTATGTTATGATGATGAGATATGATGATGAGATATGATATGCTATAGCATCGAACCGGCCGGTCTCTGCACTAACGGAAAGGGGTGCAGAGGTAGGAGAGGGACATGCCACTTGACATTCTTTGGGCGCCTTTACAGTTATTTCTCACATATTGTAAATTAGGATCATGCTAGTGTGATTTAATTTCCGCATCTGCATCATCTTTATTATTAGCGTATGTGTATGTTCGCTTGCTGGACAGAGCGTGTTGGGGCCTCGGTCTGACCCTACTCGCACCCATTGTTTTTAGGTATAATTGCTCTCTGTTTATATGGCGTGGGAAAGTCCCTCGGCGATTGCAAAGAAATCTGTCTAACCCCGCTAATCTGGCCATCCGACTTTAGAATTATGTTTTGGTTTTGACCCGGCCTTGCCGTGGCTTTTGTATCTAAATCATATTTCCATTTCACTTTCGTTTAAACTGAATTTATGAAACTTCGACTGATTAGAGGTTTGAAACCTCGACCCGTACCTGAATTGCAACATCCGAACGAAGGTATCCGACCTTCGAAACGTATCCCGGATATTTATATCCGGGCCGTTACATGCACGTTTAAATAGATACGTAAATAGAGTTCCTAGTACCTGCTCTCTTTGTAATTATGAAATAGAAGACGCAAATAACTTATTTTTTAATTGTCAGATCACCAGATCACTTATTCAAAACTTAGGTATTAAGTTAAACAAATCATTCATCATTCCAAACTTAACCAATGATATCTCAGAAAATATTATTAAAACTAAAGCTCAAAATATAGACTTTACAGATCTATGCCAATTATGGCACTCTATTTGGGAACTTCGAAATAAAATCATTTTCCAAAAAAATTCAAATAAGAATATAACCAACACTTTAACTCAAACAATAGATAAAATCTTATGTTGGAAAAAAGAACAAAATAAAACCATTTTACCCAAACACATCAGGCCTCGTGACAAAATGATCTGGAAATACCCTCCAAAAAATATCGTTAAAATAAATGTAGATGCTTCTGTTAAAATTGGTCTTCATTCTCAAATTGACCTTCATTCTCAAATTGGTTGTATTATTAGAAATAATCAAGGCCAAATAATTCGAATACATAAATGCAATGGTAAAACAAATTCTGTAGTCCAAACGGAATGCTTTGCAGCACTTGTAGATATAAGACTGGCAGCAGAACTTGGAATACAGAAGACCATTATTGAAAGTGACTCTACAGCCATCATCAATGCCATCAACCAGGTGAACAACACACCATGAGAGATTACATAAATAGTGGAAGAAATACAAGTCCTAAGCAAGGACTTTGAATTTATCAAATTCCAGCATTGCTACAGAGAAGCGAATGGTGCAGCCGATTTCATTGCAAAATCAGATCTGAGTTATAATTCTATTTTAGATTATAGTTGCGAATTCTAGAACATCATCATGCTAGATGATCATGAATACTTATAGTATCCTAATTGTTGCCTGTAAATAAAAAAAAAAACAACAACTGGAATTGGAGCGAAAGGTAGAATCAAAACAGGTGGGAATTGGAGCGAAAGGTAGAATCAAAACAGGTGGGACCCACTGCTATCTTTGTCACTGCTATGAATAATGATAGGGTGGCCCTTTGTTACCATCCATTATTCACTCTCATCCCTTCCACCCTTCTCGTGTGTTGGTGTCAGGTGCGGTGCAGTGCAGCGCAGCGCAGCTACCTGAGAGTCTCCCACCACAGTGACGGATACCATTTTCCCGGCCAGTTCAAGCTCAATCCGTTTTCCTCAACACGTACGGTACGCTCCTTGCTGATCGAATCTGAATGAATGCTCTCAACTATTCAACAACCCTCACACAGACACCTCCTATTACTGTTTGTGCCAGATCTCGGATTTAGACTCCCGATTTTCTCTGTCCGGAGCAGATTTAATTTGCAGCAACTGAAAGCTCCGATGAGAGGAATATCAAGCGATGTGCGTGGGAGATTGTTGTGCTACAAGCATGATTGGGTTAATGGATTTCGTTCCGGAGCTGGGTATGTATGTTCCATGTTTCCGTTTTCTGTACAGTACAGGCACTGCACTTCCTGTCATTGTCTTCTAACAACTCCCATCTCTTAACTAGCTATGTGTTTTCTGTTTTCCTTGTTCTACTTGTTAGGATTTTGGCCCCAACTACTTACATCTTCTTTGCATCTGCTCTTCCTGTCATTGCCTTCGGGGAGCAGCTCAGCAGAGACACAGGTTGTTCTTTCCTGGTGGATTTAAAATTCAGGAATCCTACCTTGGACATCTGATTTTTTATTCCACTTTTAGATGTATGTAAATTGGTAGGAAATATCTCATTTTCCCTGTGTCAAATGATTAATTCCCCATTGAAAATGATCCATGCATTCGCCAAACCTAAAGATCCATTTGGTATTTATATGTGTTTTACTGGTGCAATCAATGATTCAAAGTTGAGTTTATGCAGTTTAGTGTGAATAAAGGTTCAAGTTTTATGTAATTTCCATTTTAAGCACACTGGACAGCATAGCATCAACTGCAATATGTGGTTCACTGGTTTGAGGATCATAATTCCTTTGCTCATAATTTTGGTTCCTGTTGTTATAACTTATAACAGATGGTAGCTTAAGCACAGTGGACACCTTAGCATCAACTGCAATATGTGGCATCATACACTCCATATTCGGCGGACAACCTCTGCTGATACTAGGGGTTGCTGAACCAACTGTCATCATGTACTCTTATTTGTACAACTTTGCAAAAGGACAAGCTGCTTTGGGTCACAGTCTTTACTTGGCATGGGCTGGATGGTAATCGTCAGATTTGACTTCTCTATATGCATCTTTGAGGAGGAGAAACTTCTGTGTATGGAAGTCAAATGTCCCTAACATGTGTATCTGTTGTACCATCAGGGTGTGCGTCTGGACTTCCCTTTTGCTGTTTCTGCTAGCAATATTCAATGCTTGTGCAGTTATCAATAGGTTTACAAGAGTTGCAGGGGAACTGTTTGGCGTGTTGATTGCGGTGTTGTTTCTCCAAGAGGCGATTAAGGTATTACTACCGTATATGTTACAGTCACAGATGCTGTAGGGTTATAATGCAATGCATAGATAGATGCAAGGTTATATTCTTACAACATTTAGGGATTCTTATCTGTTCTCCACTCCAGGGGATTGTGAGTGAGTTCAGTGTTCCCAAATCGGAGAACCATAGTCTGGAGAGATACCAGTTTCACTGGCTGTATACAAATGGTCTACTCGGAATCATATTTTCTTTTGGCCTTATGTATACAGCACTCAAGAGCAGAAGGGCAAGGTCGTGGTGGTATGGAACAGGTTTGTCGAACATGAGCATATATATGGCGATCAATCCTTTGGATTACATCTAGTAACTTGGATCATACTGAACCGAGATTTCATTCTTCTTGTTCTTTCAGGCAGTCTAAGGAGTTTCTTTGCGGACTATGGAGTTCCTCTGATGGTTGTGATCTGGACAGCACTCTCATTCAGCATTCCTTCAAAGGTTCCATCTGGAGTCCCCAGACGACTCTTCACTCCACTTCCTTGGGAAGCTGCTTCTTTGGAACATTGGACAGTTATTAAGGTAATTTTTTTGTCCTTTGTATAAATACATTTTTTTCTTACTTCATGGACTTAATATTTTCTGTGCTTACTCATACTTCTCAGTCATGAATTTCCCATTCAGATAAAAAAAGGTCCTGAATTTCCCAATGTTTAAGTAATCTGGTTCTACTCCAACAACAAAAACTCGAAGCAGCAGTGAGTAGCAGTTAAATGGTTGTATGATTATTGAATTTTCAAATGTCTTTCATAAATTGCAGGACATGGGCAAGGTTCCTCCTGGATACATATTTGCTGCCTTCATCCCAGCCGTGATGATAGCAGGACTATATTTCTTCGACCATAGTGTTGCATCACAGATGGCACAGCAAAAGGATTTCAACCTGAAGAACCCTTCTTCTTACCATTATGATATCTTCTTACTTGGTTTTATGGTAATTGATTTACTCTTCAATTCTATACTTTCTTCATAACTGACCTTGATGACTTATGCCATGATTTGGTGTTGTATATTATAGACTTTACTGTGTGGATTAATTGGACTTCCTCCTTCAAATGGCGTCATCCCGCAGTCTCCAATGCACACTAAGAGTCTGGCTGTCCTCAAAAGGCAGGTGGGTAGAAAGTAGAAACCAATTTAGCTTTGATTCCATCTTATGTTTTGCTACTTATTTGTTTTATTGTTTAATTAGTTGTTCTTGTGATTTTTTTTTTGGTTACAGATAATGCGAAAAAAGATGGTGGAAAGTGTAAAGGAAAGTTTAAAGATGAAAGCTAGCAACTCTGAAATCTATGTAAAGATGCAAGAAGTTTTTATTGAGATGGATCACGGTCCTGATGTAAGCTTTTTGGACGATCTCGAATCTCTTCTTTCCCTTTTTTTAACAATAACACAGTTCAAGGTTTCTTTCGTCTGTTCAGAAAAATCGACAATGATAGAAGAAATCTGTGTCATTAGATGGAATCACCCGAACCTATTTAAGCCTTCTTTTGAACTGTATCTGATGTTCTAAGCCCTTGTTAAGCAGACTCGCAGAGTAGTCAAAGAGCTGGAGAACTTGAAGAATGCAGTTCTCAAGGAAGAAACTAAAGAAGGAAAAGAGAAGGTTGCATTTGATCCGGATCACATTGATGCTTTCTTGCCTGTACGAGTCAACGAGCAGAGACTCAGCAATCTCCTGCAGTCGCTTCTTGTTGCAGGATCAATCTTTGCCATGCCTCTCATAAGGAAAATACCTACCTCAGTACTCTGGGGATACTTTGCATACATGGCCATTGACAGCCTTCCCGGCAACCAGTTCTGGGAAAGATTGCTCCTCCTTTTCATCACTCCTGGACGGCGTTACAAGTGAGATTTATTATTACTTTTTTTAATCAAACTAGCTTTACACTCCACCTTGTCAGATTGAACAATGAAATACCATTTTTTAAAAGAAAAAAGTCAGAGAATTCAATCATTCAGTTCTTGACCGCAGCTGACACTGATGGGTAATTTTGTTTCCCCCCCACTTTGGCAGGGTGTTGGAAGGAATTCATGCTACATTTGTAGAAACTGTTCCATTCAAATACATCGCTGCTTTTACCGTGTTTCAGCTATTGTACTTCTTGGTTTGCTTTGGAGTAACATGGATACCAGTGGCTGGAATACTCTTCCCCTTGCCCTTCTTCCTTCTGATACTAGTGAGGCAATACATCCTACCTAAGGTGTTTAACCCACTACATCTGCAAGAGCTGGATGCCGCTGAGTATGAGGAAATTGTTGGCACTCCACGACGTGCTCTCAGCTTATCTTTCAAGAACAAGGTTCTTGATCAAGTCTCTTGTTTTGCAACAAAACATATGTTAAACTTGTCTTCCAGTTTCCACCCCCTTCACCGTATACACAAATAAACTGAGTACATAATAATGCAGGAATATGAAGCATCACAACATGGCGAGCCGGTGCTGGATCATCTGTGTGATGCTGAGGTGTTGGACGAATTAACTACCAGAAGGGGAGAGTTCAAGATTAGAAGCATGAGCTTTCAAGACGATAGGCATTTCCAGGTAACAAATCAATTCACCATTGCTACACGACCTACACTTGGTGAATGGCCATGATTCATGAATAACATGAATTTTAAATATCAATTCAACTTGGTTTTACACTAAGTGGCGAAGCCATGATTTAGACTAGGGGGCGCTTAAGAAATTTTTTAGATTTTTTTTGTGGTATCTATATATCTATATCTATATATAAAATATCTATATCTATATAAAATACTAAAATCTATATAAATCTATATAAAATACTAAAACAGAGGCCTGAAACGGGCTCTGGTGCGATCTCGCGTCCACGGAATTTTCTGGATTAAAGCGGGATTATTTTTGCTTACGTGGCATTTTCTGGATTAAAGTGGTATTATATTTCTGGCCCACATCAATTAATAAATGAATATAGTTAGTTAAAAACTTATCTTTTTAGATCAATAATCTATCCAATATAACTTGAATTAGTTGTTATAAATATTTATTATTTTCATGCTTTTGTTAATAAACTATATTATTTATTATTTTAAAAGATGAAGAAAGAATATTTGGTGCGTTATTCTACCTTTTAGATCAAATTGAATATAATATATTTATATATAGTTTTATTTTTGTGAGCCACGTCAATTTGATTTTATTTTTTTAAGCCACGTCAATTAATTATCTAATATAATATTTTAATATAATTAATATAATAAAATATAATTTATTAACAAAACGCACAACCGCGCGGGTAACGAATACTAGTATCTATATATCTATATAAAATACTAAAACAGAGGCCTGAAACGGGCTCTGGTGCGATCTCGCGTCCACGGAATTTTCTGGATTAAAGCGGGATTATTTTTGCTTACGTGACATTTTCTGGATTAAAGTGGTATTATATTTCTGGCCCACATCAATTAATAAACGAATATAGTTAGCTAAAAACTTATCTTTTTAGATTAATAATCTATCCAATATAACTTGAATTAGTTGTTATACATATTATTATTTTCATGCTTTTGTTAATAAACTATATTATTTATTATTTTAAAAGATGAAGAAGGAATATTTGGTGCGTTATTCTACCTTTTAGATCAAATTGAATATAATATATTTATATATGGTTTTATTTTTGTGAGCCACATCAATTTGATTTTATTTTTTAAGCCACGTCAATTAATTATCTAATATAATATTTTAATATAATTAATATAATATTTTAATATAATTAATATAATAAAATATAATTTATTAACAAAATGCGCAACCGCGCGGGTAACGAATACTAGTATAAAATACTAAATCAGATGCCTGAAACGGGCTCTGGTGTGATCTCGCGTCTACGGAATTTTCTGGATTAAAATGAGATTATTTTTGCTTACGTGTCATATTCTGGATTAAAGTGGTATTATCTTTTTGAACCACATCAATTAATAAATAAATATAGGTAGGTAAAAAACTTATCTTTTTAGACCAATATATTAAGTGGCTATAAAACTATAAAACCTATCCTTTAGTTAACATAATCCTCATCTTTTAGCCATCAAGCTAATTTTTTTCATCCGGCCCCTCACATGAAAAACCTTGAAAAAGAAAGGTGGTAGGCAATTTATATCTTTTTTTTTGTCAATCCGAACTTAAAAAACAATTTATATCAATAACTATATTTTACCATTTACAACTTATCCAATAAAATTTTATCTTATCAACTACATTATAACTTCAATTTTTTTTCATAATTAATAAAACATGATATTAATTGATAACAATTCAATAAATAACGTGGTTGAATGGATTTGTTTAATATAAATATTATACAAATTAACAACAAAAGCTAAGAGTTCCTCCACGGATTATGTACAAAGTAAAATTTTTAATTTATGATAAGTTCACATAATAATTATTTACGACAATTTATACTAAACAAATACTAGCTCACATCATATCATGTTTATCTCTTTTTAAACTAAGCCTACTCTTAATTACTATTGACGGTAAAAACGGTTGAGATCCTCTAATATATATCTATATCTATATATAATATATTAAAACAAAAACTTGACGTATCCTCTTATGCGATTCACCTATATATGTGTCATTTTTTTGGTGTAATCTAACCGGGATTTGATATATCAATTAATGATAATCCAATATATTTAAGTAATGTCATAATGGCTCCACGTTTTTTTATCCAAATGTCATTCTATTTATCCACCTTAATTGATATCTACAATTTATTTTTAATACAAATATTCAACATATTTTAATTTGTTATAAAGTCTATAATTTTACCTTAAGTTAATTATTTTATTTTGAGTTATTTATCTTTAATCATTAAGATTTATTATGATAATTCATTATATCTAAGGTTAAGATTTCATATATTGTTCTTAAAATCATACTACACTTTCTTCATTTAAAGTAAAATAGTGATAATTTTGAATTTCAAAGACATAATTCCAATTAATAAAATTGAAATAGTAAAAAATATCATTATTTTTTTTACTTTATATTATTAAAACACCTCATTAGTTCCAAATTTATAAAATTATCACTATATTATTAAAACACCTCATTAAATTGGGACCTACCTTAATTAATAGAAAAGATATAAAATTGAAAAATAGACATATGCATTTATATCATAACTAAAAAATAGAATAATAAAAAAATATTACTTTTATTTTATTTTATTTTATATTAGTTCCAAATTTATAAAATTAAATAAATTTATCAAACATAATTTATTTATCTATTATATATAATGTGTTATATATTGATCTGAACTAAACATACTCTTAATTTTGTTTAATGTTATTAAAAGATCCAAAGATTTCAACTAATTAAACTATCATAACCTTTAAATTTCAGAAAAAAATATAAATTAAACATTATTTTATTTATTTAAAAACTGCACAACGGGCGGGTAGTATAACTAGTAATATACTAAAATAGAGATCTGAAACGGCTTCTGGTGCAATTCGCTTACGTGAAATTTTCTGGATTAAAACGGGATTATTTTTGCTTACGTGTCATTTTTTTGGTTAATATGGTATTATCTTTTTGAGTCATGTTAATTAATAAGTCAATATAATTTTTCCATCTCAATTAATAGTCCTATTTATTTTTATAAATATTCAATCTTATATCTTAATTAGTTAAAAAAAACTTATCTTTTTAGATCAAATAATCTATCCAATATTTAGTCAGCTATTTTAAATTTTAGATAAAATCTCCTGCGCTTAAAAAAAGCTTTTTTTTTTTTTTTATAGTGGGCAAAGATTTGGATACTGAAGGTATCCATGATCATCTGAAAAGATGATATTTTGGAATACGCAGCTACAATCTAAAATAGAATTACAACTCAGTGCTTAAAAAAAGCTTTTGATTTGATTAATGTTTACAAAGATTTTTTTTAAATAAAAAACTAATATTTATAATATCATGCACTTCGTATGATTTTATGAAAAAGTGCATTTTGCATTCTTTCAGATAAATATGAAATAATTTAGATAATCAATTAATTACTATCTTTTAAAAGGACGAGGTTTTATATAATCAAGCATATGAAGTATTTGGTGCAAAGATAGGTGCACTCCGTACGAAGGATTGATAATAAAAGGACATGGGCAATAATGATTTTATGTGAAAGAATGCGATTAAAATTATTTTTTAAAAAGAAAATATATTGGAAAAATAAATATGTCATGAGATTATATTCGAATTATCTAATACTCCCTCTTTTAATGAAAAAACACCCCACTTTGTTTTTTAACACTTTTTTAAAGTTATAAATTATATTAAATGTTAATTTTTAATTATTTTTTATATAATTTCATATTTATCAATAATAAAAATAAAAAGTTTATAATAAAACCTATATATCACTATCAATATCTATATAAATAAAATACTAAAATAGAGGCCTAAAACGACGTTTGGTGTGATTCGCATACGTGTCATTTTCTGTATTAAAACGGTGTTATTTTTGCATACGTGTCATATTCTAGATTAAAATGGTATTATCTTTTTTAGCCACATCAATTAATAAGTCAATATAGTTATGTAAAAAACTTATCTTTTTAGATCAAATAATCTATCCAATATTATTTTTATTTGTAAAACATTATTTAACTTTGTAATCTAAAACAAATATAATATTTAATTATTAATCTACATCTACGGTGCTGATTTTTTTTAGATATTAATATTTTACTTTAGCCATTTAAACTAAATTTAAGGTTTAACCAACTTATAAAAAGACCATTTAGATAATTTTTTTAAAAGTAACGTGTAAACCTATAAATTTGTTTAGATAATTTTTTTAGATATTAATATTAAACCTTATATTTTAATTAGTTAGAAAACTTATTTTTTTAGATCAAATAATCTGATACGAGATTAGCCGTAGGATGCCCGATCTTTCGACAATCAAGACTCAATTGCAAGAACTAAACAAGAACGATGCAAGAACTCGATGAGACTTGAAGGTGATGACTAAGAACAAGAATGCAGCGGCTGTAATTGCAAAAGAAAAGACTCGAAACAATGATAAAGACTCGATAAATTGGTGAAACGATCTATATAGAACAAGATGAAGACCCTAGGCTCCCGTAGGAGGTAAGAACCAACACCAATGACTATATAACCCGCTCCTACAATCTTACACAACCAAGCGGACAACTTGGAGGCATAAAGAAGGGGCTCGTGGATGCTTGATAGCACGAATCTTATGACGAGAATCGACACACACCATACATGATGGATAGCACCAATCCTATAACGAGAATCGACACACACCATACATGATGGATAGCACCAATCCTTCAATGAGGATCGACACACACAAGACAAACCAAGCTAGAAACAAACCATCGAAATCTATCCCACGCAGGGGAACTCGGTTCTCCCTAGGAGAACTCTCCAAATCTGACTTTTTGTCAAAAATTCAATTCTATCTTTATTGAATGAATGAATTGTTTAAATAGGAAAAGAACTAGGGTTTGGTTGACTTCCTTGGAGGCTAAGGATTGCTTGCCAAACTTTATCCTAACTAGATAAAATTTATCCTAATTAATAAAGATAAAAACTAATTAGATATAATATCAATTAATTGAAAATTCAACTAATAGATATTATTCTAATTTACATTATTCCTAAATAAATAAAAGGATAAAATAATAAACTAAATATGGAAAGATAATTATTTCCGTTCAAACAGTGAACAACTGCAAAGATGATGATTTTCGGCCATGTTCTCGGTAGATTCTTGAAAAACCTTCAACAGCAAAGTTGTAGATCTCTTTGTCCTCGTTCCAACAAGGTATGGCAAGATCCAATCCGATAAGTATGGACTCCGAACGACCCATATTACTGAGACATCGCAAAGCTGTCAAATCTGCTGAACGATTCAAATTTGTTGATAAGCACCACTCGTTTTCCCTTCATCATAATCTATCTAATATTTGGTCAATTATTCTATGTTTTAGATCAAATTGAGTATAATATCAATTTGCGCTTGAAATTCCAACAACTGTTTATCAAATAATATGATTAATCTAGATTCAAACATGTTTACATTCTCAAAAACATAACACAATTGAAAACTATATATTTACTTTATATGGAGCAGTAATTTATATTAATTTAAAGATGTTTTATATAATAAAATTTATTAAAAAATCGCACAACGGGCGATTAATAAAACTAGTAAAATACTAAAGCAGAGGCCTGAAACGGCTTCTGCTGCGATTCGCCTACGTGGAATTTTCTGAATTAAAACGGGGTTATTTTTGCATATGTGTCATATTCTAGATTAAAGTGGTATTATATTTTTTGGCCACATCAATTAATAAGCCAATATAGTTAAGTAAAAAACTTATCTTTTTAGATCAATAATCTATCCAATATAACTTGAATTAGTTGTTATACATATTTATTATTTTCATGCTTTTATTAATAAACTATATTATTTATATACAATATTGAATATTATACGTACGTACCTAAACTACTTTGCTTTGCTTTTGTTAATAAACTATATTATTTATTATTTTCATGCTTGATTAAGTTTTTGAAGATTTTCCCCTTGAATAAATTTTTTCATAAAAGATAAATATTATACTTGATTTAATAAATCTTTTAATAAATTAAAAGATAAATATTGTAATAAATAAAATAATAAAATTAAAAGATAAATATTGTATAAATAAAACAATAACTTAATTTCAGTCATAAATTACATTAGAATTTGTTTGCTGATTAAAAAAAATATCTCAACATCGGTTATTTATAATCTCTATAAACTTGAATGGTATAAACTACATTAGAATTTGTTTGCTGATTAAAAAAAATGTTAATATTAATCAAGAGTTTATTTTTCAGGTAAGAGATAGCTTATTATTGATTAACGATTGCCCCAAACATATATTTCTTTTGGTCAAAGTAACGATCTACATTTACAGCTTTCTTCGATACTTTCAGATCAAGAAGAATAAGAAAATTTTCCTTTTTTAAAAAAATAAATAAATAAATAAACGTGCATAATTTCTTATCTAATGGTTGAATCAATATCAATATTATTATTATCTATATAATATATATATATATAAAATACTAAAACAGATGTCTGAAATGACGTCTGGTGCGATTCGTATACGTGTCATTTTCTGGATTAAAACGGTGTTATTTTTGCATACATATCACAATCTAGATTAAAATGATATTATCTTTTTGAGCCACATCAATTAATAAACCAATATACTTAGGTAAAAAACTTATCATTTTAGATCAAATAATCTATCCAATATTATTTTTATTTGTAAAATATTATTAAACTTTGTAATCTAAAACAAATATAATATTTAATTATTCTATATCTACGTTTGCTGATTTTTTTAGATATTAATATTTTACTTTAGCCATTTAAACTAAATTTAAGGTTTAACCAACTTATAAAAAGATCATGTAGATAATTTTTTTAAAAGTAACGTATAAATCTATAAATCTGTTTGGATAATTTTTTTAGATATTAATATTCAATCTTATATTTCAATTAGTTAGAAAACTTATCTTTTTCAATCAAATAATCTATCTAATATTTGGTCAATTATTCTATGTTTTAGATCAAATTGAGTATAATATCAATTTGCGTTTTAATTCCAACAACCGTTTATCAAATTATATGATTAATCCAGATTCAAACATGTTTACATTCTGAAAAACATAACACAATTGAAAACTATATATTTACTTTATATGGAGTAGTAATTTATATTAATTCACATATGTTTTATATAATAAAAGTTATTAAAAAATCGCACAACGGGTGATTAATAAAACTAGTATAATATGTGTCTATATCAAGAAGATTTTTTTTCACAATATTGTAAAAACACTAAAATTGTGATTTAAATACACCTGTTTTAATCGAAATATTTGAGAGGAACAAAAATATAGCAATTTTTTTTCTAATAAAATAACATCAGAAAAACGCTAAATTTATTATTTATATACGCTTTCTAATCGAAATAATTGAGAGGAACAAATAAAAGAAAATAATTATTAAAACAAATGAGATATTGGAATTTAACTTAATACATATTGCTCTCCCACAATACCAACAAAACTAAATAATTTCTTTATTTTAAACTTCATTTAAAAATCTTATATTACATTATTACTTTAAAATACTAAAGATATGTAAAAAAATGTTCTTTTTTTTTTCTTTCTAAAGGTGATGCTTCAACCACCGTGAGGCATGAGCACTCCGAGTACCGCCCTTTGTACAACTACACCTACACCTCGCCAAGGGTCGAACCCGCTGGGTCATCAACCCATGATCCTAACCTGCCCCCAAGGTGGGTCGGCATGTCCATATGACCTGCTGGGTCATGAGTTGACACTTCGACCCGCCTGGTTAATAAAACCGTACGCAGAAAAATCTAAGTTAAAATGAGATAAAAAAAGAAGATTATATATTTTTATTCTACTTTATTTATTTACCATATTTTTTTATGTGGGAAGATATATATATTTTTTCATTCCACTTTATTTTTTTACCACATTATATATATTTTCATTTCATTTCATACATTCAACCCATTTTCGATGTGTGTAAGAAAAATATAGAAAAATAGATATATTTTCATTCCACTTTATTCATTTAGCACGAGAACAAAAATGTGGGAATATATATATATATATATATATATATATATATATATATATATATATATATATATATATATATATATATATATGTGTATACAATGTGTATATATATACATTTCAATCTATTCATCATATATATTAAATCTCACATCCATAATGTGGTGAATGAATAAAGTGGAATTAAGATGGGATAGAAAATATGGGAAGAAATATATCTTCAAGAATCAATATTTCAATACTTTATTTCTGATGCAGGAAGACGTTTTGGAAAAGAAAAAAAATTAGTGAATGTGTGAGATTGAAAGAGAATGATTTCCCTTTTTTTTTTTTTTCTATCCTGAGGATAAGCAGGAGAATCCTTTAAGAAATATGAAATTTAACATGCATTATTATGGTAAAAATTATAAATTGTAGTTTTTTTTTATAAAATAATTTTTTTTATCAAGGGTGTTGGTTTGACCCATTGGGTTGAACCGGCAGGTCGAACATGGCGGGTCGGTGAGTTTTAAAACCCCGAACCCTAACCTGCATCCGCACCCGGTGAGTCAACAACTTGGCATAGCACGATGGGTCACAGGTAACCTATGGTTTGATCCATTGGGTTGACCAACAAATCGGATCTAGCGGGTTGATGAGTTTTTAAAACCCCAAACCCTAACCCGAACCTGCACCCAGCAAGTTGATGACCCTTTTCATAGTGCATTAATAGTTCAAGGGAAAAGTTCATTTTATTCCAGGTGAATATATCTCTTTGATTATTGACGTGTTCCCCGTCCTTGATTTTCAGGTTAATCCGGAGCATGTAAGACGTGGTTTACTGCAAAGGAATCAGAGAGCCAGTTTCAAAGAGAGTCAAATTTACAGAACAAAACTGCCTGAAGACAACTTTAATAGCTAAGTAGGTTCTTCATTTTTGGTAGTTGAAATACAAATACTATCAAGTTTACGGATATCAGTAGCTGCTGTTTGATAAACTCCCTCAATATTTGTCTTTCTAGTTTTTCTTCCTAAATACTTACATAATTATTTTCTTATTACTACAAGATATATCAGATCTAATTAGTGGTAGTTTTCAATAAATTTGTTAAGTCCCTAATGTTACTCTAAATAAATAAATAAATAAAATCTTAATAAGCTTATA
This sequence comes from Persicaria maculosa, assembly GCA_963922045.1. NCBI lineage: Eukaryota > Viridiplantae > Streptophyta > Magnoliopsida > Caryophyllales > Polygonaceae > Persicaria > Persicaria maculosa. The sequence continues at coordinate 24,485,691 of OY998265.1, read as the reverse complement.
ACTATTTCGAAAAAGAAATACATATTAAAATATTAAGAGCTGAATTTGCTAGAAAAAATATACTACTAATTTTTTTTTTCTTGGGTCATTTTTATTATAAGTATGGCTTTTTATATAAATTGAAGTGGGGTGTGACCATTCTGAATTCCTAACCCATACAAAATACCTGCATATTTCTCTACTGAGCCACAAAAGAAGTTGTCCAAGAGCTTCCTGAAGGTGCAGGACGTAAGCAAACTATCGGAGCCGGCCTGATGGCAAACCCCAACGCGTTCCACTTCCAACAGCTCTGCAAGCTTGTTCAATCCGCCGTCGAGGCTGTTGCAGAATTTCATCAAATGCTTAATGTCGTAGATGGTAGGAAAGTAGGTACCGACGAGCCTAAAGAACTCGCCTTGGCTATCGGGCAGGTGTTTGCAAGTCAGCAGCTCAAGCAAGTAGCCGAAATCATACCCACTGTGGAATGTTACCCAGTGGACACTCTGATTCAGCACCACTCCTGACGACATTAAGAGCTCCCCGAATTTTCTGGCGTCTATCCCCCTCTCCTTGTTCTTGTTGAAGTCGATCCCGCTTTGTCTGAGAAGCTCGATGGAGTCGTTGGCAAACACGTCAATGATGACGTTGAATTCCCGGAAATTGAATTGCCAGATGCAATACTTATTATCCGCTGCGCAGGAGGGTAGATTACCGTGCTCGTCCGAGAATGTTAGCCCTAGCTGGATTAATTTCAGCTTGTCCACGTTGTCCTTCAACGTCTGGTAATGGTAATCGTAGCTGCTCTTGAAATTCCCAACTGGACGAAGAACAGTCCCTGGGAATTCAGTATCCATGGCTATGTACGGATAATCATCCACCACTTGACAGATCATTGCTAACTCTTGGTCCAGATTGTCCCCCCATACCTCTCTAATTTGGATCGTATCGCTCTTCGGTAGAAGAGGCAATTGCAGATCCAATCGTAAGATATTAATTAGGTTGAATTGATAGGACAAACCCTAACCCGATTTGTCGAAGCCTCTACTATAATTTAACGGAAATCTTCAATTCATCGTCGATTCTGCAAACAGCCACCCCAAAATAGAGAGTGATCAGAATAATTACCGAGTATATATCAATTGAAACTCGATTACTTACCTTAAACGGGATCATCCTGGCAGGATGCATGATCATAATCCATAAATTAACATCTGTGGGGAGAAAAGAGACGGCAAAATTTCAAGGGAGATTCATATCATATGTTAGACATCAAATGAATAAAGAGGGTTAGATTTAATGAATACGAAATTTTAATGGTTTTAAAATGTAAATCTAGTTGTTCTTATTGAAATTTTAAATATTTTTTTGGTGAAACTAATTAAAATAACCCAACCTTTAAAGGGTGTTAAAAATATATCCCACCTTTCAAATGTAAGATAAATATTCTGATTTTTATAACTAATGGTAACATAATATCCCAAAATTTTCTCCCAAAAAAATGCTGACATGGCACATATGTGGCAAAAACTAATGATCATATATATTCACAAGCGTGCCTTTGGATCTTAAATTCTTAATGCTCGAATTATACAAAGTATAGTCTAGACTGTCATGATAATTTTTAAAAAATAAAAGTTTTTTTTTTTGTAACTGAAAAAAAAATCATTCAATTTAATACGTATTTATAGATTATAATTAAATTTAATCAAAACAAATATAATAAAACAAGTAAATATTTAAAATATAATTTTCAATATCTTGATTGTGTAAAATATCATTCAAGTTTATTAGATTAAATTAGATTGGTTTTTAAGTTTATCTTAATTTTTTTATTTTGGATTTAAGAAAAATATAATATATAAATTTACATTCTTTTATATATTCTTTAATAGTAATAATAATAATTTACTTCTTATATATAAATGAACAACATTGAATAATCTAAATAATTAAATTTTCATTTCAATTTTATAGTAACATAAAGTTTATAATTGAAAAAATATTCTTCAGTTTTGATAAGTTAAATCACTAGCTAATCATTTACTAATTGAAAATATTTTATTTTGCTTTACATTTTTTTATTTGGCTTGTTATAGGTATTATTGATTTAAAAAACAGATATAAAAAGTTAGGTACAAATTAAATCTAAAACTACAAAAGTTTATTAAATAAACTTTTAAACTCATCTAATTTAATTTTATATGTTTTATTTGAATTGAAAATACATGAGTAATACAATACGAAAAATAAGAATTTTATTGTAGAGAAATCATTAGTATATTATATTACCATCACTTATAAAAGTCGGGATATTTATCTTACATTGAAAAGGTTGAGATATATTTTTAACACCCACTTAAAAGTTGAGTTATTTTAATTAGTTTCGCCTATTTTTTTATAACAACTTTGAATCTTTCAATTTTTGTTTTAATTTTTTTACAGAATATATTACAAAAATTTAGTAAAAACAACTTTGAAAAGTTCAAGATCCCCAAGAAATTGGTATTAAGAGCAATAGAAATTGGTATTCTTCAATTTAGAAGAAAAACAAAATTCACAAAACAAAATTTTGGTAAGAAGATTGAGAAGAGGATAAAGGATAAAATAATGAAATAAAATAAAGAACAAATTTGGTCAAATGTCCATTTAAAAAGTCTAATTAAGTAAATGTCCATTTTAGAAGGGTAATTAAGTGTCCATAATTTTTTATTAAACCCTAAACTACCTTGTATAATTTAATCCCAAAAGAACCACCGCTTCCAAGGAACCATTCGGTGACTTCGATATTAAACCCCAGTACCCTTGTATAATTTAATCCCAAAGAACCACCGCTTCCAAGGAACCATTCGGTGATCCAAAGTCACAGATAAAAAGACACATATCAAAATCCAAGGAGGCCGACAGTCGTTGCCAAAGTAAACTGTGGAACATGGTGCTTCATCAATAAATGGGATGGGTCTTGGCCCACTAGTGAATGTAATGGAGGCCCAGTGTTGAGCCCAATAAGTGGCCCTAGTAAGATGCTTGCTAGATGAAAGTCGGTGGTTAGTGACGCCGAATAGGAGTAGCTTGCAGTAGCTTCTTGTATATATAGCAGATGTTGTTCTTCCTTTATTTTTTGATGAATACATAACAGAAAATTCAGATCTAAAGAGTTCACATAAACCCATCCCAATTAATTAAGAATGGACACCTTCACTAACTTGCACTCTCAACTTTGATCGATCACAAGTTTTGTTATCTACTGATCGATCGATGATTACTTAGTATTCACAGCCTGACGTAATTAATGATGATTTGATTTGATTTAATGTGGAAATGTCCGAAAAGATTTTATTCTCGAGTAAAAAATTAACTCATTTTACTTATTTATACTTCACCTAAATGTGATTTACGAAAAGAGATTTAGGTTGGGTTTGGGCTCAGGTGAACAAGATTCTTACGAACTTGAGGATATACCAACATAGCAAAAGCAAGAGAAAGTGATTAGGCCTATACATGGTTTAAAGTATGTTTCATTCTCTTGACTATCACACTGGCACATAATTTTGTGGCCAAATTTGACTGTTAGAGATTGTGAATGTTGAGATCTTCTTTATAAATTAAGAAGTATACTCCTAGTAATTGTCAAATTTTGTGGTCAAATTTTAGAAATACGAGTTGATGACAATATCTTGGTAATAAATAACTTGGTAATGACTTTTTTTTGAGGTTACAATCGTGGTGACATTTTTTTATCGAACTAGTATCATTGTGACAGTTTTTAAAGAGAGTCAACGATCAAATTTTGAAAATATGGATTGGTGACAATATCTTAGTGTTGAATAGCGTGGTGATGATAGTGTTTGGAGGATATGATATCATGCATGTTGACATTTTGTTATTGAAATAGTATCATGGTACCAATTTTTAAGTAATTGTCGATGCTCAAATTTTAAAAATATGGGTTGTTGACAATACCTTGGTAATATTTAGTGTGGTGGTGACAGTTTTTTTGGTTACATGGTCATGGTCATAAATATTTGTTGAAATAATATTTTGGTGACAATTTCAAGTGAGAGAAACTAGTCAAACTTTTAAAATTTTATTTGGTGACAATATTTTACTGATATATAATGTGGTAGTGACATTTCTTGTGGGGATAGTATCATGGTGATAGGTTTTTTTTATGAAATAGTGTTATGATGACATATTTTTGTGAGTGTTAATGATGCGTGGTTAGCCGCTATTTTCCCGACCTTCTTGACGTTGTAGACTCGGACTCACAAGAACACAAAGGAGGGGCACAAGTTAGACAAGAAAACGCAGCAAAGGGAGGGTAAAACCTTAGAGACAAGGCTCGACCAAGTGAAAGGGAAAAACAGAATAAAAATAAGGGAAAAGAAAAGGAAAAGATAGGAGGAATCAACCTTGATGAACAACAAGAAGACCCATTGGGACAATGCACCAAGAACCAACTTGAATGACACCAAAACCAACCCTATACAACATTACACAACCATGGCTGACCATGGAAGCACAAGGAGGAGGTTCGTGCTCATCTCGGAATCACCAATCTTTGGGAAATTGACAAAACCAAGTACAAACCGAACTAGATGCAACACACATGCACACAAGGCATGAAGCTCTCACCTTTGGAGAGTGAAACCAACTAGGTTTTCATAAACAAGATTCAAAAGTGTCTTCCAAATGAGAGGAGACAAGCCTTAAATAGGAGAGAAAATCAGCCCAAAAGCAAGGGCCCAAAAACACAAAGTTTCAACAAGTTCTACTAAACCCAAACAAAGGCCCAAAACACAAAGTCCAAAATAAAGCAAGCAAATCAAAAGCTAAGTATGGGTGGTGGCTGAATCACCCTTAGTCGAGCCCGAGAATGGTGCGGTTTCAACCAATGTGATGATGTCACCCTCGGGCTCCATTGGTAGTACCAACTTCATGTGGTGGTGGATGAAGGCGTTAAGTTCCTCTCTTATCTTCTTAGCTCGGGACCTTGTGATAGGTCCATCTCCGAAATGAGGTGCATTGGGTGGTGCTTGAGATGTTCCTCCATCATTCTCCCCTTCTTGGAAAGGATTCGACCTCGAATCCATGTCTTCATCCTCAGCTAGGTAGGGGGTGAGATCGGCGATATTGAATGTGGCACTAACTCCATAGTCACCGGGTAAGTCAATCTGGTAGGCATTGTCCCCGAATCGTTGTAAAACTTTGAATGGACCATCTCCTCGTGGAGCGAGCTTAGACTTGCGCTTGTTTGGAAAGCGCTCCTTTCGCAAATGCACCCAAACTAGATCACCGGGCTGAAAAATTATCTTGCGACGCCCCTTGTTGGCTCATTGGGCATTCTCTTCGGCCTTTTGAATTAGCCGAACACGAGAGCGCTCATGAAGATCCCGAATGAACTCCACTTGTTTTCCTACATCAAAGTCTTCTTTCTCCCTCATGGGACATGGGGTAAGATCCAAAGGGGTTAGTGGGTTAGTACCATAAACACACTCAAATGGTGTAAGCTTAGTAGATGAATGCACGGTCCGATTATAAGCAAACTCCACATGAGGCAAAGCATCCTCCCACAATCTCAAATTGTTCCTAATGATGGCCCTAAGGATGGCAGTAAGTGTCCTATTGGTTACCTCGGTTTGCCCATCGGTTTGTGGGTGACTAGAGGTGGAAAACAGCAACTTCGTCCCTAGTTTACCCCAAAGAGTCCTCCAAAAGTGGCTAAGAAATTTCACATCCCGATCGCTCACTATAGTCTTAGGTACTCCATGAAACCTAACAATCTCTCTAAAGAAAAGGTTAGCTACATTGGAAGCATCATCGGTCTTATGACAAGCGATAAAGTGAGCCATCTTAGAGAAACGATCAACAACCACAAAGATCGAATCCCTCGCCTTCTTAGTCCTAGGTAACCTAACAATAAAGTCCATGGATATGTCCTCCCAAGGGGCTGCAGGAATGGGTAATGGACAATAAAAGCCGTGGGGTTGTAACCTAGACTTAGCCTTCAAACAATCAACACATCTCTTAACCAAATGTTCTACATCCCTAAGCATGTGAGGCCAAAAGAAATGTGTGTGTAGCATGTGATAGGTCTTATCCCTCCCAAAATGGCCCATCAAGCCGCCTCTATGGGCTTCCTCAACCAACAAGAGCCTAAGGGAACAACGGGGAATGCAAACCTTATCAATCTTGAAAAGAAACCCATCAAACAAGTAGTACTTATCTAAGGATCCTTTAGCCACACAATGATTGTAAATCTCTCCAAAATCAGGGTCATCTACATAAAGCTCCTTAATATATGCAAAGCCTAAGATCCTTGAGTCTAATGTAGACAACAATATGTATCTCCTCGAAAGGGCATATGCCACAACATTATCCTTTCCTTTCTTATACTTAATGACATAAGGGAATATTTCTATAAACTCCATCCAACGACCATGCCTCCTATCCAACTTGTCTTGGCTCTTGAAATGCTTTAAGGACTCATGATCAGTATGCAAAATAAACTTCCTAGGCCAAAGATAATGTTACCATGTCTTAAGAACTCTAAACAATGCATACAACTCCTTATCATAGGTAGAGTAATTAAGACAAGCTCCCTTCAATTTTTCTGAAAAATAGGCAATAGGCTTACCTTCTTGCATGAGAACTCCACCAATGCCTATGCCCGATGCATCACACTCCACTTCAAAGGGCCGGTTGAAATCCGGAAGTGCTAAGACCGGGGCCTGCGTGAGATGCTCCTTTAGGGCGTTGGACGCTTTCTCTTGGGCTCTTTCCCATGTGAATGGGTGATGCTTCTTGGTGATCTCGGTTAGAGGGGCTACAATGGTGCTGAAATCCCTTACGAACCGACGATAGAAGCTAGCTAATCCAAGGAAGCTCCGAACATGGCCAATTGATGTAGGAGTGAGCCATTCTTGGATTGCTTTGATCTTGCCTTCGTCCACCTTTAACCCATGTGAGCTGACCACAAAACCAAGAAAAGTAACACAATTAGTGCAAAACTCACATTTCTCCAAATTAGCATAAAGGTGCACATGACGAAGAGTAGATAGCACTTCACGTAAATGTAACTCACGCTCTTATAAGGATCTACTATACACAAGTATGTCATAAAAATAAACCACAACAGATTTTCCTATAAAATTCCTAAGAACATGATTCATAAGACGCATAAAAGTGCTAGGGGTATTGGTAAGCCCAAAGGGCATAACCAACCACTCATAAAGATCGAACTTGGTCTTAAAGGCTGTCTTCCACTCATCCCCCTCCCTCATACGAATTTGATGGTACCCACTCTTTAAATCAATCTTAGAAAAGGTAGTGGCTCCATGTAACTCGTCTAGCATGTCATCTAAGTGGGGTATTGGGTGGCGGTACTTCACCGTGATATTGTTGATGGCTCGACAATCCACACACATCCTCCAAGAACCATCCTTCTTTGGCACTAGAAGTACGGGAAAAGCGCATGGGCTAAGGCTCTCCCTCACATAACCCTTATCCAACAACTCTTGCACTTGGGATTGGATCTCTTGGGTTTCCTTAGGGTTCATCCTATAGGCTGGGCGATTAGGTAGGGTGGCTCCCGGGACAAGGTCTATTTGGTGCTCAATGCCTCTAATAGGCAGTAGACCAGCTGGAATCTCTTCGGGAAACACATCCTTAAACTCCTCAAGTAGCCCAAAAATCCTCTTAGGTAGGGTAGCCTTAAGATCATCACTCAATAAAGCAAGCTCCTTACATAACAACATAAGAGTGGTCTCGGGGTCAAGGTACTCCTTAAGGTCTTGCTTAGATGCTAGAAGAACTCCCTTACTCTCCCACACTCCCTTAGGTTGGCTAGGCTCAATGGAGAGGCTTGATCTTTGGGAGCTAGTGGGTTGTACACTAAGGGATGATGATGAATGCGGTGTGGTCTTGGGCTGCGGACACTTGGTTTCCTCCAACCCCTTATTCTCCTCCCTTGCCCGTTTCTTCTCATACTCCTCGGCAACCTGCGTTGGGGTCATGGGCTTGAGGACAACATTCTTTCCCTTAAACACAAAAGAATGACGGTTAGTGAAACCATCATGAATGACCTTCCTATCATATTGCCATGGACGACCCAAAAGAATATGACAAGCTTGCATAGGTACTACATCACATAAAACACTATCCTCGTAATGTCCTAGTGTTATGGCAACCTTAACTTGCTTGTTCACTTCAATTCACCACAATCACTCATCCAATGTAATTTGTAGGGTCTAGGGTGGCTCAATGTTGGAAGTTGTAATTTTTGAACCATTTCAATGCTAGCAAGATTACAGCAACTTCCTCCATCTATTATCATGTTGCACACCTTTTTCTTAACTAGACAACGAGTATGGAACAAGTTTTCTATTTGGTTATCATCACAAGGAGAAGGGGTAGCATGTAAAACTCTTCTAACAATCAAAGACTCGCCATGCTCAAACTCAATTCCATCATCATTATCATCATCACAAGCATACAAATTCACATCATCATCACACAAAACATTATCATCACAATCAGATTCATATTCATATTGCCCTAAATGATTAATCATGAGAGTTTTCTTATTAGGACAATCCTTCATTATATGACCTCTTCCTTGACACTTAAAGCACACAATATCTCTAGTTCTAAAAGAGGTGTTAGAGTTACTCCCTTGTGGGGCTGCGGAAACCCCATTAGATGGCCGAGATGATGATGAAGGTGCATTGGTAGGGTAGCCCTTGCGATGACCACCTTGCTCTCCTTGATGGTTGAAGTTGGCTCCCTTTTCTTTTCCTTGCACCGCTTCCCTCCCATAGGGCTGGTACCCTCGGTTTTGAGTTGGTGCTTTCCATGAGTTAGGGTAGCCACTTGAGGTCCTTCCTCCTTGTTTCCTAGCTTTGATCTTTCTCTCCACCTTGATTGCTAAGTGTAGCAAATCTGTCATGGACTCATAAGGATACAAGTCTATTTCGTTAGCTAGAAAAGGATGAAGAACTCTTAGGTACCTCACCATTGTGGTTTCATCATCCTCAACCACATTGGCTCTTACCATTGCCACTTGCATGGCATTGTATGTTTCCTCCGCACTCATGGAACCTTACTTCAAGTTTTCCAACCTTTGTCTTAGCTCCCGGGTGTGGTATTGAGGAACGAATTGAGACCTCATCAAGGCCTTCATTTGCTCCCAATTAATAACAACTGGATCTAGAACTCGCCTCCTTTCTTTCACAACATTATCCCACCAAATTAGTGCACAACCGGTAAATTCAAGGGCCGCAAGTTGTACCTTTTTCTCTTCCGGGAAATTGTGGCAGCTCCTTGCTCAATTTTTGTCTCCCACTCCAAATAAAGCTCGGGGTCACACTTCCCTTCAAAGGCTGGAATTTTGACCTTTATTTTGCCTATTCCATCTTGCTCTTATTCACGAGCTCTCCGTTGTTGGTATCCATGGCCTCGGGGTGGTTCCCAATCCTCCTCTTGCTCTTCAAAGTAGTCATATTGCCTTCTTGGAGGCCTGCGATCATCATGTAAAGGAGGAACATTATTATTAGGACCAAAACGTCTACCTTCTCGTGGGGGAACCGGGCCATGTCGAGGGTCAATTGGTGGGGTTGTTAAGGGCTCCTCCCGCTCTTGATGGGGCTCGTTTGGTACATGTTGGGGTGGTGTACGTGTCTCTAAGGCCACCATTCGAGCTGTGAGCTGGCCAATGTTGTCCGACATGGTTTTAAGCATGTTGAACAACTCTGGGGATATTGGCTCCGATCCGCTTCCATTGGAATGGTCCGAAGGGGGACGATATGCGTTAGACATTCTAACACACTAGCAAACTTGTTATGTTAGTGAAAGCAAAATCAGCCTCACAAGTTTTTTACTCATCTCTTTGAGTGTTGCAACCTGATGTGCGCGCAAATTGCCATATTTTCTATGCACATAAAAGTCCATTTTATCATCTTTTGCATGCATATAAATGGGAAAACATGGGATTAGTGTAGTTTATGCTTAAATATCAAATATATGGGTTTGCACAAGTTTCTATGTGATTTCGCAGAAAACAGGATAAAAATGGATGGATTTGGAAGAGCGGAAAAAGAACTCGAAGTCTTCTGAAGAGGTCGAAATCGACTGGGGACCTCGACATCGAGTGCATCAGAGACATAGGAATCGAGCAGGAAATAAAACAGAACATGTCGACACAGAGAGGTCGATATCGACGTCTGGAGGTCGATATCGATGTTGCTAGATCGAGCTAAATGATAGAAATCGAGTGCCAGTTCGAGTAGGAGAAGGAGAGCTCGAGATAAAGTTTTACAGGGGTCGATATCGATGTTCAAGGTCGATATCGACCATGCCAGCAGAGGAATCCGACTCAGATTTTGATAGAATTCTATCCGAAGCTTCCATGTCTATCCTAAAGTCGAGATTTCTTATCATCAACACCAGATCTATCATGTGGAGGCTGATTTACCATAGGAGTTTTAGTTTTTACTTTTATTTAAATTTTATCTTAGAGAATAAAGATAGAGTTTCGAGTCTTTATCGACATCTATAAATAGAGGCCAGTAGGGCTGAGTTTAGGAATTCAATTTGACATACAATTCAGTTCTAATTACAGTAGTAACAATTTAGAACGAGAGAGAGGAGGCCGAGTGAAGTTTGTAAAACGAAAGCGGAGTGGCTTGTTCGGTTGTACTTTCTCTTTTTCGAATTTTTAATTCAAAGTAGTTTTCTTTCAACAACAATGATGATGATGTGTATGATGAGGAGCGAGTAGTCAACCCACTTCTAGGGTCGGGGTGAGCCCGACGATAATGATGTAGGGTAAGTGCATCAAAGGTATGACTTTTATGCGATTCCGTCTTCTATCCCATGCATGATCCTTTGCGAAAGTTAGGGAGATTAATTATTTGCATTATTGAAGCGAAAGCCACTCATATGTGAACTTGAATTGCTCATGAATTGGATAGTAACTCTTAGGAACTATGCGAGAGCCTCTAATCACCTAAGTGTTGATAACGAAAGTTATTTGACGGAAAGGCATTAAATTTTATAACTTTAGCATAAAACTTGCATTGTTATCGTTGTGGCATGAAACCCCGACTTTGGAAGCTTTTTAATTAATTGAAATCAATATAGAAGTTTTAGTTTTGTTTCTGATCATCCTCCTTTCCCATTCTATTTTCTTCGGACTCTTTTCCGACAGATTGGTTACGAAAACAGTTTCTGTGACAAACATCGAAATCGACTGTAAGGGTCGATATCGAGGTCTAACGTCGATATCGAGGTCTCTGCTCGATGTCGACTTTGCTGCTTTTATCTTCTGCAGGAACTGCGCTAGGAAATCGACCAGAACTGAGGTCGATATCGACCAGATTACTCGATATCGAGTGTCTTTTGAGGTCAAAAGCTTTGATCATGAGTACTACAAGGGAAGCGCTGACATACCTCCTCGTGGATTCGATCCTGAATTACCCTACTACTACAAGGGAGGGGATTCTTGTATTATTTATTTGGGACAGGGAGCTAGCCTAGTTGTGCATTGTTTATTTAAATTATTTGAATCTCCTACTACACCACCCCCGCTAGCAAACAAATTGGCGCCATTGCCGGGGAAGCAATGAATCGCCACCTAAGTTAAGCACGATCTTTTGAGCATATTTTGCAGGTTTATGCGACGTTCTGATCGCGGACCTATCCTGGAACCAATCAACGAGCCTGAACGTTTCTACCATCTTCGCAACAAAGCAATTCGCATCATGGCTGACAACGAAACACAGGCCGAAACCATAGAGCGGTTGAGGAAGGAAATCGAGGACCACAATGCTACGATCGCTGTTGAAAGGGCCGCCGCTGCTGTAGAGCGAGCCCGTGCTGATAGGGAGGAGGATGCGCACAAACAAGCCCAAGAGCGGCTAAATCAGTATCCACAAACGACGATGCAATACATGCATCCGCCGCTTCATGTTCCTGAATCCGCTATTTTAATTCCTCACTCCAACTATGAAATAAAAATTAACTTCCTATCTGAGATAAAAAGAAATACTTTTGAAGGAAGACCTAATGAATGCCCCCTGCAACACATCTCTACTTTTATGGACTTATGTGAAACAATTGCTGATGGAGTAAATTTAGAGTATGTGCGATTAAAATCTTTTCGATGGTCTTTGGCAGGGAAGGCATTACAATGGCTTGAGAGTTTGGCTCCACGCTCGCTTAGGACATGGGCGGAGGTGAAAGATGCATTCTTGAATAAGTTCTTTCCACCTTCTAAAACGGCGATGCTGCGACAAAGGATCACGACTTTCAAACAAAAGCCAGGTGAAACCCTAGCACAGGCGTGGGAGCGATTTAAGGACTTGCTGAGATCATGCCCAACACATGGGCAACTTTCATATGTCATCCAGGAGATCTTCTACAATGCCCTAGATGCGCCGAATAAGGAGAGGATCAATTCATATACCTCCTATCGGTACATTGAGCTTACACCAACGGAGGCATGGGAGACCATTGAGAGGCTCGTGAACTTTGATAACACTTATGGGGCTGCTGCGGCCTATGATGCAAGGCCTGCCCCATCTATGCCCCTATATGAGCCTCCAAAGGAGATAGATCCTGATGTGTGGCAACAATTCCATAACGATCAAACACGCCGCCTTTAAAAGCAAGTCAGGTTCATGAGCAACAATCAAACTTGTCAGGAGTGTGGCTCAACAAGGCATAACACTAATGCCTGTCCACATACTGAGCAAGTATCCATGGCGGAACAACATGAGGAGGTTAAGTGGACGAGAGGCTCCTATGGAGGGGGCAATCAACAATATTGGGGTGATCAAAGGTTCTATCAACAAAGGGATCCCCCACCATATAGGGCACCAGGGCACCCTGAGCGGGAGACAAGGAAAGATGACCTACAAATCATTCTTGATGAGATGTGGAGGAATCACGCTGAGTTCAAACAAGCCAACAACTCCGTCCATACTCAGTTGTAGGGCATAAATTCTAGGCTTGGGGAGATCGACGTTTGGAAGCGCAACATGGAGACTCAAATGAGTCAATTGGCGGAAGCAATACCCAAAGCGTCAGGATCATTCCCTGGATCCACTGTGCCCAATGAAAAGGGCAAAACCACTGGTCATATTGCGGCGGTGAACCTAAGGAGTAGGCGTCAATTACAAACGCCCTTGCAAAAAGCGGAGGAGAAGGAGCCAGAACAGACGTCGATATTGACCCCCCTGTCGATATCGACCAAGGTGACGTCGATGTCGACCTTCCTGTCGATGTCGTCCCTAATGCTGCGTCACCACAGAAATTGACTCCTCCAGTCGATATCGACCCTACTAACGTCGATGTCGACCTCACTGCAGCCGCGGGAAGGAAAAAGGTGTTGCCATTCCCAACTAAAAAGATGATTAAGGACCCAGCGGAAAAGAAGTTCCAGCCGTTCGTGAAGATGCTCCAAGGACTTAATGTCTCTATACCATTCACAGAGGCACTTCACGAGATGTCATCTTATGTAAGGTTCCTTAAAGACATCTTAGGTAAGAAGCGATCGCTCTCTGAGATCGCAGAGGAGTGCAACAGGTTGGAGCTACCACAAAAGCGAGCGGACCCAGGTAAGTTTTCTATCGCTATAGGTCTAGGTCAATTCAAATTTAATGCTTTAGTTGACTTGGGCGCTAGCGTTAGCATGATGCCACTAACCATTTGGCACAAGGTAAAGATAGGTCCTCTGGAGCCCCTGGATGCAAGATTATACATGGCTAACAATACGATAGTTATTCCAACTGGGATAGTGACGGATGTGCCAGTACAAGTAGGTAAATTCTTTGTCCCTGCTGATTTCTTAGTTGTTGATATAGCGGAGGACCCTGCTTGTCCCATTATTTTAGGTAGGCCATTCCTAGCGACCGTCGATGCCAACATTAGCGTAAAGAAAGGATTGCTCTCATTCACAATTAGTGACGAGGTGATAGAGTATGCCTTCAACAAGACGGTGAAAAATCAAGGGCCAATGGAGATAAAAGCCATCAATGGTGTCTACATTGCATGTGGAGAGGCAAAGGTAAGAAGTATGACACCAGAGGAGCTTGAGAAGAGGGCCATAGAAGCCCAAGTGGAGGAAGTTGTGGCAATCTTGAACAAAGGAGCCCAACAGAACATCGAAATCGACCCAGGTAAGTCGATATCAACTACTAATGTTCAAGATTATGTGCCAGGTCATAAGTATGGGATCGACGGAGGAAAAGAGGAAACATCGAAATCGGGGTCAAGGGTCGATATCGACCATACCCAGCCGAAATCGACCACCATCAGCACTGAAAAGGGAGGAACGAAGACCTCGATATCGATCTCTGAGGGTCGATTCGAGCAGAAACTCTCCAAATCGACTGATCCTCCAGGAGTACAACAGAGGTCGATATCTGTTAAGGAGGTAAGTCGAGTTCTTAAATTACAAATAATAAGTGTGTAAATCGACTCCTAGCCTATGCAAATAATTACAAGACTTCCTCCCGTTGTAGTGGAAGGGTAGTCAGGATCGATCCACGAGGAGGCGTGTCAGCGGGATCCTAGTAGCTTTGGAAATTTCACGTCTGCGTCGACCAGAAGCCTCGATTTGGACCTTGGATCTCGATGTCGTCCTCGGCTGTCGATGTTCTCTACAACAGAAGACCTGCAGAAATAAAAAAAATGTAGTCGATATCGACTGGAAGGGGTCGATATCGATGTTAGTCCACGAAATCGACTGGCTCAGAAGACTGCCAGTTGATACAGAAGGGTCGATATCGATGCTAGGGGTCAATATCGATGCTCAGCAAACTCTGCAGCGATGTTCGTCGTCGACTCAGAAAACTGTCGACAAACTCAGTGGTCGATATCGACGTCTGGGGTCGATATCGATGTCTCCCTGCAGTGTTAGTTTTTCGTCGGTAAAGAAAGGCCGAAGATTTAAGAATGGAGAGAGAAGCAATGAACAGAAATAAAACAGAGGGTTTTGGGTGTATAAAATATGTAAAAAGCAACTCCTAGGATTAGGGTTTACCACAACGTTAACCAATGCATGCGATAAGATAAATAAGATGGACAATTGCGCTATTTCACCCGAGGGACAAGCTTTCGCCGTACACCAACTCTTAGGATTACTCTTGCAAATAAACCTAATTGTCTCTACCAATTTTATGTTTATAACTCAAGTTGTTAGCATGAATCCCTTTTCTTTCGATTAGGACTAAACATAGAATCGTAGGAGGAGAGATAGACACAACGATATTGACATCAAATACTTACCTGAAGCGCGCATGGCTAACGTCGGGCTCACCCCGACCCGAAGAGCTTTGGGGAACTACTCGCTTCGCATCGTGAAACTCGTTGTTGATTGAAAAGAAGAAACTTGCATTAAAATAAACTCCGAAGCTTTACAACTCAACGTCAACTTTCGCAAACGTCAAACCCTAAAACTTCTCTCTAACTTTAACTCTATTGATGGTATTACTTGCTTGTCAATTGAATGATTGAATGCCATCATTCTAGGGCTTTATTTATAGGCTACTAATCCTTGCTATCCGAGGATTGTAACTTCTATCTAAACTATGAACTCTATCCAAACAATTAGGATAGGTCTTTTATTTTGATAAAACTTAAAGGTAAAAGATAAATAAAACTTCAGCTGCCATATATCTTGAAAGTGTAAGATAATTCCGTTCCTCCTTGAAGATATAGTTGCAATCCCCATCTCGAAACCGAGTCTATCTTCTGTCGAGATAAGGGGTCGATATCGACACCAGAGGTCGATATCGAGGTCTCTGTTCCTGCTCGACTTGTTCAGCTCTGGTCGATGTCTATGTTGAGGTCGATATGGGGGTCGATATCGACCTCAGGGTCGATATCTAGGTCTAAGGTCGATTTCTACCTCTGCTCCGCTTCACTTGGTTTCTCTGTTTTGACTCCGATTTCGGTCGAATTCCTGCATGGTTAGCTCAAAACTCGTGCAGACTCTATTTCTTATACTTTAGCTCATTCTTACACAAGTTTATATACTTTTGAAACTTTTCTTTGGAAATCGAATGAAATATGAAGTCAAAAGATGCAATAAACAAAGGTACAAATATGTACATCAAAACACCCCATACTTAGACTTGCTTGTCCTCAAGCAATAACGAAGCAATAACCAACACCTACAACACACCCTTCAAGTCTTCGCCCTTGTCAAAAGCAACATCATAAGCGGTAGCAAAGCAAAGCAAGTGAATTTAACGTCATAGCACATATTTTGGCGATCCATAGGCATATGCAATTTTGATCCAACCTCATAGGGATAATGTGTTTGCTCTCAACTCTCATGTGTTTAGGATATGAAGATCAACTCTCAACTCAATTCCATATGCAATCTCATAAATATTGCAATTTATAACAATCCACTTCGCAACCAATTATGAAAATGCAATAAGAATTATCAAGAGGACTTTCGCTCAATGGAAGACTTCAAAGAAGACTCCATTCGGCGGGGTTGTAATGGGGCTTGGTATGAAATAAAAGGGTATGGAATTATTTGGCTATGTGGTGCTTTTATAATTCGGGAATCAAGACTCCTAAATTTCAACACTTGCAATATCCAAACCATAACTCTTCAATGTTGCACTTTCCAAGCTCAATCTCCTATAATGCTCTTTCCCAACTCATCTTTATATAATATGCTTTAATGATGCACTAAAAGATGTAAACCATACTATCAACCCTTCTTCCAAACTCTAATATACCTCTCAAAAATATAACACTTGTATGAATAAAAGACTTAAGGATTTTCGCTCATGCACTATACATCTCTATTTTTTCGGTTTTTTTTTTGACGAAAATAATAAGTAAATACTTAAAGAATATGTGCATTTATATGGTGAGCCAAAGATCCTTTTACAAAATATGACAAAATGTAAATATGCACCAACCCATAATTTCCTTGCTCAAAACTGGACATTATGCTCTTTTCATTCCACAAGGCATTAGTCCAGCCAATCTAAGTCTCAATTCCCAAATGGGGGTCAGGCTCAATTCGGCTAGGGATAATTTTGTGGAGTTTGTAATTTCAGGCTCAGGCTAATATTCTGGCTTCAAGCAGGGATAATGCAGGGTAGGTAAAGAGAGGATAAAAATGGCCTAAAAGATGCCTCCGTCATTTAATTCTCGTAAACATAAACATATATGTGCATTGGTTTTGAATAACTATCACAACATTTAGAGATGCATAGGAAGAGTAAATTCACTCAAGAAAGCGGAGGGATTTTTGATGTTCTCCCTATAGGCCAAAATTCTCACTAGGACAATTTTTGTTGGATTTGCTTTTTAGCCTAGGATCATATGTGCTCAATTTCATCACAAGTTCACAATCTACATAAAAATTTTAAGGACTTAGGCTAAACCATCCAAATATGCCATAGGGTTTACATGATCAAGTCAGCTATTGAGTTTTCATCATAGGACATCTAAGTAGGGTTAAAA
Source organism: Persicaria maculosa (assembly GCA_963922045.1). Lineage (NCBI taxonomy): Eukaryota > Viridiplantae > Streptophyta > Magnoliopsida > Caryophyllales > Polygonaceae > Persicaria > Persicaria maculosa. The sequence goes on along the minus strand of OY998265.1, from coordinate 24,468,222 downwards.
AAAACTTT